>JAHLJS010000006.1:67288294-68755245 GCA_038502445.1 Eremochloa ophiuroides
TCCCCCTCGGTGTCCCAGCATCGGCAGGAGACGGCCTTGCCGCCCCGCGGCTCTGCCTCTGCTCCGCGCTGCCCTGGTGGCGAAAAAAAAAAAAAAAAACCGACTAGCCAGGCGGCTGTGATCGGCAAGGGGGCAGGAGTGCAGGACCAGCACGCGGCCCGCAGGTGGGGAAGGTGGGGGATGGGCGCCCGCATCCTCCGCGCCGCACGTGGCCTCTCGATCGCGCGCGCGTGTTTTTTCCCTAGCGCTCCCAACTACCGCGGCGCCGGAGCCGGGCGGCACACGCCGGTGCGTGTGCGTCGCCACTTGCCACCACTTGCCGTCAGGTTCAGGTGGGCAGATTCCGCTTCCGCATCGGACGAAGCCTGTCTGCTTCTGCTCGGCGCGGCACCGCAGGGGCGGAGCGCACAACCACGCCGTGGCTCGTGGCGGCGCGAGCCATGTCTCCATCCGTGTCCGTCCGTGATCACCGCAAATGGCGAGACGCCGAGACGAAGAAGAAAAAAAAAATGCCAAACCTTTCGCTGCTTTCTGGGTGGAATCACATCGCAAACGGGACAACCTTGGACGGCGAACGCACGGAACGCACGCACGCAATCAACACGGGGAGGCAGCAGCAGCCGGCCTTGAACAGATAACAAACCCCGTGCATCGATCAGAGCTATGTACGACTGGTGCCTCCAAATCGCTCCGAGTAAAACTAAAAAGGGGGGGCCCAAAAGGAGCAAAGAAAAGGAAAAAAAAAAAAGATCAAATGTAAAAAAGAGTTTGATGAAGGACCACCATCAGGAGCACGGCGCGGTGGCGGCGGCCAGGCTGAGCTCGCGGCGGCGGCCGAACACGACGGCGCACTCGGGCAGCTCGCCGAGCCCCGCGAACAGGGCGTCTTCCCCCTGCAGCTCCCGCTCCCACTCCTCCGGCGGCAGCAGCGGCGCGTACAGCGCCGAGCGGTGCCACGTCGGGTACTGGTCGAACCACCCAAAGTCGAAGCTCTCGTCCTCCTCGGCCGCCGCCGCCGGCGCCACCGTTGCGGCGGCCGCTGGTTCCGCTTCCTCCGCCCCGGCGGCCAGACTTGGGACGACCTTCTGCTCCTGCTCCTCTTCCGGCTCCGGCTCCTGCTCTGGCACCTCTGCTTCCGCCAGCTCATGCTCCGGACCGAGCTCATCCTGCTCGACCACGGGCTCAGGCTTCGGCGCCGGCGGACACCGCGTGGACGGCGGCTTGCCTTGCTGGTGGCAGCCGCTCTTGGGCTGCGGCGCCTCGTGGTTGTGGTCGAAGGTGTAGGTGACGAGCAGCAGGGTGGGGTCCGCGCGGCTGCGCTCCACCTGCTTCCTCGCCGGGCACCCCTTGGAGCTGCTGCAGCGGTAGTACCCTCTGCGCAAACACAACCACAACGCAAAGGTTTATCATCAGGCAGGCTGCTTTGCTACTCCTAATCGGGAACAAGCATGCAGATGCTGATTAGGTTGAGGACATGAATGAGCACAGCTAGATAACTGTGCTGTACGTACCGTGGGTAGGGGGAGCCCTTGATGGGCTTCTGCCCGTACTTGCGCCACGCCCACGAGTCCGACGGCGGCGGCCCCTCCCCGCTGGCCCCTTTGGGCCGGTCCCCGCACTCGGCCAGCGGCACCGACACGACCCGCTTCTCCACCGATCTCCGGCTGCTCGCATGCACAGAAAGAGACAAAGAGCCAAATTATCAGCCATCTTCTCTTTGCTGCCCTTTGATTTCTACTGTAGATTCCCGCACAGGTCACGGGCGCGCAGAACACTCGCCGCTAGGAGTACTCCCTGTGATGAGCAGGCACGCGTGATGAGACCCGACACACACACACACACGAACCCCGTCCGTACCTGCGCTTAGCTGGCGGCAGCGGCGACGACGGCGAGGCGGGAAGGTCGCAGAGGTCGCGCTCGCGCTTGTTCACGCCGGCCCCGGCGCGAGGCGACTCCGCGTCCGCCCCCGCCGGCGAATCCGAGCTGCAGTACCCGTCCTCGGCCGACGACATCGATCTCTCGCCGCCGCTAGCTGCAGCTGCCTTGCCTCGGTGACCACGCCCGGCCGGAGTACACGGAGCCGAGCGTCTTGTGCTCTGCTCCCGACGCCCGCCCACAGCAGGGAGCCCCGGACGGATAAAAAGCAGGCAGCTTCAAAGCAAAACTAAACTCGCGCTTTCCCAAAGCGCGCATAAATTTTTTCGCACTGATGGTGGAGAAAGCGGACGGAGTGTTGGAGCGAATGATGATGGTGGAGGGGATTGAAATGGTGGCGAACAGACGGGCAGCAGGGGGGGGTGGGCGTTGCTGCTGCGGCTGTGGCTTTCAATGATCCCTCCTCCCCCTCCTGTTCTCTCTCTCGCGATGCGCGGCGTGTCTGCTGTATCTATGCGGGTGCGCGCGCTAGTGGGCGCCTTTTTTTATGCGAACGATGCTGGTGTCATCGGGGAGCACCGGGGTGAGCAGGGCAGCCAGCCCAGGGCGAGCGACATCCATACCGGCTCGGCACTTGCTCGGCGGGCGGCTGCCGCCTGCAGGCGTGAGCGTGAGCGTGACTGCGTGCGCGTAGTACGCGAGGCGATGATTTTTTTTTTTTTTTTGTGTGTGGTTTGGCGCCTTGCTCGTAGTATAGCACGCTCTGTTCGCGCAGGATTGGATCTCTCTTTGTCTTGTCGCTGTGTTGTGTTGCGTCTGGGAAGAGGAGAGAGCGACGTGCTAGAGGGCCGGGCCGGGGGCGGGCCGGAGGAGCCGTGATTGTTGATGATTAATAATCTAGTGGAGTGGAGGCTGCGATCGCGACCCACGCCCTAACCACTCCGGCCAGCCAGTCGTGGACAATATATATTGTTCTGCTCGTGTCCTTTGCTCCATCCCCGTGCACACACATATTTCGGGCATGTGCGGATACGCTTTGGACCTTTGGTTTCAATGTCCAAATACAGTGTGTGCGTGTACGTATGCATGGGCTCTGCTCAACGCTGGCCCGTTGCTATATATATGCTAGGCTTTTCTTTGGCAAGAAACAACACGTACAGCTTGTGGCTACGGGCTTGAGTTAGTTCGCTCTCATATTTACTCAGTTAAGTTAAAATTTAACTGGGCTAATTTGTATGGCTAAATTGTTACTACAGAAAAATAATATTCTATTACTGGAAATCGGCGTTTGGAGGTCGCAATGTCCAGCTCCCTTGTTGCGAGTGTACTTACGCATCGATTAGAATATTGCACGTACTTGGACGAAACACGGGCTAGATCTCTCACATGTAAGTCGTCTAAACTACGGTAGTTTACATGTGGGAGCAGGACTAAGGCTGCGTTTAGTTTGGTAAAAGTGGAGAAAAATTGCACTGTAGTATTTTTGTTTGTATTTAACAACTTTTGTCCAATCATGGCCCAAGTAGACTCAAAAGATTCATCTCAAGCTAGGCAAACAAAAAGTACAAACATGCAACAGCTACTATTTTATTTAGTGCTCCATGCAGATGAAAAGTACAATCGATTTGACGGGGAGGGAAAAATATTTTTACGAACTAAACGCAGCCTAAGGAAAAGCCAGACCTCCTTCATCGGAGGGAGTGCAGCCAAGTTGGACGTGCCAGAGAGTAGGGTTCATTTTCATTAATGATCCATGTGCATCGCTAGAAAATTATACAAATATTGAGTACTTTTTAAGCCAATCTCACACTAGTATACTGGTATCGTGTCATGGCTGCTATCGATCTGTACGCGCGCGGCACTAGTTTTATCTGTTGTCTGACGCAAAATGCTACTACTGATCTTGATATGGACAATTTTATACTGATACTCCTGTTTACGTACTAGTAATTGAATACAAGAACACGCGACGCTTATCGTTTTCCTCGGCATCTCAGCACGATACCTATTTTTCTCGTAATAATAAAAACATATACGTATATAAATTGGAAAGTACGTGAGTCCGGACGTCCGGACGGAGGAGCGGGTCCAGACGCCCACGCAGCATCTACCTACCGTTTTACTGTACGCGTGCATTTTATTGCTGCTACCGCTTAAAAATATTATAGCTCCTAAACTAAATATCTAAATTGAAATCCGATTGCACCATAATGTTTTTTATAATAAACTCTTCAAAATAAGATCCCACATGAATATATTTTAATAACTTTTATTTTTTACATTTAATATATTTTTGCAACATCCTTAGAGAACATCTGCAATATAATTCTGGAACTACTGAAACACAAGATACGTACTTATGCAACATGTATGTTTCACCCTTTTTTCTGGACAACGCAGAGCAGAGGGCAATGACCGATTCCGGCCAATCGGCGATGGAGGAGGTAGACGAAGACGATGGGAGGTTACGCCGGTCAAACCGACCTGCCGGGATGGAGGGTGGCCGCTATGAAGCACGGAAGGAGGCAAGGAAGCTAAGCGCGTAGGCAGAGGGGTGATGATAGTTGCTGGGAAGATGAGTGGTCGTGGTGACTGGTGCGGAGGATGGTCGTTGCCGGTGGCGGACCTCTCGATCTGACCGATGGGCAGGAAACATGCATCTGAAACAGTAACTGCAACACCAAATCTACTTTTGAAACATCTAAATGAAATACTTGAAACATATATATCAAACTAGTGAAACACTCAAAATATGTGTATGAAACATTTAAAAAAACACCTAAAAACCTTAGATAAAACAGTCAACAATACATATAACAACATATGAAACATTTACATATATTTATTTAGAAAATAAGATGAAACATTAGAAACATACATTTAAAACATACGTCCGAAAAAAATTGAAACAGTTTACAGCATGTATCTGAAAAAATACTGGTACCATAAAAAATAAGAAAAAATAAAAATAAAAAGGAAAAAGAAACAAGGTAAAGGAAAAAATAAAAAGGAAAAAAAGAAAAATAAAAGGAAAAATGAAAGAAAAAACAGAAGAAAAAATGAAAGAAAAAAAAACGGCGCAAACAGGGCGCCCGAGCGGGCGGCGCGCGCGGAGTTGCTTCCGGCCGGCCAGACGCCCGGAGGGAATCATTAACCATATAAATTATGCTAACGGTATAGCTTCTGTAACAGGTGTCTTCGTTAACAGCATCCATTGGAAACTATACTAGCACACGAACTGAACATAGATATATATAGTTCTCGTGAGCTCGAATATATAGTTTGTTGACATTTTTGGGCGAATTGAGGTGTCATGCAAAAAGAAAGTCACTCGGGGTACAAACATAGACACTTTTATATATATATATATATATATATATATATATATATATATATATATATATATATATATATATATATATATATATATATATATATATATATACTAGTAAAAGTGTCCATGTATTGTAACGGGAGAAAGTATCAAAATAAAATTTTTTCATCAACTCAATTGTTAGGGACCGTACGTTATAGTTGGAGAGTGTCAAAAAAAAATTTGTTAACTCAATTGGTTCCATAACATATCAACTTTTGCCGAACAGCCAAAAAAAAGATATGAGTTTTCTTAGCAGAATGTCTCATGTTTTATTTACAACTTATGTGGTTGCCCTCCCTCACTTTACCATATAGTACTAATGTCAACTGAGCACACAAAACTAAACCGGACTTAGTACACGTCTTATTAAGATTTAAACATGGCTCATTAAAGATATATAGATCTTCTAAGTCCAACCGTAGGAACTATCATGTGGGTAGTCACTTTATTAAATTATATTGGGCATTATATTGGTCCAACTCAATTTCAAATCAAACAAACTCGAAGGCCCAAAATAGATTACCAACAGACTCTAAGGCTCAAAAATAGATTTAATGTATAAATAATTATCCTATACCGAAATTTAACAGGAGATTAAACCAACTTAAATAGGTGACTCTTATATACATATACATTTGTCGCAAGTTAAAAACACAGATAACATCATACGAACACGCGTGATTTGATATGATGTGATTTATTCGTTGCCAATAAACTTTATAGCTTCAAGTTTAAAAGTTACAGGAGTGAGAGTGAGAGTGAGAGGCGGGCGAAACGGGTGGATGAAAAAAGATGACGGAAATTTTGTCTCTTTAATATTAGATATAGATATAGATATAAATATAGATACATACTTATCCTTATAAACATACACGCGCACCTTATCTATATGTGCATCTCTCAATATATGATTTGCCAAATCTTGAGATAGGGAAATCACCACAAGTAACTTGTTTGTCAACGAGCACATTTTGAATACTCTAACCTTTTTTTTTTGTTGCTCCACTCAAGTTTGAAGTCACAGACTCACAGTTAGATCAGGAGCGGATTTGCGTTTTTCCACAATCAGTTCCCACGTGCACTGATATCAGCGGCCCTACAGAAGTGCTACGTGATGTGATTATGATGTTCAATTGTTCATTTCATTTTGTTAATAGCATGTTTCTTTTCCTCACTTTTCTTTATCATATTTTGGAAGACATGATTATGATGTTTTTTTTTGGAACAATGCGATTATTATGATTTTCTCTATAGCTGTTTGGTAAAGGTACCTATTGAACGCTAATTTGCCCTGTCTTGCAAGACTCCACTAGCTTTGACGCCCGTCGCAACTCGCAACAGCTTTATAAATGACATTGTCAAACGACATAGGAGTATTGAGTTTCGCATACCGACCAGACCAGAACCAGACTACCCAATCGGATTGTGCAGCTACGAATTAGGGCCCCCGGATTATTCCAAAAAAAAAAAGAATTAGGGGCCCTTAATTTCCTCACATCCACACCACACATGGTTACATCGATCGTCATGCTTACGCACCGTCCTCCGTATGCCATTCGAGATTGGGCGCTAACTAATATCCTGTTTCGCTGGCTAAGCACATGAGCTGAATGCTGATGCCCCATGTGAGCGCACCCGCAGCAGGTGCGGCAGCAAGCTAGCTACGCCATATTATACCATATAGATAAATATAAGAGGGACAAAATATATATAAAAAACAGCCTACACCTGACAGTGACAAATAATATGGAAAAGCAGCCCCCGTTGATGAAACGCCAAGCAGCAGCTTAATCAAGCAAACCTTTCTTAATCGGCCGAGCGAGCGAGGCACCTGCCCCCCTTGGCCCTTGCCCCTTGCCACCACCTTATCTTCTTCCACACATCAGGCGGGGCCCACCGGCCCGGATCGAGTCCCCACCCCACTGGTTCTTCTCACTGGAACTGGACGCAAAGGCCCGTTAGTCTCGGGGATCATGTTAATTAAAGCCGTAATCCAATCGCAGAGATTTAATGGCGTCATGTGGGGGTGCGCGGTTTGGGCCCTAGGGGGACGCGCGCGAGTTAACAAACGCAACGGCTGCTGCTGTTGCCTGCCGCCTGCGTGCGTGCCGGTGCCGTGCCAACGTGCGCACCGGCTCTCGCTCCGCGTTTCGCGAAACCGACGAGGGTTTTTTTTTTCCTCTCCCTGGGGAAACTAAACATGTCCGGCTATAGTATGATAGAAAAGAAACGTTGATTTAAATTTTAAAAAACGTTGATTTTAGTTAATATATAGATTTATTTTGAGAGAAAAACCTTGTTTTATAAAAAAATAAACGATGTTTACAGATAAGCTGAGACGAACGGGGCGAGCTGAAGGACCTGGACCTGGGCCCGAGCCGAGCCGATGGTGGATGGATCGACCGGCCCGTCGGGCGGTCGGTTGCTGGAGATCTCAATCAGTTTGCGATACAAAATACTTGTTTAATTCCGACGTCGTCACGGATCAGGCCTGATGGGCCGCATCGGCATCGCAGTCCCGTATTAATTTGGCATTGACTTTGATCTCGACTCGTTCTTGGTGACGAAGGGGACGGACAAGGAAAAATATCTCGCTGAGCTCTGGCATTATGCAACCATATTAGTTAACAGTTTGACACCAGGGAAAAAAAAAAGAAAACATAAAATGGACGCATTCCTCGATCCAAGGCTGAGACGTACGAGTACGACTACGGCCGGCGTAGACGTGCCGTGGTAGTACCTTGAAGACGTTTTCGCGTGGATCGCACTAGTTTTTCCATCATCCGCCTGTGCTTCTTTTTAACAGGCATCCTTGCTTTTAAATTCTACTTGGGACGATGAGCTCCCTAACTTTATCCTTGATTTTTTAGTGAACGATCAAACTATTTTGAATGAATAAAGTCTGCCATATTATTCAAAAAGAAAAAAGAAAGGCGTCCTTGTTTTTGCCGGAGGTCCGGGAGTTCGGACGATCGATCAGCATCAGCTGGAAGAAGAAAAGAAAGTGCCGCGGCTTGAGAATTGCAGTTCAGTTTGCTCCCAACGCCCACCCAGGCCCAGTTGCAAAGGCAGGGATAAAAAAGTTTGGACTTTTGGAGAGCGGCGGCATGATGATGCGCACAGTACAGTACGAGCAGCGAGGGCGACAGCCTCCAGCCTCGCTCGTTGTCCTTTTCAGTTTTTCGCCGCGTGCGTTCTCAGCATGGCCATGGAGTCATGGGGCACATGGAAGCTTCGCTTGCAGGCTTGGTTTTGCAGCAGCAGCTGTGGACTGCGGGCGCAAACAAAAAACCAGTTTCACATCACGCGCCACCCAGGATGATAAGGCCGGCGTTTTGGCGATTTGCAGAGGAAATTTCGCATCCTCGCGCTTCGGTTCCGTGGACAGGAAAGTCTTTTTTGTAGTCCCTGTTTCTGCATCACCCGAGAGGAACAGCGTTGCCAGGGATTATCAAGATAGCATAAAAAAGAGCGGACTTGATGACCATCAGGCTTGGCTTGCTGTCTTCACTTGTAGATCGTATTGTAATCTCGTAAAGGGAGAAATGGTGTTGACGTTCGTTTTTGCTGTAATAAAACAAGTGCAAAAGAAAGTCATCTTACGCGACCCATTCTAGTCCCAGTTATATTGCTGATATAACTGAGACTTCGCGTGACATACGGGAACAATGATATAAATCGAAACACCTGTTCATTTCCACTAAGAAATTGATCGGTGTCGTATGTACACCGTACCGTGACTGTGGATGGGATCCAAAATTCAAGATTTTTTTTGACAACAAGGAATTCAAGATTCAAGGACGAGTGGTTGAGCACGAAGCGGCAGCGACCAAAAAATCCATCCCATATTCGCATGGATCATGGATGGATAACGGATTAGACAGTTAGTACTTGTAGTTGCCTGACTCTATCTGTATGTACTGCACTGCTCCATCTGGAAATGAAAGAAAAAGGAAATCGGTTGCATACTACTAGTAGGCGGCTCTCAACCTGCCAATTTGCCGACTCCTGCTTTACTGGTTAAAAGCAAAGCTTCCAGTTTGTCTCCCATTGTAGTCTACTTTACCTTCCCCACCAGATATATAGAATTAGTGCTGAAGTCAACAACACAATATGCATGAGGTTATGTTCAGGGACGGGCGGATAAGAAAGGAGAGGGGGATCGAAATCCACATGTCATTGCATTTGAGATCTTGATTTAGTAGTACTACTAGAAAATCAAGTCCTTAAAAATAAGGCACCTTCTACTTAGACAAGTAGGGACATGTTTTAGGTATACGCCTAGCATCACATTTGGGAAGAATAGTGATAGAGGACTCTCTCCGTCCTAAAATAGAGGTCTCTATGGGATGTGTGTTGGTCACTGAGTTTAAATATTTATATCTTCAAATAAATATATTATGAAAGTATATTCAAATATCTATCTAATAATACTAATTGTGTGTGTGTATATTTGGTAAAAGGTAACAAGTGCTTGACTTCTCGGGAAATGATAATGACATCTATTTTAGGACGGATAGAGTATTATTCTAATAATATACTATGCACTTTTTTTTATTTTCAAGCACAAAATTAGTATCTATACTGCTCAAACATTTTTAAGTCTCGACGTTTCGAATTTCAAAATTGAGTTTTCGAACGAGTGTAATATAGAGAGTGAAAGAGGAAATCAGAATTCCAATCTATCATTAGATTAGGTTACCGACTTTGTCTTTTGTCACGTAACCGGTGATTTAGGGCTTGCTTGGATCCCTTACTGGTTGCTCGTCTCACCTCGCTTCTTTGCCCGACAAGCTTCTTGGCTGGCAAGGAATTCCTTACCGACGGAATTGGCTCTCCTGCAGGGGCAGGGCTTGCTTGTCCACTCGTGTGCTCATGTGGGGCACTGGATGCCATTGATTCATGCTTCGTGTGGCCACCAAATTGATGCTCCGACGCTGCCGGATTGAGGTGCGGGGCGAAGCAAGGGGGACAGCGGCAAGCGATCCAAGTAGAGGTTAATCGCAGGCGAGGCGAGATGAGCTGTGGCAAGGGATCAAGCAGACCCATAGCTCGTGGTGGAATTGTGTTTTCATCAAGAGAGAAGGAGAGAGATTAAATTTTTATTTTTATGTTTTTGCTGTGAAACTGAATTATTTCCTTCATGAGTGATTCTTGTGAAATTCTGCTCCAAACATGCTCTCGGAGAAGACAAACGTTGCCCGGACAGATGCAAAACCAAACGATGGGTACCTTTTTGTTTACTTTGCCCTTTTTTATTGCTATATATCCATCAACCATCTATCAATTCCTCACGGATGTAACCATAGGTTCGAGCACCTGGCATGCGCGCTAGTTGGCCACTTCCATGTGCTGTGCACACGCTCCGCTATGCGCCGTGATCTGTCCGTGCGTTTTGCACCCATCGGCACGTGCCAGGCAGAGACGATGCGCGGGCTGAACTGGCCCCTTCGGCATTGCCACTCGCCGCCGGTAGTCTGCACTGCGTCTGCCGGCCTGCTGCGTGCACGCCGCCTGCACGTCTCCACGGCCCAACTAGAAATCCACAGTCCATGCTGTGATCTTGCTGGGCTCACGACGATTCAGATCCTCGTCCGTTACGAGAGGCCCAGACCGGAAGGGGACCAATGGGCCACTAAACAACAGCAACAACCGAGCAGCCCACAGCAGGCCTAATAACTGATCAGAGGCCCGATGTGAGACGCCCTTACTTCCTCCCCGCGACTAGGCCCATAGACTCGGCACAAATCGGCATTGCCATAGAAATGTGAACAAAAGCATAACACTCAAATCGATTCGATATTTCGATGGTATTCGGAAATTCTATACATGTTTCGTTTTAGCCGACTTTAAATTAGTAGCTACCAATCTGTACATCAGAGGGTACAAATTCGTGCCAGAAGGAAGTGCTTGGAGATGGTAAAGCTACCGACTTTCCATGATCGGAAAACTATTTACTTGGCCCTCTTAGTTTTTTTTATCCTTTTTTGAACTTGGATATTTGGCCCTAAAACAAATTTTGTTTGGTTTCTTGGCCCTTCTAAGAAGAATGATAACGAGGTAGAAAAATGAGAATAAGATCCAAACATTTGGATTCTCGAATGAGATTATACAATCCAACTATCTACCTCAAAACTAGTATTTTGAGACTTTTCACTATACAAAGGCAATAATCGCTATGAGAATGAGATCAAACATTTCTTCTGTTTTTTAATCCAGATTCCAAATTATATATTCACATAATCGAAATTCCCATTATGAGAATCAGATCCAAATTCCAAATAGGCCCTAATTTGTTTTGAATCCTTGACTGCTTGAGTCCAAAATACAATGGGAGTTCATTTGATCCAGTTGTATCAGCCATAACTAGGAGCATGTTTGCTTTTCAGAAAAATTTGTTGTGGGAGAAATATACGGTTCTATTCTATAGCTAAAAAAGACGGGAAGAATTAGGTCTATGGCCTAAAAAAAAGTTGAGTTTAGCTATTTGGCCTTTTCGTGATTGAATTTAGGTGTATGGTCTCCAGTGAAAATTTTGTTAGCTATATGACCTTCCGTCCAATCTGTTAGCATTTTTTTTTGTTAGATCATCCACTTTATGACACACGAAATGACAAAATTACCCTTTTCCTGCAAGTTGATGCCAGATGGCCATGCATGTTCTATTTTCAGCGGATGGGTCTCGGTCCATAGACGTGCAGTCCAGTCCAATGGTGCACCTGCACGAGCATGGCACGCGTACCATGCATCGGCACGCCCCATGTTTTGCATCGGCACGAACGGACCGGTTCGATCTACAGCACACACGTACTGTCAAGTCACGCAACGCACACACACACTGTCATGTAACGCAACGCGCACACGCACGTCCCTTGCTATCGAATTGCGACACGCACGTCACGGGTATCGGACGCAACAGATCACAGCAACAAAACGCACACACGCTTGCAATCATGCATCAATCAAATCTAAAAAAAATTTTATATCCTAATTTTTTCTTATTTATCCTATTTTATAAAATAAATAAATAAATAAAAATGTATTTAAGATTTTACCTCCTAGGTGGTAATATCTGATCGTGACCGTTCGATCGAATTAAATGAACGGCTCAAAGTTATTTGGGGTACAGTAGCAATTCTTTTTTTTTATTATTTTTTTCAGCTAGGGGCAAAATGGTCTTTTAACCTTAGAGTTAACACCGTTAAGTCATCAAACTAGACGGAAGGCCATGGAGCTAACAAAATTTTCGCTGGAGGCCATACACCCAAATTCATTCAGAAAAAACCAAATACCTAAATCAACTTTTTCGGAGGCCATAGACTAATTAGTGAACATTGTCTAGATTTCTTCCTATTTGGGCTCCATAGGCCGTGCCCCACGTCATGTTGTTCCTTGCTTGTTCGCCATTTTTTTTAACTCAAGACAGCCTTTTTGGTCTCGACGGGCCGTAACGTGCGTCACTGTCTTTGTCCCATTTTCCCTCGTTCTAGGCGTAACGTTACATGCTATGATGCTGCCACGGTCACCTCGTTTTGCGTTGTAGCGTGGAGACAAGAGCTTGTGCAACTGTACCGTGTACACTCTTGTACTCGTATATGACGACTCCTCGCCTACTCCCACGAAAAGAACCGCTCTCGCATGTGTCTGGCCCTCGTGACTTGCTTCATGTTCTCATCGAGTATCCTTAACCTTTGCCAGTGTGGAGGTTGAGCAACTGATCCGATCCGGTTATTAATCGCATCAGTATTCCCTTGGCATCAGTCCCACATCATTTCATCAATCAGCTCTGTTCACTTCAGCTTATAAACACTTATTTTTTAGCTTTTATATAATATTTTCTTCTCACACCAAATTAGCAATCAGCAAGCCAAAATCAATCAAGCTTTTCGGTTCCAGTGAACAGTCTAACTAAAGCAACTTACTCGCGCCTAGTTCTGGTCGCTTGGAGCAATGCAGCTTTGCGACTTGCGAGAAGCACACTAACAAGTACTTACAGTAGTACTAACAAACTTTCCCTGACGCAACTCTAATTGTTGGAGTACACTGACGACACGTGAAAAACAGCCGGTCCCAATCTCAGGGGCAGAGAGCAAGCAGGTCTCGCCTAGCCTAGCCTCGCGTCGCGTCCCGTCCCGCCCGTCGGTCGCCGTCACGACGAGCTCGGCAACGCAACGGGCCGTCGAAAAAACGACGCCCCAGCGCCGGCAGCGCGAGTAGGGCGCTGATCTCCCCCTGTTTCCACAGCGGCGGGCCTACCCCCCACGGCCCCACCGCACCGCATCAACGGAACCCACCAACCACCCCCCATCCGCCCGTCTTCCAGGTTACGCCCCGCGCGGCGGGAGCACGCATCACCCGTCGACGTCGTCTTCGGCTCTGCCTCCTCGCTTCGAAACCCCGCAAAACCCCGCGGAGAAAAAAACCACCTGCTGCACGCACGCACATCCCTCCCTCTCCCTCCTTCCCCATGGCGCTTCCCCTCACCCAACCCTTTGCTTCCATTCTTTCCATCCACCCGCCGATGCGACGCCGACGCCGCAACTCCACCCACCGCCTGCCAGCGCCACCTCACCGCACCGCACCGCCTGCATCACCCGCGCGACCGACCATGCTCATGGGCTGCCGCGCTATATCACCACGCCTCCAACCTCCGGCACGCTTATTAGCTTCTATCTCCCATTCTCTCACCCCAACCCCCAACGCGGATCCCCGAGCCAGGCCGCGCGTCGGGGTGAGGAGGAGGAGGAGTAGGAGCCATGACGGAGTCGGCGGCGGCCCAGTCCTGCTCCGCGTGCGGGGACGACGCGCGCGCCGCCTGCCGCGCGTGCAGCTATGCGCTCTGCAAGGCGTGCCTCGACGAGGACACCGCCGAGGGCCGCACCACATGCGCACGCTGCGGCGGGGACTACGCCGCGATCCACCCAGGTGCGTCGCGCGTTTCGGAATCCTTTTTTTTTTCTGCAGGTTTTCGGGAGGCAATGCTAACTTGTATGTGACCGCTTTCTGTTCCAGCGCACGGCAACGAGGGAGCCGAGGCGGCGGAGGAGGTGGAGAGCCACCATGCCGCCGGTGGCCTGCGTGAGAGGGTCACCATGGGCAGCCACCTCAGTGATCGCCAGGTGGTTTTTCCCCCTCTGCTTGTTCGCTTTCTTGTGGCACTGCGATTGATATCTCTAGAAAACTCTGGCCATTTTTTATTTTTACATTGTGGGATTAACTGAGTTTTGCTGGAACAGGATGAAGTAAGCCATGCCAGGACCATGAGCAGCTTGTCAGGAATTGGTAGCGGTGAGGATGCTTGCTCCATAGTCTACGTCCTGTTCCCTTTACTTTTGATGGTGTGGGCGTTGTGAAATTTCAACCCTTACTATGAATTTTGCAGAATTGAATGATGAATCTGGCAAGCCCATCTGGAAGAACAGGGTGGAGAGTTGGAAGGAAAAGAAGAATGAGAAGAAAGCCTCGGCCAAAAAGGCTGCAGCTAAAGCACAGCATCCACCTGTCGAAGAACAGATCATGGATGAAAAAGAGTAAGGATCAAGCGTCCACGACTCGTTGAGGGACCTATCCTTCTCCATGCATAGAGTGATATTATAAATGAACTGTGAATGCTAAATGATACTTGATTAGATGAAGCTGAAAATGCTTTTAGCTGATCAATGTTCTAATTTAATCGCAATGTTGAGGTCCTCCCACTAATGTCACAGTTAGTTTTATCTTACTAGATCCCAGAACTTCTGTGATGAAATTGAACTTGCTGTGCCGTGTAGTTACTGTTTTTAGGATATTAAAGATGGACTCTGCGATACTGGAGTTTAAATTAGTGAACCAATGCACTCAACTTATTCTGGATGGCGACATACATATTTATGTCTCATATCCCATGATCAGGCCTCATTTTGACCTAACTCAACACCTCAATCAGATACGAAGCTTGGCCTATTGACAATTCTTTATTTAGTACTACTAACATTTCCCAAGATTTGTTTTTTTGCTCAATCTAGCACAAGCGAACTCTATCCTAGCCTATTTCGCAATATTTTCAACTCTGTATCTAATTTCTGATAAGATGTCTGAAAGGTCTTAATCTCATCATTTATTGTTAGAAACCTTTGTGATAAATTTCACTAAATGTGACGTTTCTATCTCTGTACATATTGTAACAAGAAAAATTTGCAGCTTGATAGATGCATACGAGCCACTCTCCCGGGTCATCCCAATATCAAAGAACAAGCTCACACCTTACAGAGCAGTGATCATTATGCGGTTAATAGTTCTCGGGCTCTTCTTTCACTACCGTATCACCAATCCTGTTAACAGTGCCTTTGGTCTCTGGATGACATCAGTAGTATGTGAGATCTGGTTTGGTTTCTCCTGGATCTTGGATCAATTCCCCAAGTGGTATCCTATCAATCGAGAGACTTACGTTGATAGGCTGATTGCACGGTATGTTTGCTAGAGCCTACTAGCACATAATAAGATTATATGCATCAACAATCATCAGGATCTGATAAGCCTCGTCTCATGTTTGTTACAGATACGGAGATGATGAAAATTCTGGGTTGGCACCTGTAGATTTCTTTGTCAGTACAGTTGATCCATTGAAAGAGCCTCCACTAATCACTGCAAACACTGTGTTGTCTATTCTTGCTGTGGACTATCCTGTTGAGAAGATCTCATGCTACGTATCTGATGATGGTTCTGCTATGCTCACATTTGAATCGCTCGCAGAGACTGCAGAATTTGCTAGAAAGTGGGTGCCATTTTGCAAGAAGTATGCCATTGAGCCAAGAGCTCCTGAATTCTACTTCTCGCAGAAAATTGACTACTTGAAGGACAAGATACACCCGTCTTTTGTCAAGGAGCGTAGGGCTATGAAGGTAGACTTGGTTGCAAGTTTGAACAGCATTCATTATTTTTACTGGCTATGCCTATTGTTTTTATACAAACAATGTTATGTACTTGTGTTTACATAGAGGGACTATGAAGAGTACAAGGTGAGGGTAAATGCTTTGGTTGCCAAAGCTCAAAAGACACCTGAGGAAGGCTGGATCATGCAAGATGGTACACCATGGCCTGGGAATAATCCTCGTGACCACCCTGGCATGATCCAGGTAGTTTGCTTTTTACTAGTGAAATATCAGCATGTGAGATTTGTGGTCATACTGGGCAACCTTTTAATAGTTATTGCAGGACGGTACTTTACTTATAGTTCGGAACTGATTGCCGAAATTCATAATACGAGTAGTTAATTATTTTTGGATATAAATCAAGTTATAAATATTTCTTTCATCTTGGTAATACTCAATACTGAACATGCATGTCTTCCCTCACGAAATAAATAAATAAACGATGACAACAGCAACATCCGTCAGGTATTGTTTCACTTGAACTTGCAAATATATTCTTTATACTATGGTATTAGTTCAATGGATCATTATTTGTATCCTTGTGTCTCATTGTGCAAAGTACTTTTATC
Source organism: Eremochloa ophiuroides (assembly GCA_038502445.1). Classification (NCBI taxonomy): domain Eukaryota; kingdom Viridiplantae; phylum Streptophyta; class Magnoliopsida; order Poales; family Poaceae; genus Eremochloa; species Eremochloa ophiuroides. The sequence goes on from JAHLJS010000006.1 coordinate 67,305,025, forward strand.
AACTAATACTCAAAACACCCTGGTTGATATTGAACTTTTATAGATTCACTGCAAATTACAGTTCGGAGTCGAAGTTATTATGGTTTTGTGGAACTTACATTTCATTGCTACTGTGTTCCTTCTTTTTTTATGCTCTACTAAGATGCTCCATTTTCCTGACTCTACTATTATGTGTGTCGATCCTTGCTAGTCATTTTTTTTTTGTGTCAACCTTATTCTTATCATATCCCTTGCTTTTGGTGACAGGTTTTCCTGGGTGAGACTGGTGCACGGGATTTTGATGGAAATGAACTTCCTCGGTTAGTGTATGTGTCAAGAGAGAAAAGACCAGGCTACCAACACCACAAGAAGGCAGGGGCTATGAATGCTCTGGTACAACATTCTTGAGTGCTAATTGCAGTATATAGAAGTTCAAATGTCGAGACTGTTTGAACATGAACTAATTGAACTTTCTAATTTGGCAGGTCCGCGTGTCTGCTGTTCTGACAAATGCTCCTTACATTCTTAACCTTGACTGTGATCACTATGTTAACAACAGCAAAGCCGTTCGTGAAGCAATGTGCTTCATGATGGACCCTACTGTTGGCAGAGATGTTTGCTATGTACAATTCCCCCAGAGGTTTGATGGCATTGATCGCAGTGATCGATATGCCAATAGGAACGTTGTGTTTTTTGATGTAAGTGCTATAGCTGGTGACATCGTGTTGTATCTTATTTATATTCACACAACTTACGTCCATTCTTACATTGAATAGGTCAATATGAAAGGACTTGATGGCATCCAAGGCCCAGTTTATGTGGGAACTGGTTGTTGTTTCTATAGGCAGGCACTTTATGGTTATGGACCTCCATCTCTGCCTGCGCTTCCGAAGTCTTCAATTTGTTCGTGGTGTTGCTGCTGCTGTCCCAAGAAAAAGGTTGAAAGAAGCGAGAGGGAAATCAATAGAGACTCTCGCCGAGAAGACCTTGAGTCTGCCATTTTCAATCTTCGCGAAATTGACAGTAAGTTCGCGGATGTTGTCTGTCAAAAGTTCTAACCTGAAAGAATAATAGCATGCTCATTACACTATGGTTGTTTTTTCAGACTACGATGAGTATGAGAGATCCATGCTCATCTCTCAGATGAGCTTCGAGAAGACTTTTGGGCTGTCCTCAGTCTTTATTGAATCAACTCTTATGGAGAATGGGGGCGTCCCTGAATCTGCAGACCCGTCTACCCTAATTAAAGAAGCCATTCATGTCATTAGCTGTGGATATGAAGAGAAAACTGAATGGGGAAAAGAGGTGTGCATTCTTGTCCTTCATTATCTCCCTGTAATATCAGATACATGCCTTGATGATACCAAATACTTCTTCCCTGTTCGTGAGGGCTGACTTCTTGTTTTCTTTTCTTTTCTTTTCCTTCAGATTGGCTGGATCTATGGCTCAGTTACAGAGGATATTCTGACTGGGTTTAAGATGCACTGCCGTGGCTGGAGATCCATCTACTGCATGCCATTGAGACCTGCATTCAAGGGATCAGCCCCAATCAATCTTTCCGATCGTCTTCACCAAGTTCTCCGGTGGGCTCTTGGTTCTGTCGAGATCTTCCTCAGTCGGCACTGCCCGCTGTGGTACGGTTACGGCGGCGGCCGTCTGAAATGGCTCCAGAGGCTGTCCTACATCAACACCATCGTGTACCCATTCACCTCTCTTCCTCTCGTTGCCTACTGTTGCCTGCCTGCCATTTGCCTGCTCACAGGAAAGTTCATTATTCCTACGGTAAGTTTTAGCTCTCAGCATGTATATCTGTCGTCGTAATTCATATGGCCACAATGCTTGCTCATTTGCCATTCTTTCTTCCAGCTGTCCAACGCTGCAACGATATGGTTTCTTGGCCTCTTCATGTCCATCATCGTGACGAGCGTGTTGGAGCTGCGGTGGAGTGGCATCGGGATCGAGGACTGGTGGCGCAACGAGCAGTTCTGGGTCATCGGAGGCGTGTCCGCGCACCTGTTCGCCGTGTTCCAGGGTATTCTCAAGATGATTGCCGGGCTGGACACCAACTTCACGGTCACGGCGAAGGCCACGGACGACACGGAGTTCGGGGAGCTGTACGTGTTCAAGTGGACGACGGTGCTGATCCCGCCCACCAGCATCCTGGTGCTCAACCTGGTGGGCGTGGTGGCTGGCTTCTCGGCCGCGCTCAACAGCGGCTACGAGTCCTGGGGCCCGCTCTTTGGCAAGGTGTTCTTCGCCATGTGGGTGATCATGCACCTGTACCCGTTCCTCAAGGGTCTCATGGGCCGCCAGAACCGCACGCCCACCATCGTGGTGCTCTGGTCCGTCCTCCTCGCCTCCGTCTTCTCCCTCCTCTGGGTCAAGATCGACCCGTTCGTCGGAGGAACCGAGACCGTCAACACCAACAACTGCAACACAGTCATCTGTTGATTCACCATCGGTAAAGCTGCTGCTGGTGTCGTGCCGCGGCGGACTGTGTTTCTGGTGTTGCAAACGTGGGTTGCCTTCCCTTCGCCCCAGGACCTGGGACGGCTGGTGTAGGTTAGTTGTATTTTGCATCCAAGTGTTGATTGATGTTGTCTATGTTATGAAAAAGTTTTGGTGCTAAAGTGTTGAAACTCGCCTCAATTGTGAGAAGGCACTGTTTTATGTGTAAATCATAGGAACGTGGGGGAAAGGAACTGAGATACATTTGCCTCCCAGAATGCGAGATCATTTACACCAGTGGAGCTTGAAATTGCAGTTGTGTTTAGCATGGCCGCAGAGTGATGTTTATAGGATACGCAAACGCAACTGAATTTTATGCACTGGCCTGAGTGTGGAAATGAGGTGACGTTTCCTCACGAAGAGCATGATTAATGTACACTGTACACTAAACAAGACATGCGCTGTCATCATCCAGTAGAACGAACTTTTGAACACCAGCTTTCGGAGCCCTGGCGACATTTTCAGCTCCACAAGGATCAGATCTACGTACGCTATTTTAACTTTGACTGTGAATGATGCCCTGCGGACTGCAGTGATGGCTCCTATACTAAAAGCCAAAATCACAATTCACAAGTGCTTGAGGCCTCCACCCTAGTGAAATAAGCATGTGTGGTTCACCTGTGGGCAGATTTATTAGCAGGATTCATCTGATTTGCGATGGGGCTGCTGCACCGTGCCGCCACCGTGCACCGGTGGGCCAGTGGCCCACTGGGCCTATCATAAATGTAGTATGGTCATGAACCACGAGTTGCGGATTAATCAATCCTTCATATGATGCTCATGCCATCATGAATGTTTATTAGGTCGGTGATCATTCCGGCGGCAAATTGACACCACCAAACCGAAGTGGGCGACTCACGGTGATCTGCTGCGTTGCCTGCGTGTCCACTTGAAGAGTTACATAGTTACAGCACAGGAAATGTATACGCTGAACGAATGTATCATCATATCATACCCACTTCTGTACATATAAGATACGCAAGCTGCAGAACCTGACTTCAGCGTATCTCAAAGACTTATCTCAAAGACTTAAGCACGACCAAGCAGTGCCAGACACGGATTCACGCTTGACGAAGGCCCTGTTCGTTTCGTCTAAAAAGCACTTATTTTTCAGCTCTGGAACAATATTTTCCTCTCATAAAAAATCAGCAACAGCCAAAATCAGCTCAGCTTATCAGCTCCAGCGAACAGAGCCGAAAGTGGCACTCGCAAGCCGCAACTCAAAAGCGACCAATCTTTGGATTACTGGGACGACGAGGGGGACCCGCGCTTTCGACGACGACGCAGTTGTCAAAAACGTAGCCCTCAAGGCTAAATAATAAATAGAAATCGGATAGATCGATCGATAGACGCTGGCAGTGGCTTGCATCTTGCATCCAGCCCGCAAGAGTCCAACAAGAAAGAGGCAGGAAACGCACTTTGGACTTGGACGAGTGTGTGAAAACTGAAAACCGCCAAACCGATGCGTGATGTCTTTCATCGCTCGCTACTCTCGACACACCCACCAAACGGCATCAAGCGGCCAGCCAACCACCCTCTGCGACACGCAGCGATCAAATGCCAGGTTGGAGCATGAATTATTCAGTCGAGTTCGTGAGGGTGATGCAATCATGCCGTGATTTCAACAAGGCAACAAGTACGCCCGTGTTCCAAGTTGCTTTGCTTGTAGCATGGCGTGCGAGCTCGACAGGGTCAGTAACATCTACTGGACGGCACAGGGGTACAGTGTTCAGGAGGCAGAGGGCCCAATGTATCTTGCATACGTAGGTTCAGAGCTCAGAACTCTCAGTGTAGCTCTAATCTGAGTCAGATGTAATGCAACAAATCCTTGATCGTCGTACATTGAATCACGAGAATAGCATGTTCAAGCTTCCAGCTCTCAGCTTGATTCAGCCGTAGTACTCCCTCTATCCAGAAAAGGATGCAACTACGGGTTACTATGTGCCGTCAAAAGTAGTTCATATCTGATAAAATTTCTATTAAATGCTATTCATATTTATGACTCCAAATTAATTTATTATGAGAATTTCGTAATTAATCTAATGATATTTATTTTATATCATAAATATTGATATTTTTATCTATAATTTTTTATTAAACTTAAAATACAAAACCATGACACTGTATTAGAATTGCATTCTTTTTAGGGCGGAGGGAGTATGTTTTCCAGCAGTGACAGTGGCCTAGACTGTTGTGTTGTGTATACTCACCTCCTCTCAAGGGATTAACTTCTTCTCTAATATAGGGCTAAAAACTTTTTGGGGAAAAAAATAATAAAGTAGCTTCTCAGTGAAAATAAGTAATTAATTTAGGAGTTTTTCATGGTTAGAGAGAGAGAGAGAGAGAGAGAGAGAGAGGAGAGATATGAGAGAAGACTCTTCTTTCTCTCTCTCTTTTTTTTTTCTACGTGCAATGCAAAAATAGTTCCTGCTCCTTTATGTTTCATATGTAAAGTTATTCTTCGTTGGCCATTTGGTATAGTTTCTCGAGAACCAAAACAAAAGCCAGTTTTGAAGCCCTACCAACAAATGGTCCATATTATGGGCCCTCTTTGTTGATGTACTCCGACTTCACCAGCTTGCGTCGCTGTGGGAGTGCAGCGGCTTTGGCTCAACCCAAAATCAACTGCGAAACAAGAGAAATCGATGAAGCCAGATTTTTAAGACTTCACCTATGAGTCATGATATAGCTAGAGCACCCCTAAGCCATGTCAAAAAGTTGTTATTGTGAGCTATGCAAATTTCGTTGTGAGTTATGTGTTGTAGAAAAGTTGAAAGTTGTTTGGTTGAAACTACGGAACATATCTATCTCTATCTCCCTTGAAACAATCGTGAAACGTCTCTTTGTTTTCACCTATTTGGAAAAAACATAAAGCCGAGAGCAAGGTCCAGGATGCTATTTGGAAAAACAGATGGTTTCATCTGTTTAGTTGATGTTCTCCTTTTTGGCAGTAGAAACATTTCCCAGAAGCTAAACCAAAGATGGCCTTAACATTGCGTTGGGTTCTAAACTTTGGCTCGGCATCCCTCCCATTTGTCTTTTTAATTCATATTTTGGTGGCCAAAGTTGGTCAGAGCCACCAATTTGGTGCCAAAATTCTACCTTTGGCTCTGTTCGGCTGATTGGTCCAGCCAGCACTAGCCAGCTATTTAGCAGTGTTTTTCTCTCAGAACAATCAGCCAGCCAGCCGTACCGTATCAGCCAGCCGAACAGAGTGAAAGTTAAATGGAAAACCAAACATACCTAAAATCCTTTTAGAGATGCTCCTACCGTTCTCTAAAAGAAAACAACTGTCCAACTTATCTTAGGTTCCACAATTAAACAATCCATTGTCTAGCAAAATTTTCCAATTTGATCATTGTTGCCTTCGCATTCTAGAAACAACGGTTAAACACCTAGATTAGAATCAAGATAGGGAATATTCGTTTAAGCTTTTAGACAATCGATTTTCTTTATTCATGATCTACAAGCTACTTTTTAAAACCCATAGCTAGCACAAGAAGAATCTTAGGCCTTGTTGGTATTTGTACCACCAACGAGTGAGCTTTTGGTGTCGCGCAGGATGAATCAGATGGGTAGCCCATAAGTACAAGAGTTTATACTTCAGCCTGTTCGACTGATGGTTTCTGGGGCTGAAAAACATTTGCTCTGTTCGGCTGGCTGGATTGTACGGCTGGTTAGCTGATTATTATGAGAGAAAAACACTGCTGAATGGCTGGCTGGTAAGTTCAAGCCAACAGAGCCATTCTTTTGGCATGGTGTCTTCGCTAGATCTCAGCGATTTACAGAGTTTCATCAATGCCATCAAGCTATTGCTTCAACAGCCGCTTATTGGGTTGGGTCACCAGTTGGGCTGCGAATCACCAAGGACCCAAACGTTGCTGATGACGACAATATCGTCCCTAAACGCAACTTGTGTTGTACCTGGTTGATCATACACACTAGTGTTTTGTCAGCGCAGCATCTGTTGATGTTGTAAGACGATTATTTTCGTATTGATACAGGTATATACCCGTTCGTGGAAAAAAAACATACGTTTCTCAAGAATACATACCCAAAACATTCGCCATAACCTGCTCCTCCAAATGTCCTTTTGTATACAGCCATTCTTTGCTACTTCAAGGCTGAAACGCAACCAAGAGCGAAGAAAGGCGCCAAAAAAATTACAGGTGAATAAATTAAGTCAATTGATCCTAGCTACTAGCAGTACTTCATACTACATTTTTTACGGCGCAATGGGCAACAGCAGAACCGATTAACGAACTCAGCAAAAGACAGGGAGAGACGGCACCCGACAGAGGCGGCGCCGTGCATCAGCGGCACACTTTGCAGATGCAAACGAGCAAGATGACCAGGAACGCGAGGCAGGACAGCCCGATGGCCACACCGAGCACCGTGGCGCTGGGCCCGCCCCTCGTGTCGGCGCCGGCGTCCGGCTCTCCGTCCCCGCCGCCGTCGTCGTAGTCCGCGCTCCGCTCCGACCGCGCCGTGGCCGGGGGCGGTTGCACCGGGAACCCGTACTTGTCGCACGGCGCCACGCCCACGGCGACCTCGGCGGACAGCACGGAGCGGTTGTAGCACAGCTTGACGTTCCCGGCGGCCCTGAAGACGCGCAGCCTGGACAGGAACTTGGCGGTGAACGGCACCATGCCGTCGAAGTCGTTGTTCTCGAGGCTGAGCTCCCTGAGCCCACGCATCTCGGCCAGGAACAGCGGTATGCTGCCGTTGAGGCGGTTGGAGCCCAAGTTGAGCACCTCCAGCTCCGGCAGCGTAGAGAGGGTGTCGGGGATGCCACCGGAGAGAGTGTTATTGGACAGGTCGAGGGCGGTGAGCGAAATGAGGTCGCCGATGGAGGTGGGGATGGCCCCATTGAGGACGTTGGAGCTGAGGTTGATGTGGGTGATGCCGGCGAGGAGCGTGAGCGTGTCTGGGACGGCGCCGGCGATGCGGTTGCCAGACAGGTCGAGGTGAGTGAGGTTGGGGCAATGCCAGTGGTGCGGGAGGAAGCCGGAGAGGTTGGCGCCGGAGACGGTGAGGCGGGTGAGGTGCTCCATGTGGGAGATGACGACGGCGAGCTCGGTGGGGGACCCCGTGGCGAGCGGCGTGTCCGCGACGGTGAGCTCCGTGAGGTTGGCGAGGTGGGAGAGCCACACCGCGGAGAGGCGGCGGAGCGAGGCGGTGCAGGAGAAGGCCCGGAGCCCCGACGCGAGCTGCTCCGGGGGCAGCGCCCGCGGCGGCGCGGCCGGGCAGTCGGAGAACGCCAGCGCCCGGAGCGACGGCGCCAGCGCCTCGAGCGCCGCGGCGGAGACGGAGGTGGTGTCGGAGCAGTTGGTGAGGGCGAGCGACGTGACGCGCCGGAACGGTAACCCCGCGTCGCAGGAAGCGCTCACCGACGACGCGCCCACGGTGGCGGCGGCGCCGGCGCTGCTGGCGTCGCAGGGGTCGCCGCGCCGGTGCGCGCCCAGGCCGAGCGCGCGCAGTGCCAGCAGCTGCTGCGGGTCCAGCGGCGCCGCGCCCGCGATGCCCGCGACGAGGACGAGGACGAGGACGAGGAGGAGGCGAAAGAGGAAGCGGGCGGCAGCGACGTCCATGCCCGTGGACGCAGCAGAGCAGAGCAGGCACGGACAGTGGCGACTGGCGAAGCGAGAGCGCGCGTGGGAAGTCGATTGGAGCCCGAGAAAGCTTTCTTCAAAGCCGCGAGGACCGAAACTGAAAAGGCGGAACAGTCTAATTCGCCCTTCAATTATCATCGAAAGCTTAGTTTAGTCCCTGAACTATAAAAACGACCGTTTTACTCCTCAAACTTTTACGGCCGGCTCAATTTCATCCCTAAACTATGAAAATAACCGTTCTCGTCCTCAAACTTTCACAGCCAGTCAATTTTGTCCTTAAACTATGAAAATGACCGTTCTCGTCCTCAAACTTTCGCAGCCGGCTCAATTTCGTCTCTGGTCCGATGTGAAGCGCCACACTGGCTTATCTCGTCATCACCCAGTTAGCTAAAATCAGTTTTCGAAAACCTATAACTGGTTTATTCTTATTCCAACTTGTCGCAACTAGTTGTAACTCTTCAATACAAAATGGGATAAAGATGATTTTTTCATAAAAAATGTAGATCTCGATAAGATCTATAACTTTCTAGTTTTAATGTTTTTTATTTAAGGACATTAAGATACTCAAAAAGTTCATATTATGGTGCTAAAATTTTATATTAACTTTTATATTAATTACAAGCAGCAGCAGGTAATTATTATGGTGCTAAAATTTTATATTAACTTTTTGAGCATCTTAACATCCTCAAAATAAAAAAATTAAAACTAAAAATTTATAGATTTTATTGAGATCTACAATTAAAAATCATCTTCATCAATGTTGTACTGAAGAGTTACAACTAGTTGCAACCAATTGGAATAAGAATAAATCAGTTGTAGACTTTTAAAAACTGATTCTAACTGACTAGGCGATGACAAGACGAGCCAGCGTGGCGCTCCACATCGGACCAGAGACGAAATTGAGCCGGTTGTGAAAGTTTAAGGACGAGAACAGTCGTTTTCATAGTTTAGGGACGAAATTAAACCGGCTATGAAAATTTAAGGACAAAAACGACCGATTTGATTAAACTAAGATTTCAATAACGAATTTGCCTATTTCGGCAGCTGAAAACAACCGCGTTCTCCACGGGCACGGGGCCGGAGCCGCTCTCCACCGTCGGATGCGCGCGGATTGAGGGACGGTGAGGGGGCGGCATGGGACGGTCGGTTTCGAGGGCAGTGTGCTCGCAGAGGCCGCCTGACTGCGACAGAGGCAGCAGCGTGCCTGGGTATCCGTGCCTATCCTGCGTCCGTCCAATTGACCAGTGTGGAAAGGACCGGTAAACCGGTAAAGCCGGATGCCGCTCGTGGAGGAGAGGTCTCATTGGCCAGCGGCTTCTGAATCTGCCACCCTCATGTGATCCGTGATCGCGTCGGGTGAATGCTGGAGTACTACTGTGGCCCAAACTTGGGACGGTGCCGTGCGTGCAGGTTTTGGCGCTTCACCACGAATCCACGATGCATTTTGGCGCTTCACCACGATGCCGCAGAGCAACGATATGCCGCAGAGCAACGCCGCAGAGGCGAGCAGAGGGATAGGCACATCGCGCTGCGGGCCTGCGAATGGGGTTGGGGGCCTGCCGCTCTCAGGCTGGGGGCGCTTCTGCGGTCCCCAGCGGCCGAGCCCAACCCCATTCTAATAAGCGGCCCAAACGCATTTGATCTTCTCGCAATACTAACGTGGTTGGGCTGAGGGGGATCAAACACATATATTGGCTAAAAATTAGAAAGTGTTAGAGCAACTCCAATCTCCGAGAGACTCTCTAAATTCCGAAAATAACTCTCTAAAGTATGTAGAAAATATAGAAAAACTATCGAAGAATGATTACATATAGAAACCAATTTTTATGCAAATAACTCACTAAACGATGATTTAGAGAGTGAATTTTAGAGACTCACCCACTTTGTTTTTTTAATTAAGGCATTGCACTATTAACTTTCTATCAACGGTATTTAGGGCATATTTCATACACATGGCTAGTTAGGCCCTATTTTTACACCAAAAACTTTATCGTCACCTTGAATGTTTGGACGCATACATAAAACATTAAATATAGACAAAAAAAAACCAAAACCAATTACAGTATCGCGAGACGAATCTTTTAAGTCTACTTAGGTCATGATTGGACAGTTATTACTAAAACTAGCAGGAACCCCGCGTAGTTGCGCGGGGTAGCAAGCTGTAACACATGAGTTTGTTAATGAAAACAGGAGCTGGAACAATTTTGTTCATTAATGAAATGAAAGCAGTCGAATACATTAGACAGTATCCTTAAATGTTGGCATTTCTGAGATCTAATCATATTGTACAATCTTGTCATCATAGAATACCAAGTGGTTGATCCGAACTAAAATACTCTTTGAATTGTTGCCCGTGCTTATCAAATCTGGGGTGTATTATACGTAAAACGTCTGGGAAATGGGAGGCACTGTAGGATAAGAGGATAGAGATGAGATAAAAGTGAATTAGCAAATAATAATGAGCACCCAAAAATTAGAACATCGAGATAAAATGGTAGTATGGTACTTATCATATATTTTGTAAGACGATAGGATTAAAATGGATTGAAAACATGAGCAGCTCGGTCTGGATAGTACCATTGTTGTTAGGAAACAGCAACAACCGAATATTGAAACATCATAACCACGAACTGGTCACAGTAGTTACACATGCCTAATTAGGCTCGCTTGTTCAGAAGGTCCACCAATTTTTTTCAGAAGGCACTAATTCAGGTAGTTGTATGAGGACCTGAAGCCAATATGAGGAATGGTACAAAAGTTTTAATGCATGGCTACTTTGTTTGCTATGTACAGAGACTTAATAAAGATTTAGCTAGGTTTGTGGTATTAGAGAGGTAAGAAAACCTTTCTCCCTCTATGAAACCCAGTAGTAGCTACTGAATGAATCAGGATGCTTGAGTATAAAGGAAATTGAGTATGCAGAAATTGGCATACTAAATTTAGAAGGGAACACACATTTTAATGGTCCAGAGGCATGGAATGGAATGACGGTAATTTTGAAGCACCTGGATTCCTTCAATTAAAATGGCTCTAGGCTTTCTCTAGAGGGACAATGGCATTAGCTAAGCATTCCAAAATGCTCCTAAGTTCAAAGCGTGCATATTACATTAGTTAGGAGTAGGCAGCAAGCTGGAAAATTAGGCATGGAATTTAGAAAACCATAAGTATTTGATGAATATTTTCTAGTTTGAAGCAAATTCAGTGCGCACATGTAGTAATTAGCTGGCTAAAGTTAGAACACATCAAGATCTTAGGTCACATAATACCACAACATACATTAAGGAAGTTGATTGACCTGCCAGTTCTTAGAATCCGTTGTGGCAGCACTGGATAAATAAAAAGCTGGAAGCATATCGGAATCAGTAAGGTAGGTCTCCCAAGTCTGATCACAAATATTCAGTTTTGACTGCCGGCGGTGGGTAGCCCGTAGCCCATGGCACAGAGAGAGGACAGAAAGGAGGGGGTGGCAGTGGTGTTACCAGATCGGGTGGGCGTTCACACGCAGACTACTGCATCGGGACGACAGCAACTGGTGGCCAACCAGGCATTAGTAATGCTGCAGGTCATGAAGGATGTTCGGTGGTTCTTGATGCTTACGATTCGCTAATGCCTCATCTGACTGTAGTTTTGGATTGAAATGCAAGGAAATAGTATGTTACCTTGTGTGTGTGTGTGTGGCGGGGGGGGGGGGGGGGGGGGGGGGGGGTGTATTTCAACGAACACATGGTGAGCATCGTCGCCCTCGGACTGCCCCTGATGGCTGCTGCAGCGGCGAATCTGAGCAGCGTGCTGGACATGGCGCGGGAGGAGCCGAGGTGGTCGCCAAATAGGCCGGGGTTGTTTGTGTGCGCGACGCGGAGCCGGAGGAGTGACGACGGAGGAGTAGCTCGACGTCAGCTTTGGGCCGACAAAATTTCTTCTCGTCGTCGCGGCGGCGGCGGCGGCGGGTCGACAGGAGCGCGGCGGCGCGTCGAGCGGAAATGTGGCGGCGTGTGCAGCGCAGAGGTGGGAAAACGCAAAGAGGGAGGCGACGAAGTCAGCTCGGCAGCGCGGGCTGGCTGGGGATTACGCCGGAGGGGCGGCGATGGATAGGGGCACAGGCGTGATGTCACCATAGGATGACGGAGCGAGTAGAAGAGAGAGGACAGGCTTTTTTTTTTCCTTTTCCTTTTTACTGGATCACTGGAAGCTTCGGGGAGGTGCTGATGTGTTGGTCGTGTGCGGCCTGGGCCGTAAATATGAAATCGGACGAAAAACTGATGACGTGGCTTCAGATGAGTTAAGGTATACAAATAAGGTAAAGGTATAGATTAGCACATATGCTATAGTACCTAAAATTCAAATTATCCAGGATCTAAACATAACCTTAAATTGCTTGTAGTTAGCTAGCTAGTTGGCTATCAACTAATTAAAACTTGGCTATAAAAGTAGTCCACTTATTAATACTCTGAAACTAATTTAAACTAAAATTAGCTAGCTAGTAATTATTCCCTCGAGTCCATTTTATCTTAGTACACGAGTTAGGATGACACGCCCTTCTAAATTATACTTTGACCATTCACTTAATTTATATTATATTAATTTTGCTTATGAACTTATAATCATTTAATAAAATTCCTTGTAAATCTAATCATATAAAGTTAGTATTATAGTTGTTGAAACTTATTAGCCTAATTATTAGCTTTTGAACTGAAAACAAGCGCTGATTTTGACTGATGCATATTTGTTCTGAGAGAGAAATACTCAATACTGTTTCATGGCTGAAAATAAGTGCTGATTGGTCAAAAGAACATGCTTAAATCTTGATATGCGTATGCGTCAGATAACATGGACCGGAGGTAGTAGCTCATCTCCTTACAATTCTTGCACCAAAAGAGGCCAAATGAGCATGGCCATGTCACCCACAATTCTCGGTTGACCGATCGTGCGCGTGGACAGCCTAGATCGGGCAATTTTTAGTGTTTTCGAAAAAAACACCCTCAAAATTTATGAAAACCAACCCGTAGTCCACAGCTTATTCTCTGTATTTTGTAAAGAAGCTCTTAAAGTCTTCCAAAATTAACCCGTAATGCGGGTCTGTTTTATGCACCGGCCTGCCTCCCGCTCCAACCTGGTTATCTCTTGATCTGGGCCTCGGTGCGCGAAATTCAGTCTGTTTTTCTATTTTTCATTTGAATTTATTATTTATTTATTTAAATCGGCATATTTTTTTGTAAAAAACAAACAAAACTTAGGAAAATTCCAGACCTAGTTCGTTGAACTTTTCACAACTAAAATCGCATTATAGACAAATAATATCACATACTTTAGTGTAACTTTATCGCTACAAATGAGAATCTAGATTCCTCTATCATTTTCTTAAATAATTAATAGAGTTACTTTCTTTATTGAAATTGCTATAAAATTTTAATCGTAGCTTACGAATACAACACATAAAATAAAACAATATCAACAAAATGAATACTTACCGATGAAATGTAAATCCAACATCACGTTGAACCCTTACGTTTGGAGAACATATAAAAGAAAAAAAGTCAATGGTGTCTATAAACAGGTGAAGGACCATTTATCAATGAGGAAGTTTGTTTCCCACCCTCTCCTAACATACAAAGAAAGGTCGTCGCGCTTTGCCGTACTCATTGTTGCTGTTGCGATTCGATCGGGCGCAGGGGTAGCAATGTCCAAGCGGTGCAAACCTCATGTCAATCTCATTTATTTTAGTTCATCTGTGCTGATTTGTGTAACGCTTGTGCAATAATTGTAGAATTTCTATGTCGATTCAACACATTTATGTTTCGAAATTTGCACGCAAAAAAATACATTCTAATATCGGCATTGCAATAATCTATGGAAGTAAATCCATAACAATATTCATAACAATATTTTTTTCGCAACCGTGTTTTTGCACGTATTTTATTAAGAGGAAGAACACAGAATACATGGACCTAAACTTGCCCACAGGCTGGTAACAAGTATTACCACCTAAAGACAGAAACACTCACCACACTTCAAAATAGAGTTGTTGTTGTATTACACGATCACCCTATTGGCGACTTAGTAAGAGCTAATGCTACAATGAACTAGAGCAACTCTACCAACATGCTGAGTTACCTAAACCTAGCCAGAAGTCACTGCCTCACCTCATCCTAAGTGTTGGGAGAGAAATCTGGGTACCGAAGTACCGGGTCTCCCAAACGTCCTCGCGTTATGTTCTTTCCAAATAGACCGACCCAAGAGAACAAGGACTTGAAGCCCTACCTTCGGACTTGGGCACCAACTTCCTGACCCTCAACCACCAAGCAAAGATGTTCTCCTCTCTCAAAATGACCACCAAGTCCAGGTTCAATCGTGAGAGCACTGTCGCGCAAACTTGCCGACTAAAAACGTAACCCATGATTAGATGGTCAATCATTTCAGAGCACTGACAGCACAGAACACAATTATCGGAGACTTGAAGGCCATGCCTCTGTCGCCGCTCAGCTGTCCAACGTCTACTATGCATTGCCAACCAAAAGAAGTGCTTGACTTTCGGTGGCGCCGAGGTCTTCCATAACTGTCTAGCTCCCATTGGTCTCGATGATCCAACGAACATGGCCGCATACGCTGTTGCCGAGGAGTATTTGCTGTCGGCGGACCACCTCCAACACAGCTTGTCTGGTATTTCTATCGACCATTGGACGGATCTCGTCAGCTCCCAAACCTGCATGTAATCGAGCAGTAGTGCTCTCAGCAGTTAAGGCGTCGGTGATGTCTCTCACCCATGCCCACTGATTCAGAGACTGCGCAACAGTCCTATGCTTGCCTGACCTTCTAATGGCTACATAAAGCGCTGGTGCCTGCTGCGAGAGACTTGTGTCCCCCAGGCACCCACTCATCTATCTCTCCAAAACTGGGTGGATTGGCCATCGTCCACGACAGAGAACGTAGACACAGCAATGTCAGGTTTTGACGGAAGCCTCGCCCAACACGAGTTAGGTTCCACCCTTTGGAAGCCACTCTCACCTCACTCTGAATGCCAGTCCCGCGCGCTTCAAGTCAAGCACCCCAAGGCCACCAAGTTCGCGTGGTCTGCAGACAACAGGGCAAGCCACCCGACATTTGCCAGCCGCAACATTTTCCATTCCGGGCCAGAGGAAAGCACGGCGACGACGGTCACTAGATTGGTCCAAGACCTTAAGTACACTGAAACGGTCACTAGATTTAGCAAGGACATCTAGCTAAATTGTTCATTGTTAATCTACTCCTCCTTAAAGAGCAAGTCAATACATTCTGCGTCTGACAAACTGCAGGCAAACAGCAAGGTGAAATGTAGGACCAGTAGCAAAAAGTATTAAGAAGCCGCCTGTTCGATTCAGGCCGGAGCGAAAGGTTTAGGAGCGCTAGCTCATCTCTGATGCCTGCGAACACCTAGAACTAGAATAGCCGAATAGGATTCATTTGCACCATGTAATCGCTTCGCTTAAGTCTCAGCCGGCGACGGCAATTCTTGTATTATATACGCTCTTCCTTCTAATGCAAAGATGCGTATTCGAAAAAAAAAAAGTATAAGAAAGTCACGTAACACTCGTAGCATAAAGGTTTTAGCTTAATTAGGTATTGCAACATGCTGCTGATTGGATTGGAGCACGTACGGCGGCAGTTGGACACTTGGCAATCTCCTCCATCGAATCTCCCCCTCCCAACAGGCAACAGCTCGACGCTTCCTTACGTATATACGTTAGCTCTTCTCGTAAACCCATGTCCGTGCTGGGAGCTCATGTTATGTACAGTACAGATCAGTAGATGATCAGGATTCAGGAACGGGTCGAACGATCGATCGATCATTAGTTAATTACTTTGACTCATGCATTGAGATCACGCAAGCATGGACACATACAGAGACTCCAGTAATGAGAATATTCTTCAGACGAACTCATCCTCCATTTCCTGCTTGGACCTGCCTGCGGAGGCGATCTGGCGGTTGGACGTCATCTTCTCGGGCACCATGAGGCCCTTGTAGCTTCGTATCTCCGCCCACTTCTCCTTCTCCAGCCTTTCCATCTCCTCCTTCCGTTTCTGCCAATTCAGTGATCGTTATACATAGCCGCGCTGTCAGCAATGTTATATTTGTAGAAAGAAAAAAAATCCAGCTCAAGTAGAAGGCTCAGATTTCAATCAATCATACCTTCTCTTTCAACTGCATCTTCCTCTCGGCCTTTTCTACTGCATTTGATGCCTCTTTTTCGGCTGCACACGAGGGAAGAAAGATTAATTGACTGATAACTAAGTACGTGCGTCTGCAATGCGTGATGCAAGGTGTACATGGGCAGATCAGCGTCTATGTATTAGTACCTTTCAAGTCTGGTCGGCGTTCTACCCGGGTTTTATTCAACCTGTTGATGATCTCGTTGACACGCTTCTCGACCGTAAGCACATGTACCTGTCAGTAAGTACATAGCTAGTGTGAATTGCAATCCGCGCTACATTCCTGGAGATGCAGTAAAAGAAATTTTCGCTAGGAAAGTAATGTACATATATATAGCAAGGAATATAAACAGGATCCCTCGTGTGGAAAAAAAATAAACAGGATGATTGAGGTGTCAGTACTCGCAATGCGCGCGTGATCCCAAATTAGCTACAGGCACATGATAATCTAAGAAACTCCAAAAGGATTCAAATCTTCCCATCCAATAGGCTAGCTACAGTAGTCCTAAAGAAATCCAAAATGCTTTTCCAGCGTGGTATATGATGCAAAAGTTTGGGTGCAATAATGCAAGGCATATAACATCTGGACATGATTAAAGTGCTACAACAACAATCAGACAAGTGGTCTGCCCAGATACAGCTTTGACAGCACTGAGGTGTTTCCTCACCTTCTCCCTTTACAATATTAATTAACGGTAGTTGTAGTTGTTTTTCCTTCATTCGAAATGAGGCCCAACTTTACATTATTTGACAAATCTTGTTCAACGAGTGAAAAAAGGATGCAAAACTGTAGAAGTGTAAAAGGTCAGCGTTACAGTTACAGACTGAACTCTGATCCTGTACTAGTACAGCACTACTCTCTCCGTCAGCGTTACCATATCAAAGAATGCTTTAGTAAATACTTAAATAGCAAGAATGCTTTAGATGGATGAAAGCTCTGAGGTTGATCAACAATAACAAAATGACGAAAAATTTAATTTTAATTAGCAAACGCGTGCATCGAAGGTGGATGACAATTGACACGTGGGACCGTTCTCCCACCTGGCCTATTTGGAGGGAGAGGGAAAGCGCAACAAGTGGTGGGATATATGTACATGTATGAGCAGTTGTACTGACTGATTACCATCCGTGGGTTGTGGAAGCCAACTTGGCCGACATCCATGGATGGCGACTTCTTGAGATTAGACCAGGGCGTGTAGATCACCTCAACGTTGTTCATCTTGTTCCCTGCACAACAACAAGCACATGCAGAGCCGCGTCCGTCACCCAATTCGATCAATTGTTGTCACGTTTCCATGATCACGAATCGCAATCGGCAGATAATTGAGTGGTCCCGTACGTGCAACTAGCGCCAATAATACAGGAGAAAGAAAGAAAAAAAAGGCTCTCTCTCCTTTCGCTGCAGCCTGCAGGAAAAAGCGAGAGGTAGAGATCGACCTATCTATCGATCAAGGAAAATTAGTGGAAAAGATTCTCGCCGCCGCAACAAGCTGCGCAATGTGGAGCCGAAGCTTTGTAGGGCAGCTGGGCAGGGGAATACACGACAGTGGACAGGTCACACCATATTCTATTTTGATTCCTCCATGGAGAGCATAACTGGAGATGCAGATACTTAACTGCTACTTGGTGGCTGCTAAAAGGTCTTACTAGGAATAAACCTACATGAATCTTGAACCTTTCTCGTTTTTTTCCTTTTGCTCCCCCTCCCCCTTTGATTTAATTTGCATGATTTGTTTACCGCAACTGCCAAGCCGTGCCATCCAAAATACGCTACTACGAGATCATAAGAAAAACCGACTGGCATCTAATAAGCTTTGCGTCCTAAATGTGAGTGTTGTTCTACCTCTACTCCCACTAGCTCGCCAATGGTGGGGGAAAAAAACCACACTGCTAAAACTGGCACGTACCTTGGATGGAATGAGCCTTTACGAGCTGTGCACAGTCCTCCAATAGGCCCTCGCTGATGGTATCTATGGTCTCGCCTTTCTTTAGCCTCAAATAGACGTGTGCCGAGGATACCTTGTCCACATGGAACCTGCAGGCCGGGCACCCAACATATGCATATTAGTAAACTCGATCGTAAAGCCACTAAGCCCGTTTAAGTACATATATACGCTTTATAGCAAGATGGCAGCTAGCTAGAAGTATATAATTCTTTTCTTCTTCTCTCGATTAACGTTGCCAAGTACTTATATAATATCTCCAAGCTAGCTACCATAGATGCGAGGTGCGTGTGCGAGGTCGAGGTCCCCTGGAGTACAAGATAATTAAGATTCACATAGCTAGCCAGCGCCCAGCAGTAAGCAAACAAAACGACTGCTTGTAGTACATCCGACAGAACGCAGCCAGAGAGACGAGACGAGACGACGATGGACGACGTCCGACTTTGCGCAGGCAGTCGTCGTGCTCTTGCTCCGCACCGCATGTTTGCTTGTGTATCTATCTATCTCTTGGTAGTTGGGGGCCGGGCGTTGGGGATGGGATGTCCACGGCAGCCTCGTCAAGGCCGAGTCACGCGTCAATCCATCCGCTCCTCGCGCGAAGAAGTAACCACTGGACTGGAGCCGAGCCTAGCTAGGACTAGGAGTACGTATTTCATTTCACCGCCGCCGCGGCACCACGCCATCGCCACGTCCTCGTGCTTGCCGCCGCCGCCGTCACCTCTCAGCTCGATCGCCTTGTAATCTGCCTTCGTTAATTCCCCCTATGCATGCGCATGCGCGCGCTAGCAATAGCACAATGCTGCCTCCAGCATGTACACGTCGCAGTCGGAAGCACCGCCGGCCATGAGCGTCGTCGACACGTCGTCGCGAAGAATGAAAGCAGATGACGGCCGGGATATGATGCATGGACGAAGAGCTAGCGGCGACGACGTACCAGACGTCCTCGGGGAGGCCGTACTTGATGAGCTCCTCGTTCTCGTTCTTGTCCGCGCCCATGTAGATGGTGTAGTCGCCGGCGTCCGGACGTGCCTTGAAGTAGATCACCATCGCCGCCGCCGCCGCTCAAGCTCAAGCTCTAGCGCTCTTCTTCTTCCTGCTCTTTCTCAGCTCTTCAGGCCTCTCCTATGTATCTCTAGCTTTCTACTAGCTTCTACCTGCCTGCTGGCTACCGCCTCTGGTCCAGGGCCCTGCTCTGGACTCCACTCCACCAGTGACTACTAAGCTACTGTATGCAGTATATACTACGTGTATATTCAGGTGTACTTCTGTCGCCGCGGCAAATAAAGCAGCAAGCAAAGAGAGGGGAGGAGGAAGGGACGAAGCAACGGAGTTGGGAATAATGGGGACTGCGGCAAGGGGTAGGCTAGCAAGGGGGGACGCGGAGGGCCTGTGCGGCAACGAAACAGGCGAGGGGCGGACAGGGGCGGGTTTATAACGGCCGGGCTTCTTGCCGGTCTTCTCACGACGAGATGGGTTGGGCCGCCACGTGGAAACACGATGGATCCGATTAAACAATTGCGACGGGACCCCACTTGGGGTTGGGGAGGGGCCTTATCCCTTCGCCCCGCTTTTGCTCTCCCCGGCCCCTCCACTCTCGCTTTCGTTAGGAGATAATTTTTATCTCCCTTCGGCGGCGGCGGCAGCATCCCAGACAGCCAGTGAAAGGCAGAGACCAGAGAGAGCCCCTGGTAAACCTCGCCTGACTTGGGCGTGACATGGCAAAGGGGCTGCGGATATACTTACCCGAGTTGACCTGCAACGGTTCCGTGTAACGGACTCCATCGGTGGCGCCGTCAATGCACCGGATCTATATAACCGAATCTCTTGCGACAACGACGCCGCCCGCTTCATTGGATCGATCGGTTAACTTCCGGCCAAACCACGACCCCCCTTTTCCACCATCTCCTCGGAAACTGGGCGTGCTTGCCCACCACACGCCAAAGCCGCACCACACATGCCAAATTATCGTCGGCGGCTCGTCGGGCCCGTTCATTGTAATTTCATGACTACCGTGCAGTTTGCCATGGTACAACGAGCCAACACAGCGCGGGCCGGTGTGGAGTGACCACTGCCCGCCGTTCGTGCCCAGCGATCTCCGTGCGCCTGCCATGCCGACGTGGTGCCGGGTGCGATGGCAGTGGCAGCCTGCAAAGTGGAAGCAAAACTCAGGAACTCAGGGGGGGTGAAGTGACCACCGACCGGAGTCCCACAAATGGAGTGATGAGTGGCCACGAGCCGGCGTGGGATCGGATGGTTCTGCCGTCTGCGGCCGAAAGACGCTGGCGAAAAGGGCGAGGGCCCCGATTCGACGCGCGGACCGAAGCGAACATCCACGGCCACGAGAAGCCGGATGCGGATGGGATCTCATCAATCCGACTCATCAGCGCCGCAGGAGGGCAGCGCTTGAGCTGAGCGCCACCAAACGCGACCCAACCCGTCCAACGCAGCAGCACAGCAGCCAGCGCCTACGAGCGGAGGCGCGCGCGATTCGCTCTTTCCGTTCGCGTCAGCCTTTCGGCACTTGCACTTGCATCGCACTATTTTTAGATCGGCGGTACAATGGTTCGCCGGCCTCAATGACGATGACGATAGAATCGAAGGCGAGAGGAGCAAGCAAAGCACAGACATCCTATCCGATTGTATGGTAGGACGAATAGTGGCCAAATTGGTTGTACGAATAGTGGCCAAATTGGTCGTTAAATAATACCATGTTTAGATTCACTGTCAAATACCAAAAGTTTCATCAAATCAATGAATATATGAAGTATTAAAGGTCGATAAAAACTGAAACTGATTTGATAGCTTCACAAAATACTGCGAGATGAATCTTTTGACTCGATACCATGATTGGACACTTATTGAAAGAATTAGCACGTTGCTACAGTATTTTTTTTTTTACAAAATAGATAATCTAAATAAGAGTGACCAAATTGGTCATATGAATACTGAACTCTTTCTGCCAGCTGCCTGCCAGGGTACTAGAGGTGGAATTCTTCTGGCCTGGCACAGAGGCTTGGTCTCGGTAACTACTAACTAAGGCGACCACACCAGTGCGGTCCGGAAACAACACGGTAAAGGGGATGAGCCCCACTTGACAGCAATAATATAGGACGACAAGCTGTCGCGCGTGACCTCTATGTGGAACCCAAAAACAACAAACGACGGAACGAGTCTCACAAATAAAAAAAACCTACGAACACGAAGGGCTCGAGCGGCGAGGGTGACCTCGGCGGTGGCCGCCGCAGCGGGCCGGGGGCGAGCGCGGCCGACGACCTCGGTGAGGAGAGCGTGGCGGATGACCTAGGTAGGGACGAGCGTGGCGCTGACCATGGCGGGGCGAGCGCGGCTCCGGCCATGGCGAGGGCGGATGCGGGCTCTGCGACGGTGGCCGGATCTGCGATGGCGGTAGGATCCTCGACGGCGGCGGAGCGTGGCTAGGGCGGAGGCCGGGTCCGGGGGTCCGCGGCGGCGCGGGAAGAGGCCGGCGATGTGATGTGGCGAGGATGGCGTGCGACAGGAAGAGCTCCACCTTTGGCGTATCACTGTTGAAAACGAAAGGGTAGCGCATCTTGTCCAGTTCTACGGTCCAGGAAGATTACCTCTATTTTTAGCGTTGCGAGCCGTTTACAGTGTTGCGGTGCGCATAGCCTAATGCAGTGAATAGAACCCTTATATCGAAAATGGTCTAAGTCTCAGCAAACAGTGCACCATTCCTTCTAACTTGAAGCTGGCTGCTATAAAGAGAAAAGAGAAGACAGTATATACGCTAATGGCAACTTAGTTTGAAAATCACGAAGACAAACAGGAAGCTCTACAACGCTATTTTGAGAACCTGATTTGGAAGAAAGAACGTAGGCTGAGAACCTTCCAATGCACAGAACTGCAATTGAGCACGTTACAGCAAATACCGGGGCTCGAACTGGATAGGCCTTTTACTGACAGTGAAATTCACTTGGGCCGGATGGATACAACATACAAGGAATGCTGGCAAATCATCAAGGCAGATGTGCTTAGTGCTTTCCATGCTTTCCACATACTTATAGCATTCTGGAGCCCAGCAACACCTGAACCGAGCTCAGGTAGTACGCATCCCCAAGGTAAGTTTACAACCACCTTATGTTAAAGAACTAAAAAAAATTGTAAGACAAACAAATGGGAAATGCATGAGCTAATTACTGCACGCTCTTTTTTTAAATAAATTCACATCTCATATTTCGATGAGTCAATCAATCTTAAATTTGATCCAATATGTAAAAAAAAAAGCCAATATTTACAATATCAAATATGCATTATTAAATTAATTACAATACATATTTTTATAATAAACCGAGTTAAGGATAGAAATGTTAATACGATTTATTTAGACTTAGTGAAATTTAAAATTAGTTAATTCCTTGATGTGCACTTATCATTTAATACTGCTCCATCTGTCCCAGTGTCCCTAGACCATGTTGCAATAAGAGTCCGGTTTTTTCACCAGCTCAACCGGTTGGATTTTTATTTGCTTACTAATAAACTCAAATCTTAACTTTTATTTACCGGGGAGCCCCAATAATGTGAATATACAATTTACAACTTAAAACTCCACTCACCCGGCCCAAAAATTGCATGAAACCCAACCCACAGAAAAGTAAAAAGAAAAGAGAACCTCAGCCTTGACACGCGCATGTACACAAACGAACAACGAATTCACGATTCACTCTAGCGGTCTAGCCTGACAAAGCGGGAAAAAAAAGCCGTGTGCCAGTGTGTTTATGTCTGGGCTCGTCTGCCGGTGGTGCGCCGGCTCATCCTCTCGGTGTCGCCGGCCCCGGCCGCGCGCCTGCCGTGCCACGGCAGCCCCTGCGCGCCCGCGGCCACCTCGCCCGTGTCGCCGGCGCTGCTGGCAGTGTACTCGCTGGATGGGTTCAGCCCGTACTCGCTGGTGGGATCGCTGAACTCGCTGCTCGCGTACTCCGTGATGGTCCCGGTCCCGGTAGTGCTCCCTCCCGCGCCCGGCCCGAACGCCATCCGCCTGAGCCGGCTGATCTGGTCCGTCGTGCCGCCGCCCGACCGCTGCATCGCGCTCTGCCCCGGCATCACGCCGGCGTTCAGGTCCTCCACCGACAGCTCGCCCTCCAGGTACCGGACGATCTGATTGATCATTTGGGAGCGGGAAACGAGTGTTATACGCTTGCAGCCAAGGCTGGCATCCAATTGGGAGACGTTCTGGAGCAGGAGTCTTTACCTGGCTCATCCGCGGGCGAGACCGCGCGGTCTGGCGCACGGCGGCCGCGGCGCACGCGACCAGCCGCGCCATGTCGTACGCGTCGTAGTTGGTCTCCAGCCTCGGATCGATCAGCTCGTCGTAGTTTTCCTCCTCGACAGCTCTTGTCAGCAGTGGCCTAGCCTGTTTGAACAGAAAATTAAAGGAAGGGATGCTTCGTCACTCGTCGCAGTTGCATACTTGCATACGGAATGGGGAAGCAACGTGATGCTATGTAACAGCTTAAAAACAGTGACGATACTTAGTTCACAGTCATAACTAAGTGATGGTAACCAAGTAATTAGACAAGCAACTTCTGGAGTAAGACTCGAAGGACACCGTAATACGGAATCACAGGATGTCGTTACGACGACATAGAATGGGCAGCATTGGGTGGGTCCAAGAAAGAGCCACTCACCCAAGAAACCAATGTCTCAGGCTGATCCGCTGAAGATGTCATGATTGGTTTCCTCCCAGTGATCAGTTCCAGAAGCATCACGCCGAAGGAGAAGACGTCGGACCGGTCGTTAACTTTGCCTGTGGCAGCGTACTCTGGCGCCAGATATCTGAAGACAAAAAGAACAGACAGCACAAATTCAGTCTTATGTCAAATGCACCGGTTCATGCGCCAGCCGGTTATGACGTATGTGGGCAGGCAAATTGCTGGGTGCGCCAACATCACAGAGACGATTTACCCGAAAGTTCCCATTACACGCGTAGAAACAGAGGTTACTTCAGCTGCTTGGTATTTGGCCAACCCAAAATCTGCAACCTGTACCCACAAAACGTGCATCTTTCAGTTAGTTAAGCATGCAGGCACGCAAGACAGATTGATTTTCGGCTGCTAGGCTCTACCTTTGGCTCGTAGTTGTAATCCAGAAGGATGTTCGCTGCCTTGATGTCACGATGGATGATCTTAGGATGACCTGACAACAAACAAAAAGAAAAATCAGCCCGTTCTGTCAGGGACAGAAGCTTCAGAAATTTCGCGGAGAGGAACAAACAGAGGGCAATCAGAGCCAATGCAAGAACTCACAGTCTTCGTGCAGATAGGCGAGGCCCTTGGCCGAGCCGACCGCGATCTTCCACCGCCTCGGCCAGTCCAGTGTCGGCCTGCCACTCCCTGTGATGAAGCTCCAATGAATGTCAGTCAGACTCAGACCGTCGATCGCAGTTACTCCTAAAAATTTTGGATACAGCCAGCCATCGCATCGCACGTACCGTGGAGGTGGAACTCGAGGGTCTTGTTGGGCACGTACTCGTAGACGAGCAGCCGCTGCTCGCCGTAGAGGCAGTAGCCGACGAGGGAGACGAGGTTCTTGTGGTGCACGCGGCTGATGATGTCCACCTCGGCGCGGAACTCGCGGTCGCCCTGCCCGCTGCCGGCACGCAGCTTCTTGATGGCCACCTCCCGCCCGCCCACCGTGCCGCGGTACACGTGCCCGAACCCGCCCTCCCCGAGCAGGTTCGCGTCCGAGAACCCGCCCGTCGCCGCCGCCAGGTCGTCGTACGCGAACGTGCCGCCCGTGATGGCCGCCGGCGGCGGCGGCGGCAGCGGGGACTCGGACGGCCCGCGGCTGCTCTGCCACGAGTGCATCAGCGGCGGCGTCGAGGACGGCGTCGTCGACGCCGCGTGCGACGTGTATGGCGGCGGCGGCGTCACCGGCCGCCGCGGGTCGTAGAACTCGCCTGGTGTGCCACGGACAAGGAAGAGCAGAACCATCGATCAGTCCAGCAAGCGTTTAGACTGCAAAAGTGGCGCGAACGCGAACCGTTTCAGCTGCGTGGTGCGTGCGTGCGTGCGTGCGTACAGCTCGATCGCCATCCATGGGACGCGAAGTAGGCCGCATGAGCGTGAGCGCTCGTGCGCGATGCCACCTTGCGTCGATGTGACCGACACCCGCGACACGCGGAGTGAATCATGGCCCGTGGAATTGCGCTTTTGTCGATCACCACGCTTAATGCTGGGATGGGGCCCGCATTCGGCGCCCCGGACTCCCCCGAGTCGCGACGCGTACTGTCGCATCAGCGTGGCCACGACGGAGCACTACTCTTGTTGATCGCACGCATGCCATGGAAGTATGGAACAAACGCGACCGCGTTGTATCTGTACATAATATAGTATTATATTGGTATATGCGTGTACACGTACCTGCGAACCCCTGAGACGGCGGCGGCGACCGCCGGCGCCGGCGCTTCCTTCCCACGAAGCAGTAGATGAGGCCGGCGGCGAGGCCGAGCAGGACCACCGCCGCGACGGCGACGCCTATGCCCACCGCGGTGCTGTTGCTCGACGACTTGGAGGGTGACGACGACGTTGACGACGGGGCCGGCGGCGGAGGTGGAGCCAATGACAGATGTGACGGCGGAGGCACGGGTGACGCCGGCGGGACGCCATTAGGGGGCGGCGGCGGCGATGGGACGGAGTCAGGAGGTGGCGGTGACGCCGGGGCACCGCTGGGAGGAGGCGGGAGGCGTGCAGGCGGAGGAGGGGATGGCGTTGGCGTTGGCACGGCCGCCGGTGGTGGAGGAGATGCTGCCGGTGGAGGTGGAGATGGAGATGGCGTCGGTACGGCCGCTGGAGGAGGTGGGGACGACGGCGTCACCACCGGCGGTGGGGGAGACGGAGACGGAGGAGGAGGCGGCGGCGATGGCGATGGCGTGACCGGAGCCGGCGCGGGAGTTGTTGGCGGCGGCGGCGGTGGCGTCGACGGCGCCGGCGCGGGAGTCTTTGGCGGCGGCGGCGATGGCGTGGATGGCACCGGCGCGGGAGTTGTTGGCGGCGGCGGGGATGGCGTGGGTGGCACCGGCGCCGGAGTCGGCGGCTGCGGCGATGGCGTGGACGGCACAGAAGGAGACGGCGTAGCCGGCGACGTTGGCGCTGGAGACGACATGGCGCCGCGCGGTTGCGGTGGTGCGGCGCACTTGTGCAACGATCGATTCGTCGACCGGTGGACTACGACGAAAACCAGCACCAGCGAGCGAATAAGCGAAGACCGGGGCGCGAACGCGATATCTATGTGCTGGACGTGGACGCGCTCAGCCAGAGTCTTTTTTACCTTCGCTTGCCGAATCAACAGCGGTAGCGGACGCGGGCGCCGCGACGTGCGGTTTAATACGAACGGGTCTTTTCTTCGCTTTTTTTATGAGGGTTGTTGGATAAGATTGACCGCGTAGAAAGTCGGGGCTTTGGTGCTCCATCCATAGAAGTCCCTGTTTTGTTTTAGTGTTCCATTGGAATTTAGAAGGGGCCTAAGGCTGTGTTTAGTTGAGAAAAAGTGAGGAAAAAGTACACTGTAGCATTTTCGTTTATATTTGATAACTTTTGTCCAATCATGACCCAAGTAGACTCAAAAGATTCATCTCGAGATAGAAAAGCAAAAAGTACAAACATGCAATAGGTGC
The DNA here is from genome assembly GCA_038502445.1 of Eremochloa ophiuroides. Lineage (NCBI taxonomy): Eukaryota > Viridiplantae > Streptophyta > Magnoliopsida > Poales > Poaceae > Eremochloa > Eremochloa ophiuroides. The sequence continues at coordinate 67,331,901 of JAHLJS010000006.1, forward strand.
TACTTTATTTAGTACTCCATGCAGATAGAAAGTACAATCGATATGATGGGGAGAGAGAGGAAAAATTTTGAAACTAAACGGAGCCTAAACAGCTAATCATATCTACGCAGAAACGTGTTTGGTCAGAGCTTTCGACGGCAGGTAGCCAGCCAGCGCTAGGTAGGAGGAGTACATATTTTGTAAGACTAAGACAGGAACGTCGTGTACGGGCCCGAGAAGACAGCACGGCAAGCGGCAGCTGCAACCTCACCAACTTCGGTTGCCATGGCGCGATGACACGGCCTGAACTGCGTACCCGACGGCGGCCAGCTCGTTGCGTTGCGTTGCGTGTGGTGGTAGCAAACGCATGGAGGAGGAAGAACCGGCGGCTGCGGTCAGCCGGGAACAAGGACGTGTGCCCTACTGCATGCTTTCGGAAGGAAAGGAGGAGCATGTCATGTAGGACTAGGAGAGTGCTGAACCGCGTTGGATCTTTCTTCAGCTCAGAACAGAAGGTCGCGGACGTCTTATTCTCAATCGGAACGGTGAGTTTTTTTTTTGTTTTTTGTTTTTCCATTCACCGGTAGCTTGCCGAAATAGGCTTTGGATTAGTAGTTGCATTGCACGCAATGCACCGTCTGCTGTGTGAACCCGGATGTTGTATGCACCTGTCTGCAACTTGCGTACATGTCGTTGTCATCAGCCGTTCGTTCATGAGGCGATCGACAGGGATGTTTATGTGCTGACCTCACCACAGAGTCACCTTCGATCCATTTGCTATTTCCAGGGAATTTTTTTATTAACCCTTTTTTTAAAAATATTTTAATACTAACACTCTTTTTTTTATTTTTAAATCTAACCCTTTTGGCCGCGCCATTGCTGCTGGCGCGGCAGTGCGCCACATGCAATGGCACGGCAGACCTGCCAGCGTGGCACCGGCCTGCTCGCGTGGCCAGTCACGGGGGCCCGCCTTGCCGCGCCAGCCCGCCTGGCGCGGCAAGCCTGGCATACAGCTCACGCCCAGGTATCCCCTTTCTTCCCTCCTTCTTCTCCAGCCCGAGCAGCACTGCACTGACGCCATTCTCAGGTAAATCTTGTGTTTTTGAGCCCCCCTCCTTTTCCCCCTCATCCCGAAGGTTTTCCCCGCAGCTAGGTCGTCGCGTATGGTCCTTACATCTACGATTTTGAGAGCATCATTGTTTTTTAGTATGTTAGGGTTAGAATTAGGGTTAGGGTTAGGGTTGGAGTTGTTAGATACTTTAACTTAGTATTTAGGGTTGGTGTTAGATTTAGGTTTAGATTTTGAATTTGTTTCGTAAAATGATATTACGTTTCGTAATAGGCCTTTTGCTTGTTCTAATAATTATATCATTATCATGTGACCATAGAATGTCTAAGCGTGGTAGGGCTCCGAAACCAAAGCGGCCCGCTTGCAACGACCCGTTGTGGCCCAAGAATGCCTTTGACATGTTTGCCGCTGCCTAGTGGTGTTCCTGTGCCTATGTGTTTTTGCGGCGATCCATGCAAGGTTGCTAGGATTGATGAGGAGGACAAGTACAAGCAGCGTGTAATACCTCTGGTATTATTGCTTAATTAATTTGCCATGTCATCATGTTTATTATTAATCATCTGCATATAATTGTGCTTAGGACCCCTAGAGTGATTTGATTTCATTTTTTATTGATTGTGTAATTAAGTCCTCAATCAAAAGTCAAAAATAAAAATTAAATAAGAAATCAAATTAAGCCCTAGAGTTGATCTAAAACCCTAATTCAAAATCTATAATGAATCTCATGAAAGTATCTTAATTAAAGTTGTAGAACTTTTAAAATGAAACAACTTTTATTTTTGATATTTTGAAGTTATATTATAGAAATTCAAATTAAACTCAAATTAATATGTTGATATTTAAATTTAAAACTTCAATTTCAAAAATATTGAGAATCTTCCAAAAATCTCTTAATAGAAATTGTCAAGCTCACTGAGTAGAACAACTTTCATGTTAACCATTTTTCAAGTTGTTGAGAAAAATCAAAAGTAATTTTAAAATTTCAGTTTGAAATTCAAACCCTACTTTTACCCCCTTTGCTGTAGTTTGAAATTTTGGCCGAATTTGAATTTCATGTCAGAAGCAAAAATGATCTACACAAAATTCTCGACAACTTTTGTATTCATCACTTCCTCGGATTCTGGCTGGATCAGATCAAATTAGAACCAAATAGCTGTTGACCTATTGAAACTAGCACTGTAGCTAGAGGGGGGGTCCCCCTGTCTATCTTCTCGCCGTACGCGCGCGTGCCGCGTCCGGCGTTGAGCACCGTCCAGCCGGCGTGGGCACGCCGCGACGCTGTCGAGCAGTCGAGGAGGAGGCCCCGGACGCCCCGACCTTATCCCCACCTCTTCCCTGCCCTTTAAAGACGACGAGCCCTCCAATTTTCCATTTCTTCCCGAGCGGCCGCCGGCTATCACCTCGTCGTTCGTGGTCAAATTCACAACCACTGAGCCATCTCCACCCTCTCCATCTCCCAGATCAGTAGCCGAGCTCGTGGCGCATCGATTGGTGCCTATCGCGTGAGCCGTGGTACCCTGTGTAGCTCGCGGTGAGAGTCTTCGTCTTCGGGTTGTCACCGGAGCTCCGCCGCGGCCACCCTCTTCCCGTCCGGTCGGTTAGAGTGAGTGCCTTTCTTCTCGGGGTAGCGTTCTAAGCTCCCTTGGTGGTGTAGTTTCTGATGCGCACGGCGGTTCGTGATGTGGTGCACCAGGTTCGTCGGAACAGACCTTTGTCGCCGACGGCCGAGCCGTGTCCGCCACCGTCGTCGTCAAGCCATCCTCACCACACCGCCTCGTTGTCATCTAACTCGCCCGTTAGCTTCGTGGTGAGCCTCTGATTCTCCCTGCTGCTTTTCCTGTGACCTTACCGTCTTCCGTTGATCGGAACGGCCTTGCCGTGCCGCCACCGTCCGCCGTGGGAGGGATCCTGCTCATCGAGGGCGTCTAGGGCTAGGGCTAGGTGCGTAGAAGTGTCGGTTAGGGTCTAGGGTAGGCGCCAGGTAGCTAGAGACCGCCGCTGGGGTCGCCGGCGGCGAGGTCCGCGCCGTGCCGCGCGCACGCGTGCGCGGGAGCATCGGCCCGATGTGGAAGAAGGAGCAGACAGCAGGGGCCTAACTGTCAGCGGCAGAGAGAGAGTGAGCGCGGGGGCTGACGACTGGGCCCGGTCTGTCAGTGCTCGGTTCGAGTGTGGTCGCGCGCGCGCGTGGGCCGAGTTGGGCCGGCTCAAGTTGGCTGGGCCGACTCGGGCTGATTTCATTTTGTGAATTTCCCGAGTAATTAAAAGGACTTTTCCATTTATATTTTCAATGAATAGTACTCTGAATTCACAATTTTGTGTAGATTCATTTACTGCATGAATAATTGTGAAAATACTTGTCTATGCTTTCTGGAATGTGTATTATTTTATAAAAATGTTAAAAGTGTGTTTTGAGCACTTTCTGTGTCCACTAAAAATTAGCACATTAATTGATAAATAGAACTTTGATGATTTTTAATAAATTCTCTGTAAGTCCAAAAATCATAAAAATTTATGTGGTACTGTTTGAGGCCTAGAGCTATCTGTTCGTGAAATTTGGCATCAAATGGAAATAGTTTAGATATTTATTAAATTATATGTTGGTTTAAGTGATTAATAAAAGGGTTAGGAAATGAAATAATTATTGAATGGTGTGATTTTTGGATTGGTTGAGATTATAGGTCAATCACCTTTATGACCTAGGGCGTGATGAATTAGAATAATCATGGTTAGGCTATGGTAGGGTCTTGATCACGTGTGTGCATTATTTATTATTGGATTTTATCTGTCATTTCTTGTGCATCGTATTCATGCATATAATATTGCATACGTGTAGTGACCGAGAACACTGAGGTGAAAGCCGAGGGTCCAGCTGAGGAGGTTGCTCCAGAATTTGTGCAAGGTTTTGATATTTGTGGCACCGACCCGGACCCGACACTCTATACCATCTAAGGCAAGTCCCGGTACATTTGCCCCTCTCCTTGTTGTTTTAAAAATTTTTTATCACTCGAGTTAATTAATTGCATTAGGTTAATAGGAGTTGGGTGACAACCAATTGATGCATTACCATCCTTGAATACCTGTCAATACCTGCGAACCTGATTTTATTAAAAGTATTGAAAAATGCTTAGTCACGCTTAATGATTAGATTTGCAAAAATGCTATTTTAAATTGTGATGATATAAAACAAAAGAATCACTTTATGGGACTGGTTATGTCCTTGTTGGTTGGCAATGTTTCTAGCTAGTTCATTGTCATCAACGAGGAAGGGTTTTCCTGCTCGGTGATCGTGGCATTGGGTTAGAGTCCCAACAATTGTCACCGATGGAAACGGGATTTGAAAACCGAACGGACGGGGGTATTTGGGTTAAAGTCCCAATGCACTGTCGCCGTCGAAAAAAGGTTTAGGGACCGTTCGTTGTAGGCCTGCTGGATTGAGACTTTGCAACTAGCCACGTACTACGGGAAGCCTCTGACTCCGGTGGCTCTACTGCTGGAACCAACAACCACGCACTGGGAGTGGAGAGATGGCGAGAGTAGCGTGTACCCTCGTGGCCGTCGTGCCTGGAGATGAGAGGAGTATTGTGCTCTCGGGTGGCGCAGGACCGGTTCCGGGGTATGAAAAGCTGTGGTAGGCGGGGTTGGCGTATGCAAGCTTAAGTGCTACATACGCAGTGTGGATAGGGATCCCCAGCTGAGTATTAATCGATTCGAATCGTCGTTACTTCTCGGTTATGGAGACTTGATCTTTCGACCATTCAGCGAATAGTGGTTCGGAACTAGGTTGTTTTTGAAGGGATTAAGCAAATAAAAGGATGTTGATATACGAGAAAGAACATGGAGATATGGTTAATGATTAATAGTATTATTATAAAATATTGAAATAGGACTAGTAATCTTTTTTCCACAAAACTCTTGAACTCTTGATAAAACCTTACCTTGACTCCCCTCAGTCTGCATTTCTGAGTCTAATTTTATACTTTTAGTTGGGTAAGTCTTGCGGAGTACCTCATGTACTCAGGGTTTGTTAACCCCGTTGCAGGTAGTCAGCAGGAGCCTGAAGTTTGTCTTGCTCTGTGCTGTGTCACTATCGTCCAGGAGAGCGAGGAAGAATAAAAGTTGAACCCGTGGGCAGGGTTCGTGTACTACTTATCTATCGTATTGTATTATTATTCTACCGCTACTGCTACCCTTTAAATTATGGTCTGTAATAACTGCACCTAATTTCTATTTGAACACTGGTTTGTAATATTAAGTACTATTTAATCTTCCGCACTTTTACTCTGATGTATTTTGATATGAAATGTTGTAATCCTGTAATGGCTTCGCAATGGGATCCTGTCAGAGATTACGGATGCTTATGTAGCCCGGCAGAGCCCACCTAGGTCATCTGGAACACGGGCCCGGCTGTCAGATGTCATTAGTGGCGATGACAGGTGCCTGTGGGCCACGTGATTTAGGCGGTTCTGTTACACAGCGTTACTGGATGTGCGCCAACTATGTGTGCGAGCCTACCATACAGCAGCGCCGCATTAACATGCTGATGAGAATATGGTATTGCAATGTAATGCTTCAAATCAATTGACTCACTATTTTTGTTGCGCTGAGTTTGGTTATGTTCTTTGTAGACTCCACCGCCGCTCTGTGATTTTGAGCAGTGGATCGACACCGAGATCTCCGAGGAGGACAAGGAGCGGATGCAGCGTCTTTTGAGATTGGACGCAGAGCGGGAGGAGAGTATGGAGAGGAGACGCAAAGAGCTGGCCGCGCAGAAGGAGCGGGAAGAAGAGGCGCGACTGTGGCGTCTCGCAGCTTTCAGGGAGGAGAAGGAGAAGAAACTTAAGCGTGCACGCCGTGCTAAAGCAGACAGGCTGGCGCAGCAAGGCAGGCCCCGCGACTGGCCACGCGAGCGTGCCGGTGCCACGCTGGCAAGTCTGCCGCGTCATTGCATGTGGCGTGGTAGTGGCCAAAAGGGTTAGATTAAAAAGTAAAAAAAAGAGTGTTAGTATTAAAATATTTTTAAAGTAGGGTTAATAAAAAAATTCATTTCCAGGCTGGATGCATCGACCGCGCACGATTGGAGGCGCCAAGGAATTAATCAACCATTTCCAAAAAAAAAGAGAGAGAGGTTTTTTTTTTTTACCAAAAAAAGAGAGCAATTAAGCAACCAACAGCCGGCACCCCGTAACGTCCCCAGGACGAATACATGATGATGGACCATCGAACATTCCGTTGACCGACCAGCGACCAGTCGATCCGTTGGTGCCTGGTGGCGCCGTGGCGGCCCAGGTCCTCCAGCGATGTACCAGATGGACATGCAAGTCGTGTTTGCATAATTGCATGTGCCAGAGACAACAACACGGTTCTAGGCTCGGATGACTTGTTCCCTTGGCGACCAAATCACGAGGCATATTTTTTTATTAATTCAGAATAAAATTGGCTATTATATAAACAAGTTGGGATCTGGATGACGAGGAACTAGTGAGAGGTGAATGCACATATTTCGTTCATCAATACTACTGAAATTTCTGGACGACTAAGGTGATGTTTGAATTCAGGAAGCAAATTAAGTTTGAGAGTGTCACATCAAATGTATACAAGGTGTCGTATAGGGTGTTCGGATACTAATAAAAAAATTACAGATTTCATAATCCGCAAGACAAATTTATTAAACCAAATTAACCTATCACTAATACATGTTTATTGTATCACCACATTATTAAATCACGTACTAATTAAACTTAAAAGATTTTGTGTAATTAGTTATTTTTTTAATCTATATTTAATACCACATGCATATATCCAAATATCTAGGGGGTAAACTTTCAGAGAGGAACTAAACAAAGTTCAGTAAAAGCAAAGGTCGGATTCATATTTATCACGTACTCCCTCTATCCCTATTTAACTGTCGCCGCGGATTTTCGTGACATAAGTTTGACTCGATTTATAAAAAATACATGTAACATTTATATCTCCAAATAAATTTATTAAAAAACTAGATTCAAATATCTATCTAATGATATAAATTATTTATCACAAAATATTAATATCTTTTTATATATATTTAGTCAAAGTTGTTTCTCGAGAAACGAAAACGATAGATATTTAGGGACGGAGGGAGTACCCACTTGCACTAACAGGTCATCGCTGTAGCTTGACCTTCTTACAACTTGACATAAAGATACAGTTGAACAAAAACCACACGTTGCGTGTTCTGTGAATGGAGGAGGCAGTGAACGATTATGCTTCCAGAGGAGACTGGATATTAGCAAATCTACTAGGCTATGTTCGCTGAAGCTAAAAAGCTCAGCTGATTTTGGCTTATGCTGATTTATTGTGAGAAAAAAATACTATAGAAGAGCTGAAAAATAAACGCTTATTAGCTAACGCTCAATTTTGAATAGCCAGCATCAGTTTTACAATCAAGCTAATGGCCAAGTTGAACCAATCCTCAAGTTGTCAGACTCCTTTCAAAATTGACTCGATCAATTCAAACCCATTTTAACGTAATCAAAGCAATTTTGATCCAATCCATGTGCCCTATTAGGCAAGCTCAAGAGGAAGGGTTGGAGTAGTTGGGACTGAAGATGATGTTTGCACCATGAGGTGAAGGTGATGGTGATGGAGGTGCAAGTGAGCCAGATGAAGTGAAGACTGTTAGTTGTGGTTACAAATATTGGAGTCATCTCAGTCGAATCCTTCCTTCTTGTTTTTAATTTATATCTGAAACATGTTTCCATTTTTGGACCAGAAATAACATGAGTAATAAGTAATAACCATGAAAGTCTGACTGATCTTACACATATTGTACTAGTCTGAGATCATGCTTTCTTATTGATCCAAAATTGACAGTACATTTCATTCTAACTGTCAATGGACCTTTTTAGAATACCCTTTTAACAAGCTGCCTAAATTGGCCAGTCATAAACCATTACTGATATGCATATGAAAAAAAAAAAAGAAACTGAAACATGTGTAGTTCTAAGTGCTGGGTTATTATACTGATGGACAATTATCTGCTCAAAAGCACATGCAACACTCTGCAGCTAATCAGATATGTGTTTTGCTGCTTAAATTGGTTTCAGAAATCAATAATAAAATGGCAGGTGATGTAAGAAGCTACTAATAAGTTATGAAAAAAAACTAGCTCCACACTAGAAAAAATGTTATGATCCAGAATAGTCATCATTTAACTGGAGGGCCAAGTCTAGCAGACTATTTAAAAGGTAACCATGTACTTTGGAGGCAAGAAACAAAGCAAGGTTACACCAAGTTTCAGCAAATCAAAGAAAACAAATGCCAGGGAAAACCCATGTAATTAACGAAAGTAACAGAAATGTCAGCCTGATCGGTTGTGATATCTTGCTGTGCAGCTGCAGCTTGCAGTTATATCGATACAGCTCAGTTTGTTTTTTGCAGCCGCAAATACCTGGAGCGAGAGCACCTATGTATTGATGAACAGTTCCATATCAAATGGAAATAATGGTCGTAGTGTTAGGGAAGGGGGGGGGGGGGGGGGGGGGGGGGATCTAGGTTACAGGGCGTTTAGCCCTTTAATGCACCTCTTTCTCCAGCTCTTGCTGGAAGTGATTAGGTTCAGATGATTTCTAATGATCCTGATCCAGATCCAAATCACCATATCCTAGCAAACCTCTAAAGGTGATAACAAACTTACAGTATGTTTCCATAGGAAAGGGTCACAACTCACAAAGGTAGTTCATAGGATACCAAATATCATATGGTTACATACTCCTATACCAGTTTCAATGAGTGACTGAGCTTAAACAACTTATAAAGCTTAAACATACCATTTAGACTCCGTTCTGATTCCTTGCCACAGTGCATGGGGCCAGTGCCGGTGAAGCAAAAAAATAGTGGCTTCACCAGCTCCTAGTTCATTTTGATGGAAGAGATAAAAACGGTTTCTCGTAACATGTTGCAAATAAGGGTTTGCTTGGTTCCCAATAGGCCTTTCCTCGCCTGGCCTTGCTGTGTCGGCACAAGCGACGAGGTGCTCGCCTGGCTCTCACACAGGCGAGGGTGATTCTTGCTGGCACAGTCTACAACACGGCAAGGTAAGGAAACCAAACACTCTGCATACCAGCCATCCTGGCTCAGCGAGGCCAAATAGTGCCGAACAAAGGAACCAAGCAGCCCCTAAGATGCCATGTCCACCTAGCTATAATCCCCCCCCCCCCACCCCCCACACCAACACCCCTGGGCGCATAACACCATATGCCATAAGTGCTGTCAAGGAGCGTAAGTTAGATTTGTTCCAGTTGCTTGAGCGAACAAGTCTGAGCATACTCAATCACACACAAGTACATGACATGTGAAGAGTGCAAATCAATGGGTTTTTCAAGCCAAAAATAAAGGGCATTGTAATAGCAAAAAAAGATGGAAAAAAAGATTTCCAGTAGACTGCCTAGCAATTATATTGTACTCAAGATTTATCAATTCAGCAGGTAAGGCTGTTGAGAACCTAAGTACCAAACTACAACAGTATTGAGCAGCAAAACACAATTGCAGACATGACATGCACAGCACCAATCTGCTCAGAAAGTCAAAACTATAAATTATTGACTTCAAAGAATTATCCTTTTCAACATCTCTCCTGCTATCCAACTAATCGCAGATTAATGGGTGAAACCGCTGCCCCTTGAGAGACAAGTCGCAAAACCTGTAAAGGTGCTAACCCATTTTGGCAAATAAAACCAGATCTTCTAGGTAATGCTGAACTTAAGCATCAGCAAAACTTAAGGCACTATTATAATCTAATTTGAACTCTGCTGAACATTTACAACATATATAGTTTGAATATGAGGTTATCCAGCCACTATATTTGCAATATAACATCTAAGGAAGGCAAAACAAAACAAGCCGCACACTCCAATCCAGGAGTAAACTGAATAACCGACTTCCCCTCCGTGAATCCTATAGTCCTCCACAGCACATGCATAAAGTCATAAACAGTAGTACATGACAGTGCTACTATTTTACCATAAAAAGTGACCAAATAAATTCAAACATGTCGAATTTCAGGAATTGAAAAGCGAGTCATTACACCTTATTCATTTGGATCCGACACAAAGTTCAGCATTCCAAAATGCTCCATCAGATTCAGACAAACAATACCCGCTCAAACCGATTGGAAACTCCCCTCCTCGCAGCCTCGGTCCGCAGCCTCAGTCGAGGAATCGAAGTCTCCTGCAGGGCGGGACGCCGCTCAGAGGAACTTCCTGTACGGCCGTCCGGCATCCTCATCCTGCATATGCTGCATCCGGCCCAGCAGGCACGAACAGAAAATCGATCTTAGGGTTTGGGGGGAAGGAGAAAGGGACAACGGAGCAGCAAGAGGGGCTATAGTGGATTACGAATTCGCGGACGATGCCCTTGTAGACGAGGATGGGGACAGCGAGGCCGAAGAGGCCGACGACGGCGAGGCTGCGGCGGGTCCAGCGGAAGTTGAACTCAAGGTTCTCGCGGCCGGCGTTCCACTCTTCGATCCACCGGTTTTTGTGCACTTCCATGCCACCACCCATCTTCTCCTCCTTCCTTCGATCCGCGCTGGTTGCTGGCGAGACGGTGAGAGAGTGATTTGGTTCGGGTAATTTGGGGGAGACTTGCTTCGTCCGCTTTTAGAAGACCCAGTGTGGTGAAACCAAACGAGCCACAAGCCCACAAGGCGTAACTTGTGGATTGCACAAAACCTTCTTACCCGTTTTCCCTTCGTGAAGACGGGATTGGGTTGGGGGAGTGCCGAGTGCGAACTAATGGTGAATCAATAAAGTAAAGTTTGGATCTTATACCAATTAAAACCAAAATGTTATTAGATTCTTAAAGTTCCTCTCAATTCGGAAGAACCAAATAATGTTTAAGTGATCCTAGCTTGGAATTTGATATTCCGTAACTTTTCGAGATTCACCTATAAACTTATCTCAAATTTATACTGTGAAAGATAAAAATTAATTCTACAGGTAACCATGATACAATTCTACTCTTCAACTTAATTGCCTATTTATTTTTCCCATATTCCATATTTTTATCGGGTATTAGATTTGGATATGAATCATTACAGATATTAATATCTATCTCATATACTTATAAAAAAATATTATTTTGAATGTTCGGGTTTGGATACTGTCGGATATTAACTGTTCATATTCAGATATCAAATATCTACATTAAATTTTAACAGTTCAGGACGGACGGATATCGAGAAGTATCCATCCCGTTTTCATCCCAACCTACAGTAGAAATGAAATATAGAATACATATGCAAATCTAACTTTTCAAGACAAACTCAATGAAAAAGAGAAAATACCCATGTAACATTATATTTGTGTCATGTACTACCTTCAGCCTGTTCGCTTGAGCATATCAGCTAAAATCAACGTTTCTTTTTAGTTGCGAAACAATATTTTTCTCACCAGTTAAAATTAATATTTATTTTCAGCTCATGCGAATAGGCTGGCTGGATTGACATGGAGTAAACATTTTTTTTGTTAGTGTGCTAAAATTGAATCTTTTCCCAGACACCCCCATCTAGTTCTATAATTGCATATTTTGTTGGACTAAGGGAGTAGAAGTATGTCATAATCACTCTGTCCGCTTAACTTACTAGGTAGCATCAGCTGTCACACCCGATTTTAAGAATAAAACCGAATGCACAATATATGTATGCCAGGATCAATAACTCATACATATATCGACGTCATGATAGTATCATCACAATGCTGAATAAATAATCGTAACATTATTACAAAAGGACCCGTGGGTCGAAAAGAAAAGTACATGATAACTGATAACTAATCTCCAGCGGAAAGGGACGCCATCTCCACAGGAACGTCGACCGGGGGCAACACCAGCCTAGTACAAGTCGTCGGGGTCGTAGCCACCGTCCTCCGCGTAGTCCTCCTCGTCACTCTAGGTGGGGTAGCAGGGGGACAAAGAGGAAGGGTTAGTACATCGAAATGTACCCCGCAAGTGTAGGAAATATGACATGAGGCCAATAACACAGGTAGGCTGACTTGGTTTAGACACAGCACTTAAAGCGACACAACCCTATATCCTGAATATCCTAAGCACCTATTTATCTAGGTGAAAATCTCATCTCCTCACAGTAACCAACACTCGAAAGTCCATCCGAGCAACCACACTTGGAAATCCATCCAAGCAACCAACACTTGAAAGTCCATCCAAACACCCGTTCCTTTCCTAAAGGAACTACCCAACCAAGCACCAGAATAACCAACTAATCTCGAAGAAATCCAAGCCAGCTCTTGACCGCGAGCACGGCTGATATATCAGTTTTACACTCTGCAGAGGTTGCACACTTTCACCACGAGTGGTGTTATTCCCCATTACGCCAAACACTGCCTAGGTGAACGGCGGGGTCACACTACAAGGCCATTACAAAGCCCTCTAAGCCTGTTTTACACGTACCTCTAAGGTCTCACCGCTAACAGGGGTAACAACCCACTGCAGAAGCCTCCTCTTGAGCCACACAAACCATCCCTGTGTAAAGCCATAACTTAGAGAAGCTAATTACTTAGCCAGGTCCAGCCCCACTCCAGACCTCATGGATGTCCTGTAAAGCCAAGTTACATGCTCCGAGAACCAGGTCCAAAGGATCCAGGCAGGATAACTAGCACAATCCCAAACCACTGACATCAACAGCCGTTCCACGGCACAAATCATAACCACCACCAAAACGGTCCATCCTGCCGGATTTGTCTAATCACCATGTTTCTAAAAAGATTACCAATTCCACATGTTTCATATATCATTAATTCATATTAATTATACTCTTCCCAATCCCATGACTGCAAGGCTAAGCATGACTCTACCATATTCCTAATCTCCGGGTTAACAAGGATGATATAAACAAGTTCTAATAAACCATATCATGAGATTCAAATTTAGACTTAACATGCAACTAAGGATCTAACTACTCTACACAAAGGTAAATAAAAGTAGGTGCAATATGAGTAAGGACACTTACCTTCGTAAAGCGTAAGGTTGGGGGTATCGAACACCGGATCCTGGGAATCCTCGCACTCAACACCGACTGGCGACAATCATCATACATGGCCCACACAATACAATAAATAAGAAACAGTACACCAATAGTGAAAAAATAGTATGAAAATATTATAAAAATATAGTTCTCGTTTCTACGATCGTTTTGATATAAAGAACAAGCAAAACGGATTTAAAGTGAATAAGTTATGATTTTTGGTAGGTTTTCTATAGAATAATAATTAATATAATATTAACTCGAAATTAAAAAGTAGAAAATATACTATGCAGCAGTATCAACATGTAGTTTATGAAATTATGAATCTAATACAGGTTGAATGGATCAATTTGGATAAAAATGACAAAGTTATGGGTTATTGAATTTAGAATGGCAAATCTGTAAATAGAGGAAAGCGCCTTTTGAACTCAACCCACAGAATTACGCTTCCTACATTTGAAAACGTATTTTGTAGCAGGAGCAAAGGACCGCGGGTTCTATATGTAAAAAGATACAGGGGGTGTTCTGCAAAAGTGCCACGCGAAAGGGATTGGCCGCTCTGAGCCACTGGTTCCCAGATCAATGTCCAGGATTAGATCGGGGAGGGAGAGTAGAGACTGGCCGCCGGTGAAGAAGACCGATGCGGCGGCGCCATTGCCGGCGTTTAACCAGAAAATGAGATCCCGCGTTTCCGGCCACCGTTTGGCTTCGGACTTGCACTGGTAGGTTCCTAACTCAGTCGCAAACTCTTCTAGGCCCTCGGTTCGAGCAGTGGAGGCCTAGGACTCACGCAGCACATGCAGCGGCGGCCCTACTTCGACGGTGAGATCGAAAACCCGACTACGGCGTGATTAGATGGAAAAGGAGGGGTCAGGGGGCTTCCTCACCTCTCCGCGATGCTCGTGGACTCGTTAATTGCAGCGGTGGCACCTCGGGAAGGGAAGTTCAATGACGGCGGCGAACGGCGTACGGCGGGGCTCGGGGTGGAGGCTCTGCGGTTGCGGAATGGTGCCGTGAAGTTGCGGGGCGGAGTCTCAACGTCTCAGTGAAACCGTAGAGGAAGAGAGAGAGAGAGTCGGAGGTGACCTGTAGAGAGAAAACGGGAGCTCGGGTCGAGCTCCTGCCAATGGTGATGATGAGGTCGTTGCTCGCAATAGGATAGGGGAACTGCTAATTAAATGACCTAGGAGGGTATCTTACCCAATTACGCAGCTCCGGGACTCTCCAATTGAAGCGGTGGCGCCTCGGCGACGGTTAATCGACGGTGGCGGCGTTTCTGTGCCGCGGCGGCAATGGCAGCCTCGGTGCGGCTCGGAAAAGCTGGGGCGCACGGAGAAGAGAGGGGTTCGGCGGCTGCGACTTGGACGAAACAAGGTGTAACAACCCTAAAAACCCACACAACTTAAAAATCCCAACCAATTAAATTTTTTCATTTATTTATTATGAAAACCCATTTTTCTTGTGCAAGCATATAGGTTTCATTATGAATTTGGTAAATAAAGGAGTATAGCTTGCATTTTAATTCCATTCACATAGAATAATAGCTTATGCATCACAATTGGAATTTATTGCAATTTATGTTTGTATTTACTCAATATTTAAAAAGGGTAATATATGTATATAAATACACTTAAGTGAAAATAGAAAAGGAAAAAGAAAAGAGAAGAGAGGAAGAAAGGAAGCCAGCCTGTCGGCCCACGTTGCGGCCCGGCAACGCGCGCGCGCGACCGGCACGCACGCGCTCGCGCTCGCTGCCAACCCGGGCCCGCATGTCAGCCGCCTTCCCCTTCCACTGTTTCTCTTCCTCACGAAGGCGACGCGCCTGCCGGGGGTGTCACGCGAATGGCGTGACCCCGGACCCACGGCCGATAGTACCACGCCCCGCAGAAGTTGTCCCCCTCCTGTCCCCTCCTTTCTTGGCCGCCAAGCGAGCCCGCGTGCACCCTGAAACCCTAGCTCAAGCGCACGGATGAGCTCCACGTACACCCACCGATACCCATCACCGTCCGCCGCTGTTCCGAGAACCGGCCGCCTATAATTTGGAGCACCCGAGGAGCCCTAGCCCATTCCCACTCGCAGCCGCCACGCTGCGGCTCCACAAGCTACCGCACCCCACCGCATAGCCGAGAGAGAGGGAGAAGGGAGGAGCAGAGGAGGAGGAGCTGCCGGAGCGCCGCCGCCGCGGAGCACGCCGAGCCGGACACGGAGGAGAAGCCGGAGCCCCGTCACGGTTTGGCACGGCACTGCGTACGCTCTGCACGGCTCCGACTCGTCACTGCACCGCCATCCTTACCTCACCAGCCCCACGGTGAGCCACCGAGCACCCCATCCAACCTCGCCGTGCTACGGTCATGGCGCTCGGCTTCACGAGCGCGTAGGCCATGGGTCGATTCCGACCCTGGAACACCGCACACACACACACAAGGCCTGCCAAGCCAAACGGGTGACGCGCATATACACTGGAGTGACTGCGACGGGCACCGCAGTCATGGGCGTCCGGAGCGCCGCCGTCTCGTCGGCGTTCCCGAGCACCTGAGCCAGTAGCATCGTCCTGCCACCCATCGGCACGACCACTAGCTCCACGGGCACGACGGACTAGCCTGAATCGCAAAGACCGACCATCCATGGCCCCGGAACGCAGCACGACGCGCTCGCGGGAAGACGTGCTCGCCATGGCACGTTCTGGCGCGGCGAAGTCCGTTCAGGGTCTAGCTGAGTATCTCGCGCGGTAGGAGGGAGCCAAGATGGTACACCGAGACCTCGCGAACGAACCCGCCTCGCGGGATTGAAGCCGGAACCACCTGAATCGCCTTGGCCGCGTGCGCCGCGACCTTACCGGAGCGCCGCCGCGAGCCGTCGCCAAAAGAAGGCCATGCCATGGCTAAAGTTCGCCACTAGAGTGTTGTATGCTTCTCTGGCCTCACCAATTTGACAAGACCGCATTCGATTGAACCAAGACATGGTCATAGCCGCGTTGCCGCCTTCCGCCGTCGTCGGCGACACGCCGCCGCCACAACCGAGCACCTTGGGAATCTCGGTAGCCAAAATTGGTAGTTGGTATACCATCGCCATAGACCCTGGAGGCGTATACATCTCCTAGAAGACCTCCTTAGTCCCGCTGGAACCTCACAGTTGCGGCGACATCGCCGCCGATGACCGGAGCATCTCAATACCGCGACCAGGAACAAAAACCGACCAGCTCGGACAAGCTTAGTTGCGGAAGATCGAACCTCCATAGCCCGGAACACCGAGAGGTGCGTTCTCGGGGAAACGTGATCGCCGCCGACACGTTCCACCTCGCCTAAAATCTGTTCCGAGTACCCCCGATCGCCTCGTGCTGCGGAGAAAGGCCGCCGAGGTTCGCCAAGTCTGCCTCGGCACCGCCGCTAGATAGCCGAGCCCCGAATCATGTCTGTCGCCTTGGCTACGTGCGCCTCCACCTCATCGGAGAACCGCCGTATGCCGTTGGATAGAAGGGAACCACACCCGTTCGTGCCAAAACCGAACCCCGGCCACCATACCGCCGCCTGCCTCGCCGGAGAAGCGCCTGTGCCGTGGCCGAGCACCAAAAGGGACCCTGTTAGCCAAATTGGATCCCTTAGAAACGAATATTGGGGCCCGCAGGCGAGAAATTGCCTCGCTGTGAGCTGCAACGTAGCCTACCGGAGCTTTAGCCCTGCGGTAGCTCGCCGCCGGCCGCCATGGCACGCCGAATGGTCGGCCAAGGTCACAAACCACCCCCGACCACCGCCGAGCTCGCCCGACCACCGCCGAGCTACGCCGACGCCCCCCGACCTCTGAGAACCAGCCCCGACCTCTGAGAGCGGCACCCTCGGCGCACCAAATCTCCGATTTGCCCGAGCCTCCCCGGGAGAGCTCGGGAGAGCGGCACCCTCGGCGCCCAAAATTCCGATTCGCCAGAGCCTCCCCGGGAGAGCTCGGGAGAGCGGCACCCTCGGCGCCCAAAATTCCGATTCGCCCGAGCCTCCCCAGGAGAGCTCGGGAGAGCGGCACCCTCGGCGCACCAAATCTCCGATTCGCCCGAGCCTCCCCGGGAGAGCTCGGGAGAGCGGCACCCTCGGCGCCCCGAATCTCCGATTCGCCCGAGCTACGCCGAGCTCCGCCGACCTACGCTGAGCTACGCTGAGCCCCGCCGAGCTCCGCCGAGCCCCGCCGAGCTACGCCGAGCTACGCCGACGCCGGCGAATCTCTGGGAACCAGCATCGAACACCTGGTGGGCGACCATCGGGTCTGTGTTCTGATGAGGCGCCACATGCCGCACTACTAGACCCGCGCGCCATGTGGACCAATCCCGAGCTGCCCCTGATTAATCGACCATTCTCCATTTTCAGAGAATAGGATAATCTTCGAAAATTCATAACTTATTCATACGATGTCCAAAAATTGCGCACCATATATCAAAATTCTCAGAAAAATGAGATCTATAATTTCAGACTATGTTTGTGTGTATTTGGCTCTTTATTTTATTGGATTTTTCTGAAATACTCTATAGGAGTTGCTGACGCGACTATTTCGTGTTCGATTTCAGAGCCGGAGGAGGATCTGACTAAGGAAGACGACCACGAGTACCTTCAGGAGCTAGGAGACGACTACGAAGGTGCCACGTCCCACCAAATCCTTAGATCCTATTTACGCATTGCAAATGACATTGTTGCTATTGCTTTATGATTATGTATGGATTGGTTGCATGGTAGTATATTTGAATTCCCTGCCTTGATAAGACTATACCCTGCTACCCGCTGCTAGGTTAGCTGCTGCTTAATTTACTGTTACTCTTCCACTACTTACTACTTACTATATGCTATGTGGTGGAATTGGGACGGTGTATAACTGATTATAACCACTGGGAGAGAGTGCTGCGTGCGTCTTGGGTGCGTGGTAAGGGTTGATGTCGATCAAGTGGGATGTGAGACAAGCCCATGGGGCAAGTCGTGCCGGGGGTGCAACCTGGGCATCCCCAAGCGAGATACCTGTAGCGGGTAAAGTTGTTGAGGAGGTTCCAGGTGGGATAGCCTTGGTGGTTTGAAGCCCGTGGACGGAGGTGCTGTGATGGCACGGGGAGAGTATCCCCTAAGTGAAGATGCCTGCTTGGTCAAACTTAGTACGGACTAGTTTCAGGTTCATGGGAATCCTTCTCTACTCACTCGCTTCTGATGGGCAGGAGACGGCCGGACTACTTGGTAGGACGGTGCCACTACTGCTAGGTTGAGAGGTGATAAGGGTGGGCGGAGACGGTCGATGGGTTCCCTGTTCCGTTCTAGATGCGCAGTGCCACTGGATGGGCCCGGTACTGTGTCTCCCAGTCTCAGCATAACGGTGTAGGATCCGAAATATCCCAGGGCTGAGTGGTAGGGTGGCATCGACCTAGGCAAGCAAGCACCCGGAATTCTGCCTAGGTGTTTGCGTAACACCTATGATGGCTAATCTTGTGGGTAGTGAAACCTCTGCAGAGTGTACGGTTGATCGATCGATACATATGCCAACCTGTTGGCTATGGACCTTTCCTGTGAAGCTTCTACTCGTGTAGTGAGTGTTCTTTTCTCCCCCAGGATGACATTTTTCCGGCAGTGTACCCATTGTGGTAGTGTGCCGCTGAGATAGGCCCGAGAGGGAGTTGGGCCTGTCGAATGAGAGCGAGGTGTGGGTAAGTGAGATGTGGTGATGGGAAAAGGGATGATGGTGTTAATTGGAGATAAAACTTGACTAATTAAACATTGATTACAGCTGCATAGGAAACCTCAGCCTATAGGTCTGCTTGTATAGCCTTGCATCCACTTTCCACAAAGCAAATACTGCATAGGTGGGCTCCGTGGCCAGTACAAATCGTACTGATAAATTTGCTGTCAGGTGACGAGAATGAGTACGACTTTGAGGAAGACGATGGCGAGGAATAGGGTCACGTGCTACACTCAAGTTGGCCGTGAAGGATGAAACGTTTCCGCATCTTCTAAAGCTTCTCTGAATGTTGATTTCGCCAGTGTGGCGATGTAATAAATGTTTATGTAAGACTTAATTACCGTTGTATGGATCCTGGTGTCAACTGAGATATGGGTAATTTCATGGATTGTCCCAAGCAATCTGTTGAATTACAATTCGAGCCTGTGGATTTCCCTTCGCAGAAATCGAGGTCGTTTCAGTTGGTATCAGAGCCATACTTGACTGTAGGACGAGACCCATAGAAAATGGATGTTAGAATAAGAAGCCAGACTCTCTTTCGGTTACATTACCGACCTTGCATTCACTTTTTATGTAATGGCTTATCTAATACAAGGACCTGCTAATCCGTTTCTTGAAAAATTCGCAGATGACCAGCCTTGGACCACCACTTCGTCCACTGCACGACGGCACTATTGAGATCCCGATCAACGGAAGGAATCACGGCGGATTTGCCATGGTACTACGCCAGGTATTGGAGGAGCTGGGAGCACCGTCTGACCAGATTCAGTACTTCAGCCGAGGGAAGCTTGTCGAGGCTGAGAGGTTTGAAGGACCTGTCACTACCAGAGTTGAGACACCCGTCAGCCTGACCCTTCCAGGGATGCCGGTCTTTACTGACTACACTGCTGGAGAGACTGTGGAGGACGGAGTACAGTCCGTCTCCCGCAAGGTACTACGCGTAGTTGTGTACACAGCATACGAGTACCTTAAGGGAACCCATTTCCGTCTGCTACCTCAGGCTTTGGAGCTGCACCCTGACCCTATCCAAAGGATTCTGTACACCAGCCAGATCGTTCAGGCCGAGACTGACCCTTGCCTACGCACAGTGGCACACCACCTCCAGGAGCAGGACGAGTTCATCAGCTCATTGGAGCAAAGGAGGCAGCGTGACCGAGCCCGCATGGCAGAGGTCGAGGACAGTTTGCAGAAAGGGACTCAGACTCTGGAGAGTTTGAGCAGAGCAGTCACTGACTTGCAGTTGGAGATGCAGCGCCGTGATGAGTTACACGGAGCCGAGATCCCTGACTTGCGAGACAAGATCGGAGATTTTGGGCTACGCAATGACTACCTGAATAGCAGAGTATTGGGATTACAGAGGAGGCTGGACGACAAGGAGAGAGCGCTTGCTGAGAGGGAGCAGAGGAGCAGAGACAGAGGAGTCGAGATGAGCACGTTGCGCTCCAGGATCAGGGAGTTAGAGAAGCAGTTGGAGAAAGCCGAGGAGAAGTCCACCCGCAACCAAGGGATTCTGATCGACCGCGTGAAGATGGTGGAGTTCCTAAAGGACAAGCTACGGAGGACAGAGACAGCTTGGAAGCAGTCCGACGCCAGGAGAGCTATTGAGGTCCGAAAGGTACAGAGTTCGCTTCCCCCACTGGAGATGGTGAAGCCCCGGGAGGGAGACTTCCGCGTACCACCCACTACGCTCAACCTGGGAGCATGTCCGTCTCTAAGGATGCAGGAGATTGAGGCCACCCCAGCGCTAGCTGTAGCTCTCGACTATGTCAAGCGCCTGACCATGACCGACGACGAGATCGAGGCAGAGGACAGCCGCATACCCGACGCCGTACTCGACCTTATGCACCAGTAGCTTATGGGACCCTGCGTGGCCCTTAGACTAGTGATACCATGAGTAGTCCTGTCATTGGCTATCTGCGCATAGCACGATCTTCTTAGCAGCTAGGAACATCCTTTATGTAATAATAACCATGTGATGAGTGACATTTGGATCTTATGCTTCTTATGGTTCTCTATGCTTCTTTGGTTGAGTGTAGGATAGCATGAAAAATGTTTTAATTCATTTAAATCGTTGAAAACATCTAACTCCTACTTAAACCACCACAAGATAATTACTGCACTGAGCATGTACCTGTAACCCCGAGAGCAAACCCCATCCTAACTAGCTCACCCTTAGGAACCTTCAGAAGCGTTCACATATGTAGGGGAGTGATAATCACAATCGAGGGACTTGACTTTCGAGCTGACCTAACCCTACTACCCTCCAATAGCTTAGATGTCATCTTAGGCATGGACTGGCTAACCAAACACCGAGGAGTGATATCTTGTTCACCTAGATATGTTCAGGTAACCCACCCTTGGGGAACAACCGTTCGATGTATACCCCAAACCGGGAAAGTCCAAGCCCTCCTATGTGCTCTGGAGACTAAGGCAGATAAAATAGAGCTGACATTCAGAGATGTGCCAGTAGTCTATGAATTCAATGACGTATTTCCAGAGGAGTTGCCAGGAATGCCACCAGATAGAGATGTGGAGTTTGTTATAGAGCTGATGCCAGGAACTGCACCGATTGCCAAAAGACCCTACAGAATGTCGGCTGATGAGTTGAAGGAACTCAAGAAGCAGCTGGGAGAATTACTGGAGAAGGGCTTCATTAGGCCTAGTGCCTCGCCCTGGGGATCTCCCGTTTTGTTTGTCAAGAAGAAGGATGGTACGATGAGGATGTGCATTGACTACCGGAACCTGAATGCGGTTACAGTCAAGAATAAGTACCCACTGCCCCGCATCGATGATCTATTAGATCAACTGAGTAAGGCCAGGTACTTCTCAAAGATCGATCTCCGATCAGGATACCATCAGATGAAGATCAGGGAAGAGGATATCCCGAAGACTGCATTTGTCACTAGATATGGACAGTATGAGTGCACAGTAGTCTCATTTGGACTCACTAATGCTCCAGCATGCTTCATGAACATGATGAACAAGATCTTCATGAATGAGCTAGACAAGTTTGTAGTGGTATTTATTGATGATATATTGGTTTACTCAGCCACAAAAGAGGAACACGAACATCATCTGAGGACCGTATTGGAGAGGTTGTCTCGCAACCAGCTATACGCCAAATTCTCAAAGTGCGAATTCTGGCTTGAGGAAGTTGCTTTCCTTGGTCACGTACTGTCAGGAGAAGGAGTCGCAGTAGACCCAGCCAAGATTGAAGCTGTGAAAGAGTGGGAACAACCCCGTAATGTGTCAGAAATCAGAAGCTTTTTGGGACTTGCAGGGTACTATCGCAGATTTATTGAGAATTTCTCCAAGATTGCAAGACCCATGACCAACTTGCTGAAGAAAGAGAACAAGTTTACATGGACTCCTGAATGTGAGAAGAGTTTCCAGACCTTGAAGGAGAAGCTCACTACTACACCTGTACTAGCCCTACCCGATATTCACAAAGATTTTGTTTATATTGTGACGCCTCTCGGTAAGGTTTGGGCTATGTACTAATGCAAGAAGGAAGGGTGATAGCTTATGCCTCAAGACAGTTGAAGGAACATGATCAGCGATACCCGACTCATGACCTAGAACTTGCAGCCGTGGTACATGCACTCAAGATTTGGAGACACTATCTAATAAGCAACAAGTGTGACATCTACACTGACCACAAGAGCCTGAAGTACTTCTTCACACAAGAAGATCTGAATATGAGGCAGCGCAGATGGCTAGAACTCATCAAGGACTATGATCTTGAGATCCATTACCACCCAGGAAAGGCTAATGTTGTCGCTGATGCACTTAGCCGCAACAGCTACTGCCATACCCTCATCACCAACTCTATGCCGCCTGAGCTCAGGAGAGAGTTCGACGCATTCCAGCTCGAGGTAGTCTCCTATGTCATGCTAAATGAGCTTCGCGTCGAGTACAATCTCACCTCACGGATCCGTGAAGCGCAAAAGAACTATCCTGAGATAGACTATATCCGTGGTTTGATGAAGCTGGGAAGAGGCCCCGAATACCGAGAAGATGAGCATGGAACTGTATGGTACAAAGATATAATCTGTGTACCGATGGATTCAACGATACGAGAAGAGATTCTGTCAGAAGGGCATGACTCCAAATATTGCATTCACCCAGGGTCAGCCAAGATGTACCATGATCTAAGGAAGCACTTCTGGTGGGAGAATATGAAGACAGACATTGCAGGGCATGTAGCCCGATGTGATACATGCAATAGAATCAAGGCCGAACATCAGAGACCAGCAGGGTTGCTACAACCAGTTGAGATACCAGAATGGAAGTGGGAATGCATATCCATGGACTTCATATTAGGACTGCCCCGATCCGAGCATGGATATGATTCTATATGGGTAATAGTGGACCGTCTAACCAAAGTTGCACATTTTATACCGGTCAAAAGGAAGTATAGAGCTGAAAAGCTGGCAGATCTGTACGTATCAAACATTTTGAAGTTACATGGGGCGCCTCTGAGTATTATATCTGACCGAGGCTCACAGTTCGTATCACAGTTCTGGAAATCCTTGCACAAGTCCATCGGGACCAAGCTCGACTACAGCACAGCATACCACCCGCAAACGGATGGGCAAACAGAAAGAGTGAACCAGATTCTCGAGGACATGTTACGTGCTTGCGTATTGAGGTACAAGGAAGGATGGGAGAGCTGTCTACCCCACGCCGAGTTCTCATACAACAACGGTTACTAGACGAGCATTAAGATGTCTCCATTTGAAGCGTTGTATGGAAGACCGTGCAGAACCCCGCTAATGTGGTCAGAACCAGGTGAAAGGACATTCTTCAGTCCTGCTAAGATTGTGGAAGCAGAAGAAGGTGTTGCCCAAGTAAGAGAGAATTTGAGGATTGCACAAAGTAGGCAAAAGAGCTATGCAGATAGAAGACGTAGAGAGCTTGAGTTCAAGGTTGGGGATTATGTCTACCTCAAGGTATCTCCGCTTCGTGGCACTGTCAGATTCCACGTAAAAGGGAAATTGGCACCAAGATATGTTGGGCCATACAAGATCTGTAAAAGGGTTGGAAAGCTTGCTTACAAGCTGGAACTACCAGAGGAATTATCTAGAGTACACCCCGTGTTCCATGTCTCGCAATTAAGAAAGTGTCTAAAGCTTCCCGAGGAGCAAGTTCCTACGGATGCATTAGACCTGCAAGACACACTTGAATACAAGGAACATCCGATCAAGATCTTGGCTCGGGATACCAAGGAGACGCGGAACAAGACTATTCTGATGTGCAAGGTACAGTGGAGCAATCACACTGAAAGAGAAGCTACGTGGGAGAAAGAATCGGACTTGCGGATTATGTTTCCTTACCTCTTGGAAGGGTACGTTATCTCTGAATCTCGAGGTCGAGATCCTAATGAGGGGGAGGACTGTAACAACCCTAAAAACCCACACAACCTAAAAATCCCAACCAATTAAAATTTTTCATTTATTTATTATGAAAACCCATTTTTCTTGTGCAAGCATATAGGTTTCATTATGAATTTGGTAAATAAAGGAGTATAGCTTGCATTTTAATTCCATTCACATAGAATAATAGCTTATGCATCACAATTGGAATTTATTGCAATTTATGTTTGTATTTACTCAATATTTAAAAAGGGTAATATATGTATATAAATACACTTAAGTGAAAATAGAAAAGGAAAAATAAAAGAGAAGAGAGGAAGAAAGGAAGCCAGCCAGTCGGCCCACGTTGCGGCCCGGCAACGCGCGCGCGCGACCGGCATGCACGCGCTCGCGCTCGCTGCCAACCCGGGCCCGCATGTCAGCCGCCTTCCCCTTCCACTGTTTCTCTTCCTCACGAAGGCGACGCGCCTGCCGGGGGTGTCACGCGAATGGCGTGACCCCGGACCCACGGCCGATAGTACCACGCCCCGCAGAAGTTGTCCCCCTCCTGTCCCCTCCTTTCTTGGCCGCCAAGCGAGCCCGCGTGCACCCTGAAACCCTAGCTCAAGCGCACGGATGAGCTCCACGTACACCCACCGATACCCATCACCGTCCGCCGCTGTTCCGAGAACCGGCCGCCTATAATTTGGAGCACCCGAGGAGCCCTAGCCCATTCCCACTCGCAGCCGCCACGCTGCGGCTCCACAAGCCACCGCACCCCACCGCATAGCCGAGAGAGAGGGAGAAGGGAGGAGCAGAGGAGGAGGAGCTGCCGGAGCGCCGCCGCCGCGGAGCACGCCGAGCCGGACACGGAGGAGAAGCCGGAGCCCCGTCACGGTTTGGCACGGCACTGCGTACGCTCTGCACGGCTCCGACTCGTCACTGCACCGCCATCCTTACCTCACCAGCCCCACGGTGAGCCACCGAGCACCCCATCCAACCTCGCCGTGCTACGGTCATGGCGCTCGGCTTCACGAGCGCGTAGGCCACGGGTCGATTCCGACCCTGGAACACCGCACACACACACACAAGGCCTGCCAAGCCAAACGGGTGACGCGCATATACACTGGAGTGACTGCGACGGGCACCGCAGTCATGGACGTCCGGAGCGCCGCCGTCTCGTCGGCGTTCCCGAGCACCTGAGCCAGTAGCATCGTCCTGCCACCCATCGGCACGACCACTAGCTCCACGGGCACGACGGACTAGCCTGAATCGCAAAGACCGACCATCCATGGCCCCGGAACGCAGCACGACGCGCTCGCGGGAAGACGTGCTCGCCATGGCACGTTCTGGCGCGGCGAAGTCCGTTCAGGGTCTAGCTGAGTATCTCGCGCGGTAGGAGGGAGCCAAGATGGTACACCGAGACCTCGCGAACGAACCCGCCTCGCGGGATTGAAGCCGGAACCACCTGAATCGCCTTGGCCGCGTGCGCCGCGACCTTACCGGAGCGCCGCCGCGAGCCGTCGCCAAAAGAAGGCCATGCCATGGCTAAAGTTCGCCACTAGAGTGTTGTATGCTTCTCTGGCCTCACCAATTTGACAAGACCGCATTCGATTGAACCAAGACATGGTCATAGCCGCGTTGCCGCCTTCCGCCGTCGTCGGCGACACGCCGCCGCCACAACCGAGCACCTTGGGAATCTCGGTAGCCAAAATTGGTAGTTGGTATACCATCGCCATAGACCCTGGAGGCGTATACATCTCCTAGAAGACCTCCTTAGCCCCGCTGGAACCTCACAGTCGCGGCGACATCGCCGCCGATGACCGGAGCATCTCAATACCGCGACCAGGAACAAAAACCGACCACCTCGGACAAGCTTAGTTGCGGAAGATCGAACCTCCATAGCCCGGAACACCGAGAGGTGCGTTCTCGGGGAAACGTGATCGCCGCCGACACGTTCCGCCTCGCCTAAAATCTGTTCCGAGTACCCCCGATCGCCTCGTGCTGCGGAGAAAGGCCGCCGAGGTTCGCCAAGTCTGCCTCGGCACCGCCGCTAGATAGCCGAGCCCCGAATCATGTCTGTCGCCTTGGCTACGTGCGCCTCCACCTCGTCGGAGAACCGCCGTATGCCGTGGGATAGAAGGGAACCACACCCGTTCGTGCCAAAACCGAACCCCGGCCACCACACCGCCACCCGCCTCGCCGGAGAAGCGCCTGTGCCGTGGCCGAGCACCAAAAGGGACCCTGTTAGCCAAATTGGATCCCTTAGAAACGAATATTGGGGCCCGCAGGGGAGAAATTGCCTCGCTGTGAGCTGCAACGTAGCCTACCGGAGCTTTAGCCCTGCGGCAGCTCGCCGCCGGCCGCCATGGCACGCCGAATGGTCGGCCAAGGTCACAAACCACCCCCGACCACCGCCGAGCTCGCCCGACCACCGCCGAGCTACGCCGACGCCCCCCGACCTCTGAGAACCAGCCCCGACCTCTGAGAGCGGCACCCTCGGCGCACCAAATCTCCGATTCGCCCGAGCCTCCCCAGGAGAGCTCGGGAGAGCGGCACCCTCGGCGCCCAAAATTCCGATTCGCCAAAGCCTCCCCGGGAGAGCTCGGGAGAGCGGCACCCTCGGCGCCCAAAATTCCGATTCGCCCGAGCCTCCCCGGGAGAGCTCGGGAGAGCGGCACCCTCGGCGCACCAAATCTCCGATTCGCCCGAGCCTTCCCGGGAGAGCTCGGGAGAGCGGCACCCTCGGCGCCCCGAATCTCCGATTCGGCCGAGCTACGCCGAGCTCCGCCGAGCCCCGCCGAGCCCCGCCGAGCTACGCCGACGCCGGCGAATCTCTGGGAACCAGCATCGAACACCTGGTGGGCGACCATCGGGTCTGTGTTCTGATGAGGCGCCACATGCCGCACTACTGGACCCGCGCGCCACGTGGACCAATCCCGAGCTGCCCCTGATTAATCGACCATTCTCCATTTTCAGAAAATAGGATAATGTTCGGAAATTCATAACTTATTCATACGATGTCCAAAAATTGCGCACCATATATCAAAATTCTCAGAAAAATGAGATCTACAATCTAAGACTATGTTTGTGTGCATTTGGCTCTTTATTTTATTGGATTTTTCTGAAATACTCTATAGGAGTCGCTAACGCGACTATTTCGTGTTCGATTTCAGAGCCGGAGGAGGATCTGACTAAGAAAGATGACCACGAGTACCTTCAGGAGCTAGGAGACGACTACGAAGGTGCCACGTCCCACCAAATCCTTAGATCCTATTTACGCATTGCAAATGATATTGTTGCTATTGCTTTATGATTATGTATGGATTGGTTGTATGGTAGTATATTTGAATTCTCTGCCTTGATAAGACTATACCCTGCTACCCGCTGCTAGGTTAGCTGCTGCTTAATTTACTGTTACTCTTCCACTACTTACTACTTGCTATATGCTATGTGGTGGAATTGGGACGGTGTATAACTGATTATAACCACTGGGAGAGAGTGCTGCGTGCGTCTTGGGTGCGTGGTAAGGGTTGATGTCGACCAAGTGGGATGTGAGACAAGCCCATGGGGCAAGTCGTGCCGGGGGTGCAACCTGGGCATCCCCAAGCGAGATACCTGTGGCGGGTAAAGTTGTTGAGGAGGTTCCGGGTGGGATAGCCTTGGTGGTTTGAAGCCCGTGGACGGAGGTGCTGTGATGGCACGGGGAGAGTATCCCCTAAGTGAAGATGCCTGCTTGGTCAAACTTAGGACGGACTAGTTTCAGGTTCATGGGAATCCTTTTCTACTCACTCGCTTCTGATGGGCGGGAGACGGCTGGACTACTTGGTAGGACGGTGCCACTACTGCTAGGTTGAGAGGTGATAAGGGTGGACGGAGACGGTCAATGGGTTCCCGTTCTGTTCTAGATGCGCAGTGCCACTGGATGGGCCCGGTACTGTGTCTCCCAGTCTCAGCATAACGGTGTAGGATCCGAAATATCCCAGGGCTGAGTGGTAGGGTGGCATCGACCAAGGTAAGCAAGCACCCGGAATTCTGTCTAGGTGTTTGCGCAACACCTATGATGGCTAATCTTATGGGTAGTGAAACCTCTGCAGAGTGTACGGTTGATCGATCGATACATATGCCAACCTGTTGGCTATGGACCTTTCCTGTGAAGCTTCTACTAGTGTAGTGAGTGTTCTTTTCTCCCCCTGGATGACATTTTTCCGGCAGTGTACCTATTGTGGTAGTGTGCCGCTGAGATAAGCCCGAGAGGGAGTTGGGCCTGTCGAATGAGAGCGAGGTGTGGGTAAGTGAGATGTGGTGATGGGAAAAGGGATGATGGTGTTAATTGGAGATAAAACTTGACTAATTAAACATTGATTACAGCAGCATAGGAAACCTCAGCCTATAGGTCTGCTTGTATAGCCTTGCATCCACTTTTCACAAAGCAAATGCTGCATAGGTGGGCTCCGTGGCCAGTACAAATCGTACTGATAAATTTGCTGTCAGGTGACGAGAATGAGTACGACTTCGAGGAAGACGATGGCGAGGAATAGGGTCACGTGCTACACTCAAGTTGGCCGTGAAGGATGAAACGTTTTCGCATCTTCTAAAGCTTCTCTTAATGTTGATTCCGCCAGTGTGGCGATGTAATAAATGTTTATGTAAGACTTAATTACCATTGTATGGATCCTGGTGTCAACTGAGATATGGGTAATTTCATGGATTGTCCCAAGCAATCTGTTGAATTACAATTCGAGCCTGTGGATTTTCCTTCGCGGAAATCGAGGTCGTTTCACAAGGTCCTGGGGTCCTCTTATAGGGCGGCGGCGCGTCAGTAGCTGGGCCAGCTCGCGGGAAGGGCGGAGCAGGCGGTTACCGGCTCTGCTCTCTGCGTTGGAGGGGAAAGAGCTGACATGCGGGCCCTGCGTGGCGGTGGGAGAGAGGGGGAGTGGGGGTGGCGCGGCTGCGGGCTGCGGATTGGGCCCCTGCTGGGCCGGCTTGCGCGCTGGGGAAAAGAAGGGAGGGAGGAAAGAGTGGGCCGAGGGGTGAGCTGAGTGTTTTCCCTTTCTGTTTTTTTTCTTTTTCCTTTCTTCTTTCTTTTCTATTTATTAATTTCTTTCCTTTAGTAAAATATAATAGATGAATAGCAAAGTATTATAATTCTTATGCTTATTCAAGGGAAATCATAATTAGTATTTTTAGATCAAAATAGACATACTTTATTTATTTGTAAAATATAAATTAAAATCAATCGGAGCCTAACCGAATATTTTAAAATAATCAATATTTTTTTTCATCTAATAAAAATATGCAACGGCATGAATGCGACATAACAATAAATTATCTATTTAACCCTACTATTAATTAGAAATAATATAATTAAATCTCTAATAGAATTAATAATTGCTGAAAATTAAAAGTAGGGTGTTAAATCAGCCAGCCATTCAACAGTGTTTTTCTCTTACAACAATCAACCAGCCAACCGTACAATCGAGCCAGCCGAAGAGAGTCAATGTTTTGGCACAACTCAAAGCACAACACGGTATAAAATATTTTGATCGTGATGGCATGGCACGAAGACGAGTAGAACGAAGACACATCTATGGCTCTGCAGTGCAATTTCCTAACATTTACTATGCTACTTCTTATATAATTTTTTAATATATTATGAAAATTATTACCTTTTTTATGAAAATAGTATACATGAGATATATATTTTATACTACAAGTGAAAAGAAAACTAACAGAGACATTTTGAGGGTCGTGCTTGGACCCAAGAAAAATTTACCATCACATGCCTAAAGGACTTGACCTAGCGGCACGAAGCACGAGAGGCCCGTGTCGTCAGCACAGTCCGGCCTAAGTCCCATCCCTATTCCATATATACTCATATTGGTTTAATTAATATGTTCCTAAATTACAATTATCAGAAAAAATTTAAATTCCAAGGATCAAATTGTCTAATAGATTTTTTCAAAAAATATAAAATATAGTCACAAGTATCTAACAAACAAACACATGCACATATATCATATGCTTACAAACGTTTATACAAGCGATATATCAAATTTTAACATAGGCGGATACATGCACACACCTAAACAATGTTATCCTATGCTGCAAGCGGTAAAACAGTTGATTACTTGTCGTTTAACCATATTATTCGGCTTAAACGTCACTTAAATGCGCGAAACGGCCATCTAAACGGGCTAAACAGTTTATTAGAGTAAACGATGATTGTGTAACATGGTGTGTAAATAGGGTAAATGACCGTTCAGACAAATAATGCGTAAACCTTATCTATATCTATACCTAATACTAAATAGACCCCTAGGTTTTCGTCCTCCCACTCGCATCGCATGTGTGTATATAGTCGCATCGCATGTGTGTATATAGTCCGTTGGTTCGGCTCCTCGTCCGCTGCATAAGAGTCCCAACCCAAAAACACACGTCATGTCTGTTATTTTGTTTCTGATCTGGACTCTTGCTCCACCCGAATAGAAATCGATAAAATAGGTGATGCATCAACAAAGCACACGACAGGACCGACGCAAATCTAGATTCCAGATGGAGTCCAAGACAAAATCAAATACCAAATTCATCAAATCACGTAGGAGTACCAGATAGAGGCCTCCAACCATTATATATATATATATATATATACATATATATATATATATATATATATATATATATATATATATATATATATGTAAAGGAGTCAGAGCACAATAATTTGGACCTCGACAAAAGCCTAGGAGCGATTTGGCCACGCAAAAGAGGAGATGGCATGGCGCCGCGCAGCTGCTCGGAGAAGGGTCGTGCCGAAACCCACGGCGTGGCATCAAGAACAAGCGCAAGGCAGTCGGAAAACTTAGGTCCGTGGCTTGGCACGAAGAACAGGGCGCGAGGCAGTCGGAAAACTCGGTGTCAAGATGACTCAAGGAGGCGACTCACCTGCCACGGTCACAGAAATCCGGAGAGGCCACGAGGCGGCAAGGCTGTGATATACTATAGGTCCCTCTCGAGCGCCAGTGCGGCTGTGCTTTCCGGTCCTCTCTATGCCTCGAGTTAGGGTCACGGGACAGAGGTGGGAGAAGCAAGAAACACTGGCGTCGGGCAGCCAGGTGTGCAGATGGCTCGCCAGAAGGAAGATTGGGAGCGGAGGCGGCGCTGGTCCTGTAGCGGTGGAGGGTGCCGGGAGGCAGTTTGGGAGGGGAGCGGCGCTCAGCGCATAGTGGCGCAGATGGTGACAGTTTAAGAATTTTTTTAAATAATATTTTTTAATGATTAATTGCAAATCTAGTACTTGGATTCGAAAAATTACAAAAATAACATCCTGTCGGCTAGCCAGGGGCCGACAGGGGACTTTTCGGCCGTCCAGAAGCCGATAGGCTTACGTGTCAGCTGCCAGGCAGCCGACAAGCGTCGGCAGCCGGTGTCGGCGCCGATAGCAGGCCTGTCGGCTACTGGATGGCCGACAGGTCCAGTCGGCTGGCGAGGGGCCGATAGGCCTATTGGCTTACCGTAAGCTGACAGGCCACATTTCATGTGCTTTTTCATTTTGATGTTCATTTTCACGTTTTTTCCGTATTCGTTACACGGTTCGATCCGAAAACTTACTCCCGTCTTTGAAGACTGTTCTACAAATGAAGTGTGTTGCAAACTACGAGAAATAGAATTAAAACAACACATGTTCAATTTAAAAGAGTAACCCAGCACATGAAATGAGCGGTGCATGGCACGTGTGATACTCTAGGTTGTACCAAACCTAATCCTAACATGCCTTAGGGAAAGTGAACACAATGATGGTTTGCAATGGCATGTGTGTGACTCTGGTAAGATGTCACAGACTATTGTAAACATGCCTTAGGGAATTTAACTTGCTGGGTCTATTACATTGTTCTACTGGGTGCAGTGTGGTTGTTTGCCCTTGTTGTCGCGCCGTGAAGATGGTTCCGCTGCATCCCTCTTGTTCTTGAGTGCTGCCTCTCGAGCTTTAAGCTCTTCCTCTTTACGCTTGATGATTGCTTCACGCAAGCTTAACTCCTTCCTCCTCCTGGCAAGATGTTCCTCCTTAGCTTTGAGACGGATCTGATCGGCCCTGATACATCGCTCTTTGTCCTCCCTAATTTTGCGGTCAACCTCACGAGCATTATTCATCCTTAGAAGATATTGAGCTTTATCTTCAAGCTCCTTCGGGCGCCTCTGTGGCCATGCGGGCATCTCCCGATCCACCCATTGGATCCACTTGCAAGACTACATATGTGGATGTAAATGATCAAATTGTGTATAGTTTACAAGAAACGAAAGAAGAAGTTGTTGATACTACCATCAAGTCGTCATCCAGATCTGGGCACCCGAAGTACCTACAACCATAGTGTCGGTCCGACTCAATCCACATGCACAACCTAGTCACAAACCCACAACGACACTTTGGCCGCTCACGCCATGATGGTACCTGAGTTAGGTCAGTTGTCCATGATGACATTGAAGTTGAATGAGGAGGGTTTGGAGAAGAAAATGTGTGGTATGCTAACTCGTCGGATGTCTTTAAATAGTTCAGACATGGAGTAAAACAGTAATTTCATAGACCTCGGTCTTTTTAGACTTAGTCCTTTTTAGGCTTTACAGAGTTTGTTTTTCGCAATAAGTGCATATGCCCTAGCCTTTTAAGTGCTTGGTAAAACACAAATAATTGCGAGTAGCCTGTTCCTCACCTCAGATTACACAGCGAGTAACCTTTTCAGTGTATTGGCAAATCAAGAGTAGCCTGTTCAATCAGTCAGAATTAACAGCGACTAGCCTTTTCAGTGATTCAGAGGGCTTGCGAATAGGCTTTTCAGTGCATAGCCTTTTGAGTAAGTTGTCAATTCAATTCATGGCCTCTTCAGTGATTGCGACTGCACAGTGACTAGCCTTTTCAGTGACTTTGGTAGATCGAGAATCTAGCCTTTTCAGTGATTCAGAGGGCTTGCGAATAGGCTTTTTAGTGCATAGCCTTTTCAGCGAGTTGTCAATTCAATTCATGGCGTCTTTAGTGATTGTGACTGCACAGTGACTAGTCTTTTCAGTGACTTTAGCAAACCGAGAATCTAGCGTTTTCAGAGTACTTCAAAGTGTTATACTCAATTAACCCTGCATTAATTCAGTTCTATTCAAAAGCAATGTCACCCCTCGGCTACCTCTATAAATATTGGACGGTTGATAGGTCCGAAGTGGCTAGAGGGGGGTGAATAGGCAATTAAAAACTTTCTACAACAACAAAACTTGATCATAAGGTTAGTAACAAATAAGGCGAAGCGAATTCTTTGCGCTAGCCTACTAGAGGGTTGCAAGCTTTCCTAACCGGTCTAGTTAGAGTCACTAGGAGCACACAAGTTAATCCTAAGTCGAGCTACTTCTAGGTGAACAAACTAGCTACTTCTACCACTACCACTACACAAGCTACTACAACACAAGAGTAAAGTGCACAAATGTAAAGAGTAGGGTGTAGAGATGATATACCGACGTGTAGAGGTGGTAGCCAAACACCGAGAGAGATACCAACACACTCGAATGTGGTGGTCACAATAAAATCCCAATCAACACACGGAGACAAAGATTTATCCCGAGGTTCACGTGCTTGCCGGCACGTTAGTCCTCGTTGTGTCGACCACGACTCGGTGATTCGGTGGCTAATCGACGACAATCGTCAAGCTCACCAAGAGCACCACAAGAATCTACCACGAGAAGGGTAACTCAACGACACGAGCAATTTACTAGAGCTACCTTGTGGCTTCTCCGCCGGGGAAGGTGCAATACCCCTCACAAGATCACCGGGAGTGGCCGGAGACAATCTCCAACTCCGCCAAGCTCCTCCGCTGCTCCAAACCTTCTAGGTGACAGCAATCACCAAGAGAAATGAGAGAACTCCGCAGCAAACACGATCAACAAGTGCCAATGGATGCAAAGATCAAGCAAAGCACTTTGATCAACTCTCTAGCTCACAATGGATGAGAATTATGCAATCTATGTGAGTGAGAGTGTTGTGAGGGTGCTCAAGAGGTGTATCACCAAGTTAGAGAGCCAAGAGCTGGAGTATGAACCGGCTAAGTGGCTTAAATAGACAGGCACATACAAAAATAGCCGTTACTCACTTTCTGCGCACCGTCAGACGCTAAGCGTCGGACGGTCCGCGCGGGGCGTCGGACTAACGATCCCGGTCCGACGCTTTCTTCCTCGGCAAATCGGCGCGTGCCACGTCAGCTCGACCGTTTGAAATCGACCGTTGGAGCCACGAACTGCAGACCGTCGGACTGAGCGAAATAGTCCGACGCTCGTCGGCTGAGGCCGTCGGACCAAAGCGCTGAGGAGTCCGACGTTTCCAGAGAGGTCCACGAGCGCCAAAATTCGTCGGACATCGGTTCGACGCTCGGCCTCGGACCAACGACGATTGTCCGACGCCCACTGCGGATGCCACGTGTCGAACTACCGAACAATCGACCGTCGGACGCTGGAGACATATAGTCTGATGCTCGGAAAACTCCAGTCCAACGCTCCTGTTCACTGAAGCGCAAAGACACCGTCGGACGAAACAATTAGTCCGACGCAGTGCCTCCGATCGGTCCGACGCCCTCAAAACACAGAGCTGCAGGGCTACCGTCGGATGCTGGGAATTGGTCCGACGCCTGTCGACCAAAGCGTCCGACACTCATTTTCAGCGTGTTTTGAGCTCGTGTCAAGTCCTTTGCTTATGTTGGCTTACACATGTTATATGTAAAACATTTCTTGCAAAGTGTTAGCCATTTTCAAAAGGTTTTACATAGAGTTTAGAGTTAGCCATTAGATCTAAATGCAATGCATGATCCAAACATCTAATGGCACTTGATAACCGTGTTAACCATGGAATTACTCCCCTCTTTATAGCACGGCTATCTATCCTAAATGTGGACACACTCTCTATAGTGTCTCGTCCACCAAAATGGAAAGAGCCCTATTGATATACCTTTGCCTTGAGCTCAATCCAAATCACCAAGTGTTGGAGTTCTTGATCTTCACTTTGATGGGCTTACTCCAAGTCTTTGGATGCCTTCATCACCTCCACACTTGATCCTCTAACCATCTTATAAACAAACACTTAGGCACAATGGTTAGATACTTTGGTGTCATCAATTACCCAAAACCAAACATAGAGCTTTCAACGGTGCTGGGGGAACATCACCAGCAATACAGGATGTCTGGACCAAAGAAATGGGGGTTTGTGATTGGGAAGCTGAAGGGCACGGTAGAGAGTAAGGGCTCGCCAATAATATGGGATGATGGGGGTAGTCTCGGTCCTGATGAGTTAAACGAACCCATCGACAGGTTTCCAGAAGACAGCAAAAGTGATTATGGTCCACAAAGAACTCTGAGGGAGTACGTGAAGAAGGATAAAGAAGTGTGGCCAAAGTGCAGGCATGGTGAGGACTGCCTTGTGCAGATGTACACCGAGGGCGGGATATACGGGGGCCGGCAATTCTTCAATTGTCCCTATGCATATGTAGTGTTTTATTGTCTTTTTCAGTAATGTATTTCGCAACATAAACGAATGTTAACAAATCTATTCATCGCAGACCTCGAGGGCAGAAGACAGTTGCGGGTTCACTAAGTGGGTGGACCCTCTACCTATTACCCCGCATTTGGAGTACATCTGGTACCTGCAGGACCGCATCGGCTCCCTCGGCCACAACAAGGAGGAAGATGAGGAAGGAGGCAACAGTGGGGCTACATCGCAGGAGCCAATATGCACAGACCCGTACTGCGGCTGCCCTCATCACAAGAACAGTGGCACTCTGCCAAAATCACCACCGCCACCACCTCCGCCAATGGGCGGTTACTATGGGGAAGGTGCCACTCAGCTCAATATGTGGCAGCACTACTAGTAGGCTGTCCGATTGTCCGTCTAGGTGTGTGGTGCATGTTTCAATTACCTAAGGCATGTTAGGTCTAGTGCAGAGAGTCTTAACCCTTGTTTGGTTCAGATTCTCACATGCCATTTCGTGTATTCGTTGTATGTTTTAATTTGCAAAGGCATGTTAGGGTCCATACATGCCTTTTCATGTGTTGTGCTTGTTCGTATCGTTTCGTAATAAGTTCGAGAAGACAAAAAATGTCCATAATTCGAGCGTACTGGAGCGTTGCCTCCATTTAATGCAATGGAAACCACAGATACGATTGGACAGAACATTAATGCATTAGTACGTAACATCGATGAAAACTTGTGATCATACATGCATGCGCCCTCAATCTGCACGACGCCCACGCTTAGGGCCCTGGCGACGAAGCTGCTCCGTAGGAAAAGTGAACTGCTGTGGAGGGCGACGCTGGCGTGGTGGCGGGGTCGGGTTAACAGGCTGAGACGGCTGCGTTGGCTGGGTCGGCAACGGTGCACCAAAAAGCTGTGAGGGGTCGGCCTCATCCGGACGACTAGGCGGAGTACCGCCTATGTCAAAGCTCCCGAAGCTGCTCGCCCCCTCTGTGTACTCGCTGGCAGAAGGAAGTATCCCTGCACAAATCAAAGTGTGGTCATGTCACGCATGCGGTGCACGTAATATACAAATGTATTAAATAAATGGCCATCGAAAAGGTACCTAGGCGCGTGGGACGAGAACGTCGTACGGAGCCCGCTCCGGGAGGCACGGGAGTACCTGCAGGCAGGCCCTGGTCGTCGTGCCCAACGACGTCCGTGGTGTACTGGCACGATGCTCGACGTACGCCCGCCAAGCACCGTTGCCCCAGTCGTCGAAGGGCGGCCACCAACTCGAACCTACCAACCTGTGGAGGGTTCTGCTCGTACCGCTGCGCGTACGACAGAAGCTCGTGGCCAACGTCCGTGCATATATCTATCTGCAAACAAGTCATATATCGTTTGGGATATTGTTATTAGTCATTACCAAAGTCATAATAACAACAAAATTAATTAAAAAATTTATCGTTATCAGCGCATGGAATGCAGCTGGTGGCTCCATCGCGAAGGTGTCCGTGATCTCTGCCTCGTGTGGCTCGACCTCCACTGGCACTGGGAAGCAACGAACGCGCGTAGCTCCGTGTAACCAACGCAAGTACTGGGGGTAGCCGGCCTCCTCAAAAGGCCCACCTAGGTCATGCACGTCGGTCACCGCCTCTGCCCACGCGGCCACCGAGGGCGCCACCCTGTCCATCCAAGACTGCTCGATCGCTATCCCTTGGCCTTTCCGACTCCACCTGCAAAACAAGAAATAATAAATAAAGTTGTCGAACCAAAACGAATGGATGGCATTAACAAAACACATACCGGTGGGACACGTCAAGCTGAAGCCGAGGAAAAGGAAACACCTGCGCGTGGCCAAACTGACAAGCCACACGGTCCGGACAGTACAGCTCGACGCAAACGTCGAACACGAGTCGTTGCCTCGTGAACCAGAACTCCTGGTCACGGTAGCACAACTCGGACATGCCGTGTGGAGCCCTGGCATGTACGTCATGTGCTGCGTAGGGAGTCCACCAAACCCTGTCAGGTGTAAGCTGGTCCATCGCGGCGACGTATGCCGTGTACGTGCCTCTAGCCGTACCTGTTGCCCACCTCGGCTGCAAAAAAACAACCATTAGGACTCGTCGTCACAGTACAAAAAACTAAGCTGAAAGGAGGATACGTACGTCACAACATAACCAAAGCGTGACCATCATCGGCGCGTTGATCTCGTCGGGCACACCAAACTCGTCGAACACATACATCCCGTCGTCGTACGACGACAGGGTCAGCCTCCCGATGTCGAACCGCTCAAAGGACCATTGCATCAGCAACAGCGGATAGCCAGCCAACGTGCCTGTCGCCGTCCTCCAAGTGCACGCATCACACAGTGCTCGGTACGTACCTGCCAGTACCGCCGAGCCCCAACTGTACAGGGGGATAGCGTCAAATGGTGAGTACGCTATCTGCACCGCGTAGTGGACTAAGTTCTATCAACGGTGTCGTGGTGGGAGCTGGTGAAGAGTACCCAACCGAACAGCCACAACAAGTACGTCTCCAGGTGTTGCTCCACCTTCCACTCGGGGTCGGCCTCCGTGAGCCTCTCCGCACGGAACTGAGACAACCACGCCTTGGGCGGGCCGTGGCGGTCGTGGAAGCCGAATTGCTCCAGTCCGGCCTGAGGGTTGAGCGCACCCTGGAACCGCTGCAGTACCTGGTCCTCCCAGTCCCCGGACACGACAACCGGGCCTACAGGAGCACCGGCGAGGGGTAGGCCGAAGAGCATGGCCACGTCCTCCAAAGAGACGGTGACCTCGCCAACTGGAAGGTGGAACATGTGCGTCTCCGGTCACCAACGGTCCACCCAAGCGGATAGTAGGGCACGGTCCACCGGGAAACGTGCGCTCCGCTCTCGGTGTCGCTATACAAGACGAGCGAATGGGAGAAGACCAGCTGCACGTAGCCTGTAAGCAACAATATTACACAGATTAGTACAATGCAATGTGTCACAAAACTTCGTACAAGATAAGTACAACAGTTACCTCGGAACCCAGCGCGGGTCAAGCAGCCACAGCTCGTCGTGGGTACATAGGCGGAGGGCTGGTGGAAGCTGCCCATCCACCAAGTTCGACCGGTGCCTCTGGTCGACAACGGGGTCGATCAGCTCCATACCTGTTATTGTTCAGAACAACAAAATTAAAACCATATCGAAATTGTAGAAAACCGAAATCATAATAATACAGAACAGTTACGTAATACAAGTAGTACATACTAAACAAATTACAACACCACAAGTCTTATATTACAGCACTTGCGCAAAATAAGTAGTACATACTAAAAAAATTACAACATTATAAGTCTTATATTAAAACACTTGCGTAATGTAAGTAGTACGTACTAAAAAATTACAACACTACAAGTCTTACATTACAACACTTGCACAATAGAAGTAGTACATACTAAAAAAACTACAACACTTACGAAGCATTGTTATGCGGAAGGGCCGCCTCGACTGCCCTTTCGAGATGATTGATGTGGAATTAGACGCACTTCCGTACCATCCGGAAGCCTTTCTGTCAGATACATATCATAATTTTTTCTCAAATGGTTTCCACCGCAAGCAAGACAGTATGGACGCTTGTCACTAGCTTCAGAAGCATTCAAGTCCTAATACGACGACTCTTGCGACGTCCCTTTGTCTCAACCCTTTTTTCGGGATCCGGCGACCAATGACAATCGTAATCCGTAACTCGCCTTGTAAAATCAGCAATGGCCCGCCACCCTCGAAACTCGCCAGACCATGTGTTGAGCACATTCTTCTTTCTAAAGTAAGGGGATACAAATGTCATCGGAATGTTGTATTTCCCGCAAGCAGCAAGCACATGGGAGCACGGATAATGGTAGTATTTCAGCTTGTTGCATGTGCACTCGTATTTGTTCTGTTCTGGCCACAGCTGACACTCCATAGTTAACTCGCTCGGACCAATGTCAAGTCCACCCTTATCACGCACTCTAACTTCGAAAATGAGGTCCCGATTGCCAACGTAAAAGACGTTATGCATGGCCCCTTTCGCACTTTTTTCATCTAGATATGCAGAAATCTTGAACGCATATGTCATAGTTGGATTCTGGGCTACTAAGATCGCTGCTGCACAACATTCTCGTAGATAAACCATTGTACCTCTCAGGATACCCTCCAAAAGTGCAATCAAAGGAAGGGATCGTGTACCTTTCAGCACCCAGTTGTAAACCTTTGCGAGATTCGTGGTCATTATGCCATAACATGCACCGTGCGTGTCATGTAACAAAGACCACTTCTCCCAGTCCTCCTCTTTAATCCATTCTGAGAAACAAGTTAATGACCTACTCCCTTTACGTCGACTAGTCTCACTTCTAGGCTCGCTTGGTAGTGGTGGAAGGCCTTGCGGCTCCTCCTCTGTTGCCACAACAGGTCGCCTGCGCACATCTTCCATGTGGCTCCGGGTAAGCTCGTCTATCCGTTCCCAGATGAAATCAAATTTTCGTTTCTGGTTCTGCTTACATAGCCGCTTGAACAGATCCTGCATGAACTGTTTATAAAAATTTACAGCTAAATACCTCATGCACCAACGACTTTGTATATCGGGCCATTGAACCTCTGCATCCTCACCATTCTTCAACTTCTGCACCGCATTCAGTAAACCTGCATTCCGATCATGCAACACACAAATATTCTCCCTTCCTTCCACCAAAGCTCGTTTCAGCCACTTAACGAACCACAACCAACTCTCATTGTTCTCCGATTCAACCAAGACAAAAGCAATGGGAACAACCTGACTGTTACCATCAACTCCAATAGCTGTTAGCAAAGTACCTCTGTACTGCCCAGTCAGGAATGTACCATCCACGCATAGCACAGGTCAGCAATACTTGAAGCCCCATCTCATGCACCCGAAGCACCAAAAGCATCTCTTAAGGACACGGTCTCCGTCGACGTTGATATAGTCCTCATAATCAATTATGGTGCCAGGGTTTCTAGTTTGTAGGGTTTGTAAGAGTGTTGGAAGATAGTGATATGAATCCTTGTACGTTCCAAATATCTTCTCCAAAGCTAACTGTTTTGCTCTGCAAGCCATGTCGTAAAAATATGTCATAGCCATATCTGTTCCGTATAGCCAGCATTATCCGGAAAGGAGAAATGCCAAGTTTTTCAATAATCTCCCCATGCATCTCATTTGCCACGAACTGTGCTATCACGTCTTGGGGTTGGAAATAACAACCCTAAACTGCCTCTTATCACAATAAGCCCACCGCCTGACGGCGTGCTGCAGATGAACCTTATCATGAAACATCTACCTCTTCATCACCTCCGTCCTTGAATACTCCCACGCCGAGTGATGAGTATCATCCACTGTCATGGCATCTGGTGAGAAGTTAGTCCATTCCGCGGGAATGTCGGTCTCGTCTTCGAACCTCCTGCCAGCGTGCTCATCCACAAATGTCAGGTGCTCTGCATTGTCAAGTTCCATCTGTTCGATGATTTTTTCATCCTCCTAGCCCTCGTCAGCTTCTATGTTTGTACTAAAACCTTGTTCTTCCGTATCCTCTGTCCAATGCTCAACCCCTCGAGAATCGAAAATCAAGGTCTGCTCAGCATTTATTGCATATTCTTATTGTCCTGCATCCTCTGTCCCCAACTGAACATCGTCAGAATCGTGAATATAGGTCTGCTCTTCGTTTGTGGCCTCTAAGTCCTCTACTTCTCGAACTATGCTGCTACTCTCTCCTTACATGGCACCATCGACAAATTGAATAAGCATGATGTTGTCATACCCACGTTCCAAAGCCTTACTGACGAGAAACTTCCATTTGTTCGTATTACTTGCCTCGTATAGCTCCCATCTCCATCCATTGTCCTTTAACCTGGACACCAACATACTAATCTTTAAACGTTTCTGCGACGGCGGAAAATCAAACCATTCATGCAATCAGGCTAATACTTGTCTCCGGCTGTGATCCAGTGGTGAGTTCAGTTGTGTGTCAAAGAACTGGAACGGACTAAGGTCTACACCGCTATCCTCAGTTCTGATTTCACCCTTGCCATAGTAAATTCTAAAACGAAGTAGATCGGACGACATTCCTGCTCCCATCGTTAAAATTATACTGTCAGTTGAATATTGGTATAACCCCTAAACCCTACCAAGAAATTAATTACAAAAACTAATACAAGTAGACAAAAAAAATTCCTAAATCAAATAACCCTAAATCAAATAAACAAGTACTACTAGACAAAATAAAAAATAATCATAAAAATAAACTAATACTAACTACATAAATAAACTAACACTAACTACATAAATAAATTAACAGTAATTATTCCTAAAATTCTAATAAACAATCCTAATAAATAAACTAATTCAAAAAACTAAATAAACTAACCCTAACTAACTAAATCAACTAACCTAACCCTAAATAAACAACTAAAGAAACTAACTTAACCCTAACTAACCGTAATAAAAAAAACTAAATAGCCCAAAAACCATATACGGTACAATAATCTACAACTAAAAGTAATCCTAATCGAATGTACAACTATAAATAACTCTAAACTAATCTACAACTAAAACGAATCCTAAATCTACAACTAAAAATAACCCTAAACGAATTTACATCTCAAACTAACCCTAAACAATCTACAACTAAAACTAACTCTAACTCTAAACTAATTTACAACTTAAACTAAATCTAACCCTAACCCTAAAACTAAATATACTATCTAAATCTAATTAACCCTAGAATGAATCTACATAAATAACTAATTTAATCTAAACTAATCAAATTTCTAAAGTAAAAAAAAAACAGAAAAAAACACTTACCGACGACCGCGGTGGCGAGCGCTGTTCGTGGCCTCCGCGCCCGCGCGAGGAGGGTGGAGGGCGGCGGCAGGGGGCCCTCCGCCGGATCCGGCGGCTGGGGGCGGCGGACGGCGGCCGGAGTGGCGGAACGGCGGACGGCGGCAGCAAGCGCGCGGTGAGAGAGAGAGCGCGGCGTCGGGAGGAAGGAGACGGCCGCGGTATGTATAGGGACCTGTCGGCTCCTCGGAGGCCGCTAGGCCCCTGTCGGGTCGCCAGTGGCCGACAGGCCTATCGGCCCGATAGGCCCAATATATCTGGCTCGGCCTGTTGGTGTGGGACACTAGTCGGCTGCGGAGCGGCCGATAGGGACTTGTTGGCTCCTCATCGGCCGATAGGTCCCTAATCGGCTCTTCAGCGGCTGACAGGATGTTATTTTTGTAATTTTTCGAATTCAAATAGTAGATTTGCAATTAATCATTAAAAAAATATTATTTAAAAAAATTCACATTTTAATAGGGCTGGTCGCCGATCGTGGGAAGGACAGGTTGGTGGAGAATTATTGCCCTGTCCAATGTCCATGGCGTGCGTGCAGTGGAGAAAACGAGCAGGGGATAAGGCCAAAGCCCAAGGCGTGCATTGGGGGTACCAGATTATTGTGTCATTACTATATACTACGTTAGCTCATGAACGTCAAAGCTGATCGTGTTACTATAAAACGATTTGGAGACTGGGACACATAGCTGAAACGTTGATTTGGAGTTATGCTGATTTGTTACGAGAGAAAACGCTCAGCCGAACAGAGTGATTGTGTCATTACTATATATATAAGACGTTAGCTCATGAATCGTGTTACTATAAATTATAAAACGATTTGAAGACTGGACGTATCGCTGGAGTTGAAAAGAAACACTGATTTTGATTGATAAGCTGAAGCAAACAGACCTACACACGAAAACAACATTGATAGCTGTTGTATAAACCAAAAGACAAATCATCAAGTTGCATCTAAAAATTTTTAAATCATTGTGAAACTGATCTCTTATTGTCAGTAGTTGCCGCTGTACGTCGGCCGTACACCGTCGCAAACAGGAGAAGAACCGGGAGGCCGGATCTTGGTAGGAGGCGGGGTTGAGCCGTTGAGGCCTAAGAGGAAGCACCGTGAGGCCAGAGGGGAACCCAGTGCGCCGACGTGACGAGAGCGAGCAATGGCCACCAAGGGCCTGAGCTTGCCACCATCAAGGCCCTGTTTAGTTGCCGAAAAGGCAGTAAAAAGTTACTGTAGCACACGGTAAATCTTTTCCAATAAATATTCAATCATGGCCCAAATAGACTCAAAAGATTCGTATCGAGAAAGTCAGGCAAAAAGTACAAACATGCAACAACTGCTACTTCATTTAATGCTCCATACATGCGTAAAGGACAATCGATGTGGCGAAAAATCTTATAACTTTTTGACAACTAAACAGGGCCCAAGTGTGGACGTGGTGACTACTGATATATATATATATATAATTACATATTACACTACTAATTAAAATTCATGATACGATTGTCGAATTATTTATAACAGAGCAAGTTGTACATCCGTTGCAATGCACAGGCAATGTTACTGGTATCAACTAGTCATACGGTCTCATGCTTGAGAAAGCGCATCAAGTCAAGTTTTTGTAATAAACATGTCGAGCTACATTCCACGAAAATAAAACACACCCAAGAATTCGATTTATATATGAGTGTATCAGAACAAGCAAGAACCAAATTAGACCAACAAGCTAGTCTACAGCACGTCACGGCGGCAGTGATGAGGCCAGCTAGTCCAACTGCTTGTTCTAAACTTAAAATTCGAGATATGAAAAATTAAACTAGCTCACTGAGCCTTTCCAAGCCTTCCTTTTGAGTGGGGGTCTTCAATGGTGTCTCATGCACCACCCGATAAAATGATACGGTGTCAAACACTTACAAAAACCATTCTTTTATTTATATAGTTGACATCAACAGAACTCGTTTAGGGATTGATTGCATTTACCATTACACAATTACAGATCGTTGCATTTTCATAACGCGTAAAATAATCGGTGAAGCTAAAGTTGTTTATGTAAACATTTGGTAAAACAGTTTTTGAGGTAGATAGCAGAGAGAAATCTGGAAAATTAGTATTTTTAGCTTTATTCAATTTCACTTAAAGATGCGTGCCTGCGAGGGGAGCTGATAAATAAA
The DNA here is from genome assembly GCA_038502445.1 of Eremochloa ophiuroides. Taxonomy (NCBI): domain Eukaryota; kingdom Viridiplantae; phylum Streptophyta; class Magnoliopsida; order Poales; family Poaceae; genus Eremochloa; species Eremochloa ophiuroides. The sequence continues at coordinate 67,376,524 of JAHLJS010000006.1, forward strand.
TTTTCGGAAAGAAATTTGTTTCAAAAGAACCCCACCGTACCAAATTATAAGATATTTTAATATTTCTATAAATATACTTTTACTGTGTATATCTACTATATATATAAACACATAAAACAAAAATCATAAATTAAAAAATCTCTTATAATTCAAAACATCTTATCTTATAACTTAGAGAAGCCGAAAAAACTGTTCTATACATAAGCTCTGCGAGGCAGCACACAAACCATGAGGCGAGGCGTGATGGCCCCATGCATGTTGGCGTGACGGGATTGTGTCATTGTGAGCCCGTGCACAGTCCCGCATAGATCGAGCCGGTGTTCTCGCCTTCTCGGTCCTTCCAATCCAACAGGTGTTGCCCGCGGCCTGCCCAAGTGCCAGTCTCCCTTCTCCAGTCAATTCCCAGCCTCGGCCTCCGCGGCTCCGCCGGCCCGCCCGCCCCCGCCCTTTTCTACGGCCTTTGCTTCCGCTCCCGCCCCCGCCCGGAGGCTGCATCAAACCCTACCTCCCGGCTGGCCGCGAGATGCGACGCCTGTCCGGCCCCTAATCCTCCTCCTCGCCTCGCTGCTGCCTCTCGCCCGCCCGCCGGCATGGGCCGCTACGGGCCCTTCCCTGCCGCCGCCGGGGATGGCGGGGGCTGCCTGCCCCTGCCGATTGTAGCGTCCGAGGGCGCGCTGGCTGTCCTGGACGGCGCCATTGCGACCGCGGCCTTCGTGCAGGTGGGTTGATTCGATCTGATGTCACGTGTTTTCGTTCCCCTTAAAATTAATGGCGGAGCTACGAAGTAGAGGAATGATGTGGATGTGTTGGATGGCGGATTGGGATAAGGAGTTGATAGGCACGTGGTATCTATGCCTGTTTCTGATAAGTTTGCTTGTTTCAGTAAGACACGCTGGGCTACGTTAGTTGTTGTCTCTCTGTTCATCTAGATATTCTGACATGATACTTGCCCACCAGAGTTTTGCTTTGGTGTCACTAGATTTGGGAGCTTTATTCTGTTGAAATGTGTACTATTCTGCACACACCGTACACAGCATTACTCTATGTATCAATGTGTGTATAGTAATTGCTATTTCTGATCAGTTGCCATGCGCATCAATTTAACTTGTTTACTTATATCTTCCTCTCAAACAAGTCACCTATGATTACTTTGTTTGTAACATGCAGTTAGCAAGGATTCACAGGCACAACCAGCGACAAGGATGGACTCGGCAAAAGGTATCCTAAGTTTCTAAGTGCTGGGTGTATTTGCATCTCAGGCAATGTGTAGCCTAGCCTTGCCTAGCAAAGACATGCATTTGGTATTGGTTGAAGACTAGCTAGCCTCCAGGCAAGCCTAATTGGTTCTCAATTGTCGACAAGTGAGTGGTTATATGAAAGATCGTGTGCTTTGGCACACTGCAGCTCTGAGCAACCAAACACAAAAATCATTGATTTTGGAGTCTTTTCCAATATTCCAATATGAGCTAGTTTGATCTGGCCTAGCTAGGCAAGATGCGCCGATGCAGTGGTGAGCTTGAACAATGTTGGGGTTGGGGGGGGGGGGGGGGGGGGATTAACCATACATTATTGTATGTTCAAATAAGAAAATTTATGAACTTAGATGTGACCATGGCCCAAGTTTGAAGTTAGTATTATATATCCTCCGCCCCTGCACCGATGATCCAAACACACCCGTTGTTTCCCTATCAGCCCACCTTTCTAGTATGTTGTTTTAGGCTGCAGTTGTACTGAATAATGTTTCTATCAACACGTATAGATTCTTATTTGTCCCTTGAATTTTGAATGTGGCTTAGGCGAATTATTTGATGTTATGAACAAATTTCCATTAGTCTCTTTTATCCCATAGCAAGAGGTTTAGTTTCATTTTAGTCCAACTATTCTCTTTGTTATGGAGACAATAAATTTTGGAAACGTTAACCAAAAAGTATTTTTAGGTATGGTAAGGCTGACCTATAAGCACGCCTCTGTTAAAGTATAATGATGTGAATGTCACATTATCGCTTTATGCTATCATCTGGCAGTAACATTGTATAGTTCAAGTCTGTTTTGAAAGCCACAACCAAAGAGTTTCTTGCAATATGGCATATTTACATCAATACTTGGGCTGTTGGGTTTTGGGTTGAAGTTAAATTATTATGATATAAATCATGCTAAATCAATTCTTAGCATTTGTTTCCCTTTGACCTATGAGGCTGCCATATCATTAAATGATATATGCCTAATCTCTTGCAGATATTCCATTTTATGATTGGCCTATCAAACATAGGTGAGAGACACATTAGTCTGATAAACTCTTTTTGTTTCTCTCATCTTTTGTAACTAAGGTGACCGTACTGTTTGCCTTTTATTTTACAATTGGGAATTTCTGCATACGCATATTTAGTGATCGTCTTTGTTTAGTTAATTACTGTTCAAGTTTTGGTTAATGCCGTTCAATTACTAGGCTAGGCTATTAAGTTACAATAGAAGTACCCTTTTTTAAAATGGAATGTAACACTGCTACAACATTCAGGAAGTACGTGCATAAGAACATAGCTATGCACAACCTAACCTAGTTTTGGAACAATTATGGAATGTATGCGACCCCCCCCCCCCCCCCCCCCCTTCTTTTTTTGCCTTCCTCATGTACCTTGCAGCTTTTTTATACCTTTCTCTAAAAAATAGGTGTGGTACCTGATTGTCGATGACTCTCAATCAACGTTGAATTTGTATTTGAACTGACTTTTAACTTTTTAGACAAACACAGTTTATTTTAGACATCCTATTACTTGCAGTCAATCAGAGTGTCCTTGAGTAGAGTTGTCACAGTTTCTAGTAAGTAGTTCCCACAGAGCATTTTCAGTAACAAATTTTCAGTATGAAGTACTCATAGTAGATCTAGTAATGAAGCAGAACAAATACAAACGCTTACCCCCTTTTTATATCTTGTCAGTGTTCCTAGCACATTTTAATGTATACCATCATCACTACTAACTTGAGTAATTTTCTTTTTTCCTGTGATAGTATTCCTAGTGTATTTCGTGTCTACCATCATTGCTACTTGTCAGAGATGGATTTGCTGGGTACATGGATGTGGATTTGTTCTCATGGGTACGTTGTCCAAAGAGTATGGATTTACATTAACTATTGTTCTTTCGTTGTTCTCTTCTGTCACAAGTCCTTTTCTCATCCATTATTTCCTGACCATATCTAAGAATTATCTTTTCTCATTATTGTGCAGCTAGTCCACAGATATTGCTTCTTGCTTCTTTCCTGTTGCTACTGTCATTCTGGTAATTTGCTGAACATTTATTTTGGTATCTAGTAGGCATGATTAATTGATATGCATGTAGCTTTGTTAAGATTTAAGGTGCAAATCATAAAGATGACCTTTGGGGTCCCAGTGCATGTGTAGTCTATGTTTGATATTAGCAGAGAGTCATTGACTCCCCATGGCGACGCCTGTGGCCTGTCGTTTATCCGCTGCCAAGCACGGACAGAGGATCTCGTTGTTGCCTCCAGCCCGTCAACAGACTCTGCTGCTGCCTGCTGTAAAAAGAGAAAGGGAGAGAAGGAGGGGGATTATCTTTTCCTTTTTCCCCTGGTATATAGAGGGGGAGGGAGGGAGGGAGGGAGGGAGGGAGGGGGGTTATCTTTTCCTTTCCCCTCCTGGTATATAGGGGGAAGGAGGAGGGAGGGATACATGAAGCAAGACCAAGCGCAGAAGTACAGGTCCAGCAGCAAGATGGTCTCTTGCCTTGGCGCTGGCAAGTGGGCTTATGGTTGGTCTGGCAGCGGAGCCCAGAAACAGGATAGCCCATAAACCCTAAACCCTATATTGATTAGTGCTGTATTATACCTTGTCTTTACACATGGTGCATCAACCCGTTTCAGTTGCGTCACTCCACCCAAACTACCCCCCTTCGACCCTCATATTTGGACACCCTCGACCTGGTTGACCCAGATTTTTGGTGACTATGATACCAGCACATTGGTAGTGGACTAGTGGTAGGACCATATCGTAGCAATATCTGTTGGTGGTAAGTTATGTTTTTAATTTTGATTGATTATTAGGATAATCGGCGAGCCTATGTTTTATGTTGGGAGTTCCTATGTAATTGATCCGTCATATGTACTACCTCTGGGCAGCTTGTTTAGGGTTTGTTTGGCTGCTCATTCCACCCCAATCCACATGTATTGGGGTGGATTGGAGTGAAAAAAAAATAACTAGTTTTCTGCTCCAATCCCACCCCAATACATGTAAATTGGTCAATTGGAGTGGATTAGAGTACAGCCAAAACTAGGAGCGGAGAATGTGCGTGGATGGAGCATTAACCTGGCAGATGCTTTGTCGCCTGCCATCATTGGCTGTTGCTGTCTTTTCCAAAACGACATGTAGCACCCGGTAACCAGCGCTAAACAGCCAGCCATGTGAAAGCTGGTCCCTTCGTATATGGTGACTGCATGCAACTATTCCTTCAAAACTAGTGCCCATATCTCGGTATGGCTGTGATGCCTTACATACCTGCCTATATTATATGACAAATACGAGAACGCCTAAGAAAGCTGTGCCGGGTATGTCTGGACACTTAGGCGACGCCTTTAAAACAGAGGCTGCTATGCTTGTAACTTAGAGCCTCTGACTCCTTTTAGTTTTCCTTGCTTTCTCTCAAGTTATGATGGATTGGTGGTACATATCTATCAATTTTTTGGGGTTCTGTTTGGCCCTTGAACTCTATTTTTTTTTTTTTGGGTTTCTCTTGAGTTGTAAATGCCTTTTTTATTTAGCTAACTGGCTTTATATTTTTCAAAATCATGATCTTACAGGGTTGACCTGTGTCATCAGACAAATGATGAAGACGAAGAAGATGGAAGGAGTCAGAGTTACCATGAAGCTTTACTAGACAGAACAAAAGTGAAACCTGGCATTCGTCCTGTTAATATTCGACAGAGGTGTTGCCCAGGAGTACAGCTGGGAAGCCGGCAAAAATTTGTGATTTTTGTAAGTTCCTCCCCCCCCCCCCCCCCCCCCCCCCCCCCCCCCACACCCCACCATTATGAGTTATTACATAATCATGGTTTTTGTAGATCTACCTTTTACTTGGTTCTCTACTTGTTTATGCATTACACCTTAGTTTCATGGAGAAAAATTTGTTTTATCGTTTTTAATCATTTGATGTTTCTAGATTTACCAAAGCTAATACTTAGCTATGCATTTTAACCTGCAGGTGCTTGTACTGTCATTTGTTGTTATGTTCGCCTTTGCCATCCTCATATGGGTTGGCAGAGGAGAAAATCCCATTGATTCTTCTCTACTGAAAAGGGTACACAGAATTTAACCACATCACATTGTGCTGGTTTTCTCTGTTGCATTGTATCAGATACCTTTAGTCAACGTTCATATTGATGTGGTGCATAAAAAAAGAAGAAAAACTACGTATTTAAAAAAGACAAAATGTCTTGGAATGTGGAACGGAAGCAGTATTTCTTGTTCTATTGCCTATCTGCCCATGCATTTGCACACCTCTGTTCATGTTGCGTCTTGATTTTTTGCTTCTTTAGTCAACTTAAGAATTGTTAAGAGTATGCATCTCAGAATTCTTAAACTTTTCTGTATAATTACTGCATGGGAAAATATCTATTGTAGAGCCCAAACTGCACCTACTTTATGCTATTGTCTGCACGTTGTATCATGCCAATTTGGGCCAATTTGTTTTGGACTTCTGGATGGCATTTTATTAAATTAAGAAGTATAAAGTAAAGTTTCATTTTTCTTTTTGCTAAACCTATGTGCTTCTGGGGAATGCAGGCAATAATGGTAGATTCTTCAGAGTAAAACTGAGATAGCCTAAATGTTCTTGAAATAATTATCATGCATTCATGCTCTAACTATGGGATATTGGGATCTCCATTCAAGACTGTCCTCTATCTTGTCTGGGAAATGAATGTTGACTTGTGTATCTTATGTCAAGTATACACACATTTTTGCTATGCACTTGTTTATAACTTTACAACTGTCACAAATTCCGGCAATGATTTTTCATGTACTTATTCATTTGCAAATTTATTGCTTTACAGATGTCATCCAATATTTTATTTTGCAGGTTTATTTGGATGTATTTTCAGTAGTAGTTATTGTACTTGGTAGTGCTCTGGCATGTTACGGTAAGCATCCAATATTGTTGATGTGTATGTATGCCATTATTATGTCCTATATGTTAGTCAGGAATTTTTATGTGGATAGCTTGCATGAATAGATATGTGTCATAATTGCATGTGCTAGTGGGTAATTGGTGATGTAGATGGCTTGCATGTTGAGCTTGAATTTTAGTGGGGTTTAGGATTATAATAAGAGATATAGATATAGATTATACACCTTCTGTTTTTATGCACTCCCTTGTTGTGAACCGAAGATTGCCTTCCACTTATTCATCTGTGTTAGCCTAGTAGATTTAAGTTAGTTGCAAATGCTTTTTTTTTTTTCTATCTTATTCCTTGGCAAAATTGCGAAATCATCTGCCATTTGTCCACCACTAGCTGCAGTTGCATTGTACTCATGTACATCATTAATTTGAGAGTGATGCTTCAGTATTATACTTTTGTTTTGCTCAGATTTTCTTTTTGGTCCTACGGTCATTTAGGTGCAGTTTTATTCTCGAAGATGAGCAAAGTTCGTTCTGAAACTGTATCAACTGAGAAGAGGAAGGTATATCGTCCCAGAACCATTCTTGTTGTGTCTTGCATTTTGTACTTTTGATAAAAAATATAGTATTTTTTTTTTTCATTTGGGTCTCATTTTAGACATATGAGTACTGTTTAAACTTAGAATTTTCTTGTGAATTGTTGAACCTAGATACTGATGTTTTGTGAATAGTTATTGTAACTTAAAAAACGTGCATTGCTGAAGGAATTCTATTCTGTATGATCTCTACAGTGGGGGAAAGCACTATGCTGATTGATTTCTCTTGAAGAAAGAACATATATGTGTTGAAGAGTCTTTGCTATTTATTGGCAGGAGCTAACGAAAATTGTATAGATATAAAATACCATGAAAACAAAACATGCATACTCATGCTCTATTCAAATTGACAATTTTTTCCTGCAGGTTGCCAGTTTGGCTGCTGTCTCACTGATTTGTTTCTCGTCTTCTGCTATACTTGCACTTGTGACTAATGTTCCAGTAAGTTCATTGTTTACAATATAGTCAATGTAAATATACATGAGTGTTTAGTCCATTTTTAAGTGACATACAATTTTCCATATTTTTTTTGTTGCAGGTGCTTTTGTATTGGTACTCAACAGATGTGGACATCATCAACAATGCTGTTATTTTGTTTATATATTACTTCATAGGTATCTTTATCTTCTTATATGCCTAGAAATAGCACACGTGTTGTCTCATCTGCAGTCCTTCACTAATGTAGTTTGTGTTTCCATTGCCATTTATACTCAAAAGTGGGTTTTATTGGTATTAATCATTGTTTTCTATGCATTTTGCCATCAGGCATATGTATACACTTCTAAACAAGATCCTTTTTATTTCCTTGCATCCATATTCCCAGTCCCACCTGCAAGCATTCATGTGATTTGGTGTTTTCACTAGTTTTCTGTAAGGGAATTACAATTCACTTTCCTCTGTCCATGTCTTTGCAGCTTATTGCCAAGCTGTAGTTTTATGAAGCAAATGACATGCTGCTTGGTCTGCAGATGCAAATTTTTGTTGTGAATAGATCTAGAAAATTTGTACTTGGTGTGCTTGCGCTGTGCATGTCGAAGTGCGAAGAATGATTTTAAATGAAAGGTTGAAAGTAGAAACCATGGTGTATGTTAACTTGTTTACACATTAAAGATCTGGACTAGACTACATCTTGAGTTCTCTCTTTTCTAATTGTGCTTGTTTACTGGTTCATCGGTGTATACTTCTTGTAGGCTCGTCAATACCATCAGGATTTGTTCTATGGATCATGAGAGAGATGCCTTATCGGCAGGTAGTTGAAAGACCCACAGAATCGAGGGTGGTTACTTTGTTCAGGGAAAGACCGTCAACTACGCAGGATCCACAATGGAGGACAGCTGTCACGTCCTCAAACAAGGTACTCCAGGTATTGCATCCTTCAAGTGAAATTACTCAATTCTAGTGTTGAACATGCTCCTCAAACACTGATGGCACTGCATCAGGATTCAGGATCTGTTAGACATAAAAATTTCTCTATGTAGGCCCTCAAGTCAAGCCCAATTTAACCTGAAGACAAACCATCGACAGTGAAACTTTTTGTTCTGCTTAATGTGCTGGGATTATTATCACCAACTGTCAGGATCACTACTAGCGTCTGCTGGCATTGTGATAACTGTTGGTACAAGATGAATCTGTAATTTCTACTTGAAGACATTGCATAGGTGACGGAATTACTTGTGGCTGTACCATACTTACTCCGCGGCCGAAGGGTGCAAGCTATGAGCTGATGCATTGGTACTGAGGTTGGGGCAATGTTTGAAGAATTAACAAATGTAAATAGCTTTGGCAGTTAGTTTTTCCCTTTTGGATGCACCATACATACTGTCCCCTTTGGTTACATGTACCTTGTTTTATTTAGTGCTTCATCTAATTTACCATAGAAGGGCCCTGTGTTCAACATGTCTTGATTACCTGCAGACACTATGAATCACTGAGAAATTGTAACATACTCTGACTAGCTGTAAAATGGTTTAATCCTTCTGCTTTGTGTTATGTATTTTCACTTCCTTGATTGACTCCCAAGCTCAGCTCAACTCAGTAGAGACCCTTCACATTGAGAATACGTAGATCAGTATTGTTACGTACGATGAGAAGCTATTTAGCAGTTCATCATATTTGGTACGATCAGAAAAGTAATTTAGTTCGTGAACCCGCTGCGTCACTCGATGTTCCTCACTGTCTTGTGCCATGACTAAGCGTCTCTCATCGTCCTGCGGGAGCATCACAAATTCCCAATCGGGCATGTTCAACTGCGGTATTCGGCGCTACTACACAACCAGTGAACAGTGTTTTCGTGTCAGGCTTGAAGCAACAGCCGCACGCGGGGTCACTTGGCGACGTTCCGTGACACTCGACATCACGCGGTGGTTATTTGCAGCTTGCCGAAACTGTCGGCGTCCTGCCGTGGTCTATTGACACTCGATGTTCTCAGTATACTGTGGTGTCACTTAGTGCCTCTTGACAATCACCTAGGCACATCGCCCTTGTGTGGTGTCATTCAAGGTCTCTCAACAATCACTGAGTTTGCAGCGACACTGGCGTTGGGTCCCGCATGACGGTGGTCTTCTCGTCTTCTCGGTGCGGTGCTGTCTGTTCTTCTCGGTTACTTGTTGATGTGGAGTCACGTGTGGAGGTTTCGACGACTTCATGAGTGTGAGACTTTTGGAAATACTGTGAGCCGCGTGTTACCGTTCCTGTATAGTAGTGCGGCTGCGTTGATGCGCCAATCCAAGCGGTCATTTTTGAGTTGTGTGCACACCCGCGTTGATGTTCTAATCCAACCGGGCGAATCTTTTTTTGTTTTCTTTCCTACAGTTGCTTCAGTTGTGTTGCGTCGTTTTGTTATGTTGGGTTGTCGGTTCGTTGTTCCACCCAATTGATTCTTCTTTTTAATATAATCGACAGCTCTCCTACCGATTCGTTAAAAAAACAATCACTTGAACATATCGCCGCTAACAATGTTGCCAAACAGATAAGTCATTTCATAACACACATACACACACATGGGGAGTAGAAATGATTTTTCACGTATATAATTCTTTGATTTTCTACTAAGTTGGCACTAGCCATAGCAGTAAATGGGGTTACACCTAAAATAGGTGAACTCCGTTTGGTTGCTTTTCGCTCTATGATTTGTTTACAAAATATTCCAAATAAAGCATAGTAAGACTTGAATCAGCATCAATATTTAAAGGGGTTAATTAGTCTTTTTTTCTAATAATAATAACATAGTTTATACTAGACTTATATATATAAACAAGCATTGTGAGCGTGAAGGCTTCTCCCCATAGTCTTATCATAGCCCTTTGCTGTTCTCCGTGCTTCTGTCCGTTCCTTGTAGACACAAGCGGCCATCTAAAACGGCGACAAAATGGACACTATCTATATACTTCTATCCCATTCGTCTTTGCACTCGCATCCGGAGACCCTCCTATTTTGGCATATCAAAGTATGAACCACTTCTCCTTTTTACATGTAACTATGCACGTATTGTAACCATCACAACATAACTATTTACTTTTCTATTTGATCTGTTGCAGCTCACATAAAACATCTATCGCTATTTCCTTATCTTAGGGCATGTTCGGAGAGCTCTCTCTAAACTTTAGAGCTCTAAAAGTTTTGGAGCACTTTAGCTCACTTTTAGGGTCTAAAACTTTAATATAAGTTGAGCTAAAGTTTATAGCTAATTTTAGATCACGTGTTTGAATCTAGAGTTTAAAGAGAGGATCCAAACAACCCGAAGTCGTGCTTGCGCAGGAAGCGACGATTCCATACGCAAGAACGTGCGATTGATTTTTTTTACTCCTTTATTTACTACTGTGCATGGCTCGACCCCCACAGGGGTATACCATGGCATACCCGGTATGCATATCCGTCCATTCCTACAGATCTCAGTATCTAAAAAATTCATTTATGAAGTCACCCTGTTTGGCTGGCTAGTCCAGCCAGCATCAGACAGCCATTCAGCAGTGTTTTTCTCTCAGAACATTCAGCCAGTCAGCCGTACCGTACCAGCCAGCCGAACAGAGTCTTACTTTTGGACTTTGTTCGTAAATAAATATATTTCCTCTAGAAATAAGAAGTCACTAGGCATTTTAGGACAGTGACTGTTTTGTTTTGACTGTGTAAATAAAAGAGAGTATCATAGAATTATCTTTGCGGTTGTGTGCAACGACGTGGTAGTGACTCGTGAACTACCGGTTATATAAAAAACAATTTTCTCTAGTACTAGGGTGTAGACATCATCATAACTGATAAGTAAAAAAGTTGCTCGATTATCCAGTAGCCATGGTGGACATTAAATAATGTTGTAGGAAGAAAACAAATAGAAGGATATGATGCAATCGTGGAGCGAGCACTTCGATTCGATATTAATTCCAATTGGCTCGAACCACATGGCCAATTCTCCTCATCATCTTGCTTGTTATACCGGGACTCACATGGCAGCTTACAGTGCCTCGTGGTCTCGATCTCTGGTACGGTACGGTGGTGCCATACTTTTTTTTCTTTTTTTTTCTAGAATACGCAAAAGATTTGCGTATCATTGCATTAAAAAGAAGAGTTTGACAAACATACAACGCATTTCTGAGAACGTCAGTGGTCAGATCAGCCGTAGCTGGACCATCCTAACAAGGAATCCCTAGGTCGATATTACATAAAGAAATGCCATACTTCAACGGCGGATGCACCCGTTCGCTTTCGCTTTCGCTTTCTCCTTGTCCTTGACCACCACCACACGTACAACCAGCAGGCATAGCAGAGAAGCAGACTGCAGACCTCGATAGCTGCCGGCCACAGGGAGGGGAAAGGTGAGAGCTGAGCAAGCAAGGATGGCGCCGGTGAAGGTGTTCGGAACAACGGTGTTCGCCAACGCGGCGAGGGTTATGGCGTGCCTGGAGGAAGTTGGCGTCGAGTATGAGGTCGTCGAGGTCGACTACACGGCCAAGGAGCACAAAGGGCTCCAACATCTCTCCAGAAACGTACGTAATTCATTAACACGCACTACTAGCCCTGCCTCTTGTATCAAGATCTCTCTGATCTATATATACAGGGTCCCTTCGTCAAGGTTTCGTCTTCGTAGATGCTTTAATTTGCTGCTCGCGCGCACTACTGTTGTGCTTATACGGTACATATATGTGTTGATGTTTACTTGCAGCCGTTCGGCCAAATCCCAGCGTTTCAGGATGGGGACACGATGCTCTTCGGTAAGTATGCTTCGATTATATTCATCACTACCTTAATTTCTGCCACACAAAAAAAAACGATTGCTGGCGAAAAAAAAGAAAACCCGACCCCCGCGTCGCCCGTCTGGGCGGCTCAGGCGGAGCACATCGCTCCCCACCGCCGAGCTTCCTCCTCCCCACCCCCTTCCCCTCGCCGTCGCCGGAGCGCGCCACCGAAGGCCGGTGGCCACGAGGAAGGCGGCGGCGGGGTGTTTCTTCCGGCTGCTCGGGCGCCATCGGTGGGGTGGCGGCTGCGCGAGCGGCTTTGGCGGGGTGGTGGCGCCGCCGCCGCCGCTGCTGGATCCGGCGCCCACGGTCGGGTACTGCGCGGATCCGGTGCCCCCTGGTGTGGATCTGTCGCGGCGCAGCTTCGGCGATGGCGCAGGCCCTGGCGTCGATGGCGCAGGCCCTGGCGTCGGTGCGGCGGCGGCTCATCATCCTTGTGCGCGGTGGCGAGGTGGTCCGTGATGGCGGTGGCTCCACCAGTGGCTGGCTCTTGGTTCTGGCTGCTCTAGAGCTGCTATGGCCGTGTGGAGGCTCGGTGGAGGTAGCGCTGTACAGCTGGGCGGCAATGGCGCGCGGTGACTGGTGGTGTCGGCGACCACCGGTGGTGCTTGGCAACATGAGGTCCATGCAGGGGGTGGGGTCCTAGCGAAAGCCTTGCCCTTCTTCGGGCCGATGACGGCGACGCCTTCGGGCGCTGCTTACTTCCTTGGAAGCGTCCGTCGATCTGCCCTCTCTCCTTGCGTGGCACTTTCTTCCTGGGTGTAAAACCTTAGGTGACGGCGGCGCTTTGGCGTCGCTTCCCTCGTTGGAGGCGTCACTTGGAAGCTTGCTGTGCCAGCCTATGGCGGTCGCCGACAAGGTGGAGACCTAGTTGAGGATTCAGGGTCTAGTGTCAATGGTGTTGGAAGGTGGCCAGGAAGAGGACGTTCATGCAGCGATTGGAGGGCATGGCATCTGTTTGGTGGAGGGCGATGGTCTTGGAGGGACCGTGCGCTAGTTGCGCCCGTGAAGATGGCGAGGAGGCTGGCGTGGGCGGCACCCACGAAGTTGGCGAGGAGGCCGGCGTGGGAGGTGGTGACCAGCAGTGCATTGCCGAGGTGACCTGCGTGGTTTGGCAGCGGGTGGTCCCACTCAGCGGTGGCCGTTTCGGCGCAAGGAGGTTCTTTGAGTGGCTGTTAGAGGACCTATATAGCATTTGTACCTTTGATGAGGTAGCTAGGTTGTTGGAAGCTGCAGCGTACGCGCCTGGACCACGGTGGACGTGATTGGATTGGTGACCGCCAGAGGCAGCTGCTCACGCATCGGATTGGCAGCTTGCAGCGGACTACGGCGGCTAGCTCTGATCGGTGGTGGCTAGTTCGGTGTGATACATCGTCTTGACAGGCGGCGTAGGCGGATTCGATTGTGGGAGGGCTACACGGCTTGCAGCGATCCACGGCGGCTAGCACTTCTTAGCAGCAGGCTACCCCGGTGTGGATCATCGTCAATAAATAAAGATGGCGCGAGCGGTGACGACGGCGTGTTCGCCCTGACTTTCTTGTCGTCCGGGGTTTTGGCAGTGCTTTGTGGTGACTGGCTGGGGGGTTTGGAGTTGTGGTGGTTTTCTTTTTTTGAGTTATGCTTCGGCTTTGTGCGGTTCGCGTCGATGCCCCAATCCGACCGATCAGAGTATGTTTTTTTTTTCTTTTGGTGAGTTTGTTTTCTGACGTGTTTGTTGATCGCTATTGTCTCGTTGTGCCCACTTTAGACTTTCTTCTTTTTAATATAATCGACAGCTCTCCTGCCTGGTTCGTTAAAAAAAAACGACTGCTTGCTTCGTTTTTTTCCTGTCACTTGCTTATTGCAAGCATCGATCCCATCAGCAGCACGCATATTCTTATTACATCTCGTTGAACAATGCAATTTTTTTAGAGTTTGAGGGCCACAGCCCCGGTCTTTCAATTAATAGCCAAAAGACCAATAGTATGTTACAACACTGTTTATAACATTGACTCTTCAGTGTCCACCTGGACCGATACAGGCACAGCAAACGCCAGCAGATACAAAAAAAAAAAAAACACACAAACCAGCCTTCCAGCTTCAGAAAGCTCTGCGCCAATTTCAATTCCTTGTTTAGAGACCTTCACCAAATACCTTCTTCTAGTCCAGACCCAGCAGAGAGGCCCTCAGTCTTCGCTCCCCTCACTTCCTCTCTGAAACTTCAAGTGATGTCTAGCGGAGTGTACGTTGGCCAGAGAATCTTCCCAGCGACATCCTTGATATTGCGGATCCTTTTGTCCTCCGCACACAAGATTACCCTAATTCTGTAAGAGACCAGTGATTCTGAATAGTAGCATTTTCATGCTTCTCCACCCAATATTCTGAAAACACAAATACTTTCTAAGCTTCCAAATTGACCGAAGGACTGAAAAAGTACAAGTGATGTCTAGCGGAGTGTACGTTGGCCAGAGAATCTTCCCAACGACATCCTTGATATTGCAGATCCTTTTGTCCTCCGCACACAAGATTACCCCAATTCTGTAAGAGACCAGTGATTCTGAATAGTAGCATTTCCATGCTTCTCCACCCAATATTCTGAAAACACAAATACTTTCTAAGTTTCCAAATTGACCAAAAGATTGAAAAAGTAATCAAATTCAGAATGCAATTCTTCTTATTACTCAGCCAATACTTTTCTATATCTATCATGTCAATACCTATGTTAAAACCTAGTATATCTAACAATAACTTCCAAAAAAACAACACCACCGTTAAATTCTGGAATAAACCCAAGAAAAGTGCGATAACCAGGATTTGAACCCTGGTGGAAAAGGTCCCACTAGAAGTCCTACCATTGGACCACAGGCCCATTTGCACCTACCAAATTAGATAACATGACATTTGAGTTGTTGGTCTCATACTTGAAGTCTAACAGTTCTTTCCAAATTTTATCTCTGCCTGAATTATATCTTTTCAACCAGAAAGCTAAAAGGCTAATACTCAGGTCTCTAAGATTTGGAATTGAACAAATGCAATTTTCAGAGTCCCGAGCGATCTCAAAGTACGTGCTCCGCAAATACTCCAAGGCGGCCAATGTCGACCTGCTGCGAGAGGACAACCCGAAGGAAGCCGCGATGGTGGATGTGTGGACGGAGGTCGAGGCGCACACCTACTTGCCCGCCATCGCGCCCATCTTCTACGAGTGCGTCGTGTACCCTGCTAGGCTCGGCACCTCGCCCAACCAGGCGGTCGTGGAGGAGAGCTTGGAGAAACTCAAGGAGGTGCTCCATGTCTACGAGGCGCACCTGTCCAAGAACAAGTGCCCCTATCTGGCCGGAGACTTCTTCAGCTTTGCGGACCTCAACCACTTCCCGTACACGTTCTACTTCTTGACCACGTCTCACGCATCTCTCTTTGACTCGTACCCCAGCGTTAAGGCGTGGTGGAGGCGCCTGATGGCACGGCCGTCGCTGAAGAAGATCAGCGACGGTATGGTGCTCAGGGCCTGATGCCACAAGCGATGACATGCATCCCATGCATTTTATGTCAGTATAAAAGTAAGTGATCAGTTCTACTTATTTATTTCTAGGTTTGCTTGATGATATGCAGGCGCTTCGTCCGCTCCAGTAAATTCAGTTGTAACTGGATTGCAAGCCTTTATTTGCAAGAGTTATGTGTTATGTCCTTCACGGATTATTTTCTACTTTTCTTTTTGAGAAACTATATTGTAGTGTTGGAGCCTTGGGCTACACTTTAGGACCAGTTTGTCATAGCTCTCACCGCAACTTCCATGTTGAATTCAGGAGAAACTTCAAATAGTTTCTTTACTGAGAAATAATTTTATTTTTGATCGTGTGAAGTGATGATCTGAAACAAACTACAAATAAAACCTGAAAAAGATAAGATTTTCTTATTCACTCCGTGACAAGAATTCAGCTTCCCCTTTAGATAATCACTTCTTAGAAATTCAGCTTCCACAGAGAATCTAGTACAGGAAGAGCTTTTACCAAACTGACCCTTAACTGATAGTCTGATACATACGTTGCTATATACGAACAAAGAAGGGTAAAGCGTGATTGATAAACAAGATCTTAATTTTGACTTTCGATGTTTTCAACAATAAATCCATCTGTTTGACTTTGTTTCACTTATTAAGTAAGTACTCCATCCGTACCAAAATAGAGGTCGCTATGGGGTGCATGCGGATCATTTTTTTAACTTTAACCGAGTCCGTAGAAAATGCGTGCAACATGTATACCTCCATATAAATTTATTATGAAAGTATATTCAGCGATATAATGATATTAACTATGTATTATAAATATTAGTATTTTGTCTATATATTTGGTCAAAAGGTAAAAGTTTTTTACTTCTCAGGAAGTGAGAATGACATCTATTTTGAGACAGAGGGAGTACTATCCGTTCAAAATTATAAGAGCCTTTTCTATATATCTAAACATATCGTACATGAAGATGAATAAAACATTTGTACTTAAAAACACCAAAATGGTTTATGATTTAAATTAAAATGGACAGAATGCTATAAGCCTTTTGCTCATTGCTATGTTTGCCACGTTTAAAGAAATCCACTGGCCAATGAGATTTCAGTATCGTGAAGTGACGAACGGGCTTTTGATTTTTTTGGAAGACTTCATTAAAAGATCAGACAAATATAGTTTTATAGTTTTCTCCTCTGCCTGTGACACTTTGTGGTTAAATTAAATCTGCATTTGCATAGACGGACCTAATGCAGCCTTTGTGGATAAACCAATGATTTTTAGAACACCCTTCAAGAGTCAAAATTGGACTAATTTGCCAAACGATTTGAGAAAGCAATTAGAATCATCAGAAAAAAAACATTTCTACAAAGAAACTTAATCCAAAACATTTGTGAGAAAATCTAGATATCTACCAAACACACTTTTGATCATCAATATATACCTTCAATCTCTTGAGACAAAAAAAAAAAGAATAAAAGGAGGAGACAGATCGGAACTGAATCAGCAAACATGCCCCGTGCCTATGGAAAGGGAGAATGGAGCCCCATGCCCCCCTCCCAACACACATAGAGTTGGAACTCGGAAGTTGAGTATGCCGCCTACGTGATTGTTGTGGTGACACCTCTACCACTATTAGGCCCTCGGCAAAGAGTTTTTTATTTTTTTAAAAAAAATTCTTTGCCGAGGGCCTCACCCTGGGCCCTCGGCAAAGACCCATCTGCCGAGGGCCAAGTTAAACCCTCGGCAAAGATTTTTTTTATTTTTTGTTTTTTTGAACCTAATTTTTTTTATACCTCTAATACATCATTTAAATCTCAATTTTAAAATTTGGGACAGTTTTGACTTTTTTTATATATTTCCTTAATTTATTTCGTTTTGTTGATTTTTCCCAAATATTTCAAATTTGAATTGCAGGTGCATTGATTAATGCACTTTAGTGAATCAGAAAATGTTATTCATGGTGTTTGGTGTATGTTGAGTCCTTATCCATGAGCACGCATAAATTTTCGAGCATCTTATTCACGTAACATGACGACCAACTTGTCGGAAAAGTGTTTTTAAATTTTATAAAATCCATACGAAGTCCGAAAATCACGAAATTGTCAACGTGTCATCTTATCACATGTGTAGGCTGTGGTAAAAATTTGACAAGATTTCAAACAAATTGTGACGTCGGATACCTAAAACCCAGAAATCTCCACATGTGAAACATACAATAACATGTGGAGATGTCTTTGTTTCAGGCATCCGAGGTCACATTTTGCTTGAAACTTTGTCAATTTTTTACCACAACCTACACATGTGATAATATGACACGTCGATAAGTTTTGTGATTTTCGGACTTCGTGTGGATTTTATATAATTTAAAAACACGTTTCCGACATGTTGCTCATCATGTTACGTGAAGAAGATGCCCGAAATTTGATGTGTGTTCGTGGATAGGGAGTCAACATACACCAAATATCACGAATAACATTTTAGGAAGCACTAAATTGCATTATTCTATGCACCTGCAGTTCAAATTTTAAATATTCAGAAAAAATCAACGGAATGAAATAAATTAAGAAAATATATCAAAATAAGTCAAAATTAGCCTAAATTTTAAAATTGAGTTTAAAATAATATATTATAGGACCACAAAAAACTAGGTTCAAAAAACAAAAAAAAAATCTTTGCCGAGGGCTAAGATTGGCCCTCGGCAAAGGGCCATAGCCGATGGCCCTCGGCAAAGATTTTTTAAAAAAAAAATAAAAAATCATTCAAATAGGCCGAAACCGGCCCAAACCTGCTAACCCTAGCATTTCTGCTTCCTGCCCGCGCCCCAGCCCGAGCTACCACGCCGCCGCTGCGCCCCGCCCCTCCCTGCGATGCCACGCCCGCGCCGGCCTCCCCGGCCCAGCCGCCCGCCGCCGCGGCCCTGCCCCGCACCGGCCTTCCCGGCCCGGTCGCGCCCCACGCCGCCACTTCCGCCGCTAGACCGCCGCTTCCGCGCGCTTCCCCGCCGCTGGGGCCCGCCGCTAGAAACCTTTGTCCAGAAATAGAATTAAATATATGATTGTTCAATTACTGATATAATCACATATGAGAGCTCTAGAATTAAATATGTTACATTTCTTTGTGGCCTAGCGGACTTCTGTGCTTCTCTGCCTCAATTCGTGAGTCCAGAATTGAAATGTGTCAATACCACTGATATCAATCAATAATAACTGAAAGGCAATGATCTGGCAAATTGTCCTGCATTCATCGTTCTTTGTGTGCCATGAATGCTTGACTTCTAATCTAACTTTGACTTTATAGCGTATAGCCATTTGCACTATTAAGTAACTCTGCTCTGAGCTGTGAAAAAATGCAGTGAAAAGTTTTCAACTGCATGTATTATACCCTTTGAGGGTGCATTTTTTTTTCAAAATAAGTCATCAAAAATGAATCAGAATCAGTATGATATATCATCAGAAATTAATCAGTATGATGTCGCAAACCTAGAGCAACCGGATGTTTGCACCTTTTCTGTCTGCATATATGAGGGATCCTAAATTTGACCAAAATTGCGTTAATTTTTGGTGCTACCAAGCTATGGGACTCCTGTGATTCACCGCTTCACGATGACAAAAGGATTTCAGTTTATATTTCAACAAATTTTGACATTGCTACTTTTGGTAGCTTATAGTACTTCTGTGAACCTTGACGTCCTGTACATCAAGCAACCTTAAGTTTATTCTGATTTTCTCCATTAACAAACTTATTCTGATTTCCTATCGTACAGCTATATAAGAAATTGCTTCAACGAGTGTGATAGGAATTTATTGGAAAGGGCTATATGTGGATTTATTACATCAATGAGTGGGCTGATCTACAAGTTTTTATTCTCATTTTCCTTTCTTTTTTTTTAATGCAGGAAACTCAAACACAATAGTGGCTTTTGCTGGGAACAAGGCTGATTTGTTAGAGGCTGAGGCAGGTGCTAGAAGAAGTATGTTAACCTGCTTTTTAAGTTCCACTTTTACCACGTTTGTTTTTATAGCTGCTGTCATCTTCATTCTTTAGTGATTTCTCATCCTAGAAGCTACTTTAGTGATTATTGCATATCTGGGTTGAGTAGTTCATTCATTATTTGTATAATTTTGTTAATGTGGATCAGATTTTTTCGGGTAATTTATTTATACTTCAATATAGTGCCAGACCATTCAATTTTATTTATTTGCTGAGTGTCGCCTGTAACTGCAAGCATCCACTAACAATAATGTAATCATACGTGCCCTTTTTCATATAGTTAAGTAGGTGACTTAAATTCTGCAAGCATTTTTTGATCCTATATTTACAAATGTCAGAAATTATAAACTCTATTTTCAGATCTCAATAGTTGATTGTGTTTGACTGTTTCCCAAATCTGATGCTGTATGGTTATTTCTTATATTAGCTTTCATTTAAATTATCTGTACTTATATAATTCTGCTTACATGAGAGTAATGCCTTCCATCCTTCTGTGATCAGGTTATCCAGAGGGAACCATGGGAACACATCAAAGATGAAGATATTAGAAAGGCAGCAGCATCATTCAAGGGTGAGATATGGCAAGTTCCTTCAATTTTTTCTGCCATTAAGCTACACCCATTCTTGTACCTAAAGCTGTTTTCCAACATTTTTCTTTCAAAGAATGTTGCTAGAGTTATTCGTGGGAGGTGCTGACTATCTGTTATGCATGTACGACAATCTGCTTAGCAGTTTTTTGAATAAATAGTTTACTGGAGTTGTCTAGTTTCATGTATTGTTGCATTGAACCTAAATACTTTTCCTCTGTTTCTGGGTGTGATTTTTTAATATATGAAATGCTTGTGTTGATGGAATGCAGAAAAACATTTTTTTTAAATTTTTCTGCCTCTTTGTCGAGGGCCGGCCCTCCGCAAAGACTTTTTTTTTGAAAAAATAAAATTTCTTTGCCGAGGGCTTCAACTAAGGCCCTCGGCAAAGACTATTTTTTAAAAAAAATAAAAATTCTTTGCCGAGGGCTTCAACTAGGGCCCTCGGCAAAGACTATTTTTTTAAAAAAAATAAAAATTCTCTGCCGAGGGCTAACCCTCGGCAAAGAAATTTCTGAAAAAAAAAGAAAATTCTTTGCCGAGGGCCGGCCCTCGGCAAAGACCCCGTCAACGAACGGCCGGCCTAACGGCCACTTTTTTTTGCCGAAGGCCGAGGCTAGGCCCTCGGCAAAGACCCTCTTCGCCGACTCAAAATTTCCCGAGGGCTCCCTCGGCAAAGCCTTTGCCGAGGGTTTTTCGGCCTTTGCCGAGAACCAGAATCCAGTAGTGTACCCAGCAACCATACCTAGTGACACATAATTGATTGATCCAAAATAAGAGGAGGGAGCAGTGAATAATAATGCTGAGGGTCTTGAATTCTACTGGTCTCATGGTTGAGTGGTTGAGAGCAAGTTTAATAACAGATCCTAAGAAGACTAAATGTGCTAAGGTGGAGAAGAAAAGAGAGGAGGGAGATGAGAAGCGGGCTATTATATTCACTTGCTTTTCTCCATGTATGGTTTCTTGATATCATGTGCTATTGTGTTCGTGTAGGTAGGTCTTTCTTGGATAAACTATATTCTTGGTCACAAGAGGAAGCTGCTACAACTAGGTCTAGCCTTCACACTTTTCTAGTCAAAAACTGTATATACCGTTTCCAAACTGCATTATTATATTCTTGCTTTAAGAAATCTATAAGAAATCTACAGATATTGGACTTTAGTTTGTTTTACTATGTCATTAAGTACCTCATAGTTTCTTTTCTCATTGAAATGAATGCGGAAAGACCAGTGGCATGTATGATACACCCCCCGAAAAAAAAAATCTGGAAAATGGACTTCGTACATGAAGAAATTAGCTTACCTACAGAGTTGGTTACAGCCTGATAAGCTTCGTTTGCTAATTATGTTTTAGTTATCCTCAACAGTTATAGTGAAGGTTGAAACCCTGTTCGGCTGCTCTAATCATTCAAAAATTTTGACTTTTTTTAGCTATAGATCAATAGTTTTTTCTCTCGTAACAAATCAACATCAGTCGAAATGATGGCTTCTTTTCAGAGAAGCGAATACTCCGAACTTGGCCAATTTAGTACTTCCCCCGTCCTCACATAGGTATCATTCTCACCTCACGAGAAGTCAAAGACTTTTTATTTTTAACCAAATATATATAAAAATATTAATATATATAATATATAATTAGTATCATTAGATAAATCGTTGAATATACTTTTATAATATATTTATTTAGAGATATAAATATTGTACTTATTTTTTATAAACTCAGTCAAAGTTAAAAAAGTTTGACCACCACGCATGCCATAACGACATTTATTTTGTGACGGATCTATAAATAAATCGCTTTCTTTGACTTTTGGACTTCATGTTTGACGATTCGTCTTATTCACAAATTTTATACAAATATTATTTATTTTGCTATAACTATTAGCCTATCATTAGAGATACTTTACTAATGATTTATTTACTTTATTATTTACATAAAATTTTTGAATAAGACGAACGGTCAAAAGTTAAATCCAAAAGTCAAAGAAAACGATTTATTTATAAACGGAGGGAGTATATATATATTCCAATGAAGATCCTACACTTCCAGTTTGTGCATATGCATCGCTACAGTTATTTGTGCTTTATAACTTTTTTTAAAAAATATCACTCGTGCTACGACTCTGTCTTTGTCTTCATAAAAAAAGTTGGCTTTACCAACTTATCTATTAAAGGTACCTTACTCTGGTGTGGTTATAAAAGCCACTACAATAAATGTTAGGCCTCCTTTGGATCGTAGGAGAGACAAAGGAAAAACGTAGGAATACTGTTCACGAAGGAAACTTTTCTACCGAGCCTTTGGATCATAGGAGAAACAGAGGAAAAATTCCTTGGGATCGATTCCTACGCCTCCTGTAACAGAACCGGCAAAATCACCTGGCCCACCGGCACCTGTCATTGTCACTAACGACTTCTGACAGCCGGGCCCGTATCCCAAATGATCTAGACAGGTCTGTCGGGCTACATTAGCGCCCTTTTCTCCGACAGGATCACCATTGCAGAATCATCACAGGATTACAACATTTCATAATAAAATACATCAGAGTAACAGTGCGGAAGATCACATAACATTTAGATTACAAACCGGTTGTTCAATTAGGATCCAAATATAGTTATTACAGACCAGAGGACATAGCAGTATCAGTGGAATAGTTACACAACACTAGATAAGATAACTTGAACCCTGCCCACGGGTTCCACTTCACTCATCGCCGCTTTCTTCCTCGACCACGGTCACGCAACATGGAGCAAGACAGATCTCCGACTGCGGTCCTCCTGCAACGGGGTTAACAAACCCTGAGTACTTGGGGTACTCCGCAAGACTTACCCGACTAAGGGTGTAAAATGAGACTCAGGAATGCAAGGCTATGGGTAAGGCTAGCAGAGGATGAGGAGTTTGCAGAAAAGCAATCTATCATGTTCCATATTTTATTTTGTCATTATTATAATCATATTTATAGCTCCAATATTCAGACTCATGTATCATCATTCTTTCAATTACTTTATTCATTCAGATAACCTAGTTGAGAACCACTTTTCGGTGTAGAGTGTGAGGATCAAGTCTCCATAACCGAGGAGCACGTCGATTCGAATCCAGAAAGTACCCAGCTGGGGATTCTAACCACACTGCATATGCAGCACGCCGGCATACATATACCAACCCGTTGTCACGGCTTTGCTATCCCGGAACCGGTCCTGCGCCACCCGAGAGCACAGTACTCCACTCTTATCCAGGCACGCCGGCCACGTGGGTACAAGCTACTCTCGCCATCTCTCCACTCCCAGTGCGTGGTTGTCGATTCCAGCAATAGCGTCACCGAACTCTAGGCTTTCCGCATTGGTATGTGGCTAGGCTGTTCATCATGATCACAGCAGGCCTACAACGAACGGTCCCTACTTCCTTCCTGCCGCCAATCCTGCATTGGGACTCTAACCCAAGCACAAGACTACCCGACAGTTTTTATTATCGTGCCTGTCGGGTGAGTGAGACATAGGGAACGCCGCCCCATGAGCTGGTCACCCAACGAAACACGTTTCCAAGACATCGACCAGTTCCAATCTACTCCGAAAGCGACCATGCATTGGGACTCCAACCCAAATACACATCGACCAGCGGATAACAAGTTCTTCACTAATCAAAGTATAAGTATAATCATGACACAGAAAATAGTTTTTCTTTTATGCAAAGCTAAGTTCATTATGCATGCCTAAGCATTTCTCAAACCATTTTATTTAAATCAGGTTTCAGGGTATTTATTTGAGACAATGCATCTGGATAGGTGACAATCAACTCCTATTAACCTAATGCAGTAGATTAACTTGAATTATAAATATTTTGTAATAGAGGGGCTGAATGCACCGGGGCTTGCCTTGGATCGTGTACAGCGTCGGATCGGGATCAGTCCCGCAGATGTCGAATCCTTGGATGACTTCTGGAGTGGCCTCCTCAGTAGTAGTCTCGACCTGGACCCCCTCGGGAACGGGCACTACACGTATGCAATGATGTATGCTTAGCGTGGCATGAGGGCAACAAATGAAATTCTTGGAAGTAAACCATTAATACCTTGAGTACAACTTTCCTTCACGGTAAAGTTGTAAACAATCTACGGAAGGTAAAAGTAATGTTTTCTACTTTTGTTTTATTGACCTTTTTAACGGTCACAGAAAGCCGCTACACAGCTTTATGACTACTACCAAGCACTAAGTTCTCAAATTGCCAAGGATCACACAGCGAAAGATCCTTGGTCTTCATTCAACCCAAAAATTCACACAACAAACCTAAATTCATTTTTCTATTTACTTTATTAATCCCTAATTTCACATATATTTATTAATTGACCAAACTAACTTCAATTGTAACCAAACTTTACCAACAGCTAGGTTTTATCACCAAACAGAGCCACAATAAATTTCATGATTTTTGGATTTACAGAGAATTAATTAAAATTACACAAACTTGCATTTATTAATTACTTCACTAATTTATACAGCAGATTAAAGACACTGGAACACCCTATATTATATTTTTAACAAATACTACATACTTCAGAGAGCATACACAATTATTCTCACATTTTCCCATTCAACAGATTAATTCATATGAAATAAATAAACTTCAGTACTATTCATATGAATATATAAATGAAAAGCATTTTAAAATTCACTGGAAAAAGAAAAGACCAAACCAGCCCATTATGGCCCATGACCAAGCGAGCCGGCCCATTCGGCCTGCCCGCACCCGGCGCCGGCGTTTTAGCAAAAGAGACCTTGGGGAAATCGGAAATCAACCCGCGGTCCGATCTATACTATTCACATGAGTCACGGGATTTGCACTTAACCCCCTGGAAAGACCTATCTTCTAACCCGAGGCCCCTGGCCTCTCCTCTGTTTCTACAGAGGCGAGAGCGCCGGCGGTCCGCCGCCCCTAGCTCGCCGACGGTGAGCCGAGGGACGAAGCCGAGGGCACTGACGGACTCTACACTCCAAGGCGAGTCTACCAAGCTAAGACACGACGAGATCCGAGGCGCACAGCACCTGGAGACACGGACGCGGCGGCTCGGTGGCGGCGGCGAGCACGTCGCCGGCGAGCACAAGCCGGTAAAGAGAGGGGGAAAAGGTGCGCGAGCATCTGGGGCTCACCACGAAGCTGGCCGACGGGTCGGTGGAGACGGAGGTGGTTCGGAGAAGGCGACTTGGCGACGGCGGCGGATCCCGGCGGCTCGGCACAACGGCGAACACGCGTTCCGGCGAACCTAGGGAACCAGAGAGTACGCCGACGCACGCGTAAGATTCAAGGGGTCACGGAGATCACGTTGCGCAACAATCCGAGGCCCAGAGCTTACCCAGACTACCTCGAGACGACGGCGGAGCTCGCGGCGGCGCTCTGCCCGCCCGCGAAGGAGACACCGGTGTTCCGGTGGTTACGAAGCTCTACAGCTCCCACCGACGGTCGCAGGCGATGCGCAAGGAAGCTAGCTAGCTGTCTGCAAGATGGAGAGGGTGGTGATGGACGGAGCGCGGCGTATTCGGCCGAGAACTGAGAGGTGGCGATGGCGACCGGGAGAAGGAAAAATGGCGTGGAGAGGGGTGGTCTTTGCCCTTTTGGAGGGGCAACGGGCGGGGACAGGCGCGGCACGACGCGGCGCACGCGCGCCCGTATCTGCCGAGGTCGCGGGGGCACGATCCCGGCCGGCACGGCTCGCCGCGCGCCCGCGCGCGACACGGCGGCTGCCGGTGCTGTTCGTGAACAGAGCGAGGGGGCGGAGTACTGTAGCATAGATCCCTAGGGGCTGTCGGTTTTTGACCAAATTCGACTGATTTTGCATACAAACATGAAAAACTGCAAAAACAAAAGTTGTAGGGTTTGAAATTCTGAACAACTTTGCTTTTGGAACTAAATCCAAATTCGAAATATTTTTGAAACTACAGAAAAAGGGGTAGAATAGGGTTTTAAATTTCAAACTGTATTTTAAAAATTACTTTTAAATTTTCTCAACAACTTGAAAAGTTGCCAAAATAAAAGTTGTTCTACTTAATGAGCTTTACAACTTCTATTTAGGAAGTTTTGCCAGATTCCAAATAATTTTTGAAATGCCAATCCAAAACTAAATTTTAAATCATTGTTTTGAAATAAATTTGAATTCCCACCACAGAACTTTGAAATCTCCAAAAATAAAAGTTGCTCCATTTTAAAAGATCTAAAACTTTTATTAAGGGACTATCTCAAAATTCCTTTTAGATTTTGAATTAGGTTTTGGGTCCTAATAAAAGTAAATTTTTAAACCTTTATTTGGGAATTTTAATTTTACAAACAAATACTAATTAAATTCAAATCACTCTAGGGGCCTAATCACAATCATATGCAAATGATTAATTTAAATATGATGACATGGCAGATTAATTAAATCCGTAATACCCGGGGTATTACACCTCCATTCCTCAGGAAATCAAGCATGAGGTCGGACTTCATGGAATCATTCCTGGCGGGAAGAAAGCGCGCGCGCTAAGAGAGAGAGCACGGGCGAGCGCCAAGAGAGAGAGAGCACGGGCGCCACCGCCGCGCCGAGCACGGGCGAACGCCAAGAGAGAGAGCATAGGCGAGCGCCAAGAGAGAGAGAGCACCGCCACGCCACCGCCCTCGAACGCCTCCCGTCCGCCTGTCGGGCCCGCCCTGCGCCGTCGTCCGCTGGAGGTCCGCCTGAGCCGCGGGCGGCTGCCGGCGGCCGCCTGCCGGCCCGCCACCGGATCCGCCTGGGGGCGGCCGGATCCGGCGGTGGGTGGCCGGATCCGATGCCGCAGCGCCGCTGTCCGCCCGGCGCCGCCGGAGCGGCCCCGCCCCGCCCGCCGCCAGGCAGCCACGTGGGGGAGAGGAAAGGGGAGGGGGCGCGGTGGGAGCACATCGTGGCGCCCGGGAGAGAGAGAGAGAGAGGACGAGCTCGCCGACGGGGAGGAGCTCGCCGACCGGGAGAGGGAGAGAGAGGACGAGCTCGCCGGCTGGGCGTGCCCGACTGCCCGGGACTTGCGGAGAGATGGGGAGGGCGCTGACCGGCTGGGAAGGAATGATTTTTGTTTTTTTTACATCGGCAGGGTGACGGAGATGGGCGATGTCTTCGCGTCGCTTCCAAAGGCACTCGTAGGAAGTTTTCGTATGGGTTAGAATCCTACGGGATCAAGAGCACATACCACCTCAATCCTATATTTTTCCCATTCCTTTCCTATTTCTCTCCTATCATCCAAAGGGGGGCCTTAATGTGTATAATATATATGTCTGCTTGTCGTGTGAAGAGCCTTTGCATTTTGGCTCAATTGTTTTATACTAAGAAAAGAGAATAGTCCTTTACATCCCACTGTGAATCTAACGATCTACCATCCGGCACATTTGTGAGCCTGCCTAATCATCTACCATCCCACACATTCTATAAACTGCCTATTAATTGAATACGGGCACAACAATGCGCGTCTACCTTCCTAATATATAAACAAGCATTATGATCACAAAGGCTCCTTTCATAGTCCCATTGTAGCAATTTGGTGTTCTCCTTGCTTTTGTCTGTTCCGCACGGAGACAAGAGGTCATCTAAAATGTTGTAGAAATGCACTCGGTCTGTATTCCTCTATCTCATCCTTTGCACTCGCTTTTGGTGACCCCCTATTTTCTCACGTCAAGGTGTGAACCACTCCTCCCTTTTGCATGTAAATATGCAAGTACTGTAACCACCACAACATAACCATTTACTCTTACACGTGGCCTCCTATAGCTCATAAAAACATCTGCTATGATTTCCTCGTCTTAATAGTAATATACTCCACCATAATATACATTCCTCGCCAAGACAACCGACCATCCAAGATGGTAAAGGAATGGACTTGGTCACTATTCCTCTATCCCATCCTTCGCCCTCGTGTCCGGTGACCCACTATTTTCTCATGTCAAAGTGTGAAACCACTCCTCCCTTTTACATACAACTACACAAGTATTGTAACCTTCACAACACAACCATTTACTCTTCCACGTGGCCTTCTAAAACTCACATAAACATTTATTACTATTTCCTTGTCTTAATAGTAATATACTCCACCATAATCTACAATTCTAGCAATTCTAGATCTCCAATATTCCATATAACCGCTGGCCAACCACCCTCCCCCTGTCTCTCTCTCCCTCGCAGCACTGCAGCAAAGCCATGGGCGTGAGCGCCACTGACCTGCCCGCGCCACCCCACTCAGTCACCCTGTCCGGCTGCATGGCCTCCTCCTCGTCCTCGTCCTCCGTTGCCCCGTGGCCGCGTTCATCAGACAAGCACCGCGGCGCGGCCGCCGCCGTGGTCCGCCGCGCGCAGCTCGTCCTGTCGCGCGACGCCGGGTGGTGCGGGCAACGCGCGTGGCGGAAGCTGCTCAGGCGGCTGGCGCAGGAGACCAGGTGCATCTGCAGCTCCCCGACGGTGGCGGCCACGGGCAGGCCCATCACGTTCGGCTACGACGCCGCCAGCTACGCCAAGAACTTCGACGACGGGCGCAGCCCCGCGCCGTGCCGCGCCGCCCCCGTCGTCGTCGTCGCCAATGCGACCGATAAGCCGAGCGGCAACTGATGACCCGATCGACGTTCTTCTCTCCCCCTCGTCGATCCCCTTCCGATCTCTCTCTTTTTTGTTTGTTTGTTGCTCTTTAATGATTTTTCTCCATGATTTTATTTCCTTCTCTTTCTAGCGCCTCCCTGGTGATGGTGATATTGGTGTTGTAATGACCTCATCAATACCCCACACATATTTAGTAATTTGTACATAGATTTCGAGATAACACCAGTGGAGTTTGGCCAAATGCACATAGGACAACAATATATCGTCCCTGAATGACTGAATCTCATCTCTTTGCATTGGTAAGAAATTTCAATCAGAATTCAGATACTGCAGGGAGCCATTTCCTGCCCAATCTTTCAAATGCCCTTGGTTCTCTGATTTCAAGATTATGGAAGAGAAACAATTATTTAGGTAATATATTTCTGCCTAATCTGAAACGCGAGTATAGTGGTATGTTAATTCATCTGTATATTTAATTAATTGTTTGATTGATCGGTTGGCAGTTACTAATCGTCAGCACTAATTAACTTGCCAAAGAAAGAAGATCTTTTTAAAGAAAAGGAAAGGACCAATGGGTGGTGCAGATAAATCAAACTACTCATGGAAGGACCATGCAATACAGGAGAAAAAGGCAAAAGTGGACCGAATTTATTGGTCTTGATCATAGGGAGGGCCATATTAAATTTATTTTCTTTCAATGTGCCTGCCTAGTTAAGTACCGACAACATTTCTCAGATTCAGTGAAGTGTTCCCCTCCAAATCAGGGCGTGTTCCTAAACAGCCATGGAATGCCGATGGAACTATGGAAGCTCTTTATTTGTTATTATCTTCTTTATTATTCGTTGTCGCTAGCTCCTCAGGTGTTGTGTTGTTCGGTAGAGCCTATTTCGGCTGATACTGATTTGTTATAAGAGAAAAACATTGTTGTTATCTAAAAAGAAGCTAAAATCGAAACTAACGAACAAACCCTGATCATTGGCTTTGCCCCTACACTTACACTACACGGCGGTTGCTTCCTGCAAGAGCAAGGAAATTTGGTACATGCAGGTTCATACTAGGTGCTAGCGCTACTAAAGACTGGGCTCTATACCAAAAGCGAGGCAAAGCCGAGCGACTTGAGGCCTCCGGTCCTCCCCGGTTGGACGGTTGCCCTCTCCAGCTGCAAAAGGCTGAAGCTTCCTTCTTGTCAGGGCTGCCTCTCTTCTCCGCAGATTTTCCGTTGTCCCAGAGGGGATTTTCAGGTGCAACTACCGGCAGGCACGCGCGCCGAGGCTGGATCCGAGCACTCTGCAGCCTGCGGTGATCGCTGCCAACTTTTGATTCACTTGACCCATGTGCCATGGCAACGACGATTAATAACTGATCAAAATGCAATGATTACTTGGTTAGTCCCGAGACTAAAGACTGAAGACGTACAGATACCAGCTTCAGCTTCACAAAGAAAGGGAAGGGCGGAGCACAAGTATGCATACGAGCTAGTACAGAGGGGAGAAAAACGCAGCAAGGTGACGCAACCCTCCCGCTCATGGACTCATGGTTGTTGCAAGGACAAGAACGAAACCAGCGCACGTATAAATTCAGTGGCTCAAGGCTGTAGCACGGTCACCAGGCGGTGGTAAATGCATAAATGGCGTGGTCCAAGCGGCAAGCAGCTCCCTCACTGTCAGAGCATGTGCTGACCTGAACCATTCTCACCAACACCATGACCAGAGGTCCAGAGCTAGTATGGATGAATGACCCTGTTTTTGAAAATCTTTGGAATGTGATTTTTGAATATATCTTTCTATTAAACATAATCGCAAAACCTAGTTGAATATTAATCACACACAAAAAAACCTAGTCGAATATCTATCTGTGAAAGCACTAATGAACAGCTATGCTGGAAGCAGAAAAGTAACTTATAAAGCTCCTTAGCTTAATTAGCATCGACGACTCCGTGGCCCAATGGATAAGGCGCTGGTCTACGGAACCAGAGATTCTGGGTTCGATCCCCAGCGGAGTCGTTTGTTTTCATTTTTATCTAGTGTTCTATCGAGTATTTACTATTTTTCCTTTTTCTTTTATTTTCCAATTACTTTCTTGAGTGCTGTTTTTGTCCGTCTTTTTTTTTTGGCTTTCCTGTTGGCGTTTCCAGTTGTGCGGTATTTTCTATTTTTTCTTTTCTTTTATTCTCCAATTATTTTTCCTTTCCTGAGTGCTGTATTTATCAGTCTTTATTTATTTTTTGCTTTCCTGCTTCTGTTTCCAGTTGTGCAGTAGACTGTAGTGTTGTTCGAAAAATAGTAACATCACGTTCGAACATGCATTCTTATGAACCCTCGGATCTTTGCATATAGGCATGTACTCTCTCCGTCCCTAAACTATTGACGTTTTGAGTACTCGTGCCAAGAGTTTGACTAGATTTGTAGAAAATGCGTGCAACGCTTACACCTCCAAATAAATTTATTAAAAAACTAGACTAAAAGATCTATTCAATGATACTAATTATGTATTATAAATATTAATAATTTTTAGTATAAATTTAATCAAAGATATTTCTCGGAAAACGAGAACGACATTTTTTTAGGGACGAAGGGAGTAGAGCGTGTTTGTTTGCCATCTTGAGAATCTGGCAGGCGCAAGCAAGCAACTCCAAGCGCACGACGCTCGTTGCCTGACGAGAAGCTGTCAAACACGCTCACCTTACAAGGTTGCAGAAGTCATTAAAGGGGTGTTTAGTCAGTGAAAAGGGGTGAAAAGTACACTGTAGCACTTTCGTTTGTATTTGATAACTTTTGTCTTATCATGGCCTAAATAGACTCAAAAAATTCATCTCGAGCTAACCAGAAAAAAAAAAAAAAAAAGTACAAAGGCCGAGGTGTACCGAGCGAGGCCAGGCAACACAGTAAGAAATCCCTACACACCCAGCTTGTCGAAACTCTTCATACATTATCCCTTTATTTAACCAAATTATTTTACTGTTTTCGGGCACCATTGGAGTAATAAAACGTTCTCAGTTGATAAAGGAACACACTGATTAGAAAGAGTATTTCTAATGACCGATGCAACAACACTAGGACTTGGCAGGAGATGGCAGTCCTGTTGCTGTGTAGATGGATTTCAGCTGCCTGTTTATGAGCTTGCTGTCATAGACAGCCAACTGCAGCTCCATGCCATCTGACCACCATTGTTGTAGCCCATGCGCCTCAAGGAACTTCTGCGGGCCTTTCGATGTTACAAAGAGCTTTGCGACCACATCACCGGCAATCTCACTTGCCTTGCGTTGTTGTTGCTGTTCGTCGGAAGCACCATCTGTCGTTGTGGACGAGCAAGAGGGAGCGTTGTAGTGGCAGCATATGTAGTCACTGTTGTTGACATACAAATGTGGCACCCATTTCTTCTCGGTGCGCAATCTCTTCTTGTCACTTGCCTCAGCCTTGGCAGTCTCAAGTGGTGTCGTTGTTTCTACCTTCAATGGCAGACTTCCTTTGACTTTCTTCCAGAGGTAGCTGGCCTTCTCACTCATGCTCCTTAGACCCATGGCCAGTGAAACAGAAGGTGGATTGAAAAGATGACACTCCACAAAAACTCCTTGTTTGGCAAGCTCCTTGCAGACTTGAAGTGCAAAGCCAGCTCCCAAGGAGTGCCCAGCAACACAAACA
Source organism: Eremochloa ophiuroides (assembly GCA_038502445.1). Taxonomy (NCBI): domain Eukaryota; kingdom Viridiplantae; phylum Streptophyta; class Magnoliopsida; order Poales; family Poaceae; genus Eremochloa; species Eremochloa ophiuroides. Next base: position 67,408,745 of record JAHLJS010000006.1, read on the forward strand.
TTGGCGCTGCCAAACTTTTCAACTGCTGACTTTAGTGCTGCTAAAGCACCGACAAATCTCACTGAACCTTTGAGGCTCTCCCATACCAAGAAACGAAGGTCATCCTGCAGGTCTCTCTTCATAGTTGGCTTCTCAAGGAGTGTTCCTCTGAGAGCTAACACAGCCCTCGGTGCCCCGCTTGGTCTTATGAGGATAAAGTCAGATAAGGCAGAAGAGCGATCCCACTCCAGCATGGCGCCATAAATGGAATCATCTCTCTCATCCACCAATGTCTGTGTGACCTTGTACTTGAAGGGTTTCCACCATTTTGGAGCAAGGCCATCCTCTTCGCCTTTCTGGTCCTGCCTGTCCAGTTCAAGCAGGTAGACAGCTTGAATGAAGCAGGCCATTACCATCCTTTTGTAATTTGGATCCTTCCTGTAAATCAATTAAAACAAAAAAGAATGTTAGTGGGGAAGAAAAAGTATATCATGGCCTATGGGATACAATGGCATAAAGTCTAGTACAGATTTGAAATGGATTCTTTCGCATTGACATAAAGCTTGGCCAGAAGCTGTCTTCCCCATACCAAATTTTCAAAAACAACCATTTGGCCACCGATGCTTATTGCATGGACAAAAAGGTTCTGCCATGGAAGCCATATCTGGAATTGCGCGTAGACTTAGTGGTGAAGTAAGAGCAGAAAGAATCCTGTAAATTGCCATGGAAACCATAGCTGGACACAGTCTGTTTATACAAGGAAAGCGTGTGCACAGAAAACGTGTTTTGTAACCCCATGGACCCACGCACAGAACACGTTGGTTTCAGGAAACTTGAACCGTTGTTCCTTGCTTTCTTGTTTTCTGATTTCCTCCAAGAAGGCTACAGCAAAACTTGAGCCACTGCTCATTGCTTTCTTGTTTTCCGTTTTCCTCCAAGAGAAGGCAGGAGCTTGCATAAGAGAGAGAGAGAGATAGAAGGCAGGAGCAGTGCTTCCCCCCCCCCCCCCCCCCCCCCTTCTAATCAACCATAAGTTAACCTTGCTTTCAGGAATAGTAAACAATTCTGTTACTAAAAAAACTGCACACTAAGCACAAAATGGAAAAATTCCACAAAACTCAACTCTCAAAAAAATGTTTACCAAACTGTAAAAGGTGCAGTCATCTATAGGATAGTTGCTATACTTGTTATGTAGACACTATGTAGAAACTAGTAATTTCACAATAGATGGTTCCTTCAAAGTAAATGTTACCCAATCCCCTGTTTTATCTCTCCACCATCTATCACGCAACAGGATACTGAAAAATCACAATGTCGCTAGTTGAAAAGGTAATCAATTTTGCCGCATGCGGCATACCGACTGAAGAACCTTCCATTCTCATTCAACCGCGAGCAGGGAAGGGGGATCGCGCAATCGGCTCCAGCACTCTGCACTCGTTTACCCCTCCCGATGAAAACCAGGGAATGCCCTAAAAACAAGGTGCCAGCTGCAACACCAAGCGACGGGCCCTGATCCAACTGAAACCTAGAAGACCGCAGCTTGAACGAAAACACATATATCTACAAACAACCCGCCATCCGGATCCGGCCATCCCCATAATCGTCATTCAGGAATGAAAATAAAAAAAGAGCACATGATTCAAAGACACGGGAAGCGCGATCGCTTACCAGCTCGATCTGATTATCTCCTTCCAGTTGGGCGGCGGCAGGTTGCGCGGCCCGGACACGTGGAAGTCGTAGGGGTGACCCTCCGCCTCCGCGTCCGCCGCGGCCACCACCACGGCGCCTCCGCCGCACCCTCCTCCCTCCACCTCCTCCACCACCACCACCTCGTCGTCCTCCTCGACCGCCTTCACCGCCTCCGGAGCCGGAGCGGGGGGCAATAAGTCGATCGGCATCGTCGCGGCGCAGGCCATGCGCCCGTGCTCGCGGCGCGGGGCGGGGATCGCGACACGGAGAGCGCGTGCGCGCAGGGGCGTCGGCAAAGGTCGGACCAGCGTGGGGGCGAGGAATGTCGAGTGCGCGAGCGCGAGCGCGAGGATTCTCGGGTGCCAGGTGCAGGTGGGAGGAGAGCGCGGCGGTGGGGTATTTGGGATCTCAGGAAGGGGACAGCGGCACAGCGCCCCAACGGTCATGTTTGGAAGGGAGAGAGGCAACTGGGGGGTTTTCATTACGGCAGCCGGCAGGTTGTGTGGCTTAAGCGTGTTGGCAATGAGTATGCCTTCCTTCTTGGAAGGTGCTCTTCTCTCTTCCCGTTCTTCATTTCTGGCCGTGGTTTAAGAATTTTTCTTTTTTCATTGGAAAATAGTACTAGTACCGGGCTAGTTTGAGCCGGGGTTATCATTCAAAAATAAAACGTTTTATAGCTTAGGGTGAAGGGGGTACTTATTAAAATATTTTTGGTTATTGATTACCATTTTCTTCCTTCCATGGTTTGAGAATTTTTCTTTTTGACTGAAAATAGTACCGGCTCAGACTAAGTCGAGGTTATTTTGTAATTATTATTAAAGGTTGTTTGGTTTCCAATTACTATTTTATGCTTAAAAACATCTCCAAGAAAACTCTCATAACTATTATTTGGAGAATCATTTAAATAAAAGATAACTCTCAATGTCCTTCTGTAGGATACTAGGAGGATCATGGGCAGCTCGGACGATCAGGCCCTGCTTAACACAAACTTGACTCTTGCTGGACCAAGTGGCATAATCCGTAAAAGGCCCATTAGGCCCTATTTGGCGGACTGGTTTTGGACTTGGAGGCTGATGTTCGAGCCCGCGCCGGACAGATTTGGTTTCCTTGCCAATACAGATACAGATGGACTAAGATCCGGTACAGTTTACTACTGCTACTGTAACTTAAGCAGTCATTCATTTTAGCCATCCGATGACCGTCCAACGGGCCAATCGAACAAATGAAGCACTTCTTCCTTCTCGACTCCTTTTGCATGTGTGTCTAGTGTCTTGTTCAGGTGTTCAGCTAGCGTCCATGTCCATGGCTGTCCGACGAACATGACATGACGTGAGCCGGCGAGCGCTGGGCACTGGCACGGTGGCGAGCACCACTACCAGCATCGTCGCCAGAGACGGAGACGAGCTTATCGACTGCCATGTCACGTCGCATAACCATGCCATCGACAGTCCACGGCTCCACGCTGGCAGCACCTTGCCATGTTAAGAATATTGCCATGACCATGATATCCGATGGTTGGGATAGTAACGCACTCAAATTAGGAAAGAATAGTTCATGGCTTCTGTTAAAATAGAAAGTATCTCCTGGTTGTTGTAAACTCTTGTTGTAATCTTTTATTTTCCCTAGAAGATAGGATCATCCTGGCTATATTAACACAAAGCCGTGAGCCTGAGAAGGCGTCACGTTCAATCCAATTTTACATGGTAATCAGAGGCTAGGGTTCTTTCTAGATCCAACCATGTCTTCCTCCTCATCCTCCGCCACCGCTGCCAATTTCCTCCAGTTCTCGCTCATAGGCTGCCCAGTCACCGAAAAACTATCAAGAACAATTTTCCGCTATGGAAGATGCAGGTGCTCTCCGCCCTGCATGGCTGCCAGCTTGAGCACTTCATTGAGCCTGAGGCGGCAACGCCGTCGAAGCAGATTGTCGTATCTACTGAGAAGCCGACGGAGCTCATGGACAACCCTGCGTACAAGGAGTGGGTTGCCAAGGATCAACAAATCATCAACTATCTGCTGACTTCTTATCTCCAAGGAGATACAGATGCAGGCGTCGAACTGCACCACGTCGGCCGAGATGTGGAAGGTGATCCAAGCCATAACCGCATCGCAATCTCGCGGCCGGATCATCAACACGCGCATGGCTCTCGCTACTGCGTAGAAAGGATCCTCCACCATTGCTGATTATTTCAACAAGATGAAGTCACTTGCCGACGACATGGCAGCGGCCGGGAAACGCTTGGAAGATGAGGAGATTGCATCTTTTATTCTTGCCGGGCTGGACGCTGAGTTCAACCCCATCGTCTCCTCTATCACCTCACGTGTGGAGCCTACCTCGCTAGGAGAACTCTAAACCCAGCTGGTAAGCTGGGAACAGCGTTTCGATCTACAGAACGGCGGCCGCTCTGGTTCCTCCGTCAACACCGCAACACGTGGAGGACGTGGTGGCTTCAAGCGCGGTGGCGGTGGACGTGGCCGCGGCAACAGCAACAAAGGTCGACGCCCTCAACAAACTGACGCAAATGGTGATCCCATCGTATGCCAACTCTGCGGCATAGAGGGACACTCCGTGCTGCGTTGTTTCAAGCGCTTCGATGCTTCCTTCACCGGGCCACAGGAGCAGAAAAGATCTGCTTCGTCGGCGTCGTACGGGATCGACACCAACTAGTACACTGACACCGGCGCCACCGATCATATCACGGGAGAGCTTGACAAGCTCACTGTGAGAGACAAGTACCACGGCCATGATAGGGTTTATGCTGCAAACGGCGCAGGTATGAGAATCAATCAAGTTAGTCAAAGTTTTGTTTATACCCCAAAGCAAGATCTTGTCCTAAATAATGTCCTTTACGTCCCAGAAGCTAATAAAAGTCTTGCATCTGTTCATCGCCTCACATCTGATAATCATGCCTTTATTGAATTTCATCCAAACTATTTTTTGATTAAGGACCAGATCTTTCTTTCTCGGTCGACAAAGTGTGTCAATTTCTCCACTCACCGACCACTACTCACTGGGAAGCTGTAAAGCGAATACTGAGATATGTTCAAGGCACAATCGGCTTAGGGTTGAAAATCAAGAAATCCAACTCTATGCTCGTTAGTACCTTCTCGGATGCTGATTGGGCTGGTTGTTCTGATGATAGAAGATCGACAGGAGGCTTTGCAGTTTATCTGGGCTTTAACCTTGTTTCATGGTGTGCAAGAAAACAGCCTGCTGTTTCAAGATCGAGTACGGAAGCTAAATACGAGTCTTTGGTCAATGCAACTGCCGAGGTAATGTGGATACAAAAATTGCTTGATGAATTGGGTATACCGCATCCTATGGCAGCATGTCTTTGGTGCGACAACATAGGCGCAAAGTACTTGTCAGCTAATCCTGTTTTCCACACTCGCACGAAAAATATAGAAATTGACTTTCATTTTATGCGAGAAAGAGTGGCTGCAAAACTCTTGGACATAAGATTCATCAACACTTCAGATCAGATTGCAGATGGATTTACCAAGCGACTGCCTGAGAAGAAATTGGTCATGTTCAGAGACAATCTCAACCTCGCTAACAAGTTGTGATTGAGGGCGAATGTTAAGAATATTGCCATGACCATGATATCCGATGGTTGGGATAGTAACGCACTCAGATTAGGAAAGAACAGATCGCGGTTTCTGTTAGCATAGAAAGTATCTCTTGGTTGTTGTAAACTCTTGTTGTAATCTTTTGCTTTCCCTAGAAGATAGAATCATCTCGTTGTACAAGTTATACCGCTATGTCAGGGGCTCTTCCTCACTATATTAACACGAAACCATGAGCCTGAGAAGACGTCAGGTTCAACCTAATTTTACATGCCGAACTGCAGCATCACGATGGCACAAGCACAGACTGCACAGTGGCGTCTATATCGGTCCTGCACATCGCCGCATGCTCCGTTGCGCCTGCGCTGCCGCCCTCAGCGCGTCCCAATCACTGCCTCATTCGTCCGTGCCGTGTACCTCCATTACACCCTTGCGCGCCGTCCTTCTCCGTCGACTCCGTCTCTCCATATGCGGCTTCGATGGTGCCGGTCTGCCACCCTTGCCTAGCCGTCCTTCTTCTCGACCCTCTGCCACAAACTCGATGGCGCCATGGGCGTGGACAATGGCTGCAACGGGAGGTTCACCATAGAGTGCCATGGCGGCGGCAAGCTGACAACGTTGGCACGTTGTGGTGTCCTACTCTAGCGAGCACTTTCTGCAGTTAGTACTTAGTAGCTGGCGTTTGTCCTGCCGCCGAATAACTTGAAGGTGTTTGTGTGGCCACGAGGACCGGCTCGAGTCGTGTCGTGCCTTGTACAGAACAGCGATGAGCCACGGGCACTTGCTGAATAAATGAACAAGAGAGCCTAGTAGCAGAGAGGAGGAAGAAGTATAAGTTTGTTTGGGCCGTTGGATGATCATTGGATGGCTGAGAAGGAATAACCGCTTAAGTTACAGTAGCTATAGCAACTGCACTGGATCTCAGTCCACGATACAGATTGGTTTCCATGCCAATATAAATAAATATATTATATTATTACAACAAGTCTCCCCATCCCCAAAACTTGCTGCAACGCCCCCGGAGGCCCGGACCCGGATCCATCCCACCAATCCCTCCGAGTCTCCGTCTCCGGCTCCAAACCGCCTCCGATGGGCCGCCGCCCCCGCCCCCGCAAGCGCCGCCGCCTCGTGGGAGGTTCGGCCGGGGAGGGCCCCGACCGCTTCTCCCACATCAACGAGGACCTCCTCCGCAGCATCCTCAACTGCCTCCCGACCCGCACCGCCGCCACGCTCGCCGGCGTGTCCCGCCACTTCCGCAAGGAGGTCTACCGGCTCCTCGACCGCGTCGAGTCGCTCACCCTCCACGAGCCCCACTTCCCGGACCGCCTGCCGGTCACCCCGCCGCGCCTCATCCGCCGCCTCGTCCTCGCCCCGCACCGCGCCATCCCGCCCTCGTCGTTCCGCACCATCATCGACACCGCCGCCGAGCACGGCGTCTCCGAGCTCTCCTTCCGCCTCTCTCGCCGCGCGCGGTTGCCCAAGAACCTGCTCACCGTGAAATCCCTCGTCGTGCTCGCGCTCCACACCTGCGCCGTGCCGCCGTGGTCCGACGTCAGCTGCCCCTGCCTCCGCACGCTCAGGCTCCACCGCGTCGCCATCCACCAGGAGACCATCAACAAAGTCCTCGCCTCCGCGTCGTGCCTCGAGACGCTCGAGATGGAGTACTGCACGGGGCACGGCACGGGCAAGGGCAACGGATGCACGGTGGAGTCGTCCTCCGTGAGGAACCTCGTGTTCAGGCCAACGATGAACCAGGAGGTGACCACGATTAGAGCGTCGGGGCTCAGGGTGCTCACGCTGTACACGCGGAGTAGGGCGAGGAGTCTGGAGCTGGCTCCTGCGCCAGAGATCAGGAAGGTGTACTTGCACATCTCCAAATCAAAGAGTTTGATGAAGTCGATGGAGTCATTCAGGGTTAGGCCGTTCCTGGATGCTGCCGTGAAGCTGGACTGCCTCACGCTCAGAGGCTGCGCCATGAAGGTGAGCTCGATCTCTTGCATCCTACGTTAACTTAACTGCTACTTGCTTGCTTGTTCGTTTTCTGTGCAATGTTTGGGTGGCCATTATCAACAAGAACCCCCTTCATTCATGATACGTTGACAGTGATTGGTGGAAGCATAAATTTGGTATTTATTGCATGACATCTGGGATAAGCATAAGTTGGCAGTAGGCAACATTGTCGTTTGTAAAGTCTTCTGAGCGTGTGCTTCTATAGCCCAACCTGATGCTTAGATTAATCATAATTCGTAAGAGTTCAAACCTTGAAATCAACTAGACATGTGCATTCGGAAGGGCAGAGCATCTAATCTTGAGCCTTAGAGTAGGATTGACATATCATAATTTCGTGGTTGCATGGAATTATCTTAGCTAGAACTGTTATAATGTAGAATCGATGCTTTCCCCCTCCATTAAAATGCTCTGTGACAGATCAATTGCTAGAATCACTTGAGAGATCAAGTGCTCTGAGATTGCCTTAACCTCGTTAACAATGCCAATTGCTCTGTGAGAGATCAATGGTTGGCTGTCATGCTAGACTTTTAGAAGAACATGTAATAGGGAGGCTCATGCCTTTGCAAGATCAGTGGAACATGAGGTCAGTGCTGTTTGGATTGATGTGGTGTCAGAGTTCATCTGGTCAGTTGTTTATCATGCTCTGAATGTTTCAGTTTAATATAAAGCTGCCGTTTGCATTAAAAATGCATAATGTTTATGACTGATGTGATTAATCGATGTCAATATGGCAAGAAAGCATTAAAACTTCAAAGAATTAATATGATGCTATGTAAATTCTAGGGAAAACAAGCGACTATAAGAAAATGGCCGGAGCATGTGATTACTGTTTATGTGCCATCAACAACAATGGAAAAAGCCGTTGAGGCAAACATTTTAATTCATCATTTCTTATGAGTTTGTGCTTGTCTGGGTTCTGGCAAACCACAGTGAACCATAGTGTTTATATCGTGAAATTAAGTAAACTTGCAACAAATCTTGTTGAAAGATCTTGCTTCTACCAGAAAGGACAGGGCATTTAACCTTGAGCTTTAGAATGCAGTTGTATCTCCTAATCTCTTGGTTACAATTTAGTACTCTATCCCAAATCGTAAGTCATTCTAAGAATCTTGGAGAGTCAAAATATTTCTAGTTTGACTAAAATTATAGAGAAGAAATATAAATATTTTGACATCAAATAAGTGTATTATGAAAATATATTTGGTGAAAAAAATGTAATGATACTTAGTTGATATTATAAATATTATTATTTTATTATATAAACTTGGTCAAAGTTGAGATGCTTTGACTCTCCAAGATTCATTGAATAACTTACAATTTGAGATGGAGGGAGTATATGATATATCTATATGCTAAATAGATGCCAAAAATGCATGATGCTTGTGAGTTAAGCAATGGATTCTGGCGCAACAAAAAGTAATCTAGCATACATGAAGTTTATAGCACACAGTACTTATGACTATGAGTTTATGTCATATGTCGGTTGTCTTGATATTGTTGCAGGTGTTGTCATCTGAATATGAAGAAATTCCTATGTTGCCGATTATGTTTCAAGACTTGAGGACTCTATCAGTGAGCGTGAATCTCTCAAGTGAACAAGAGCCTGTTTTCCTGCTGAAGCTTCTTGAGAGCTGCCCTAACCTCCAAAAATTCATTCTTTCGGTACCTAATACCAGCTTTCTTATTCACATTAAAACCTTATCATCTCAAGTTTCATCTTGTGGTTTATCTCTAACATACTTTCCTTCTGTACTAGGCTGCTGAAACAGAAACAGGCAATGCTAGTGATTTTCCCCGTTTTGCTGATCACAAGAATAGGCTGGCAAGTATATCCTGCCTGACTACCAGCTTGGTGCAGTTCAAGTTCCTTGGGTTCAAGCCTCATGATCATGAATATCAGGAACTGGCCGTTTATCTGCTAACTACAGCAAAGCAACTGAAGAAGGTGGGGGTGCAGTTTGATAAGAGAGAATTACCTGCTGTGCAGCGGATTCTGTCAGTTAGGAGTGCCCTGACTGAGAAGTTATCTACAAAGTACAAGAGAAACTACTACATGGAGTTGGAGTACTCCTGATAGAGTTAGGAGAGCTTCTGATAGAATTATAGTATATAACACCCGAAGTGCAGAACGTTCCCATCTAATAAATTGCTTTGGTGTTGGATCAAACTTCTCATGATTTTTATTGCTTCAGTGTCATCGTGTAATCCGACAGTTCATACATTGGAACGTTGCACTACACAAACACTCAGAAATACATGCGGGCCGCAAACTGAATTTTCTGCTATGCCGTGGTTCTAAGGAATATTGGCCCCTGTTGCGAAGATACGAAAGGCTGGAAATCTTGTAGTATGCGGTCACTAGGGAGCTCTGCCATAGACCTTGTTCTCATATTTGCCGCTCCACCTGCATTTTGTTTTATTTTGTTGATGTCAAATGCGTTAGCTATATAGGCAGGAGCAAGATCCATGAGTGATGTTGGAGTTTTGAGGGAGTCACAGCGCACCTGTTGGAATCATCAGATGGGACCTGAAGCTCCTGCTCCGAACTGAACGGCTGGAACACACGGTCGATGTCCTCGTTCTTCACCTCCTCAAGTGTAGTGGGATTCCACTGCAGGATCATAGATAGAGAAGTTAAAATAAAAGAGCATGGCAGCGCATCCATATTTTTGAGATACAGAAAGGAAAGGGGAAAGAGAGGAACCTTAGGGGCATTGTCTTTATCAATGCTAAGAGCTCTAATGCCCTGTCGTAAAATCGAATTGAAATGTCAATGACCAAGTTGAAAACTCATTTTCAAGGCAACGGCAGTTCATTGGTACAACCTCCATACCTCATAAACATCCCCATTAACAACAGACCGCAGTATATTCATTGTAAGCCTAAATTCCTTAGCCAAACATTCAGGCAAACTCTGTTTCCGACCTTCTCTGATCTGAAAGTTTTAAATCATCAAGGAAACTAGAGCTTAACTTCTGGAACGAAAACTCATACAAATCTACAGCAGTGCGTATTTACACAAATCTAAATTATAGTTTTCATAAGAATAGAAGCAGGTGGTCTTGGAGGGGGGAGCTGCACTAGTCGTCACCTTAGACAAGCAAAAACATAGAGGTTGACAGGATAAATTCCATTAGGTTAACAATAATGTGAGAGATAGTACCGATCTCAGGGTGATCTTCAGTGCAGTTGGAGATGATCTCCTCATAACCTTTAGGACTGGAGCTATCCATTGGTTTCCGTCTATGCTCGCTTCTGATTCCTACAGTGACGAAAATTAAGGTGTTTGATTAATGATACACGTATGTTGCAAAATAGAGAATTGCCTTGTTACAAGGACAGTGGTACAGAGATGGTTTGATGCTACAACAAAGGATGAATGCATCTTAGGTGCTGGAAAAAATGGTACCTCGTAGAACCAGGTTTTAGTTAATATACGGGAGGTCACTTTCAAATTATACCAAGTTTTCGTTTGAAATCAAGTTTAAGGTATGCAGCTCTTTTGCAGAAAAATGCCAACTTTAAGATCTAAGTTAACCATGGCATGTTACAGAATCTAGAATAAACACTAGCTAACACAATAGTTATCACCAATAGTCTGAGAAACTGATGGAGATCTGACAGCATAAATTGGGATGGCATGAGTGTTGAATCCGTACAAGTGCTTTTATGATGTCCTCAACAGTCTCTGCAGAGAAGCATTTGTTGATAGTAGAAAGCCTATCCAAAAAAGATTGATATCAATGTCAGTTTATTTTCAGTATATGCAGGAAAATTATCTTATATGTGTAACAAGTTCCATCTTAAATAGTCATCAGATTCAGTACTTATTCAAAATACTATCTTCATCAGGTTGAACATCTGTTGAAAATTCTTCAATAACTGCTCGGACTGCAGACTCATCACCTGTGTCCAAATCCAGTAGACGGTTTTCAAGTTCATCCAATTTCTGCCATAAATATCACAAGAGCTTTGATTAGTAAAACTACAGGCAACACTATCAACAAGCAGCCTTAAAGTCTGTACACCCAAGTCTCCATTATTTGCACATGCAACCAAGTGGACATTGGTCCTGCAAAACGAATACAAGTAGAAATGCTAGCTGCTGAATGTCTTACTTCGGAACTGACAAAATGAGTAGCAAGACCAGCAGAAATCATTTCCTTTGCATTCAGTCTAGCACCAGTTAAAGCCAGATACTCGCCTGATAGTTCAGAAGAAGACAAATCGTCATGACTCATGAGATGCATCATAAATATGTCTTGCAGTCATATTTTGAATTGCTCATTAAAAAACAGGACTTTACATTTGTTTTGAAATTACCATTTTTTTTAGGGGTCTGCAATCAAGGTCATGCATACTTTTTTATGTATGAAAAATTATAGTATAATACTTACCTAAATATCCAGGGAGCCGAGGATGGATGTAGGAAAAGCTACAATCTGTGTGCAATCCAACACTAGCCTCAGGAGTAGCAAAGATCTACCAAAAAGAAAAAGGAGAAGATAAGCTGATCACTGTTAGAATCTCCAGTAGGATTCAGAACCAAATTTAGAGGCAATCAAGTCGATAACATTTCGATATTAAAAAACTTGATAACATAATGATCATATACTGTTTATATAACAAAAGATCATATGAATAGGTGCAGACGAGTACAGGTTTTATTATGAGCAATACATGGAGAAGAGTTAAGGTAAATAATATATAGGCCCCAAAAGTGTATTGTTGGCACATACTGTTTTCTCTGTGACAACTGCAAACTTTAGTGGCGCAACCATAGCAGCACCACCACCCATGACAAGCCCATTAACAAGAGCAACCTACACAAGCAAAGGATAGTAGAGTCTCAGTACATTACTTTCTTCAGAAAGATGAATGGTTCTTTGGCAATCATATACCGTGGTTTTCTTGTACGTATGAATGTGGTAGCAAAGCCAATACATTCTATACACAACCTCGAGGCAGGAATCATCTGCAAAAGCAGTATTTGTAAATCCAATCCTAAGTGACAAGATTTATTGTATGCAAATGCACATCATGGTAATAGAAATCAATTTAGCCAGTAAGAAACTGAAATGATTAGATGGCAATGCCATGCAATTGCTCTGCAATGTCCGTACTTGATTTCCCTTCATAAAACATCTTTAGGTCCCCACCAGCAGAAAATGCACGTCCAGCTCCCTATTCAAAATGAAACATCAGTACATAGCATGGTAACATTTGTCTACCTGGAACTTCAGACGACTGCTGAATGCATAAAAACAGATCAATAGCAAATCTTCATTCACAGCAAGATCGATCACTCATGCCAACTCAATACGTCGATGCCCTTGCCAACTTGCTGAACAGAAAATTTGATGGTACCGAAATTGTTGCACATTACATTAGGTCGTCAGACATTTTAAGTTACAAACTTTCTTTGCTGTAGCATAAAATGTTCAACGCAGTTACAAACTTCGGTATTCACTGTTGCAGATGGTAAAGAACAGACAGCTTTATTGGCTCTCACAATTTTAACAACAAACACCTAAACTGACCTTGGTCCATACGGACCATACCGTCCTAGAGCAGTAGAGCAACTACAAGAGGGCATAATGACATATGCCAATGCAATGGTGCTACCACAAGGCATGGATGCTGTGTCAACAATTACTAGCGCCAAACGTTGGCAAAATACCATTTCATATTATAACGGAAGGCACGGACCTTAAAGATCACTAATTTGGCGTTGTCATCCTTCTCCCATTTCTCCAGGAACTGCGCGAGGAGGTACACCTACAAGCAGAAACCACGCGCACACAATCGAACCATGCACAAAGAAGCTTCTAGTTCACGAACCAGGAAACGGGCCAAGGAGCCATACCACTCTGTCGGAGATGCCGTTGAGCTGGCGCGGGCGGTTGAGAGTGATCACCCTCGCGCCCCCGGCCTCCTGTCCGAGGACCACCTGCACCAGCAGAGCATGGGGCCATGCTCCCCTTAGGTTAGCTGATCAAGCCCAATTGGGGCGCGGCGGCAGGAGAAGGCAACAGATTTGGTGTGCAATTAGTCAGGCTGTATCGAACGGTAGTACCTCCTCGGGATTTGTTTGCTGCTGAGCCATGGGCGAGGGCGACTGAAGCTTGAGTTCCCTCCTTCTTGGTGTTGCGATTGTGACACGAGGTGAGAAGAACTTGTTGCTGGTGGAGGTGAATTGGTGGTGTGGTGCACGGCAGCACGGGGTGTTGGGGGTGTGTAGTTCAGTGTGGAGGGGTAGGTAGAGGGTGGAAGGTGAGCTCGCGAGTCACAGATGGAGGATCTGGATTCTGGAGCAGGCTTGGCGGGGTAGGTGCTGCCTCGAAGTCGCAGATTAGCACTTGGCAGTGGTCCTGCCTACCTTTTTTTTTTTAAAAAAAAAAAAACTGAACATAAGGGTTCAGAGGTAAATGGAGTAAATCTTAGGCTCCGTTTAGTTTCCAAACTTCTCAAAAAAATTTCTAAAATTTCTGGTCACATTAATTTTATAACACATGTATGAAACAATAAATGTAAGGGAAAAAATAACTAATTGCACAGTTTGTCTGTACATATCAAGACGAATCTTTTGAGTCTACTTAAACTATGGTTGAACAAAAGTTGTTAAATACAAACGAAAGTGCTGCAATATCGTAACCCAAAATTCGTAACCTAAAATTTTTTCGGAACTAAACAGCCCCTAGGTATACAGTTGCTGAGTGCTGACTTGTTGTAACAGTAGGTATGCTTTGAGAGCACCCGCAGTGTTGCAGAGAGGGTATCAAAGCATCGTTTTCCCACATTGCAGAACCGGTGCTTCGTTTTTAAAATCAAGCATCGAGGGCTATACATGCATCGGTGCCGAATCTTTCAATCCAATAATACTACTTCTGAAGGTGGCCGTTGGCCAAAAACGCTAAAAACACCACACTTTTCAGACCGTTCCACAAGCATATGTTACAGATATATATACATGCATCATTGTTTCCATACATCAGTAGTTGAGAAAACATACTACAAACATCAGAATCCAGCTACTGTTTCACTGAAATTATCAACTCTTCTTTCAAGAAAAGTCATTATCAACTCCCCAAACATCAATTCAGAACCACAAGATACAAACACACAGCAGCATCCCGTTCATAGTTCCGAATTCAGACCAAGTTGTTTATGTTAAACATGTACAGTCCCTCTGGTACAGAACTTGACACATTTGAATTTGCATGTCTTCAATGCATATTTTTTACCACTATTTTTTTTCTCTAAAATATATTCTTAAAATCCTTCAGATATAAGAAATTTTGCAGGTATTTCAAATGCAGATCGACACATATCTACATGGTTCCAAAGTAAATAATGTAGATATCTGTAGTTCTTAAGGTTTGACCATGTCTGTCCTAAATGACAAGTTTCTGTGACCAGAGGGAATACATAGTTAGCTTTCCTAGCCAACAAAGTTCAGAACAGCAGATGGACCTCACAATTTAACGAGGATAACGTGCAGGTTCCTCCATGACATCTCTGCACCATCCCCGGAAGCTTTAATGTTTATAAATGAGCACCGATCTATGTCTTTGCATATTACTACTGCTCACTGCTCAGCTAACCTGCAGAAAGCACAATTTCATTGGTGAGTAGAATTGTTGCTGAAAAACAGAAGTTTGCTACTGAAGATGGAACAAGCTGTAAGCTTACTAGCCCTAAACATTTTAGTAGATCGAACAGACATGCTAGTTGACACAAGTCTAATACATAAGTACTAAAGTTTATAATGTTTAGGTGTTATCTGAAACAAGAAGGAAAATTTTGAACCCATACCATTTCTAAGTTTTAATCATTTCCACAGCTCTGAACTATGGCAAATGACTAAAGCCATTGAAGCGAAACAAAGGGACCAAAGTTTACTCACGTTTCAAAATATGCTGTCTCCTGCGTGTTCTAGTGCGACGCCAAGCAATGCAGAAAGCAAAAATACATACAACAAGGCCCAGCTCAATAATTAGGGCTGTTCTTAATCCTGCATTTCATGTAAAAATTGAACCACATCAAGGACACAAATTGTATTCCTGTAACAGCAACAAGTAAATCTTCCATCTTAACAGCCAATACCTCTTATCTTCTGGATAAGGTCTCTGTTGTTCTTGTTCTGGATGTGGTCTTCCATAGCAATTGCATGTTTACTTGTAAACTCATTAGTAGCATCTAAATGTGTTACTGAGAGGTCGCCACCGCCATCATCAGCCTCAGCAATATCCTTTATATTTTTACACGTGTTCTGACAATGGATGCCACTTTCATACTCATCACTTCCATCACAACAATCTATAGAACATACAAAATCTGTCAAAAGTTCTGATATTCACAAAGGAATAAATGCAGTAAACAGAAACTAGCAGCAGATGTTAGAAAATACAGCTCAAAAGTAGTAGTAAGGAAAAGAGAAAAAAATAAACTTTGGCCCTGTTTGGTTGTCTGAAAAGAAGCGTTTATTTCGGCTGATGCTGATTGGTTGTGAGAGGAATATTTCGGCTGATGCTGATTTGATGTAAGAGGAAAACATTGTTCTATTCTGAAAAGAAGCTGAAATCCAGACAAGTGAACTTATTTAGTCTATAAAGCATACCACATATTTTGTCATTCACAAATGAAGAGAACAACAATCGAGGGGTATCTCCGATATTTCTGCAGTAAAACTTGCTTTCTGGACAAGCTGAAGTACCTGCATAAAACAAATAATGTGAAAAACAAAATTATGATGGAGGATACCTTACACATTGATGTCAGCACCCCATAAAAGAAATGGCCACATTTCATCAGTATCTTTTCATCAGGCGAGGCACTAATTAAGGATTTCACAGATATGAAGGCTACAACATACTGCACATTCAAATCTGGTATATCCCTGTTTTCATTTGGCTAAATGTGACGTAGTCAAGTGCGTATAGTTACAACTGGTCAGTAGTTTAGGCTCTGCTTAACAGTTCTCTGTTCATTTGAGGTAACCTACTCATAATACAGTAGCTCTACAGGAAAGGTCAGTAGGTCACAGTTCTCCGTTTGCTGATTTCGGAAAATTCTAGCAGCATGAGTCAATCGACAAGAGAAAGATTTACATGAATTCTAATGTCTAGTGCATTGTTAATTTATTGCCACCAGAAACAGATCTCAAAGCAATGAGCGAAATCGTCCAGATCTTGCACAGTTCAACACTCAATCCCCAGCCAAGTTGGGACAAATCCAGGAGAGATGGAGACAGAGACCTGGCTCATCGGTTCCATCGCCGCAGTCGCAGTACCCGTCGTTGAGCCGGCTCCTCGGGAAGGAACCCGAGCCGTCTCTGCAGGCGATCACCTGGGTCGCGAAGTACGCCTCATCTGGGGGAAACGACTCCGTGAGCAAGTCAAGAAACGAGGTGCGGAGGCAGGCGCGTGAGCGAGCGTCCCGTTCACCTTGGGGAGAAACGCCCACGAGCGGCGGCGCGGAGTCGGCGGCGCCGGCAAGGAGGAGGAGGCGGAGCAGGAGAGTGGCGGGAGCGGAGGAGACGACGCGACGACTCGGTCGTGGGGTCCACATCTGCCGTTGATGTGAATCTCCGCCCCCGATTCGTCAATCCGGATCACAAAGTTCAAGTTGAAGCCTGAAGAGTGAAGAGTGAAGACTCTGCGAACTGGTGGACGTCAGTCAGGATGAGCTCACGCGTTCGTTTTAGATCAATACTAACGTCTTGTTTAGACAGGGAAGAGAATGGATCACACTGGTTTTAAAGGAGAAAATTGTAATTATATGACTTCAAACGACTTCAAACGACGTGCTTCGTAATTATAAGAGTCTAAACATCGATTTCGTTAAAATGACCCTGAGAACATTAGCTTCTTTCATGACATTTGGTGTATTTCATGACTTTATTAATCAAAATACATATATTTTGTCCCTAAGCTGATCCTTTTGCCCTTCTGCCTTTTTTTTTTATCGTTGATCGAACATCTCATTTCACCGATCCATCACGGAACCGCCCCGACGTACCTCCGTCCGTCGTAGCTATTGGCGATCGATCGATCGGCGAATCGATCACGGATCATGGATCTCATGTCTGAATGGTTAAAAATTGAGAACTAGAATTGGATCCTAATACCAAGTGGTATTCACTAGCATATCTTTGCAATCCTTCACTTTTAATTTCGAACCATGAACACACACACATGGCCATTGGAGAGCAGCTCGAGTCCCATGCTGACATGACATCGACGCCTTCCACACGCCCTTGGAAGGTTCCACGGGGCCAGTGACTCCTGCGTTCCATATGCCTGCCCCTTCTCTCGTGTCGTGCACGATGTACCTAAGCTAGTGCACGATGTAAGCTAGCCCCGCATTGCTTACGCACTGTACGGCGATGACGCCATGCGTACAGCCTACGCATCCGATCTATGGTCAGTTGATCACGCCCGCATCATTTGTGGTGTTGATGTCCAGACCGACGCGGCAGCCATGCTGTCATCGATTGTCCAAAAGTTAGCTTTGGGGAATGTCGCCATATTATTGGGACTTGTAAAGAGAATGTGGCACTTGCAGTCTAGCAATATATAATACTTCTTCTGTTCTGCTACTCCTGCTAGATAATTCTAGCCAGATTGGCTGCTGGTTCTACTAGATAAATCTTCGGTTGAGATAAAGAACAACATAATCACTCGATAGTATTGACACTTTTGGCCTCTTGGCGCCTACATCATGGAATGACGGATCTAGAAATTCATAGAGAGGAGGCCCAATGCTGTAAAATTCACAAAAAGAATGTAGATCCACTCCTTTTTTTCATGTATATAAGAACTAAGGGTGTGTCGCCGCAGTAGGTAACTGACGCTTTGCTTAAACGTCAGTCACCTTCCTCCAGCCCCCCTCCTCCCGTCACCGTCGCCGCACCTTGTCCTCCTCCTCCTCCTCTCCTAGGTGACCACACCAGCAGCGACGCCACTGCCACTGCACCTCCTCCTCCTCGCGCCTCGCGCCTCGTCCTCGTCCCCGCCGCTGCCCACTGCCCCACCGCAGCGTCCTAGAGTTCACCGGAGCTCCGGCGACCTAGGGCTGCCCTTCTCTCCCGCCCCCCTCTTCCATGGCGTCGGTCTATTCCCTCCCCCTCCTTTGCCAGGTCATCTCTCTCGCCGGCAGGACCCTAAGGCTGCCCATCCTCCTCCCCACCGTCTGGCCGGCCTGCCTCCCGGGGTCCTTCGATCTAGGCCCGCCAGAGTTGAACTGGGGAGCCGCGCCGCCGCCGCCGCCGCTTCTTCCTGGGCGTCGGTGAGCCCCCTCCTCCTCTCCTCTTCTTCCTGGGCGCTGGATCGAATGGCCGCGGATCTGACGGGGGAGGACGTCGCATGATGAAATTGCAAATCATCAGCCGACTGCTGTGGAGTGATTCTCAAGAACTAATTAGAAGGGACTCCATTGTCACAGAAACGGCAAGGGTACTTGAGCGCCACCCACCTCGCTGCTAGATTCATCTCTATTGGCTTTACTCTGTTGTTAATTATCAGGTCTCACTAATTGAGAGCATGATAGCAAGTTTAGGTGATATTCGCTTCTCTAAAAAAACGTGCGGATTTATTGTCCGAAAAAAACATTGTTCTATATCGAAAAAGCCAAAAAATCTAGACGAGCAACAACCAAAGAAGATCCAGGGTGACCGAAGAGACGTGGGCAAACTAGCCACAGACAGCTCTGCGAGACTGCGACTGCAACTACTTTTGTCAGAGCATCTTCCGTTACGATGTTTTTGGTTGGCCTCGTGCGTTGCCTTTCCCCCAAGAATTGAGACGCAGACGCTTATGGCGCACCAGTGTCCACGTTCCGTCAATGCGCCACGAGAAAGTACAAAAAACTGAACGACCGAACGCATCATAAGCGCGCAGACTAGGCAAAGCACCAGCAAGCGGAGGACGCAAGCGCACGTATATACTGTACGAGAGATGGTTGCCAATTCACATTCTGCGTGCTTTATATACTCAAAATCACATGTCATCTCCTCTAGGACTGGGAAATTCCAATTCCTCCAGTTTGCAGTTGCACCAACTCAAATAGCGCAGCCACATCTTCCTCTTCTCCTCCCAGCCCAAAGTCCCAAACCCCCAAAGCACTCTCCGCCACAGGTCAACAAAGAGGCCATTCGCGTGCGTGCCGTCTCCCGTCTCATGCGCAAGCCAACATGAACACGTACATGTCTCTCTCCTTGGAGCGCAGCAGCAGCAGCAGCGTGGTCCGCGACGTCGCCACGTCCGCGCCACCGGGCAGTGGTGGTGCCGCCAGTGGCCCGTATCCACGCGCGGGCGCGGGCATGGGCACGGGCACGTCGCTTTCCCTGTCCGGCGCAGCGGCGGCGGCGGCGCACGGGCACGGCCAGGACCTCCCCCTCAACGAGGACGACTCCCTGGACATGGTCCTCTTCAACGTGCTCCGCGAGGCATCCGGCTCCGCTGCGGTGCCCGCCACCGACCACCCGCCCTCGCCGTCGTTGCTGCCTACGCTGAAGGCGCTCGCTTCCGGCGCCGCGCGCAAGGGCGGCGGCGGCGGTGGCAGCAGCGGCAGGGCCGCGCACGCGCCGAACGCGGCCACGGGGCGGCACTACCGCGGGGTGAGGCGGCGGCCGTGGGGCAAGTACGCCGCGGAGATCCGTGACCCGACGCGGCACGGCGCGCGGCTCTGGCTCGGCACCTTCGCCACGGCCGAGGAGGCCGCCGTGGCGTACGACCGCGCCGCGTTCCGCATGCGGGGCGCCAAGGCGCTGCTCAACTTCCCGCCGGCGGTCGCGGGCTGCGGGAACGCCGCAACCGCCACGGCGAAGCAAGCTGCTGGGGTGACGGAAGCCAAGTGATCAGCGATTTCAAACAAAACGGATCATCCCCTGACAGTGAATGTTTGTAAGCATTAGTCAGTCCGTGTTTCTAAGCATTAGTCAGTCCGTTGACCAGAATGGCATGGTAGCGATCGCTCTTCTCGTTGTGTTAGGAGATGCCGTGAACTGTGATGGGTTCAATTTGAGGGGATGATATACAACTCCAATGTTTCTTTTTTGTGTTTTCCTTCAAAAATTGGTTTTGGAGCGAACGTGCACGATCCTATTTCCGGATATTTATAATCATGAGTAATCCCTCCGTCCACAAATAAATGCAATTCTTTGACTTTTATGATCTCTGTTTGACTGTTCCTCTTATTAAAAAAAATTTAATAAATATTATTTGTTTTGTTATGACTTATTTTATTGTTAGAGATTTTTTTATATTGATTTACTCAATTTATTATTTATATAAAAATTTAAATAAGACGAATGGTCAAAGAGAAAGAGTAGAAGTCAAATAATTGCGTTTATTTGTGGACGGAGGGAGTATGTAAAAAAAAAGGTCAAGATGATAACATGTGAATGCTTATAGCTTGTTCGCTGCAGCCTCTCTAGCTTTGGTACAGGACTTGGCAGGAATAGGAATTTAAATTGCGAATATGAATTTAATAAAGATTTTTCAGTGTAAACAAATGCGGAGTAAAGAATCCATCAACCAAATGCGAAATGGTTGCGTGCGTTCCTTACCAAGATTTGAGGAATCGGATTCCAATTGGGGTGGGGGCCAACAGAGATGTTACCCTATCCACGATGGAGTCCACTGCCCGTGTAGCTCTGGCAAACCAAACAAGAATTCAAAATACATTTTCCATAGAACATTCGCCGTCCCATGGCCGAACAACAGTGTTACCCGATCCAAGGTGGAGTCCACTGCCCGTGTAGCTCTGGCAACTTTTAAACCAAACAAAAATTCAAAATACATTTTCCATAGAACATTCGCCGTCCCATGGCCCACGTCTGCGCGACCTCAGGAGTGACGTCATCGTGCCACTGGCAACGTGGGAATCCATGCTTCACCCACTTTGACAGGATTTTCTTTTTGAAAAAAAATAATCCTTTGACAGGAAATTTCAGTCCTACCAGTTCCCACCTTACCATTGCCCAATGTCAAGGTCGACCACAGAATGAACTGTCCATACAATAACAAAGACATGCAGACTAGTACATCAGAATTCGTCACCAAATTTCGTGGGGTATTTGGAGGATTTACCTCCCCATTCGTCAGCACAGCATAAATCTCGATATGCGCTTCATTATAGTGACAACTCTCATTCTCCCCTTCCTATAAAGCTGGATTAGACGAATTACTCCTGTTTCTGTACAATCTGCCTTGCCACCGCAAAATCTGAAGAAAATCAGAAACGCAGAAAAAAAATCTTCTGGTTCATTAATACTTTCGAAGCCTTCGAAGCCTGCCATCTAGTCACACTCCCTGATTCCTGTCCATCCAGGAAATTCTAACCGTAGAAGAGTCTGCACTAACAGGATGGCCATGGCACTTTATGAAAAAGAGCACATGCCTGAAATCTTTTTACGATACCATGATGTTGACCTGATACCACTTCAGAACTGGAAGCTTAAAAATAGCCAGTTGCTTGTTGCCTTGCTACTCCAGTTGTGGATGAATAGCATGCATGGAGCCCTGACCACATTGGTAGAACAAAAGATTCCTTAGCTTCTGATTATACCACCAAATTCTGGCATGCGGTGTTTTGATGTTTATCCATATAAAGCACTGTTAAAGCCGCGATTATGCTAGGAGATAGGAAATTTGATGACAAGCCTGAGTAGCCAATCTCTTCCCTTAATAAAGTATCCCGTTTCTTGATGGGTTCATAGAGAACCCTGAATACTTGGCCAGCTGATTCAATTTGCATCTGGCGGATTTGATCGTTTGAAATAACCTCACTGGTCCAATAAAATGGGATAGATACCATGAGGTCCAATTCACATTGTAAAATGAAAAGAAAACATGCTAAATAATGGAAACACAATGTGACTACTGAAAGCACAGAAGAGGCAATTGTAGTAAAAAGCAATAAAGTCTGAGGAGCTGAGCCACCTGAATATATGACAGGCCTATAGGCTATGGATGCCATTATTATCCTTGAAAATTAACTAATCTGGAAAAGTGGTTCTGTTGCACAATAAAATTTCATTTTCAGAAAATACCACTAAAAGATCTCCATCACGTCAAATATCACCCAAAGAAAATACCAATTGGGAGATCTTTTCATGTTATTTTCTAAAAATGATGTTCTTTCGATGCTACAAAACCATTTTCTCCTAATTGATTTATACCCATTCATATGCAAAACCTGATCAACTATCAAATTGGTGCTCTGCCATTTCCAGGTCCACACTACGACATTACAAGCAGTAGGGAGCAAAACCTGTTTGTTCTATGACATGACTTATAAAAGAATATGATTTAAGAAAATAGTTCTGACTTATACAAAAAATGAAAACTATAATCACTCAATAAGGAAGCTTAACAAAAGGTAACATACCAATTGTTATTCATTTTCATAGCAAACAACCAGAAAACATAACAATTCCTATCCCACATTTGTATCCCTTCTATAATAGGTGACACTCTAAGTTAGAACATGGGTGCAGAAGGGCCTCGGCCATCGCTTCTCGACTGTTCGGCTGAACAGTAGAGACAGGCGATTTTTTCTCCCCCAAATCCAATCTCTTGTAGATCGTGATTTCAGGGTGAGGACATCATCTGTGCGCTCGTGATTCATTGCAGCGCACTTTCTATTGCCTTCTGCTACAATCATCCTTGATCTGTGCGAAGGCTAGCGAAAGCTGTTCCTGTTCTCCAGTTCGTTCTTGCTTTTTAGCTTGTTTTTGCCACCTCTCGGGTGACTGACGATTCTAGGTCCTGAGACTTTGCTGGGCATTTCTAGCATTTGCTTCTGCTGCTGATTGCAAGTTTCTCTCACTCTTCCTTTCTCGATCCGGTTTTTGGTGAGATCCCCTTCTATTTCCTCCCTGCAGCAGCTCGGGACGACCAAGGGGCGAACTTTAGCTTCGCTGCCCGTCCTTGGCTGTGTTTGTGTGGGAGGGTGGAGGTGTGGAGTGCTCAACCGCCTATGGAGATGGAAGAGACTGCTGGACCGAGTTCAAGCGTGGCAGAGTTATTGCGGCGTCTTAAGCTCACTGCAGCGGAGAGTGATGCTGTGGCTGTGGACGACATTGCAGTGGAGGGCCTCGCGACTTCGGAGCTCGCCATTGTTGGTAAAGTCCTATCGCCCAGCGTCCTGCACATCCAGACTATTGCTTCAGCTTTAAGGCCGGCATGGGGAAATCCCAGAGGACTGCATATGAAATCGGTTGGGGATAACATATTCATAGCAGAGTTTAGCTCCAGGCAAGATTTGGATAGAGTCCTAGAAGGATGCCCTTGGAATGTGGGGAAGAAGGCTGTTTTGGTACAACATTTTGACCCGAATTTACGACCATCTGAGGTGGTATTCGACAAGATGGCCATCTGGATAAGAATTTATGATCTCCCTCTCGGCTTGATGAATAGCAAATGGGGTTGGCAATTAGCAAAAAAGGTGGGTTCGGTTGTAAAGGTGGAAGTGGACAATCAAGATAGGGCCTGGGGTCCATACTTAAGAGCCAAAGTTGAGGTTGATCTCTCTAAGCCCCTTTTAAGGTACATCACAATTTTTTCAGAGAAGAGGAAAACAACCGATGTGTTTGATGTAAAATATGAGAAGCTCCCAAATTATTGCTACTCATGTGGATTGATATGGCATTCGTCGATCGAATGTCCTAATCCTTCTGAGAGGGACGAAAAAGGCCAACTCCCATATGGTAAAGATTTAAGGGTCGCAGAAGACAATAAGAAAAAAGGCTCTGATGGAAAACAACTGCATTCAGGAGGCAGAAGTTTTAACTCAGAAGGTTTAAAGGGATCTTGTGATGGGCAGCAGGTTACACACACGAGTAAATCAGGAGGCTCATCTACATCTCAAGGTAAAACTAAAAACCAGGAGCAGGGAGCTACTTCTCCTTTAAACCAACAACTTGAAAAAGGAAAAATGTTAGTGGCTGTGAATGAAGCTGGGAAAAAAGGAAATGAACTCTTCGCGATCAAGTTTGCAAGACAAGGGATAAAGAGAAAGCAATCTAAAGTTCCTAGTCTTGCTGCTGAGACCACCAACGAGATTCTAGCAAAGACAGAGACGCATGATGCTATGGCTATTATCATTGCTGAACCAGTTTTCCAGACACCAAGACTTGATGCTGCTGAAGAAAATAATTTTATGTTGGAAGCTGACGAAGGGGATTTGACAAAGAAGTTGAAGAGGTCAATGTCACAAAATTTTAATTTATCGGCGGAGGCTGCTGTGCAGCCCCGCCGGGAGCCATGATCCTCTTAGGATGGAACTGCCGAGGTTTGGGGCGGGACTCGGCAGTGGGTGAGCTTCGCTGGCTGGTGAAGCAATACCGCCCCTCCCTCCTGTTTTTATCAGAAACGAAAATGAGGGATGATTCTGTGAAAGGCTTCATGTGGTCACTGGGCTACAATGCTTGTTTGCCTGTTAGTTGTCAAGGAAGAAGTGGTGGGCTAGCTCTTTTTTGGCACTCGAATATTTCTGTGTCCCTTCAGTCTCTATGCACAAATTTCATTGATGTTCATGTGAAGGAGGAGACAGGGATGACTTGGAGAGCAACTTTTGTTTATGGGGAACCAAGGACTGAGCGTAGACATATCTTTTGGGACCGGATGCGGTTTCTTAAAGCTCAGTGGGAGGGACCATGGGTGTGTCTCGGGGACTTTAATGAAGTATTAACAAATGATGAACATATTGGTCCTTCTGATAGAGGTGAGAGACAGATGAGCCTTTTTAGGGAATGTTTAGAGGATTGCCAACTTGTGGACCTTGGCTTTTGTGGTCCAAAATTTACTTGGAATAATAGGCAGAGTGGGGAAAATAATATCAGAGTAAGGCTTGATAGAGGTATCGCCAATGGGCTGTTTATTCAAACTTTTGAAGACATTCAAGTGGAAAATATTGTTACATCCACTTCTGATCATTATGCGGTGTGCCTCTCTTTTTCAAAACAGGTTCATATAAGGCAAAATGAGCTGAGACGCAATTACTTTAGGTATGAGGAAGCTTGGAGTCGGGCGGAGGATTACTTTGAAACTGTTGAAAAAGCATGGGCACAAACAAGTATGCAGCCGAGAAGTTTACAAAGTACATGGACTAACCTCTCGAAATTGGCTGCATCTTTACAAGCGTGGAGTAGGGATTCGTTTGGGGCTCCTCGCAAAGAGATCAAGATACTTGAAAAACGTTTGTCGAGCCTGAGAAATACTAGTGACACAAGGACTTATTCTACTGAAGAAAAAGACATCGAAAAAAGGCTTTGCGAGCTTTTTGAGAGAGAGGAAATCATGGCACGACAACGTTCAAGAGTGGATTGGCTCAAAGCAGGGGACCGAAATACTTCCTTTTTCCATGCACGTGCCTCGGCTAGGAAAAGGACAAATAAAATAAATTATTTGTTTAGGCAAGATGGCTCAAAATGTGAGGATCAGGATGAAATAAAAAATATGGCCAAGATCTTTTATTCCGATCTGTACAGATCTGAACCTCACCCTGAGGATGATCAGATTCTTCAATCCATACCTGTAAAAATTGATCAAACCACTAATGAAGCATTGTGCAAGCCATACTCTAATGAAGAAATCAAAGAGGCCTTATTTCAGATGGGTCCAACAAAAGCCCCAGGCCCAGATGGTTTCCCTGCATTGTTTTATCAGAAGCACTAGACCTTGTTACAAGATGACATATGCCACGCTGTGAGAAGTTTTCTTGGAGGAGATGATATCCCAGAGGGACTATCTGATACTGTTATTGTTCTTATTCCAAAAATTGCTAAGCCTGAACAGTTAACAAACTTTAGACCGATCAGCCTGTGTAATGTTCTATATAAAATTGCCTCAAAAGTTCTTGCAAATAGACTTAAGGTGTTGTTGCCCAACATTATATCCCAGGAACAAAGTGCTTTTGTTCCTGGGAGGCTGATCACAGATAATGTTCTTATTGCTTATGAGTGTATGCACACAATTAGAAAACAAAAGGCAAAGACCCCCTTTTTTGCACTAAAAATTGACATGATGAAAGCATATGATCGGGTTGAATGGAGCTATTTGGAGAAGGTGCTTCAGAAGCTTGGTTTTGCACAAGCCTGGATCCGTAGCATCATGCGTTGTGTCACCTCTGTCCGATATTCAGTGAAAGTCAATGGCGATCTATCTGTGCCTTTCATTCCCTCAAGAGGCCTCAGACAAGGTGATCCCATCAGCCCGTATCTTTTTCTATTTTGTGCAGAGGGTCTCTCTTGTTTGCTAAAAATGGCAGAGAATGCAGGGCAATTAAAAGGTGTGAGAAATGGAGCTTCGGGACCAGCTATCTCACATCTTTTATTTGCGGACGATACCGTTATCTTTACTAGGGCTGAGAAAAAATGTATTAATGCCTTAAAATCTGTTTTGCAGACTTACAGCCAAGGGTCAGGGCAAAAGATGAACTTACAGAAGTCCTCTCTATTTTTTGGCTGTCACTGCCCAAGCAATATCAAACAAATGGTGATGGATTCCTTGGAGGTACAAAATGAAAACTTACAATCTAATTATCTGGGTATGCCCACTTATGTTGGTCGATCAAGAATGAGTACTTTTAATTTTATTTGTGAAAATGTCTGGAAAAGGGTTCATGCCTGGACCGATAGACCGATGTCTAGAGCTGGGAAGGAAATTTTACTTAAAGCTGTAGCACAAGCTATACCAACATATATTATGAGTTGTTTCTTACTACCTGATTGTGTGTGTAATAAAATGAGAACAATTGTTTCTAATCATTGGTGGGGTGTGGAAGTAGGTAAAAAGAAGATGCACTGGCGGTCATGGGATTGGCTTACTACCCCAAAATTCATGGGAGGCATGGGCTTTAGAGATATGAAAATATTCAACCAAGCCATGCTTGGGCGACAATGTTGGCGGCTGCTTACAGAACCAGAATCCTTGTGTGCAAAGGTCCTAAAAGGAAGATATCATCCTGATTGCTCATTTATGGAGGCTCAGGTAACAAGGTCTTGTTCATTCACTTGGCGCAGCTTGATGGTTGGAAAGAGAATATTAGAAAGTGGTTTGTTTTGGCGGGTGGGGGATGGAAAGACAATTAGAATCTGCAAAGATAGATAGGTCGACGAGGCCCCATGCCATCCAATTGTGCCACTGGTGCCCCTGCCTGGGGAGCTGACAGTAGACTTTTTAATTGATGAGGAGACTAGGCAATGGAAGGAGGAGCTGGTGCAAGCTTGTTTTCGGCCGGTTGATGCAGAGCGCATCATTAAAATGCCCCTGAGCCACAAGCGAACTGAAGATGTTGCTTCATGGCCATTTACCAAGACAGGCATATACACTGTCAAGTCAGCATACATTATGGCAAAAAGGGATTCAATTTTTGTGAAGGCTTCAGTGAAGGGTAAAGCCGAGAGGTCGGATCAATCAAAGTCAGCGATTGAGTGGAAGAAACTATGGAAAATTATAGCGCCACCTAAAATGAAAATAATCTTATGGAGAATGGCCCATGATTGTCTCCCAACGGGACAACAGCTTAAAAATAGAAATATTCCAACCCAGCACCTTTGCTGTCATTGTGGCAGAGAGGAATCACTGAATCATGTCTTCTTGGAGTGTTATTATGTTGTTGAGATTTGGAAGGAATTGAAATTAAGATATGGCTTCTCTAGAATGTACAAAGCACCAATTCAGGCTACACAATGGATATTTGAAAGGTTAAACTGTTGTACAGATAGGGAGGCCACCATTCTTACAATATCTCTTTGGCATATTTGGGAGGCAAGAAATGCTGTGCGCAATGGAGAAAAGGAAATCCACCCTCATTGTGTGGTTGGGAAGATTACGGCCTATGTGGAGATGGTCCTGCAGCATATGCTTGTTACCCATATTCCCAATAGGTGTGATTCAAGCAAACTTAAGAGATGGAGTCCACCGCCGGGAGGCTGGGTCATGTTTAACGTGGATGCTGCCGTGTTCAAGGAAACCAACAGAGTGGGTTTAGGTATTGTGGCCAGAGACCAA
Source organism: Eremochloa ophiuroides (assembly GCA_038502445.1). NCBI lineage: Eukaryota > Viridiplantae > Streptophyta > Magnoliopsida > Poales > Poaceae > Eremochloa > Eremochloa ophiuroides. Next base: position 67,437,010 of record JAHLJS010000006.1, read on the forward strand.
AATGGCGATTTCGTTGTGGCATGTAGACAGGGTGTGGACAACATCAGTGATCCAGAAATGGCAGAAGCTGTGGCTTTTAGGCAGGCGATTAACTTGGCTCTCAAGTTGCCATTTAAACAGGTGATAATCGCCTCTGATTGTCTCTCCCTAATTTTGAAGCTTCGTCGGGTGGCCAAAGATCGTTCCCATATTGCTATAATTGTCCAAGACATTAAGGAGTCACTCAGATCTTCGACTGATGTTGTTTTCTCTTGTATTCATGTCAGTAGATGTTGTAATATGGTAGCTCATGTTTTAGCAAAATCAGCCGATCAGACTGGTGAGTCTATCTGGCACTATGTACCTCCAGATTTTATTTGGTCAGCACTTTGTAATGATCGGTTAATGCAATGAATAGCTACCAATTACCCTCAAAAAAAAAAAAAAAAGAACATGGGTGCAGAAACGAAGGCAAAGCAACACTAACTCTCAACCTCTAAATATTGCATATCCCAATTCACTGGAGGAAGTGCATAATCAATAGGTTCAGCAACTTAATGAGCAATTCAGTGAAGGCCCTTGATTGTGATTATTTTGGATAGCAAGATGCTCCTCTTGTCCCTCTAGAAAAAAATGTCTAGGTTAGAAACATGTTACCTTAATTTTGCAGCCAGATTCTTAGCTGTACAAGCCCGAAAAAGGATCTCAGGCACAACAGGAGAATTCAAGAGAATGTTGGGCAGAGAAATAAAGTTTATCTTTTTCCTCAACTGGATAAAACATTCTGTAATGAAATGAGCTTGGTAGGCTACCACACAGGGTAGTCTTGCTAACATTAGTTCCATAACAGCTGTACCTGAAGTACATAATGCTACACTACTAGCCTGCAAAAGGAAGCATTACCTTCTTAGTTCACTCAAGGGATGCTGAAAGTGCAATCAAATTTGCAGTAGCATCTAGCAATTAACTGCAACAACGAAGTTATGTGATGACAGTTTGCACAGGCAGACCTCGCTGCTGAAGTTACAGACACTAAAAGTTAAACCGCGAAACAGGAATTTCTCATTAGCACTATTTGTTTAATATGCTTTACTTGATTGGGTTGAGATGTAATTAGATGCAAATGCGGATTATTATATAATCTATAATCATACCAACATGTGTACTCCACACATCTCAAGTAGGTTCGAAACTCCGAACTAATTGATTGTGAGATACTATCTGGTCGGTTGGGTTCCAACTTCCAAGAGCTATTACTTAATAGCAGCATGTGTATATTTGAATGTGTTGCAATTAACAAACCAATGATCTAACTTTCTGTGGTAGAAAACACACATCTACTTAATTGACAAAGATTCAGGATATCGTGCTGAGCCTTCTGTCCACATTGACAGAAGTAACCGCTACCCATGACATGTCAACATCAAACTGTTCTCAGAGAGCCACTAATAATAACCAGCTTTACAACTATAATTAATTTGCTGACATAAATAGGCAAAAGATCCACAATCAGTGCTCAAGCACCCCCATTGAAACTGCATACCATCACAGTGACAAAGCACAAGGTTTGACTCTTGTATAGAAAGAGGTTGACCTGTATATTACTTTCTGTCCATTATGTTGTTATACTTTCTTGTCATCCAGAGTCACAATGTAGCATCTGATCTTAATAACAGAATTATTTCATAAATCACCTAAGAGAAATTGGACAGAAGCATGCACAATCCACTATTTGCACTAATCAACAGTTGTCTAAATTTCTCTTAAATTTTATTCTTTTATTCATGTGCAGCCAATAGAAATCAAACATCAAGCTTTTTTAGAATGACTATGATAATCCAGAATTCAACTGTTAGGAAGATATGGTCAAATGAAAAATAAAGGATAAAAGTCTATGTGAAATATACTCAGAATGAATTGGTGATTGAGAATTAGACTTCAGACGTGAGCTCACACTGAATGCATCGTATCTTTCTTGAAGCGATTCCCCGGGTATCAACACCACTGGAAAAGGCCCTGACTGAACAACCTTTTCAATATAGGTCCTCACAACTCGATGCGGAGCAACTGGGATGACTAGTGATAGTTCATTAAATGTGTGTCTTAAGTTCTTCGCAGTATGCAAAAAGATCGGAAGCATTCGAACTACCTCCTGCATCCTACTTCCAGGCAACATGGTTATGATCATGGCACCTAGAAAGGGTGTATTTTTCATTAAAAAGAAGACATGTGTTGACCACAATCAACAACTGCACATTAAGACTTAGTGCACTAAGACTAAGAAACATTGATACAACTCCATAGGGGTGAATACACATCGTCTTGATATGAATCATTATTGATGAATGCATAATTTGATGGTTTTTGTGTCACTCAAAATATAATAATATATCTATCACATGTTTGCATATAGAACTTATAGCTGACTATCATCACCTTTGAATCCACATTCACATCAGTTGAAATAAATGGAGCCGTCATGATGGAATATGTACTTCATTTTTTGAGATTTAGTTATATGCTTCACAATTGAATTAATATAAATGTGATCCACAAGGTGTCTAGCTGATTTGAAAGTAGTACCATACAAAGTTATTTGGTACTGGCTCCAAAAATGAACGATTCAATTACTTTCAAAAAAAAAAAAAGAACGATTCACAATGATGCTCCAACAGAACAAATTTAAATAGAAATTTTGTCAACACGGTAGCCATGAATTTTAATTGAATCGATCAAACTGCAATATGAACAAAATGGATTTTCCTAGCTAAACAGCCTAGCACTGACTGTAGAAAGTAAAGTGTGCATGCGATTATTGGCAGTTAGAAACAGCAAGAGCAGTTTACATATTTTAGGTTGCATCATTAACAGAAAGCAAGCTTCAGATTAGCTACTGGAGAACAGTTTCTAGTTACTTCCAAGATAGTAAGGTTTAATTCCAAAAGACACTTCAGAAAGCACATATATGGCACACTAATCTGATAAGCATGAGAGTAAAACAAAAGGCAGAATCATGTGCATCCAAAAAGTAGCGGCAAACAAATCATGTGTATGATTACCTGGGGACAGCCCATGTTCCAGTCTGAAAGCTTCACAACTTCTTTGATACTTAGACTTGTCAGAAGACAAATCTGGCCCCTAAATTTTTTTTTTCCAGACGTGGAGTTAAATTGCAAGTCAAAAAAAAAAAAAAAACAGTGATCTCAGGAGAGCTACAATGAAATGGATTGATATTGAGTCTTAACAATTGAATTACATGATATACACATTTCGAGTTTACCAGATCAAAATGTTGTATTTCAATGAAATATTTAATCACTTGCAAATGAGAAGAAAACAATGTTCAGTAGTTACTGCGTATCACAGTACACTAGATGAGCAATAATACACTAAACACAGGCTATGCGCCCTTCCTCGTCTTTAAAGCTATATTTTACCCTCAATTCACTGTAAGCCATGCAACTGCATGTGACTTTCTCGGTTTAATACAAGGTCTTCATGCGAGAAAAATTTTAACTGATAAGGTATGAAAGGTGTTTGGGAAAAGATGAAAGAAAGATTTGCATAGAAAATCTTTTAGTTGAATAATTCTTTAGGTTAATGGTATTGATGGCTTGATGCTGAGCAAAAGTTACACAGGTCCTTACCATGTTTAGGCCAATTGCATCATCCAATAAGGGGTGGCCCACATAAGTAGCAGGCACCCCATTTAATCTGCATATTTCTTCCTCAAATGGAAGAATACACAACATGTGGTCCACAAAATTATGCAACTTAGAGAGCCTGCTTTCACCACCTTTCCAGGCCCAGAATGATGGCGAAACATAATGGATATGCAGAGGACTTTGAACCTTCTGATTGCTTCTGCCTAGACAACAGACAATTTATTCCATATTTGCTGATGATAGAATAAATCTAGAGAAATGCTTCCATTGACACCCTTACATTTCAATTGCTTCAACAGTCGAAAACAAAACCCCTTTGAATCAACTGTAACCACAGCATGAGGTTGAAATAGCATAGCCGCATCTGCAGTATCCTCAATTTTCCTCTGCAGAATTAAAGTGAGTACAATTAATGTGAATTGCAACACACAACAGAAAGCAAAGGATGAGGCACACAAACATGTCTTACCTTGATGCTATATATGTGTGGCAGCAGCTCCCACATGCCCATAATGGCAATTTCTTCCATGGGAAAAAGTGATTGCAAACCTTCCTTGCACATTAATTCACTACATTGACAAAAGAGTAACTACAATGGGGAAAGAAATGAAAGACCATATTTGAACAAGAACAGATGATAGGATCCACGTTCCAACTTGAAACTGGGATTGGATCAAATTGCAGATGGAGAAACTAAACAATGCAATTATGCTGAAGAGATAATTTCGTGGGTACAGGGAGTACATGATAATTCCACACTTAGCCTTCAAATATAAGAATACAGAAGATACCTGATTACAAAAATTACCCTATGAAATTTAATCAGGAAGTATGTCCATATACAAATGAGATCAGAAATTGACAATGGTGGAAACTCAACAATAAATCTTTCTTATGATGGAAAACAGGAAAAGAAACACAAGTTCAAATGTAAAATGTATGATGTTGCCTTTGATTTCTTTGTGTCTTCTAATCTTCTTCATTCTTCTATTATAGAGAGAAGAAAATGATACAAGAATGGAGGATAAATGTTCGCTTTTCTCAAGCAAGGAGTCAGACAAGTAAAGAAACCAAACCATTTGGGCCAATAGAATCAGGAAGAATGGTGATCTCATCCTAGTATCCTTAATGTGCTAAGCCTCAAAGAAATTGTCTCAACAAGTAACAAATGTCAATATAACACTTAACAAGAATAAATCAAAATTCAACATATCTATCCCTGCCTGAAAATTAATGTTTCACGCCTCTTATCCTGACGTTTTTCACACACCTCTGCAAGTTTCTATGTTTCAAGCGGGATGGATGCAATCAAACTCTAAAGGCTATCCAAAAACTAATAGTGTTTAGTTTGAGGGATGGGCTAGTCCATCCTTTTTTCCTTACTTTTTTTGTTTGGGTCGTGGAATGGACTGGATTGATGTATCATCACCTCATCCACCAAATTTGATGAATGGACTCACAATGCACCACCTCATCTAGAATAGTTTGATTCCTGAAACCAAACACCTATAAATGTTGCTTCTACCTTCGTTCTACTCAATAACTAGGATTGTACAGCATTTATTTGACCGCAACAACAATAGCTACAATCGTTAGATGATCCCCGAAAGGCCAACGGTGCATAGGTGTGCATTGCACAAATGCGCATTGACATGAGAAATCAAATATGTCATGTTATGCGAACCTGGGTAAAACTTCGGGAGTATCTAAGTGAACTCGAGTTTGACGTCCTAAATCTTCGACGGTACGAGGTATAGAACCAAAAGACGGAAGAGGGAGAACACATACCCACCAACACCAGCGAAGCGGACCGGCACAGGGGACAGCGCCCTGAGAGACGCCATGAGTCGCGAAGCGAGCGAGTCGCCGGATACCTCGCCCGCGACCACGAACACCCTGAGCTCCCCATCTCGAGCGGCAGAGTCCACAACCCTCCCGTATGTGAGCGCGCGCGCGAGGAGCCTCGGCGGCCGCGGTCGCCGACGCCCCTCGGCTGCGATCCATCGCAGTAGCATCCCCCGCGTCAGAAGAAAGCGGCGCCGGCCGGCGGAGTGGAGAGTGGAGAGTGGAGAATGGAGATTCGAAACAGGCTCGAATCCTCCTGAATGAGCAACTGGCGAAGAACCAGGCCCAACACAACACAAGTCTCGGCCTACGTGGCCGGGGTGTCTAGCGTGGGCCTTGTGCAAACGTCAACTGAAACCCGAACAAAACCCTCGAGCTGCTGCGCGCGTGGGCTTTCCGCTCCCGAGAGCGCAAAAATATCACGATCCACCCTTCCCAGCTACCGCCGCCGCCGCCGCGAACGAGATGGCGGCAGCCCTTCTGCTCCGCGGTCTCCGCTCATCGGCGAGCCGGGCACATATCCACTCTCTTCCCCATGCCTCCTCCCCGTCGGCGCTGGGGTCCTCCCTTCTACGCCGCCTCTACTCCTCTGCGGCGGCGTCCACTGCCGCCTCGCCTGCTTTCACGCCCGGCGGCGTCACGGACCCGTCCCGCATCCGCAACGTGGCGGTGATAGCCCACGTCGACCATGGGAAGACGACGCTCATGGACCGGCTCCTGCGACAGTGCGGGGCCGATATCCCCCACGAGCGCGCCATGGACTCCATCAGCCTTGAGCGCGAGCGCGGCATCACCATTGCCTCCAAGGTACGTAACACATCTCGCAGGACTCGTGCTTGCATACTTTGTTAGTGACGCTGAAGCTGGGATTCTTATACTGCTACCATTTCGTTCGGCAAGTTGTGTGCATCACAGTAATGATCTTAACATAACCCGCTTCAGAGGCTATTCTCAATTTTTGGTTTATGTGTCCCATAATTTTGACATGCACTCCTGAGTCCTGAGTAACACTTCGACCTTGATGTCACCATGTCATGACTGATTCAACTACTGCTCTGAAGTGTATACTGTGCTTGATCACTCTTGTGGTTGATTTTGTATCGATTTGCAAATACCTTATGCCCATTTCCATGAGAAACGAAAGTAGCATTTGGCCCAGTAATCTTTATTCAAAATTACCGCACTCTCATGCATCATTGCAGTGGTCACTTAATCCTGGCTTTTTTTTCGTCCAATAGCTTGAGTGGACTGTATTAGAAGTTTAGAGCTTTCCTATGATCTGTAGTACTCCATCCATTCCAGATTATAAGATGTTTTGGATTTTATAGATTCATAACTTTTTCTATGCACTTGATATATACTATGCCTACATAATAAAAGCAATGTATCTAGAAAGCCAAAGCGTCTTATAATTTGGAACAGAGAAAGTATAGCATTTATTATGTGGTAGGCTACTTGCCTTCACACAGCAAGTTTAAAATCCGATATGACATCAATCCACATGACAGAATCAAGAGTGACAAGTCACTGTGCCGGTGCTGCATGAAGAATTGTTTGCTACTGGAAACCACGACAGTGTTTAGAAGATTTTTGTGTAGATCATTTCTGATCCATTATTCCCGCATTGATTAACTTGCCATCTGATTTTTCTTGTTAATGTATACACAACATATCTTGTTAAATTTTATGCCTAAATTTAGTCTTAATTACCATGATTGTTAAAGCTGAAATGACACAAAAGCTGTGATGTTATCAACGCTTCAATTACAAGGGGCTCATAATTAAAATAGTAACCAGTTATTTATCTGATATTAGGCTGTAGACAGAATAGGATCTACTAACTGCTCATTTGCATGTGGATGCTACTTAACTTGCTAGGCTCAGAACATTCTTACATGATCTTGAAGAGCTTGATTATAACAACCATTACGTGGCACTTTCATTATGTGTCTAGTAAATCAGAAACGAAGAATCTAGGGAAAAACTTAGGAAAAGAGGATTGATTGTGTTCCAGTAGTTCTCACTAAATTGAAGTTAATAAAATAATTTCAGACTACAAAGCATTGTATTCCCTTTGTATGTTTAGTAAGATGTAGCATTAGACCTGTTTATATGATTCGACCTTTTATCCTGTTTATTAAATGGCTGTTTTCCCGCGTAAGTGGCCGTTTAGCCCAAATAATGGCTAAACGGCAACTGACCGACCGTTTATAGTTTAGGATAACACTAATGATACAAGTTTGGCATGCCAGCTAACTAATGTGATATCTCGCATGCCAAGTTACTTTTGATGCTTACACATGTGCATTCTTTCACCATACCAAAATTGATTTGAATTAACATCTGCATAGTCTGGGTGATAAACATGCTGGAAAAATCACATGGAAATCAGGTGCTCATAATCCACTCTGATTAGCATACTTCCTATTCCTAAGTTCCTGCACTATAGTGAAGTATTGCTGTATTGCCATATAGAGCATGTCATATGGAATCTTAAGCAACACTGCTTGGTTGGCTACTTTTAGGTCACTTCTGTCTCTTGGAAGGAAAATGAACTCAACATGGTCGATACGCCTGGTCACGCTGATTTTGGTGGTGAGGTATGTGGTCCTCATATAATTTTCTATGATCTGGCACAAAATGTAGATTTTGATGTGATGTACAATATGATCATTGCCAAATTTGTTGCAGGTTGAACGGGTCGTTGGAATGGTGGAAGGAGCTGTCTTGGTTGTTGATGCTGGAGAGGGACCTTTAGCTCAAACTAAATTTGTGCTTTCAAAGGCTTTGAAGTATGGCTTGCGCCCAATTCTTCTCCTCAACAAGGTTGATAGGCCTTCAGGTCTGCTCATTATCAGATGTTAATGTTATTTCAGTAGTATTTTTTGGTTACAATGGATCTGGTTAAAGACAAAACAAAATTATTTTTCTTTACTCGGAAACCATTTTAGTGTTCATCATTTTAACTGAAATGCCATTTCACCATTGTTTGTACTAGTTTGTTCGAGTAAACTAACTGATAAAGACTCTTTGGCGAGCATGTACATCTAATTTACAGTTAGATGACTTAAGTGCAGACTACGTGGCATCTGAAGTTAAATGGGTTGAATATTACATTGATTTAAACAAGGCAAGGGGAAGAGAAGTAGAATGTAGGTGTTTTAAGATTTCCCCCCAACAGGAGCCACTAGAAATAAGTAAATTAAGGTGAACTGGTTTTGACCAAAACTTCTAAAGATTTGTTTTTCACAAATTTAATCTGGAAGCTGAACTTTATGCAATGTAGACTTCTTTTAATTACATGAAATGATGCTATTCACAATTGTTGTAACTCTCTTATGTTGCATGAACAGTTTCTGAAGAAACCTGTAATGAAGTAGAGAGCTTGGTTTTTGATCTTTTTGCAAACCTTGGTGCTACAGGTCCAGTCCTGCTCTTCAATTTGGTTTCTTTAAAGTTCTTTCTTTTCTTTTCTTTTTCTGAACTTGTTTTGTTTGGGTTTTGCAGAAGAACAGTTAGATTTCCCAGTTCTATATGCATCCGCTAAAGAAGGGTGGGCTTCCTTAACTTTCACTAAGAGCCCACCTGATAATGCAAAAAATATGTCTTCATTGCTGGATTCCATTGTACGGCATGTTCCTTCACCAAAAGCTGATCTTGAGGCTCCATTCCAAATGCTGGTTAGTATATACTTGAAGAACACCAAACCTTGATTTTGTTTGAGATGAGGATTGTGTCTGCAATTTCTTTTCATTCTTTAATTCGATCCTTAGTTATGCATAATTTTACAATTACTGGCCATAGCATATGTCTTTATTTGTATGAGTTCCACTTGATTTGCAACTGGAAGAATAAGCAGGCTTTTCATTCTTACAGTATTCGCTTCGATGCCACAATTCATGTTACTGAATTGCCATCCCATATACTGTTCACTAGTGACCATGATTACTGCTTGGGTTGATACCTGGTGAGATGACATAAAAAAACAAAAGGAGGGTGGTGGGATTTAGGGTAGGTTGAAGGGATGGAGGAAGTACTGTCAACTGTCAAGAGGCCCCAGGATGGCTCATGGCCCACGTTCCAAGCTAGCATCCTAAAGAACACCTACCCTCATCACCCCTTGACCTTCATTTATGGCTACCATGCCCCACTACTGATCCTCGACCCAGTCACAGTATGTTTAAGGAATTGCTCTCTGTTTAAATGAATAAGATTATCAGTAAAGAATAACATAAGGATAAGTCCTTGCTACACCAAGGGCCTAGTTCCAGGCAGTAACGCTCCCAGTCAAACACATAATCAGAAGGTAATAATTCACTTTTCTTTCACAGGTTTCCATGATGGAACGTGATTTTTATCTAGGACGAATACTCACTGGGAGAGTAAGATCCGGAGTTGTCCGTGTTGGTGACAAAGTCCATGGTCTTCGCTGTACAGATGATGGAGTTCAGAAGATTGAAGACGGAAAAGTCTGTCAGAACATTTTGCCCCTTTTTCCTTTTAAATTCTGATAATGTTCTTTTTTCCTTTATTATTTTTAATAGTCTTACTGAAAGCCTCAATGACTTTTACGAGTTATACTAAATAATCTAGGTTGTCAAACTCATGAAAAAGAAAGGCACAAGTATGGTAACAGTTGAGGCTGCAGGGGCTGGTGATATAATTTCAATGGCAGGATTGGCCGCTCCAGCAATTGGACATACTGTGGCAAATTCAGAGGTAGCACTATATGCTTTGATTGGCAACTTAACCTTGTCAGTTGCCTCAAATTTACTACTATCTCTGGTCATAAAAACATGTCTTTTAGGACAAGGTTTAATCAAACCATAAAAAGTACAAGCATCAATAACACTTAATTATCTAGTCTGGAAACATGTAAGAGCAAGGTCAATAATAGAGCCAAGTTGCTTGACTATAAGCCAAGTTGTAAGAGTCAAGTTATACAATAGATGGCTCCAATTTGCCTTGAAAAGGTTTCTCTCTCCTATTTTTCCTCACAACACTTGCTATCTGGACCCACTTATGCCTCTGCTTCCGTGCCCAGCTTGGTGCTTGCATGGGAGCTAAGCTCTCCTCTCTCTCCTCCCTTCTCTTCTCCACATCAGCATTTGCTTGGCTATAAGTTCATTATTGTACCTGCCCTAAAGTGGTTGCTATTTTTAGGTATTGATTGCTCTTCCTACAATTGAGTTGGATCCTCCCACAATATCTATGACATTTGGTGTGAATGATTCACCATTGGCTGGCCGGGATGGCACTCATGTAAGTACCAAATAACTTTCCTCTACATCATACTTAATGGTGTTCTTATATTTTCTTATTTTCTTCTGATCAAACCTTAAGTTGTTCCATTGAATTTCGTGGAACAGAAGATTAAAGAGCTTGCACACTTGTGAGAACAAGAGTATGACATATGAGATAAAACAAGATTTCAGCTTTTGTTTATCACATGAACAAAATTACAAAATCAACTAGACATAATGAGCCGTGATTTAATATTTGATTTATGATCACCTCTCACAAGAGTATGACATATGAGATAAAATAAGATTTCAGCTTTTGTTTATCACATGAACAAAATTACAAAATCAACTAGACATAATGAGCCGCGATTTAATATTTAATTTATGATCACCTTGAGTCCCTGAAAATTGTTACAGAACAATCACTGTACCTTATATATTTTGATTGACAAATCAAGTTCATGATGTAGATAGCTTGCATGGAGAGAGGAACATGCTAGTGGGGTTTGCAAATATAAAATATATATAATATATACAATATAGATATAGATAAGATATATAGATTTGCTCCACCCCTTTACTTAAACTACTAATCAGAACTCAGTTTCTGCATTGTTATGGACGTGGCCTTGGCCTTGGGCGGCAGCAGGATGCACAATAGAAGCAGTGCACCGGCCAACCAACAGAAGCTTGCACCCAGAAACTATGTTAGGCGCATTAGTTAGTGGTTAACTAATTAGTTTGTTAGGTGTGCATATCCAAGCTTGCAGAATGTCTTCGTGACCGCTAAGTTCAGCTCGCACTGCAAACCAAATAGCTCAGGGAGGTCCAGTTTCTGATTCCCATGATTCCATGTAGTCATCACACAAACCAAACGTGCTATAAGGAACACAAAAACGACTTATGATATGGCTTTATTTTCTATAATTTTGCAGCTAACTGGAGCAAAAATTGGTAACCGCCTGATGGCAGAGGCAGAAACGAATTTGGCTATTAATGTTCTCCCTGGACCATTATCAGAATCTTATGAAGTTCAAGGAAGAGGAGAGCTTCAGTTAGGTCTGGATTGTTGATGAAACCTTGTATAACTGAACTTAAGTTAACTCTTTTGGAAGTTCCTCATACTTTGAATAATGTGTAATCGAGAATACAAAATGATGATCTGTGTATGTTCCAGGAATATTAATCGAAAATATGCGGCGTGAGGGATTTGAGCTTTCAGTTTCACCTCCAAAAGTGATGTGAGTTGAAATGTTTTTCACGTAATAGCAAACTATATTCTCTCTGATTGCAAATATAGATCGTTTAGGACATTGGCATGGTCTATAATATGACACTTCAACTTACAATTATTGTCAAGTTATACTATTTAATTTATAATAGAGTTATGTATTATGAATGTATTTTCCATGATGAATCTAGTGGCATCCATGTGTTATCAATTTATTTAACTTTTCGTGCATTGATGGATCAGGTCAAAGAAGTTTGACTTGATTATAATCCTAAAATCTACATTTCGAATTGGAGGGAGTATCTATCTCGATATCTATTTCTATGTTAGTTGTTAGGTTTCTATATTAGATTTTGTGGTTCAAAATAACCACTCTTTGGCTAAGTTCGAGTTCTTCTTCTCGCCCTTCTCAGGCTCTGTACAGTTTTTCTGTTTTCTGTTTCATTTTTCTTTATTAGTTTGTACAGTTGTTCCGTTGTTTTGCTGTTCCTTATTTTGAATAAATTTCTTACAGTGGGGGCCTCCCCTGCTGTATTTACAGTAAAAAAAAGTAATTCATTTTTATGGCATGGAACTTCATGTGTGAGCAATTTGTAGCTAGCTTATTAATTTCCCCCCCTTGAAATAGGTATAAAACAGAGCGTGGTGAAAGGTTGGAGCCTATTGAAGAAGTGACTGTTGAGGTATAAAAAACTGTGGTTGAATCGCCTAATTTATCTTTGTTTTCTTATAATATTAATTCTGAATACCAATGAGATACTGTAGGTGGATGAAGAGCATGTGGGATTCGTCTTGGAAACCATTACACACAGGAAGGGTGAAATAGTTGACATGGGCCCGGTTCCTGGCACAACTGGAAGAACTAGAATCTTCATGACCTGTCCATCTAGGTCGGTAGTTGGTATTTTCTGCTAATGATTGGTTACACCATAGGACCTAGAAAAGCATGTTGGTATTTTCTTCTAATGATTGATTGCTTACACATAGAACCCAGAAAAGCATGTGTGTTGTCTGCTGAATAATTGTGTTTGTAGGCTGTACCGCTGTAGGCTGTAGCCTAAGTTGTTCATGCTTGTATTTAGAGCATCTCCAAGAGTTTCCAAAACCCAGTTCCAATCTAGATTTTTTGGCAATATTGAAAAAATTGCTCGGTCCAACATCAATTGAGGTGGTTTGGCCATGTCCAGAGGAGACCTTGAGAGCCACCAGTGCATTGTAGAGTGCTAAGTCAAGATAATAATGTGAGGGGAGGTAGAGAAAGACCGAAATTGACATGGGGGGAGGCAATAAAAAGAGATTTGAAAGGTTGGGATATAACTAGAGATCTATGTTTGGATAGGAGTGCTTGGAAAGCAGCTATTGACGTGCCTGAATCGTGATTAAGGGCTCCTGTTGGGTTTCAACTCTAGCCTTGGGACTGAGGCTCTGTTGTTGTATTGAAAGAAACTGCTCTCCAACAACCCCCTATCTCAACACCCAGTCGAAGGTGGAAGGACGAAGGACATGGGGAAGAATGAAAAGAACAGGGTTCCTAATGCAAATGTACAAGAGAGAAAGAAAGTATAAAAGTGTCCGGGTGATTTAGAAATAGGTCGGGATTCCTTAGGAGCGAGATTTGGAAACTGTTGGAGGAAGCTAACAAATATGCTCCCAACTTTTTGAGTCACTTGAAAAATTTATTAATTTACCAAGTGATTTTTCAGAAACTATTGGAGATGCTCTTATATGGAATACCGATCCGCCTGTTCCCAGCAGGTTTTACTGCATAACCAATCAGTGTGGTTCTAGAGTTTCTGTTTCCTTCTGTGGAGTATTTTCCAGTTTGGTAATCATAGTATGGAATGATCTATTGTGGAATGCAGGGGTTTGGTGGGTGTTAAAGGAATTTTCAGCAGCTTTACACGTGGAACTGGATTTATGCACCGTGCTTTCCAGGGTATGATGTTATATTTTTGTTGATATTTCAATTCAGTGCTAGCTCACATTGAAGTCTGTAACTGATCTATGCTATTGCTAGAACTTGAAATTACTTTCACCCAAACATGGAGGCAATAATGAACTGGCTTCCCAATTTACTCATCTGTAGGTTTCAATGATATGTGAGTGCTTTGCAGATATGTTATTTTTGTGCAGTTAATGTTCTAATGCTCATTGAAAGACATAACTCAGAGATTAAACTTCTGCTCTGAAATAATGAATGAAGATAAATGATCTTATAAGTTGAGCATTACTATTAAATGGGGAGGACCCAAAGTTACCCTATTTGGAACTTTGCGATCATGTTTCTTCTTTTGAATTTTTTTGAGAGAGGGGAACATGTAAAGAAGGGCAGGCCCAGTGCAGAGTCTCTCCACAAGATTAAACAAGAGTAGGGCTGTTTAGAAATTCCCTTTCCCACACCCACCATGTGTGGGAGCTTTCAACACTGGCCACACCCTTTTATGTAATTATAGTTAATTGCCCTTATGTTTACACGAGCAGTGCGTACAACCCATGCCCAGGTCGTAAATCAACAACATGATGTTAGTTGTGACATAAGATAAGCAACACTGACTGCTTTGTTTGGCCACTAGTCGATCAAGTTCAAATTCATTTGTACCTTCTGCAATGTGTACCTGAGTCGTATTGCTTTAATTTGTTTGCGTAAGCGAATCGAACCATATCATATGAAAATCTGGATAGTGTGAGTGTGTGGGTTTGTAAGGGCTCTTGCCCCTTCTTTTTCTTAATATATGAATGAGTATATGATGGCCTAACTCTCCTGCGTGTTCAAAACAATTAAATCTTACTAATTGCTGCAGTCTTGAGGATTACTAGACTTAATGGTTATTTGACGTGTGGTTTCCTGTGATTGCAGCATATGCTAAATACAGAGGTCCACTAGGCAGTGTCAGAAAAGGAGTTCTGGTAGAGCCATTTTCTTCAACTTCATAATTTTCTGTTCTCATGTTCTCTTTGTTTGCTGAACATATGTGCATAGAAGTAGAAAGCTAATGAGATGCTCCTTTAGCAAATAATTTTGCACAGCTGAACAAAAAAGGGTTCTGTTGAATAAAAACAAGACTAAATGTCGCTGTGCTGTCAACTCTGACTAAAATTTCTCTATGCTCATATATAGATATCTGTTGGTAAGGGACTTATCACTTCACATGCCCTTATGAGTTTAGAAGCTCGCGGGATCCTCTTTGTATCTCCTGGAATGGAGGTAACTATAATACATTTTATTGAGAGCTACCATCTTGGGTAAGATTTGTACTAACCCCTCTTCGTTCTCCTGTTTGAAAGGCATATGAAGGCATGATAGTTGGTGAGCACTCACGTGACAGTGATCTTGAGGTAAGATGATCAAATACAAATCATGGCCTATTTCTTTTTCTCTTTGCATACTTGAAATCAATGTCTCTTTGGCAGGTGAATCCTGTGAGAACTAAAGAACTTACAAACATCCGAGCCCCTGGCAAGGATGAAAATGTTCGTTTGTCTCCACCTCGATTGGTATGTTCTTTTCTGCTCTTTTACCGAGATATCATGAAAGAGGGTGTTTCTTTTCTGTAAAGGAAACACAATACTGGAACGCCTGATCAATTGTTTAATTGTCCACTGTGACTTGGATCAGCTATGCAAATTCTAGAACCCATTATTGCCATATGATATTATGTTCACACATTGGGGTTTGAGATCTGATGAGAGCAGAGGAAAAATGAGGCTTGGTTTTTGTATTTATTTGTTTGGTGAAAAGTTTAACGTTCCTCTAGCTATCACAAAATCTTAAAAGAAATGGTTGAACCATGCAGATGAGTTTGGAAGAGGCAATTGGATATGTTGCTGCAGATGAGCTTATTGAGGCAAGTATCATGTTCTTAGTTCTTTTATATGGGCATTTCATTCTTCTACAACCACCAAGTCTTGTTCCAGTCTTGTCTTGGGTGGTCTCTATAGATCAGATCAGATATCCTCCCGATAACATTGGTTTCTGAAAGGTTCTGTGGGGGTTATTGACAGTATTGGTCACACTAAATCTCTAAACCAAATGGAGATAGGGTAGAATGCGTCCTATTTCTCTGCGGCTATGCAAAAATGGATCTCTTGCAGACAGATAGGTTGTGATGTCACCGTTATCAGATAGTGGAAATGAGTGTCCCTGGGCACATCAGTCCATGTACACAATAGTCAGTGCTAAAATGAAGAAAATATTTAATGACCTCTTTCATGCATTTTGGAATTAATAGAAGGTAGGTTTGTCTCTTTAACAAAAGTATGTTGCTAGTTTTGGTGATTCCTTGAAAGTGCAGGTTGAGTCCAAAGAGGAAATCTAATTTGGTGGAGTAACACACCTACTCCCTACTCCCTCCGTCCCTAAATAACTGTCATTCTCACTTCTCGAGGAAATAACTTCGACTAATTTTATAAACATATTAATATTTATGGTACACAATTAATATCATTAGATAGATCATTGAATCTGTTTTCTTAATAAATTTATTTGGAGATATAAATGTTGCACGCATTTTCTACAAATCTATTTAAACTTATGGCACAGAAACCGAAAATGATAGATATTTAGGGATGGAGTGAGTAATCTTTATTAAATAAAGCTCTCTTATTACTCGATTTACAATTTTGTTCCAAAAGTAACTGGCGTTTAGTACCAAACTTGTTTATATTGACATTTGATCCTCATCAGGTTACTCCCAAGGTCATACGTCTCCGGAAGAAGTACTTAGATTCTACTAAACGTAAGATGATGAAAAACAAGCCCATGGATTAAAATTGCAGAGACACCAGATTACATCAAGCACTTTGGCAGTACTACTACCATCCAAAAGACAGCATTTATGTATAGGCTGGTGTTCAAAATTGAAGTGCAACCAGGGTTCTATACCATATAACACATTTTGCCAGCAGTTTCACTCAGGTTTTATGTGGACACAAGATTGGATGATGTTTCATGTGGTTGGATACTAACAGAATGAGACCATCATAGGAGCTAATGGCGGTAGGATCCTCGCTGTAAGGTGGTTATATCTATTTATAGCCTTTTTTACAGTGAATTTTGAACACAAGGTTGTATTATTCTTTCGAAGTACAAGAAATCAAAGTGATAGAAAGGGAGGTGGTATTTTGATTGAGCCGACTTATTTGTTGACAATTTTACGAGCATGTGCAATTAGTGAGAAATGCAATGAAACAAATAAATTTGTAACCTGTATCTTTGTTACACCAGCATTGATCAATACAGGATGAATTTGTGATTGTCCATCCTACCTTGTTCGCTCTTCTAAAAAGAAGCGCTTATTTCGACTAATGCTAATTTGTTGTGAGAGGAAAACACTATTCTATGGATGAAAAGAAACTAAAATCTTGACTGGTTGGAGCAACCAAAATTTTGTTTCTTTTCTTTCTTGCTTTCTTTTTTTCTTTTTTGAGTGATGGTGTGTTTGAACCATTTGGTATCGTGTAACTTAGTCGCTGTTTGGTCCTTATATATAGTAGCTATGGATGTGTTTAGTTGCCTACCTTGGGGCCTGGCCAGGCTTCCATAAACCAACTTAGGCCTGTTTGGTTGTCTGGCTGGCCCCTTTAGCCAGGCCCCCGCAAGCCACCGATAGGCCGCTAGCTAGGCTTGCGGGTGGGGAGGGGGGGGGGGGCGTTTCCGTGGAGCCTGGCTTGGCCCCACGCGTCGCGCGGCTCCTCGCACCGCCGACGATCTTCTCGCCCGATGCGCTCCTCTTTCGCTCGATGCACTCCTCCCCCCCTCCCCCACACGCCGCCTCGCCATGGCGGCCACCGGCACGCGTCCCCGCCCCCGCCGCGAGGGCCATCCGCTTGGCCCACCCCTCAAGCACCGCCTCGGCGCGCGCGCACTGGAGGCTCGGGTATGGTAGCGGCGGAGCTCGCGAGCACGGCCGATTCGCGAGCACAGCAGCGACGGAGCTCGCGAGCACGGCCCTACCACCTCCCATCCTTGTTGGAAGTCCAGCAACGACGTCAACGGACGTCTGCCGCCTCGCAACCGCAGGCGGAGGCCTCCTTGCGCACGGTACTTGTTCGACAAAATGATTCAACGGGGGTGACTTCACCGGTTCAAAGAAGAGGTAACCATATGCAAAGCAAGCCATCCAACCAAACAAACCTGTGTCAAGCCGGGCTTAGAATAGATATGCAACCAAACAACTGTAGATTGGCTTTATAGGAACAGGCTAAGTCTAGCAAGGTTTGGATTTGCTAGCCAGGGTAGCTGGAGAAGCGAACCGAACACACTCTATCTAGCTAGCTGAACCTAGCTAGATGACTATTATCAAATGGTGAATAAAAGGGCCTTAGCAGCTCGTGACTTTTTTCAACTACTCGGCTCACTCTAATCCACCATGCTGGGTGATTAAGCCTTTCACTCAAAGATTCATCAATCACTGCTCTAACTTTTTTTTTTCAAATTACATAGTATAAATATAGATTCTCAGACACACGTATACTCATCCTTATGAACACACAAGTAAATCCTATACTATGAGCACCACGTAAGACTGCGTCTGTGCCCAAATTTTGATTCCAAGATTCTCAAGATCCCAAGGAAGCTCAACACTACAGCTCATATTCTTGCTACACAAGCTTTGATTTCTTGTACCGGTTATGTACAACCTCTAGCTCTAAGCTGCTCAAATGAGAATCATGTACATGCATGGACAAATCTAGCGATGGGGCTAGGCTTTAGCGCCTCCTATCGTCCGTAGATGCATGAAGTTCCTATGAATATTATGAATATTGTAGTACTTTTGAAGGGTATGAGGACCTAAAAACGCGATCTAGGGGTTGAAAAATACAATGTATTTAGGTTAAGTTAGTTTAACTATGTATTTAGCCCAGCGTTCCTTAGATAATAAAGTTGTCTTCTATAATGCTGCTAATAATAAGGTTGTCTTCTATAAATTAAAAAAAAAACGTTCGTCTTCTGATCTGTAGAAACTCATCACATGCTTAATTGGATTGGCAAGTGAAAGCAATTTTGCATCTGCTCTCTGCTGAGTGAGCTTTGCTCCGAGCGGTGAGTGGCAGGTCGGACGCCAAGCGGTGTGTCGCCGACCTACTATTAGAAAATTAGAAAATTAGGTGTGAGGTGTTTCCCTTAGAGAAAAATCCATGAGCGATCTTCAAGTTGGCAGGTGGTGTCACTTAATCCTTAACTTTTAAAATGGTATCTGTAAGTTTATAAACTTGACGTAGTGTATGAGTCAGGTCCCAAACTTTCAATTGATCACCATATGTCACTAAACTTAGCTGATGTTGTAATTCATGTCATAAATACTATAGCTAATTTCGGCACAATTTCTTAAAAGATTCTAATTATGGTAGAATATTCTAAAAATTATATGTTTTCATACGATCTCAGATGAAAATAATTTTTATATAAAAATTATATCTCTCGATGAGATCTAAAACTTTCTAGTTTTGAGTTTCTTAATTTTAGATTGTTAAGGCGTTAAAATAAATAAATAAATTTTCAACAGTATGCATTAATTGCGTACAAGTGCTCGTCGTTTTAGAAAATTCATTTTTTTATATGCTTCCGAATAGAGATACTTGCAATATGAAAGTTATAGCGCTCGATGATATCTACAACTTTTAAATTTTGAGTTTTAAAATTTAAGATCTGAAAGGATCAAGGATGCCCAAGAGGGGGGTGAATTGGGCAACTAATAAATTTTTCGAAATACAATTCAACCTATCGCAATTTGTCCAATGTCACCCCACAAGTGCTTGTGTCAATTCTATTCCTAAAACAAGTTATGCAACCTAGAGCCAAGTCCTATCACAAGTATACTACTCTAAAAAAGTAGAGAACACAAAGGAAATACGGGAATGTAAAGAGTTAGAATGACAAATCCGGTTTTTCCTAAGGTATCGGAGAGTCGGCACTCCCCACTAGTCCTCGTTGGAGCACCCACGCAAGGGTGTAGCTCCCCCTTGATCTTCGCAAAGACCAAGTGCTCTCTACGGGCTGATCATTTGCCTCTCCGGCGCGGTGGATTGCCCACAACCGCTCACAACTTCGACTTGGGCCGCCCACAAGCTCTTCAAGCGGTCACCAAACCACCGATCACCACCAAACCGTCTAGGTGATGCCGGTCACCAAGAGTAACAAGCATAGACTCTCACTTGACCAAGAACAAGGCCAAAGAGGGTGATGGATGCACACAAGTCACTCTTGATCTCTCTAGAGAAGAAGCTCACAAGCAATGGAGTTCACACTAATCTCCTTAGGGCTCTTGCTCTCTCACAAGATCAACAAAGGTTCTTTCAGCTGTTAGAAATGGCAAGAGAAATAGAATGGAGGTTATGGTGGAGTATAAATACTCACCCTCTCCAAAACTAGCCGTTCCTCACTTTCCTGTGAACCGTCGGACGCTGCCGAGGCTCGACCGTCGGACCATTTGCCACGGTCCGACTCTCACAGTCGCACTGTGCTCAGTCTTGTGTCAGAGGGGCGTCGGACCGAACTCGATGGTCCGACGCTCCACCGTCCGACGCTCTGGATCAGCTGGCACAGTGTCTCTCAACGGCTATAACGCGGAGCAATGGTCCAACGCAGACCGTCGAACCAAGTCCGACGCTCTTTTTCACTATTGGAACCTCTCTGGAAGCGTCGGACGCTAAAAAACCTTAGTCCGACGCTCGCTCTCACAACGGTCCGACGCTCGCTTGAACACCTCGAGGCACCGTCGGACTCTGGCCACTGGTCCGACGACCATCCAGCCAGGGTCTGATGCTCCCTGGCACGCTGAGAATCGTCCAGGGGCTGCCACGTGTCGTCGGACTATCACAATTGGTCCGACGCCCATACTAGGTAGAGTCCGACGCCTCTATTTTGATCAAAATTTCGCCGAATCGAAAACTTTCCAAAACGAAGTTTGATCCTCTCTCTCAAGAGTTTCCCTGGGCTGTCTAGAGCTATGTTGGACAAGTGTGCATCACATCTACACTCTCTAATCTTGCTCTGAGTCAAGCTACCCATCCAAACCCCTCTTATTAGTACGGTCAAAGAGAAAAAACAAAACCTAAGACTACGCCAAGTGTCTCTCAACTCCAAACGACACTTGGCACTAGCATATCACCGTCTTATTTTCCATCCTTTGAAAACCGAAACGAATTTCATCGCTAGGGGCTTGAACCTACATGCTATTATGATCTAACCTCTAGGTTATCCTGCAAAACACACGTTAGTCATAATAACCGTCTTGTTGTCATTAATCACCGAAACCATTAGGGCCTAGATGCTTCAACTCCCCCTTTTTGGTGATTGATGACAACAACCTCAAATAGATTTAGAAAGAGTGATGTTTTTAAAGGCTTGATTCATATAAGCATGTGACAATAAGAGCAAAGGAGTTAGGCATGCTTATACAAATCAAGACCACAAGGTACATATAAGATATGAAATAAGCACAAGTACCAAGTGTTATGCTCAAGATCGGAGTGAAGTGCGGAAGCAAAGACAATGAGCATAAGCAAAAGAGAACCAAGTGACATGGTATATATAAAATGAAGCTCAATCCACATGTCACACAAGTCAAGTCTCAAGCACACATATACACAAACTACATGAAAAAGAACCATGATATGCATGAGAATGTCACAATCAAAATAAGAGCGAAACCCTCTCACATCGCTCTCCCTAAATCTATACTCTCTCCCCCTTTGGCATCAAGCACCAAAGGACCTAAGAATCCGGAGGAGGAGAAGGAGCAGAGTCACGGTCGGAGGAACGAGGAAGCATCTCAAACTGAGTTGGGTCTCCCTCTGACTCTGAGCTCTGAACGGCCTGACCCTCTGTCTGAGCACGTGAAGGTGAAGCGATCTGGGTTGGCTCGACTGTCTCTGTAGCTGCTGTTGTGACTACTACGGTCTCAGTCCCTGCGGAAGTCAGGAGTGGCTCTGAGGAGGCGACTGAAGACGGTAGTGTCTCTGTAGTCCCAGTGGCAGGTGGAGCTATGGTGGTGGTAACAGGCTGTCTGAACTCAGGAGGTGTGGGCAAGCCTGTGATCTCGCTGAAGGTAGCACCCAAGCTCCTGGTCACTGAGGGGCCACCTAGGTCAGGTGTGAAACCGGTGTGGATCGGTGTGAACCCCTGAGTGCCTGGCGTGGCAAACCACTGCTGAGTCTGCTGAGTCGGCGTGACGAACTGACTCTAGAGTGAAGTTGTGCCCTGACTCTGAAGTCCACTGGACTGTATCGCTGGAGTCACCTGGGCTGCAGTGGCTGCCGGTCCAACCTACTGGACTGGAGAGGCAGTGGCTAGGTACGGTGGGGCTCCGGTGTGCCTGATGCTGTGCTCCATGAACCCAAAGGTCTGTAGCTGTATCTGCTGGCTCTAGAGCTGCATCTGGAGCATCTGCTGCTGGAACTGATCCTGCCTGAGCTGAATCTGAGTGAGAGCTGCAGCCTGCTCCCTGGCAAACCGGGCCTGCTCCTCTGCCTGTCTCTGCTATGTCTGTTGTAAGCTCTGAAGGATAGCAAGCAGTGCAGGGTCTGTCTATGAAGTCTGTGGAGCGGAGCTGGACCCACTGGCCTCCGAGTCGTGAGCTCGTGGACGCGAAGGGATGGGCTGGTAGTCCCTGTCAGAGCTGGACGAGGAGGTGTCGACAGGGTCGTCGTCTGCAAGTAATTGCTCAAGCTCGCTATGGGCAACATGCCTCATAGCCTCGTCCTGCTGCTGTACCTCTGCCATGTCTGCCCCCGAAGTCTGACGGCGCTGAATTCTGTTCAAGGCTCTGCTGCCACGGCGTCCGTCAATCAGAGAGGTCACCCTATAGACTGGAAACTCTGTCACAGTCTGGCGCAGCTCACGGGAGATACCTGTCCAAATCCGGTGCAACCTACGCTCAAGAATGTGAGAGATCCAGTGAGCGTAGGGGAGCTGTCGCCTAGACCTGATGCCCTCTGCAATGGTGTCCTCCATCTCACTCATGATCAAGTCTGCAACGTCAAACTCTGACTGCTGGACCAGGGCACTAAGAAGCCACAGCTGTAAGTGAGTAAGTCCCTCCTTGTACCCCTCCCACGGTAAAAGTGTACGCCTCATCACGTCGTTCAAGAGACGAACGACGGGACGAAGCTCCGAAGGTGTCCTGCGGGAGCCGTCTCCGAATAGCGGTCGAAAGCACGCTGCTATATGAGCAGTACTAGGTGCCAGTCCTCCGTGAGCCCTCCTCAGCGGGTCTGTCGTGGCATAGCAAATGCTGTGCAACCTGGTAGCTGACTCTGGCACTCCAAGCAGCTCTCGCAGAGCCTTCGCGTAGAGCCGGTATGGCTCTTCGCCGAAGGTGTACTGCAGGTACTGGTGGTCGGGGTCTATCCATGGTGAAGCATAGAACTCTCTCGCCCACGACTCCACGTACCGGCCTGAACGGCCAAGAAGCTCTGCTAGTCTAGGCAGGTAAGTCAAGTATGGCCTGATCTCCTCTCCTGCTACCTGGACTATGTCCTCTAGGGGACATACCCTGTGCTGTCGCAGCCCAACTCCTGTGGCTATGAGGGCGGTGAAGAAGTCCTCGTGAAGAGTGGTGTACCAGCCCTCAGAAGCTCTGGGATCTCTCTGATACGGAAACCAACTAGCAAGCGAAGTCAGCCGGAGCTCTCTGACTCGGGCTGCAGAGATCCTCCGCAGGTCCAAGTGAACGTCCGGCTCAGGCTCCGGCTGAGGCTCGGAGGGAGCAGGCGCCCTGGGGACTCGGTTGCCGCGCCTCTGACCAGCGGCCCAGGGTGGCACCGAAGGTCGAGTGCGGCCCGAGCGACGAGGAGGTGGAGCCTGGGCCTGCTCTCCCTGAGTAGCTGCCTCCTGCTGCTCTGGCTGCCTCGGCTCTGTCTCTGGCGGCTCCTCAGACTCATCTCTGCCTGATATGCTGACAGAAATACCTCCAATATGTATACCTCTGCCACGCTCGGCCTCCTCTGTAGCCTGTGCTACCCTGATAGTCTGCCTCTGCTCAGCTGTAAGTCTCTTTCTTTTCTTGCTGCTCTCGACAAGAGGGGCCTTCCCCTTGTCCAAAGGTGGACGAGGAGGAGGCCTCTCGTCTCCACCTGTGCCTCCCTTACTGCGGCTGGCCTGCTTGCACCGAACCATACTGCCTCACTGATCACTGTCTCTCTGAAGCTGCTAGCTGACACTCAGAGGCTTGGCCTCGTTCCGTATCCGCGGGCTTGGCCCCGGATTCACTGACCCACTGCCAAGATCCTCTGACCACAACAGCTGCAAGAGATAGATAGACAGAGATATATAAGCATATATAAACTAGAGATGAGAGACCCTCGGAAGCAAGCATAATGAGATAAGAAGGGAATAGCAAGAAACCTGCGAGAAGAGGAACCTGCGAAGGGGTAAGAGACTCTATTGACACGAGGCACCACAGGGTCAAGGTGAATCACTGCATGGAGATGAGCACGAGTCACAACGGAGAGCAATGACAGGTGTATGCAATGACAAGAGGGAAACTAGGATGAGGAGACAGAAAAGTATACCACACTGGTAAAGAAGCGTCTTGGCAAACCCTAGCACGAGAGATGAGAACTCCTTCTCTACCCTAGAAGCAACTTCTACAAGAGAAGACATCGTTCAGGAAATTCGTCGAACACTTCATGAGCAAGGGAGGAGAAAGAAATGGGATCGAGCCCAGGGACAGGGGAGCTCACCACCGCGGTGAAGAAGAAGATGGAGTCTTCAACGACGTCCAGCAGTGCGGCTCGCCGGGGTGGAGGCCGAAAAACTCTTCAGGGAAGAACGACCGCGGCGAAGCGGCGCTGCTGACCGTGGCCGCGCGCACAGAGAGGAGGACGCCGGTGGCTAGGGCACCGGAAAGCAACGGCGATCGGCAGAGGCGATGAGGGGCTCGCGCGCGAGGGAGGATCTCGCAGGCGGGCAGGCGCGGAGCGGCTGCGGCAGTTAGGGCACGGCAACGGCAGTGAGCGGCTGCATCGCAGCGGGCTCCGCTGCACCGAGCGTCGAGGGTGCGCGGCGAGAGTCGCGCGAGCGAGGGAGGTGTTCGTCGGCGGCGAGGGCGCCAGTGAGCAGGCGCGGTTGTGCAGGGAGAGCTAGGGCGCGGAGCGGCGGCGGCGGTTAGGGCACAGGAGGATCGACGCCCTGCAGTGCCGAATGAAAGGGATGACAAGCGGGTCCCACGCGACAGAAAGAAAAGAAACCGCATCTCGCTTTCGAACCGACCGTCGGACGATGACTGTAGCAAGCGTTGGACCAACGCTTTGCAGGGTCCGACGCTTCCAGTAAGTTCCAGCACCTGTCGGACTTAGTCCGACGCTCCTCGTCGAACTATAAACTTCGGTCCGACGGCGTGAACGCGGCGCGACGCGGCGTGAACTCCTTTTTCAATAGTCCGACGCCTCGAAAATCTCTGTCCGACGCCTTCGTCCGACGCCTTCATGAACAAAGCCAGGGACCGTCAGACTGTATTCAATGGTCCGACGCTGGGAAAACCAGCGTCCGATGCTACAGTCCGACGCCCTAAAACCTGTTTTCTTCCACGAATCTTCGCGCCGATTTTTCCCAACTAAGTTCCAACCCCAATAAGAATCAAATAAACACCAGTTGGAACTAGTATGAGATGTCCTCTCTCAGATGCTCAATTTTTCAAATATTTTGCCTTAGGCATACGTGAATTTTATGAAAATAGGCAATAAGCTCCAAGAACGAAACGACAAAATAACAACCATGCATATGCAATGCAGATTCGCGTGAAGTAAACTAGTTGCTTGTCAAGTTTGTCCTCGGATAAGCTTCTTCACACGCTTTTGGGCGGTTATCTTAGCTGAGTTAGACAAGCCCTATGTGCAATTTAATGTTAGACAAGTTTTTATGTTACAACGCAATGCATATGACAATACAAGATTATCTTTTAGTGAAGTTACTTAGATCAAAGCAATTAAGTTCATTCCTTAGTGAGCAAAATCGTGTCTCATCCAATGGCTTAGTGAAAATATCCGCCAAGTTATCATCCGTTCTCACTCCCTCAAAGGAAATGTCACCCTTGGCAACGTGATCTCTAAGTAAGTGATGACGGATGTCAATGTGCTTTGTGCGGGATTGTTGAACCGGGTTGTTGGCAAGTTTTACCGCACTCTCGTTGTCACACAACAAAGGCACCCTTTTTAAGATGATTCCATAATCAAGTAGGGTTTGTTTCATGTAAAGAATTTGTGCACAACAAGCACCCGCGGCAATGTATTCCGCTTCGGTTGTTGACAAGGCAACACTATTTTGTTTCTTAGAGGACCAAGAAACTAGTGATCTTCCAAGTAAATGGCACCCTCCGGATGTGCTTTTCTGGTCAATCTTGCAACCGGCATAATCTGAATCGGAATAGCCGACAAGAGTAAAGTTAGCTCCTTTGGGATACCAAAGGCCAATGTTTGGAGTGTGCTTTAGGTACTTAAGGATTCTTTTCACCGTAACTAAGTGAGGTATCTTAGGGTTAGCTTGAAAACGCGCACACATACACACACTAAACATGATGTCGGGCCTAGATGCGGTCAAGTACAACAAACTACCGACCATAAAACGATAGAGAGTTTGGTCAACCGATTTATCTCCCTCATCAAGGTCGAGGTGTCCATTGGTAGGCATGGGGGTCTTGATGGGCTTGCATTCTTCCATCTTGAAGCGCTTGAGGAGGTCCTTCGTGTACTTCTCTTGCGACACGAACGTCCCCTCCCTCATTTGCTTGACTTGAAAGCCGAGGAAGAATGTGAACTCACCAATCATGGACATCTCAAACTCCTTGGACATTATATCACCAAATTCCTTGCAAAAATCTTCATTAGTCGAACCAAAAATAATATCATTAACATAAACTTGACAAATGAAGATATGCCCTTTGTGCTTCTTGGTCAATAGTGTGGTATCAACTGTGACAGAACCGCCTTAATCATAGGGCCCACGTGCGCCATCGTCGTCCCTAAGGACATCCGGTTACTGTGCACGAGTTCCCTAATGACCTAGGTGGCCTGCCGGGTCTCCTAGGAAACCCAATTTCCCCGAGGATCTCATTGTAAAGACATTGCAAGTATTACAACAGTTTACAAAAATAATCTAAATCAGAGTACAAGATGCGGAAGTATTACATATCTATAGATTAATAAATATAATTTTTACATTACCCAGATCAGAGCTTCGTAGTGGAGCAGCAGTATACAACTATACCCTTGCCCAAGGGTTGTACCAACAACACATCTTCACCCGTGCACGATCCAACAACCGGCACGGTCCTACACAGAACTTGAACTCTCGGCTCACCTGCAACAGGGGTTAACAAACCCTGAGTACTTGGGGTACTCCGCAAGACTTACCCGACTAAGGGTGTAAAATGAGACTCAGGAATGCAAGTCATAGGTAAGGCTAGCAGGAGAGAGAAGGTTTGCAGAAAAGCATTGCTAACCAACATTTTAATTATTTATCATTATAATCATAGTCATAATTCCAATAATCAATCTCATCTATCATCAATTCTCAACTTCCTTTGATCATTCGGTGAACCTAGTTGCGAACCACTTTTCGGGGTAGGTGTGAGGATCAAGTCTCCATTAACCGAGGAGCACGTCGATTCGAATCCAGAAAAATACCCAGCTGGGGATTCTAACCACACTGCATATGCAGCACGCCGGCATACATATACCAACCCGTCATCTAGGTCTTTCTATCCCGGAACCGGTCCTGCGCCACCCGGGAGCACAGTACTCCACTCGTCTCCAGGCACGCCGGCCACGTGGGTACACGCTACTCCCGCCATCTCTCCACTCCCAGTGCGTGGTTGTCGGTTCCAGCAATAGAGCCACCTGACTCTAGGCTTTCCACATAGGTATGTGGCTAGGCTGTTCATCATGATCACAGCAGGCCTACAACGAACGGTCCCTACTTCCTTCCTGCCGTCAGACTTGCATTGGGGCCTAGCCCGAATACAATACTGCCCGACAGTTTTATTATCATGCCTGAAGAGTAGTGTGACATGGGAAACGCCGTCCCATGAGCAGGCCACTCAACGAAACATATTCTGGGTGATACCGACCAGTTCCAAACTATTCCGAAAGCGACCATGCATCGGGACTCTAGCCCGAATACACATCGACCAACGGATAACAAGTTCTTCACCAATCATAAAGTATATACATGTACATAGCACAGAAAATAGTTTTTCTTTTATGGAATTCTAATTTCATTAAGCATGCCTAGCATTTTTTCAAATTATTTATTTAAATCAGGTTTCAGGGTAGTTATATGGGACAATGCATTTGGATAGGCAACAATCAACTCCTAGCAACCTAATGCAATAGATTAACTCGAATTGTAAAGGATTTCATAATAGAGGGTTAATGCACCGGGGCTTGCCTTCGATTGAGAAAAGGGTGGGATCGGGGTCGGTTCCGCAGATGTCAAATCCCTGGATCACCTCCGGAGTTGGCTCCCCAGCAGTGGCCTCAACCTTCACTCCTTCGCTCCCGGTCACTACACGTGTGCAATGATGCATGCTTAACATGATGCAACAATGTAAATAGAAATGCGATAATCAACGATTAACATCTTGAGTACAACTTTCCTTCACGGAGAAGTTGTATTCGGAATTCGCAAAATAATATAACAATTATTATTTCTAACCGTCGTAGAAAGCCGCTGCACAACTTTATTACTACAACCTACAATATCATCTTACATTGCCAAGGATCATAGGGTGGTAGACCCTTGGACTACAATCAATCCAAAATTCACACCAAATCCTAAATTCATTTCCCCTACACATTTTATTTATTTTCCTTATTTTACCCATATTTATCAACTGACCAAATTAACTCCAATTGTGACTAAACTTTACCAACAGCTAGATTTCATCATCAAACAGAGCCACAATTAATTTCATGATTTTTAGAAATTCCTACAATTTATTAAAAATCAATAAAATTGCATTATTCATTTATTTGGCTGATTTTTACTCCTAATAGAAAAGACCTGAAACTCATAAATGATATTTTTCTTAAATGCTACACACTGTATAGAGCATACACAAAAATTGTCATCATTTTAGGAGTAGTAATTTAACCCACACAAAAATGACAAACTGCAACACTATTTATTCAAAATTAAATTAGAAAAGTATTCGTGATTTGCTGAAAAATGGAAAGCGATATTCGGCCCGGGACGGCCCAAGACCAGACAGGCCGGCCCACTCGGCCGCTCCCGCACCGGCCCGTGCCCAGGCGCCAACTGAGGCGCTGACAGGCGGACCCCGCCTGTCAGCTCCTCCTCCTACCTCACGCCGCGCCTCCCGCACGCGTGCGCACGCGGCGGCCGCCGCGGACTCGCCGCCGACGACCCCAAACGGCGAACACGAGCGGACCTACGGCTACTCTACGTTCTAGCGGACACCCCTGAGCACCTAACCTCCACCCTAGCCGCCTCCAACGAGGTGTTCCTCGCCCATGGCGGACACGGCGGCACAGCGGACGTGCGCCGGTTGACACAGCGCGGTAGAGTTCAAAGAAAAGGGCGGGGAGTATTCAGAGGCTCACCACGAGTCTAGTGACGCAGCTGACTGGGGCTAAGGAAGGCTAGCAAGGCGAGTTTGACGGCGGCGACGAAAGCGGCGGCTCGGCTCCGGCGATGACGACTCGTTCCGGCAAACCTAGACCACCAAAGAGCCAACCAAGAGGAGCATGATGAACCACGGACTATACAGAGGCTAGAACATGAGCCAAAGGACTCCAGAGCTCACCCGAGCAGCCTGGAGATGACGACGATCGCCGCGGCGGGGCTCCGACCACCCACGAAGACGACGAAACGCGTCCTTGCACACACACGGGTTCCCGGACACTACCAAGGACATCAAACGATGCGCAAGGGAGCTAACTTGTTGGCTGCGACACGGAGAGGATGGAGATAGACAGTGGACAGCGAATTCCGCCGCGGACCGAGAAGTCGGCAATGGCGACGGTGGTGGAAAACGGCAAGAATGCCGGTGGCGGAGTGCTTTACAGGCTGCGCGAGTGAGGGCAACGGGTAGAGAGGATCCCCACGGGTCGTCTTTAAGCCAACGTGGGAGCAGGGGACGGCAAGGATGGCCGCGCCGTGCCCGACCATGCCGGCGGCAGAGGAACAGGGGAGAGAGAGGACAAGGTCCATGCCGAGCACTGTAGCAACCCTATTCCCCTTTTGACTTTGCTGCCCAAAAACGCCAAAATTTATATAATAAGATGAAAAATCACCAGAAACAAAGTTGTAGTACAAATTGTGCTGGTCACCTTTGGTATTTGAAACATTTTCAAATTCTGAATATTTTTGAAACTATTAAAAAGGGGTAAAATGGGTTTTTGAATCCCAAACTAAAATTTTAAAATTACTTTTGATTTTCCTCAACAACTTGAAAAATGGTAAAAATAAAAGTTGTTCCCCTCAGAGAGCTTTACAACTTTCATTAAGGAAGTTTTGTCAGATTCCAAATAATTTTTGAAATGACATTTTAAATTCAAGTTTCAATTCACTGTTTAGAGTTAAATTCAAATTTCCACAACAAAACTTTAAAATCTCTAAAAATAAAAGTTGCCACTTTTAAATAGACCTACAACTTTCATTAAGGGACCATCTCAAGATTCCTTCTAGAATTTGATTTAGGTTTTTGGGACCAAAATAGGTTTTTAGGCGGGAGTCTGATCGGGAACTAGAAAATCAAAATTTTATATAATAACTTTAAAATCTCTAAATACAAAAGTTGTTCCATTTTATGAACTTTACAGCCTTTATATAATGGGTTTTGGCAAATTCTTAATAACTTTCAATATAAAGGTTTAAGTTCAAAACTTTATACACCAATTAGGGTTTTATTTAAAATTTCAAATAGTAACTTCGAGATCACTCAATGTAAAAGTTGCTCAACTTTTCAAGAGCTAGAAGTTTTATTTAAGGCTCAAGACCAAATTCTTATTAGTTCTTGGAATAGGGTGTTGGGTCCTATTTTAGGGTTTATGAAGGAGTTTTATTTTATCGTCCAGATGGGATTTGACCAAATGCAATTAAACTAGTATTTATGAAATCAAATCACTCTAGGTTACCTATGCACAATCACATGGAAGAATAAAAATTGTTTTAGTTAATGCACCCTAATGATGAGTTTATGCAGGATGATTTGCATGAAATCATGATGACATGGCGGTTTTTGTTACAGTAACACCAGGGGTGTTACATCCTTCCCCCTTAAAATAAAATCTCGTCTCGAGATTTAAAATATGGCTAAGGCCTTAGGTTTAGTAATGGAAAAGAAAATGTGTCATGTAGATATTTTCCAAACTTGACTATAGAGCAAGTAGGGGTCTACATTTTATAAACTTGGTAAATAAGAATTATTTATAAAAGTAGCAAGGAGTTCAGGAAAGTTTTCAGAGGGGTGATCTTCTGATCCCTCATGTAGCTGTTTCTCCTGGAGGCTGATCCTGCTATACGTCGCACCATCCCGCTGAAGTCTTTCAGGTAACACGATCAAATCAGTTGTCTCTCAACACTAAAATTTTACTCTTCACTCTCAAAAAGAAACCTTTATCAGGAATCTCATTTGAGCGTGGTCTCATAATGAGTTATGGTTAAGGATGACGATACCAGCGCGTGCCGAGCAGCTAACCCCAGTATGTATCACACGGGGAGCTCCCGGTTTCGTCGCGGCACCATCGATCGTTAACCCTAACACCATTATCAAATACAACCAAATAAAATCCCTCAAACCACCATGATTTTAAAACCTTTCGAGTCAGTCACTATTTGAAATTTCAATTTATTTGTTATTTTGAAAAGTGAATTCGAAGGTCATGAGAGCGCCTTAAATTGTGAGCTATAATGGTTCAGGAGCACCGTCTACGATACGAGTGCATCTCTCGGCAAGGTCGTATGTGGCTGCAGTCCACAGAAGGTTCCAAGTTTCGACACGGCACCATAGTCACGGATCAAGACCCGTTATAGCGCACAATTAAAGTAATCTCAGTCAAAAAGAGAAATACATCTATGGTGATTGCGATGAAAAATGATCATAGACCTCGATACGAGCATACCCCCTCTCAAAATCTCATGTAGGTGCAAGATACACGAGATTTCAGGATGCCATATGGTATCGTAAGCGTAGATCGTATTTCACCACAGCAATAGAATAGAGCTTGATAGTTGTGAGGCTATAGTAGGTCATAACCTTAATCCACGATACCAGCACGTGCCTAGTAGAATCTCACGTGGACGTAGCACGCAAGGGTCCCTAGGTTTCGACACGGCACCGTGGTCTCAGGTCGTGGTGCTACTATAGGGCACAACCACAAAGACTCAGATAATTCAAGGAAATGAGACGTGTCGGATGAAGGCATGACACGTATGCAAATGGAAAGTCACAGTTTTGTAGTAACTCTCTCTATACTGGGACTTAAATTTCAAGTGCATACAAAATCTTTTGAAAAGTGAATTTTTAAAAATAGATCTCAGGATATTTGTAGTTAATTAGGAATCAATAAAACAACAAGATTGGGATGATTGTAAGGACAAAGAATTTTGAGAATCCAGAGAGATCTGTTGGGAACTCTCAAGTAGATTGATGATAGCCATAATTCAACAAAGAACTTTAGAAATTCAGGAAGAGATTCGAATATGACCTTGGAAAGGAGTTTGGAAGGGGTGAAGGCACAGTAATTGTAGGCTAGGATCATGACCATCAACCCTGATAGCAGCGAACGTCCAGCAGTTAACTTCCCATGGTTGTGATCCATAAGAGACCCTAGATTTCGACGCTGCATCTGGTCATGGATCATGATATCCCGTAGACTACAATCACCATAGCTTTCAACCAATCAGGAAACAGTAGGTGTCATGAAGGAGAGGATAAACCTGACACATGCGCGGAGAAACCAAGGATTCGGTAATTCCTTGCTTTGAATTCAGTGCTTCCAGAAGTTACCAAAGGACTGGAAACTTATGGAGCATGGATTTTCGATGGAAGAGAGCACATTAATTGTGACCTTCATGGGTGAGGAGCACAGGTTATGACATTAATAAGGCACCATAACCATGGTCAAACACCATCACAAGGTACAATTAACATAGCCTCAGTCAACAGGAGTCATACGAATAAACGTATGACAATCAGGACTATAATGGATAATGACTACGGTTTTCGATGTAAGCGAGTTCTTGCAAAATTTCTTGTGGAAACGAGCCATAAGAGATTTCAAGTCTCGACATTACATTGTATTGGTAGATCACCATTCATCACAGTAATATGTATTCGTTTCTACGAAAAGTGCAACGAAAGAGAGCTTATGAATTGTGAAGCTATGGTAGACCACAACCTTAAACCTCAATACACACGCTCCTAGTAGAATCTCGCATGACTCAGGCATGCGAGAGACCCTAGGCTCCATCATGGCATTGCGGTCACTGGTTATGACACCACCATAGAACACCATTATAATAGTTTTCGAAGGAAATGGCAACGTTTTGAAAGGAGAAAATAAAATTAAGGATGAACTAAAGTTTTCTAAGGAGTTGACATAGTAAATAAGTATATCCAGAAGTTCCCCAAGGACCAGGAACTTATGGAGCAACATTTATTGAAGATCGACCAAACTTGTTTATAACATGTAACTTTTAATGAAAGGAGATTTTTAATAAAATCGAACTGGGAAATTCAGTCATGCTAAGTACCATATGAGGGCGGTCACAATCATACCACGATACCCGCATACGCTCGGTAGCAAGCCACGTGGATGCATCACACATGGGGGCCTCACGTTTTATAGCGGTACCGTAGGTCGGGAACGACTTATCTCATCGAGGTACTAGCATTAGCTTGATGTTCCAAGCAAGAGGACAAATCCTTTTGAAAGGATTTAAAAGACCGTCTCCTTTTAAAATTTAAGTTATTGGTGACCCTTGCAAGAAAGATTTTAGAAATTAAATCGTTTTATAATTCTTTTCGGAATGGACTTTTGAGCAAAGGCGGTGAACAAAGGTGGAAGGAAGAGATAGGGCTTTCGTAAAAATATTGTACAATTGCCAAAAACCTTTCATGGTGATTGAATGAAAACCTTGTTTGGAAATTCAGAAGCATTTTGTAAGGCTTTAAAATCAGAAGAATATTTGAAAACCCTTTTAAGAATCAATGAGTTTTGATAGCAAAATCTTTTAAATGTATTCTTTTTCAAAATAATTTTCAAAACTTGGTTCGATTGGTGTGGTTTTCGAATCAAAGCATCACTTCTTTCCTCTTACTTTAAATAAAACCGGTCTCGCTTTCGTAATCAGCTTGGTTTTCGAAACTCATCTTTGACTGGAGTTGTCAGTAATCATCACCAGATCTTTCAGCAAGCATAAGGGAAGATATAAGAGTAAAGCCTTTTGGAAACAAGTTATATTTTGAAAATATAGGCTTACTTCATTATGGGGGAAGTATTAATTGTTGTAATGTCATGATGCATGCACGTTCCAACGCAACCAATATACTACGATATATATACATATATACTTGGTAAAATAATTATTAGAGCGACATGCACTCAATATTTTGGGAATATAGGGCATATTTAACTGCTAATCCACTACCAAGCCTAAAATCTAACTGCAATTCTATAGAAAGAATCAGGAAAGGACTTTAGAGAATGAATAAGGGAAGTTCAGAAGCAACTGGTACCAAACCACCCCGTTGATTTTATTTATTCGAAATCATTTTGAAGCTTTTGTAAAGTAATACTGCAAGTACTTTACAATGAAATGCTCCGATACCACTTGTGACAGAACCGCCTTAATCATAGGGCCCACGTGCGCCATCGTCGTCCCTAAGGACATCCGGTTACTGTGCACGAGTTCCCTAATGACCTAGGTGGCCTGCCGGGTCTCCTAGGAAACCCAATTTCCCCGAGGATCTCATTGTAAAGACATTGCAAGTATTACAACAGTTTACAAAAATAATCTAAATCAGAGTACAAGATGCGGAAGTATTACATATCTATAGATTAATAAATATAATTTTTACATTACCCAGATCAGAGCTTCGTAGTGGAGCAGCAGTATACAACTATACCCTTGCCCAAGGGTTGTACCAACAACACATCTTCACCCGTGCACGATCCAACAACCGGCACGGTCCTACACAGAAATTGAACTCTCGGCTCACCTGCAACAGGGGTTAACAAACCCTGAGTACTTGGGGTACTCCGCAAGACTTACCCGACTAAGGGTGTAAAATGAGACTCAGGAATGCAAGTCATAGGTAAGGCTAGCAGGAGAGAGAAGGTTTGCAGAAAAGCATTGCTAACCAACATTTTAATTATTTATCATTATAATCATAGTCATAATTCCAATAATCAATCTCATCTATCATCAATTCTCAACTTCCTTTGATCATTCGGTGAACCTAGTTGCGAACCACTTTTCGGGGTAGGTGTGAGGATCAAGTCTCCATTAACCGAGGAGCACGTCGATTCGAATCCAGAAAAATACCCAGCTGGGGATTCTAACCACACTGCATATGCAGCACGCCGGCATACATATACCAACCCGTCATCTAGGTCTTTCTATCCCGGAACCGGTCCTGCGCCACCCGGGAGCACAGTACTCCACTCGTCTCCAGGCACGCCGGCCACGTGGGTACACGCTACTCCCGCCATCTCTCCACTCCCAGTGCGTGGTTGTCGGTTCCAGCAATAGAGCCACCTGACTCTAGGCTTTCCACATAGGTATGTGGCTAGGCTGTTCATCATGATCACAGCAGGCCTACAACGAACGGTCCCTACTTCCTTCCTGCCGTCAGACTTGCATTGGGGCCTAGCCCGAATACAATACTGCCCGACAGTTTTATTATCATGCCTGAAGAGTAGTGTGACATGGGAAACGCCGTCCCATGAGCAGGCCACTCAACGAAACATATTCTGGGTGATACCGACCAGTTCCAAACTATTCCGAAAGCGACCATGCATCGGGACTCTAGCCCGAATACACATCGACCAACGGATAACAAGTTCTTCACCAATCATAAAGTATATACATGTACATAGCACAGAAAATAGTTTTTCTTTTATGGAATTCTAATTTCATTAAGCATGCCTAGCATTTTTTCAAATTATTTATTTAAATCAGGTTTCAGGGTAGTTATATGGGACAATGCATTTGGATAGGCAACAATCAACTCCTAGCAACCTAATGCAATAGATTAACTCGAATTGTAAAGGATTTCATAATAGAGGGTTAATGCACCGGGGCTTGCCTTCGATTGAGAAAAGGGTGGGATCGGGGTCGGTTCCGCAGATGTCAAATCCCTGGATCACCTCCGGAGTTGGCTCCCCAGCAGTGGCCTCAACCTTCACTCCTTCGCTCCCGGTCACTACACGTGTGCAATGATGCATGCTTAACATGATGCAACAATGTAAATAGAAATGCGATAATCAACGATTAACATCTTGAGTACAACTTTCCTTCACGGAGAAGTTGTATTCGGAATTCGCAAAATAATATAACAATTATTATTTCTAACCGTCGTAGAAAGCCGCTGCACAACTTTATTACTACAACCTACAATATCATCTTACATTGCCAAGGATCATAGGGTGGTAGACCCTTGGACTACAATCAATCCAAAATTCACACCAAATCCTAAATTCATTTCCCCTACACATTTTATTTATTTTCCTTATTTTACCCATATTTATCAACTGACCAAATTAACTCCAATTGTGACTAAACTTTACCAACAGCTAGATTTCATCATCAAACAGAGCCACAATTAATTTCATGATTTTTAGAAATTCCTACAATTTATTAAAAATCAATAAAATTGCATTATTCATTTATTTGGCTGATTTTTACTCCTAATAGAAAAGACCTGAAACTCATAAATGATATTTTTCTTAAATGCTACACACTGTATAGAGCATACACAAAAATTGTCATCATTTTAGGAGTAGTAATTTAACCCACACAAAAATGACAAACTGCAACACTATTTATTCAAAATTAAATTAGAAAAGTATTCGTGATTTGCTGAAAAATGGAAAGCGATATTCGGCCCGGGACGGCCCAAGACCAGACAGGCCGGCCCACTCGGCCGCTCCCGCACCGGCCCGTGCCCAGGCGCCAACTGAGGCGCTGACAGGCGGACCCCGCCTGTCAGCTCCTCCTCCTACCTCACGCCGCGCCTCCCGCACGCGTGCGCACGCGGCGGCCGCCGCGGACTCGCCGCCGACGACCCCAAACGGCGAACACGAGCGGACCTACGGCTACTCTACGTTCTAGCGGACACCCCTGAGCACCTAACCTCCACCCTAGCCGCCTCCAACGAGGTGTTCCTCGCCCATGGCGGACACGGCGGCACAGCGGACGTGCGCCGGTTGACACAGCGCGGTAGAGTTCAAAGAAAAGGGCGGGGAGTATTCAGAGGCTCACCACGAGTCTAGTGACGCAGCTGACTGGGGCTAAGGAAGGCTAGCAAGGCGAGTTTGACGGCGGCGACGAAAGCGGCGGCTCGGCTCCGGCGATGACGACTCGTTCCGGCAAACCTAGACCACCAAAGAGCCAACCAAGAGGAGCATGATGAACCACGGACTATACAGAGGCTAGAACATGAGCCAAAGGACTCCAGAGCTCACCCGAGCAGCCTGGAGATGACGACGATCGCCGCGGCGGGGCTCCGACCACCCACGAAGACGACGAAACGCGTCCTTGCACACACACGGGTTCCCGGACACTACCAAGGACATCAAACGATGCGCAAGGGAGCTAACTTGTTGGCTGCGACACGGAGAGGATGGAGATAGACAGTGGACAGCGAATTCCGCCGCGGACCGAGAAGTCGGCAATGGCGACGGTGGTGGAAAACGGCAAGAATGCCGGTGGCGGAGTGCTTTACAGGCTGCGCGAGTGAGGGCAACGGGTAGAGAGGATCCCCACGGGTCGTCTTTAAGCCAACGTGGGAGCAGGGGACGGCAAGGATGGCCGCGCCGTGCCCGACCATGCCGGCGGCAGAGGAACAGGGGAGAGAGAGGACAAGGTCCATGCCGAGCACTGTAGCAACCCTATTCCCCTTTTGACTTTGCTGCCCAAAAACGCCAAAATTTATATAATAAGATGAAAAATCACCAGAAACAAAGTTGTAGTACAAATTGTGCTGGTCACCTTTGGTATTTGAAACATTTTCAAATTCTGAATATTTTTGAAACTATTAAAAAGGGGTAAAATGGGTTTTTGAATCCCAAACTAAAATTTTAAAATTACTTTTGATTTTCCTCAACAACTTGAAAAATGGTAAAAATAAAAGTTGTTCCCCTCAGAGAGCTTTACAACTTTCATTAAGGAAGTTTTGTCAGATTCCAAATAATTTTTGAAATGACATTTTAAATTCAAGTTTCAATTCACTGTTTAGAGTTAAATTCAAATTTCCACAACAAAACTTTAAAATCTCTAAAAATAAAAGTTGCCACTTTTAAATAGACCTACAACTTTCATTAAGGGACCATCTCAAGATTCCTTCTAGAATTTGATTTAGGTTTTTGGGACCAAAATAGGTTTTTAGGCGGGAGTCTGATCGGGAACTAGAAAATCAAAATTTTATATAATAACTTTAAAATCTCTAAATACAAAAGTTGTTCCATTTTATGAACTTTACAGCCTTTATATAATGGGTTTTGGCAAATTCTTAATAACTTTCAATATAAAGGTTTAAGTTCAAAACTTTATACACCAATTAGGGTTTTATTTAAAATTTCAAATAGTAACTTCGAGATCACTCAATGTAAAAGTTGCTCAACTTTTCAAGAGCTAGAAGTTTTATTTAAGGCTCAAGACCAAATTCTTATTAGTTCTTGGAATAGGGTGTTGGGTCCTATTTTAGGGTTTATGAAGGAGTTTTATTTTATCGTCCAGATGGGATTTGACCAAATGCAATTAAACTAGTATTTATGAAATCAAATCACTCTAGGTTACCTATGCACAATCACATGGAAGAATAAAAATTGTTTTAGTTAATGCACCCTAATGATGAGTTTATGCAGGATGATTTGCATGAAATCATGATGACATGGCGGTTTTTGTTACAGTAACACCAGGGGTGTTACATCAACCAAGCCGATCTTGAAGCCCTTGTTGATGAGGAAGTCGCGGAGGCGCTCATACCAAGCCCATGGAGCTTGTTTCAAACCATATAGCGCCTTGGACAACCTATAAACGTAGTTTGGATATCTAAAGTCTTCAAAACCCGGCGGTTGGGAAACATAGACAAGTTCATTTATGAAGCCATTTAAAAATGCACTTTTCACATCTATTTGAAAAAGTTTTAGGTTGTGATTATATGCATATGCAAGTAGGATACGAATGGCCTCTAATCTTGCCACCGGGGCAAAAGTCTCCCCAAAATCCAAGCCTTCAACTTGAGAGAACCCTTTTGCCACGAGCCTTGACTTGTTTCTCACAATGTTGCCCTTGTCGTCTCGCTTGTTGCGGAACACCCACTTGGTGCCTATGACTCTTGCTCCTTTTGGCTTCTCTTCAAGTGTCCACACTTGATTGCGGGTGAAGTTGTTGAGTTCTTCATGCATGGCATTCACCCAATCCGGATCTTGAAGAGCTTCTTCTATGCTAGTAGGCTCAATGCAAGAGACAAACGAGTGATGTTTAATGAATTGAACATGCCTTTGTGAGCGAGTCATTACCCTCCTTGAAGGACTCCCTATTATGAGATCTTGAGGATGTGCTTGTAGGAGTGGAGTAGTTCTTCTATCAACCACTTGAGAAGGAGGTTGTGGAGCATCAACATCTTGTGCTTGTGCCTCAACTTCTTCTTGTTAGATGTGTGTGTCTTCATGTGGATCCACCCCATCTTTATCTTCATCATCTTGAGGCACATTTGATGAAGATGGTTGATCGATCACTTGCACATCATCACCATCATCTACATCATCCTTTGGCTTGATGTCTTCGGTTGGCATGTTCTTCATAGCCTTCCTCAGTGGTTCATCACCTACATCATCAAGATTCTCATGCTCTCCTTGAGAGCCGTTAGATTCATCGAACTCCACATCATATGTTTCATCAACAAGGACGGTGGCATTGTTGAATACTCTATATGCTTTGGACTTCAATAAGTAACCAACAAGAAAACCAATATCACAACGTCTTTGGAACTTCCCTAAGTGTTGTCACTTCTTGTAGATGTAGCATTTGCAACCAAACACCCGGAAGTAGGAGACGTCCGGCTTCTTGCCAATGAGTAGCTCATAGAGAGTCTTCTTTAGCAACCGGTGAGGGAATAGGCCGTTGGATGCATAGCATGCGGTGTTGATTGCCTCTGCCCAAAACCTCTCCGGTGTGTTGTACTCATCAAGCATAGTCCTTACAAGGGTGATCAATGTTCGGTTCTTCCTTTCAACAACTCCATTTTGTTGAGGGGTATAGGAGGACGAGACTTCATGTTTGATCCCAACTTCATCACAATAAACTTCAATGTTTGTGTTGTCAAACTCTTTCCCATTGTCACTTCTAATCTTCTTGATCTTCACTTCAAATTCATTTTGTGCACTCTTGGCAAACTTCTTGAATGATCCGGCAACTTCGGTCTTGTAATGGAGAAAGAACACCAAGTGTATCTTGAGAAATCATCAATAATTACTAGACAATAGAGCTTGCCACCAATACTTGCATAAATTGTTGGCCCAAATAGATCCATGTGAAGTAACTCTAATGGTCTTGATGTAGATACAAATGCCTTGGATGGATGAGTATTTGCAACTTGCTTGCCAGCTTGACAAGCACTACAAAGTTTGTCCTTCTCAAATACTACATCTTTCAAACCTCTCACCATTTCCTTTTTCAATAGCTTCTTGAGTGTGCTCCTCCCAACATGTGCAAGCCTTCTATGTCATAGCCACTCAAAAGATTGTTTGGTGAATAGACAAGTCTTCAAGTTAGCATCATCCGAATTGAAGTCCACTAGATAGAGGTGATTGTACCGAAAGCCCTTGAATATTACTTGATTGTCATTTTTCTTGGAAACAACCACTTCTTCACTTGTAAATAGGCATTGGAAGCCAAGATCACACAATTGACCAACCGATAGCAAGTTGAAGCTCAAGAAAGCAACTAGAAGCACATTTCAAATTGAATGATCATTGGAGATAGCTACT
Source organism: Eremochloa ophiuroides (assembly GCA_038502445.1). Taxonomy (NCBI): domain Eukaryota; kingdom Viridiplantae; phylum Streptophyta; class Magnoliopsida; order Poales; family Poaceae; genus Eremochloa; species Eremochloa ophiuroides. Next base: position 67,478,154 of record JAHLJS010000006.1, read on the forward strand.
TTGCCAAGCCCTTACACTTTACTCTTGGAATTATAACCAAATGTTATCTTTCCTTGGTCTTCTATATTCTCTTCAAGTGAGGTGAACATACGACCAGCACCGGTCATATGTTGAGTGCATCCACTATCAATTACCCAATGAGTGCCACCGGTCTTATAGTTCACCTACACACAACAAATCAAGCTTGATGTTTAGGAACCCATACTTGAGAAGGGCTCCGGACTTTCTCAACCAAAGCTTTTGCCACCCACAATTGCCTAGGCCTATTCTTGTTAGGGGGTCCTAAGAACATGACTTTCACTTTGCTCTTAGAATCTTTCCTTAGCATGAAATGAGCATCAAAGGCAAAGGGCCTAGCATGGTTGGGCAAAGGTTGTGGTGGTGGTGTCTTGTACTCATGAGCAAAGTGTCCTTCTTGACCACATTCAAAGCATCTCTTTGGCTTGGGCTTTGGCTTGTTCTTGGCTTTGTTGAGGCGATTTTGAGCTCTAATGTTTTGGACCTTCTCACCCATGTAGCCAATCCCACTTCTATCAAACTTCATCACGGTGCTCATGAGGAGATCAGTTTGGAGATATTGGCCTCTTGTGAATCTTTGCAAGCCTACGGTGAGATGACTCTTCTCTTGCTTTAATTTCTTGTTTTTTTCCAATAAGCTTGCAAGTTGACACTTCTCATTCTTGAGGATTTTGTTCTCTTCTCTAAGCACTTGAACTTCATCATCTTCTTTCACCGCTTCAATGACAATAGTGTTGGTGGTTGATTGCTTCTCAAGCTCTTTCTTCAAGTTGTTATTTTCAATCTTGAGCTTCAAATAATCATCATGGCAATCAGCCACCACCACTTCCTTACCTTTGCTACTAGCTTCTTGCTCAATGATCAAATCGTTACATGATGTAGCTATGTCACACTTAACAACAAGGTTAGGAGCATCATGTGTTTCATTGGAAAGCAAGTCATAAGTCATAGCAAGGTTATCATGGTTCACCTTTACTTGAGTGTAATCCTCTTTTAGCTTGTTGTAGCTAGTGGTGAGCTCAATGTGTATCCTCTCAAGTTTATCATGTTTTCTTTGAGCTCTTTTATGTTAGTTTTGAGCTCCTTAAGCTTGGATGACACATTTAGGTTCTCAACTCTAAGTTCATCACTAGCTTTAGTGAATTGTTCATTCTTAACTAAGAGGTTGCCATTCTCAACTTTTAGCTTTTCATTTTTATTTGTAAGCTTTCTTATAACTTTGGTGTAGTCATTAAGTAAGCTACCAAGTTCATCATATGTAGGTGAATCGTACTCATTGTCACTATCACTACTCTCCTTATCACTTTGTACCTTCTTGTCCTTAGCCATGAGGTAAAGGTGTGTTGGAGATGAGGGCGGTGATGGTGGTGGAGGAATAGAAGTCCCAATAACAAGAGCGGCCACCTTCTCATTCTCATCATCGTTTTCTTCTTCGGAAGAGCCACTAGAAGATTCAATGTCGGTGAGCCAATCACCAACAATGTATGTCTTGCCATTCTTCTTGTTCTTGTGAAATTGGTTCTTCTTGAATGGCTTGGCCTTCTTCTCATCATCACTCTCATCACTAGAGTCTTGCCTTTTGCCCTTGTTCTTGTTCTTAAACTTGTCTTTCTTGGGCTTTGGGCATTGATGAGCAAGATGTCCAAGCTCTCCATAATTGTGGCAATCCATCTCGGAGATGGGCTTTCTTTTGCTACTAGTGAAGAACTTCTTCTTGTTGGAATCAAATTTGATTCCCTTGTTGTTGAGCTTCTTGAGCATCTTGGTGGTCTTCCTCACCATGAGAGCAATCTCCACATCTTCATCATCATCTTCACTTGTGGAGTGAAGGGAAGTGTACTTGACTTGAGCTTTGCCTTTCTTGTCGGCCTTGAGTGCCAAGTCTTTCTTCTCTTCTTTCTTGGATGATGATCTATCTTGAGGAGTGATCTTCATGTACATCTAATGAGCATTGATCTTCCCCAATATTTGAGTGGGGGTTGCATTGTAGAGATCCGTTTGATGAAGTACGGTTACAATGTGACCATACTTCTCAATTGGAAGAGCATTGAGGATTCTCCTTGCAACCTCGGTCGGTGAGATTTGAGTGAGTCCAAAGCTATTTACTTCATCTATAATGATATTCAACCGAGAATACATGTCATTATCACTTTCATTAGGAAGCATTTTGAAAGAATTGAGCTTGTCAATGATAAGATAGTATCGTTCCTCTTGCTCATTCTTAGTTCCCTCATGGAGCGCACAAATATCCGACCATAGAGCATGGGCGTTTTTGTGGTTCCTCACACGGTTGAACACCTCTTTGCTAAGGCCTCTAAAGATGATGTTTCGAGCCTTAACATTCCACTTCTCGTGCTCTTCCTCAACGGGAGTGGGGTACCCTTGTGTGGCGGCTTTGTGAACACCAGGTCCACCGCCTTAAGGTATGCCTCCATACGAATCTTCCAATAAGGAAAATCGTTACCGTCAAAGACGGGAGGGGGACCATCGTGACCACCGGACATCCTTTCTCTTGGCGGTTAAGCCAAATTAATGAGCAACAAGGCTCCGATACCAATTGAAAGGATCAAGGATGCCCAAGAGGGGGGTGAATTGGGCAACTAATAATTTTTTTGAAATACAATTCAACCTATCGTAATTTGCCCAATGTCACCCCACAAGTGCTTATGTCAATTCTATTCCTAAAACAAGTTATGCAACCTAGAGCCAAGTCCTATCACAAGTATACTACTCTAGGAAAGTAGAGAACGCAAAGGAAATGCGGGAATGTAAAGAGTTAGAATGACAAATCCGGTTTTTCCCGAGGTATCGGAGAGTCGGCACTCCCCACTAGTCCTCGTTGGAGCACCCACGCAAGGGTGTAGCTCCTCCTTGATCTTTGCAAAGATCAAGTGCTCTCTACGGGCTGATCCTTTGCCTCTCCGACGCGGTGGATCGCCCACAACCGCTCACAACTTCGACTTGGGCCGCCCACAAGCTCTCCAAGCGGTCACCAAGGCACCGATCACCACCAAACCGTCTAGGTGATGCCGATCACCAAGAGTAACAAGCCTAGACTCTCACTTGACCAAGAACAAGGCCAAAGAGGGTGATGGATGCACACAAGTCACTCTTGATCTCTCTAGAGAAGAAGCTCATAAGCAATGGAGTTCACACTAATCTCCCTAGGGCTCTTGCTCTCTCACAAGATCAACAAAGGTTCCTTCAGCTGTTAGAAATGGCAAGAGAGATAGAATGGAGGCTATGGTGGAGTATAAATACTCACCCTCTTCAAAACTAGCCGTTCCTCACTTTCCTGCGAACCGTCGGACGCTGCCGAGGCTCGACCGTCGGACCATTTGCCACAGTCCGACTCTCACAGTCGCACTGTGCTCAGTCTTATGTCAGAGGGGCATCGGACCGAACTCGATGGTCCGACGCTCCACCGTCCGACGCTCTGTATCAGCTGGCACAGTGCCTCTCAACGGCTATAATACGGAGCAATGGTCCGACGCACACCGTCGAACCAAGTCCGACGCTCTTTTTCACTGTTGGAACCTCTCTGAAAGCATCGGACGCTAAGAAACCTTAGTCCGACGCTCGCTTTCACAACGGTCCGACGCTCGCTTGAACACCCCGAGGCACCGTCGAACTCTGGCCAATGGTCCGACGACCATCCAGCCAGGGTCCGACGCTCCCTGGCACGCTGAGAATCGTCCAGGGGCTGCCACGTGTTGTCGGACTCTCACTATTGATCCGACACCCATATTAGGTAGAGTCCGACGCCTCTATTTTGATCAAAAATTCGCCGAATCGAAAACTTTCCAAAACGAAGTTTGATCCTCTCTATCTCAAGAGTTTCCCTGGGCTGTCTAGAGCTATGTTGGACAAGTGTGCATCACATCTACACTCTCTAATCTATCACCGTCTTGTCTTCCATCCTTTGAAAACCGAAACGAATTTCATCGCTAGGGGCTTGAACCTACATGTTATTATGACCTAACCTATAGGTTATCCTGCAAAACACACGTTAGTCATAATAACTGTCTTGTTGTCATTAATCACCGAAACCACTAGATCCTAGATGCTTCAAGATCGTTAAGATGCTAAAATAAATTAAACCACTTATTTCGATTTATGCATAGTTGTTTTTGCATTTTTATTTTTTTCAGCATCTTAACTACTTCAAATTAAAAAACTTAAGACTAGAAAATTGTAGATCTCGAGCCCTACAGCTTTCTTATAAAAAGTATCTTCATTTAGTAGCATATAAGAAAGATATGATTTTTTTTAATATGATAAGTGCTTGTATGCGATTATTGTACTGTTAAAAAATTATTTGACTTTTTTAACGTCTTAAAACCTTATATAAAAAAAACTCGAAACTAGAAAATTATATATCCCATAGAGAGCTATAACTTCTATAAAATAACCATTTTCATCCAAGATCATTATGAAAAATATACAATTTTTTTATTATTCTACGGAGTGTAGTTACAGTGCCCTAAAATTAGATTTTTTCTTTTTTAAATTTATATCAAAATTGGCTACAGTATTTAGGACTTTGATGACACATTTTGTTAAGTTTAGCTACCTATGAATGATCACTTTGAGACACACCCTCCGCTAAGTTTGCTAAATCACGTCGGAGCTCATGCTAACGTCCCAACTCGAACAGTCCAACTACCCGACATTATTTTGTTCATTAATCGGACATTTGTTACTTCTCGCTCGCTGCAAAAGTCCCAATACCCATCATTTTCACCAGCATCAACCGGACAGCAAAAAAAGAAGAGCCAGTTTCCCACAAGCTGATCTTACTATTCAATTTTACCAAGCTCAAGTTTACAGGAAGCCACGACCACAAGACTGCGTTACTGTTGTCAATGCATATTTTATGGGAATACAGAATAGAGACCGGGTTTATAAAATAATAAGTGATGCATTAGAAATAAATATCCAAACTAACGCAGATTACGCCTTCGTGCCTTCGTGGACTCATGGTCCATGATTATTGCAGTTACTTCCGTGCTTCGGATTTCCTCTGCTCCTTGGCTGCGATAAACAAAATAAAATTTAGTGCGTGCCATAATGATCAACAAACAAATGAATTTCTATATGTTATATGCCGACTAGTTTTGTTGAGTTCAAGAAATATGAAATATGAGCCAATGCAAAGCACGTTGTACAAAACAAAGTTACCAAATGGTTTTAGAAAAAAAACCGTAAATATCCATATAAAACTTATAAGTATGAGGTAGAACAGGAACATGCTATGTTTCTGAGCAATCGAACAAATAGCAGAACTTAAGTGCATGAAACAAGAAAAGGATGTACCAGCTTTCTCCTCTTCGCGTTTCTTTGCAGCATCAGCCCTTTGCTGTCTTATTAAAGCAAGACGTTCTGCATCCAGAAAATTATATGGTTTACGGTTGTTTGAAGTTCAGGAGCAGGGTTTCAATACTGACACAAACTGAGAACAACATATGATGAAATTGCACACATTTAGACAATTTATATCAGCTTTAAACTCCCGAGAGCTGCACTTGATGTAACAGGAAAACATCAAATGGCAGAACATTATGCAGAAAATTGTTTGGTGCATGAAAAGGTAACCATCATATTCCACAATTGCAGAACATCTATGCAGAAAATACTTTAATTTATTAGTTATAAATTTGGGCAGAAATTCAACAGTGAATGCGGCAAGGAAGTCTGCATATATAACCATAAAACCATTACCGAAACACAACATTTATAATGTAGATTGAATGCTTAAACCTTGAATAAAAGTAAGATCTACTAGGCCGTGCTTGAACATAAGAAGGTAATATCATTGTGTGATTGCCTATTTCATGTAGCAATTTAGCATTGGTCCCTCTACCTGTATGTGGTGCACATTAGGCATCATGAAAAGTTTAACATTTGTCATGGCTAGCTTCAGATAGATTCAAATTAATTTTACTAGTACCCTGTACCAAGAACCTCCTTCAATGTAATGTATGTTTTTACAAAACAAACTAGAAACTGTGATGATACTTCCAAAAGCAGGTTGAGGTTGCTGTGGTCTTGTGCATTGTGGAAATACTAAGTGTAACAGAGTCCTCACCCAAATCTTTCCGTGCTTGTTCTGTTTTTCCTTGCTCCTGAAGTTTCATATAACGTTCATGAGCTTTTTGTTTCTCAAGCTCCTCTCTACAGAACAAAAAATAATAACATGTAAATATAATCGATGTATAAGAAAAGTTCAAAGATAGTAAGCTTCCCCCGACCACCCATCAATGGCCCTAGTAATAGGTGAAACATTAATGGTGTGTTTGGTTTGTGGAGTCACACCATGCTTCATGAGGTGATGCATCATGAGTTTATCCCATGAAGTTTGGTGGAATCAACCCATTCCTCATGCATGTACTAATTTTGGTGCTAGATCAATATTCAATTCCATTCCACAAACCAAATAGAAAAAGTGAGGAGTGAGAAGAAGATGGACCACCTCATTCCTGAAACTAAACACACCCTAACATCAAGAATATGTTTACGCCAAGACATTCCTCAAGTTCATGAGCATGTAATATCATTTGAATGTGTGGCAATTTGGCACAAAAGCAAAATGCTGCCCTGTAACATTTTTCTGTAATCCATTGCATATTTTATTTCTGCGTTGCTCACAAGCTTCAGTTAGCAGTTTTCCTCAAGCCAAACGATATTAGGAAGAAATAGGTATAGCAGGGAAAATGAACTGCAAATATGAATACTCAAATTTATTGTCAGTCGGAAAATAAGACTGACACATTTTTTAGCTCAAATAAAGTTCACCTTTCGCGCCTTGAGAGTTCAGTTGTTTTTCCAAGCTGTATAAAATGAAAATGCTTAGTTAGCAGGGCATATAGTAAAAGATGATTCAACTAATAAAGTATGACTCAAAAATGCAGCAAAAGTGCTTAACAACAATTAGCCTGAGTTACATGGATACATCAGGTCACCCTCATATCCTGTATCGGATATGTATCCGATATGGATATGCACAGGATACAGAATGTAGACGTCTCCGTGTAGTATTTTTTATGAAAAATAAATAATGGAATTTCTGATACGTGGACGGAAACATGTTGAGATGTATTTTTTCCTGGAGAGCTTAAAAGAAGGGAACTTAAAAGTACAACACACCCAAAAACACACACTATACCCACGCACAGATGCACAGATTAGAGAGCTACAATTGTGCCTGTTTCTTCAAAGAACATGACCCTATCTGATAGCTAATTAAACCTTCTACCTGGCTGCTACATCAATCAAGTTAGCCCTTCGGCGCCAGCAATGCACTAAAGTTGAGCCTCCTCAAGGATATTTCTAAACACAAGTTGTATGTTGGGAATAGCTCCATTAAACACAGTCCTTACAATGTTTCCAAAGAATCCAAGCACCGAGGGTAATCAGCGAATTCAAGCCACACTTGAAGTCCTCAGGGAAGAAAGCAATGATACATATCCACCATTTAAAGAAATCAAGACATGTATTGAAGTGTTTTGTGGATATGGCCCAGACCAGTAGATCCACTATAACCATTGGCCCACACGTGAGCCAGAAAAGAACGCACATGGCACTGCCCGCCCGACTTCCTGTTTGCCCAGCTGCCCGCCTGTTTGGATTTTGCACCAAGTGCTTTCTCATTTGAATTTTGCAAGTTTCAACTTTGAGAATTGGATGGATATGTTGTATCCGTGCATCAGTTTTTTTTTAAAAAAAATACTGATAAATGTATCCGTATCCGTGCTGCATACTCAGTTTTTTTATATAAAAAAATATTGTATCTGCATATATCTATCAAACCAATACTGATAAATGTGTCCGTATCCGTGCTGCATACTCATGGCGAAAGAATTGTGGAGGTCAAATCCAGCAGGATAACATCATAACAAATTGTATTCCTCCTTGACTATACAAGAGTAAAACAACGACAATGCATTTGTATACCATTATGGCTATGTCAACATACGGTAGGAGAAACTGGGCAACTGCGAGGCATCGTTGCCTCCTAAAAGCATGGTGACATTAAGATTAGGAAAAACAAAGATGCTACCAGAGTCAGCAACTTACATCAACTTCCTTGGCCTTTATATTCTTGGCCTTCACTAAGTTCGGATTTTCAATCTGAATAATACCCTCAGTACCTTTATGTTTCTGGGAATATCAAGGTAGCATATCAGATCATTATGAATGAAGCATGCACATGGGTATAAGCTAGCTGGATTGGAAAGTCCTTACAGGTTTGTCATCAGACTCGTCTTTGGATTCTTCCTCCTCAGACTCTTCTCTTTCTTCCTCTTCCTCCTCTTCCTCTTCCTCTTCCTCTTCCTCCTTCTATTTAATTTCCAAAACAAACACAGCAACAAGAACATATAAGCCAAAATCAAATTTGCAGCTAGGTAATGTCCAAACAGATGAGTTTTTTAATCAGTAAGCATGCCTAGCTGATGAAACTTTTACAATGACATTGATTAATGGAATCAAATTTTATCAGGCTTTTTTAATTATTCAGCAAAAGCAATAGCTAAATTGTGCTAGCATCATCAGAGTAATAAAAAAAGCTCAACGACAAAGAATGGCTAACGCTTTTGCAACAAAATGGTTGCCAAACTAAATTGGGAATTTAATTGACATAAGGGCCTAGCACAAATCTTCCAGGGTGCACGCCAAACATAATTACTCCATAAAATTAACAAATCATTGTACCCATTCTAGAAAGTGATCTTCCATGGGGCAATATGAAATATGAATTGGAGAAAGAACTGTTAGCTGTATTTAATACTATAGTATCCAAAGCAAGTGATGACGAAAACCATTTTGACTCATAGGAGTGCAAAGGGTCAAGGGAATAAAAGTAGCACTCATCATGTGGATGAGACTAATTGAATGAATAGTACAGACCTTCTTAAAGGTGCGAGGGCGACCTGAAGTACCAGCAGCTGCAATTATTTAGAGGGTAAAAAGGTTATCAGAAACAAGCCCAAAAAAAATTCTCTTAGCAGGTCAACTCCAGAAAGTATCCATCTATGCCCCAAGTAGAAAATTAACAAAAAAAAAAAAAAGAAGGCTTAAGTGTAGCATTTCTTTCCTCTATCCAACCCCTAGAGAGCTTTATCTGAGGCCAGATACAGTGTGCTAATTGATTTATCACTGCGTTTAAACTTCACACAAAACCTTTTCCGTGAAGATCTGTGACAGTGAAGGTGAAATAAAGCTACATCTGAATCAAGAGCAGAATAGCATCAAGTTGTCTTAGTGCATCATTGCAGGATGAATAAAAGCAACTAAACCTTTGAAGCACAATTATGTACCCAAACCAAATGGTAAGTGCAAACAGGTGACTGAGCTTCTAAATCGAACAACTAGATCAACAAATCATCGTTCCTCCAACCATCGAATCCCATGGAAACCTCGCAGCACAGGCTTAAAACGAAGAATCTAAGTGGCAACTCGCAACAAGCTACTGAATGGTTTGAATTCTGTTCGGCCACGCAAACCCAGTCAAGAGCTAGCTCACCCCCGGAATCATCAGATCAAGCAGTCGCCAAGGCTAATCGTGGCACCCTACAGATGTATGAAATCGAATTCGACCTACAGACGGGACCAAAGGGGAAGGATGATGAGGCGGGCGGGCGCGTCGTTACCGATCTCCTCGGGTGTGGAGAAGTTGCGGCGGCCGGTGGGCTTTCCCTTGAACTTTCCCCTCCCCATGGCGGCGGCGAGCGAAGGGCGGGGGAGGCTGGTGCAGAACTGCAGATAGAGCGCGAGCTTGAAGCCTTGAAGGAGCGGGGACCGGAGGGGTTCTCGCCTAGCCTAGGTTGCACGCTGGGTGGGCACTGGCTGAACCGCGGAAGGAATCGGAAACCCTACCGCATTAACACTGGTGGGCTGGGAATCGCGGGGTGGGGAATGGGGAATTCGGCGCGGTTCGGCCCTCCATGGCTCCTGATAAGCATGGGCAAAAATAACCGAAACCAAAGGCCCAATTTAGTTGGCGGAAAAGATGGGAAAACGGATCAAAAGTTGTATCGTAGTATTTTTATTTATATTTGATAACTTTTATCAATCATGACCTAAATAGACTCAAAAGATTCATCTCGGCCTAATCAGGCAAAAAGTATAAACATACAACACCTGCTACTTCATTTAGTGCTCCATGTAGGCGAAAGGTACAATTGATGTGATGATGATATGATGAGGAATAGTGGCACATATTGAGAAGTAAACGGGGCCAAAGAATCCAAACCATAAAATTTAGTTCCTTGTTTGCTTCCTGATATTGAGGAACCGAAATAAACCAAAACAAAAATCAGTTCACACTCTCGGTTAATCAAACTAAACGAAAAAAACTAAATTCACTTGTATTTTAAAATAGCATATTTAGTTTATGTGTAGTATTTCATATTTAAAATGTTATATATTTGTGTTACTATTTGCTATTGTTGCCTTATAAATTATTATGTAATAAAAATGGATATAGTGTACATAAATTTGCGTTGAAATAAGTATATTTATTGTTGTCTTGATCTCTGGTGGAAAAGTTCTGTTAGTTCAGTTATAACCGGAACAAACCGAAATTATTGGTTCCGAGATTTTTTAAGAACCGGTCAGTTCCTATTGTCTAAGAACCAAATTTCTTCGAATACCGAGAAACCAAATCGAACCAAAGACCCGAGAGCCTCCACTCAAAAAAAAAAAAACTCCATAAAATGGTGCGGCTTAACTCGCTAAATAGAATATTTTGGTTTTTTCAGTAATAGTGTATTTTCTCTCACAGTAAATCATTAAGCCGAAATCAGTGGTTCTTTTAAGACAAGCCAACACTCCCAGGGCTGAAAGAAAATTATAATTGGAATTACTAGTACTACTTTTTTGGAGCCACAGAGTGGATCGCTAATCGCTAACACGCAACACGTCTGCTATTTCAGTCGTAATGTTAATTGGAATAATTAGTACTACTTCAAAATTATAATTGCCTAATTGGATTGTAAAATAATCCAATAACCTCCTTTTTCTGCTTACAGGATGTGAAATCTATCTAGGAAAATCAAAGTAGACGTCGAAGACTCGAATTTGAAGGTAACACTCTTTTATTTACATTACACAAGTACGTGGAACTCTTTTTATATCATTGTTTTTCTCCCATCAAACAATAATTCAAGGTTAGTTGTTGTCTACTATGTGCTACTAAAAGGTACTCCTTCCGTACCAAAATAGATTTCATTCTTACTTGCCGAGAAGTCAAAGACTTTTTATCTTTGATCAAATATATATACAAAATTATTAATATTTAAATATATAACTAGTATCATTAGATAGATCTTTGAATATACTTTCATAATATATTTATTTGGAAATATAAATATTACACGTATTTTCTATAAACCCAGTCAAAGTTGATAAAGTTTAACTAGTATGTATCCTATAGCAACATCTATTTTTAGACGGAGGGAGTACCGACCTTGCTTGATCAGACCTTGCACGACATGAGGGAAATCTGTTATTTGTCCCACCTAGCGATGGTTCGCTCTAGGTCCACTTTTCCATGCGCTTTAAACTATTGTGTGTTTGATCATCTCTTCCTTTTATAACTCCCTTTCATCCACCAATTTGGTTTTGTTGCTGTCAAATTCACAGTGTAAGGTACAACGTTGGCAAGTAGTTGTGGCGAGCTCATGACATGATAGGCGTGAAGGAGAAGAGTGGGGGCAACCTCATAACGATGCTCATGTCTGCGTAGCTCCATCACTCTGTCATTGTTGAGTCTATTGTCCTCCCCCTCTTCCTTGCCTTGAGCGATAGTCGAGCCTCACAACTGACAGATCAAAAAATGTTGCACATCCTCTCTCCACCTCCAAACAACAAATAAATAGAATAGTTCTATCTAAAACCTAACCACAGTTGACAAATTCATCCTAAAACTTAGGGACAAAACCATCCATCCCCGATTGCCTCGAGATCAAACATGTAGATTTGTACGTTTTGCAAGCATGGATGCATGGCCTAGATTCTTGGATCAGCCCACTTAGGATTAGCGAAAATTAAGACTAGTTGGCCCTAGTGTACATAGTACACGGTGGTGTGGATCGGTAACTCACTCCAACAAATGTGGATTGATGCGAATCCGATTACATCCAAATAAGACGCTAAATCTTTCAAGTTTTTTTTATTCGATACTCAGTATTTCATAAAATAAAATGCCTTTCTGGCGGTGTAGTTGTCGTTGCCTGAAATGATAAAGCATCCCATCTCTTCTTTTATGAGCATCCATAATCATGACCATGGCCATCTGGCCATCTGTCAATGGTATATTTCTCTATCGAGGTGGATTCCATAATGATCCCACCCGAATCTAGGGCCTCGTCGGGAGATGGACAAGGAAGAATAACTTCTCTTTCTGAGCGAGACAGCTGGGACCATAACGAAGTCGTGATGGCTGTGTCATCTATATTCACTGGGCTAGTTCATTTTGGCATCAGTCACAAACCAATCAAAAGCAAAACTATTCTCTGCTCACAATTCACAAGTTGGGCATCATCCACTGCAGGGTTTTTTTTTCAGATAATGGATCTTCCACTGCAGCTATCAGAACAAAACTATTCGACAGTTTTGCATCAGCCGCTCCAGCTTGGCAGCATCTCAAAACAAAAACATTCACTCATTGGTTATCAGTTTATACTAGCGACTTCTCTTGCATCGGCTTTTATTGCTATGACAAGTTACCCTACATGTCAAAAGCAACTCACGAACCTGCAGCTGCAAAATACCACCGGGAGTCGAGAGGTTTCAAGAGCAATAATTTGAGTTTAAGGATAAAGATTGCACCCAGATTCAGAACAGGATATATTGATGCACATACAACGTGACAGATAGATGGAACCACCAACGTGACAGGTTACCAAACCAGAGATTTGTCTTACAACAGCTGCACATCGGGGAGATGCTATTTTCATGATACGCCTATATTACAACGACAAATTTACCACAGAAAATAGAATTACAGTATTGACATCCCCTGTTTCAGATATGTTTCCTGTAGATTGGGCCAATTACAATTAAAAGAAGTCGGGGGGGTCATGCTAATAAAATAGACCCCAATAATCATAACTGGAACTGTTAGAACTTGAAGGCCAAATCAACCATAATCGAATATGCGTTTATTTTCTCATGTCCCATCAGTTGAGTTCCAATAAAAGTCACCTCTTTCAGTCGAGTAACCATACGGCAGATGAGGCCCATAAACGACACTACCATCCAAATATGTCATCTGGTCTACTTGTGACCCTGGCTGATAAGCATTTTGGACACTAGCTTGAACAGTGGTGCTTGGGACTGAATAGATGTTTGTATTGACATCCATCGGGTTAGCCTTTGTCCTGCCCCGGGCCGTCCGTTTGGTGTCTACAGGACTGTCTGCACTGAGTCTAACCATTTGCTGCTGAATTTCATTCAGTGGATTACAAGCTAATTTTGATTTAGCCATCTTCTTTGCATCTGAAGACTTGAATTCAAGCCGATATAAGGCAAAAGCATCACACTCATTGATCTCATATTCATAGAGGTGCCATTCATAGCTGTTCGATGGCTGTGGATCCATGTAATAGGACCTCTTCAGACCCCCAAAGTCCTTCATCACCTGCTTCCTAGATTCATGCCAACCACGGCCGCTGTAATCTGGCAAGGACCGCTGCTTCCGATTTCCACTATCAAATGCCCTCCTTGGTTTGTCAAAAAACAACCATTCTCTGATAGATTCGCCTTCAAAGATGTAAAGATCAAAAAGTTCTGCAATGGTACATAATGGCTAACGATTAGTAAAAACATTCTTCAGTACCATGTGAAGGCACAAGTCATGAAGGAAAAGCTTACCAGGTGCATTCCACGGAGACTTTGCAGTGGCAGCTCCTTCACAGATAGGGATCCCAACATTTTTTCCTTGGATTTTTGCACTAAGAGCAGCAAACAGGGGGCCATCTTTCAGATCAATGCCTCTTGGTCGGATCACAGGCATTGTGCCTGGAGGGCCCTCTTCCTGCACAGCCAAATCAGCATGATACAAGCTGCAATAATCATGCCATCTTTCTGATCCAATAGCAGGCCTGGGGCAGTCCCAGAGAGCGCATTTTGGCTTCAGGAATGCAGAAGGTGCAGAAGTCATTGTTGTGAGCAGATCTGTCATGTGCAGTAAAACACCCCCAGCATTCTGTCCACAGTTATTCATGTCAATGTACGCATTAGGGGCTAACTCTTGCGGCAAATTGAACTGTGGATATTCCAGCTGAACAATCCCTTCCAGGTTATTAAGGACATCCAGATTAGACCCAGAAAGGTCTATCTTGTAATTATCATCATAAAGAAAATCCTCAACCGTAAGTTCCTGATTCACATAGTACATCTGCAAGAAGTAAGATGAGAACTTGTTAAAATTGGCAGAAAGGTAAAGTCACTCAATATGCCAGTTATATGCATGCTAGAATTACTTATAAAGCAGCACATAGCATCTAAAATGTTGCAACATACTAGGACTGAAGAATTAGTACTTAAATGCTAAGGAGGTACATAAGGGAGCTAAACAACAGGAAGCAGAAAATCAAAATGGGTGCTACACTAACCTACCGAGACAGAGCAAAACATCCTTGTACACCACTTCTAAAAGACAATAGAAATACATTGACCCCCCGCCATTTCAAAAATTCAGTGCATGCTGCATATAATTGTTACTGTTGATCTCCTGCCTAAAACAATGAAACTGTAAGCTCAAAAAAATTATCCTTTATTTCTAGTTCTCTAGAAACTGCAGAGCTTTCTATACTGTGTCAACATTAGAATCACTAATATACTTAGTCAACTCATTATATAGAAAATGTTCAATGGGAAAAGGAATAGGCCTCTAACCACCTTTCATCACTCAGTATTACAGTAATATATTGTTATGGCTTAGTAAATCATGTAAACATGACTTTGACTTAAGAACTCTAACACATATCAGTTACCAAAAAAAAGGATAATTCAGGGAAAAGGACTACTCAACTCCAATTTTACCATAGGACTGTCATGATCCTGGCTACTAACCAATCTAGTTGGTCCTCACCCCAACCATGTTACATCCTCTTGTTCTTTGTCAACCTCACAGCCCTCAAGAGGTTCTCATCGTGTATAACCCCCAAGTCCAGCCAGCATTACTGCAGGCATTCATTGGTGAGACCCCACAAAGCACAAAGCAAACAGAGTTTGTTCAAATTATTCAAATCAAGATTTTCTACTAACGAAGGTATCCATTCCTACCACAAGCACAAGAGGTAAACAGCTGCTTGCCTTCCTCTGGGCATTTACTTCGTTAATCTAGTGATGATGGTGGTAAAATCCACATGCTTGGCTCAGATTTAGTTTTTACAAACTAAATTATTAAACATGTGTCTCAGGCTTGCACTCTGCCCTTTACTGGTATTAAATTAACAAGGGTTAGTCCCTTTCAAGCTCTATAGATTACTCTTCTTGGCTTCTACAAAATCAAAAGGCAAATGTCATCAGAAAACACGACATGTCCCACAAATTATCATGTGCAGATCACTCTCCCAAATAGTCTCTCAAGTTTTAAGGTGACAAAGGATCATGACGAATTCAGTGGCAGCGCATCCTTTCCTCAATTTTTCCTCACTGTACTTCAGCTATTTTGTTTCCATATAGCTTAAGTTTCAACAATCCAACTAGGCCCACACAATTATGTTGAGCTTTGCAGCCACATATTGCAAAGCTAAGAAACAAGGTCCATAGAATACGAAGGATGTAAGCAAGGTGACAAAGCAAGAGAAAACAACCACCTTAACTGACAGCTATTACCCAAAATGGTGAAGTTAAAAACAGTGCCACATTTCAGTGATATTTATAGAGGAACCCCTAAAATATTTGACTTAACCATGTAATAAGTAATATTTCACTGAACTTAAAAAACTAGTACAAGGTTAAACTGTTCCTCCTCTAAAGTATAGTCTCAGTCTTCAGATGTTGAAAAGTCTTAAAGTTATCAATAAACTATTATTATATTTTCATAGAACATATTACATCTTATCTGCTTTCCTTGTGTAAGATTGAGTAGATGGTGACTACTGGGGAAAAAGTAACTAAACAAGCATAGATTGGCTAAAAGGGGTAGGTGCAATTATGTAGCACTTGGAGCTGCATGTTGTTCATAGTGGGATGGAAAGCACAAATTTATAGCCATAAACTTCTACTCAACAATGAATCAATTGATAAGAACTAACGAATGATCCCATCAACTTGAAGCTGAACTCCATCTGAACAGGATCCAAAGAACACAGTAGCATTCACAGGACCATAAGTAGGAACAAGCCTCCATGAATTGAATGCAATGATACACCAGAGACAGACTTGAACTATTCTCACGAATTGTAACCTTCCTTAATTTATTGAAAAAAAAAAGACTTGGATCAATATGCAATCCAGGGAAAATTTCCATCCAAATCTTAAATAACTTTTGTTTCCCAATGTCATCATGTCGGAGACCGGAGAAAGCCTTCCCATTGTCTTGAAAACAGAGCAGAGACTATGTCCAGTAAATTTATCCCCAAAGAAGCAAAGACGCAGAAACTGCCAACATAGGTTTTAATGAGTTGTAGGTTGCTTTTAGATCACACCAACCCGAACTAAACAACGAGGCATATCACAGCAACATCTGTGCAGACTAGATAAATCTAACTAGATCATCTGAAGACTCTACAAGACTGACGACACATGATCACACTCGGCCACAAATCTAACTAGATCATCTGAAGACTCTACAAGACTGACGACACATGATCACACTCGGCCACAAATCCTAGTATCTTGTAAGATCGATAACTCGGCCTGCCAGACACTTTACTAAGATAAGAAAAAAAAAATGCTCAAACTCAGCATACAACAGACAAGGAGTAATAAAAACCTGATCATGGAACACCGCAGACGCGGTAGCAGCACCATTAAGCAGAACTCCCTGACTCAGCGGCTGCGGCTGCTCCACAGCGATGTCAACTCCTTCCTCGCGTGGCTCCGGCTTCATGTCCTGGCAGACCTGCGCGTGCCCCTGGTTGTGGTTAGCTGGGGGCGGAGGCGCAGGCTGCTGCTGCTGCTGCTCGACCATCTTGCTTGTGGCGTCGTCCTCCTCCTCGGACGCCGCCAGCTGCAGCAGACGAAGAGTATCCGAAGGCGGATCCGACAGTTCCCTGGCGTTGCCCTGCCGTCAAGCACAGCCAACGAACAAAGCATCAGCCGTGCCAAGAGAGAGAGAGAGAGAGAGAGAGAGAGATGGATATGGAATGTGCGGAGGAAGCAAAAAAAAAGGGGGGGGGGGGGGGGGGGGGGGGGGGGGGGTGGACGGTACCTGGAGGGAGGAGGCCGGGGAGGGAGCGCTGAGCTCGGAGCGCCACTCGCGCAGCATCTGCTGGAGCTGCGCCTCGAGGACGGCGGCGTCGGCGGGGCGCGAGTCCTTGCGCGCGGACTGCAGGCCCGAGAAGACCTCCTGGAGGTCGTCGACGCGGGTCATGGCGCGCGCGCGGAACTGCTGG
This sequence comes from Eremochloa ophiuroides, assembly GCA_038502445.1. Lineage (NCBI taxonomy): Eukaryota > Viridiplantae > Streptophyta > Magnoliopsida > Poales > Poaceae > Eremochloa > Eremochloa ophiuroides. Next base: position 67,495,742 of record JAHLJS010000006.1, read on the forward strand.
TGCCGCGAACCCGCCCGCGACGATGGCCCCTTCCCCATCGCCGCCGCCGCGATGATCGGTGAGCTCGGGTGGAACCGTGGAAGTCGAACGGAATGGATGGGTTCGTGGTTGTTTTCCTTTTCCCCTCTCGCGCGCCGTCCTCTTCCTCTCCTCTGTTTCGCAAGCGAGATGCTCTGCCGAGTTTTTCCTCTGGCTGCCACTTTGCTGGGTCGGGGTCGGCGGCCTTGGGAAAAGCGACGGCCGCGGCAAAAAGCAAGCGGGCGACGCTGGGGCCCACTTGCCCAGCATGCGGATTAGGAGGCTCGTCAAGGCCGAAAGCGTCGTCCAACAACAGTGGGGGACAGAGAGTCGGAGACTACCGTCGTCTCGTGCCCTAGCCATCCTCGTGTGTTTACACGTTCTCCTCCACTCTTGTCAGCTTATTGAAAAGGCAGACCCTCCCTCGGTGGATCTCAAAAAGGATCTTACGTTCGATTTCTTGGACACCAAATATTTTTTTCTTGGCTCAGCCCAAGGCGACGAGATACGCCCCAAAGGCTCCCGCCACCGCCGCCAAACCCATCCACCACCGCTCATGGATCTTGTATCTCCGTCGTCCTCTCCCACTCGCATCGACCCTTCATCACGGTCTTCCTCTTCCGACCTCTTCATGGACACTGTACCGCCGGTGCAGGCTTCCACCGCCGCCCACCCGCCTAACTACCGCCAGACTGCCCCGGTTCCTTCTATACGTCGATCCCTTCTATTCTCGAAATGCCTCACACCTCGGCCTCATCTCAGCCGAGACCACGATGGGACTGCTTCGTCGGCACTCACGTCTTCGTCGTTGGCAGGTGATGATGGTCACTGCAATTGTAATGGGTTTAACTCGTGGCCACCCACCTCCTCGTCCTTGGCCGGCAGTGAGGAGATCGAGCAGTTGTCCTCCGCCAGTGATGAGATTCAACCGCCTCCCACCACCTCATCATCTCCTGTTGATTCTCACCAAGCCGCTCACCACACAGGAGCTTGGGTTGGCTGATCTCGCGATGTGGTATCGGTCAATTGTCTTGTTTGTCGCTGCAGCTTTTGTGATTTACAACGAACATGATTCCCCAGCTGTTATGTTATCAGAGATTGCAGGGATCTTATGCATATATATATGCACTTCTGGACCATGCACATTACACAGTTCTGGCTGAACTATCCGTATTAGGAGGATTTCTCCATCATTGTGTTGCTATGCTGCTTCACCATTTTCTTGTTTGCGTTTCTTATTGGAGTCCAGCATAGTGTTATTGCAGGCATGTGCATTACACTTCTCACAACAATGTGTCAGGCTGGATTCCTAATTCGTCGTATATGTGAGTATAACTGCAGAAGGCATCGTCAAAATGTTGAGCAGCCTCTGGATTCGGATCTTCATCAGGATGAACATATTCTGGATTCCTAGCATCAGTTCATAACTTCATATGCATGTGAATGAGGTGCCCTGGCCCCTCTTGGTTGCACTTCTGAATGAAGAAGCAAGAGAATGTGATGTGTCTTGAGCTATTGTTGTAGTGCCCCGAGTCGAAGTTTTGAAGCCGTCAGAAGGAGAAAGTAAGAAGGCAAATCAGTGTGTCTGCTTTTCATAAAAGTTCTCTTTTGGAAGTAATAATATATAGTAGGGTGTTAGTTCTGATAGTAATTTATACTCTCTCCGTCTCATTGAGATTGTCACTTTAGACTCCGTGCCATTTTATTTGGCCATTCGTCTTATTCAAAAATTTTGTACAATTATTATTTATTTTATTATAGCCTATTTAATCATTAGAGATATTTTAACAATAATTTAATCATTTTATTATTCGTATAAAAAATTCAAATAAGACGAGTGGTCAAATAAAAAGTTCAAAAGTAAAAAACGTCAGTCTCAATGAGACGGAGGAAGTAGTTGCTGAGGTTACTGCCAGACATGCATTAAAACGCCTCGGTTTACATATCCTAGGAGGCAACTATATATCGTTTCATCTTATTCTTATTCACGCTTATTTTTCAGTTCTGAAATACTGTTTTCCTCTCACAACAAATCAGCATCAGATAAAATTAGCGCTTCCTTTTAGCTCCAGCGAATAGTGGTGAGTGCGGATCTTTTAACGAATCAACGCTTATTTCCAGGCACAAAACAGTATTTCTCTCTCGGAATAAATCAGCAACAAACGCTGATTTTAGCTGCTGCTAATTTATTCTGAAAGAAATACTGTTTGTGGTTGGAAATAAGCCTTGGTTAAAATTTGGCGTTGCGGAAGGTTTCAAAAAATATACTTTTTTGTTAGCATTTAGGTTTTTTTTTTTTGCTTGTCAGGCACCGGCCAAATTCTAGAATCAAATACTACATGAACCGGATAAGTAAGAAATAAAGAGGATAACGCGTCCTTAAAACCAACATATAATTATGTCTTTAATTAATCAAGTAAAAAAAGAAAGAGATACACAGGTTTTTTTTTTAAGAGCATGTTTGTCATGACTCTAAGAAGAGCTTTGACTTCAATTCACATATGAGTTGTCCGGTTGTCCCAAACAAAAACGACTTACCAACAGAAATAATAAAGCAACTAGGGTTATTTTATACCGGAGATGTGGCTCCTTCAAAACAGTGTTACTTTTAAAAGAGCTAGTCCTATATTATAAAAAGACTCTAGTTCTTTATGGCTTCGCTATTGGGGCTAAATCCTCATGGCAAAAGTCAATAGGGTCAATGACGGAGGAGGCGGCAGCGGTGGCGACTGCCTCATGAGCTTATCCGATCGGGCACCTCCTCATCCTCACGATCAAGGAGGATACGATGCTCCTCATCCTCGCAATGAGGGAAGACAAAGGCAGTTTGTCTATGGTTCTCCTTCCGACAAGGTTAATGGTGTGGCGTTGACGACCATATGAGCCTCTTTGAGATAAACAAGTTGAGTGCAGAGTGCCACTAAGGTATATATGGAGTAGACTCCCAAACGCCAAATGTCATACTTTGGCTTTTAGGGGCTGTTTGGTTGCCGGCCCTCATGCGCCATGCCACAATGATGGCAGCCACAACATGATGTGGCGGTGGTGGCCAAAACGCCCGCCACACTCGCCACGACCTCGCCACAATCAACATACACTATACGATAGCCACGAGCAGCAGAGGACAAGAAAGAAAAGCCTATGGTTACCACAGCTAAAAATAAAACCAAATACCTCTGTTCCGTAGCTTACCGAAATTGAGGCAAGTGAAATATGACTGTGAACCAAACGTCCCCTTAATTCAGACTAGCTGTCGTAGAAAAAAACCAAATTTATTTCATAAAACGGTTTAGAGAAATCCCAGAGGCCTAGCTAATGCTATAGTTGGCATGCTTGACACTGTGCAAGGCTACGTAAGATCTTTCGTAGACGAAAGGAAAAACTACTCTGACAGTTCTATAAGACAAGGTGTACCATAGTGTACCATAGAATGGAGGGATTAGTTGTACAAGTTGTGGTCTACTCCAGCTCCGGCTCTACCGATTACATACCGTAGGTTCATGGACGGACGAGATCTCCCCTTGCCTCGACACCGCAGGCTCCTGGGTTCTTGGCTGAGAACCCGGGACACATCGCTCCCGTCTTGCCCGCTCGCTGCTAGGCGCAGGCGCGCAGCGACTCTTCGCGCGGTCGCACCCTGCTCGTGCCACGTCTGCTCGCTCGAGGACACGTTGAGCCCCCACTCCTCCTGTCCCCACTTGTCATTGTCACGTAAACCGATATACTTAACCCCTTGCCACACTCTCCCTCGCCTCCGGTCTCGAAGGGCGTCGCCGAGCCAGCCATTGCCGCCTCCCGGCTCGCGAGTCGCAGGCGCAGCCGAGCGTTCCGTGGGGGCCGAGAGGCTACAGCGCGATGTGGTGGAGGGCGGTGAGGGCCCGCCGGCGGGTCGCCGGGGCGCGGCCCGCGTCCACCGCGGCGGCGGGGGCGGAGAAGAGCTGCCGCGCCGTGGTGGTGCCGCGTTTCGGTGGGCCGGAGGTGCTGGAGGTCAGGCAGGGCGTGCCCGTGCCCGATCTGAAGCCGCGGGAGGTGCTCGTGCGCGCACGTGCTGTATCTATCAACCCCCTGGACCTGCGAGTGAGCTCCCCATTTTTGACCCATGCCCCTCCTGGTTTTAAACGGAAGCGTCTTATGAAATTCTTCGGATTTGGGGATTCAGATTGGTCTAGCGCTGCAAAATTAGAGTGACGAATTATCTTGAAATGTTTCCTTGTGCACTGTGACTTACTCTTCACAATAGGGAGAACGCTGTCATTTGAAAGAACACGCATTAAAACACGGAGCGATATTTCACACTTTTTTTATCCCCAAATGAGCAATGTTGTGTTATCTACTTATTGGGAAACATATCATGATAGATTATGCTACGTGGGCACATGAAGGAGAAAAAGAGATTGATGGTTTAGTAAATTTGGGCACAAAACTGAATTTGTATTCTTCTATCATTAGAGTTATGAAAGCTCTTTAGGATTATATGTTAGTCGGTTTGTCATTGTGATCTGCATGCTTAAAGTGTTGCTTGTTTTTAGATGCGTTCTGGCTATGGGCGCTCCATATTTGAGCCACTCCTACCTCTGATCATTGGTCGGGACATTAGCGGCGAAGTTGCAGCCACAGGGACTTCGACATCGTCATTTTCTATTGGTCAAGAAGTGTTCGGTGCGTTGCATCCAACTGCTCTCAGAGGGACATATGCTGATTATGCTATCCTGTCACTGGACGAGCTTACTCTCAAACCATCTACACTCAGTCATGTGGTAGGTGTCATATATTGATTTCCTCTTTCTGCACTAGTAGTCTTTTTAAGAAATACAATGTTAGGATCAATTTCCATCTTTTGTTATGTATGATTCTGTAGGCCAAGTACGGTACTATTACCTAATCTGTACTTGGGAGACCCTTTTTTCTCTTGCACACAATACAACTTTATTTATTCCAAGATTTTGTGCTGAAGAAGGGCACTAGAGCTAAAGGTGACACATGATTTATGATCCTGAGCAATGGACGATCTGAAATGTCATTCATGTTCATTGTTTATTAATGGAAAGTAGCACACCTGTTTTTGTCATGACTGAAGACTCAGATGGTTTTAGTTTTTAGTCTTACTTGCATGTGATTGGAACCTTTGAGTTATGGTAATTTTCTATAATTGAGCCTTTTATATCGCAGGAGGCAAGTGCAATCCCGTTTGCTGCTTTAACCGCATGGCGTGCTTTACATGGTACGGCTCGAATTTCTGAAGGGTATGTCTTATTACATACACCATTTGATAGGCAGATAGTCAGTTGCTTCTGCTGCTTTAGTTGATGTTGTATACAATCAGTTGCTCTAATTTATTTTCATGTTGTGAGTCCGTGCCTGTTAGTCTCATGGTTTTTCATTTTTTTCCCATAATGATATGAGTCCTCATAGTGTACTTGTGCAGCAAATAGACAAGAAACATAGGATTCAGGCACTTGTAAAAATTAATGTTCTATACTGTTGAAATTGCATAATGTTGGGTTTACTGTTGTGATGTACTGTGCTACACTTCTCTTTCTTTGTCTTCTACTGTATTCCCGCTGACTCCTGTGGTCAATCTGAAAGCCAATCTGTTAGTCAGGTGAACTGCGCATGCTTACATACATGCTTGCTTGTCATTAGCTACAAAATGCTACTGATTGTGGTTAATCTGAATACCAATCTGTTGGTCAGGCTATACTTGCATGCTTCCTTGTCATTAGCTGCGTAAGGCTACTGATTGATTCAAAGCTTATTGAATTCTTTTTTGTTTCTTGAGTTTAATGCCATTTATTGTAATTACAGACAAAGAGTTCTTGTGATTGGTGGAGGAGGAGCGGTTGGGTTGGCTGCTGTTCAACTTGCAGTGGCTGCTGGGTGTGGGGTTTCTGCTACCTGTGGAACCCAAAGTATTGAGCGAATAAAGGGAGTTGGTGCTGAACAAGCTATTGATTACACTGCTGAGGTAAGTAGCATTTGGTGCTCTTGTCCTTATACAATCTTTTAAAGTAGTAATGTTGCATTTCGAGATATTAGTTTGTGATGCAACAGCATACACAAGTCATGTAACCTTTGTTTGCAGTTGTCGTCTTGTGAAATCTTGCTGCAGATGTGAGCTGTATTGTGTATTCTTTGTCTACAGTTCACAGAAGTATATAAAATGTTGTATTCTATATTGGTTATGATGTGATAGTTGTATGATGCTCAATACACTGTCTATGGTCTTCATGGCCTTCTTTTATTGCTCAAGCTATTTTATTCTTCATGGAGTAGAAGGAAACTCTGGCTAGTTCTTTGCCACTTTGCTCTATGAAGCTGGCAACTGCTTGATGCTTTGCATTGTAGTTCTTCGTTGATGTTCCCATTTGCTTGACAAACCTGTGTTATACCTGCAGATTTGCAGGATTCCACATACACTTAAATCTGTTTTCCCTCCCTTAGGTCTAATGTAACTATTTTTTCCTCCATGTATTAAGGTAAAAATCCAGGACATATACATAGACTTATAGGGGATGCTCCTGACGTCTATTAGTCTTCTGCATGTATTAAGATGAAAATCCAGTATATATACACTTGTTCGGGGATGGCAGGGATGCTCCTGGAATCCATTAGTTTTCTGTGCTGGCTTGAGTTGCATAACTAAATGGAGCAAACTTGCAATTGAAGACCTAACAGGCCCCCCCCAGCAAATCACACACGCCCCCCCCCCCCCCCCCCACCCCAAAAAAAAAAAAAAAAAAACTGTAACAAAAGACACCTAAATCTTCGCTTATTCTTCTGTACTAGAATTTTGTGCCAGCTTCTATTAATGGATAAATGACTAGTAATTATCCTTGTCTGTACTGCAATTTTTTTCCAAGCAATTCTCCTTGCCTTGAGTATTATCTTGTTTATCTTCTATTTATAACCTACCTTACAGGATGCTGAAACAGCAGTTAAAGGAAAGTTTGATGCTGTTTTAGACACCATAGGAGTACCTGAGACTGAAAGAATTGGCATCAATGTTCTTAGGAGAGGTGGACACTATATGACCCTTCAGGTGATCAATCTGCATTTTGGGTCTTTTTGTGCTTCTTTTGTCTTTGACCTATCTTTTCTTATCATAGTTTCGTTCAATGTGACAGGGAGAAGCAGCTGCACTAGCAGATAGGTATGGATTGGCTGTAGGGCTTCCTGCTGCTACTGCTGCTTTACTAAAGAAACAGATGCAGTATCGTTATTCTCATGGAATAGGTAAAAGCCTTATGTTTCCAGTATTTGGATACATGCACTTGTTTGTATCTGTGTATTAATTCTTCTGGTCCTAAATTGTTTAGGATCGTAACTTTAATGAATGGGCACATTGCTATTGGTCACTAATGGCCCAAAATAAACCTGTATTTTGCTAGAAGCTTATAAGAATACTGTCTTATCTCCTAAATTGTTAAGTGTATCTTAAGCAAACTTATCGGGCTTTGGCACCACATCTGGCTAGAGTAGTATTTGAAAGCGAACCTTCCGTAGCATATTTGTTGTACATCCATCCCTTTTTAACTATTGTTTTCATTTCTCGAGAAGTCAAACATACTCAACTTTGACCAAATACATACAAGAAAATATTAATATTTATGTATCTTGTATAAAGCTCTTCTGTTGGAGTATTGGTCAATAGGTGGCACAAATTTTAGGAATGTAATGTCTTATACAGAAGTAAATTTGGCTATGTAGGCCACTGGCTACTACACACTGCATTTTATATAAGATGCTCTGACATTTCTATCCAAATAATTTCAGAGTATTGGTGGACATACATGAGAGCTGATGCCGAAGGGCTTCATGAGATCCAAAGGCTATCTGGAGCTGGGAAATTACAAATACCTGTGGAGAAGGCCTTTCCCATCAGCCATGTAAGAGAAGCTCATGCGGCAAAGGAGAAAAAGCTGGTTCCTGGCAAGGTGGTTCTGGAATTCGATTAATGTTATCGAGATTTTGTCCATTGGGAACTGAAGGGCTGTGCGTTTGTAAATCATGATAGTTTTTTTTTCTTTAAAAACTCTGAATCCCTCTGCCGACGTCAGGTTCCAGTTTACGGTCCCGTTGAAGTAGAAATGCGGTAAATAATCGTATCAGATATGGGCAAGATTTTGCTGATGAAATTCTTCTGTCACAGACTAACAGTGCATCTATACTTGCATCGAGATACTTGATGCTTCGTGGTGCATTTTCACCACGCCCATTCTGTTCTGCGATATCAAAGCACCACAATGCCACCGATGTTTCATTCCATTGAGCGGTGAAAATTTACTCGTTCACCTTCGCAGCCAATTTTACTGCTCCATTTATATATATTTTTATGAGCCTCATGAGTTATGAAGATTGTAGTAGTCTCGCAAGCTATGCTTAGATCATCGATTTCTTCTACAATATACTATGATCAGTTAATGCAAGACCAAGGTCTTACTGAAAGACATGAAATACAGATTTGTTGATGTACCTTTTGTGCACTAAACACATACATTTTTTTTTGGCTAATTTATGTTCGAAATTTAGAATGTTTCACCTTTTGAATCATAATACACCGTACCTTTATAAATGGAGGGAGTAAAAGGGAAGTGAGAAGTCAGTAAAGCATTAGCATATGGTGGACACGATACGGTACATCATTTTAGGTCCAGGAATTATTTCTTGGGCATGTCAAAACTTTAAACTGAATGTCACGTCGCCAATCTGATCAACTGATAAGGCGATAACTTCGATTCAGTTCAAGTTCCTCTCGAGCACTATTCGGTATCCACAACGTGGCCTCCAGCCTTTCGCCTGTCACTGAAGTCTGAATCAATTGTGCAATAACTGAGTAATGCAAGGGAAACAGAGGCAATCTGCAGTGTGCCGTTCAGACCGCGAGCTATCGACAGTTGTAGAAGTAGAGCAATTACGCAGCTGTTGGCTGCCGCGTACCAGCAGGCTGTGCCGCCGCCTGGGCGGTGCCGAAGCCGCGAAGCCCCAGAAGAGACCACTTCGAGTACTGGCGCTCCATCTCGCTAATCTTCTGTTTCATGAGCTGTACTTCCAGGGCTAATTGCTCCTCCCTTTTCTTTATCGCCTGTCATTTCGACATGAATTATTAATTATGATGGAAGAGGCTTGAGAAGATTTACCACATGATATAACTGCCATCAAGAACAGATAAACCAGAAGCGACTTTTAAGATCAAATTTGTATGTATTCTGCCTTGCATGTATGAAGAGAGATCCAGGCAACGTAATGTCTTCATTAAAAATTGACCTAATGATTCCTAGAGAATAGTTGGAGGCAGTTATCCTACCTCAATTTCCAGACTACGGACCTCCTCTTTTCTGGCTTCTGATCTAGCACTTCTGTGCACCTCATAGATAATTGCAGAACCAGCAACCTGAAAATCATGTGAGTTCACGTCATTTCTACTCATTTGTAGGATCTGACGAGTCATTGTGAAAGTAAGAAATGAATAAATGATACTCTAGAACTATCAGATTTTGTTTCTCATCATACATGAAAAGAAAAAGGTTTTAATCCTTTTGCATTCCTATATATTACTTCTTTCTTAATTGAAAGGCAGAGCTCCTGCCATTGCGCTTCAAAAAAAAATCTTATATATTAAAAAAATCTTATATATTACTTCGAAAAGGACCATTGGTATTCAGAACAATGGAAGTCAAGAATACTTGCCGAGAAAACAAATAGTTCGCCAAGAAGATCTGCGGCAGCTTGAATAGCTTTCTCCTCATTCAGGGGCCGAATGTGAATGTCAGTCGCATGTCCATAAAGTCGCCTCTGCATATTTGTTGTGAAACGATGGTTTGCCTGGAAATGTATGCCATTAAATGTGTCAGTTACAGCTGTTGTGCAGAGCAATGCGATTCTATGTTTGGCTGTTTGCTACTCTAATTCAGAACCAGAACCTATTTCAGTTTACAGTTAGAGAGCAAGACAGTAAGATGTGAAGAAACTAGCCATGACAGCAATAGGATAACAGACCAATGCTGTTAACCTGTTGCATTTTCAGTTGTTGTGCAATACAAAACTCATTGTGAAATTTTTTCCTCAGAAGAACTGAACAAACATTTCTATATCCAAGACTATTTCTTCCATCAGACAATGTGCCCACATCATCAGCATTGCAGAAGTATTATACAAGGATTATTTCGGACTTCTTTTTGTGTGTGTTCTAGTGAGGATTATATCATTGATAATGCTCCCAAAGTATGGGAGAAAAAATTGGACCTATTTTTACCTGATAGGCAATGCTGATACAGCATAAAACACTGATTCAATCCTAAACTGATCCGTACAGCATCATTCCGAAATGTCCTCACAACTAGGGTGTTCCTATTGGTATGAACATTCAGAAAAAAAAAAGTAGCACAGACTTCAGAAACTTCTCCACCCCAACTAATTGATTAATAGTATAATAGATTCACAACTAACGATTCGGATCATTGCAGTATACCGTCCAACATGGGGGCAAAATTCTGAGTCCCAGACAGCATTGCACACTGTAGAATCCATTACGCAGCCATTTCTCATCAGATCAAACGTAAGCCAAATCATTCCACGAACATTATCACACGCTATACACATCAAGAAACTCGGAACACCCGCTGCACCATCGAAGTCATAGTGACTAAAACGATCAAGCGTTCAAGCAACCTCAACTTGCAACTTACATAAAAACGAACTGCAAGAAGGAATTTCTCAACGGCAAATTGAAACGAAACCAAGCATCGGCGCACAGATTGTATGGCAGTACGAAAAATATGCCAGACGGGTCGATCACCTGCGCGAGGCCGATGATGAGACCGCGGAACTTAGGGTGGACGCCGGCGCTGTACTTGAGGCGGGCCGCGATGGGCTTGCTCAGCGTCCGGAACGCGAGCGAGCCGAGCTTCACCAGCGGGAGCATCATCGCACCCTCCTCACCGACGCCGTCGATGCTGCCGCCGCTCTAGTATCCTCCTACCGAAATGGAGGCGCGGGGTTCTCCACTCATATGACGGCGTGGTCCGTGGGTGTAGGTGCGCGGCGGCGGAGGTTGTTGCTCGCCACGCTTCCTTTTTCTTGGCCTCTCTAGTTGTAGTATCTGCTTATATATATACTCACATCACCCTACATATACGCACATCACACTCACGCCACGCGTACAATAACAAACCTATAACTACACATAGATCACATCGCGTTCTTCGTAAGATCACCGGGTCCATCAAGGCACCGTAGACGACGGGCACGTCGCAATCTCATCGTAGCTGCACACCATGAGAGGCAATTGGAAATTACTTGCTTGCACGAAGCAAACGGTGCAAGAGGGAAGGTAAGGGCCGCAGAAAAAGTGGGAGGAGTTGATGCCCCTCGGCCCTTTATTTGTTCTGACAATTACATTTGTGCCCCTTGATGACCAATTCTCCTAGGCAAAATGTTCTGGGATAACATGATGCCTACGCGCAAAGCACAGGAGTCATTGTCAATACAAAATCACACCAGTCACAAGATATCATGAACAAGTTTAACTGCCACAGAGATTGGAACTTGGAATATCAAATTCGCCAGTAAAAACTTGAGCACTCTCGACCTGGTAGATTATGTATGACTGGAGTCAAAAAAAAAAGTGTCAACAAAAACTTCTGACGACGGTTCTAATCGTCATCAAAACTTACTCCACGATTCACAAGAAGCACGACAAATTGGCTACAATTAAGTAGACTGGATTTGGTGGACCGCGTTTCTTGCAAGCCAAGTCCATAGGCCATAACCATTGTCATCAGAATATCATATGATTGTAAAACAGCCAGTGAACTCAATCATGGTCCATCCGGGCATCAGGCAAAATATGCCAGCAACTATGAAAATAAAGCATCGACAACAAAAATTCACAGAAGCTACAAAAATTTCTCAGAATTGTACATGGTGGTTACCCTGACAAAATTTCCATCCCAGGCTGCCAGTGTTGTGTGTGCATCTCATTCCTCAACAAGTGTGCGCGCATTTCATTCTTCGATGTGTGAAGCATGGTGCACACACATCAGCCATGTGCCATCAACCTTCTCAAAGATGTTGGTGGCGATTTGCTTTCCCCAAGTTCTCCCTTTGGTCTTCACCACTTCCAAGCACGTGACATAACCAAGGTTACCACGGATGTAAACCTCTATATTCTTGAGATCGATATTCAGTGGAAACTCATAATCTGCATTGCAAACCATCTCCCAGCTATGCATGACCACATCATAACCGGATATCCGACCTGCAGCAGGATGTATAACATAGACATGGTCACCCTTACCCCAGATAGAATACATTGCAGCAATATCTCCATTCTTGAAGGCATTGTAGAACCGTGCGTTTGCTGCAAGGAGCGAAGCTTTAGCATCCTCGTGGAGGATACGCAGATCATCCCGGATCTTGGCTGCACGGGCATAATCTTCTTCCTTGATGGCTCTGTCTAAATTTGACTGCAGAGTTTCTTCGTCCACAAAATCCTCAGTTTTCGGATATCCATCAGCCTCCCCACTTTTAACATGGGCAACTGTGCATCTTCTCAAGTTGGAATCTGCAGTTTGAATCCCTACACTGAAGATGGCATGTTAGGCATTCTGAGAATAGCATATGGCTTTCATTTCTAGTGGAACACATTTCGCGATTGCATTCATGCAAACATTAATCCATCAGCCTCCCCACTTTTCTGTTAGGATTCCAGGTTGAGCTGGAGTATGAATATTTGAAAGTTGAAACTAGAGCTGACTGAATAGGTGCTAGAAATTGATAAATTTCAAAGTGAATAGGCTTTAGAAAATGACGACTTCAACCATTATAGTCCAATGTTTACCACCTCGAGGCCTCCCTCATTCATGAAAGTACCCTATCTAGGTTCTCATATAAGTAAGGTCACACTAAATAAGATCATCGGATGGCTGTCACCCACACAAGTACATATTCAACAATTAAAACGATATTGACACAGCTCAATCCCATATCTGGCAAGATTGCTGATCTGACCACTAAATTACTCCGCAAAACTATTCGAACTTGGAAGAGGTAAGAGAGAACGGGGAAATACAAAACCAAATCTACGAACTCACAAAGTTCTATCCGAGCAGCGTCGTCCGATGCTGAGCCGCGTAGGAGAGGAGCTGATGCTACAGGCCGAGAAGGCCGTTTCGCGGAGCCGCACAGTTGGAGACGGCCGAAACCATGGGCTAGCAGCCGGCGCCGCCGACATCGACAGAAATTTGTCGTCGCAGTCTAGCAAGCCAGATTTCCCCTCGAAATCTTTGACTATCAACAAGTGAGTCGTTTATCCTGGAAATAATTCTAAGCACGTCCCTACAGAACCACGAAATTCCATTTTAACCCTTTTAGGCCTAATTTGGAAGGTGGAGCAAAGGTTTTTTTTTTTTTTTGATGGATCTGGCTTCACTGTCCGAACACCTGCGCCTGACCATGCCGGCCGGCTGCACGCACGCAGCGAACAGCCCCAGTGGCTGGTGGGCAGTGCGGTGGTGTTTGTGTGTTTAAGAATGTCGCCGGTAATTCATAGATTATCTGTCACAGTCTTTTTTTAGTCTTTCTTATTGTCTTTCTTCTTAATAAAATATGGGTAACGACCCGATCACGAAAAAAAGAAGGCCACGACTAAAACACTTGCAACAGACAAATGAGACAACTAAATCACTCGAAAAAAAAACATGTACTAAACAGTTGCAAAAAAACTGAAAAAATACTCAAAAAATCTTTTGCAAACATATACAACATCCGAATAAAATACCTACAACATAGGAGTAGGTATGTAGCCACTACAACATGTACAACATTTCGATCTACTTTTGCGACATAACTACAACGCATACTATTGCAACATGTGTTTTCTTCTTGCCAATAGAGGGGAGTGTCGAGTAGGAAGGGCCGACTCCGACCACATGCAGCCGGCAGCAACAAGGGGACGGCCGGCTATAGCCCGACCATGGGAGTCGCACAGCTTGGCGACGCTACTGTCACACTCCGTCAAAAGGAGAGTACCAGCGACAACGGAAAGGAGCATGCCCCCCCCTCCAAGTGCGGCTCTCGGCGTTGAGAGGACCAGCGGGCGGTGGCGCAGAGAGAGCCGGGGACGGAGGCAGGGGCGGGGGCCTACAGTAGCACAGGGGCACGTGTGCATGTACGTCAGATCCACCGAGGAAAAGAGCAGTGTGCGAGTAGGTGTGTGGAGTGTGTGCTTTCTTAATCGAGCGACGCATGAGGTAATGGGGGCGCGGAGCAGGCACCTGGCGTCCGAAACCAATGTACGCGGGAGAAGCATCATTACTATTTATTATTTTTAATCTTTTTTTAAAATATATTTCAATAATCCTAATTTGGAAGTCCCACCTTCTCTCTTCTCTCTTGCTCTCTCTTCCAGCGCCTCGTCCACGGCTCCATGCAAGCTGCCACCGTCGCCGATGAGTTGAGTACCGTCTGCTGCCGATGAGTTGAGTGGCGTCTGCTATTTGTGCCGATCAGGGATCTTAGGGAGGTGGTGAGGAGTGAGGACTTGGGGCGGCGCCGGCCGCCGCCTTGGCCATGCCGGTGACGATGGTCGGCGATTCCCCAGTGCTCCTGCGACCTTTCCCCATCAAGTGATTGTTTGCTCCATCTTTTTGTTGATTTGGTATCCAAGTATGTACTTGGATAGGGTTATGTTATATGGCAAGCTTTGAATGATGGTTTGACGTGCATTAGGTTTAGGATATTCGGTGCTTGTGGATTCAACGTAAATGATGTGTTGCATGGATGTACTTAGTTGTTAATGAAGAATCTTGGATAGGCTAGGTAGTTGTGGTAAACATGAATATACTCATATGACTATGAAGGATTTGATAAATATCTTGGTTGGTATTTTGTAGATGGATCGGTTAGTGCGATTTTTCTATTGTGGCAAAGTTAAGTAGGGAGTTTGATAGCATGCGGGAAGAAGTTCATTTCTTTAGTACACCTCCTACATTTGATGGATTGGTTAGGCAATGTCAGAAGAAATTTGGGTGGCCATTAAGATTGAGAGGTCGATTTGATCGTGGGAAGGAACAGTCACACTAAGTGATAATGAATGTGTCATTTGAGGAAGAATGGAATGACGAACACCGTGGTTCGAAGAAAGCTATTTTCCACATAGCTTAGGAGAACTAGAATCTGAGGAAAACAAGAAATGTTATGGGGATAGAGCAAGGTCCTATAACAAGACATTCTTTCTCTTTCGGGACAAAGAAATCATAATGGGTTAGATAACTTCCTTCCTCAACAGTTCGAATTGAAAATGAGACGAAAATTGTTCTAATAGAGGTCCCTAAGAAAACCTGACTAAAATATAGCTGCTTTCCCATCACTGGCGTTACTTCGGTGTATGCGGATGATCCGATGAGAAAAGACGGAGCTCAGTTCAGTGTATCTGTATGGAACTTCGCATAGCCTGTAAAAAAAAAAAAATAATACAATAACCCCAAGTGGATAGGTAAATAGCACGTACACCTACCACTACCAATCGCTCTCTTTTGACCCGATTGCATATTGAAAAAAGATCTACTACCACATTACAATTTACACTAGGTAGCGTGCCCGTACGTTGCTACGGGACAACTAAATTATTATACTAAAGATATATGAATCGTACGATAAGATAATAATATTGTAAAATTAAATAGCAGTCTTAAAATGACACTTAATCCAAAAAGCAGTCACAGAGAACACAGCATCACATGCTCGAAAACTCTACCGTATAGACATTTCCATGATGCGACTAAGATAATGATTTATATCAGTAGAAAGAAATCTCAGATATCTTTTTTTTCATGCATTATAAATCCACGAATATTTATCTGCATTAGACACTTCTTTCTATTCTGTTAGGTTCCAAAAGAATGCATCAAACATCCAAATAGAGATGGCGAAATTAACCTCACATCCAGCAAGTGCTTAGTGAGAAGAATAAAATCAGGGCCCTCTTTCATTCGGTAAAAAGGAGTGTGAATCTAATACAACTATGTCTATTATTGAGTTACAGTTCAGAGAGAGATGTACAAGAGAGCCAGTACATATATGACAGTGATGCTATGGCTACAGATAAAAACTTAGGAATTCGCAGACTATATCTAATGATTTTGAGTTTTTGATAATGTATTACATATGTACACTCTCAAGTATGAACTGTTAGCCATTGACGGCTGATGCGAAAGAGGAGAGCTACTGAAAGCCCACTACAATATACACAGGTAATTAGGTGAAAAACAAATTGAACCATTATTTATTTGCAACTGCAAATGTGGAACCCCTGCAGGCAAAGAAAATAAAAAAAATTAACTTATATTAGGATAGTGACATGCATATACAAGAGATCAAATTCAGATGAGGGAGGTCACCACGTCAAAGGCTTTGGAGTTGCCGGAGACAAGGGAGGTCACCTCTCAACCAGAGTATAAATGGAGTTCCCAGAATTATTACTAAAGCCTATAAATTTTATAGATGTTATTTTTGACACATCTTTACTTTATCTTAAGACAAGAGATGAACGGAAAATTGACTTCACGACAAGAAAAGGTAGCTAGAAGTAAAAGGCAGCACCATTCACGATGAGCGAGCTTTCTCACCTTCAGGTACATGTTGTCGTGGGCTTTAATAATTTTTCTCAATCATCGTTGAGATGAACGGAAAATTGACTTCACGACAAGAAAAGGTAGCTAGAAGTAAAAGGCAACACCATTCAGGATGAGCGAGCTTTCTCACCTTCAGGTACATGTCGTCGTGGGCTTCAATAATTTTTCTCAATCATCGTTGAATGTGACTTAACCAGCTGCCTGAGTCCGATGGGCATAAGGGTATGCGAGGCAATCAAATTGATGCTATCTGATTGGAACAACACATTATAGAGACAAAATGGAAGTGAAATGTGAGCATCCTTTAAAATAGATATACTTCATGTCAAAATTTGTTCATTACATAATGAATAGACTGTTGGATACAAAATTCATTAGATTCCAAATATTACTTGTGAATGAATATTCACCATCACATTAAATACGAACAGAATCACCTCTGTTAAGTTGCTGCTAAGTTTAATTTATCAATGTCAATTGTCAATTTGCAACTAAGATAATAGAATATGGGTGTGCCGAATCATGAAAAATAAGGCATGCAGAACCATGAACAGTAGGGAGGAAAACTTGGATTGCCGCTAGGGCGGTCTGCAGCAGTGTGCACGATGGACAATCAAAGCTGCAGTAGTCAACACCAGCAGAGAAGTCAGAGAGCAGAACCTTGATATTCAGAAAAAGATATAAAAAGATAACCAATAAGTGATATGGGTGGCAGCAGATTATGTCTAAGTGCTAGCTATCTAGCACCTCTTCTAACTGTAGCATGAAGATTTCTGGAGAACAGAAGACGGCCAAAAGAAAATAGCCACTCAATCCGAAGAGGAATTTTTTCAGAGTGTTGTTTAACTACTCCAACACTCGCTGCTTATATATTTTTAGGCTATCTTATTTTCTCAAAGCAAAAATGCAGTAATATGAGTAATCATGTCGTAATCAGACTTACTTTAAACATAAAGTCAAAGTAATAAAAACTATAGGCCTTCATTCAGAGCTCTTTTTTTTGGCAAATTAGCATGACATATAAGATAGCCTTGCAAAAAGCTGGTATATTATTTGAACCCGTAATCAAATAATAAGCGTTTTCAAAAAGGACGGTATATCCTATAAAATGGCAGTTATGGTCTAATATTCCATTTCAGTAATATGAAGCCTTTTTCTTTGATGACTTGCTCTAAAAAATCTCGATCCTCCAGTACCGAACATGATTCTTTTGGAACTGTTCTCATCGTCAAACAAACATCAGGTAATGTAAATGTTACAGTTTATACCCATCACTCTGAGGTGTCATTAGGTTCAAGGATAATAATTATGGTATATACTACAGAACTAAATGAACATTAAAATTTGTTGCCTGCCCAAGTCCAGAAGAGATCAGAGAGAAACAAAAAGGACAAGAATAGAAAACATGGCTTTCACTTGGCGCCAAGATCAGATTCCACAGAACACCCTGGCTTCTTGGTTGTAGAATCAGTGATCACTCAATCAAATAAGAGGCTCTGCCATACAGTTTCTCTGACCCAAAATGGGGCGAATGGAGAGGGGGAGGAAAGGTCTGTACCTGATACAATGTTCAGTCGCCGATGCCTGCTCTCGACGACGTGCCACCCGTCCCGCCGTGGCCCTGCGCCTGCCGCTGCCGGGTGGCCACGCAGGTGCCGGATGGGCGGATGGGGGGGGGAGGGGGCGAGCCAGAGAAAATGGCCGCGCCTTGTGGCGAGGGAGGAGGGCCACCGGGGCTTGCTCTCGGTCTGCGTCGTCGCGCTGCCCTTGCCCCCGCTGGCCGCCCTCCGCGCGGCGGCCGCGCCCTGCCGCGCCATCCACCGGCGATGGAGGCCGCACCATCCACGCTGCCCCTGCCCCCGCGTCCTCTCCCTCCACGGCGGCCGTCCGTCCACGCTGCCCCCAGCGCCCGCCTCCTCTCCCTCCGCGGCGGCTGTCCGTCCATGCTGCCCCCAGCTCCCGCCTCCTCTCCTCCGCGGCGGCCGTCCGTCCGCCCCTGCCCATGCGCCGTCTGCGGCAGCCGCTATCCGCCCCAGCCCATGCGTTGCCCGCGTTGCCCCTACCCAGAGGGAGGCGTCCAGAGCGGGGAGAGATCGACGGCGCGGGGCGAGGAGAGGAGGCGGCGAACGCCGAGGTGGGCGGGGAGGAGAGGGGTCGCACGCGCGGGGGCGGTGTCGCATGAGGGATGGCGGACGGACGACCCCAAAAATTATCGCACCAAAACACTGTCTCCTTTTTAGTCTTATTAGTTGTAGAGATATGACTAGATGCTATTAGCAATAAATAAATTTAAGTGTGAGCTGATTCCGCTGGCAGATTACATCTACTGGCAACGACAACCACCATTCTACCGTGGAACGTCTGAGAGGAGGGACAAAGAAATAAGAATCTAGGAACCTTTCAACGAGTATACAAATGCGACACTACGATAAAACACATGGACACCGCTTCTGTTGACTTCATACCCAAATACTCCTGCTAGCTAATTCTTGCGAGTTGCAAAGTGCACTCGATCTTCAAATTATAGAGCGAGCCATGGACGCGAGCCGCGACAGGGGCCTCACCACCGGCGACGAGCTCATGCAGGCGCAGGCGGAGCTCTGGAACCACGTCTTCGCGTACACCAGATCCATGTCCCTCCGATGCGCCGTCGAGCTCGGCATCCCCGACGCCGTCAACCGCCTCGGTGGCGTCGCGTCGGTCCCGCAGCTCGTCGCGGCGCTCTCGCTGCCGCCGCCCAGGGCGCCGTACCTGCGCCGCCTCATGCGGCTGCTTGCGCACGCCGGGTTCTTTGTCTTCGACGCCGCCGCGGCCAGCTACGGGCTGACCCCGCTCTCGCGCCTCCTCGTCTCCACGCCCGGCGCCGGCGCCGGCTCCGGCGGGGGGCAGGGCCTCTCGCCGTTCGCGCTGGCCATGCTGCACCCCGTCATCGTGTCGCCGTCTATGTCCCTGGCGTCCTGGTTCCGCGCCGCGGACGCCGCGAGCGCGGCGCCGCGCGTCCCGTTCGAGGCCGCGCACGGCGGGCGCGACCTCTGGGCGGTGGCGAAGGACGACGCGGAGTTCGGGGCGGCGTTCAACGACGCCATGGCGTGCGACGGCCGGTTCGTGATGGACGTGCTCGTGCGCGACCACGGCGACGTGTTCCGGGGCCTCGCTTCGCTGGTCGAAGTGGGCGGCGGGTCGGGCGGCGCCGCCAGGGCCGTCGCCGCCGCGTTCCCGCACATCAGGTGCAGCGTCCTGGAGCTGCCGCACGTGGTGGCCGCCGCCGCCCCGGCAGGCGAGCTTGGCGGCGTGGAGTTCGTCGCCGGGGACATGTTCGAGCATGTCCCCAAGGCCGACGCCGTCCTCCTCAAGGTCTGGTCTGGTCTGCTTCGCACATCACTCTTCGTCTCTCATATGCCATGTGAAACGAACTGAAGAAGAAGCTTGCTGTGTGCATGTGCTGCAGTGGATCCTGCATGGATGGGACGACGACAAGTGCGTGCGTTTGCTCCGGCGGTGCAGGGAGGCGATCCCTTCGAGGGAGGACGGCGGCAGGGTGATCGTGATGGACCTGGTTGTGGGATCGAGCCCGGCAGACGACAAGGCCACCGAGACGCAGCTGCTTTGGGACGTGATGATGATGGGGGTGGTGGGGAGCCCCGAGCGGGACGAACGCGAGTGGCGCAACATCTTCCAAGACGCAGGCTTCAGCGGCCACAAGATCGTTGCCGTCCTCGGGATCCGGTCTGTTATCGAGGTCTACCCATGATGTTCTCAAGACAATAAACGGACTATTCCGGCCGAATCCACGCTATTCTTCAGTGCAGTCTATCTAAACGCAATGGTAATACAATTTCGTCTCTGTCATCAAGTGTCATATTCTACCTTTATATTACTTATTATACCACAATGATCTGTGATCGTCACCAAACCATCTGATGAGATCAACTGTGATACCAAACCCATTTTTTCGTATTGTTAATTCCATTTCATGTCTTTTATTCGCAAGCTCGTATTGTTAATTCCATTTCATGTCAGCTTATCACGATCTCTAATAGGAGTACTATAAAGAAGGAATGTTTTCACCTGACCAAAACCACCTATACTCCTCATGATGGACTCACTTGTCAGGTTATGAGTGTTAAAGTTTATTACACTATCATCATAGCCACATTTTCAAAAATGTTTCTACTATATTCACCTAATTTTAGACGTCCAAACATGCATGTCCACATAGATCCACCCTTGTGTGTCATCTATGCATGTGTCAATCACAACACAATCAAGCATCACTTCCTTTGTCCACCCTTTAGCTTTTACTAGGTAGCTTGCCCGTGCGTTGCTACGAGGAAACTAACTTTTTACATTAAAAACACATGGATCGCGCGATAAAATAAGAATAATGTAAAATTAAATATTAATGCTAAAGTCACATTTTAATCTAAAAGGTAAGTTCATGAAATTAACAGTTACGAAGAACGCAACGTCACGTGTTCATAAATTCTACTATGTAAACCTTTACCTGACGCACCTAAGATAATGTTTTATTTTATCCATTTCTCTTGTGCCCCAATAAATCTACGGATAAGTTCTGTCACATCTTCAAATCTACGAATAAGTTCTACCACATCTACACTAAACAGGATAGCTATCAAGACAATTACCAAGAAACAAGCACATCTTTTGATCGATCTGAAAAAAAAAACCCTATCAATGACATTTTTATTCCATATAGAGCCTATGAAATCGGAAGACATGGTTATGATACACGATTTTACACACAACCTCACTATTTAATATAAAAATAATATCCTACGATTTCCTCGTTTTTATCTTGGTAGATGCACAAAAATTAGAACAAAATCTCATTCTCAGAAAGCAACTCTCACCTCTCCCTCCATCTTCAGCTTCCTGTTATTGATACTAGCCACCCTTGAGCTTGGGCCATGGCACTACATGGCCACATCACGAACACATAGAAATGGCAGGTAGATGATAAATAATAATTATAGGGATACTGCAGGATCAGTATGCATTCATGATCTCTATTTTTTTGCAATAAATCGGCGATGTCTGAGTTTATCCAATGCAGAAAACTTTAGCCACATCCAAGTCCTTTGCAGCCCTGAGCCCTTGACCCTTCTATTCTAAGTCGTCAACAAACCAGAGTTTTTAATAACCGTGACTTTGAATATGCATCACACAATCACAGGTAAATCTATCAGCACTCTACAGAATTCGAATCAAACTAATAAACCAGAGCTCAATGCACTGCCTAGAAAGAAAGCCTAGACAATTGTGAGCAGGCATCGATATCAGAAATGCTACAATTATGACGTAAAAACCAATATTGTCTATTGAATAGAATCCAAAGGTGAGAAATACAGTATCTTAAACTTGCACTACTTGGTTGGCGGTGAAAATTTTGCATTGATAGTATATTATCAAAGCTTGATAGACATTGATACATGTTGACGGTGGATAACGTCAACTTTTATTAGAACTTTAGACATGAAAGGACACATGAATACACACTAGTCTAGGGTTTTAACTGACAGTTTTCACGAGTTTTGTATGTTCTGTATTTTCCAGGGGCTATTCCAGAAAAGCGTAAAAGAGGGGTTAAAGAGCATAAAAGACACGAAACTTAACCGCCAAGGAAACATCATCACGAAGACCCTAGAAGGATCTAGAACACACCCGAGCAACCGGGGCCCCGGATCCCACAAAGTGGGGGCCGGCCGGCCCTAAGGTAGGGCCGGTCGGCGCCCCCTGCTAGACTGCGGGCCCCATCTTCTGGAATCTTCCTCCCACGCTTCCTTGGCACCCAAGTAACGCATCCCTACGTTGATCTAAGGTCGGTTTGATCCGACGGTGCATATAACATGAGACGCAGATCGATGACGTGGCGGTTCCTTACCCCTACTCCACCTCGGCCTATATAAGGACGCCCTAGGCCCCCTTCAGAAGGCATTCTACACCCCGGTGCTTCATATTCTCTACATAAATTAGGGTTAGGGTCCCTCTAGTTGATCTAGTTCTAGTTCATCTAGTTGTAGCAGTTAGGAGAGACTAGTTCATCTAGATCTAGTCTTGTTTAGAGATTAGAGAGATAGAGTAGGAGAGTAGAGATTCTGGAGGAGTTCCGGCCTGTCGGTGCTTCTTCGTGGTTGTATTCTTCTGGATTCAGCTTTCTCGCCCGGAGCTGCGTTCTGAGGTATTTTTGTATTCAACTTCTAATTCAAGTAAACATTTGTTCTTATTCGTTCTTAAGTTTGCAACTCATATTGAGTGCTTTGATCTTGGTCATTACTTGATTGAAGTAGTATTTCGTAGTGTAGGCGTGGTGCCTAGGCTAGGTTTACTTGTGAATGTCCCCTAATTGGCCGAATAGTGGTAGATCGCGTAGGTGACAGGTGCGTTGAGTCCTCTGTAGTCCACTTTCCGTTGATAGGATCGATAGGTGTATAAGTGTCTGGTAGGAGGGAACTCTGATTTCGCCTCTTATTCATGTCACTGCCCAGTTAGAACAATATTATTCAAAGTTTACCGGTTGTTGGAACTAGATAGTCATTAGCTATTTCCTCTTTCTTGATATTATCTAGCCTAATTGTAGGGTTAGGCCATCGGCTTGGTCATTATCACCTACTGTTCCTTGTGGATACGATATTTAAAACTTCCGGGTGAAATGTGACAGCGGTATTATATCTGTGCGCTTGCGGATAATCTGAATACAATCTTATTTAAGTAGAGTGCAGTTAATTTATACTAACAAGCATTTCTGGCGCCGTTGCTGGGGAACGGTTTGCTGATTTTGATTTAGTTTAGCTTAATCTTGTATTATACTTTTATCTTTTCTATTTTATCCCTATCTTTTCATCATTTTATGTTCATCCTTATGGATGCTTTAAATTTCACGCCTATCTATCTATTTGGCATGCGCAAAAGCTTTGAGCCACCAAAATCTGTAGAGCCTATCATAACACCTGCCTATGAGCTGCGCCCATGTCTAATTAATATGATTCGGGATATACCCTTCTCGGGAGAAGGTAACGAAAATCCATATTTACACCTACGAGAATTCGAGCAGACCTGTGCATGCTTGCATATTGCTGGCATGTCTAATAAGACTTTAAGGTAGAAGATTTTTCCGTTCTCTTTGATCGGAAGAGCTAAACGTTGGTATAATCGAGCCGTAGGAAGTATGCAAGGGGATTGGAAAACTTTGTGCTCTGAATTCTGTTTATATTTCTTTCCCATCCATAGAGTAGTTAACCTTCGAAAAGAGGTTCTAACTTTTAGGCAACTAGAACAAGAATCTCTTAGTACATCATGGGATCGTTTTAATGAACTTGTTACATCTGGCCCTGACCTTGGTTTTTCGGACCCCGTACTTATTCAACATTTTTATTTGGGTCTTACCAAGAACTCTAGGGAATCCCTTGATTTATCCTCTGGAAGAGCCTTTCCTTATTTGCCTATAAGTAAAGCAAGAACAATGATTGACAAGGTTGCTCAAGCTAATTCCGAGCTCCCCGAGGAAGAGAAGAAATCATACCCCAAACAAGCAGAGGAAGCTTTGGTAGCTAAAACACAACCACTCCAATCCCAAGATTTAACTGTCAATTCTAAACCATCGAAACCCCACTTTGATGATTTAGACTTCCAATTGGCTAAGATGCTTATAAATCAATATAAATCAGATCTTCTCAGAAGATCATCTTGATAAAACTGTCGTCAACTTCCTTTCTCCCCTGAAAGACATTGGGAAGAATGCAAGGATGGCATGTCTTGTGATGCCATAAAAGGAGAGCCAAGCCACATAGGACTCAATTCTATCTTCTCCCCTTCTATGCCCACATTAAATGTCTTATCTGAACCCATCTCTAAACCCATCCTTGACCCTGATGATCCTTCTTCTGCTCTCTCTCCTAAATCTCATAATGACCCTAGGATCCCATTAAAACATCCCAAGAATAGGAGTCATGAAGATTATTGGAATGACCAAGAAGAGCTACGACAATGGCAGGAATGCATACAACATACTAGAAACACATACGCTATTGTCAAAGAATGGATGGAAGAGGATGAAGCCTTAGTACTAGCATCTAAACTTGGTCTAGAATCAAATGGTGAGCTTAAATCAATTTCTGTAGTAAATGTTGGCGCTTCTTGGCGACAGCAGAAAAATCCGCAAGCGCATGGAAGTACCGTTGTAGCACTTCACCCGGAAGTATTCAGGGTATTGTATTTTTCCAAAGGAACGGCTTATATTAGAGGTCTCTAGCTAGTTTACCCTAGAAAAGGGTAGAAGGGATAACTTGGGTGGAGAGGATACACTAAGTCTGGAAACACTAAGTGAAGATGACTTTCCCACTACTTGCTTGCTTCAGGCCCACTGATGCAGCTGGTCTGCCAGCCGATACCAGTATCAGCGCTATTCCACGGTCGAACGTGGGGGAGTTCAGATACGAGTGGACAGGGCTGTCACCACTGTAGGGTCGAGATGGCGGACTAGAGGGGGGGTGAATAGTCCTTTATAACAACTAATCGCAGCGGAATAAAACCTAATCGGTTCTAGCGACAATTCACCCCTCTAACTAAGACTCTAAACACCTTGCCAAAGATCCTAGCGAGAGGCAAAGGTGCAAGTCTAGCTTGAGCTTCCCTAAACCGTTCTAGCGCAAGATCACGCAAACCTAAGCGCTAGTACCTTAAGCACCGGGGAAACTCCTATTAACTAGCAAGCAAAAACGCACTAAGCACATAAGCTCACTACTTGCTCAATGACAAGGATACACAATCCAAATCAAAGAGCGCAACTCACTTTAGCTACACAAACTAAGTGAGAACTACTTCTAAGCTACACAAGCTAAGAAGGTGAGTGGCAAGCTACACAAGCTAACCGGTCTCACAAGAGCAACTACAACTACACAAATAAAGTAATGCACAATATAAATAACTTGTGTAGAAGGGAGCAAACCACCGCGAAGGATGGGAAGATGTTGACGCGGTGATTTATTTCCCGGAGGTTCACTTGTCGCCACAAGCTACGTCCTCCGTTGAGACAAGCTCCAAGGTTGCCGCCGGTCCTCTTGCTAGTGGTGACCCGCAAGTCACACTCTCCCACGTGGAGTGCTTACCACAAGCTCTAGCACTTGACTCGGCCGGACCACTTGTCGCTCTTCACGTCTCGCTCTACTAGCGATGCTCTTTGCGATCTCCCGCGGGGTGAGCTCCAACCCCTCACAAAGCTTCTCCGGAGCTAAGCACAATCTTCTTGCTTGCTTCACGGAGCCACAAGCCACCAAGCCATCTAGGAGGTGGCAACCTCCAAGAGTAACAAGCACCACCGGCTTGCAACACGATCACCTAGTGCCACACGATGCAATCTCTCAATGCAACGCACTATCGATCGATCACTCACTCCTCGAATGTGAATTCTATAAGCACAAGTGAGTTGGAGAGCACTAAGCCATGCACAAACAAAGTAGACACATTCCCAAGGTGCAAGACACCTCCAACAGCCGGCCACAACCCTCTATTTATAGCCCTCAGCTCAAAAGAGCCGTTGCCAACTGAAAACAGCCGTCGGACCGACCGTCGGACCGAACCAGCGCGCCACCGTCGGACCAAAGCCCACGGTCCGACGCTCTCGATGGCCGCCACGTGTTACTAGCCGTTTGAAGTCGAACGTTGGATCACAACGGCTATTTCTCGCGCCGTTTTTCCAACCGTCGGACGCTCAAGCCGATGGTCCGACGCGCGCACAGCTCCAGGCGTCGGACCGTCCGACTCTCACAGACGGGCCACAGCTCGGCCACCGTCGGACTTCTCGCGCGGTTAGCCGTCGGACCAATGATCACCACGGTCCGACGCTTCCAGAGAGCTCCCCGAGCGCACAAAACCGTCGGACTCCAGTCCGACGCTCACCGTCGGACTAAACTCTAGCGTCCGACGCTTTCCCGAACGCCACGCGTCACGCCGACACCGCTCGCCACCGTCGGACCGAAGCGGGCAATGGTCCGACGCTCGTTAACCGAGCGTCCGACGCTCGCTATTGGCCAGAACTAGGGTTAGGCGTCGGACTCTACTCAATGGTCCGACGCTATCCCTCCACACAGTCCGACGCTCCTTTTACTTTGCCAAAAACCTCTAAATCCTGCCTCGCAAGCTCGGCAGGAGAAAGAGAGATCTAAACCACCTTTCACCTTTGCAAAAGTGCTAACACCACAAGTGTTCAACCTTAAGTGCAAGTGTGTTAGCTTTTCACAAAGGATTTTCTCTCTTTTCACCTCGCCACTCGATCCTAGCAACGTATGCAAGTTAAATCATTCAAGTGGCACTAGATGACCGATATGCAAACAAGTTTGCCCCTCTTGATAGTACGGCCATCTATCCTAAATCCGGTCAAACACTTCTCTACTCAACCTTAGACCGGTGAAATGGAAATGCCCTAGGTTATACCTTTGCCTTGCGCTTTCCATTTCGATCACCGTCTTCATCACCGTCTCCGACACCATCGATGCCAATGCAACACATGCACTAACACCTCATGAATGATATGATCCACTTCATATCATCACGTGGCTTTTGGTTCATCGATCCTTGACTTGCTTGCTCTTCACCGTTGCGTTGGTCCATCGGCGCCAAGCCATCACCCGACTTGCCCTTCACACTTGCAACCGGTCCATCGACGCGAAGCCTCGTCTTGATCTTCTCCACCTAGCCACATGACTCCATGTCATGTCTCATGCGTTTAGCTCCTTCATCTCCATATGTGTGAGCTAAGCAACACTCAACACGCCATATCCACCTCCATGGCATAGTTGCTCACACACATGTACCTGTGGACTAATCACCTGTGTAATCAACACTTAAACACATATTAGTCCACTTAAGTTGTCACTCAATTACCAAAACCAAACAAGGACCTTTCAACCACCTGCCACCTACCCCTCTGCCCGTGGGCGCACGCAACATACGAAGGTAGACTCCGACTTAGACACCACGTCTACGAAGGCGACTACTACTCTAGCGATGGCCAAGAACTTCCGTCTCTATTAGGAGTCCTCTAACTAGAGCACCCGTCCTAAGAACGAGCGACGATCCCACAAACAAGTAGCTTTATAAAAGTAACTCACTTAATGGATCAAAACTAATGTATCACAAACCTCTTACTTCAAGTAGCAAGATGGTTGTAGAGCTACAAGTTGGATGTGAGAGCCGACAGGTCCGACACTTCGTCCACCCGAGGGTAGAACTGCTTCGACCCCGCTATCACTTCTCAAGCTTCTATCTCTCTCTCTAACCCTATACTAGCCTAGCTAGAAGCTACACTAATGGAAAATGGTGGTACTACCTTCTTCTTCTCTATTGTATCATGTTCTTCTCATGGAGGGGGTGAGGGCCTCATTTTATAGCTCCACAGGTCGGTTTCGGCGTAGATAAATATGGAAGGAGGTGAAACCGCCTTCAGGGAACCGCCATGAGCATTGTCACTGAAACTGGGCCCGGGAAGTGCCATCTGGTGGGCGGCTGCCCCCGGGGGCGGTCGGTCCCTGGGAGGCGGCAACTGGCCACCGCCTTCGCGTGGTCGGTTGCTCCCTGGGCCTGGGCCTCCCCCGTGGTTACGGATGGATCCCGTTTGATGGTTTGATGGGCTTTTCTCTTTTATTCTTGATTTGCGCCTTTTCTGAATATGTTTTCTGGAAGTGCGCTTTCCGGTGATTTTTATGCATTTTCACGTGTTCGACCTGCAAGTCACATGTGCAACAAAACTCATGGAAAGGTTAGATAAAAGCCCTACCTTCTATTTATTTTAGCATTAGAATGATGTTATATTTTGGTTGTTAAGGACCGCCAACAACTCCCCCACACTTGGTCCTTTACTCGTCCTCGAGTAAAGTGCTAAGGACCAAATGGGTTCATTTTCCTTATTCATAAAGTTCTGCATACAGTTTATTCCAAACTTCACCTGGATTTATGAACTTCAATGTGTCTGCAAACTGGAATAGTCTGGATTCAAATCTGCTTAGTTTGTCCATGCGTAGAAACTTGGGTATTTGCAAGGTTTTGAAAATCATAAGAATAGCTTGTGTTCCTTGAATGATTCTCTCAAATCGCTCATGTATGTAAGTGGTTTCTTACCAAGGCATAAAAATAATGCCTTCACATGGTTATCCTACCTCTAAAAAGGCTTATCTGGAGTTTTAGGAAGGAATAAAAATGATGAGGCACACTTACCCTGCATATGTTGTCGAGTCAAACCTCAGACCGTACCGGAGGGAGTGCGTCATACTCTTAGATCAGAATGTGCATGTGTGTGGAGAATATGAAGGTGGAAATCTAATTCTAAATCTTTTTGATACTCTATGCATCATGATTCTCCTTTTTGAAAAAGACAAGATATGGGCTATAGGAACTTCATCACTATATATATATATATATATATATATATATATATATATATATATATATATATATATATATTATATTTGAACGGGTATTTGGAATCATCTTTTCCGTTTATTTTCTGATGCCCCTTGGCACAGATTCTCTCTCTTTTTTTTAGCATAGCCTCATATCTTTTATTGGCATAAAACATATTTTGAATGAGGAGATATCATGATGGATGAGTAAAGTTTTTGTATCAAGAGTGCGTGTTTCTTTGGATAAAAATAACACTTTTAATTGGTGGAGGTAAACTGCACAACTCCTAGTGTAAGAGTTGGCATATTTTGGTGGGTGTATGTGGATTCTGATCTTGGGAGCATGAAACATCTCTCAACAGCGGTCACAAAATTTGACCAAACTCAACACAAAGTAAATGGCATATGTGGAAGGTTTCATCATAAAGAATCATATATGGCCTTGGGAGGTATTTGTTAATCATTCAAGGAACATGCTAATTGAATTTTTGTAAAAATCAATCCCAAGTACTTTACAAGAACGAGTAAGCATCATGTCATCCAGCTATATCTCATTTGTCAATTACTTAGATAAAAAAGGGTCCCCGATCAGTGTTCATAAATCTTGTAGGAATATTAGCAAGGAATAAAAAGTATGCAAACATTCTGAACATAGGAAGACATGTTTGATGCAGTATGAAGGGGACATCATTCTTTAAATTTTATTTTTAAAACCTTTTAAATTAGGGAGAGAGAGGGGACATGTTTGCACAAACCGAATTTGATTTTTGTTCTTGTGCAGTTTAACTTTGAAGAGTTCTTCCCCCCACACTTGTTTTCTTTCCTATTTGGTTAGTCACAATATATAGAGAAAACAAGTGTGCAATATATAAAGATAAAAAAAACTTCTTTTCCATTAATAAATCAAATAGGCACATTACATTCAAAGGGGACATGATTGGAAAATAAAAGATCATGAAGAGGAAAAAAATGTGTGACTAATTATTTGTGTAGCAGGAGCGTTCTAAAGATATTTAGAGAACGTGCTTAACTCCTACTGCTTTAGCGATCCTGTGCAGCTGCTCTCCATAGCCACGGCGCATCTCATCTAGTTCATCTCTAAGTCCTTTCACGCTAAGATGAGCCTCGGCTATGCGGGCTTGTGCCTTTTCAACATTTAGGCGCGTGCTTTTGATGCTAGCATTTAGTGAGGCGATGGTTGGGCCTTTGGAAGGCTTTTCATCCTCACTATTGCTAAAGAATCCCTTAGACTGCCCTCTAATAACTTTCCTAAAGACTGTGCGCCTGGCGCCTGAGGTTTCGGCAGAGGGTGTAGGTTTCCTAGACGGTGTTTCGCCTCTGCGGAAAAGGCCTTTAGCGTACCCTCCATCAGGTTTGCGCACTCCCCTAATGGTGTAAGAACGAATGTCTTTAGTGGGAGACGATAGAGAGGGTAAACTGGATGAAGAGGGCATCACGGCAGCACGCTTGCTAAACCCGCTACTAATAGGGGCCTTCCTCTTGAGGCCTAAAACGCCGGTAGTTGGTCGGGCAGCAATACTCTTCTTCTTGGCACCTCCTTCAGGTGCACGGGAACGTGCCATGGACTTCGAGCTTGAAATGTTGCTAACATCATTGGTTGACGGGGGTAGAAAGGCTAGCGGCTTCTCCACTATGGCATGAGCTTCTTCTCTCACAAAAGAGCTCTCTTGATAGGGAACTATGTCTAGGTTGTCAATGGAGCCAGGAGCTTGGATCAACGAGAGAGCATAGCTAGTCACGGCTTGCAAGTGGGAGAGCTTCGCAACTTTTGTGAGAGGAAGAAGAGAATGGTTTGGTGTGAAGAGAGGAGAGGCCTTTGAATTGCTTTTATAGGTTCTACCGAGGTTTCTTTTGAGGAAATGATCTGATCGTAACCAGAGACGCGATATTGGAGCAATCACAAACAGGTACGAAAAAGATCGATGATATTTGAGCTGGCTGGGGGGGCGGTCGACCCCGGGGGCGGTCGGTCCCCTGGGTCCACCTGCCAGCCTCCGCCTTCTTCCTGCGTGCCTTGCTGATTGAGTAGATTTCTATCCCAGTTACGATCAAGAGTGATGCGCAGTGGATCAAAATGATTGAGTGTAATTTGAAGTGTGATTTTTGTAAAAATATCTCAAGATTACACTATCATGCATTTATGAGAGATTATTCCTATGATCACAAGGATTTTATGTACATGAAAGGAAAGATCATAGGGGCTTTTTGGGTATTTCATAAATGCAACACTATTGCTCTACAACCATCTATTTATTTATAAAGTAGTATGAAAAATGTTTATATATATATTTATTATTATTATATATATATTTTTATAAGTTTTTAATGAACTCTTTAAAGGATATTATGTTTATTTCATCGATGAAATTCAGTTCGGGTTCAAGGAATACCTTGAGACGTTGGCCATTTACCTTATGGATGTTACCGTCATCGTCTTCTATTGTGATTGCTCCATGTGACAATACGTTGATGACGGTGTAAGGTCCGTCCCATTTACTTCTGAGCTTGCCTTTCCTAAACAATTTGACTCTTGAATTGAAGAGCAGAACTTTGTCGCCTATCTTGAATTCTTTGTGTTGAATTCTTCGATCGTGCCATCTCTTTGTTCGTTCTTTGTAGAGCTTGGCACTATGATAAGCCTTTTCTCGCCATTCTTCTAGTTCTGCTATTTGCTTCTGCCTATTTTTACCAGCCGACTTGAGATCCATGTTCCAGGTTTTAATTGCCCAGTGAGCTCTATGTTCAAGCTCAACAGGCAAATGGCAACTTTTCCCATAGATCAGCTGAAATGGTGACATCCCGATGGGGGTTTTGTAAGCTGTCTTGTATGCCCAAAGCGCATCAGGTAGCTTATCTTTCCATCCTCTTCCCATCTCGTTCACTGTTTTCTGAAGGATGTTTTTAATTTGTTCGTTCGAAGTTTCGGCTTGTCCATTGGTTTGGGGGTGATAAGGAGTAGCTATGTTGTGCTTAGCTCCCAGTTCTCGCAGGAATGCTCTGAAAGTTTTTTCTATGAAGTGTGAGCCCCCGTCGCTTATCACCATCCTAGGTGTTCCAAAGCGAGGGAAGATCACTTCATGAAACATCTTTCTTGCATGTTTTGCATCCACTGCTCGACAAGGTAGCGCTTCAACCCACTTCGAGACATAGTCAACTGCCACGAGGATGTACTCACAGTCTCCCGACTTTTGAAATGGCCCCATGAAGTCAATGCCCCAGGCGTCGAAGACTTCTATTTGGAGGTTGAAATGAAGGGGCATGGCGTTGCGGGAGCTGATATTGCCTTGCAGCTGACATTGTCGACACCTTCGAATGAATTCTTTGGTGTCGTTATATATTGTTGGCCAATAGAATCCGCACTGCCAAATTTTGGCTTGTGTGCGAAAAACTCCATAATGGCCCCCGTATGGTGCTGCATGACACCTCTCAATGATTTGTGCACCCTCGGCAGTAGGCACGCATCTTCTCAACAGTCCATCGGCACAAACCCAGTATAGGTAGGGTTCATCCCACAGGTGACGTCTGCTTTCATATTCTAGCTTCTTTCTGGATTCGCCTGGGGGTACATACCCTGAAACCATGTAGTTCACAATATTTGCATATCATGGGTTTGTGTTGGTGACCATGAGGAGCATGTCGTCACGTAAGAAGTCATTGATCTCCTGTTCCTGCATGTTAGTGACTTGCATACGCGAAAGATGGTCGGCAACAGTGTTTTCTACTCCTTTTTTATCTTTTATTTCAATATCAAATTCTTGTAATAACACTATCCAGCGGATCAAACGAGGTTTAGCATCTTTCTTGGTGAGCAGATATTTTAAAGCAGCATGATCAGTATAAATAATTATCTTTGCTCCTACCAAGTAAGATCTAAATTTATCAATAGCAAAGACTACTGCAAGGAGCTCCTTCTCGGTTGTGGCATAATTAAGCTGAGGTCCTGTTAGAGTCTTGCTAGCGTAGGCGATCGCATGATGCTTCTTATCTTTGGTTTGGCCTAGGACCGCACCAACAGCATAGTCACTAGCATCACACATGATCTCGAAGGGTAACGTCCAATCCAGAGGTTGGATGATGGGCGTAGAGATGAGTGCTTTCTTGATGGTTTCAAAAGCTTTTAAACACTCATCCGTGAACTCAAAAGGTACGTCTTTTGCTAACAGGTTAGTCAAGGGTCTGGCGATTTGTGAAAAATCTTTAATAAAACACCTGTAGAACCCCGCATGGCCTAAAAAGCTTCGGATCCTTTTGATGTTCACAGGGGGAGGTAGTTGCTCAATAACTTCTATTTTTGCCTTATCTACTTCTATCCCCCTTTTGGACACTAAATGTCCAAGAACAATGCCTTCACGGACCATGAAATGACACTTTTCTCAGTTAAGTACCAGGTCCTTCTCTTGGCATCTTTGCAAAACTTTGTCCAAATTCTCAAGGAAATGATCAAAAGTTTTTTCATAGACTGAAAAATCGTCCATGAAAACTTCTATGATCTCCTCAATCATTTCTGAGAAAATAGACATCATACAGCGCTGGAATGACGCGGGTGCATTGCAAAGTCCGAATGACATTCTCCTATATGCATACGTTCCATACGGGCATGTAAACGTTGTTTTGCTTTGGTCGTTGGGATGGATGGAGATTTGGTGATAGCCAGAATACCCATTGAGGAAACAAAAGAAAGAATGTTTTGCCAACCGCTCCAACATCTCATCGATGAAGGACAGTGGGAAATGATCCTTTTGTGTTGCCGCATTGAGTTTTCTATAATCAATGCACATCCTCCATCCCGTGACGGTACGTTGTGGAATGAGCTCGTTTTTAGCGTTCTCAACTACCGTCATTCCTCCTTTCTTGGGAACCACTTGGACGGAACTAATCCAGTCACTGTGTGGTACGGGATAAATAATCCCGGCGTGAAGAAGTTTGAGGACTTCCTTCTTCACGACTTCTCTCATCGCATTATTGAGCCTACGCTGTGGTTCGTGTGAAGGAGTGCTGGCAGGGTCAATAGGGATGCGATGGGTACAGAGCGTTGGGCTAATCCCCTTAAGGTCTTGTAATGAATACCCGAAGACTGATCTATGTTTTTCTAGAACGGCAATAAGTCTAGTCGTCTCCTTATCTGAAAGCTTGTCACTAATGATGACAGGAGTGCTTTTGTTGCCATTTAGGAAAACGTAACGCAGTCCTTCAGGCAGGGTTTTTAGCTCAACGGGAGGTGGAGTCGGCACTTCCTCTTTAGGAAGGTCAAAAGTCTCCCCGGTGTCTTCCTCTTCTTCTATAAAGAAGTTAGCATCTTTTTCCAAGGATGACTCAGGGGGTTCAAAGGGGGAAACCGACATAACCTCCTCGGGCAAGGTAGGACAGGGGAGAGGGTCTGCCATTGAGTTTTTAGCTCGATGAAAAGGTATGGAATAATCATTCCTCCCCAGCTTAACATTCAATTCCCCTGTTCTTGTTGCATTGGAGAATAATTTCTCCAGAGGATGCCCGATCAGCATGCTGAAGTCTACATCGTCAAAGATGTGAAAATCTAAAGTTAAGACAACATCATCGTGCTGAATTTTTACGTTGTGAACCAACCCTTGTCCTAGCTGACAAGTACGCGAACTGTTTCTCATGGACAGGGTCGTAGGAGCAAAATGTCTATCATTCAGATGAGTATGTGCAAAGGTTGTGGACATCAGATTTGCTCCTACCGTGGGGTTGTACAACATCTCCACCCAATCATCCTGGATTTTGCAACGGATGGTTCGCGAAGGAGAGCGAATCTGAATTACTTCAGATGAAGACTCCCTTTCGTTTGTCCATTCGTCGCTCATGATAGCCGTCAACTCCCTAATGGATTCCTTTAAAGAATCGAGGCAAGGTTTTGGAGTGACAGGGGCATGGGTGCTTTTTCTGTATGCATACTTCGAGACATTCCCACAATCATCGAAGAAGTCGTCATCGAAGTATGAAAGACCTGAAGGTTGGAGACCTTCCTTCGGATCTTCTGGTTCGGGTGAGGATGTCTCTATAGGTATTGACGGTTTAGCCTCGGCCGAAGAGACTTCCTCATGACACAGCTTTGGCTCTACATGGAGGGGTTCTAATGGAGGAGTATTCTCTAGAATGCGATCTCGAAGGGCCTCTTCTTCGGCCGTGGTTTTGTGTGTGAACGACCCTCCTGCGGCTATGTCAAATTGTAGGGCAGATTCCTTGCTAAGTCCTAACCAAAAGTGTTGTAGGAGCACGTGGTTGGGAATAGACAAGTCTGGGCCAGATTTTGTTAAAATTGTAAATCTTTCCCAAGCTGCACCTATGGATTCCTTCTCATTTTGTTGGAAGTTGAGAACCTCTTGATGTAGGGAAGCAATTCGGGATATAGGGAAGAATGCTACACAAAACTTGTTTCGCAATTCCTCCCAATCACCAGCTACCTTCCCTACATTGAGGGCGTACCATTGTTTCGCTCTCTCATCAAGCGAGAAAGGAAACAATTTCCACCGCATTGTTTCATGTGACATGCCGGCAATGGTTAGGCATGCACAGAGCTGCTCAAACTCCCTTAGGTGGTGATATGGATTTTCATAATCTAATCCTGAGAAGGTTTGTTCCCAAACCATGGCTATAAAAGCCGGGCGGAGTTCATAACTTGAAGCTATGATTGGCTTCGCGGATTGTGGAGATTCAACGAACTCGCCCTTGGGAGCAGAAAGTTTGAAAATGGTGGGTTGCTCCATTGGAACAAAAGAGGTAAAAGAAAAGAAGGGTAAAAACAAAGGATACATGGGCAACTAGGTTCGGAGACTAAAAACGACAACCGTTCCCTAACAACGGCGCCAGAAATGCTTGTTGGCGCTTCTTAGCGACAGCAGAAAAATCCGCAAGCGCACGGAAGTACCGTTGTAGCACTTCACCCGGAAGTATTCAGGGTATCGTATTTTCCCAAAGGAACGGCTTATGTTAGAGATCTCTAGCTAGTTTACCCTAGAAAAGGGTAGAAGGGATAACTTGGGTGGAGAGGATACACTAAGTCTGGAAACACTAAGTGAAGATGACTTTCCCACTACTTGCTTGCTTCAGGCCCACTGATGCAGCTGGTCTGCCAGCCGATACCAGTATCAGCGCTATTCCGCGGTCGAACGTGGGGGAGTTCAGATACGAGTGGACAGGGCTGTCACCACCTGCCACCTACCCCTCTGCCCGTGGGCGCGCGCAACATACGAAGGTAGACTCCGACTTAGACACCACGTCTCCGAAGGCGACTACTACTCTAGCGATGGCCAGGAACTTCTGTCTCTATCAGGAGTCCTCTAACTAGAGCACCCGTCCTAAGAACGAGCGACGATCCCATGAACAAGTAGCTTTATAAAAGTAACTCACTTAATGGATCAAAACTAAAATGTATCACAAACCTCTTACTTCAAGTAGCAAGATGGTTGTAGAGGTACAAGTTGGATGTGAGAGCCGACAGGTCCGGCACTTCGTCCACCCGAGGATAGAACTGCTTTGACCCCGCTATCACTTCTCAAGCTTCTATCTCTCTCTAACCCTATACTAGCCTATCTAGAAGCTACACTAATGGAAAATGGTGGTACTCCCTTCTTCTTCGCTATTGTCTCATGTTCTTCTCAT
Source organism: Eremochloa ophiuroides (assembly GCA_038502445.1). Taxonomy (NCBI): domain Eukaryota; kingdom Viridiplantae; phylum Streptophyta; class Magnoliopsida; order Poales; family Poaceae; genus Eremochloa; species Eremochloa ophiuroides. The sequence continues at coordinate 67,532,445 of JAHLJS010000006.1, forward strand.
GGAGGGGGTGAGGGCCTCATTTTATAGCTCCACAGGTCGGTTTCGGCGTAGATAAATATGGAAGGAGGTGAAACCGCCTTCAGGGAACCGCCATGAGCATTGTCACTGAAACTGGGCTCGGGAAGTGCCATCTGGGGGGTGGCCGTCCCCGGGGGCGGTCGGTCCCTAGGAGGCAGCAACTGGCCACCGCCTTTGGGTGGTCGGTTGCTCCCTGGCCCTGGGCCTCCCCCGTGGTTACGGATGGATCCTGTTTGATGGTTTGATGGGCTTTTCTCTTTTTTTCTTGATTTGCGCCTTTTCTGAATATGTTCTGGAAGTGCGCTTTCCGGTGATTTTTATGCATTTTCATGTGTTCGACCTGTAAGTCACATGTGCAACAAAACTCATGGAAAGGTTAGATAAAAGCCCTACCTTCTATTTATTTTAGCATTAGAATGATGTTATATTTTGGTTGTTAAGGACCGCCAACAGTAAACATGACTCATCCAAGTTTAGAGAAAGCCTTAGATGAGACCAAACTTAGAGACACCAATCCATGGGAAATCCTAGAAAATAAAGCATCCAATGAATGTCTTAGACATGAAATAATAGAGTCAAACTTGTTGTCTATAGACATCCATGAAGAAACACCCTTGGAGTTTGAAAAGGGAGATCATATCAATGAGCATGGGGATTATTTCATTAACACCTCATCGAATCCATGCTCATATGAGAAATCTCCTGGTTCAATTGGTCTCTCTAACATTATCACACACGAGATCTTCAACCCCCTCATTCTACCTGTTCATAAATTTTTTGAAAGGGTGGTTGTAGATGCGTATGTTTATCATAAATACTGTAGATCTCGTTGTAATCTTAATATAGGTGCACATAGGTTGGTTTTCTAGAGGAAACCACCCCATGTACGAAGGTTTTTCAAAAACGACTTTGTGTCCTAAAATAACCACTCTTGAAAAATGAACTGAGCTTGCACCTTTAATTTTACTATAATGCCCTTTTGAATTGAGTATAGAATTATAATTATGAAAATAGTCCTTTGGGTATTTTTGTCACTAACCATTTCAGGTTTGAAGTAGAAGAATAACAACGCAAGGTATGTCCAACCAATCATCATGCAATATTGAATTATACCCATCCGAGCTCAACTTTGCTTTGCAAAATTTCAGCTTGGGGGAATGGGCTTAATTAGAAAATCTTATGTTGCTAGTATTGGTTGTCTCTACCTTTCTAATCCATGTTCAATTGCTCGTCTTTTCGTCTCTAAATGAATAAATCTCTATAAGTGCTTTCATGTCACCTTTGTTTGCCATAGTAAGATTTGGTTTGCAAATACCGCAAATACTTCCATTGGCATTTAAATTGAGCGTGGTGCTCAGGTTAAAAACGCCTTCCTTAATTAAAACTAGACATGGAGTTTGGTTTGGTTATTGAACTAGAAATTACTGTAGTAGACATTGGATATTTTGTTAGACTAACCCCTGTAGGAAACTTTCACAATTAATCTGGGTAAGTCATAAGGTGAATTCGAATCAGAGATGAGACAGGGCACATGCTGAACTTCAATAACTTTGCAGAGGAAAACACAGCTCATTCATCATGAATGGAAGAACTGTGACTATTAATGATTCATTCACTTTATCTTTTACTGCAAGTTATTTGAACTCAAGCCATGCCGGTATAGAACATAACCTATGCTAACATAATATCAATCCTATCTTCTTAGTAGCATAGATGGAACATGATTCTGGACAAACAACCTATGTTCCAAAATTGTACATTCCTTCGGGTATGTGTTGTCCACTAATCTGTTGCAGGCATACTAATGAATGGACTGACAAGGTGTCATAAGATCAAAGAAGCAAAAGATGGCAAAGAGGATAAACAACAAAGGAGACAAGATGCTCATGAACAACTCAAAATGCAAGAGAAGGAAAGGACCACCAGTCATCTACATTTCATTACTTAGTGCCGTCACGCTCCAATAATGAAGGTAATGTCTTAAGGTAAGCGGTCACTATTTTCCTCTTGATCTTGGTATGCACATAAATGAAGATGCAAACATGTTAGAGTTACAGCTTTAATTGTTTAACCTAATTAACTCAACATGCTTTGTCCTTTAAGATTGTTCATGGCACCATTCTTTTGATCTCAGTCTTAACCTAATGTGCTAAAACATTGTATTCTATATTTGGAAGATGATAGTCATACTCATGTGAAAATTTATATAGAGATAGACAACCCTTCTATTGGTTAAGCAATTTAAATCTTTTCTGCCATATGAACTTAAATGCAACATAAATGCTTAATCTTCTGATCTTACCACTCATGTCATAAGTAAACAAATTATGCAACACCAATTTCGTCTTATTCAATGTGCCTAAGGCTAGAGAAGAATAAATAAAGAAGTAGATTTGGTTTTGTTGGTGTTTTTCCACCAACAGAGCCCATGCACTTGATCTCTACCTTGGTATTGCAAACAGGACAACACTTCGAGTAAAGTTTATTGATTCCTAAAATTTTACAAGTGAAAGTTCTGTGAACATGCACACTGAGCAAGATGCTACCAGATCCAACTATTAATGCTCTACTCCAACCTGCTGGCCAAACAAAGGATAAAAGTGACATCATCATAACAAGGGGTGCAACCATCAAGACCTCTATCTCTAAAACAGAGAGATACACAAGAGTGGAAGAAAAAATCCTATCGGTAGACTTTAAATCCCGCACCTTTGCCATAAGGTAATATGGTAGTTATCTAATTAATTAGTATTCATAATCTACATTAGTAATTTCACTTTAGCATATTCATCTTTATGCATATCAAAAGAAAAAGAAAAAAATCTTTATTGTCTTATTTACTGCATCACAAAATATTAAAGCTCCACGTGAATAAACTTATGGTAACCCTGTAGGAGTATTTACTGTGGTGGCATAAAAAAATGATAATAGCATATGTATTTACTTTCTTGCATTATAAAAATCCTAAGCCCCATGAGAATAAATATTCTCCGTGGTGGCATAAAAATAAAATATATATCATGCATACATATTTACTTTTTTGCATAAGAAAATCAGAAAATCCTAAAATCAATCCTGCTAGAATCTGTCATTTGAAATCAATTCAAAAGAATAATCAATTACTTATTGGCTGACCGCTAACCCCTTATCACATTCGAGTCTCGAGTTTTGGTTTTCTTGTTGGATTACAATTATGCAGGATAACACTATGTCTGAGGAGTGAGTCCATCAGTGGCACCCACCAGATAGCTACTGGCAAGCTCACTCTAAAGACCATCAACACCAAGTATTGCAAACATCTAGTTTGGGGGAGGAGCATCCCCTAGTTATCAGGTAACTATACCTATACGATTATCGAGTCTGTTTTATAAAGTCATAAAATGATAAAAATATGTGAGCACATCAAGGTTCACAATAGTATCATAAGAATATCTAAAAATACCAAAAATATGTGGGCACATGAAGGTCCACACTCTTAGAGAAGTTTTCTAATTGGGTAAAGAAGCTTAAACTTCTGCTGGAAATATAAAATCATTCACTTACCATGGAGTGATACTAAACCTAACCCCTCTCCATGAGATTTGGTATTTTTGTTGACAATTGAGTTTCACAAAAAAATACAAGATCAAAGAGCTAATCAAACCGACTCCCTTACGCTGCCAATACACCTGCTCCCAGAAGGATCACTCAATTTTCAATATCAAAAACCCTGTCAAACATCCAGCTTGGGGGAGGGCACCCTCCATTTAAAATCCAGCTAAGTATAAGTTTCCCACCTTATTATTATTACCATATCGCTTTTCGCGTGAGTTAGCTAGTAAGATAAAATTTGAAAACCAAATAAATACTTAGCAATATATTAAAGAGTGTGTCTAGAGTCTGTCTAGTTAAGTTTAGAGTCAAATAAAAACTGGAGAACATTAAAATTTCATCTTGGAGATGATGAATAGTTGCTCTGTCGTAATTCCTTTCAAGTGTCTAGTTTTCAACCTTAAATTCTCTCGAGTTTTGGATACTACTATTTTGGCTTAAGAATTTACTCTGAACCGGAAACTTGTGGAGGCATATGCTTGAGCTAAGTCTAAGTGATTGATTGATATGATACATGAAGGTTGAGCTGCTATTTATCTTATTCCTAACAATACTAAGTTCTGGAGATTTATTTTAAATTTAAAATCTTACATGATGAGCTCTTGTATGACAAAGTGTAAATTCCTACCAAAGGCATATATGATACATTTAGAGATAGAAAAACCTTTGCACATTTATGCTGCTTGCTTTGCATTGAGTGTAGTCAACCTTTGTTGTATACCTTATAAGAGTCTTGTCATGCTTTTAAAATCAAGATCACTTACACACTCCACCCACATATGCATTACTCCTACTCTGGGAGTAAACGCAATCATTTTCCACTTCCAACCAGATCCACCTTAAAAATGTTTTTCTCCTACACTGGGAGTAAACACCCAAAAAATATCCTATAGGACAGTCCCTGTTTAATTGCTCTAAGTTCTTATCATTATCTCTCCAATTATTTGTATTCAAAGGATGCATATGTCTATGCAAAAGTATTGAAAAAAAGAGAAAAGAGAGTAAAAGATGGACAAGTGTCCCAACAATTAAAACAATGGGTACTTAGATGCCCGCCTCCCTATGAAAGAGAGAGAGAGAAAGAAAAGAAGAAAAAGAGAATAAAGATAGCCCATGTTTTCCCGCGAAAGTTCTAAGTTCCAAGAGAGAGATCTATTTTTAAAGAGCAAAAGTAGAATTAGGATTAGCCACCTTATATACTCCTATCCACCATATTCCATATACATGCACATCTTGGTTTGATTGTATGACTTGACTCTCTGTGGATCCATTGTTTGACTCTACAATATATGAATTGCAAGTATGCTCATCCTTATTATTGCCACTCCTATAACCTCCACTATAATCCTTAGTTGTAGGAAGGCATAACATCATTAATGCCTCAGTGAGATCCATAAATACCACATATATTAAGAGACTTGAGGGTGTCATACAATTAAGCTCTTAGTTTTATTTCGAAAACTTGTAAAATTCCGGAATATTGGTACTGTGAAGAATTTGAGACATAGTGCTTGACTTGATTGTTCTATCTTTCGATTGCTCAAGACTTATGCAAAAGCTGAGAAGCTCCATAGTTAAAGGTACAATGGGTAAGTTCGAAAGATAGAGCAGTTTTGTCTAATCCGGAGGAGAATTTCTGTTTGAAAGCATGTGTAGTTGGAAGGCATAAAGCATTGTAGCAACTCCTGATCCAAGTTTATTAGCAATTAGGCTTAGTTTGTTTGCAAAGGGACTGGCAAACAGGTAAGTTTGGGGGTGTTGTTGACGGAGGATAATGTTAACTTTTTTTAGAACTTTAGACATGAAAGGACACATGAATACACACTAGTCTAGGGTTTTAAGTGACAGTTTTCACGAGTTTTGCATGTTCTGTATTTTTCAGGGGCTATTCTAGAAAAGCGTAAAAGAGGGGTTAAAGAGCATAAAAGACACGAAACTTAACCGCCAAGGAAACATCATCACGAAGACCCTGAAAGGATCTAGAACACATCCGAGCAACCGGGGCCCCGGATCCCACAAAGTGGGGCCGGCCGGCCCTAGGGTGGGGCCGGCCGGCGCCCCCCTGCTGGACTGCGGGCCCCGCCTTCTGGAATCTTCCTCCCATGCTTCCTTGGCACCCAAGTAACGCATCCCTACGTTGATCTAAGGTCGGTTTGATCCGACGGTGCATATAACATGAGACGTGGATCGATGACGTGGCGGTTCCTTGCCCCCTACTCCACCTCGGCCTATATAAGGACGCCCCAGGCCCCCTTCAGAAGACATTCTACACCCCGGTACTTCATATTCTCTACATAAATTAGGGTTAGGGTCCCTCTAGTTGATCTAGTTTTAGTTCATCTAGTTGTAGCAGTTAGGAGAGACTAGTTCATCTAGATCTAGTCTTGTTTAGAGATTAGAGAGATAGAGTAGGAGAGTAGAGATTCTGGAGGAGTTTCGGCCTGTCAGTGCTTCTTCGTGGTTGTATTCTTCTGGATTCAGCTTTCTCGCCCGGAGCTGCGTTCTAAGGTACTTTTATATTCAACTTCTAATTCAAGTAAGCATTTGTTCTTATTCGTTCTTAAGTTTGCAACTCATATTGAGTGCTTTGATCTTGGTCGTTACTTGATTGAAGTAGTATTTCGTAGTGTAGGCGTGGTGCCTAGACTAGGTTTACTTGTGAATGTCTCCTGATTGGCCCGATAGTGGTAGATAGTCATTAGCTATTTCCTCTTTCTTGATATTATCTAGCCTAATTGTAGGGTTAGGCCATCGGCTTGGTCATTATCACCTACTGTTCCTTATGGATACGATATTTAAAACCTCCGGGTGAAATGTGACAGCGGTATTATATCTGTGCGCTTGCGGATAATCTGAATACAATCTTATTTAAGTAGAGTGCAGTTAATTTATACCAACAATACATATATATAGTTGTTCTCCATATCAGCGTGGAGTCAACACCTTAGGGGTAAGTAAGATTGTTGTTTTTGTCACTCCAATTTGCATGTGGACATGTTCCTTTGCTTATTCAAGAATCTTACCAAAAATTGACCTGAGCTTTTAGGTTATGGTTGTACGTGTGTGCTCTTTGACTGAAACAAAGCATAGGCAAACTGAACGGTAGCACGTGGTATTCCTAGAATTAGAGTTCAGTTTGTGGTGGAAAACTGATAATTTCAGCAGCAGCACGAATGTATCAAAAGGCAAAGAGGCCTATCTCGTGCAAAGAACTCCAGAATTAGTGTGTAATCAACCAAATGATGTGTTGGGACTAATACAAGAAAAATCACGGGAAGAATATCAAATATCCCTCATCACCGCCATCTAATTCAGATAAGCCTAGAGGGGGGATCCTGAAATTGATGCGAAAATATTTTTACAAATGTCAGGACAAGAAATGGATTCTTCATCACCACTTCATATAAATACCATCATATCTTGTTCGATGCACGAAGCTTTACAGATGGCTAATTTGTACATAATCATTTTATGCCATTTGAACTTTGTTTTATTAGTTCATATGATTTTTTTTTTACTTTTAAACCAATACTATACAGAGGAAATTTCTAATCTCAGTACAACATGATACACGATTGAGATCTTAAATATTACTTAGCGAAAGACAAAAGATAATAAAATGGTCACAATTAGTAGAAGCATGCCTGTCCCCTAAAGACAAAGTACGTGGTCACATGATTGAAAATGCTGAATTAACCAGTATTGCAAAGAAAAAAAAAGTAGTAACCAAAGATAATCTCTAAAACTAACCAAAGAAACAAGTAGTAGAACAGAGTAGCAGCAACCACCGTGCGCACCGCCCTCGGAGAAGATGCAGAGGCATCCACGTGCGCAGCTCACTGCCGGTTCACGGCGACGAACACGGAAGGCGTTCCCGGTACGGCGATAAGAATGACCAAACTGTATAAAGGTCAGGGAAAGGGATCATGCTAAAGCCAAAACGATACAACAACGACAAAGAAAGGGAGGGAGGACCCCGCGTCCCCAAGCTAAGCTCCGGCGGCATTGGCGGACAGGGCTCGATAGAGTCCAAAATTCATCGCTCACCATGGATGGTTTGCAACGGGGTCACTTCCAGGGCCTATCTAACAACTGGCATCAGCTATGCATGCGAGTAATTGAACGATGGTTCGCTGGTGTGGGCGAATTTTCGCATAGCGCTGACAGGCGGCGTTGGCGTTCATGCAACACGGCTCGTCCCAGGCCTGGCCTACCCTCAGTCGCGGCCCGCTCGCTCGCAGCAGCCGCCGGCCACAGCAGCAGCTGGATGCGCCGCCGCCTGCCCGCTCGCGGTAGCTACCGGCCACAGCAGCAGCTGGATGCGTCGCCGCCCGCCCGCTCGCAGCAGCCGCCGGCCACAGCAGAAGTTGGATGCGCCGGCGCCCACAACAGGTGGATGTGCCGCTGCTTGCAGTGCCACCGCCCGCCCGCTCGCAGCAGCCGCCGCCGCCCACAGCAGCCGGATGCAGTCACCGCGCACCCGCCCGCCTGCAATGGAGATGTCCTCCGGGCTCCGGCACAGCCGCCATCTACGTCGAGAGCGCTGATGGTGGCCGAAGGCCCCGTGACGACCTAGCACGGCGCAAGATCCTGGCCGGTGAAGGTGACGACGGGAGCTAAACTGTAGGGCAGATGAATCACGGCGAGCGAGGCGAATGCTGATTCACCGTGGATGGAGCGAAGCTGACACGCGGACATATCGCGGGGGTGCGAGCTGGACAGCGGTTCCTTTCCTTTTCTTGCTCGCCCCATTGGATGCTGGATGGTGATTTCTGTTTCCTTCTTTTGCCCCATTGCGCCGTGGATTCCGGGTGGAGCGGAGATGGAGGATCGCACGAAGGGGGACGACAGGACGAAATGGAAAAAAGTCGCACCAAAAAGTATTCAACGCAGGAGAGGCTTCAACGCAGCTGGTAGATGGGTCTGCTTCATACTTTTTAGTAGTAGATATGTTCATAATCCCTTCCTTAGCCTTACATCCCCCCCCCCCCCCCCCCCTCTGTTCACCTTTAATTTGGCCCATATCCAGATGACCACCTAAATTAATGTTTGTTTTGAATTACTCCCTACGAATTATTTAGTTGGCCTAGTTTATCCCTTAACAAGATTTGAAAATTTTTGTTTCTGCTCTTTCGCCCGGTTCCGGCGCTGGTCCTTGGATCACATGTACCCCACGTCGTCGGCCTACAACGCAATGTTTGTGGGTTCCACTGAACCGCTGGGGGCAAAGCAAATATGGTCGACGCGCACGCCTGGCAGGGGTGAAGTTCTTCTGGCTTGTACTTCACAAGAGGTGCTGGACCGCCGAGAGGAGGAAGCGCCATGGCCTACAGCCCGATGAGGCCTGCGTCCTCTGTGACAAGGCGCCGGAGATGATGAACCACCTACTGCTTGGATGCGTGTTCAGTCGTGAAGGTCTGGGAGCGGGTTCTGCGCAAGCTCGGCCTGAGTGCGCTTGTTCCGTTTGGTGACACCGATATCTTCAAATGGTGGCTCGCCGAGAAGCGGGTTCTGGCCGATGGGCGAAAAGGCTTCGAGTCACTTGTCTTGCTAGTGTGTTGGCTCATCTGGAAGGAGCGCAACGCTAGAATATTTCAGAGCTCGGCTTCCAGCGCTTCTGCCGTGGCGTTGCTGGTTGCGGAGGGGGCTCCGCTTTGGGCGCCGGCAGGCTTCGTCGTGGTTCAACCTCTGGCGCTTCTTCTGTAGCTGTTTTCGGTAGCTGTTTTCTAGTCCGGCTGCCTGCTTCGGCTGCCTACTTTGTCCGCCGGTTGCTTGCCTTAGCAACCTTCGTTTTCCTTTTTTCGTGTTGTTTTCTTCTCCTTAGTCTGCTCGCTTTGTATTTGAATTTGGAATTATCTGCTTCCTCTTAATGAAATACGTGCTCCAGAGTTGCATGTTCACTAATAATTTTTTTTTGTTTCTCAGTGTATAAGTTCGGTTTTGTGTTTATCACATGGCGTGGCACACCTTAGGCATGGCTCCATGCAAACATGCAAAAATTTTATCTATATTTAATGCTTCATGCATATGCCGCAACATTCGATGTGACAGAGATCTTAGAATTTTGAAAGGTATAGGCAGCTACAAGATAGGATGGAAGTTAGCTGTCAGGTTTGAAAGTCAGCAAGAAGATTCTAAGCAAGGCATAAGATTTGCCGTAAGCTAGTATTAAGTTGAATGTGTTAAGATAGAAGAAAGGAAGCTAGTTTGAAATGGAGCTGTTGTTTCTTGTGTTTTAGCCAGCTCATGCACATGCAAATCCAAAGGACTAAACAGGGCCTTATAAACACAAACTTCATTTCAGAAAGAAACACAAACAGAAGATAGAAAGATCGACGAACGATGATGCTGACTGCCATTGCCGTACATGGTGTGCAGGTGCAGCGTGCGCGTGTCCCTCGAGCTGGGGTCGGGCCGGGCTCGGGCGAGCATGTACGCGGTGATGGTGCTGCTGGCGCAGTCGCTGGCGTTCGGGCTGCTTTCCATGGTGCTCGTGCTGGCGACGCAGGAGCAGTTCCCAACCATCTTCACGGGCGACAGGCCTCCGCGACGATGACGCGCGCGTGCGCGAACGAATGCCAGAGGAGCGGCAGGGGCTGAGGGGCAGTGCGGCGGCGTCGAGCGAGGAGGGGGAAGGGGACGCGTGGTGGAGGAGGAGACGACGAGTAGGCAGCAACGGCGGATCCAGGAACGAACCATGGGGGAGATAAATAATACAAGACTCCAGATCATAGTAGGTATATAGTAATATAAAGACTATTAATATAATTTCTTGATAGATTTAGAGATGTACATATTTCGTGGATAATAAAAAAAAAGGTTTATTTCTGTCAAAACAGGACCAATGCAGGGCCAACTCTACCACTAGGCCATATGCATGTATGTATCTGAACAAAAGAGCCTTGCAGTTGATGGGCTTAAAATTTAGAGACGATGAAATGGACTTTGAATTGGGCTGTGACCTGTGAAGAGAAGGCTGTTGGGCTGAAAAAGGAAGACCCCGTTTAGTTAGAAATTTTTTTGGGTTTCGGTGATGTAGCACTTTCGTTTGTATTTGGCAATGTTTGTCCAATCATGGACTAGCTAGGCTCAAATGATTCGTCTCGATATTTATAGACAAACTATGTAATTAGTTATGTTTTTACCTACATTTAATTCTTCATGCATGCGTCTAAAGACTTGATATGATGGAGAATCTGTAAACATTTTAACATAATTTGCCAACTAAACATAGCCAAACACATATTTATGTTTCTAAAAAAAAAAGAAAACATACTCCTACAATCCATGGCGGGGGGGGGGGGGGGGGGGGGGGGGGGGCTGGCACCCCCTGCCGCAGATCCACCAATGGTAGGCAGGGTGGAGGCACCCGTGCGTGCGGCGGCGGTGGAGTAGAAGAGTGATCCAAATTTAAGCATAGGCAAAATATAGGTTGTCTTCGGATGGAGCGAAGCGAAAGCCCATCATCGGAATGGACTTCGGTATCCTTTAGGGTTTACACTTTATATATAATTCTTGTAAGCCATCATTTCGGATATGAGTTAACGTTGTTGTAAATCACCAGCGTTTATAATAACATCCGATATAGTATTTTTTTTCTTTCTGCTTTAGGAGGGTTTTCCACGTTAAATCTCGTATCCCTTGTGATTAATGTCTTGTTCTTCATCGTTTATTTGCCGATCAAATTATAAGAGTTTATGTCACGGACCCTGAGTAGTATGGCTTAGTAGTATGGATCTACGTTCATTGGACTTGTAAGTCGGCGTATGGGCCGCATGACTATTCGGGCTGAGGCCCAAGACTTTGTACCTAAGTACTCGCCGTGTGGGTGGTCGGGTGGTAGGCGAAGAATAACAAACCAATCCTATCTATCTTGTTTCCTCTTGTTCCGCTGCTGGAGACGGCGCCGCCGTGTTCCTCGCCGTGCGCGTACGCCGGCAATCTCTCTGTGGTGACCAGGGTCGCCACATCTGGTATCAGAGCCTTCTCCTTCCTCGGATCGCTTATTCCTCATCCTGCATAACCCAACCCGCCACCGAGAGCTCCGTCGCTGCCGCCCTTCTCCACCTCCGCCGCCCTGCTCTAGCAGATCCACCTCCACCCCAACCACCTTCCAAATCGCCGCCGCTGCTGGCTCCCAAACCTAAGCCCCCTACGCTCTCGGCTCGCATGGCGTCCGCGGAAGACAAGTTGGATGCGCTGGCCGCGCAGATGAAATCCATGCTTCTTCTCATGGAGACCTTCAATCGGTGGCGTCCAGAGGTCGACCACTTCTCCAATGAGCTCAGCAAGGACGTCAAACATCTCACATCGCGCATCGAGGCGTTGGAAGCTCAAGCCCCAACTGCTCCGCCTCAAGCACCGTCGCGCGAGGAAGAGGGGCGGGCCAAGGGCCACGGCGTCGAATCGCATCCACAGGGGTCGGACAAGGGGACTCTGGTCCTCCAACCACCCCTGGCCAATGGTCAGTACTCGGGATCTCCCCATCACCCTCTGGTTCGCAGTGATTCTGCTCCATATGTTCACCCGCACATGTCTCATCAGTATCACCATGAACCACGCTTACCCAAGGCTGCTTTTTCTAAATTTGATGGGACGAATCCCCGAGTGTGGCGTGAGAAGTGTGAAAAGTACTTCCACATGTATCACATACCTATGTATTTGTGGGCACATTTTGCTACCATTCATTTTAAGGATAGTGCTGACCTCTGGTTGCAAACCTTCGAGGCTCAGCATTCTGATACTGAATTGGGGTGGGCCGAACTCTGTGTCGCAGTCGACTCTAAATTTGGTCGCGATTTATATCATCATGCCATGAATGAATTGCTTTCCATCAGGCAAACGGGCGATGTTCAGGATTACTATGATAGATTTCAGAGTGCCATGCATCGCGTTTTAGTGCATAACAAATCATTAGATGATGTCCTCTTTGTTAGCAAATTTCTGCAAGGTCTTAATCCTGACATTCATGCTGCCATTGTTTTGCACAAACCGAGAACGGTTGATGCCGCTTTGTCCTTGGCCCTTCTGTAGGCTTCGGTGCTGGAAACTCAACACAAACCATTTTTCAGAAGATCAAATCGTGATTTCAGTCGCAATGCTAGTAAGCTGCCGGTCAACTCTCAACCCGGCATTCTCGGCCCTGCTCCCACTGAAGATAGGAAGCCCAAGTGGGATGATAAGTGTCTGCCCTTCGTACTCAGCGGCGAGCACAGGGATTGTGTATGAAATGCGGAGAAAAATGGAACAAGCAGCATAAGTGTCCTGATAAAATTGCTCTGCACGTTCTGGAGGAACTCTTGGCAGCTGTGCAACCAGACACAACTCCTGACACGATTTCCAGTTCCACTTCTGAAGACTGCAGTGATGAAGAACAAGTGCTGGCTCTTTCTACTTGTGCAGCTGCTGGTGTTCAAGGCAAACGAACAATCAAACTTTCTGGTCTTGTGCATAATCAAGAAATTCTGATACTTATTGACTCTGGCAGTTCTTGCTCCTTCTTGAGTGAAAAGGCTGTGCAACTTCTTCAGTGTGCAGTTGAAGCTGCTCCCTCTGTGTCAGTCACTGTTGCTAATGGTCAGAAACTCTGCAGCGAGCAGCAAGTCAAGAGCTTCACATGGTGGACACAGGGTCAGACATTCACTCATGCTGTTCGAGTGTTACCCATATCCTGCTTTGATTTGGTTCTTGGGATGGACTGGCTAGAATCTCACAGCCCCATGTGGATTCATTGGAAGCGCAAACTGCTGCGTTTCTCTTACCAGGGCACCCGTGTCAGTCTCAAGGGCATTAAGGACGTCACTTCAAGCTGTCTCAAGATCAAACCGCGGAAGCTCAGTGGCCTAGTTCGTCAGGGTGGTGTTGCTCAACTTGTGCACCTCTGCCCTATCAGTGAAGAGGACAAGCCCGAGGCACCAATTCCACCTGACGTCAAACAGCTTATTCAGCTTAATGATGCCTTGTTTCAAGAACCTAAAACATTGCCACCTCAGCGTGCTTTTGACCATCAGATTCCACTCATTCCCGGTGTTCAGCCTGTGAATGTTAAACCTTATCGCTATTCCCCAACTCAAAAGGATGAAATTGAGCGCCAAATCCAGGAAATGTTGGCTAATGGTATTATCAAACCCAGCCATAGTCCCTTCTCTTCCCCTGTGATACTAGTGAAAAAGAAGGATGGGTCGTGGCGTTTCTGCGTAGACTACCACCAACTTAATAACATCACCGTCAAGGACAAATACCCATTACCCATTGTGGATGAGCTTTTGGACGAACTGCATGGTGCATCTTGGTTCACAAAACTAGACATGCGATCCGGGTATCATCAAATCCGAATGGTTCCATCTGATGAGGCCAAAACTGCATTTAAGACCCATCATGGGCACTGGGAGTTCCGGGTCATGCCATTTGGGTTAACCAACGCACCAGCAACATTTCAGGCTCTCATGAATACAATCTTTCAACCCCTGCTTCGCAAATGTGTTTTGGTCTTTGTGGATGACATCTTGATATACAGTAAATCCCTTGCCGAGCATTTAGAGCATCTGGAACAAGTGTTCTCCGTTCTGCACGAACATCAGTTGTATCTCAAGGGCTCTAAGTGCTCCTTTGCCCAGCAATCATTAGAGTATCTTGGACACATAATTAGTGGGCAAGGTGTCTCCACAGATCCAAAGAAGACAGCTGCAATAGCCAACTGGCATGTTCCCAGTGATGTTAAACAATTGAGAAGTTTCCTCGGACTCGCTGGTTATTACAGGAAGTTCATCCGAGGGTATGGCACAATCAGCAAATCCCTCACTGATTTGTTAAAAAAGCATGTCATCTTCCACTGGACTCCTCAACATCAACAATGTTTTGACACACTGAAACAGGCCCTTACTGCTGCCCCGGTACTGGCCCTGCCAGACTTCAGCAAAGGTTTTCACATTGAAACTGATGCTTCAGCTACCGGCATAGGTGTTGTACTCTCTCAGAATCAGCATCCCATTGCCTATGTCAGTAAGGCTTTGGGTAAAAAGGCTCAAGCCCTCTCTACATATGAAAAAGAATGCATGGCTCTCATTCTTGCAGTCACCAAGTGGAAACCATATCTACAGCACATGGAATTCACTATTGGCACAGATCATCATAGTTTAATTCATTTGGGTGACCAAAAGTTGTTGGAAGGCATGCAACAAAAGGCCTTCCTCAAGTTGCTGGGGTTACAGTACAAGATCATCCATAAGAAGGGTCAAGACAATCAAGTTGCTGATGCTTTATCTAGACACCCTGCACCTTCTACCTCTATGGCCATGTCTGCCATCACTCCCAAGTGGTTAGAAATTGTTCTGGAAGGTTATCACAATGATGAACAGAGCAAGAAGTTACTGTCAGAGCTGGCAATAACAGGCAAAAATGATAAAGGGTTTTCTCTGACCGATGGAGTAATTCGGTTTAAGGGCAGAGTTTGGTTGGGCAACAACAAGGATGCTCATCAGGCTATTTTATCAGCTCTCCACTCTAGTGGTTTGGGTGGTCACAGTGGCATTACAGCAACATATCAAAAGGTTAAATCCTTGTTTGCTTGGCCTAATCTGAAGAAAGATGTTCAGGATTACATTGCGGCTTGTCAGGTATGTGCTCAAGCCAAATCAGAACACAACAAACTTCCTGGCCTTCTCCAACCTCTCCCTGTCCCACAGTTTGCTTGGCACACTATTAGCATGGATTTTGTTGAGGGTCTTCCTAAGTCCAAATCCTATGACACTATCCTGGTGGTCATTGACAAACTGACCAAGTATGCCCATTTCATTTGCTTGTCTCACCCATATACTGCTATTACTGTTGCCCAAGCATTTCTTGCCAACATCTACAAACTGCATGGTATGCCTACCATTATCATCTCTGACCGAGACAGAGTATTCACTAGTTCTTTTTGGCAAGAATTATTCAAACTCACCGACACTACCCTGAACATGAGTTCATCCTATCACCCTCAAACGGACGGTCAAACGGAGCGTCTCAACCAATGTCTCGAGACTTATTTGCGCTGTATGGTCCAGGCGTGTCCTACCAAATGGGCTCATTGGATTCCTTTAGCAGAGTTCTGGTACAACTCCACATACCATTCTGCCCACGGCCTCACACCATTCCAGGCACTCTATGGTCACCAACCTCGTCATTTTGGCATCAGTGTTGATCAAGCTTGTTCTGTCGCTGACCTGGACACTTGGTTGCAAGAGCGCCAGTCAATGCTGGATCATATTCAACATAATCTGCAGCGCGCTCAGCTCCGTATGAAAAATCAGGCAGACAAGCACCGTCAAGAACGCCAATTTCAGGTTGGCGACTGGGTTTACGTTAAGCTGCAGCCTTATGTGCAACAGTCGGTGCATCGTCGCACTAATCAGAAGTTAAGCTTCAAATACTTTGGACCTTACTTGATTCTACAAAAGGTTGGATCAGTTGCTTATAAGCTCCAACTACCGGCTGCAAGCCAAATCCATCCTGTGATTCATGTCTCCCAACTGAAGAAGGCTCTTCCTCCCCAGGTGCAAGTCTCTGCTGATGCTGAACTTAATTTGTTAACTCTGTTCTTCAGTTTGCCCCCAGCTCAGGTGTTGGCGACACGGCTGCAACTGATGGGTAACCGTGTCGTCTCGGAAGCTCTCGTCCAACGACAATCTTGTCCACCTCACTGGGCCTCCTGGGAGCCGCTAACGACTCTACCTCCAGCATTGGCGGCCTCTCCTTCATCATCTTCGACGTCGGCCTTGGAAGCACCGCGAGGACGCGTTGCTGCTTAAGGAGGAGGGGATGTCACGGACCCTGAGTAGTATGGCTTAGTAGTATGGATCTACGTTCATTGGACTTGTAAGTCGGCGTATGGGCCGCATGACTATTCGGGCTGAGGCCCAAGACTTTGTACCTAAGTACTCGCCGTGTGGGTGGTCGGGTGGTAGGCGAAGAATAACAAACCAATCCTATCTATCCTGTTTCCTCTCGTTCCGCTGCTGGAGACGGCGCCGCCGTGTTCCTCGCCGTGCGCGTACGCCGGCAATCTCTCTGTGGTGACCAGGGTCGCCACAGTTTACATTACCCATCTCTCATGATTTCCAAACGGCGAAGAACAAACACAAACGGATACAATGGTTTAGAGAAGAAAAAGAAAAATTTGGCATACATCTACCAACGCAGTGGCCTACATGTCTCTACATCTACCAGCACAGAGGACATTAAAGTTACTACTTTCTATCTTTCAAGTACCGCTACCAAGCTATCTCTCTATTGCCATTGGACGAGTGGACTGAAGTGAGTGGAGTTATGTGACTATCTAGACCCTTGGTGCTCTAGCGACACTCTAGGATAATCCTTGGTGCTCCAGCGACACTCTCTATGAGACAACGGCCAGGCGGACAGTAACAGGACGGAAAGACTTGCTCCCAGCTCTTCGTCCGTCCAGGCTCCCAGCTGCACAGGGGAATGATAAGACCAGTGCTAGCAGTTTTTTTTGCGATGAAAGAAGAATTATATTATATTATAGCTGGATATACCAAAACGTTACAAACACTCTGAATCACAGAAAAACAACCATGCTATGAATAGCACAACTCAAAACCTAACCTATTTGATGCTTTACAGTGTAGATGACCGTACAGGCAAACACTCGGCAAATGGCCTGAGAACAAATGTCCAACGAACGACGGCCAACATTCCTGCAGGCGGAATTGAGGAAATTCTTCTTTTTGATGTCTTCATTATTCTTGTTTCTACTACCGAAGAATGAGAAAGACTAATCTGAAACTTGTTCTCCCTAGTTTTTTTATTATAGCCAGATCTAACCATAACAAAACGACGAAGAGACTAGAGAAAATTACTCCATGACGA
The DNA here is from genome assembly GCA_038502445.1 of Eremochloa ophiuroides. NCBI lineage: Eukaryota > Viridiplantae > Streptophyta > Magnoliopsida > Poales > Poaceae > Eremochloa > Eremochloa ophiuroides. The sequence goes on from JAHLJS010000006.1 coordinate 67,549,923, forward strand.
CGACGTCATCTCCGTCTCGATGTCGCCGTCTGGAAACAAAAAGTCTGCATGTTGTCACGTTGACGAAGATACTGACACCGAGGTTGCCGCCCTCATCTTCAACGAAGCCACCATGAAGAAGACGATTCCACCCTTCTCCTTCGCCGTTGCCGAAGAAGAGGAGGAGATAAAACTCCAAAACAAAAAACTTTGATATGGAGAGACACTAACACTAATGACTTAGTCTACTAGAAAAAACTTATTAAAAACAATAAATTTCTGCTCACTTCAATCTCTGACGAGATGCCGAAAGGGAAGAAAGGGGGACCAGCGATGGTGAATGGGGAGAGGCAGCGGCGACATCTCTCTAGGGCAGGCCAGTGGAGTTGGAAGAGTCGAAGCTCCAATCGACGCGTATTGATCTTTGTCCGAAGCTTATATATATATATGTTTTATTTTGTCGACCAGTGCTAGCAGCTATGTGTAACAAAAAAACAACGTGAACCTAGTTGAACCCAAACTTGCTGCCAGCTCTCCGCCCGTCCAGGCTCCCAGCAACACAGGGGAATGGACAAGACCAGAGCTAGCAGCTATGTGTAACCAAAAAAACAAAAAACAAAAAAAAACAAAAAAAAAACAACGTGACCCCTACTTGAACCCAAACTTCGTGTTTTATCAGGAACGTTTCTGTGATCAACTGACCATACAACGGTACATGCCATAAACTAGTCAGGCTATACAGAAGCATTAAACAACTTATTAGAGACAGGTAAATAGACGAGCTGTGCATGCTCCCTTAACCCTGTTTAAGTAGTACCAATAATTATGCCATTGCAAACTGGCCGTTGAAACTCCAATCAATGCTCTCGTGTTCAGTGGTTCACCGTGTATTTACACCAACTATAAACCAAAGGAAAACCACACTTCATTATTCGAAAATCACAATTCATTTATTCTTGTCGTTTGTATCTGACCGTTGTCACCTCTCCGGAAAACGACTTCAAAAAAAGCATCAAGAGAACGAGATGATTCGGTGCCAAAGAAACAGAAAAGAATTATAGCTTGCTGATCTGCTAGAATTCTTATACATACAGCTGCACTGCAACCCAACATACATGGCGTAGCAACACGAGCTGTTCGTTGCACCAGTGTTTATATGGTCAGCTGACGTAACGCTCCCCCCAACAAGGTCGCATCTAAATTCTTATGTAAAGCTGCATCATGTGCTCAACAGTTTATCACCAACAAACAGAACGGACGGTCTAATTACAGTAGCCCCAGAGCTCAGGCTCACAAAGATTCCTCCTCCGCAGCCATACCCTCCTGAGTAAATTAGCACCAAAAAGGCCTAACAGCTAAGAAAAATCTACAACAATTACAGCAAGTTTTTGTTTCCTCAATCCCACGTCATCGTCATGGGGCTGAATCCCCTGAGTATAGTCCAGTGACTGAAGAACACAACGCCCAAGGTCTACATGCAGGCACCTCTGTAAATAAAGACAATTCCACAAACTTCACAAGATTAGCAACTAATAGTAAGAAATCGAACAGACTTCAGAAGTTTGAATCAACTACATACATGCTCATCGCAGACCAGTCAGTGCAAAATGATCTCCTTCAGAGCCCTCATTGCCATGATAATTGCTTGTATGGGGAACTTTCTGAGTCCCAACTGCCATCAGGTTCCTTTCTCTTTGTTCCTACAACTGGCATTTGGTAAATTCTTCCTTGAACCTCCGCAAAGCCATGTGGGGGTGGGATCAAATTTTGTCTGACTGGTAAAGGCCGTTCATCCTTTCCTTCTAAATCTATACTTCCAGGGCCTGAGTTAAGATCAAGGCCCTGACTTTCCCATTTACGATTACTGTCACGTCCACTGCTGCTGTTACCCTCAGCAAGATTTATAGCATACTGCCTTGAATGTTGGGAAGGTAACGCTCCTGCGGGCCCAACAAGAGAGGTGGGGAGAGTTGGAAAATACGGAACTCCTGCAGATGTAGGATTATTAAATGTTGCTGATCCAATTGAAAATGCCGGTGTTTGAAGGTGAACACTCGGAGGAAAAGGGAATCCTGCATACTGATATGCAGGCGGATGAAAAACCATCGCTGGAGACGTTGAAATAACTGGAGGTCTGCAGGGATCACCTCCAAATTGGCCACCATCAGCTGTAGGCGCAATAATCCTCTGGGCTCCAGGTGCTGCCTCCATTGGGTACGGCTGTTCTCTAGATGGTAAAAAAGATTGTATGGCTATTGGGCTGGCAGAAGAAAGCCATGGTGATATATTACTCATGGCAGCACTATTCATCCTAACAGGAACTTGTGGTAGGAATTGAATGCTGCTTGTATTTTTAGAAGGCAGGCTCTTTGGTGCAGGTTCAGTTCCAACATCATCAAGGCCTGGTCCACTATTAAGATCAAAGTCCCTTGAGCTATTCAAGCTAGCATTAGAGAAAACTCCAGGTAACGATCTCGTCGATATTAATGGGACTTCAACTCTGTGCGAAGCATCTGGTACAAATTGGCCATTATCTGCAATTTCATCAGCTCTGTTCAGATCAAGTTCAATACCGGCGCTTCGTGAAGAGCCATCTCGACTTCTAGTATTTCCAGATTCAGAACAGGTAGTCTGTGCAGAACTCTGTGGGATATCTTCCTCGAGAGCTTGGTCATCTGCAACATTCAAATCAAAACCAAGTGTGGGACGAGACTGCTTCCCAGCAGCATGAGATACTGGAATGTCACGCGTGGCAGGAGGCATCTCCAAAATCTTCCTTGGTTCCGCAGGGCGAAATGCACTCGTAGCTGCTGAACCTTTCCACCCGATCTCCGGCTTTGCTCTTAGTAGGTTTTCGGGAGGAACAAAGGGTCCTTTAGCTGGAGCAGCTACTGTTATTGGCGCTGGCTGCAACCCACTTGTAATAGGCGAAGTGAATGGCAAAAGCCCAGTTAAATGGATTGCTGAGGAACATACAACAGGTGAGATAGTTGGCTCAGACTGATGCCCATCATCCCCAGGTATTCCTTCATTCAAGTCGAAATCAAGCTTGGCTGTAGGATTTGACTTGGTGTGAGTGGCTAGAGAAGAATCTTCGTCTGATAAGACGCGGTCTTCTTTTCCCTCCTCTTTTCTGGACACACCATCACTGGATTTCTTTGAACTCTGCTTTGCACTTTGCTCGCTTTGCTGAGAATCGACACCTTCAGATTTTACATGGCTATTGGATTCACTTGAACTGTCTTTTGATTCTTTCATCTTCTTATTCACATTTGCCGGGCATTCTGCTGCTACAACTAGTCTTGGAACATCAGCCAAAGAGGAAGAAGCATGTTCCTTCTTTTCAGTCTCATTCTGCACAATGCTACTATTGCCCACGGTATCCGCTTTTTTCACCTCTGCAGCCATCAAATCTAATTTGCCAGCCATACTGTCACATCTATCAAAGGCTCCTGGGTTGTCCGATACTCTCAGAAGCTGCTTATGATTAGTTGATTTTAGCAAACCCTGTGCTTGTTTATCAGCAGATAATGAAGATTCCCCAGCAAGAATCAATCTTGAATTTATACTGGAAACAACTAAGCTACATTGGTTGCCCAATGCAGATTCCACAGCACCATCCTTGTCTGTACTGCCATCTTCAGCTTTCCCATGGGCAGTACAGGCATCCCGACTTTCACCTGCAGATGAATACATATTAGACATATTGACAACTTTAGTAATAGCTGAGTGGCACAATCATGTTCACCTTTGGAATCAATTGAAGCATGATGAGAGTTGAATTTGTTTGCATGCCCTTCAAGAATTTCCATCTTGGCTGAAGATACAACTGCTTTTGAATCTGCTAGCTCAGGAGATGGCGTTGTTTGGAATTGTTCCTCCTTTGCAACCAAACAAACATCATTTTTCACTTCCTTCCCCATGACAACTTTCTTAGCATCTGCTTGCCCTGGATGTGATGGGCCCATGTCACTTTCTACTTTAACCTTTCCAGTGTTGTCACTCTCATGGACCAATTTCTTTACAGAAGAACTTCTGGGTGAAGAAGCTGGGGAAACCAATTCAGATTTAGATATTTCCCCGGCCACACTAGCAAGAAGATTCATAGCCGTGTCGTCTCCAGCTTGCAATGAATGACTAGCTTCAGAGTACTTGATTTGAATAAGAGCATTCATTGGGCTGAATGAGGTTCCAACCTTAGTTTCACTGACACCTTTTTCATTCATATCTGACGAGCATGCAGCTGGTGATGCATGTGCATGCTTAACAGAATCATCAGGTGTCCTGCTGTTGTCATCATCCAATATAGCACAAGGTGATTTATCACCGTCCTCCGAACCAGTAGCTCCTTTAATGTCGTTACTGTGCCCAGACTCTGCATTAGCATCAGATGCTAAATGAGGCCGAGAATTTTCAGTCTTCACTTTGACCCTGCGCTCAGTTTGATCATGCCTATCTGCAACCACAGGAGATGAAGCTCTACCCCCAGTAACAGATGGGTCATCAAAAGATCCAGCACTTGCACTTCTAGCAGGACTACGACCAGGATTTGGAAAGCGAACAATTAATCTATGATTATTTCCATGATCAGATGGCATATCAACTCCTTTTTCAGAAGCTGTTCCAGTTTGAGATGATTTATCCTGCAGCAATGATCGATCAAGGGAGACAGACCTTCCTACAGAAGCTTCCTTCAGGTTCCCTGAAACAAGACCATTGTTTGCCCTTCGATGGCTCCGTGAAGAACTTCCAGAAGTTTTACTAGCACCACCAGAAGCAGCAGTTGAAATTCTTGCATCCTTCGATGGCTCACTAGATATTGACTGACTGTTGTTTGGCGATTGGCTTGAACTACTGCTTTTCTCCTCTTTTACAGTAGGCAGCTCAGGACAACCAGTCCCACCAGTTGCTTTGCAGGGCTGGTCCTTCGAGTTGATCGTCACATTTGTTGGCTGCACATGTTGTAAATTTGAGGAGGTGGATACCCCAGGGTTCAACTTCGCTGCAGCATCTGTGCCCCCAGGCTTATCAGTCGAAACTTTCAATGATGAAAGAGTGGGCACTGGATTTTTTGGACTGTTGTCACTTGAGCCACCTCGTTTGGTTCCAGCATTTGAAATTTCTTGGAAACCTGCTTTTCCTGACCAGGAAACAGATTGACCTGAAACTAAAGGTTTCACATCAGTTGACTTCATCTCAGCATCAACACGCTTCTTCCAGTTCTCAACAAGACACTTAGCTTTCTTCTGAATCTCCAGATTTTTATGGCTGCGCAGATGATTCACAGATTTTCCAATGCTACAACTTTGCAATGCAGTGAGATTAATAGGCAATTTAGCTAGTGCACGAAGCAGGGCCAAGAGAAGTTCGTCAATAGGCTTATCTGCTTCTTTAGGACTACTCCCATCACCAGACTTCCCTTTGTGGGCCTCTTGAAGCCAACTGTCCAACACAGGAAGGCCCCTTGATTGCACAAATCTGCCAAGGCAATCAGGACTCTCTGTAGCAGCAATAACATCAGCAAGTCTAACCCGGCCACCAAGATCTATCTTCTGCTCAGTTCGATCAAGATGCATAAGATATACAAGCTTTTCAACTGCTTCTGCATTTGGAAGTCCACCTTTTTCTGTTATCTTTGCTATTTCGGACTTAATATCATCCAAATTAAAGCTTCCAGGCTCACTGTCGCCAACCTTAAGTAGACGATCACGATCCTGCTTAGCTGGATCAATTCCCTGTTCACTTCTATCTCTCTTCTTTCCTTTAGATAAACCGCCATTCTGCGTACCATCTGAAGCACTCTTCAGTTGCTGGGAAGCTGATGGACCATTTAAACACTTTGGAGACCGTCCACCTGATTGCAATGCAGCACGCATTTCTAGCCTTGTTCTGCATAGAAGACGATTTACTTCTTCCTGCCGTTCCTGGTTATCAATTTCATATGTGAATAAGTATATATAGATATAGATATAGATATAGATATAGATATATAATGGACAAAACAAGAAAGAAATAATGAACTTACATTAATATAGTCCTGGTCAGTAAGCCACCATAAGCACTTGTTGTCAATATCGTACACACGCCAACATACAAATGAAGAAATTCCAGCTGGTAGTTCAGCGCCTTTACGTAAAAAGGCAACTTTGCAAGGATGCAGCAGAGAAACAGCAGATGCTTCGTCCTGGTGGAAAGAGTAGAAGATCTCGTTTGGCGCAGTGTTGAGTTGTATACCCTTGTTAAGCTTCACGTCTGTAGGTCTATAAAGCCAACTAACACGTAATTTGGGATAGCCTTCTTGCTTTTTCTCAATCCAACGTATCAATCCAATGAATGGAGGAACGTCAACAGCCCGAAAAAGAGCACAATCGCCAACTCTAATCTCACGCCCGTCCTGAAAATTAAACAGCTTGTTACAAGTCATCCAATGACCAGCATGTTGCTCCATTTTCTTGTTAGTTTGGTATACAAGTACAACAATTACAACCTCATGGTGCTTGTTATGTTAGCAACCAAACAAGCAATGGACAAATGATGGTAAACTGTGTTATTGAAATGAACACCAGCACAAGCAAGGTCTGGCATGCATCATTTGCATAAAGTAAGAATACGGCTGCAATACGACGCTTATTCACGGGATGGCACTTTCTCCACGTCGTTTGTGAAAAAAAAAAGTAGGAGATCCTTTCATATGGTGTGACAAAATTGCCAATTTGATAGTGAGCCGTTCACATAATTAGATACAATGATGCCAAAGGAATTCCATGCCAATATTTCCATATTAGCATGTTTGCAGTTGGTAGTAGTACATCCAAACTCAACAATTTACTCAACCCAAAACCCAGGTGTCCAACACCTGAGGAATGCCAAAGGAATTCCATGCCAATATTTCCATATTAGCATGTTTGCAGTTGGTAGTAGTACATCCAAACTCAACAATTTACTCAACCCAAAACCCAGGTGTCCAACACCTGAGGAATCCAGTTATCTAGTGTAAATGCTTCACATAGCAGGTATTGTCCAAGTTGCAACAGCGAAAAAAAGGTTAGCAAGCTCAGTCTAAACCCATCAAGTTTAGCAACACGCACCTTTACGAAGGAATCGGGTGACACTGGGCGGGGGAGATCGATGCACTCCTGCTTCTGCTCCGCAGATTCCGGCGGATAAGAAGTCGTCAGAGAAGGGGGGACAGATGAACTAGAAGGTGAAGTAGCTGGTCCTTGTGCCGGTGGTGGTAGAGCTTCTGCCTCTACGCGTGCCGCTGGCCACATGAGCCGAACGAGACGCCGCCTCCTGACGTCGCACCCCTCAGAGCCGCGCCACCCATGCATATCCGGCTCGCTGCATCTTCCCCAACGTCGCCGCCGAACCCTCCTCCTCGCCGAGCTCCGGCACCGCGCCGCACCACCATCACCAGATCGCCGGCAGCAACCCTAGGCCCTCCGAAACCCTAGATCCGCAAGCCTTCGCTCTGCGCGCATCCGGAACACCCGAATTCGAGTCCAATCGGCCGATTCAGGCGAGCCGCCTCACCGGCGGGAGCTCGAATCCGGCGGAATCGACGGACCCCGGTCGGGCTCGATTGGGGATTTCTGAGCTGGGTTCAACGGAGTGGGATGGGCGCGGTGCCGCGGTGGCTTGGACTCGATTCGAGGTGGGGCGGGGCAGGAGAGAGAAAAATTCAGCGGTTCGGGGCGAGGGATCAGATCGCGGCTGGGGGAGCAGCGACAGCCGGACAGGGGCAGGGCACAGCAGGGACGGCGAGCTATCATCCGTCGAGTGTCTTCCGTCGAGTATCTATTTCCAAAATCTCAAAACTTCATAATCCTCTGACAATTTCCTTGTATATTGATGGTCAAAGTTTAATTGACCAATATAATAAAAATCTAAAATGACTTTACAAAATCAGAGTATCTCCTACCAAGCCAACAAAAAACATGACTATTAGAAATAATGGCAATTTAGTAATAAAATAAATTAATTCCTACGATAAGAAAACAGATAGCACTACATAACCTAGTGCTAGTAATTAAATGAACGAGAGAACAAAAGATATAAAAAAGACCTAGACATTCTTACAAAGCGCAGAAGTAGACAAAGCAGATCATCCGATGGAGACCCGCGACACTGGCATAGATGAAGAAGACATTTGGCGAGAAGTCGCAACAGGGCTTCCAAACACCTAATACACCCTAACCCGTACAGGGGCACGAGGGAGCGTAGACTCGGAGATCTGCTCTCTCGATGTCATTGACGACATGGGAAAGATGGATATGGCACGACACGATGGCAACATGAGTGAATAGGATCTGCAACGATGGCACTAGGAGTAAATAATCTGTAATGAGAACAATGTCTCACCCAAATATACACACACATAATGTAGCTAAGCTAAGTAATTAGCCGCGTAATCCCCAGTATATACACACATGATGCAGCTAAGGTAATTAATTAGCTACGTAATCACAACACTAAGATGATTGGTCTCTGTTAGTCGACTAGATCAATCACCATTAAGTAAATAATTGCTCCCAAAATAGGACCCGCAAAGTCAAATCGAGAAATCACCGGTTCTTGTGAGTAAATAGAATTGGTGACTTTTTCAAGTGCATAATCACAACACTAAGATGATTGACCTGCTATTAGTCAACTATAGCAATCGGATTAATCACCATTAATGTGAGAATAATTGGTTGTCAGAATAGAATCCGCAAGGTCCAAGTGAGAAATCACCAGATTATTCACATACATGTGCGTCAGGCGAGCCTTTCTTTTCCTCTTGCGTACATGTGCGTCGGGCAAGCCTTTCTTTTCCTCTTGTTAATAGTTTAAACCAGGTAAGACAACTCGGCTATTTAAATTGGCCTCAATCTTCCTAGAGTAGCAAAATACTAGTAAAGTTCTCAGCATACCATGCATATGCATATGTGAGTAAATCTTTGGGATTTATTGAAATTATTATTTAGACCTAGCCCAAATCTTCTAACAATGATCTGCATGCAACGAAGAATAGAGTATTCAGTATTCACACGCAATGCACCAGAATAAAGATCCATAAGAAACAGAGACTAAAACATAGAATGTCTTGCACACTGATACAATCACACAGCCTAAGCGAATGCAACTAGGGCTTGTGAGAGCTGAACAGAGTCATACAGGAGCTGATTTAAAGATACATAGCCGGTACTTAAAGCTGACAAACCTTCCCACACGAGTCTCAAATCTGCGAGTCAAAGAACTTTTAGAGCAAATTGTTAGCTTCATCGCACAATGGTTCTGAAGGATCAGCCACAGAAGTTACAATGTAGTCTGGGTACCCTAAGGCTAACCACAATAGCCTGAGTGACAGGGTGAGGCATGACGAGGAGTGGTTCACCAACGATCCTTTGTTTTGTGCAAATGACTGCTTAGCTTGAGGCAGACCAACAGAGGGAATGGTGTCAAAAGGCAGCTTATGACATACACTGGGGCACTGGGAAAGTAAAACTTCTAGGAGTACATGGAAATACTCAGCAACGTTATTGAAGTAGCATCACATTCCAAAGGGGGCAGCACACAGAGCTGGAAGAGCAGCACTCGGGGTTGAGCAGTTGTACCCGAACAGGTCCAGCATCCGTGGGTTCTGGCACTCAGGCTCATAGCTCACTTCCTTGCCGCCATCATCATCTGCTGGCAAGATCTTCTCAGTCAAGGAGAAACCAAAAAGTCTGCAGCTAGTTTTGCGAACCTCCCCTCCACCAGATCCAAGCTTAGCAGCATCTCCAGGTGCTGAAGCTCTTCTAGTCTCAAACTGATCCAAGTTCATTTGATCAGGTGTTTCATGCTGTGGCTTGGTCCAAATTTCCCTCGGCCTATCAAATGGGCCAGACTGCTGGCCATTTGTACCTCCGCCATCGAACTTGCTTGCCAGTCCAAGCTGTGGAACCACAGTTCGGTTAAAAATATTATCAGGGTAGAGAGAGGGCACTTGTGCTCCTGGCGGAGTAGATAGTGTGAGAGAACATTCTTGAGTTGTGGCTGACAGTCCATTAACAGCAACTGGGGTACGCATATAACTATGCAGCCCATATCCGCCTTTCAGTGAACACGCCTCAGACATCATTCCTTGGAACATAGGAACTGCCCGAGAAATTTCTTGACCTTGCAAGACCTCTGAGAATCCAATAGATTCATTGAAGCCTACAGATTGGTAGGTAAAACCAGAGTTATGCACTGCGAGTCTGTTTGTTGGACCACTTGACGCGCAGCCACGTGCATTACTAAGGAACCTACTAGCACCAGAAGATTGAAGTTTTGCAGCCTCAGCAGTTTGAGGAGCACACGGAACATGACGAGTCCTAAAACCCATCAATTCTTGACCTTGCAAGACCCTGGGTAACTTTCCAGTTTCCACGGAGTCAGTACAACCATTCCCATTCCCTGTAAAATCTAATGCGATATTCAATTAGCATAGAGGATAAAGGATAGTATAAATATGTACATGTATTAGTGTTGTGCTATGAGACTTACACATTGTTGGAACGTCCAAATTTTCCTGAGGACACAACTTGGTTCTTTTAGAACTAGATGCGGACAGAGAATGAGCAACAGAGACAGAGCCACCAGCTATCTCGATCTCCCATGGAGATACTCTATCTTGGCCGTTACATTCAGCACCGTCCTCCCATCTTACCTGTATAAAAAGGCAACACTTTAGCAACCAGATAATAATAATAATAGTGCAGTTCATTATGAACAGATAATTATAATTTGATCACGTGATATGGCATATAAAATTTATTATTTCCAAACGAGTCAAGCATCATCAGTTCTTGCAAAATGGTAGACATCTTCATCATTATAATTTGGTAGTCAACAAATACTTGAACTGAACGTCAAACATAAAATAATTCTAAGTCACTAGGAATATCACATGGTAGCAAAGTTTTCAGTATCCAGAGATCAGTGAAGCCATCATAAGCTTGCCCAGGGTCTTGCAAGGTCAAGAAATTTCGACGTTCAGGCTGGTGGTATGATTCAAAGCTCCTTATAAGCTTGCTACAGTTAGGGTTACAGTGTATCTGTGTGTCTACCTTGGTACAAAGAATTGAAGAGTTAGCACAGCATGCATCATGCAAGATTATTTTCCAACAGGTCAAATATGAAATGTTGCATATATAACCATCATACAGAACATCATACTCCATCCGTCCGAAAAAGAATGCAATTCTAGCACAGTGTTATGGTTTTGTATCTTAAGTTTGATAAATTATAGATAAAAGAGTATCAATATTTTATGATATCAAATAAATACTATTAGATTAATTACGAAATTTATTTTCACAATAAATTAATTTGGAGTCATAAATATGAATAGTATTTATTACAAATTCAGTCAAACATGAACTACTTTTGACGGCACGCAACCCATAGTTGCGTTCTTTTCTGGACGGAGGGAGTAACAAATTAACTACAGCACAAGACTAGTATTGTCTCTGCTGTTGCATTTCTATTCAGACTATGCCAAGTCCCTGCTTTACTGGTCAAGGCCCTAAGGTGTTGGGAAGCCAAAAGACTATAGGGATGTTTAATGTTTAGCATTGTCCTCCTTAACTCTCTTAACACAAGACTGCACTAAAACAACATTTTTGACCAGAACCCAAACAATTTCCAATAGAATATACATCTACAAAAAGCTTCCCAGGAGACCAGGAAGCCGGCAATAATAACATTCAGACTTAGAGCTTAATAAAATAAGCTGAAATGCATACCAGAAGGCTTCTCCACTTCGACCCAGGCCATTTCATGGGATCTATTTCACTAATGCGAACAACCATTCCAGATCGCCTAAAAACATAAAATATAAGAAAAAGGAAACAAATGCATACAGCAAAAATAAAGTTGAATTGAAAAGAAACAGACCTTTCACTAACATCTTCATTATGGCACTGAAAGTTGATCCTTGCTCCAGTACATACTGGATAATTGAGGCTCTTCAGGAACTTATGGAATGGAATAATATATTCTGAAGCAGTAGCTCTGCAGAGAAAGAATTCAATTGAAACGAGTTAGATGATCTTTTATTATTTTATTCTACACAGATTTACTTGGAAGGTATTGAAACATGCCTTATTTTTACAAGGATTTCGACTGATATTTTGTTATATACTAGCAGAAATAAAAAAAATAGTATATCATATATATATATATATATATATATATATATATATATATATATATATATATATATATATATATATATATATATATATATATATATATATATGTCAGAAAAAGGATTCAGGCTCAGAATTCTTTGAACCCAAAACTGGGGGAAATCCTCCCTGGAGAGTAACAAAGTTGCCCAGCATATCAAAAGTTAAGTTTTAAGCACAATCACTGCTTAACTTTTAGCTGTTGAACTTCTTGCAGCATGTCATCTTATCAACATGCCAAATTGTAACAATTCAGGACTACATGTTTGATCTAAAGTCAAATTGACTGTATAAAAATGAATAATGTATTTTCACCTCGGATTGTAAGAAATGTGAAAAACACTTTTGTGCTTCAACGAATCAGCTACAGCCGACAATGTATACCGCTTTGTGCTTTCACTATTGAAATCTTCAAAAAGGGCCTCATTTTTAAGCTGAATGGCCCTCCGTACACCGAGCCTTAGTTCACCGTCATCACCTCTACAAAGATTTTAAAAAGACACTTTGCTTAATAAAGATACACAATGCACCTATGGCTACCACATGGTTCATCTGCTTACCGGAGAAATAAGACAGCATCCCCAGAAACCAGTTTCTTTTTATTGACAAATGAACTCCATCCAGTAGTCAAGAGATGCCTACGAGGTTGACCTGGAATGCAAAGCAATTTCATTACTTGCTTGATCTTGAAGAAAATAATAGCATTTCCATCATCATAATAATAATAATTCAGATTTCCGCATAGATGACAAAAGCAACTCAAGCGACACCAATATCAGCTGGACCATTATTTCAAAGATACTAATTCTTGTACTATATATATATATATATATATATATATATATATATATATATATATATATATATATATATAAACGTATTGATATTTACGATGTATAATAAGTATCACTAGATTAATCATGGAATATATTCTCATAATAAATATATTTGAAGATCCAAATGTGGATAGTATAATCTAGTCAAACTTATTAGTTCAAAAAAAACATCTAGTCAAACTTAAGATTGTTTGGCGTAGGCGATAATTAACAACCCATTGCAAGTAATCTTTGGCTCTTTGCATGACACACACACACATGCATGCACGCACGCACACGCACAGCACAAGCGCATGCATAACATATAAGTTATAAAACACAAAAGAGCATAATGTGCAACAGAATTGACATCAATAAGATTTAGCTGATGCAAAAATAAGAAAATAGAAAATTGAAAGCTTTGAAGCTAAAACAGCTACATGTTTCATATTGATGATCAAAATATTCATCCAACATTTACGTTACATGTAACATATGTCATATGTTTTAGCACGAATCTTTGTTGAAGCAACATCGATGTCACTGTTTCATATAGAAGCGTCTACCAAACATTCATTTGAAACTTATTAAATACCATTTTTAAAAGGGTATCGTTCACTCCTTGTCTAGTAAAATTGATCTTACCCCTATATATATGACGAAATTTCCACTTGGCTCCATGCAAATCCTTGGCAACCAGCTCTTGAGAAGGCCTGAGCTGATTATAATCCTATGAGACAAAGCAACTAAATGTGGTTAGCACTTAGCACTGAAGCACAAGACACGGCACAGTTTCAAGAGACATGGCACAAAAGATCAGCAATATCACCAGAGGCGGGAAACAGTCCTCAGCAGCACGACGAGGAACAGAGAACCCTCCATGTGTGCTTGTGTCAGAGGCTGTAAGCGTTTTGCAGAACATGTGCAACATCCGGGACTTCCTTTCAGCATCAAAATCATCCATGTCATCATCCCCTTCAACTCCACCACCACGCAGATTTCTCCCAAATGCCTGAGCCATTAAGATTTGTGGTTCATGCATTAAACAGCAGATTTCTCAAAAATGACTGAGCCATTAAGATTTGTGGTTCATGCATTGAACAAGACGAGAAATGGTATTTATTCAGATGGAAAGTGCTCTTTTTTATGTCTCTGGAAACAAATCTCACGTTCCATCCATATTTCTTGCTACAAAGATTCACTAGGTGCTGAAATATGCCAATAGTAGTATGCTAGGCATGCTAAATGAAACCACACCACATGAAGATGCCTATTTCAAGCTAGTAGCTCAATTACAACTATATAGAACTAAAAATGTCTATTTCAATTATGTGCACCTCCCCATTCCTAAATAAACCTGAGCAACCAAGATTTCACAGTACGAACGCTTACACGACACTGGTAACAGAAAAGGAAACAGGGCTGACACACATATCATCTCAAAAATCTTCTCCAAACAAGGGGAACATAAATCCCCGCGATCCCCATGAACATGCGAATCCAATCGGGAGATTGTTGTAAGGACATTCTTACCTCGCCCTCCGCAACCAGCGCCAGCCGCGCGTACACCTCGTCCGTCGCCGCATCCGCCTGCACACACAGCCATGCGAGCCTCGTCATCAAAACAATGGAGCCTGGGCCTCAATACAGCCGCGGCGCCCCCCCAAAACAGACAGATGTGGCGAAGTACTGCCGCACTCACGCATAGCTCGACATCCGCGACGCGGCACACCACGTGCGGCGGCAGGTCCACGGCGACGTCCCCGCCGCCGGCCGCTGCTAGGTGGCCCTGCGGCAGGTAGACGAGCAGGCTGCCCCGCCGCGGCAGCGCGACCACGGGCCCCGCGCACGCGTGCCACAGCTCCCGGCACACCGCCGGCGGCGGGCGGCGCTCCTGGCCCTCGCCGTCCGCCATGTTGAGATCGATGCCCATGGGGAACGCGCCGCCACCACCACTAGGGTTCCGGTTCGTGTTCCGGCGCCCCGCGGTAGAGCGCCCGTGCGGTTCCTCCGCTCGCCCCCCGCTCCAGGACAAGCCCGGTTTAAAAGGCGGAGCCGACCGCGACCCGGCGGGGAGGAGGCGAGGATGGGGAGGGGGACGAGGAGGATGAGCACCCCATTAATGCCTCCGGGGCCGTCGCGCTCCAGCCATCTCCTTCTCAGTCAGTCACTCAGTCGCCAGTCACTCAGGACCCCATGCCGCTCTGCTCCTGCGGCGACCGCCTCCCCCCACCTCGGCTGCCGCGATCGATGCCGGTCGCTGTTGCTTCCTGGGTCGATTCCGCTGCCGCTGAGACTACCCTGCGACGCCCATGTCTTTATGACGCTCCTGTTTCGTGAGCTGCTGCTGATGTGAACTTGTGAAGTGAGGCCGAGGAGGCGGTGTGGTGTGGTGCGCGGGTGAGGGAGGGGATGGAATATGGATTGGACGGGGTTTTTTTTAGGAGGCCGCCGCTGCCGCTGGCCGCTGGCCGCTGCTGTGTTGTTGCGGAGTGGCACGGCGCTGCGCTCTGCGATGCTGTTGCGCGCTTACTGGCCACCGTGCGCGGCAGCAGCGGCGGGCTGCTGCTTTAGGTGCCACTGTTCCCCGAGCAGGAGCCAGCGTCTCGGGGAAAGAGTGCACGACTACTGCATGGTGCCGTCGTCCCCGTCTCATTACTCCGCCGAGTCCCCGCTCCCAACCGCATCGGGTCATCAGGCCTTTGTAATCTAGCGGTGCGATTTCGAGCATCCGGACGTGGTTTTGACCCGAAATTCGTCTCGGTTCGTTTGATCGGATCAGGACATGAGGTTCACGCAAAGTAGATCCTACTACCTTTTCACGGGAGTAGCCGCTGCATTTTGCAGGCGGGTGAATAGCGCTTGTACTAGTTGTATTGTACTACGAGTACGTAGTAGTAGCTCAGGAGACCAGGATATGGAATGCAATCGAAGGCGCGGGCGTTATGACTCTGGCCTCTGGGTCGGCGGTAGGCGCTGCAGTGCTGCCGCCTCCATGCCATTGCTGGACACGTATTAACTCTCACCATGTCTTCGCCGGTGCTCTTCAATGCCAAAGCTAGTAGCAGTCGACGGACGGACGGACGGATCTGACCCACCCGGTCGCAATCAATGGCTGATAAGTACATACTGTACGCAGTGATGATTAAGTAATGAGTGTGCCTGCCTTCTCTTCTCTCTTCTCTCCGCGAGTCCGACGCTCTGGCTCTGGCTGGCCTCTGGGCCTCTGGCGCGCGCGCGCGCGAGCGCACTCTCTCACGACACGAGTCAAGGCGTCTCGCGACGTCGTGCGCAGAGCGCACCGCGCAACTCCCAGGCCCCCACAAGGAGACGGCCACACCACACACCACCACATCGCGCACCGGCTCTGCCTGCCTGCCTGTCTGCTTCGTGTCCGTGCCAGACAGGGAACCAACGCCGGCAGCAACTGGTCTGGTGCGCCGTCCACCTCAACGCAACAAAGCGGGGTGTGGCGTGGTCATACGGGAACCGGGGAACGTGGTGGGATAGGGCCGTTTCATGCCTCCTGCTCCTGCACTACCCGGCGCCCAGCGCAGCGCAGCGCTGCACATCGACGCCGACGTGCACATGCGCCTCGAAACAAAGGCTTTTTGTACGCCAAGGAATCCACGAGACCACGAATCACTGTTCGCATATCCTGATGGACGTGGACGTGCTGGGCCTCGCCGGCACCCTTGTCTGCCGGGGGCGTGCCGCCACAACTATACAACGACGTCTGCCCTGGCCGAGCCGAGCCGAGCCGAGCCTGCGTGGGCGTGGCCACTGGCATAAAACCGTAAAAGGAGGAGAGTGGGCATCTCATCAAAACTCAAAAGGTGTAGAAGTGGTCAAGTGGAAGGGAGGCCGTCTTGTTCCTTTGTCCACAGGCCACAGCCCCGCGGCCACACCCACCCACCGTGGCTTTCACTGTGAATTTACCGGTCCTGTGGGCCAGCGGCAAAGTTCTGCCGCGGTAGCAGTAGCAGCTACCCTCCCCCGTGCACGGCGCTTTACGTTTTCTTCGGGCGTTCTGATCTGGTCGCCTGTGCTCAGCTTTGCGCTCGTCTTTTGAAACGCATCGGCACCGGCGGACGCGGGGACGACGGAGGATCCAGGGAGGAGGGTGACGCCTTTTGCAGCGAGCGACGAGTTTCCGGAGCGCGTCGCTGCCCGCCCGCCTGCCTGCCTGCCTGCTGATGGCTTTGTCTGTGGGGGCACCGCACGGCACGGGTGGCACATCCGGTGACAAGACATAGAGCCGTTCTGCTTGCGCGCGGGCCCCGTAGGGCGTCTAGCCAAGCCAGGGGGCGGGACCGCGGGGGCCCAGCGCCGCGAGTGATTCGTCTCGTCTCGTCCCCGGCTGGGCACGGGCTGGCCGGTCTGGCCCTCGTCCCGTTTGGATCCGTCTCGCTGGTTGTTGTCAATGCTACAGTTACGAACCGAGCGCCGCTTGCGTGCTGCTGTCTTCGTCTGGGTTTACAACTCTTCACGTGCCATGGGAAAGAACCTCGTCAAAATCTATGAAATGTGCCGAACAAAGAAAAACAATAAACGCTGAAAAACGCAGCACAGAAGGCACACAACAGTCAGAAAAGAAACACAGTTTTTGTGTTCAAATTATGTCTAGCTTTGACAATAAGTGTTTAATCATAGTCTAAGTATATTCAAAAGATTCATCATGTAAATTGTATAATTAGATTCTTTTTTCTATATTTAATGCTCCATACATGCATCAAAACATTCGATGTGACGGGAGTGTAAAGTTTTTAAGGAGAACTAAAGAGGACCTAAAAAGTGGACAACAGAGAAGATGTGAATCGAGAACGATATAGTCTACTTTCTCAGTTCTAAAAAGAGTGTGGTTATTTACTTTCACACATCGTGTTTGACCATTCGTTTTATTTAAAATTTTTATATAAATTACAAAGCAAATAAATCATTATTAAAATACGTCTAACGATAAAATAAATATATTTAATTAAAAAATTTAAATAAGACATATGATCAAACGACATTTTTTTATGGAGGAAGTAACTTTAAGTGAAATAACTTACTACAGGCAGTCATGCAATATGTGTCGTCAATTGAGGATCGGATGCCTGCGCCCATTGGGCAGCAATTTATGGGCTCACTGTCTGCTGGTCCGGCCCAACTAAAGCCCACGCTCTCCATTCTCCACAGCTTGTCCATTCGCAACCTCTGATTCCTCACTTGCCTGTGCGCCGCCGTCATCTAGCGCCGTGCCGCCGTGCTACCGTGTGCTGCGCCGCCACTCGTCGCTAAGTGTCAGCTTCCATTGCTGGGCATTGTGATAGGGACTACTACCCCTAGTCTAGGAAAACAAACACTCCCTTATACATGGTGTGTACATAATTTGAATGTTATACTTTTCAGTTTTCATGAGCTATTTTGCGTCTTTATCTAAAAAAAAAGAGCTATTTTACGTATGCACATGAAAACTATCATGTAGGCCCTTTAAACCAACTCGTCTTTGCATTCATACATACTTTTATGACTTTGGGGTGTTGGAATCCCTATATGTAAAGCTTCTACTGTAGGACATGTGCTAAATTTAATAATAATAAGTGTCCAATCATGATCTAATTAAACTTAAAAGATTTGTCTTGCGATTTACATGCAAACCGTATAATTGGTTTTTTATCTACATTTAATGCTCCATATATGTGTCAAATATTCGATGTGATACGGTGCATAATTTTTATAGTGTATCTAAACATACCCTCAAATTATAACTATCCTGTTTACACCAGATTTTGGACGGGTCAAGAAACGACTGCCGCAAGAAGAAAATAGCCGATCGGGACTTTGGATCGGATATCTAAGGACATCAACGAAGACGTATTGAAGGATGGAGATCGGATCGAACAAGGATGGACTCCGCAGCAGCCATGACGAAGCCATCGTGGAAAGAGCCCACAAGAAAGGAAAGGCCGGGTTCCGACTTATTTTAGAATTATGAGATTTTATTGTTTTCTTATTTTTAGATAGGGTTTTCATTCGGTTAGAATTTTCCTCTAGCTGCTAGGTATAAATATAAGCCCAAGCGCATTGTAACAAAACACGTACACATCAATACAACAGTTCTTTTTCCGGCCTCCGGCCAAAAACCCTAGAGTAGGAGTAACGTAGATCCGGCGAGTTCTTCGACGAGTTGAGTGTCATCCGGTTGACGCCAAGCTTGCTGTAAGTTCCGTCACCCTCGTGTTTATCATGTACAGCCTGTACGATTTTGCCTCATGCACCACTGCTAGATAGATTCGAATAGTTATCGATCCTCGTTTGATCTAAGCCATTTTTGGGTTGAACTGAGGGTTAGTTATCGGCTCTAACAAAAATTGGCATGTTTAGTTAGATTTATTAAGTTACCGATTGAAAGGTCCTTGTTGGTTTTGGTAATTGAGTGACAACTTAGGTGGACTAATATGAGGTTAAATGTTGATTACACAGGTGATTAGTCCACAGGTACATGTGTGTGAGCATTTATGCCATGGAGGTGGAAATGGCTTGGAGATGATGCTTAGCTCACACATATGGTATGAAGGAGCTAAACGCATGAGACATGACATGGAGTCATGTGGCTAGGTGGAGAAGATCAAGACATGACTTGGCGTCGACGGACCGGTTGCAAGTGTGAAGGGCAAGCTAGTGGGCTTGGCGCCGATGGACCAACGCAACGGTGAAGAGCAAGTGAAGTCGAGGATCGATGAACCAAAAGCCACGTGATGATATGAAGTGGATCATATCATTGTTGAGGTGTTAGTGCATGTGTTGCACCGGCATCGATAATGTCGGAGAAGGTGATGAAGATGGTGATCGAAATGGAAAGCGCAAGGCAAAGGTATAATCTAGGGCGTTTTCATTTCACCGGTCTAAGGTAGAGTAGAGAAGTGCTTGACCGGATTTAGGATAGATGGCCGTACTATCAAGAGGGGCAAACTTATTTGCATATCGGTCATTTAGTGCCACTTGAGCGATCTAACTTGCATACGGTGCTAGGATCGAGTGGCGTGGTGAAAAGAGAGAAAAATCTTTTGAAAAATGTTTGTGAAAAGCTAACACACATGCACATGAGTTGTACACTTGGTGGTGTTAGCACATTTGCAAAGGTGGTGAAGTTTGGAGTCGAGAAGAGTTCTCTGTAGAGCGTCGGACGCTAAGGAGTGGGAGCGTCGGACCATTGCTCTCGGTCCGACGGCTTACCCTAGCTTTAGTGCGAGCGTCGGACGGTGGTCGCTGTGGGAGCGCCGGACCATTGTGCCGGTCCGACGGTGTTTGGCTCTGTGAGAGTCGGACAGTCTGACGTGGTGAGAAGCGTGAGCGTCGGACTGTTGGCTGACAGTCCGACGGCGCGTCGCGGCGAGTTCACGGCGTGGCGAAGCTTGTGGCGCGCTCTGGGCACGGCGTCGGACGGTGCAGTTTGGTCCGACGCTGGGCGTCGGACAGCGTCCGACGAAGTTTTGGCGCTCGGGTTGCTCTCTGGAAGCGTCGGACCGTGGAGTTCGTTGGTCTGACGGTGTTCCGTCCGACGGTGAGCTGAAGCGCGGGAAGTTAGCCGTTGTGATCCAACGTTCGACTTCAAACGGCTAGTGACACGTGGCGGCCATCGGGAGCGTCGGACCGTGGACTTTGGTCCGACGGTGGCGCGGCTGAGCGTCCGACGCTCAGTCCAACGGCCGATTTCGGTTGGCAACGGCTCTTTTGAGCTGAGGGCTATAAGTAGAGAGCTGTGGCCGGCTGTGAGAGGGGCTTGTACCTTGGAAATGTGTTTCCCTTGTTAGTGCATGGCTTTGTGCTCTCTAACTCACTAGTGTGCTTAGTGTTCATCCAATTGATCGCTAGTGAGTGATTCTAGTGCGTTGTATTGAGAGATTGCAAGAGTTGGCACTAGGTGATCGAGTTGCAAGCCGGTGGTGCTTGTTACTCTTGGAGGTTGCCACCTCCTAGACGGTTTGGTGGCTTGTGGCTCCGTGAAGCAAGTAAGAAGATTGTGCTTGGCTCCGGAGAAGCTTTGTGAGGGATTGGAGCTCACCCCGCGGGAGTTCGCGAAGAGCATCGCTAGTAGAGCGAGACGTGAAGAGCGACAAGTGGTCCGACCGGATCAAAGAGCTTGAGCTTGTGGGCACTCCACGTGGGAGTGGTGACTTGTGGTGGGTCACCTCAAGCTAGAGGATCGGCGGCAACCTTGGAGCTTGTCTCAACGGAGGACGTAGCTTATGGCGACAAGTGGACCTCCGGGAAATAAATCACCGTGTCAACATCTTCCCATCCTTCGTGGTGGTTTGCTCCCTTCTACACAAGTCATTTATTCTTTGCATTACTTTACTTGTGTAGTTGTAGTTGCTCTTATGAGACCGGTTAGATTGTGTAGCTTGCCACTCACCTTCTTAGCTTGTGTAGCTTAGAAGTAGTTCTCACTTAGTTTGTGTAGTTAAGTGAGTTGCGCTCCTTGATTTGGATTGTGTATCCTTGTCATTGAGCAAGTAGTGAGTTTAGGTGCTTAGTGCGCTTTTGCTTGCTAGTTGATAGGAGTTTCCCCGGTGTTTAAAGTACTAGCGCTTAGGTCTGTGTGATCTTACGTTAGAACGGTTTAGAGAAGCTCAAGCTAGACTTGCACATTTGCTTTTTGCTAGGATCCTTTGCAAGGTGTTTAGAGTCTTGGTTAGAGGGGTGAATTGTCGTTAGAACCGATTAGGTTTTATTTCCGCTGCGATTTATTTTTGTCGGACTATTCACCCCCCCCTCTAGTCCGCCATCTCGACCCTTTCACCGATGCTGCTTATGAATATTTATTGTTTATTTATTTATTTTGAGCATCATTAATCTGTCCAATCTTGATCTGTTTCTTGTCGGCTTAAATCCTTCGTATCTATCTTGCTTAAATGAGTATTAGTTGAATATCATATTTAAATGAGTAGATCCGTTTGTCATTAGCCGGTTAGTTTAAATCTTGATTGTGTACAGGTCACACTCAAGTAATAAAGTAAGTTATGTCGAGAGTCTTTAATTAATAGATCTAATCATTAGTTTACGTCGTGGGCCGCAACGATCCGGTCGATCCCATTGACGTAAGGGACGGGTTAGGTAGATTGGTTAAAGGTTTAAAGCATCGTTTACTTTATAGACTTGTATGTTGCCTATACTATAATCAGATCGGTTGTTCAGCCGAGTCTGCATATGCTTGCTTGCTGCGCGTTATATTTTCTCGATCTCTCTTGTATGTTACCTTATGTTTCGATCATGTTAAGATTGATTCACATGCATTGTTAGCTGCAACGATCTGGTCGATCCTAATTAATGAATGTGATAGATTGAGATGTGTGTCGGTACATAAAGCAATTTATGAGTTAGATCTGTTTAATATAACTTGTTTTTATTCACGTCTTCCTGAATCGGTTAAATAAGAATCAGATATTTACGTTATATTCATGCAGTCGATTCATGTGATCGGGTATCGGCTCTCTAGTCGATGGCTGAATGAGAAGGCCCGATGGGCCGGATATTTGGTACCACTCAGGACACACTAGTGGTTCCATATTGTGTTACTGATCAACCCTTTTCCTCCATTGTCAATTGCAGGTCAAATTGACTGGCACGCTCGGAATCATCGGTGCTCATCCACGCCGATTGTCGAAGCTAGCTGAGTCTCTTCGTCCTGCGCTCCACAAGACCGTTCCGCCTTCGCTGGTGTGCTGAGCGCGAATCAAATTTCGCACCAACATATCCTTACACAAATCTGTTTATCAGGTCGACCTCGGTTCAATATTTTCCACCTTGCTGCCTAATCCTAAATAATGTAATAGTGCACGCTTGGAACTTAGGAGCATTTTGGAATGCTTAGTTAATGCCATTTTCCCTCCAGAAAAACACTAGACCCATTTTGATTGAAGGATTCCAGGCGCTTCAAAATTATCCTCATTCCATGGCATGCCTTTGGACCATTAAAATGTTTGTTTCCTTCTAAATTTGGTTTTCCTATTTTCTACAAACTCAATTTCCTTTGTACTCAAACTCTGAAACATCCTAATTCTTTGCCGAATATATATCTCCGTAGTGCCATTTTACAAACAGTTGAAGCATAGACATGCGCTTCATTAATTTGTTGTAGCAGAGTTGGCCTGATGGCCCATATCGAGAGCCCGAGAGAATAAGGCCCCTGTCCATGTATCTTGTACCGAGAAGTACTAGGACTATAAATAACTTCGGGCTGTAAAGGGACTTCTTTAGGGCCAAATTCCATCTCTTTACGTGACCGTGTCGATCTGGGCCGAATTGTACGATTGTCCGGGCTCTTGCAGCTCCGCGATTCATGCGGACTCGTGTTGGACTGTTTGATCATGCCGCAGCGGCAGAGCGAGTGCGAGTGGCGAGAATGGCAGAACAACGCGAATACCGATCCAGTTCAGCTGTGAGATGAGATGGTGCGTCGCTACTCATCAATCACCTTGATCTGGCGCATCGCATGAAGTGGTGATCTAGCAAAAGAAAGGGATAAAAAATTGCAGTTCCCGGCTGCCGCCGCTTTGAGGTTTCATTGATTTCATGTGCTCTCTGTCACCTCAGGCAATGCTGGTGCTCCAGAGAACCTGAAGATGAAAACCATCCCGCTATACCTCAAGATATTCTGCTGGAGGATCATCAGAAGAGTGCTGGCAACAGGACAAAGTGTAGGCACACAATCAAGATCAATAAGAATTGTGCTGCCTGTGACTCTATACTAGTTTCTGCTTGTCAGGAGCTAGTTGATGTGGGACATCATCGAGGACGGTGGCGCTCGCGAGGTGGGCTGCTTGTCGGCGGCTCCTTGGGGGTGTGGCTTGTACGAGTTGAGGTGTGCAACCGTGTCGATGTTCCAATCTGACTGGTTTGAGTTGCAAATAGTGGTTTTGAGTTGTGTTTTAGTTAGGTATATAGTTGAGTGTTGTGTGGAGTTGTGCTCTCATGCTGTATTCGGCGGATACGCCTGGGTCATGCGAGATGAGCATTGCTCTCTCCGCAATTGTAATGGTTTTTGGGTCCGGTTTCCATTCAAAAAACTGGGCCGACCCTTTGTTTTTCATTTTCATCGTCTAATAGAAATCACGGAAAAACTTTTGCCGTCCCTTCTAAAAAAACTCTATACAAAATGATGCTCATCTATTGTATAGAGCTCTCTCAATTCATTACGCAACAATTCTTTTTCTTTTGATGAATCCACCTCAGGAGAATCCCTTTGAGCCAGCTTGTGAACATGAACTTTTGTCACATTAGTGTGGTCCTTGGTGGTACCATCCTTCAACTGTAAGCTCGTTGCACCCTTCCATACATCTTTGTTAGTGGTATATGAAAAAAATTAAAGCTTCATACGCAATCCTTTCTATCTATTTCCAGAAGCATTTCACATATGAACCTCTATGTTATTTCATTTTGAACTGAAAGGGCAGAGCTTAATCTCTCAAATCATATATAACTCTCGTTGACATATCATTAACCAGTCACTGCTTACCTTTATAAACTAACTCAACTAAAATGGTTTGCAACTCTGAAACTCAGCTCTGATCCTTGATATTCCATCTCTTAAAGGTTGTTAGGTTGAACAAAGTTCAGCAACTTGAATCTCTCTAACTTTAGGGAATATAATATGTAACCTTAAACAAAGCATGTAGAGTATTGGTTCATGAATAAAAGTTATTTTAGCCAATCAAGCTGATTATACAATGGTGAGCCGTCAATGTCTCAATGCTGAACACCCGTGCGTTGTAATAGGAGAAAGTTCTTTCACTGTGTATTGTCCTAACATGTATTGAACTATTAAAAGGATGTTACCCTAACGTGTGTTCTACTATTTCAACAAAAGTGCTACTTTAAGCGTGATGTTCATGCAATAATCCATGACATGCCGAGGACAATTGAAGGGAGATAGTTCTCGACAATGTGGAACAGACAGGAGCAACAAAGCTGAGACTGAGAAGGAAACCGACTCAGCCACCTTCACCTTCGTAAGCACTAACTCACAATACATCTAGCGAGGAATAAATTGGCACAATTTCTTACATTTACAAGCTCCACAGGATGAGAAAAATGAAGTTCACTACCAGTTAAAGCCACTAAACCAACGGTGACCCCACACTATCACCGTCGATGCTATTACTTCTGGTTCTAGTGTTGAAATGATAGTGATATCATACTTTCAATGGTAGGTGTACGTGCTCGGGTCGGGAACTGGCACTGATGGGCGAGCCCTCATAACTACCGATTGCCCTCTATCGGATCCAATTCCAACAATGATAGCGAGTTTAGACTCGGCAATGTTATAAGGATCAGATGTAATGTAAGCACTACCTATTTTCCATTTTATTTATTTTTAGGCTTGCTCAGATTAATTAATTGAAAATGCACGAACATCTCTACACATCAAATCGATTTCAGTAAAATGTAATACATCGTTTATACCTTAATAAAGCATAAAATGACCAATGGTATATGAACCGAGTTGAGGATCGCAAGAATCTTGTTGATTCAGTAGCTAAGAGAAGGATGAGTATAGATGGCATCGAGCTCATAGGTGTAAAGTGAGAAAGTTAGCCTAAGTTTGGCACAGCTTAATTAGCATCACAAGTAAATCTGTTTTTTTAGAAAATGATTTCATGAACAACTTTTTTTTAAGCTGAACTGTTTTAAGAACATCATTGGCAAAAAAATAACTTCACCAACAACTTAATACATGGTTGAGAGACAAATGAGGAAGAAAGTTGGGACTGGGATAAGCTACTTTGTTTTAGTTTGATGTCCAACTCATCCCTTTGTGAGAGGGAAAAAATAATTTCACCTATGAAAAGTTGTTTTGGAAAAAGATGTTTGGCAAAAAAAAAAAAAAACTCACAACAGTTCATGAAGCTGTTGTAAGCTGTACAAAACATCCTTATTATATACTTTGCTTAAAAAAAGAGAAAGATCATATATTCCAAACTTGGTAGGTTTGTTCTCGGCATACTTACAAATGCAGGTAGAAGAGAGCTGGAAGTCTTTTTGAATGCTATACGACAGCTAGCAGCCCTCTTTCATCTGATTCTCGTTGCATTTGTCATCACACTTGCAACTTTTCTTGTCCGCCAACTCAGTTTGTTTTCTCGTGTCGTTGTTTACCTGAACTTGCAGATCTTTGGAGAGTTGAGACTAGAGTGATAGCTGAGCCAAGCTTTGCAGCTAGAAACATAATTCTCCGCTCCATCTATAGGTCTCAAATGGATACCGACAGAGACTTCAACGAGCAGACGGAGTCGCCGTTCCACATAGCAGCCCGCGAGGGCCTCGTCCAAGTCGTTGAGAAGATCGTCAATTACCCTTGGGTCGGGCACGAGCACATTCCCTCGGTTTCCACCAGCGGCACGCCTCTGCACCAGGCCGTGCTCGGCAACAACCTCCGTAAGAGACTCCATTCATTTCTGTTATCCTGTGTAGTCATACAATATTAAATACCAATATATTGCACACAACACATACTTACGCTACACTACTACACAGGGATCTTGGAGATCCTGCTGGAGTACCGGCCTGATCTTATCGGCCTGACCGACTCCGAAGGCAACGACGCCATGCACTACGCGGCGCAGAAGAATCACCAGAGAGGGGTGGAGATGCTGCTCAAGAAGCGGACGGAGCTGGCCTATAAGCTCAATAGCATGAGTCTGTCCCCCTGCACGTCGCCGCGCGATACGGTTCGTCGGATGCCATCAAGGTGCTGCTCCGGCGCTGCCCCGACGTGGCCGAGATGGTGGACTGCGACGGCCGCAACGCCTTCCACACCTCCGTCATCAGCGGCAAGGAGGACGCGCTCGAATGCCTGATGCGCCTTGTGAGTCCCGCAGAGCCACTTAATTGGCTCGACTCCAACGGCGACACGCCTCTGCACCTCGCCGCCAAGATGAGCGGCCGCGTCCAGTGCGGGCTGCTGCTGCTCAACGACCGCCGCGTCGACCCCTGCGTCCGCGACCACGACGGCCAGACGGCGCGCAGCCTCCTCGAGAAGAAGTGGATAACCGGCATGATGGACACCTACAAGGTGCACCTCTGGAATCAGCTCAAGAAGCAGGAGTCCAAGAGGTGCAGCAAACGACTGTTGCCGCCCACAGTCTCTGGCGGACGCAGGAGCCTCAACAATAAGGACCTCGACAGTGTCGTTGACGCCTACTTCCTCGCCGCGACCCTCATCGCGACAGTCACCTTCGCCGCCACCTTCACCATGCCCGGCGGTTACGACCAGATCGACCAACGGCATCGCCCTTCACGCCCACAAAAGTGCGTTCAAGGTCTTCGTGGTCTCCAATACCGTCGCCATGTGCAGCTCCATCGTCGTCATCTTCTTGCTCATCTGGGCCCGGCAGGAGCCCGTCAGGCTCAGGCTCCGCAACCTCATGTGGAGCCAAACGCTCACCATCGTCGCCTGCGTCGCTATGCTCATCTCGCTCATGACTGCTGTCTATACCACCGTAGCTCCAACAGCCCCGTGGCCTGCCTACGTAGCCATAGCCATCGGCATTTCCAGTCCAGCTCTCTTCTTCGTGATATCATGGATAGGGAGGTGATGATCCCACGTCCGCTAGAACCTATTCATCACCATATATATGTGCTAGCTCTCAATGGCGCGACTATATATGAATTTAACCAAAAAGAATGTAACTTATTCTAACAAGCATTCATGAATTTCTTATTGCATTGTCCTCTCTCTTTGTCAGAATCATGTTTGTATATCCTTCAATATTGCTAAGACTCTATTTGTTTGAGTAAATTTCACTTATGGTCTTTAAACATGTCCCGAATTTTTATCGGGTCCCATACATGCAAATTGCAAATTCAACTTCCTCAAGTTGCATCATTATACCACTCTGGTTTATCCACCCCTGCCTCGCTCGTGCCCATGCGGTAGCTACACGGAGGAAACTTTATACGAGACTATTATGCTCATCCCGACTGAGGAAAGTGATGAAGACCAACTCAAGTGGCTTGGAGGCTTGTAGAGTACCTTGCATTGTGATCGATTGTCTAGTGCTCACGTCGGAGCCTACCTTGCGAGCTAGTTGAGCTAGCAAAGGAGCGACGATCCTTGAACTCGCGTCGATGTGGAGTAGGTGAGCAATAAGTCGCCGAACCACGAATATATTATATATGTGTCATCCCCATTGTGATTTTGTCCAATCTCTTGGTTAATGAACTTCAAATAATTATCTTCATAAACAATGAGAGTAATCAATCATGGAGATAATTCAAGGCTAGAATTATTTTGTGCGTTTATGGTATTATGTGTGTTTATGGAGAACTTAATAAATATCAACAACGGGGTAACAGTTGACCAATAGTACAAAACGATAACAATGGACTTCAACAATCTGGGTACAAATACGAACCATCCGTCTTAGCCAACGATGTGAATCCGATGTACCAAGTGAAGGACATGTCCACCAAACCAAAGAAAGTGAAAAACAATGTCTCAAACAATAAGCCAAGGTCCCATATAGCTCTTTCAAGAAAAAGAAACGTCGTGAGAATTGAGAATAGGCCCTACATGTCAGAAGATTATGAAAAAGAATAACAGAATTCTACCCCTTCCCGGTTAATCATAGCCCAAGCATCCTTCTAAATGAAGAGGACACTCCATGGTTTCGGTGAGATTATAGCCAATGGACATATATAAAGAAATTGTTGTTGTTCTCGCTTGATATGGTGAAGCATTAGACCTATTATGTAATAACCGTGACTTACATTTTTCTATCATGTTTTCATATTTTTCACAGTTTAATGAATTTTATTCATGCTTGATGGTGGATTTCCGGTGGGAAATATGTGATGAAAAACCAGCAAACAAACTGAACCTCATCAAAGGTTGAAAAATGTCGAACAAGAAAAACAATAAACGCTAAAAACTCGGACACAAAAGGCACCGAGCCGTCACAAAAAGAAACACAATAAAAGTTGGACACTAGAGGAAATGTGGAGGCGGGATAAAAAAAAGTACAAATATTTTTTAAATTAAAAATGGGTTGAAAGAAACATTTATTCTTCAACATTATATTATATATATAAGTAAAGATAGCAAATATGTTTGTGTATTGCAATAGAAAAAAAAACTGCTGAATAATCACGGAAAATGAGAGCATATGAATGCTACGTGTCTATTCATATTTTATCCTACTACAAATTAAAAACTATATCATTTGATTTTTTTCTTCAAGTTTAATCAATCGTTTTATTCAAAAAATTATGTAAACGTATTTAAATTTAAGTCATTCTTGAATAATTTTTATTAATAAAGCAAGCCTTGCCAAAAGAAGTGATATCTTGCACAAATTTATGAAGAAGATGAGTGGTCAAACTTTTTTAAAAAAAGTCAATAATTTATTTTACAATGATCATGACATCCATAATATAAGTTAGTATTGTAAAAAAACAACTAAGCTTATATCAAATTGAAAATGCAACGTTAATATATTTTCTTTCTGCGAAGCACAAAAATATGCCAACGGGATTAGAACACTTCATGCTCACCTAGACAACTAGCATGCAATTCAAAAAATTATTCAACAATCATGTCATCTGTCGCACTATCTTTGAAATGAGACTCCATACCAAGTATGGATGTTAGTATGAGTCAATGTCGGGATTGAACTCCACAAGATGATCACGTTATCCATTCAAATTTGCCTTGAAATTGGATTGCATACACTGTCTAGATACACGCTTCTCTAACTTGTATATGCACGGTTTGTCTTAGAACCAGATTCTTGACCCTAGCTGCACACATTGGTCTTGCTTTCCATGTGCGGGAGAGTGAAGGGATACAAAAGTACAAAACCGCGTTGTACTTTAACATTAGGCAGGTAAACTACATGTGCGTTGATGCAAGTAAATTCCATAGGGCCGTTTGGATTCTTTTATTTAGAGGAATTGGAATCTAGTTAACAACTTAGCCTATTTCACTTAGAATGTGATATTCCACCACTTTCCAAAGTTCACATATTAGCCTACCTCAAATTCACAGGGTGAGAGATTGAATTTAATTCTATAAATCACAATGCTATATTTCTACCTCATAATTTATAACATCATCTTTAACTCGTTCCCAAACGGTAAAAATACGACGCATAAGTATCTCTTATATAACCAACAATAATATACAAATATAATCTATATACAACCATATTAAATTAATTAATATGTGTGTAAATTATGATTCTTAAAATGAATTTAATTTCAAGGATCCAAACGGGGGGCCTAGCTTATTATCATTTGTTTGTTACAGCAAATAATATGCAGACTTTAGACGTTCCATTTATCTCCCTCTCCCACGACTAAAAAAATTGAAGATAAGACACCATTTTTAAACGGTGCGACAAATGGCCTTCAAGTTGTCGTCCTGCCCTGTGTGACCCCGTGCCGCTCGAGCGCCTTTGGCTCCTCCTGCGCGACATCTTCCCCGACAAAAGATGAAAGAAATCACAATTCACTCCTAAAACAAAGCAATCAATTTGTCCATTAAGTGCGATCCGAGAAAATTACTATTATAGGATGTGAAACCGCGGGCTTCGTTATTATAAAACTCCAATCATTGACTTCGCTAAAACAAACTTTAAAGCATTATAATGATATTCGGTCCTTAATCAATTTTCTCATCTAAAGTAGATGTATTTTGCCGTAGGATGACATTTTTGCCCTTGTGTGTTTGGAGGGCAGGTGCCGCACGTGGGCACCTACACGCTACAGCAGGTGCCCGCCGCCTGGCAGCCTAGGCAGGGTGCCTTAGCGTGTGTTTGGTTAGGGGACTTTCTGAGTTAGGTTGGATATATCCCTGATTTTTTAGAATGAGGTGAACCTGTTTCTTGTTTGGTTGCGTGGGTCGGGTTGGTCCTGATTTCTGGTTTGGTTCGAGATATATGAAATTTGGGCTGAGCTCACTGCCAAATAGGCCCCACACGCCAGTGTCAAGACTCCCGCACAGCCACCGACGGCTCGTGCTCGGCTCTCGCGCCGCCACTCCCGCGCCGGCATCCGTGCTGCGTCGCCCTACCACGCTCCGTCCGTGCGTCGCCGACCCCGCCGTCCACACGGTGCCGCCCGGCCGAGCTCCGTCCACGCGCCGCTGTCCACACTGCGCCGCCCGGCCGCGCGCTGCCATCCGCGCTCTCGCGCCGCCATTTGCGCCCCCGCGCCATTGCCGCAGTCCACGCTGCGCCGCCGGGCTACTCTCCGCTCGCGCGCCGTCAGGCCACGCTCCGCCCGCGAGCCGCCTTCCGCGCCCTCGCGCACGCCCAGGCGAAAGTGGGTTCGTCCGGTTTCTTCGATTTGGAGGAGCCGGGTGAACCCGCATCTACACAGTATATTCCCTAAAGGGGGTCAACCCAACCCAGATGATTCCCAATCCAAACAACCAAAAAAAAAAAGATCCAACCCAACACAACCCACTACAACCCTTGGAACCAAACACACGCTTAAGCAATAAGCACCTTATAAAGTTACAGGACACTGCTAGCTAGCCTCCAAAGAATCGAATGCACACTTGGTGCTGAACGGCCGGACCAGGGAACACGCAGCCGCCGCGGTGGCGGCCGCGGTGGCGTGCCTCCTCATGATGCTGCGGACATGGGCATTGATTTCCTCTTGCCGATCTTGGCGTGCGTGAACGGCACGTCGCCATTGCTCGGCATCGTGCCCTTCTTGCCAAGGAGCTTCTCGAGGATGGCGACCATGCGGGTGACGGGCATCGCGTGGCGGACGCCCGCCTGCGCGGCGAGGTGCAGCACGCGCGTGAAGGGCATCCCGCTCCCACGCGACACCCTGCCCGTACGACGACAATGAAGACGACGCCCCCGAGCCTAGTAGCCTCCGGTGCCAGTGCCGCGATTCCGCGAACGCTATGCGGAGGAGAAGAGGATAAGGAGGAGCCAGACGGGGGCGCCGCGGAGAGGCTGAATGAGGCCGAAGGGCAATACGGTCACATCATGGCAAAATACATGTATTTTAGCTGAGAAAAAAAGATTAAAAAGACTAAATGTTATATATAACAAAGTGCCAATGTTTTAAGGGTCATTTTACGACTCTTAAATACTAACTTCGCTAAAATGACCAAATTTACTAAGGATGAGCAAGAATTGAAAGAGTTTTTTCAGTTCGGATCAATCACATCTTATTTTATGATGAAAAGATTGTACATTATGATTAAACTTCAGAGGTGCTAACGTTTACGGATACCCATCTAATGTATTAGACTGTTTTCATTTCATTACTGAACTTATTATGTGTTGTAGCTCTTGTTTTCGTAAATAAACTCGTGTAACGCGGGGTTCTTGCTAGTTTTTTTTTAAAAAGTTATTTCATTACTCATTGGCTAACATAGCAACAGTAGAGACACTTTCAGGCTGCGTTCGGTTGAGGGTATAAGCGCTTATAAGCGCTTATTTTTCAGCACTTCAGCAGTATTTTTCTCTCACAAGATTTCAGCACTTCTACAGCACTTCAGCGCTTATCTACAGCACTTCAGCTTCACCGAACACAGCCTCAGGCATGGAACTAGAGACTACCAACTGGCCCGACATGGATAATTTGGTCCGTATATCTCTCCTATAATTGGATTTTCAATAAAGCTATGTCCATCCAAAGAAATGTTCCCCGCTGAGAGCTCTAATCTCTATATACCCAGAAAATTATATACATAGATTTATCTCTATTAAAATCAAAAGACACGAGAGCATGTAATCACGATCCAAGGACTCTTAAATTAAAGTTTGTCAAAGACTCACCCTCAAACTCACCCTCCCAATCCCGCTGGAACCGGCGATCCCGCTCCTGTCTCCCTTTTCGGATCCTGTTGTGTACGTGGCCAAGGCGGCGCTCGTCTCCGTCCGGTGCTACAGGGCGCGAAGGCCTGCCTACGCCGTTCCATGTTCGACGGCGCCCACGTGTACC
This sequence comes from Eremochloa ophiuroides, assembly GCA_038502445.1. Taxonomy (NCBI): domain Eukaryota; kingdom Viridiplantae; phylum Streptophyta; class Magnoliopsida; order Poales; family Poaceae; genus Eremochloa; species Eremochloa ophiuroides. The sequence goes on from JAHLJS010000006.1 coordinate 67,582,864, forward strand.
TCATGCTGGAGCTCGTCGTCAGCCTTGGGGCCGCCGGCGAACGCGCCGTCGTCGCGGAGGGCTACGCGCGCATCTCAAGGCTAAGCCATTGACGAACCACCAGCAGCCCAGCTCACCGTCGCGCTCTCCAGTCTCCAGCAGTCTTGCAGGAAGGGCGGCGGCGCACGAATCTCACGACCCACGACTCGCGAGGCAACGGCGCAAGGACGGCGAGCTCCGGGAAGGGCGGCAGCGGTCCAGCAGGCAACCAGGCGGGCCGCGGGCTAGTGGCACGGCGCTGGGCGACCAGGAGGACAGCAACTGAGCAGGGAGCAGCAGCTGAAGCGAACCACCGGGTGGAGCGGTGCTGGCGGAGCGGTCGCATTACAGGTGCTCGACGAATTGCACCTACTGGTGTTCTCTTCTTCACGGTACGCTGGTTTGTTTCATCAGTTTTTTGATTGGTTAGGTGGTGAAGTTCTGGAGATTGGAGAGACCTCGGCTGCCTCGTGGTTCTATTCAGTTCCCTCGCCAAAATGGCCAAAATGTTAAGTTGAAAGAAAAAAGAACAAACCTCGTGGTTCTATTCGTTTCCCTCGCCGCCGGCGACTCCGTTCTTTAGTGCGTCGTCCTCTCGTGCACTGAGGTATAGCAGCACATCAGTTGATTTTTGTGACACCTTGGGTACAGTAAATAACAGCATAAAAGATGGATAAAGATTTCCTTGCTGCCAACTTCTTGTTCCCAGCGTATGTTGTGGCATTAAAGTTCCATTAGATCTTGCCATGTTGTGGAGAATCAACATCTCCTTTCAGTCTGTTGTGGAATATGGTGTTAGATATATAATTCTCCGGCTGGGAGGATATAGCCGGTGAGTTGTTCGAGTTGATCCCGTGTATACTTTCTGCAGCTTTCAGTACTTCTAACCGTAATCCTAAGAGCCAGGATTCAGGATTTTCTTCTTATTCTATACTCTAGATAGTCTCGAACTTATTTTGGTTTTACGCTGGAAGAGAAGTCTCTTTCAGTTTGATGTTGCTTTGTTAATTACTAATAACTTTTGTTTTATGTAATGCAAGCTAATTTGGTCATGCAGGTCTCTGACAGTCGATGGTTCACTGGGCTGCTTATCTTTTGAAGTTCTCTGGCTCACCTTTCAGGTTGTGTATCCTTGCCTTTCCAGTTATAAGCAGCTGGTGTCTTTTCTATTCTAATATTGTCATCAGCTAAAAAGTATTACATACTGCTCTTGTGGTTAAAGGACATTTTTTATTATATTTAGCTCTCCACCCAATCCCAACGGCAATCCATGAGCTCACGGCGGCGGAGTGTTGGCGTGTGGCGGCTATAGGATTTGCGCAGCCTGGGGCAGACGGCGAGAGCCTCACAGGTGGCGGCTGTGAGCTTGCAGCCAGGCGCAGTGTGGCTGCAGCCGTCGGCGGGTGCGTAGCGCGGCTGCTTCGCGGGCCTTCGCCGCGGTCGAGTCACAATAGGCCGTCGCGGCGCATCCGCCTGCTGCTGTAACGCAGATTTCTGATGATGCTGTGGGAGCAACGCGAGCCCTCGCCGTATGGCCTGAGGCGTGGATCGACTTCCCCGTGCTCGCCACATACGACAGTAATTATCTCTTCTGTATTCTGACACTAACATGATTGTTGCTACTTCATCTACTTATGCAATTGTGCTTGAAAATATAAAGACTGGCATCCCTAACATGTCAGTTTATTTAGTTCCGTCATTGATAGATGGATAGCACCATCCCTGCAATGTGTTTGTTAAACTGCTAGAGTGCTTCATCCTTGATATTTGCCATGTGTTGTGATGAATTGTTGAGACTGTTTTATTGATAGTGGAATTAATCTTATCTATGAACATATACTGAATTTTCTTTCTGAACAAAATTTCCTCTAAACACATATAGGAACGCGGTATCTAACTGGCTTCATTTTGTTTATGGTCACACTATTAAAATACACAGAATAGTGGTGATAGAACTATCATTATCCATTTTTACAAAATAGCAGTGTAAGTCCCCAAATTATTGTCCATCCATATCAGATCACCAGTAGATGAAACTGTCACATGGACGGATCGACAGTAGATGAAACAAATTGGTTGTGTTTTACGGTATTCTCTTAAAAAAATTGTAGCATTAGCACGGGTATTATACAGTCTCCGTAGTGCCATTTCACAAGCAGTTGAAGCATAGACATGCGCTTCATTAATTTGTTGTAGCAGAGTTGGCCCAATGGCCCATATCGAAATCCCAAGAGAATAAGGCCCCTGTCCATATATCTTGAACCGAGCAGTACCTGTACTATAAACAATAACTTTGGGCTGTAAAGGGACTTCTTTAGGGCCGAATTCCATCTCTCTTCGTGACCGTGTGTCGATCTGGGCCGAATTGTACATTTGTCCGAGCTCTTGCAGCTCCGCGATCCATGCGCACTCGTGTTGGACTGTTTGATCCTGCTGCAGCGGCGAGAATGGCGGAACAACGCGAATATCCAGTTCAGCTGTGAGATGAGAGGGTGCGTCGCTACTCATCAATCACCTTGATCTGGCGCATCGCATGAAGAGGTGATCCAGCTAGAGAAAGGGATAAAAAAAAATTGCAGTTCTCGCTCGCCGCCGCATTGAGCTTGATTGATTTCATGTGCTATCTGTCGCCTCAGGCAATGCAGGTGCTCCAGAGACCAGAGTTCCTGGAAGATGAAAACCATCCCGCCATACCTCAAGATATTCTGCCGGAGGATCCTCAAAATAGCGCTGGCAACAGGACAAAGGCAGGCACACACTCAACCAAGATCAGATCAATAAGAATTGTGCTGCCTGTGACTCTATAGAAAATGATGCTCATCTATTCTTTCATTGCACCTTGCTCGAGCGGTTTGGTTTCTGCGAACCCACCACTCTGTACTTCCACTTTTCCTCCGGAACAGGATGGTGTCCAAGATACCATGGCTTTGTTGATCAATACAAACACCACAGATGATCACTCCCTGCGCATCCTAACCCTTCTGGTATATTTGGAAGGCTAGAACAAATCTCGGATAGTGTGGCAAGTCGAGTCCACCATGCAGTGACAGCCGACCTGGCTCTAGCCCCTGATGCTCAAACCGACGATGAAATCCCAGCAAGGCAAGCCCCTGGGTATGACATCTTCCAAGTTCCAATGCAGATCACGCTAGGTTGCCCCTAGTCTCATCTTTACAACACACAGGTACCCACTCCACTCATCCTCTCGACAGGATCACCATGCTGATTCTGCTAGAAGGAACTAGTGTCTACAATGATGCCTCTACCGTGTCGAACACAACCAGCAATCAACCAAGAAGAGGTGAGACTCTAACGCATGCATCAAAGCACTTCAGTCATTATGGCTGCTGCTGCCTTACTCTTGCCTGCTTTCATTCTCTCCAAATTGCAGGTGCATGAAATGGCTTATCTGTCAGACAATCAGCAGTTGATAACTTCAACACGCATCAAACACACACGGGGCTTATTGAAGGCAGGAAAAAATAGCTAATGGAAACCGTGTCCAATTGGAGGCCTCCGTTAACAGATGCGGTTGCTTTGCCCACCTCGGTAATCGAATCCATGACCTAGCACTTAACAAACTACGCTTATTATTGCACCACACACTCATTAATGTCTGTAATATGCTATCTTTTTATATTAATATTTTTATATCGGATATTTGGACTACTAAATGAACTCAAATAAAAAAAATAACTATAAAGTTTTAAATTTTGTCGAGTGCTATATACGACTTTGATATAGAACATATCTTCATCTGAGATGGTTTAAAAAATCCAAAAAATTGACTGTTAAAATATTTGAATTTCAAACAAATATTTGAGATTCTAAATGATTATAAATAAAAAACTTATCAATATCAAATATGTAGATAAGTTCGGCATTAGATTTTTGGTATTAACTATGTGAACACTTAAGATCGTTTGGGAAATCAAAATTTTAAATTTCAAAAATCTACAACCTTCGAATACATATTTGGAACCTTAAATGTCTTCAAATTAAAAACTTTTCAACTACAAAGTTGCAGATTCTATTGAGAACTATAACTTTCATATAGACCATGTCAACATACGAGATCGTTTGGTAATTTTAAATTTTAAATTTTAAAATCTGAGCACTTACAACAATACTTTTAGGACGCTAAAACAGTTTCAATTAAAACCTTCTCAACTACAAAGGTGTAGATCTCACCGAGAGCTATACTTTTTTATATAAAGTTTGTCTACATCTAAGTTCTTATAAAAAGTTATGATTGTGTCGACGGAATGCCGGCGATAGTCTACCAAGGGGTATGCCCAAGGTAGTAGATTGGTCGGTGAAGGTGCGCCTGAGACAAACAAGCGTTACGCTGGAAGCGTGAGACACGAGGTTTATACAGGTTCAGGCCGCCACGAGGCGTAATACCCTACGTTCTGTGTGTTGTTGTATTGTATTGCTATCAAATGAGATGAGTTGAGGGGATCCCTTGCCCGCCTTATATAGTTTGAGGGACAGGGTTACAAGTCGGTTTTACCATGTATATTAAATTACAATCCTAGCCGAATAAGGAAACTAATCGGCTAGATATTAGGAAAGCTATTTCTTTGACCACCAAAACTTCTAAGCCGGCGGATGTGCGTGATCTTCTGGAGAATGTGCAGACGACGTGTCCTTGGCAGCCCGGGCCTGGTCGGATGACTCGGCCCATGTATAGCCATGCAGGTATATGGGTTTATACCCCCACAGCTAGTCCCCGAGCACCTTACATTCGTTGGGAGGTGCAAACCTTCAGAGTTGCTTGACCAGACGGATGTAAGGAGCTCGGAAAAAATTTAAAAAAAGTCTTCTCTTTGGTGAAGTGTATCCACTTTTGGTTCTTCGGAAACAATACCTTTACCGTCAGGTGAAGTGTATCCACTTAGTCCCCGAGCCTGATAGTAGGTGACGCAGGCACGTGGTGTCAGGGTCAAAGCGTTTATTCTTGGTGAACATGTGAAGTGTCGACAAAGTCCCCGAACACTTCCTGTGCTCGGAAATATCGACGAAGCGACGAAGCCTCCGAGCAGTTCAGTGCTCGGAAGTGCTGACGTGACGATGACGAACTCCCCGAGCACCTCCTATGCTCGGAAATGTTGACGAAGCGAGGAAACCTCCGAGCAGATCCACTGCTCGGAAGCGCTGACGAAGTCCCCGAGCACCTCCTATGCTCGGAAATGTTGACCAGCGATGAAGCCTCCAACCAGACCCGGTGCTCGGAAGCGCTATCGTAGCGATGACGAAGTCCCCGAGCACCTCCGGTGCTCGGAAATATTGACGCAGCGACGAAACCTCCGAGCAGATTCAGTGCTCAGAAACGCTGACGTAGCGATGATGAAGTCCCCGAACACCTCCTGTGCTCGGGAATATTGGCGAAACGACGAAGCCTCCGAGCAGACCCAGTGCTCGAAAGCGCTGATGTTGCGATGACGAAGTCCCCGAGCACCTCCTATGCTCGGAAATGTTGACGCAGCGACGAAGCCTCCGAGCAGACCCGGTGCTCGGAAGCGCTGACGTAGCGATGACGAAATCCCCGAGCACCTCCTGTGCTCGGAAATATTGACGAAGCGACGAAGCCTCCGAGCAGACCCGGTGCTCGGAAGCGCTGTCGTAGCGATGACGAACTCCCCGAGCACCTCCCGTGCTCGGAAATATTGACGCAGCGATGAAACCTCCGAGCAGATCTAGTGCTCGGAAGCACTGACGTAGCGATGATGAAGTCCCCGAGCACCTCCTGTGCTCGGGAATATTGGCGAAACGATGAAGCCTCCGAGCAGACCCAGTGCTCGGAAGCGCTGACGTAGTGATGATGAAGTCCCCGAGCACCTCCTATGCTCGGAAATGTTGACGCAGCGACGAAGCCTCCGAGCAGACCCGGTGCTCGGAAGTGCTGACGTAGCGATGACGAAGTCCCCGAGCATCTCCTGTGCTCGAAAATATTGGCGAAGCGACGAAGTCTCCGAGCAGATCCGGTGCGCGGAAGCGCTGTTGTAGCGATGACGAAGTCCCCGAGCACCTCCCGTGCTCAGAAATATTGACGCAGCGACGAAACCTCCGAGCAGATCTAGTGCTCGAAAGCGCTGACGTAGCGATGACGAAGTCTCTGAACAAGGCAAGTGCTCGGAAATGCTGACGTAAAGAGAAACCCATATGCAAAGCATTCAAAACCGCGCGTCTTTCTTTATAAGAGACTGGAGTAGTAAAGAAAACGGTTCGTCTTCACCCGGTAGTCATTTGAGCAAGAGACAACTGCTGCTTACCCTAGCCGCCGCCACCTAGGGTTTCCGCAACCACCAATTCAAAATCCGATTCCGCTTAGATTCCATCAATTCGATTTGCCACCACCTTCAATCCGTGCATACTTTGTAGAGATGGCGCCCAGGAAGAGCACGAGGGTTCCCCCGAAGAAGGCAAAAGAGCCGTAGCCTGTAGAGTTCCACCTAGACCAGGAATGGCAGCGGTCCTCGGTGACGGAGAAGACCATTTTAGGGTTGGTGGTGAAAGGATTATTGCTAGACCGTGTCACCGCTGGATGGAGGCCATCAAACGGTGAGCCATATCCTATGCCCAACACCAATGAGATGACTGTCTTTGCTGACTATTTCCTCCGCGGGTTTGGTGTTCCTTGCCATCCCTTTCTTCGCATGCTCCTTGATTATTATGAGATTTCGCTGTGCCATTTGCATCCCAGCTCCATCTTCCAAGTCTCTATTTTCATCCACTTTTGTGAAGCCTTCGCCGAAATTCTTCCCCATTTCAATTTATTTCGTCATCTGTATATGCTCGTGAAATCGAGTGGCGGAGGCTCTCGAATTGCCAGGGGAGTGTACCTCAAACTCTGGGATGGCATGTCCGCCCATTATCTTTCTATCCCCCTCAATACTAGTCTTCGTGATTGGAATAAGAGGTGGCTCTATCTGCCGAATCAAGATCCCCCTGTTCGGTGTGCCATCGAGCAGATACCAGAGAAGAAACTGAGCTAGTCAAAGAGGCCCACATCTGACGAGATGGTGCAAGTAAATGAGCTATTGGAAATTCTGAAGGGTATGAATCTGAATGGAGTTGGAGTTGCTGCCAATTTCGTGAGGCACCGAGTTCAGCCCTGCAAAGAGAGAGTTCATCCTGCGTATGAATGGGTTGGTGAAAATGAAACGACCAGAGAGGTCCCCGATCAGATGTCGTCTTCCGAAGCTATGATAAGGCTGAAGGAGCTGTTTGATAACAAGACGCATATCAACAACCGAAGACAGCAGAAGGCGCTGCACATTGGGAATCCACCACCCGAGGTACGCCTTTTGTAAATTTCTTCTTTGTGTCCTCTGTTATAATGTTGATCCCTTGCATCTCATTTGATTTGTTGAAGATACATGGCCAGGACCGGAAGGTATACTTCTCGGAGGTGCCCGAAGGAGTTGACCCTCGACACCACTACCAGCCCGGTAGCGAAGACAAAGACTTCGCAGAGCCATCCAATGACGAGGCTGAAGTTGATGAAGAGGAAGAGGATCATGAGACCCTTTCCCAAAGGGTGGCTCGCGGTGAGTAGCCCATGCCTGATAAAGCTGGCTCGTCGAGTGGAGTCCGAAAACCTGAAAAGCCAATGAAGCTATCTGAGGAGCGAACCCGATGCCAGGCGGTGTTCCCGAGCTTGAGTGACGACGAAGGACCGTTGCCGAAACTTCAGAAAGGGGAGGTCCCTCCGACCAAGAACCCCGGTGATGATGAGGGTACTTTTGGTTAGAAAAGAAGCTTCGCACGGAAACGTCGCCGTCCAGAATTGTGATTATCTGTGTCTTCTTTGTTGCTGCCTCTTGCTGAACGGAATGTTCTGTTATATTTAGTCATGAAGTCCACATTATTATCCAAGGACCCTTCAGTCGAAGACGTCGAGAGGATGGCGAGTGGAGAAGCTGGTGGTGGTGCGTCGGCGAGGAATGATGATGAAGGGGATGTTGCCGCCAGTTGGCCTTCGGACCATGAGACGCCAAAGAGTCCACCAGTTCAGCAGCTGAATTCAGGCTCGCAGGAGCAGCCGCCACCATCCGACTAGCCGCGTGAAGTGACCCCGCCGCCACCACCCCCGCCCTCAAACCAGGATGCGGAACAGCAGCCCAAGGACACCGGAGGAGGCCATTCTTCGAGACACGACTCCCATGGGACAGTGCCACCCACTGGTTCCGACCAAGGGGCAGACACGTAGACCGGCGGCCCCTCTTTTGGAGGAGTACCGGGGTCAGGCCCAGAGATCCCCGAGCAATCACCTGCAGGCACTGCTCCTCCGGAGCACGACGTCGAGGAGATCACCCGTCAGGCTGCAGGTGAGGCTCCACTGGTGGTGCTTAGGACTTTTAGGCAGATTGGCGATCAGTACTGTCGGGTACCAAAGTTAGGGGTACCCAACTTCGATGCAAAAACGCTCATTCCCAACATGGCCTGGCCCAAGTAAGGACAGTGGAAGCCCACGAAGGCCGCGTCTACAGAGGCCCACGACATCATTCCACTAACGACAGCCTCCTCGGGAGAGCACGGGAGAGCGGCGTCCTCGGCGCCCAAGTCTCTGATTCGCCCGACAGCCTCCTCGGGAGAGCTCGAGAGAGCGGCGTCCTCGGCGCCCAAACCTCCGATTCGCCCGAAACTCCTCGGGAGAGCTCGGGAGAGCGGCGTCCTCGGCGCCCAAGTCTCCGATTCGCCCGAGCGTCCTCGGGAGAGCTCGGGAGAGCGGCGTCCTCGGCGCCCAAACCTCCGATTCGCCCGAGCCTCCTCGGGAGAGCGGCGTCCTCGGCGCCCAAACCTCCGATTCGCCCGAGCCTCCTCGGGAAAGCTCGGGAGAGTGGCCTCCTCGGCGCCCAAGTCTCCGATTCGCCCGAGCCTCCTCGGGAGAGCTCGGGAGAGCGGCGTCCTCGGCGCCCAAACCTCCGATTAGTCTTCGATTCGCCCGAGCCTCCTCGGGAGAGCTCGGGAGAGCGGCGTCCTCGGCGCCCAAACCTCCGATTCGCCCGAGCCTCCTCGGGAGAGCTCGGGAGAGCGGCGTCCTCGGCGCCCAAACCTCCGATTCGCCCGAGCCTCCTCGGGAGAGCTCGGGAGAGCGGCCTCCTCGGCGCCCAAGTCTCCGATTCGCCCGAGCCTCCTCGGGAGAGCTCGGGAGAGCACGGGAGAGCGGCACCAGCTCGGGAGAACTCGGGAGAGCGGCATCCTCGGCGCCCCAAGTCTCCGATTCGCCCGAGCTTCCCTATCCCCCTCGAGCGCAATCTCGCAAAGGCATCCAAGGCGCAGGTGATGTCAGCGGAGCAATCTTGGACCACAAAAGATCTCTCTGACCACTTTACAAGCACTCTCCCGTCAGGATAGACTCTCGACGCGATTGTGCTTCGCACGCTCCTGACGACCATACTCTCTCTGACCACTTTACAAGCACTGTCCCGTCAGGACAGACTCTCGATGCGACTGTGCTTCGCACGCCCCTGACGGCCATACCACCTGTCCTCCACGGTATGGTCTACGGTGGGCCGCCCCGTTTTCCGCCGGGACCTATCAACTCCGACTGTGACAGTCCAAGCGCCTGACGACGGGCTACGCAAGAACGGGAAAGGCGCCTACTACGCTGTCCACTCGAAAGGACGAGCACGCCTGACCCTCGGGAAGAGCTGTTCAAAGACCGGAAATATGACCAGAGGAGATATCCCCCGCTCAATCCCATCACGCCTTCATAGTCCCGAGCCTCGGGAGACCTAAGGTGACTCACCCTCTTGTCACATCGTACGGAAAGATAGCCGATAGGTGTGACCCTACGGCACGTCGTAATCCGACGACTGCTGCCGGCTTGGAACTCACCAAGGACGTGCGAACCACGACAGCCATGCCCCGGAGACGCGGAGAAAAGGCAGTAGCTGCATAGTCAAACGGGGACAGCAACTCCTCACTATAAAATACGTAGCTGCCCCTGCCTCTCCCTTGCGACTATAAAAGGGAGAGCAGAGGCCAGCTTTAGGACGACGACGGAGAAGTTCTAAGTTCTCACCCACACAAACGTACCCATAGCAAACGACTTGTAAACACTTAGACACACACAAGAGACCTGCGAGCGCTTCCCTCTCTCGCCTAGCTTGTAACCCCTACTACAAGCACCCCGGTGCAAGGCAACACGACTCTCCTCTCCACTGGACGTAGGGCTTGCTTGGCCTGAACCAGTATAATCCCTGTGTTCCCCCTTGCACACCATCCGTAGCCTCAACCGCAAAACACATATTTACTAGCCGGTGTTAGCCCCGCCAAAACTAGCACCGACAGTTGGCGCGCCAGGTAGGGGCCTTTTGCGTGTTGATCCCGGTTGCGGATGGCAGCCAACGTCCCTGCGCTTCCTGCTGGCGCGTTGCTCCGGTTCGGGAGCCTCGAGTTCGCGGCCACTGTCCTCGGCCTTGAGATGAACCTCCGCCCAACCTGAGCCCCGGGCCATCATCATCCTGACCCCGGCCCAGCAGGTGGCTGGGAAAGGGACCCCGGCGACACCTCCACCCGTTTCAGGGAAACAGAGGGAACGCCACGCGCCGCTCCCGCCGAACTAGGCGGGGGAAGCGCATCCGCGTCAACCCGACCAATCCGGTGCCCCCCGTGCGGGACACCGCCTCTACGATCATCACCAGCGCAACGCTGGTAGCTCGAGCAGCTAAGTCACAGTTACCCTTAAGCTTCCAGGCTTTGTTCATATTTGTGGTCTCGGAATCGATAAATAAGCGTTCTTTAATTATCACGAATTTTGAGATTTAAACTGAAACCTCCCTTACGTCCGAACCTCTCCAGCACTCTTGAAAAAATCTGTGAAACCCGAACAGGCAAGAGAACACCCTTAGGGCATGGCCGGCCGAGCCGCGAGACCGCCTACGCCTCCGGGCTACGGCACCTCCACTCACCACCCACCGTCCGACGGGTGACTTACGCTTCGAGGCAATTTCATGGAGTTTTTCAAGTACGGGACGAGGGGTGGACGCTTGGGGACCGACGATCTAATTTTCTCTGCGCCTTTTCGATCGCTTTTTCGAAAATTCCGCGCCGAACTCCTTTCTGCACTCTAGCAAAACTTGCGAGATCCAAAGAAGTAAAAGGACACTCTTAGGGCAGGGCTGGCCGAGCCGTGAGATCGCCTACGCCTCCGGGCTACGGCACCTCCACTCACCACCCTCCGCCCGAGGGTCAACTTGCGCTCCAGAAAGATTTCGTGAATTTTTGCCTGAGTGCGAGAAGAGAGACGGGCGTTTGGGAAATTTAGTAAAAAACGATCCCACTCGAGCCTTCTGTGAGATACCTAGCTGTGTGCGCGACAAAGTGGGAACCCCTCGGGTCGGACTGGCACAGCTCTGGCTCTGTCTACACCACCGAGGCTACGGCATCCCTAAAAATGCTAGGTCCTCAACTTTCATCACAAAGGTTACTTTTTACAAGGGCACTATGGCCCGCTTCTTCTTCACGGCAGGTTCAGAGGAGGGAGCTCGACCTCGGCTTGGAAGAGATCGGCCATCACCACGCACGCAAACCGCCTCGACTGAGCCGAACCGTCGCATCCGTCAGGCTTCGCGCCTCAAAAGGTGAGCCGAATCATTACAACCGCGCGCCTCAATTCCACCTATGTTTTCTCAACGAAGAAACCCCGGGCTCGGGCGCCCATTACGTTCCCAGGGGATCGAAGACTGGCCCTCCGAGGCTCGAACAGTCGCCCCAGGGAAATCGAGTTAGGGACAGCTAGTGGATGGGTCACGAAAACGGCCAGTATCCCGACGCCCGGAACGTCACAAGGGACATCCCATGCTGTGTCCAAGTCCTAGTAGCGAGTCGGTTACGTGGAATCCCTCCGTGGAAGGCATCATGCCCTCGGGACCCATCGAAGGGACCCGACATCCACTAACTGACCCTCGGGAAATAATTGGAGTGTGCTCAGGCCACTAGCCGACCCTTAACGAATAGGGCACGGACCTCCACTTGGACCAACCCGTTTGTAGCTCACCGGAAATGCCGACTCGTGCCCCAGCGGGGAAGTCGAGCAGGACCAAACCTTCCTCTTCCCGAAAAAAGAGCGTGAAGGACGAATTAAAAAGACAGGGAAGGACCCGATCGATCTCCGATACGAAAACGGAGGCTCAGAAACTTGCCCTGCACCTTGGAAGGACCACCGAACGATCTCCCACACGGTGGGAGGCTCGGGGGCTCCGCTTCCAAGGAAACAACCCACCTAAATAAATCGAAAAACACCCGAGGACTAACGAACACGATTCTAAGCCTTTGAAGGGATATATCATCCCTCCAAAGCCTCGGGGGCTACACCCGGCGGGTGCGCTCGCGCGCACCCCCCGGAAAAAAACAACCCACACTTTATCTTTTTTGACAGGAAGAACCAGCGTGAACCTGTGGAGGAGTGCCTTCACTCCGCCACAGGCTCGGGGGCTACTGTCGGGTACCAAAGTTAGGGGTACCCAACTTCGATGCAAAAACGCTCATTCCCAACATGGCCTGGCCCAAGTAAGGCCAGTGGAAGCCCACGAAGGCCGCGTCTACAGAGGCCCACGACATAATTCCACTAATGATAGCCTCCTCGGGAGAGCTCGGGAGAGCACGGGAGAGCAGCGTCCTCGGCGCCCAAGTCTCCGATTCGCCCGACAGCCTCCTCGGGAGAGCTCGGGAGAGCGGCGTCCTCGGCGCCCAAACCTCCGATTCGCCCGAAACTCCTCGGGAGAGCTCGGGAGAGCGGCGTCCTCGGCGCCCAAACCTCCGATTCGCCCGAGCCTCCTCGGGAGAGCTCGGGAGAGCGGCGTCCTCGGCGCCCAAGGCTCCGATTCGCCCAAGCCTCCTCGGGAGAGCTCGGGAGAGCGGCGTCCTCGGCACCCAAACCTCCGATTCGCCCGAGCCTCCTTGGGAGAGCTCAGGAGAGCGGCGTCCTCGGCGCCCAAGTCTCCGATTCGCCCGAGCGTCCTCGGGAGAGCTCGGGAGAGCGGCGTCCTCGGCGCCCAAACCTCCGATTCGCCCGAGCCTCCTCGGGAGAGCTCGGGAGAGCGGCGTCCTCGGCGCCCAAACCTCCGATTCGCCCGAGCCTCCTCGGGAGAGCGGCGTCCTCGGCGCCCAAACCTCCGATTCGCCCGAGCCTCCTCGGGAAAGCTCGGGAGAGCGACCTCCTCGGCACCCAAGTCTCCGATTCGCCCGAGCCTCCTCGGGAGAGCTCGGGAGAGCGGCGTCCTCGGCGCCCAAACCTCCGATTAGTCTTCGATTCGCCCGAGCCTCCTCGGGAGAGCTCGGGAGAGCGGCGTCCTCGGCGCCCAAACCTCCGATTCGCCCGAGCCTCCTCGGGAGAGCTCGGGAGAGCGGCGTCCTCGGCGCCCAAACCTCCGATTCGCCCGAGCCTCCTCGGGAGAGCTCGGGAGAGCGGCCTCCTCGGCGCCCAAGTCTCCGATTCGCCCGAGCCTCCTCGGGAGAGCTCGGGAGAGCGGCACCAGCTCGGGAGAGCTCGGGAGAGCGGCATCCTCAGCGCCCCAAGTCTCCGATTCGCCCGAGCTTCCCTATCCCCCTCGAGCGCAATCTCGCAAAGGCATCCAAGGCGCAGGTGATGTCAGCGGAGCAATCTTGGACCACAAAAGATCTCTCTGACCACTTTACAAGCACTCTCCCGTCAGGATAGACTCTCGACGCGACTGTGCTTCGCACGCTCCTGACGGCCATACTCTCTCTGACCACTTTACAAGCACTGTCCCGTCAGGACAAACTCTCGACGCGACTGTGCTTCGCACGCCCCTGACGGCCATACCACCTGTTCTCCACGGTATGGTCTACGGTGGGCCGCCCCGTTTTCTGCCGGGACCTATCAACTCCGACTGTGACAGTCCAAGTGCCTGACGACGGGCTACGCAAGAACGGGAAAGGCGCCTACTGCGCTGTCCACTCGAAAGAACGAGCACGCCTTCCATCCGTGCTCGCCTGACCCTCGGGAAGAGCTGTTCAAAGACCGGAAATATGACCAGGGGAGATATCCCCCGCTCAATCCCATCACGCCTTCATAGTCTCGAGCCTCGGGAGACCTAAGGTGACTCACCCTCTTGTCACATCGTACGGAAAGATAGCCGATAGGTGTGACCCTACGGCACGTCGTAATCCGACGACTGCTGCCGGCTTGGAACTCACCAAGGACGTGCGAACCATGACAGCCATGCCCCGGAGACGCGGAGAAAAGGCAGTAGCTGCATAGTCAAACAGGGACAGCAACTCCTCACTATAAAATACGTAGCTGCCCCTGCCTCTCCCTTGCGACTATAAAAGGGAGAGCAGAGGCCAGCTTTAGGACGACGACGGAGAAGTTCTAAGTTCTCACCCACACAAACGTACCCATAGTAAACGACTTGTAAACACCTAGACACACACAAGAGACCTGGGAGCGCTTCCCTCTCTCACCTAGCTTGTAACCCCCTACTACAAGCACCCCGATGCAAGGCAACACGACTCTCCTCTCCACTGGACGTAGGGCTTGCTTGGCCTGAACCAGTATAATCCCTGTGTTCCCCCTTGCACACCATCCGTAGCCTCAACCGCAAAACACATATTTACTAGCCGGTGTTAGCCCCGCCAAAACTAGCACCGACATGTACGCTGTCGTCGTGGAGGAGGAAGCGGCCGATGAAGAGCTGGAGGCTTTGAAGGCTGTCATAACAAGTACCCATGCCGACCTAAGAAACGTGCTCCGCCGGCTGGGGCAATTATCTTCACGAGTTCAGGTAAACCCTTCTTGTGGTTGCTTGAAGTTTCTCTGCTTGCTCTTTGTCATGTTCTGTTATTGTCGATCAGACCGTCCAGGATACGGCCGAAGATCGGCGAAAATCTCTTCAACGCGCTGCTGGACTCACGATGGAGAACGCAAGGTTGGAGATGGAGAATGTTCGTCTGGAGAAAGCGATGGAAGACCTCCGCGAGCAGCGCGACACGTTGCATTTGTACTGTACTAACTTGATGGAGTCCAAACAAAAGCTACTGCAGGATAAAAGAGGTATAGAGACCGTTATGGTTCCAGTTATTGTATCCCAGCTCCTTCTTACTGCTAAACTTTGAAGTCTTGACTTGCAGATCTGTCCGATTTGCTAGAGGGTGCCACGCGCCGAGGTATATGCATCTTCAGACTTCCAACCTTGCCTAATTTACTCTGTTAAGTGATGCTGATCCTTCGTCTTTCTTGGTATAGTAAAAGAGCTGGAAGATGAAGTTTCCTTGCTACGGGAAGCTGCTCGGAGGAACGAAGAGGCACGCTTGGGTGAGTTTCTTCTGCCTGTAGGATACTTCATTGCTTCTTGTTGAGATCACTGATCTTTGCCCCTTGGTATGAACAGATACTGAGCGGAGGACACGGGCGCAAATGAATGATCTGTCGTAGCGCCTGGAGGCCGCCGAGAACTGTTACGATGCCGTGGCGGAAGGTATCAAACCTATCTTGGACATCATCGAGTATGCTCCCGTCGATCCTTCTGTAGGGCACCAGGGCCTTTTGATATTATTCACCGAAGTCGTGAGGCGCTGTGGCACTTTAAGGCCTTCTGCACTGACATGGCGGAGAACGCTGCAGCTCATGTGCTCGGCGTGGTGCGCTCCTATTACCCTGGCGTGAACAACGATAGGGTGAAGGGAGGTTATGCCCGTGGCACCACCGAGCAGCAGGAGGATCTATTGGAAGAGGAGGCGAAGCCCGCAGCGGAACTCTTGGTGGCAGATATGCAGCTGTTCCCGACAGAGAACACTTGAATATACCTGCAAGGGAATTGTAGATTGCTTGTGCAACAAACACTGGTTAATGTGATTCGAAATCATGTAAAACCGTTCTGGACGAAGTTCATGTAAATTTGTTCTTGCTCTTATTTCGTTCATCGAGTTTTTGGAGCGTCGTAGTCGATCGTGTGCGATGTAGAGTACTCGAACGTGCTTGAGGCGTTTTTCGTTGGTCGGAGGGAAGCCAGAGCGTGCATCTCATTAAAGTGATCGACGACCGGTGCCCGTTCCTTTCGACGGAGCCTTTGGAGACGCTGTTAAAACTGTCCAAGCGTCCCCGGGGCTTACGTAATGGAGAAGACTTAACGGCCCAGGCGTCCTTGGGGCTTACGTGGTGGCGAAGCTGCCTGTGCCTGGAAGGGCTTATGCTTATCGTGGGCTATGGCTTCCCGAATCTATCAGGGCGATCGATGAAATGGTGAAATAGGGCGGCCTACCGTATGCAGGGCTTATGCGTCGACGTAATTAGGCTGCCCGAACAGGTGCGGGGCTTACACGTTGGCGAAGTTGTGCTGCCCGAGCAGGTGTGGGGCTTACGCATTGGCGAAGTTGTGTTGCCCGAGCAGGTGCGGGGCTTACGCATTGGTGAAGTTGTGCTGCCCGAGTAGGTGCGGGGCTTATGCATTGGCAAAGTTGTGCTGCCTGAGCAGGTGTGGGGCTTACGCATTGGTGAAGTTATGCTGCCCAAACAGGTGCGGGGCTTATGTATTGGCGACGGATGTTAGTGATTTGTTGATCTGCGAATGTGGACATACATGTGTATCGAAGCAGTATGATTTTTATTGAAATAGTAAAATGAAAGTACACATATCTGCCTTGACACGCTATCAAGGATAGAAGCGACGGAGGTGTTCGATGTTCCAGGAGTTGGGGATGTCGACGCCATCAAGGTCACACAGTCTGTATGAGCCTGGCCGAGTTACGGCTTTGACCATGTATGGCCCTTCCCATGGAGAAGAAAGCTTGTGCATGCCCTCCTTGCTCTGCTTGCGGTGGAGGACAAGGTCGCCGACCACGAAGAACCTGCCATTGACGTTCCGGTTATAATATCGCCGTAGCCCTTCTAGGTCTTTGGCCGTGCGTACGCAAGAGGCCAGACTCTCTTCTTCAAGTCTGTCGATGTCTTCTGCTCGTGCACCGTCGGACCTTTCTTCATTGTAGTTCTCAACTCTAGGAGCTCGGAAGGCGATGTCGGCTGATAGCACTGCTTCTGATCCATAGACCATAAAATATGGAGATACGCTAGTATTTCGGCTAGGCTGGGTTCGCAAGCCCCAAACAACTGCTGGCAACTCGTTGATCCAGTTTCCTGGACTTCTTTCGACGACTTCGTGTAGGCGCTTCTTGAGGGCGTCGAGCAACATTCCGTTTGCTCTTTCTACTTATCCGTTAGCTCGAGGGTGAGCCACCGAGACATACTTTACCACGATGCTTCTTTCGTCGCAGAAATTCCAGAAGTCGCTCCCGGTGAAGGTGGTACCGAGGTCGGTGATGATGCTATTCGAAAGGCCAAAACAGTGAGAGATGTCATTGAAGAACTCCACGGCTTTGGCCGCTGTTGCTTTCACCAATGGCTTGTACTCAATCTATTTGGAGAATTTATCGATGGCGACGTACACGCAGCGGTAGCCCCCTTTAATCGCCTTGAAAAGACCTATCATGTCGAGTCTCCATGTGGCGAAGGGCCAGGATGCAGGTATGGTCTGTAGCTCTTGTGCTGGGACATGTATCTGCTTTGCAAAAAACTGGCACGCCTCGCAGCGGCGCACGATCTTCTCAGCTTCCTGGACAGCAGTAGGCTAATAAAATCCTGTTCGAAAAGCTTTGCCGACCAGAGTACGTGAGGCTGCGTGGTTACCGCACATGCCTCCATGCACTTCTTGGAGTATCTCGATGCCCTCTTCGCATGTGACACACTTCTGGAAGACTTCACTCTTGGTGTTTTTACGCATGAGCTTGTTGTCGACTAGGACGTAATTCTTGGACCGTCTCACGAGACGCTCTGCTTCTATTTTATCTTTGGGGATTTTGGCTTCGAGCAGATAAGCGATGAAGGGTGATCTCCAGTCCTCTTCAGAATTAGAGATGCATGCCACCATCTGATCGGATGGGAGTGCTCCAGCCTCTTCTTCTTCTGGGATAGAGGAGCGGACCAAGTCCTGAACGAAGACGCCGGGAGGGATATCAGCTCGTGATGAACTGAGCTTAGATAACTCATCGGCTGCTTGGTTTTCAGCTCGAACGACGTGGTGAAACTCAATGCCCAAGAATTTTCCTTCGAACTTTCTGATCGTAGCGACATAGGCATCCATCTTCTCGCTGTTGCAGTCCCAATCTTTATTCACCTGGTTGATAACCAAGACAGAGTACCCATACACCATCAACTGTCGGATGCCGAGCTCAGAGGCAATCTGCAGGCCGTGGATGGCGGCTTCGTATTCGGCAGCGTTATTGGAGGCTTTGAAATATATTCTCAACACATAGCGGAGGCGTTCGCCCGAAGGTGATATGAGAAGTACGCCGGCGCTTGCGCCTCCGATGCTGAGGGACCCGTCAAAGTACATCATCCAGTGTTCTTCGTGCTTCGTGGGTACTTGTTCCTGCATTTCTGTCCACTCGGCGATGAAGTCAGCCAGCACCTGTGAAGTGATCGTCGTTCAACTGCGAAACTCCGGAGAATAAGTTCCCAACTCCACAGCCTACTGCATGATTCTGCCATTGGCGTCTTTGTTGCGAAGGACGTTGCCGAGAGGATGTTGGGTGACCACTACAATTGGATGGGCTTCAAAATAGTGACGGAGCTTGCATGACGCGATGAGGATGGCGTAGATCAACTTCTGCACCGTCGGATAACGAGTTTTGGACTCGTTCAGGACTTCGCTGATGAAATAGGCTGGTCGCTGAACTGGATATGCATGACCGTCTTCGTCCCTTTCGACTGCTATTGCCGTGCTAACAACGTTGCTGGTCACGGCGATGTAAAGCAGCAGAGTTTCGTCCTTTACAGGTGCTGTAAGGAGCGAAGGATGTACCAGGAACTGCTTTAGCTCCTTGAAGGCTTGATCGGCTTCTTCCGACCAGACGAATTTTTCGCCTGCCTTGAGCAGCTTGAAGAAGGGGAGGCCTTTTTCACCTAGTCTGGGGATGAATCGACTCAGGGCCTCCATGCACCCAGTGAGCTTCTGAACATCCTTAACGTTGGTCAGGGGCTTCATTCTCATGACGGCCTTGATCTTCTCTGGATTAGGAAGGATGCCCTGTTTGCTGACGATGTTGCCGAGTAGGTTGCCCGTTGGAACGCCGAAGATGCACTTGGAAGGATTCAATTTCCATTGAAAAGCATCCAACTTTTCGAAGACTGCTTCGAGGTTGGATATGAGGTCCTCAGCCTTTTGGGTTTTTATGACAATATCGTCGACATAAGCTGCGGCGATGTTGGGAATGAGGGCCTTGAGGCATGCCTGGATGGCCCACTGGTATGTTGCGCCAGCGTTCTTCAAGCCGAAAGACATAGTCTTGTAGCAGTAGGCCTCGAAGGGAGTGATGAAGGAGGTTTTCTCCTGGTCTTCTTCCTTCAAGGCGATCTGGTGGTAGCCGGAGTAGCAATCGAGAAAGCTGAGTAGCTCGCAGCCGGCTGTGGAGTTGATGACTTCATCGAAGCGGGGGAGATCGAAGGGGTTTTTAGGGCAGTGTTTGTTGAGATCGGTGTTATCAACGCACATTCTCCATTCATTATTCTTTTTTCTTACAAGGACCGGATTGGCTAACCAATCGGGATGATATACCTCTTTGATAAAGCCGGCAGCTAGGAGCCGAGCTATTTCTACCCCAATAGCCTCCTTGTCTAGAGATCGCCGGAGCTTCTGCTTGATGGGCTTGGTGGTCTTCGAGACGTTCAAAGAGTGCTCGATCAGCTTCCGAGGTACGCCGGGCATGTCCGCAGGTTTCCATGCGAAAACGCTGACGTGCTTTCTGGGGAAGCTGACGAGCGCATGTTACTATTTGGGGTCGAGATTTGTCCCGATGCGAGTAATCTTACTCGGGTCACCGGGAACGAGGACGACGTCCTTTGTCTCCTTGTTCTTGGTAGCAGCTCTGGGCAGGGTCTTCTCTGGGATGACTTGTTCTTCAGGCGCACGTGTTCATCAGGATAGAGACGTCGATGGCTTCTGCCATGGCGATGGCCTCTTTCTCGCAGTCATACGCGACCTGGAGGTTGGAACGAACCGTGAAGATGCCGGTCTCTGTTGGCATCTTCATGATGAGGGAGGTGTAGTTGGGGATGGCCCCAAACTTGGTCAGAGCTGGGCGGCCGAATATGGCGTGATACGCGGCGTCAAAATTGGCCATCAGGAAGTCGACGTGCTCGATGTGAAAGCACTGCGGTGTTCCGAACTGGACAGGCAGATTGATCTGTCCCAGGGGGTAGGAGGGCTGCCCTGGGACGATTGCCCAAAACGGAGCCGTGGTCGGCTCCAGGTCTTCTGCTCGGAGTCCGAGCTCCTTGGCGGCTTCGGAGAACAGGATGTTGAGGCCGCTGCCACCGTCGATCAGCACCTTGCGGAAGCGTGTCCTGCGTATCACCGGGTCGAGGATCAGCGGGAAGCGACCCAAGTATGGCATCTCCGTCCACTGGTCCTCTCTGCTGAAGGTGATGGCCTTGTGCGACCAAGGAGGAAATTTTGGGTCGGCGACGGAGGCATCATAGTTAGCGACAGAGTTGATGCGTCTAGTGACGAGCTTCTGCTCCCTCTTCGACTCCATGGCTATGCGGCCCCCAATGATTGTGGAAACCGTCCGGTGAGCTTCAGTGTAGCCTGGAGGCGGGTTGTTATTGTCATCGCGCTTGTCTTTGTCGGACTCTATGCGAGCCTTCTTCTTTTCTTCCTCTTGAAATGCCCTGGAGAAACCATAGCATTCTCTCATGGTATGCTTATGGAACTTATGGACAGGGCATTGACTGTTGAGGAGCTTATCATAAGCCGCCTCATAATTGCGCTTCGGAGCTGGTCGGGTGTTGTAGACCTGGTAATGGCGACGCCTCTCTCCAACTCTGGAGCCTTCTGGCTCGTCGTAGCGACGTCGACCGGAGCGGTGCTGGTCGCGGTGGTCGCGTTCACCACGGCGGTAATCTCGCCGGGCTCCTTGGTCATCGTGATGCCAGTCAGATCGGCGGTCGGCGTCCTCGTGGCGTGATCGGTCGGGGAAGTGGAGGCGGCTATGGATGGAGTGGCGGGCCGCCTCGTTCCCTTCGGTGTACTTGTTGGCGATGCGTAGCATCTCAGCGATGGAGCTTGGTCTGCTACGGTATAGTTTCCTCTGGAGCTCCTCATCAGGTCAGAGGCCACGTATGAAAGCGTAGATGGCCTCAGCATCCGTGATGCCTGGAATGTTGTTTTTGGTCTCTGAGAAGTGCCGAATATAATCCCGTAGAGATTATCATGACGCCTGCTGGAGCTTCTCAAGATCGAACTTCGTGCCTGGCTGCTTGCAGGTGGCACTGTAGTTGCTGATGAACTGCTCCCTCAGCTGGTCCCAAGTGTCGATAGAGTTCGGCTTCAGACTCAGCAGCTAATTATTGGCGGATGCATTGAGCATGACGGGCAAGTAATTTGCCATGACATCAGAGTTCCCTCCAGCAGCTTTGACCGCGATCTCATAGACGGTAAGCCACTTGGTGGGGTCGGCGGTGCCGTCGTAGGTCTCGACGCCGACGACCTTGAAGTTCGGCGGCCAGCGCACTGCTTGGAGTTCTGTCGTGAACGGAAGTCTAGGGGCATTCTTGTCGTTGACCGGAGGGCCATGCGCTTCATCATACTCCTTGTGGCGCCCGGTCTCTGCTGAGTGCCTGGCTTCCCTCCGATTTTCGATGCGCCCCCAGAGATCTCTAGTCTTCAGCTTCTCACGGAGGTCGGACTGATTCACCTCCTGGTCTCCATCTTGGTGATGACGTCTCCAGCCGCCACGGGAGTGGTCACCATCTTCGTGAATAATCTCGGTGGCCGACGCAGTGGAATGCGATGGAGGCGGTAGTTGGCGTTCTTCGTTGATCTGGACTTGGGCTGCCTGTAGGTAAGCCGTAAAGCGCTCTACTTCAGGAGTCGGGGCCAGTCTTTGGCCTTCGCTATTGCGACGGCGATGTTCACACTTAGGGTCTTGTAGACCTCGTGTTCTCCGACCAGATCAAATTCGGGCTCCAAGTTCCGCACGGTGCCCTTTCTTGCCTCAGCTCGCTGCTCGTTACGCCGTCTTCGGTCGGCGTTTCTGCCCTCGCGGTTTGCTCGGGCTTCTTCAGTTTTATTCGGGGGAGGAGCGCTGTCGTTGCTGATGGTGAGGACAGGCCCGCCGATGAACCGACCAGTGGGAGGAGGCAGATCAGTGAGATCACCACCTTTCGTGTCGTCGTGGTCGGAGTGGACGTTGTCGGCGATGATGAAGCTAGAGTTGGTGCTGACATGATCGGGGGAGGCGTGGTCGGAGGATCTCAGAACTGCAACTGCTCGGGGTCGCAGTTCGACGACGCGTCCCTGAGGAGTGACGGTGATGGCCAAAGTCATATCCTAGCGAGACGGAGAAGGTTGTCGCGCCGTTGGTGGGCGCTGAAGGCGGTCTGCGGTCGACTCCAAGATCTGGAGACTCTTGGACAGACCTTGGGAGACCCGATCTATGGATCTAATCAGGTCGTCGTTGTCGATGGTCTACCGGATGTAGCGTGGCAGCTTTCTTGCCGGGACGGAGGTTGCTGGAGGAGTCGGAGTAGATGCGATCTGGGCCGCATCCAGAATCTTTCCTTCACCGTCGGGACCGATGATCCAGATGATGGAACCCACCGTAAAGATCTGGCCCGGCGTTGGGAGCTCGATGGAGCTTGAAAAAATCACCTTGTTCACCATGGATCAGGAAGCACACCCCCTACCTGGCGCGCCAACTGTCGACGGAATGCCGGCGATAGTCTATCAAGGGGTATGCCTAAGGTAGTAGATTGGTCGTAAAGGTGCGCCTGAGACGAACAAGCGTTACGCTGGAAGCGTGAGATACAAGGTTTATACAGGTTTGGGCCGCCGCGAGGCGTAATACCCTACGTCCTGTGTGTTGCTGTATTGTATTGCTATCAGATGAGACGAGTTGAGGGGATCCCCTGCCCGCCTTATATAGTCTGAGGGGCAGGGTTACAAGTCGGTTTTACCATGTATATCAGATTACAATCCTAGCCGAATAAGCAAACTAATCGGCTAGATATTAGGAAAGCTATTTCCTTGACCGCCAAAACTTCTAAGCCGACGGATGTGCGTGATCTTCTGGAGAACGTGCAGACGACGCGTCCTTGGCAGCCCGGGCCTGGTCGAATGACTCGACCCATGTATAGCCATGCGGGTATATGGGTTTATACCCCCACAGATTGTTGTGTTAGAATCATTAACCATATTAAGATGCATGCCTTCGTAAATCGTGGAGGCAGACGCTTATAGCGACTGTCTCCGAAAATAATTAATTAACCGAGGTGGTTGGCTTAAGGTGCCCGTCTCGATTAATCTTAATGAAGGTGGTTGTCGTAACACAGTCGCTTTGGTTAATCGTGGATTAACCAAGATAGACGTATTATGTGGCTTGTCTCCGTTAATGATTAACTGAGGCGGTCGTTTGAATAGCGAACTTGCCATGGATTAACCGTGACGGCCAAAAGGCCTGCCTGCCTCTATTAAAAAATGCACCTTCTTGCAAATTATATTTGTAGTAGTTAAAGATCTTTGTCACCGGCGTAGAATATTAAGTGACATAACTCAGAGTTTCATCAGCATCTACAAGAAGAGCAATCATAGGATATTCAAGATAGCTAGAAATTAAAATACCAGAACTCAGTCTCTAGCTAATCAGCCTCTTCACTCTGCTTCAATGGATGTATCTCTCTCTTGTATCAATCAAGCTCACGCTGAAACCGTGATTTGCAAGTGGCATTGCAGCATGTAAGCATGGAGTGCATCTCCAATTCTCCATCATGCTGCTAATAAAGTAGTTTGTTGTAAAAATCTTAAAGCGGCAATCTGTTTCTCCTTTTAGAAAGGCAACTTTGGCGCCGAGATCTGTGGTGGTATGACTTGACGCCTTGACACGAGTTTTGCTGGAGTCCAATAAGATTTTCACTGCTTGACAATCGGTGCCTCCTCTTCTGATCATGGCGTATACAGGGCTTGTTCAGAAGTTGCTAATTTTCGCAAGATACAGTAACTATTACCAGCGACATTTCTCGCAAGCGGTCTGTTAGCACATCTTGTTTAGAGTTTTAGCATGGAAGTGAGTACCAGTAACACGGATCCAAAACAGACCTGTGCTGCGCTCGGTCTTTTGGAGTCGATCACTAGACCCTGTAATAATCACTGATTGATTGATCCTCGCTTAGAGCAAGTATAGCAATGGGCTGTAAGCCGGCTAAATACTGACGTGGAGGAGAGAAAGAAGGAAAGAGAAGAGAAGTAAGCTGTAAGTTTACAGCCAGTTTGGGCACAGGAACCAAGAAATCTGTGAGAGAAACAGGTGGGCCATGCAGTAGATGTGAAAGGCTGACTACTATACGAGTGGGCTGAGAGAAGACCGTAAGAATCTTACAACCAGCAAGCGGGCTGTATTATTAGCCTTGCTCTTGGAACCAAAGCATGATGAGGTTTCTACAATCGCGTGGCAGTAACTCGAGCCACTGATAAATGATCATGTGGAGCGAGCAGTAGCAGCAGTAGGCATTTAAAATCTCACGCCCCAGTGCCCACGGCCGGAGAAACCAGCCTACTAATCGCCTGCATGCTCCCTGTTCATACCTCACGAGCCGTGACTTCCATCAATGCGAGGCCCTCACTCAGCGTGTCTCCTAGATCTCACATGCTCTCACTCTCAGTCGTCTCCGCTCGCGGGCGTGCACCAAATTCCATCATGCACACCGCGCCGCGCACGCTCTCCCGGCCCCGGCCGTCTCCCCCACTCGATCCAATCCCCCGCCATCATCGGCGCGCCCCGACCTGACGAGTGATCAGATCAGTCACCCACTCACCCCCTGTCTCGGATGCCTTTTCTGTTCCCACCAGCTTTCTACCGCTGTTCGCTGCGAGACCTGATTGTCCCGCCCGGCACCGCACCGGC
Source organism: Eremochloa ophiuroides (assembly GCA_038502445.1). Classification (NCBI taxonomy): domain Eukaryota; kingdom Viridiplantae; phylum Streptophyta; class Magnoliopsida; order Poales; family Poaceae; genus Eremochloa; species Eremochloa ophiuroides. Next base: position 67,607,809 of record JAHLJS010000006.1, read on the forward strand.
AGGCACCGCCTATAAATAAGTTGGCGCGCACGGAACCACACACACCACCGACGGTTTCCGACGCGATGGCTTCCTCTGCTCGCCACCTCTGCTTCTTCTTCCTCGCTGCCTTGGTGGCCGCCGCGGCGCCTCGCTCGGCGGACGCGTGGGGCGGTGGCCGCTTCTTCTTCAGCAAGACCACGCGTCCCGACGCCGCCGCTGAGCCCGACAAGGCTGCTGCTGCCGCTGCCGTGGCGAAGCCCGATGCCGCGCCGGCGTTCTCGCGCCCCTCGACCACCGGCGGCCGCGGGTACGGGCTCTACGGCCGCCCCGAGGAGAACTACCCGCCGGACTACTTCCGCCATGGCGTGCACCGCAACGCCGAGAAGCTGACGACGACGACGACGGACGTGCCGGCCACCACAGGTACTGACGACGCCGAGAAGGCGGGAGGCCGCGGCAGCGGCGGCGAGCGCGTCCGGACGACGTTCCCCGAAGACGGCAGCGGCAGGGGTCGGCCGCCGACCGACGTGCCGGCCACCACCACGACCAGCACCGAGGAGGAGGGAGAGCTCGGAGGCGTGCAGCCGTACCCGGAGAACGGCAGCGGCAGGGGCCGGCCGCCGTGGTACTACACGGGCTTCCACCGCCAAATAAGCAGGCAGCAGGAGCAGCGGGACTACGGGATGAGCGACACGAGGCTGTACCAGAACGGGCGCTACTATTACGACGTGGACGCCGGCAGGTACGGCTACGGCCGCGAGTCCAACCCCATGCGGACGCCGCGCCCGCGCCCCGACGAGGAGGCTGAGGAGTTCGGCTCCGGGACCAGGCACGGCCAACGACCCCTCGGCGGCAGGCGCTACGCCGATGCGGCGGGTTATTACCAGCGGCAGCAGCAGCAGTACGGCAACGACGAGGAGGAGCTCGGGAATAATGGAGCCATGGATCAGAACACGAACGGCTTCCAGTTCCAGGGGGAAGCAGGCCGGAACGGGCGATACACTCCATGAGTCTGCATTGTGTCATGCTCATGCGTGTCAGTACTCAGTTGTCGTGTGTTGCTACTGCTACTGCTGGTGGTGAGTATCATCATGTGCTCCATGCCCGAGTAATTAATCTCCCAATCCGGCCCGTGGGAAGTTAGGAACCGCTGCTCGTATATATGCTGCAATCGAGTACTTGTAAACTTTGTGAGCAGAACCAGCTGCATTGCATGCCTGCCTGCTTCTGTGGACGTCTACGTGCTACTGGTGACGCAACCGATGAATGAATAAGGATTTTAAGGTGGTGTGTGCGCGTGTGTGTACGTACAATGTAATTGTGTACAACTGTGTTTCAGATCGAAATGCGACTATGCACCTCACTATTCATCTGTCGGTGCACACTGATCCAATTTGTGTGGCTGCAATGATTAGTGGCTTAAAAACTGGGTGATTTTTCGTTGTACCTACCCTAGTCCTATGCTACCTCGCCTTTTCAAGGACAAGGAGGCAAGGAGTGTTTTTTTTTTTTCATGTATATAATGCACGTAGCTCATGGCTACTATTATTGATATATTTTTCTCACGTCGATCCGTACCCCTGTAGATGGCAATAATTTCATCAGCAGACAGTGGGACGAACGACACATGTTGTAGTAGGCCACAATTTTGACGTCCCTGTGTGCATGCATGACAAAAACTGTGGACTGATGCCTGCTGGACACTTGGATCCATCTTCTTAATGCTACACCAACCAGCAGAGCCCATTGATCCATTACCATGCACCAACTTTTCGTACTCGGTCGAAGGCAAATGGTGTCCCACAGCAAAAAGGGAAATTTTTTTTCACATCAATCCTTTTGTCGTCCTCGAATTGAATCGAAGAGCATGATTGATGGCAATCCCATTATTTGGCACGAACACCTGAGCACTTCAAATTGCTTCGTTTATTTTCATTTTCATCATCCTGTATATATAGAAGCTCGAAGATTTTAAATTGCTACAGGTCTATGCGCAATAATTTCGCCCCATCCGGCGGACAAATAAAGGTGCACAACATGCAATGCAAGCCATAATTTTGACGCTCCAATGTGCATGACAAAACTGTTGAGTGTTGACTGCTGGATCCATCTCGTTACGCACCAACCAACGTCCAAAATGTCATGTACCCACTGCCACTTTATTTGATGCATGCAGTGCAACAGATCGTTCGGTCCATTAAAAGTCGGCAGCCCCGTGCCCCGTCTAGCTTGAGGTTCGTCGGCTCAAAAGTGCTTTTCGACATGATGAACATATCCAGCTGTTGTTCTGCTCTACTCCCTACATACCGATGTTGTTAGTTGACGTTCTATGATCAAGCTCATTTTCGCAAAAGCTGACGCTGTTGATGCGTCCACTCTGTTCGGCTGGCTGGTACGGTACGGCTGACTGACTGATTGTTCTGAGAGAAAAACACTGCTGAGTGGCTGGCTGGTGCTGGCTGGTATGGGCAGCTGAACAGAGCCTTCGTTCGGCGAGCGCATTACCCCTGGGAACTCTTCGTTTGGCGAGCGCACTAATCGCGCGCTTCGCTTACCATGCAGTAACGCGGGCGCGCACCACCAATCCTGATCAAGCGAGCGCCATGCAAGCGGCCGCCTCTAGCCTTGGAAAACGCAAGACGCATAATAAACAAAAAAAGGTGCCTGGGCGGATTCAAACCGACGACGTCCAGCCTTGGACCCAGCGGGCTAACCACTCGAGCTAAAGCAAGTTTGTCGTACATTATACACCTGCACTGCTATTTAATAATGGCAGAAGAGGAAAAATACACCCTAGTTAATAGCTCTTTGGTAAGTACAATCATGTTCTAAACGTGAACTAATATGGGTACGGAGGGAGTACATGTATTTTGGATGATTTTTGATAAATTAAATTGGTAGCGTGGGGTTTGGATTAGGGGGCCACAATCATTGAAGCAACGCAAAAGCTAGCGCTCTCATCCCCAGGCTTAACTTGTCCGGTTGTTGACGCGCATGGACCACACGTACTACGTGGTAGGTTCCGTCATCTCGTCTCCCCGCGACCGCCCGTCTCGGCAACGGCAAGACGGCAAGATTGCCGTGCAGCTCACGTACGAAACCAGTCTGGAAATAATTTCGGCCATACTATTCGTTTTGCTCTAAAATCAAGGGGATTAGAAGAGATTAGGAGAAATTTCCCTGCAAGTCGATATCATTCTCCAGTCCCTCCAATTCCTTTCGGCGGCGGAGCCAGGCCGACTCAACCTGCCTGACGGACTCATGCGGCCGGCCCGGCCCAGGCCCAGTCCAAGCCGGGCTAATTTCACGAAGGATGATCGGTCTCAAACGACGAACCACCACCGGCCCAGCGAGCACAGCCGTAGGGTTTATTGGGGGATCTCTCTCCGTCTCCGCAGTCCAGTTCGCGCCGGCCACCACAGCGCAGAGGAACACAGCACCCGCCCGCCACGCCGCCGCAATGGCAGCCGCCGCCTCCGTTGCGAGATCCTTCCTCCGGTCCAGCGGCTCATCGTCCCTCCGCAGCGCGGCGGCCAGAGCCGCGTTGCGTGCTGGACCGGCTCCGCTGCCGAGGCGGATGCCCAGTTCTGGGCCCCGCGTTATACTCCTAAGGTGCGCATTATCTTAGGTTTTTTTGGCTTGCTCTGTTTGAAATTTTTACTCAGATATATGATTGCCTGTTGTTTCGTTACTAAGGTCGCCGGTGGAGATGAGCAGCGTGTGCCTGGAGTCCCTGATGCCCTTGCACAGCGCCACGGCTTCGGCGCTCATGACGTCGCTACTCGCTGCCCCGGCTTGCAAGGGATTCGGTTGGCTATCAGAAGGTGATTTGCCCTGGTCTCAGTTTCATTTCCTTGTGTCGCAATGTTAGATTAATTTGTTATTTACCATATTTGCTTGTTGACACATAGAAGACCAAGCTTAACTGCTTAAGCCTGATCACAATTCACACCCACATCCGTTTTCCTTCGTAGATGCGTATCTTTTAGATCATCCAGAGTAGTGATAAGAATTTGATGCTTCTGGGGTAATTTTGGTCTCCAAGCATGTTGATTTCTGCAACAAATATAGCAAGCCAAGGAAATTTTTTATTTTATGACCAAACAAACAGGATATCACTTTGCCCTTGATTGACATTCAAGCTCCCACCATGGAACATCAACCTGATTCTTCTACTCATGTCAACCTATTTTTCCTGCTCCAGTGTCAGATTTAGTTCAATCTAGATGAATCCGATCTCACATTGCTCTGACTAGGAGTACTGAAGCTCTGCACAAGATAATTTCTGTACCATTATAGGCTGTCCTAAAAATTTGTTTTCATATACATTACATAATGTGTATTTAGCTTGTCAGATCTCCTTTTACATAAAACCAGCTTTACATCTTTTTGGAGTTCTTGAGTTTGGTTGCTCTAGATGTTTTTCATATTTTCCCTTTATAAACGTAGCCATTTTTCTAGTTAGACACGCAGTTTCAAAACATTTTTTATATGAACAAGGGTAGGACAGTATGGGTGACTTTCTCACGCGGTTCCTAAGGTTTGTGGCTCTGTGCCTGTATATGTTTTTAGTTTGCATTTAGTACCCGTCTCATTACCACCATGGAAACCATAAACAAATTCAAAACTGAAATATGGTAGCAAAGATTTCATATTGAAATTAACCTTATACTTTCCACATGGCCATTGTTGTAGGTAAAGATGAAACTAGATGAACTTCAGGGAAAGGCGAATAATTTTTAAAGATTGCATCAAAATAACTGTTGATGGCTAGGTTCCATCACTAGTTCACGCATCAGAATGATTTGTGGAAAGAAGATCCTGCTATCTTTATCCTATGGAACTAAGTTCATCTTGTGTGCACTTGCACATTAACATGTACAATATGGAACAAAGACGTGTGCAATTTTTATGAGCCATACATTGTATCGAGCCATATATTTTTATTGTTCCTTGTGGAATTGCAAAATGCTTTACCTAGAGCTGCCGTGCCACGATTGTTGTGTTGTGTCTAAGATTGCTATTGTCACTTTGAACGATCTCTTATGACTTATTGAAGTTGTGGACCTTTTGGCAGTACGGGAGATTTCTTTCCTGGGTGGACTTTTGCTTGTGGTTTGCTGAAGTCGAACTGTTGATGAATTTAAGAACAGTGTTTATAAATTTGAATGTAACATCATCATTAATTACAATAAGTTGTGGACCTTTTGGCAATACGGGATATTTCTTTCCTGGGTGGACTTTTGCTTGTGGTTTGCTGAAGTCGAACTGTTGATGAATTTAAGAACAGCCGACAACGTTTATAAATTTGAATGTAACATCGTCATTAATTATAAATTTGAGAAAAAAGGACACTGATTCTTTTGTATTGGCCCAGCTGTTAATGATGACGTGTGACAGTCTCTAGATGGAACGTAGCAGATTATTATCCCGTCACCTCAGATCTACAGGTCCGTTCCAATTTTAAGGAACATCCATGATAAGATATGTTTATTACAAATTTTTAGCAAATGTCCATTTTTGATACAAAATGTCCTCTGTGCTAGCTAGTTCTGATAGGCATAGCGAGTAATACTAAGGTTATTTCTCCAATAAATATTGTTTTATCTCTGTACTGTATTTGTTTTTTTGACTTTATTGTATCTCTATAGGCCTGTGATTAGTGCAATGGATGCCATCTTGGATGAAGACTAGACCGAATGCTATTTGTTTTGCCATCTCTGTTGCCTTGGTTTTGCCCATTATAAATGAAACATAGAGCAATTGTAGCTTTCATCGCTGTTAACTTTTATGATGTTATTGGTAGAGCTTGAGCTCAGATTATTGTGTTTCTATTTGTAGATGGATGATTTGTCGTTATTGGAGACCTGCAGTGATGGTATCTGGTCTGGATTATGGAGTACCATGTGAATTTAAAGTACTTGGTTGGCGTCTCTGTTAACATGTTTTGTGCTCTGGGATTCCAGTTAGTATGAAATGTGCAGAGTTGTTCATGAGATTTATTTTGGCTGACTACCTGTCAAAAAGACTGGGTCTTGACGACCTGCCTGATCATGCAGATCTGGAATGAATAAACTTGATTCAAGGCTTTTCACTCTTTTTGCGTTTTAGTCTAAATGTAGTATGTTCAAATGCTGATTTAACTTCAAAATTATCTCAACCCACATGGTTTCTTGACGTGGAGATGGTGCTCGTCACCTTATCTGCATGCCCGGTGAATCCTTCCTACAGGTCTCTTCCGGTTACAGATTGTAGTTTGCTTCAGTTTTGTCATCAAGTCAAATTATACCAGCTTGGTTCAAATCTATAGAACAATGCGTCACTACAACATTATATTATTTTCATCAAGTTCCTTAGTGCAATTATTTAAACTTGCACACTTAATATGTTTTTTTAATTAAGAAGTCTTTTTATTTTACATCAAACTATCGCCGGAGTGAGATTTTGGTGATCAAACTTTAAAACTAGGTATCTTTGGCCATTGGACTATCAAAACTGAAAAGTCTAGGTTTAATGGTTGGTTTGCCTATCTGTGTATTTTTCTAAAAAATGGTAAAATATATTGCTAAATTTCTAAAAAACAGTAGCTAATTCATTTTAAGTGAGTAGGAAATTAGTACCATTCCCCCCCTAAAAAAAGAGATTGATTATAACGCAAAAGAGCATCAAGTTTGTTCAAAAGTATAATGCAAAGTCAATTGTGCTCAGACGCATCAGTTCCATTGAAAAGAGCATTAGCGTAGCGTATTGCTCAGCACGTCACAGCGGCAAGTAATATCCATTGATCGACATAAATTGCATGATAGCAAGGGACTTGCACTAGTTCCACCCAACACCTCCAATCTACTTCATATAAGCTCCATCTTCTCAAGTTTTCATTCTCGATGAGACAAGTAGACTTCCTTTTGGCAGCAGGCGCTCCGGTCAACAATAAGATCAATAAGACCTTCACTCTTCAGCAACGTTGACAAGCTCATACTCCACAAGTGAGAGATTGTTGTCCTCTTTCACATTGAAGCTTGCTGGTTCAGTGACTTCGATGCGGCCCCATTTGTCCACAGCAAGCCTCATTGAACCTTTGAACATATCAATCTTTGCATTGCGGATAATAACAGTGCTGTCAGGCTTCAACAAATCAACTGTGAAAAGTGGGGACATGGTAAGTTAGATGATACACACACATATAAACATTATCAATGTGCATTCATGTTGGGAGTAATAACTAACAGTTGAAGCGGTACATGGTAAGTTGATAGTATTTGGATTCTGATAGTAGTTTATGCAAGCATACAAAGTACATTTATATGCCATACCAAATTAGAAGATGTTTTGGATTTTCTAGATACATTGCTTTTGCTATGTATCTAGACATAGTGTATATAAAAGTGTATATCAAAAGCTACGTATATAGAAAAGCTAAAACATCTCACAATTTGGAAAGGAGTACATATTATGGTTATCGTCACAATGGACACAAAACTTAATGTGTGGTTAAGTCCAATAACATAGATTGAACTTCACATAGCGAGATCTGAGAGCCCTTATGGACAACAGTCAGTCAGATTCCCAACATAATGTGAAGATTAGGACAACATACTTAAGGGAACTAAATAACAACCGAGACAAGATTAATGTGTGAAGCTCATGAGACTGCACTCAACAAGGTGTGTTGCTTTCAGTTTTATCTTCAATGGAAATACAATAAAAATACCAATTAGCCTTAGATGAAACAGAAATCTTGCAGCAAACAAGGTCACCAATAGAACGTCGGATGTAGAAACATTGCACTTTTATTGTTATACAATGAAAATACAAACAAACATCTATGCAGCCATGCCGTTTTTGAAACTAAAATTTTAACACATTTATCAAGGGAATACTCCCTCTGGTCCCAAATACAAGTCCACATCAACAACCTGACACCCTAGCTTGAGCTTATCAGCCAAAATCAACGTTTTTTTAACAGTGTTTTACTTTCACAACAAATCAGCATCAGCCAAAATCATCAGCGCTTATTTTCAGTTCCAGCGAATAGGGTTACAAAACTATTGTTCATGATTGAATCTGGTAGCATTAATCTTATGTTGTCAATCCACATAATTTTTTGGATAATGATCGTCAATGTTGTGCTAATATGGTACTTATATTTGTATCAGAGGTAGTAGATTGTTTAAGATAAAATTTCACGTTTGACCAACGACGATTGTATGTACTTATATTTCGTACAAGAGGCAATGCACCTTAAAGATCAAACTGTACACCCTCACAATCCAGTTTCGGATACCATTGCATTATCGATTAGCATGAAACAGGGACAAAACTGTGAGCACATAGCATACAAGTATTAGAAATGAGATTATACTGGAATACTAAACTGCAGTTTTAGATACGATATTTATCGCGCTAATGAACGAGTCGAAGCATAAACGCCGCTCCAACTAATCTCCAAAGGCGAAGGATTGCTCCCTAGTAAGCGCAGGATACCAAAGAAACAGAGACGGATCGTACCCTGCTCGTTGCGGGCGGTGAAGAGGATGCAGCCGGTCTCGTCGCCGATGAGGCACTCGGCGATCCTAGTGGGCCGCGCCGCCGGGCTTGGGGCAGCGCCGGGGCGGCCCTTCTGGAGGACGGTCTTGGAGCTGAGCACCTTGGCGACGAGTGTGTGGCCGGCCGTGCCGGGCTTGAGCTGGTCCACCTTGACGAAAACCGGCTTCCGCTTCGCCGCCGCCGTTGCCATGGAGATTGAAGGATAGAGATAAGAATGGGACTACAGGATGCGGAGTCGGAGCGGGGCAAACCCTAGATGAATGGATGGGGAGGATTTATAATAGGGAAAGGGCTGATCGACGAGTCCACTAACGATGCGGCTGAGTTGTTAAATCAGGGGATTACCATTACTATTGCTACCAGAAGGCCAGAGCCAATAGGACAGACTGACTGGGCTATTTTATACCTTTCTCATCCTTTTATTTACGGAAAAGCTTTCAAAAAGTTCTTATCATCGGGATACAGTCTTATCTTAAGCCATACTAGTATAATATTTGTGCTAACGCGACGGTTAATTCTAGAAATGCATATAAAGACATTAAAACGGCGACATTTTTCATACTCTAAGTTTCACGTGATCATAATCACAATGTATGTGATTACAAGGTATAATAAAACTCATGTATGTGATTATAAGCAGTCATTAACCTTCCTCAACACCGACTGCACTAAATTGCGAACGATCACTACATTCAAATCGAGCGAATAATATTCCAACAACGCAATATGTCTATACTCCACCTCCCGCGTGCGTTCGGTCACTCTTGCATATGGTCATGACGTCAACACTGACACAGTTTAAAAACCAAAACATTTACTTCAAATTGCTATAATTTCTAAACGGTATATTTATTTTTGATTCCGTTTGCACCAGTGTATTCTACGTGATGAGACGAGCAAAACCAGACCACACTTGCATATGTTTTGAAAAAAATATTTCGATAACAATTTATATGTATTAACTTATCACATATAACTTATAAAAAAAATTATGAAACGTAACTTATATATGAAAGTTATTAAACATAAGGGAACAAATGAACTTATAACTCATGCCAAAATTTATAAACACAAATGTTATTTAACAAAAAAAGAAACAAATTAACATATAACTTATACTAATCCTTAGAAACACAAAAACTATAAAATACAACTTATGAAAGAAAAGTTGTCAAATACAACTTGTATATACATAAGTTATATGTTATAAGTTAATACACATAGATTGTTATTTAAAAAGCTCTTTGAAACATATGCAAATGAGATCTAGTTTTGTTCGTCTCATCATGTAGAATACACTGTTGCAGACGGAATTAATAATGGATGCACTGTTCCAAAGTTATAGCATTTTAAAATAAATAGTTTGCTTTTTTGAGGCATGTGTCAGTGGTGACATCATCACGTGGAAAAGCGTGGGAGAAGAATATGCACTGGAAAGGAATCTGGTGAATCTCTACGTAAACTGAAATTGGGGGTGGACGGGATGGAGAAGAAGAGGGTGCCCTCGGTCGGATTGTTCACTAGAAACGAATCCAATGAACGACCGTGAAAAGGCAATTTGGCCTCAACACATGGTGCCTATCAGGCAAAATATGGTATACAAAATCATAAGGATCTTCATTGTCATTTTGATCAACGTCATTGACACTTACACGATAGGACTCGAAGGCACAATCTGTGATGAAACCAAGCAGTAGTCGGCATTAGAAGAACTAACAATCCTACCCAACCATGATGGCAACATAAACAAAGTTACCTTCACTAGCCTACTGCTTGGTTTCTTGGTCATCAATAAGATCATCCTCATTCACAAGTTGAGGTGTCTCCAGCTGGTCATCTGCAATACGTCAACTGCCACATGAGCAATATATATGTTCAAAAAACCGCATTAATGTTGGGAAATATTGAAAAAGAAGTCAGTAACATATTCTTCGTCTGGCCGAGCATTATTCGCAGGTTGTATATGTCATCTTTCGGCCTCTAAGACACCAACCAATTGTGTTTTCATTTTTTTCTTTGTAGTCCCTCCTTGATTGCAACTATTTTTCCTTACTATGCTCATCCATATTGTTGTACTTCACTCTTTTTGCGAGTGCCTTTTGCATATTTGAGTTGCCGACTGGATACATTGCCAAGTTTAGATGTGTATGTTCATATATTTATTATATGCATATACATGTACATGTGAATCGTAGTGACAAAAAAATAAAAATACAAGGATCTGACCTAGGGTTGCCGCGCTTGTTGTCAACTGAGTGTTTGTTGACAGGCAGTTGATCACACAATAATCATCAAATGTGGTCGTCTTTTTCGTACATAGTTATGATTTATGTGTAGCCAATCCATGTTGTCATCTGGGCACATATTTTTTTTTTTACCTTGGCATTTGACGTTAACTGTTGACCTATCATGGAGCAGCATTTTATTTTATTTTATCTAAATTATGAGATATAAAGATATATATGATATAGGCAATATCATGTTCAGCTTGTATAATAGTTGTGGATGTAGCTGTTCTTTTTAATAGACGTTGTTCACGATGTTTTTTATTTCTCTTTTCTCTTTGTTCATCGGTTTCTTAAGCCCATATCCTTGCACGATATTCTCGTTGTTTTCTATTTTTTCTTCCCTCTTCTGCTCAGCGTCATCCACAATTGCTACAAGTAATTACAAAGATACGTAAAATTTAAAATTCCATAAATATTATTTTTAATTTTGTCATCGGAGTAAGTAGTCGTACCTATGCTGTTGTTGGTTAGCTTGTCTAAAGCAGGCCGTTTTGATATCAGGGACATGAGAGATCATATTGCATAATCCACAGCTTAATCTTGTTGGTTTGACTAAAACTGAAATTGATATAGTTTGCTATCCAACGTATGATAGATGAGTATCGGATGCCACTCACGTGAGTAGCATTTATAAGTATCAGCCATAAAAAAATTCTGATGTATGTGTCAGGTACCTAAATTCGGGGTACCCTGGCTCTTTTCGGCTGGCTGGATTGTACGGCTGGCTGGCTAATTGTTGTGAGAGAAAAACGCTGCTGAATGGCTGGCTGATGCTGGCGGGTAAGTTCAAGCGAACATAATTTTAACGCAAAAACATTCAATCCCTGGATAAAACCTGGCCCAAGTTATTCACTAAGAAAGGGCCCAAGCGCACAGGGAAAACACACGGCCCACTAGGCCTTGTCAAAACTTGCCCAGGAAGGCCACGCCCTGACCCTTAGGCGCATTCGACCACTTGGGGTGGTCGCAAATCTCCGCCTCTCCCGAGCCTCCAATGAACGAGCCCGGGAAGGGACACTCGGGTGAGATTCTCCGTCTTGCCCGATTCCCTAGCCAACAGGCTTGGGGGAAGACCCCCTCGGGCGCTCATTGTCCGCGTCGCCCGATTCCCCAGTGTAGGATCGAGATGGCGGACTAGAGGGGGTGAATAGTCCGTTTCAACTTCTAATTGCAGTGGAATAAAATCTATTCGGTTCTAACGACAAATCACCCATCTAACTAAAACTCTAAGCATCTTGTAAAAGATCCTAACACAAATAAAGGTGCAAGTCTAGGTTGAGCTTCTCTAAACCGTTCTAACGCAAGATCACACAAACCTAAGCACTAGTACTTTAAAGCACCAAAAAGCTCCTACCAACTAGTAAGCAAAAACGCACTATACACCTAACCTCACTACGTGCTCAATGACAAGGATACACAATCCTAATTAAGGAGCGTAACTTACTTAGCTACACAAACTAAGGAAGACACTAGTTCTAACCTACACAAGCTAAGAACGTGAGTGGCAAGTTACACAAGCTAACCGATCTCATAAGAGCAACTACAACTACACAAGTAATGCACAAAGTAAAAAACTTATGTATAAGGGAGCAAACCACCGCGAAGGATGGGAAGATGTTAACGCGGTGATTTATTTTCAGGAGGTTCACTTGTCGCCACAAGCTACATCCTCTGTTGAGACAAGCTCCAAGGTTGCCGCTAATCCTCTAGCAAGAGCTGATCTCACTCTTTGATTCGCGAAATATGATCACAAATGAGTTCGAGGGCACTGTTGGTATAAATTAATTGTACTCTATTAAATAAGATTGTATTCAGATTATCTGCAAGCGCAGAGATAAAATACCACTGTCACATTTCACTCGGAGGTTTTAAATATCGAATCCACAAGGAACAGTAGGTGATAATGACCAAGCCGATGAACTTAACCCTACAATTAGGCTAGATAATATCAAGAAAGAGGAAATAGCAAATGATTATCTAGTTCCAACAACCGGTAAGCTTTGAATAATATCGTTCTAACTGGGCAGCGAAATGAATAAGAGTGGAAATCAGAGTTCCCTCCTACCAAACACTTATACACCTATCGATTCTATCAACGGGAAGTGGACTACAGAGGAATCAACATAGCTGTCACCTACGCGAACTGCCACTATCCGGCCAATCAGGGGACATTCATAAGTAAACCTAGCCTAAGCGCCACGCCTACACTACGAAATACTACTTCAATCAAGCAATTACCAAGATCAAAGTACTCAATATGAGTTGCAAACTAAAGAACAAATAAGAACAAATGCTTACTTGAATTAGAAGTTGAATACAAAAGTACCTCAGAATGCAGCTCCGGGCGAGGGAGCTGAATCCAGACGAATACAGCTACGAAGAAGCGCCGACAGGCTGGAACTCCTCCAGAACTCTACTCCTCTACTCTATCTCTCTACTTATGTAAACAAGACTAGATCTAGAAGAACTAGTCTCTCCTAATTGCTACATCTAACCCTAACTGGAGATATTGAATTGAAGCTAAGGAATAGGGATGCCTCCAGGGGGGTCTGCCCCTTTATTTATAGCCCGGTGGGATGAATACACGGCGTTGGATCAAACCGACTTAAAACAAGAGCCGAGATGCATCGTGGGAGGCGGTGGAAGAAGACTCCAGAAGGCGGGGGCCGAAACCCTATGGGGAGTGCCGGCCGGCCCTACCCTAGGGCCGGCCGGCCCCACTTTGTGGGGTCTCGGGCCCTGGTTGTTCGGGTGTGTTCCAGAGCCTTCTAGAGTTCCGATGACGATGTTTCCTTCGCGGTTAAGTTTCGTGTCTTTTACGCACTTTAATCCCTCTTTTACACTTTTCTGGAACAACCCCTGGAAAATACAGAACATGCAAAACTCGTGAAAATTGTCAGTTAAAACCCTAGACTAGTATGTTTTCTTGTATCCTTTTGTGTCTAAAGTTCTAATAAAAGTCGACGTTATCGACCGTCAACAACTCCCCCAAGCTTACCTTTTGCCAGTCGCTTGGCAAAAGCCTAAGCCTAATTACTAATATATTTGGATCTGGAGTTGCTATAATGCTTTCATGCCTTCCAAGTACACATGCTTTCAAACAGAAATTCTTCTCCGGATTAGACAAAACGGCTCTAATTCTCGAACTCATCCATTTTATCTTTAACTACGGGGCTTTACAGCTTTCACATAAGTCTTGAGCAATTGAAAGACAGAACAATCAAGTCAAGCACTATGTCTCAAATTTTTCATAGTACCAATATTCCGGAGTTTTGTAAGTTTTCCAAATAAAACTCAGAGCTTAATTGTATGACACCCTCAAGTCTCTTAATATGTGTAGTATTTATGGATCTCACTGAGGCATTAATGTTGTTATGCCTTCCTACAATTAAAGATTATAGTGGAGTTTATAGGAATGGCAATAACAAGGATGAGCATACTTGCAATTCATATATTGTAAAGTCAAACAATGGATCCACAGAGAGTCAAGTCATACAATCAAACCAAGATGTGCATGTGTATGGAATATGGTGGATGGGTGTATATAAGGTGTCTAATCCTAATTCTACTTTTGCTCTTTGTAATACCTCTGGTATTATTGCTTAATTAAATTGCCATGTCATCATGTTATTATTAATCATCTGCATATGATTGTGCTTAGGGCCCCTAGAGTGATTTTATTTCATTTAGTATTGATTGTGAAATTAAGTCCTCAATCAAAAGTCAAAAATAAAAATTAAATAAGAAATCAAATTAAGCCCTAGAGTTGACCTAAAACTCTAATTCAAAATCTATAATGAATCAGATGAAAGTGTCTTAATGAAAGCTGTAGAACTTTTAAAATGGAACAACTTTTATTTTTGGATATTTTAAAGTTATATTATAGAAATTCAAATTAAACTCAAATTACTATGTAGGATTTCAAATTTGAAACTTCAATTTCAAAAATATTGAGAATATGATAAAACTTCCTTAATAAAAGTTGTCAATATTACTGAGTAGAACAACTTTCATATTTACCAGTTTTCAAGTTGTTGAATAAATTTGAAAGTAATTTGGTAATTTCAGTTTCGAATTCAAATTGGGTTTTTAACCCCTTTTTGGTATTTTTCAAATTTAGCCGAATTAGATTTTGGTGTCAAAAGCAAAAGTGTTCTACTGGAAATTTCCTACAACTTTTGTTTTTACCACTTGCTCAGATTCCGATTTGAGCAATCAGAATCAAATCAAATAGCTTTTGACCTATTGAAACTAGTGCTGTAGCTAGGAGGGGGGTCCCCTGTTCATCTTCTCGGCCGTATGCGCGCGTGCCGCATCCGGCGCCGAGCGTCGTCCGGCCGGCGTGGGCACGCCGCGGCGCTGTCGAGCGGCTGAGGGAGGGCCCCGGGCGTCCCCGGTCTTATCCCACCCCCCTTCCCTGCCCTTTAAAGGCGACGAGCTCCTCCCCTTCCCGTTTTCTTTTCGTGCGGTCGCCGGTGAGCTCTCGTCGGCCACTTTCAAATTCATCCTCGTCAAGCCATCTCCACCCTCTTCATCTTCCAGATAGGTAGCCCAACTCATTGCGCATCGATTGGTGCCCGTCGCGTGAGCAGAGGTACCCTGTGTGTCTCGCGGTGAGTGTCCTCGTCTTCGGGTTGCCACCGGAGCTCCGCCGCAGCCATCGTCTTCCCGTCCGGTCTACTAGAGTGAGCGTCTTTCTTCTCGGGGTAGCGTTTTAGACTTCCGTGGTGGTGTAGTTTCTGATGCGCATGATGGTTCGTGGTATGGTGCACCAGGTTCGTCGGAACAGGCCCTCACCGTCGACTGCCGAGCAGTGTCCACCGCCACCGTCGTCAAGCCGTCCTCACCGCACCGCCTCCTCGTCAACTAGCTCGTCCGTTAGCTTCGTGGTGAGCTCCTGAATCTCTCCGAGGCATTTCCCGTAATCTTACCACGTCCCATCGACCGGAACGGCCTTGCCGTGCCGCCAGGATCCGCCATGGGCGAGCTCCTGCTCGTCGGAGGCGATTAGAGCTAGGGCTAGGTCCTTAGGGAGTCGGCTAGGGTCTCGGGGAAGGTGTTCGGCCGATTGCGCTTACCGTTAGGGCCGCCGGCGGCGAGGTCCGCGCCGTGCCGCGCGCACCCGCGCGCGGGAGCGTCGGCCAGAGGAGGAAGAAGGGCCTGACAGGGGTGGCCCGCCTGTCAGCGTCCCGTGAGGTGAGGGAGAGGGGGCTGACGGCTGGGTCTGGTCTGTCAGTGCCCGGTGTGAGTGTGAGCGCGCGCGCGCGCGTGGGCTGAGTTGGGCCGGCTCGGGTTGGCTGGGCCGACTCGGGCTATTTTCATTTTGTGAATTTCCCGAGTGATTAAAAGAACTTTTCTATTTATATTTCCAGTGAATAGTGCTATTATTTCACATTTTTGTTAGATTAATTTACTGCATGAATAATTATGAAAATATTTGTGTATGCTCTCTGGAACGTGTACTATTTTATAAAAATATTAAAAATGTGTTTTGAATACTTTCTGTAGTAACTAAAAATCAGCACATTAATGGATAAATGGAACTTTGATGATTTTTAATAAATTCCCTGTAAGTCCAAAAATCATGAATATTTATTTGGTACTGTGTTAAGTCAATACCTATCTGTTGGTGAAATTTGGTGTCAAATGAAAATAGTTTAGTTGTTTCTTAATTAAATGCTCGATTAATTAGTTTAAAAGAAAAGAATAGGAAATAAATATACATATGTTATTGTGTGATTTTTAGATTGATTGTGAACTTAGGTCACACACCTATATGACCTAGGGCTCAATAGATTAGAATGACCATGGTTAGTCTGTGATAGGTTATGATCAAGTTTGTATTATTGAATCTTACCTGTCATTTCATGTTGCATCGTAATCATGCATTCATTATTACACACGTGTAGTGACCGAGAATACTGAGGTGAAGCCCGAGGTGATAGTTGAGGAGCCCGTTGCTGAGTTTGTGCCAGGGTTTGATATTTGCGGCACCGACCCCGACCCGACTCTTTTTGCAATCCAAGGCAAGCCCCGGTGCATTTGCCCCTCTCCTTGTTGTTTTAAAATGTTTATCACTTGAGTTAATCTATTGCATTAGCTTAATAGGAGTTGATTGACAACCAATTGATGCATTACCATCCTTGATCACTTATCCATACTTAATAACCTGATTTACTAAAAGTATTGAAAATGCTTAGTCATGCTAAATTATTAAATTTGCAAAAAATGCTATTTTCAATTGTGATGATATAAAATAAATGAATCACTTTATGGGACTGGTTTTATCCTTGTTGGTTGGCAGTGTTCCTAACTAGTTCATTGTCATCAACGGGGATGGGTTTTCCCGTTTGGTTGGCCAACTGTTTGGGTTAGAGTCCCAACTTTCGTCGCCATCGGGAAAGGGATGTGAAAATCGGGTAGTTACCAGTGTATTTGGGTTAGAGTCCCAATGCATGGTTTCTAACGAAAAATATTAGGGACCGTTCGTTGTCAGGCCTGCTGTGATCAAGACTTTGCAACTAGCCACATACTACGGAAAGCCTCTGACTCCGGTGGCTCTACTGCTGGAACCGACAACCACGCACTGGGAGTGGAGAGATGGTGAGAGTAGCATGTGCCCTCGTGGCCGTCGTGCCTGGAGACTAGAGGAGTACTGTGCTCTCGGGTGGCGCAGGACCGGTTCCGAGGTATGAAAAGCCGTGGTAGGCGGGGTTGGCGTATGCAAGCTTAAGTGCTACATACGCAGTGTGGACAGGGATCCCCAGCTGGGTATTAATCGATTCGAATCGTCGTTGCTCCTCGGTTATGGAGACTTGATCCTCACACCTACAGTGAATAGTGGTTCGGAACTAGGATGTTTTTGAAATGAATAAAGATGTATCGAAAGAATGATGATGGATATTGGAAGGTACTTGAGATATGGAATGATTAATAATATTATGGAGATAAAATATTGAAATAGGACTAGTAATGCTTTTTCGCAAAACTCTTGAACTCTTGCTAAAGCCTTACCTTGACTCCCCTCAGCCTGCATTCCTGAGTCTAATTTTACACCTTTAGTCGGGTAAGTCTTGCGGAGTACCCCAGTACTCAGGGTTTTGTTAACCCCGTTGCAGGTAGTCAGCGGGAGCCTGAAGTCTGTCTTGCTCCGTACTGTGTCACCATCGTCCAGGAGAGCGAGGAAGAATAAGGTTGAACCCGTGGGCAGGGTTCGTGTACTACTTATCTATTTTGTTGTACTATTGTTCTACCGCTACTGCTACCTCTTTAAATCATGGTCTGTAATAACTGCACCTAATTTCTATTGGAACATCGGTTTGTAATATTAAGTACTATTTAATCTTCCGCACTTTTACTCTGATGTATTTTGTTATGAAATGTTGTAATCCTGTAATGGCTTCGCAATGGGATCCTGTCGGAGATAACGGGTGCTTATGTAGCCCGGCATAGCCCGCCTAAATCATCTGGAACACGGGCCTGGCTGTCAGATGTCATTAGTGGCGATGACAGGTGCCTGTGAGCCACGTAATTTAGGAGGTTCTGTTACACTCTTTGAAAACTGATTCACTCTCTCTTGGAACTTAGAACTTTCGCTGGAAACATGGGCTATCTTTATTCTCTTTTACTTCTTTTCTTTTCTTCTTTTTTTTAATCAGGGAGGCGGGCATCTCAGTACCCATTGTTTTAATTGCTGGGACACTTGTCCATCTTTTACTCCCTTTTCTCTTTTTTTCAATACTTTTGCATAGCCACATGCATCCTTTGAATATAAATAATTGGAGAGATAATGATAAGAACTTAGAGCAATTAAACAGGGGCTGTCCTATAGGGTATATTTTTGGGTGTTTACTCCCAGTGCAGGTGAAAAACATTTTTAAGGTGGATCTGGTTGGAAGTGAAAAATGATTGCGCTTACTCCCAGAGTAGGAGTAATGCATATGTGGGTGGAGTGTGTAAGTGATCTTGATTTTAAAAGCATGACTCATAAGGTATACAATAAAGGTTGACTAAACTCAATGCAAAGAAGCAGTATAAATGTGCAAAGGTTTTTCTATCTCTTAATGTATCATATATGGCTTTGGTAGGAATTCACATTTTGTCATACAAGAGCTCATCATGTAAGATTTTGAATTTAAAATAAATCTCCAGAACTTAGTATTGCTAGGAACTCAACCTTCATGTATCTTCTCAATCAATCACCTAGTCTTAGCTCAAGCATATGTCTCCACAAGTTTTAGGTTCAGAGTAAATTCTTAAGCCAAAACAGTAGTATCCAAAACTCGGGAGAATTTAAGGTTGAAAACTAGTCACTTGAAAGGAATTACGGCAACGCAACTATTCATCATCTCCAAGATAAAATTTTAATGTTCTCCAGTTTTTATTTGACTCTAGCCTAGACTGACTATAGACACACACTAAGACCACTCCAATATATAGCTAAGTTTTTATTTGGTTTTTAAATTTTATCTTACTAGCTAACTCACGTGAAAAAAGCGATATGGTACAATAATAATAAGGTGGAAAACTTATACTTAGCTGGATTTTAAATGGAGGGTGTCCTCCGCCAAGTTGGATGTTTGACAGGGTTTTTGATGTTGCAAATTGAGTGATCCTTCTGGGAGCAAGTGTATCGGCAGTGTAAGGGCATCAGGTTGACTAGCTCTTTGATCTTGTATTTTCCTGTGAAACTCAATTGCCAACAAAAATACCAAATCTCATGGAGAAGGGTTAGGTTTAGTACGACTCTATGGTAGTGATTGATTATATATTTCCAGCAGAAGTTTCCTAATTGGGTGGACCTACATGTGCCCACATATTTTTGGGTTTTTCTAAAAAGTGTGGACGTTCATGTGCCCACATATTTTTGGTATTTTTTTAGATATTCCTATGATACTATTGTGAACCTTCATATGCTCACATATTTTTGGTATTTTATGACTTTATAAAATAGACTCGATAATCGCATAGGTGTAGTTACCTGATAACTAGGGGATGCTCCTCCCCAAGCTAGATGTTTGCAATACTTGGTGTTGATGATCTTTTAGAGCAAGCTTGTCAGCAACAGTCCTAGTAGGCTCCACTGATGGACTCACCCCTCAGTCATAGTGTCATTCTTGCAGAATTATACTCCAACAAGAAAACCGAAACTCGAGGCTCGATTTTAATAAGAGGTTAGCGATCAGCCAATAAGTAATTGATTATTCTTTTGAGTTGATTTTAATTGATAGGTTCTAGCAGGACTCTTTTTAGGATTTTCTTATTTTCTTATGCAGAAAAGTAAATATGTATGCATGATGTATATTTCATTTTTATGCCACCACTGAGAATATTTATTCTCATGGGGCTTAGGATTTTCATAATGCAAGAAAATAAATACAGATGCTATTATCATTTTTTTTTGCGCCACCAAAGTAAATACAGATGCTATTATCATTTTTTATGCCACCACAGTAAATATTCCTACGAGGTTACCATAAGTTTATTCACGTGGGGCTTTAATACTTTGTGATGCAGTAAATAAGACAATAAAGATTATATCTTTTTTCTTTTGATATGCATAAAGATGAATATGATACAGTAAAATTACTAATGTAGATAGAAATACTAGTTAATTAGATAACTACCATATTACCTTATGGCAAAGGTGCAGGATTTAAAATCTACCGTTAGGACTTTTTCTTCCACTCTTATGTATCTCTCCGTCTTAGAGATGGAGGTCTTGATGGTTGCACCTTTGGTGATGGTGATGTCACTTTTGTTCTTTGCTTGGCCAGCAGGTTGAAGTAGAGTATTAATAGTGGAAGCTGGCAGCATCTTGCTCAGCGTGCATATTCACAGAACTTTCACTTGTGAAATTTTGGGAATTAACAAACTTTGGTCGAAGTGTTGTCCTGTTTGCAAAACCAAGATAGAGATCAAGTGCATGGGTTCTGCTGGTGGAAAAACACCAACAGAACCGAATCTATCTCTTTATTTTCTCTATCCTTAAGCGCATTGAACAAGACAAAATTGGTGTTGCATAATTTGTTTACTTATGACATGAGTGGTAAGATCAGAAGATTAAGCATTTATGTTGTATTTAAGTTCATATGGCAAAAAAGATTTAAATTGCTTAACCAATGGAAGGGTTGTCCATCTCTATATAATATATAAGTTTTCACATGAGTATGACTATCATCTTCCAAAGATAGAATACAATATTTAGCACATTTGGTTAAGATTGAGATCAAAAGAATGATGCCATGAATAATCTTAAAGGACAAAGCATGTTGAGTTAATTAGGTTAATCCATTAAAGCTATAACTCTAGCATGTTTGCATCTTCATTTATGTGCATACCAAGATCAAGAGGAGAATAGTGACCACTTATCTTAAAATATTACCTTCATTATAAGAGCGGGATGGCACTAAGTAATGAAGGGTAGATTACTGGTGGTCCTTTCCTTTTCTTGCATCTTGAGTTGTTCATGAGCATCTTGTCTCTTTTGTTACTTAACCTCTTTGCCATCTTTTGCTTCTTTGATCTTATGACACCTTGTCACTCCATTCATTATTATGCCTGTAACAGATTAGTGGACAACACATATCCGAAGGAATGTATAACTTTGAAACATAGGTTGTTTGTCCATAATTTTATCATGTTCCATCTATGCTACTAAGAAGATAGGATTCATATTATGTTAGCATAGATTATGTTCTATACAGGCATGGGTTGAGGTAAAGTAACTTGCAGCAGAAGATGAAGTGAATGAATCATTAATACTCATAGTTCTTCCATTCATGATGAATGAGTTGTGTCTTCCTCTGCAAAGTTATTGAAGTTTAGCATGTGCCCTGTCTTATCTTTGATTTGAATTTATCACGTGACTTACCCAAATTAATTGTGAAAGTTTCCTGCAGGGGTTAGTCCAAAAAAAATATCCAATGTCTGCTACAGTAATTTTCTAGTTCAATAACCAAACCAAACTCCATGTTTAATTTTAGTTAAGGAAGGCTAGTTAACCTAAGCACCACGTTTTATTTAAATGCCTATAGATTTAGGATCAGTACCTCGAACCAAAACTCACTATGGCAGACAAAGGTGAAATGAAAGCACTTATAGAGATTTATTCATTTAGAGACGAAAAGGCGAACAATCGAACATGGATTAGAAAGGTAGAGACAACTAATATTAGCAACATAAGATTTTCTAATTGAGCCCATTCCCCTAAGCTGGAATTTTGTAAAGCAAAGTTAAGATTGGATGGATATAATTTAATATTGCATGATGATTGGTTGGACATACCTTGCGTTGTTACTCTTCTACTTCAAACCTGAAATGGTTAGTGACAAAAATACCCAAGGGAATATTTTGATAATTTTAATTTTATGCTCAATTCAAAAAGGCATTATAGTAAAATTAAATGTGCAAACTCAATTTATTTTTCAAGAGTGGTTATTTTGGGACACAAAGTCGTTCTTGGGAAACCTGCTAATTATTGTACTTTGAGTTCATGGGGTGGTTTCCTCTAGAACACCAACATTTGTGCACCTATCTCAAGATTACGACGAGATCTATAATATTTATTATAAACATATGCATCTACAACCACCCTTTTGAAAAATTTATGAACAGGTAGAATGAGGGGGTTGAAGATCTCGTGTGTGATAATGTTAGAGAGACCAATTGATCCAGGAGATTTCTCATATGAGCATGGATTCGATGAGGTGTTAATGAAGTAATTCCCATGCTCATCGATATGATCTCCCTTTTCAAACTCCAAGGGTGTTTCTTCATAGATGTCTATAGGCAACAAGTTTGTCTCTATTATTTCATGTCTACGACATTCATTGGATATTTTATTTTCTAGGATTTTCCATGGATTGGTGTCTCTAAGTTTGATCTCATCTGAGGCTTTCTCTAAACTTGGATGAGTTATGTTTACTACAGAAATTGATTTAAGCTCACAATTTGAATCTAGACCAAGTTTAGATGCTAGTACTAAGGCTTCGTCCTCTTCCATCCATTTTTTGACAATAGCGTATGTGTTTCTAGTATATTCTATGCATTCCTGCCATTATCGTAGCTCTTCTTGGTCATTCCAATAATCTTCATGACTCCTATTCTTGGGATGTCTTAATGGGATCCTAGGGTCGTTATGAGATTTAGGAGAGAGAGCAGAAGAAGGATTATCAGGGTCAAGGATGGGTTTAGAGATGGATTCAGATGAGGCTTTTAATGTGGGCATAGAAGGGGAGAAGATTGAATTAATTTCTAAGTGGCTTGGCTCTCCTTATATGGCATCACTAGACATGCCATCCTTGCATTCTTTCCAATGTCTTTCAGGGGGGAAAGGAAGTTGACGACAGTTTTTCCAAGATGCTCTTCTAAGAAGATTTGATGTACATTGATTGATAAGCATCTTAACTAATTGGAAGTCTAAATCATCAAAGTGGGGTTTCGATGGTTTAGAATTGACAGGTAAATCTTGGGATTGGAGTGGTTGTGTTTTAGCTACCAAAGCTTCCTCTACTTGTTCGGGGTATGATTTCTTCTCTTCCTTGTGGAGCTCGGAATTAGCTAGAGCGACCTTGTCGATCATGGCTTTTGCTTTACTTATAGGCAAATAAGGAAAGGCTCCCCCAGAGGATAAATCAAGGGATTCCCTAGAGTTCTTGGTAAGACCCAAATAGAAATGTTGAATAAGCACAGGGTCTGGAAAACTAAGGTCAGGGCCAGATGTAACAAGTTCATTAAAACGATCCCATGATGTACTAAGAGATTCTTATTCTAGTTGCCTAAAAGTTAGAACCTCTTTGTGAAGGTTAACTACTTTATGGATGAAAAAGAAATATAAATAAAATTCAGAGCATAAAGTTTCCCAATCCCCTTGCATACTTCCTACGGCTCGATTATACCAACGTTTAGCTCTTCCGATCAAAGAGAACGGAAAAAGCTTCTACCTTAAAGTTTTATCAGACATGCCAGCAATGTGCAAGCATGCACAGGTCTGCTCGAATTCTCGTAGGTGTAAGTATGTGTTTTCGTTATCTTCTCCCGAGAAGAGTTTATACCGAATCATATTAATTAAACATGGGCGCAGCTCATAACCAAGTGTTATGATAGGCTCTACAGATTTTGGTGGCCCGAAACTTTTGCGCATGCCAAATAGATAGATAGGCGTGGAATTTAAAGCATCCATAAGGATGAACATAAAATGATGAAAAGGTAGGGATAAAATAGAAAAGATAAAAGTATAATACAAGATTAAGCTAAACTCAGTCAAAATCAGCAAACCGTTCCCCAGCAACGGCGCCAGAAATGCTTGTTGGTATAAATTAACTGCACTCTATTAAATCAGATTGTATTCAGATTATCCGCAAGCGCACAGATAAAATACCGCTGTCACATTTCACCCGGAGGTTTTAAATATCGAATCCACAAGGAACAGTAGGTGATAATGACCAAGCCGATGAACTTAACCCTACAATTAGGCTAGATAATATCAAGAAAGAAGAAATAGCTAATGATTATCTAGTTCCAACAACCGGTAAGCTTTGAATAATATCGTTCTAACTGGGCAGTGAAATGAATAAGAGTGAAAATCAGAATTCCCTTCTACCAAACACTTATACAACTATCGATCCTATCAACGGGAAGTGGACTAGAGAGGAATCAACGTAGCTGTCACCTACGCGAACTACCACTATCCGGCCAATCAGGGGACATTCACAAGTAAACCTAGCCTAGACACCACGCCTACACTACGAAATACTACTTCAAATGAAGCAATTACCAAGATCAAAGTACTCAATATGAGTTGCAAACTTAAGAACAAATAATAACAAATGCTTACTTGAATTAGAAATTGAATACAAAAGTACCTCAGAACGCAGCTCCGGGCGAGGGAGCTGAATCCAGACGAATACAGCTACGAAGAAGCGCCGACAGGACGGAACTCCTTCGGAACTCTACTCCTCTACTCTATCTCTCTACTTATCTAAACAAGACTAGATCTAGAAGAACTAGTCTCTCCTAATTGCTACATCTAACCCTAACTGAAGATATTGAATTAAAGCTCAGGAATAGGGATGCCTCCAGGGGGGTCTGCCCCTTTATTTATAGCCCGGTGGGATGAATACGCGCCGTTGGATCAAACCGACTTAAAACAAGGGCCGAGATACATCGTGGGAGGCGGTAGAAGAAGACTCCAGAAGGCGGGGGCCGAAACCCTAGGAGGGCGCTGGCCGGCCCCACCCTAGGGCTGGCCGGCCCCACTTTGTGGGGTCTCGGGCCCCGGTTGCTCGGGTGTGTTCCAGAGCCTTCTAGAGTTCTGATGACGATGTTTCCTTCGCGGTTAAGTTTCGTGTCTTTTACGCACTTTAATCCCTCTTTTACGCTTTTCTGGAACAATCCCTGAAAAATACAGAACATGCAAAACTCGTGGAAATTGTCAGTTAAAACCCAAGACTAGTATGTTTTTATGTATCCTTTTGTGTCTAAGGTTCTAATAAAAGTTGACGTTATCAACCGTCAACAGGCACCAATCCAAGCACTAGTAAGGGAAACACATTCCCAAGGTGCTCAACTTCTAGTCTTGGCCGGCCCTCACCTCTATTTATAGCCCCCAAAAGAATATGACCGTTATACCCCTTTAATGGCCAAACTGCGTAGACACGGGACGCGCAGCAAGTTCACACCGGACGTGTCCGGTGTCACACCGGACATGTCCAGTATTCACACTGGACGCGTCCGGTGTGGGGTCCGGTGTACCGCCCGTAGACACGTGTACTAGCCGTTAAGATATAACCGTCGCGCGCTTTGACACCGGACGCGTCCGGTGTCACACCGGACACACAGACATTAGCGTCCGGTGCGGTTTCAGTAAGGTTCCAGAGAGCTCTTTTACACACCCGACGTGTCCGGTGTGGCATCATCGGACACCCCCAGCGTCCGGTACTCCAACGGTTAGTTTCTGAATTCTACACAGTTGGCACCAGACGCATGAACAGTGCACACCTCGCGTCCAGTGTGCTAAAACTCGCGTCCAGTAAAAAAAATCACCAAGCAACCCGAGAGCTCACCCTCATACCGGACATGTCCGGTGTCATATCGGACACGTCCGGTATTCACATCGGACGCGTCCGCTGTGGGGTCTGGTGCTGCGTCCGGTGCAGCACTAAGCACATTCTCGAGTTCTTCTCTCCACCCTTTTTGCAAATGTGACAACTCCAAAGTGTTCCACTACTTTGTGTAAGTGAGTTAGCATTTTCACAATCATTTCAAAGGGTTTTCACTTACTTCAACGCGCCACTCGATCCTAGCAATGTATGCAAAGTTAGATCGCTCAAGTGGCACTAGATGACCGATATGCAAACAAGTTTGCCCCTCTTGATAGTACGACCATCTATCGTAAATCCGGTCAAGCACTTCTCTACTCAACCTTAGACCGGCGAAATGAAAATGCCCTAGGTTATACCTTTGCCTTGCACTTTCCATTCCATTCACCGTCTTCATCTCCGTCTCTGACACCATCGATGCCGGTGCAACACATGCACCAACACCTCATGAATGATATGATCCACTTCATATCATCACGTGGCTTTTGGTCCATCGATCCTTGACTCCACTTGCTCTTCACCCTTGCTTCAGCCTCCGGCGCCAAGTCTTGTTTAAGCCTCCCGACACTCGGTACCAACGGCTTTAAAGCCTACAACTTGCCCTTTGCCCTTGTAACGAGTCCGTCAAGCCAAGTCTTGTCTTGATCTTCTCCACCTAGCCACATGACTCCATGTCATGTATCATGTGCATGAAGCTCCTCCATCATCACATGTGTGAGCTAAGCATCATTTCCAAGCCATTTCCACCTCCATGCATAGATGCTCACACACATATAGCTGTGGACTAATCACCTGTGTAATCAACACTTAAACACATGTTAGTCCACCTAAGTTGTCACTCAATTGCCAAAACCAAACAAGGACCTTTCGCCCGGGTGACGTCAGCACGATCCCTTGCGCCCGAAGGAGCCCCATCCGTCTTTTAGGCCGCTTTCATAAAGTGGACATAGTCACATCACGCGGGCCTGCAGGCACATCCGCCCCGTTCGGGCACACTTTCACCATACCAACTATCACATACGGCCTGACACAATATCGGATCACCTCACGGCCCTCCATACTGCCACAGAGACAAACTTGCAGGGTACTATTTTACCTAATCCTCCTAACCGCCATGGGACGACCACGATACGATGACTATCCATTGTGCACTCGCCTCGATCAGGGTCAAGACATCCGTCACTGTTCTACCAACTCCCGTCACTATGCTGGTCACTTGCCCGAGCGCCCATCCCTAGGAAGCACCTTCTTCGGAGGGCAGTACACCCGAGGGGGTGCGCCTATACCTACACAGTGTCCCTAGGACGATGCTCCATCCCTTAGAGTGTCGACACCCACAACAGTGGGCATGCCGGAGGGTATCGACAATGCCTGACCGGAGCTCATTTCTATACAGTGCAACAGGACGTTCACCACGCCTCGCTACGCCATGCCCTGCTCAGAACGTCAAAGTCTACGTTACAACAACACGCCTTAGACATTAAGGATAACAACCATGCTGTTACAGTGCCAAGCCATTCACCCACAAGATGACGGACATCCGACCCCTCGGGACCTTCCTCAAGGCTAACTCGCTACGTGTAGCATGCATATAACCTTGTCCCACCCTTGTGACTATAAAAGGGAGGGCAGAGACCACTCCTAGGCATCAGAACTCATCATAATTCACTCAAACTCACACTCACACTCCACTTGATGCACCACAAAGACTTGGAAGCCTCTCCCTCTCTTGCCCTAGCGTGTACTCCCCTAGTCCCCTACTACAAGCACCCCCGGTGCAAGATAATACAAACTTCACCTTCGAACTGGACGTAGGGCACCCTGGTGCCTGAACTAGTATAATCTCTCATCTTGTACACCATCCGATCCTGGACACGTAAAACATAATTTACTAGCCGGTGTTAGGACCCTGCTATTCTTACCACCGACAGTATGCAGCCCAGCGACACGTTCATTGATTAATTACAATTGAGCGATTAAAGATTCCATATCTTATCCACTAAATTCAGACATATATTAAGTTGTATATCATCGGTTGTACATAGGATAAGCTGAAGCCAATTGTTTATGAATAAAAGTAGTAGCAGAATAGATTGATTCATTCAGCCTAAATGTCGAGGACCTCTGATCTTGGAGCCGTCAAGTCTGCCTGTCTCGTGGGTGACGTGGTCTGCTCGTGGCTGCTTTCTGCCAATGACGTCCGTGCCTTCCGCAGCCGGCGTCACCAACGTCATCTAAGTTCTGCCGCTCGCCGTGGCCACCAGGATCTGGTTTGCACCTTCGAAGTCACGATAGAGTGTCGCCGCTTTGCGCCAGATCGAATCCGAGCCGGTGCATCCGCCGCCGTGCCACACAATTTTGAAGATCGCCATTGCCCACCAACACCGTGCGTTACCTCGTCCGTTGGATGTGGGTAAGGAGAGAGAATCAGTGAGAGTAGATCTTGTACGTCAGTTTTAATGTTTTTTAATGCAAAAGTTTGGGTGGACGTGGGAAAGGTCATGTCTGTTGGGTGTGATTAGTTACGTACATTTAGAAAAATTTGAACTGATGGATTATAGGGGTAGAGATAGAGATACTTGTTTTGTGATGTTGAGAAAGTTCTCTTCGAGACGTTTCAGTGTGTTATTATAAATTCAAATGCAAAGGGACCGTATCTTGTATAATGGTTATAATAAACCTAAAAATCTTGTCTCTTCGAGTCGTTTCAATGTGTTATTATAAATTCAAATGCAAAGGGACCGTATCAAAGTACAACTCCGAATGATTTGATGCTCACAACGCACGAACACTCACCCGCTGTGAAACATGTAGCAAATCCTACCCCTATGAGCACTTCTGAAAGATTGCTCCGGCAGATCTTGAGATTTACGAAGTTACTATAGGCGCCTCGCTGGGATTTGAACCCTGGTGTGTAGCGTCCACATGCCCATTTGCGGAAAAAATTTATTTTTTAGAGTTGCCTTTAGTTTTCATTTTTATTGTCAATAAAAAACAAAATCGTTAGTTCATTAATTCTCAGAACAAAGATCTTGACTTAGTTTATATTGACAGCTTCAACAAAGTGACGCTAGGGCTAGTAGCTTACAAGATCACACACACACACACACACACACACACACCAAAAGTTCAAGACTAGCTACACCCCTTCTCCAAGGTTCAAACCCTCCTCCAATGGCAGATAACACACCTTGTGGAAGCCATATGTATAGTTTGTAATTGAATGACAACTAGTTGACTAACCTTCTACTAAATGTTAATTAAGTTAGGTTACGTTCACACTAAGTTGATGAGCAAGGCTTAGAGATGGGTGAAGAGTGACCAATCCTAATGGAGCAAGCTCGCTTGGAGAAGTTGAGGAGGCAAAAATAAGCATGAAGGCAATGATATATGTAGGGTTTCACCGGCCGAGAAGCAATACAAGAGTGGTTAGGTTTAAAATGAATAGTCATACTATTAAGAGGAGAATTCTCAAAGAAAACACGGTCATCTAGTGTCACTAGGTGCTGATTTACATGTATATGCATTAGACCTAATAAGTAATAACATGACGAGTAGCAAGAGAAAATATTTTTGAAAAGACTTTAAAAAATACAAACATAGTGGATAGCACATTTGGGAGTTAACACGCTTTCATACAAGGCCAAGATTGCTTGGCAAAACATATGGTACCGGAGCTCACTAACTCAGGCTGGTTCAGGCATTGGCACATTGCCTTTCAGGACTCCATTGGATAGGGGCACCAGACCTGCAAGAGCAGCTAGGCGTACAAATTTGAAAAGAGTTCACCGCACATGTCCGGTGTCGACATCAAATGTAGCATCACACCATTCTAGTAGAGATGATTGCAAACAAGGGTTTGGTCGCTGGTGCTCACCGGAGCTATCCGGTAGCCTCACCGGATGTTTGGTAGAGGACAACTAATTTGCTAACCGTTGGAAAGGTCCTATGTAGCATTGCGGTGCTTATCGGACATGTCCAATGCACACGCAGAAACTAATGCAAGTCGAGTGCGTGCATTTTAGTTTTCCTCTCCCGACGCCAAGATCTATGATGATGATGTAAGCATAGAGTACCCACCACGTTGGTGTTACCTCAGCCACCCACACCATCTAGGTCTCTAGGGTCATCGACATCTGTCACGCCGAGATATATTACCTTTTTGCGTATGTCTGAAAAAGGTCTTTGAAAGACATGTGAATAGATCTTTTCAAAAATTGAGGAACAATTCCTATTGTCTATATTCTGAAAAAGGTCCTACAGAGATATATGTGAATATATTTTTCTGGAGCAACTCACGAAGGTTACGTTGTCATGAATTCCGATGCCAACACAACAAGTACGACGCGGGAGTTTAGGCTGTTTGTTTCCCTGCACTAGTTGATCTATGTCCGCTGAGCAGAGCCATCCAAATACACGCTCAGATGGTGCAACTTGCTACTGAACAACTGAATCCACTCACCTTACATCAGCTGTGTGTAGAGTTACCACTACCCTTCTTCCCCGAATCGAATCACTATTCTACTTAGACATTTTCACAAACACCTTGCATACAAGCTAGGATGGGAGAGGGAGGCGTGGCTATAGATGGAGATGGAGATGGAGATGGAGACCGTAGGGGCGGGCAGAGCTGCCGGGCGGGGTTGCCGTAGAGGTGTCGACGGAGCTTCTGTGGCGGTGGGGTTGTGCTCAGGCTTGTCATATCGTCGTGCCAGAGCTTGGAGAAAACCCTGCTATGGACACGTCGAGCGGGCGGTGGAGGTGAAGGTGTATGCAGCGATGGAGTTCGGATCGGTTGGAGGCAGCATGCCCTGGCGGTATGGGCGTCGCAATATGGCGGCCATGATGGACGAACTGGACATGGACCATGACGACTTCGTCGACCTCAGCCAGTTCAAGGCGTTCCACGCGCGATCGCTGCCGGCGGCAGCGTTGATGAAGGGTCAGGCTTGAGTGGCGATGGAGGTCGGGATCGAGCGGCGATGGCAGTAGAGCACGTGCATGAGGTACGAGCGGTGGGCGGTGAGGGAAAACTCGGAGTCAGAGGGTGACGCAATTGTCGTGAGGCGTTGCGAGCGAGCCTGGCTCCGGATAAATGAGGAGAGGGCCATTTCCACTGGGCCTGGCTTAAGCACCATGCCGACTAGGCCCAAAACGTCTCCAGGAAAACAAACAAGCTAACCTGCACATCCTCAGCCAGGCCTAAGGCCTCATCTAGGCAACCAAACGATTCTAAAAAAAAAATAAAAAATCTAGGCAACCAAACACGCCCAGTAAGCACTGGACTGGCCCCAGCGGCTAGTGCTACTTCATGGTTCATGCGCGCGACCGCACGGCACCCTGAGGGACCGGGACGATGAGTAAATAACTCTAACACAGCAGCAGCTCGCTACATCAGGACGACAAATACGATGGATATAAATTTGGCAGCAGTACCTTCTTCAAAAATACTAAGATGGATCGCTCATCTGATCGGCCACATCCAGGAAAATTCCTTCCAGCAACCTTTATACCTTCAGCAGAGCAATAGCACTCACAACACAGTAGCTAGCACAAAAGATGTACAACTTCCAGCAGAGGTCAACAAATAAGTCACCAGAGCTCACCGGTGGTGCTGCTGCAATAGAATCAGCTACACACAACTAGCTCTACCAATGCAGAAAAATTGTAAGCCTAAATTGCCCAAAACACAAATATGGACTCCTAAACTAGATAGCTATAAAAGCTACTGGAAGAGTTCAATATGGATCTAAGCTATATCAGTAAGCACAAAGCCCTTCCACACTGAATTGCTAAGCTGTACATGGGAGATAGAGCACCGCTGCTACACCGCAAGTCCGCGACAATCTGGGTAAGAACCTGTCCAGGAAAACTCAAAACAGTCAGCACCCAGCAACTGAAAGTCCTAAACTAAAAGTCCACATAACAGTATTTGCACTTGCAGGTTTACCAAGTTTAACCGCCGCTATCAGCACTGTTATTATCCAAAATGCTATACAGGGATGTTCTGCTCCTATTGCAGTGACCATGAAACTAAGATTTTGTTCAAGTTTTGGATGCCATTTTATTTTTATTTTTACTTTTATAAACGAAAGGACATCCAGCTTTAGTTTGGCTGTTCTGCTATCGACTTAGTTGGCTATTGTGCTATCTGAAGCTAGCAGTATTGCAATGCAGACTGTGAATAACCAAACAAAAAGAAGGGACTACTGATTTGTTCACTAATCAATGCACTTGTAACATTAACTATAAGCCAAGTATATAACAGAAACAGAGAGGCCTAAAATATTAGAGTTCCTGTCATGCTCGAAAATGGACCACGATGAACATGCAAATTAGAACACAAAATTTGTGGTTACTCTGTAATGTAAAGAGGCTAGGCTAATCATTAAGTTCATTGTGAAATCTTAAGTACCTCAAATTGTATTTGCTTTTTTCCCAGTAAGAATACGAGATATCTGGAGGCCCCTGCTGAAACCTTCATTGAAAAGTACCCTTGTCTGCATTTCTTGAAATCCCGGTAACCAGGACAGCAACGCAACTGGTGCCATAATGAACGCTCCAAGCAGTATCTCATACAAACGAGCCACAGAAATAATACTGTTCCACACCACAGTGGATTCGATGAATGGCCGAATTACTTGAGCGATCGAAATCAAGCCCCAACCAGTAGGAATAAATGCCAAAAGACTAGTGAAGATGTCAATGATTTCAAATTTCGTGAACTTCAGAAACAAAACCAGCACTAGTACTGCAAGAACGATGACAGCAGTTTGGACAACCCGGTAGTAAAGGTGCTGCTTTGCGGCATACTTGTCTCGAGTGTAGGACATTAGCACGAACACACCAAAAATCACAGCCACACATATCCAGGAAAGCAGATAGACAGCAATACTTCTGCTATTGTTTGCTATCTTCAGCTGGTATACAACCCCATACTGGAGAAAGAAGTACCTGAGATCTAACAGTATTTCCAAAATCTTTCCCCAAAGACCAGTGGTTCGTAAATGATCTTGCTCCTCATACCACCACACTTCCCAGCTCTGCTCAGGCTTATAAAAGAGACCACCGGGATACCATATCCAGTTCATGAAATCATCAAAGTCGTAGACTGTTTTCAACCAATCGAAACCAGATGGATTAAAAGCAAATGGAGCCATAATCCATGATGCCACCAGAATCCAGCTAGTTACATTCATGATTATGTAAACAAGTGTATTCTTGGCAATAACACTGTGTGCAGCATACACAGTCAATATTATTCCAAGCTCTATTGCCTTTATGAAGTGGCTCCTAGCATACAGCCTGTAATTTTCAGCAAAACTCTTGTGCTCCACAACAAAACCACGACCAGTAGCACGGTATTTTGCACCACCATGAAGGATTGTCCGTCCATAGTAATGGCTCTTAGTTCCCATGGAAAATGTGTAGAACACAGATGAAAAATTCATTTGCATTGTGAAAAAGTCCCAGATAGCAGGTAGGAAACCTTGTTCAAGAGAGTTTTCTATAATCATTGGCAAGGCAGTGAAGAAGCCAAGCTGTATGATGAACTGCTGATTAAGCACAGCACCCAAGGCTTTGTTGTTGGTTGAATTAGCACTACCCTGAATACCAGCCTCAAGACCACTTAGAGCTAAATACAGGCGTCCCCAAACAAATGTGTAAACTGTCAAGACCACCAGCATTGTGTTGAAGTAGAACCCTACTGTTGTATAAAACACAGAGAGCATCCGAAAGAAATCCAGTCTATGACCAAGCCTGTAGACATCCCTACTAAGGGTCTGCTCACCGTTGCCACTGGAAACCTTTGCTTCAAACATTGATATCTGATTGAGGCCAACATCACGGCCCTTACCAACCTGAATATACTCATGGTGGCTAACATTGCCACCACGTAAAGTACAGTTGAAACCAGCAAAGATGTCCTCGCTGATATTGATCACTCTTGATGCCTTACTTAAACCACCCCGAGTCAAAAACCAAAGGCGGTCAAACACATCAGGATGCCCATAATGCATCCGAACCTTCAAGGGATTAGCTAGGACTCGCTGACCAAGGGTAACAAAGCTTGTCTCCTGTGCAGACATGAACCAAGCAAGCGAAGAGACTGATCCAGTGAAAACATGTTCCCGAACTCCCAGAAGTGTTGGTTTTCTGCTCCCGTGATAATAGTTGTACTGCTCTAACAGGTTACGCATTTTGAGAGCCTCTTCAAAATAATTATCCTGGTTCATGTCAATTGTCTGAACTGCGTCACCTCTTGTGAATATGATGGCATGGTTCTGGTTTTCAGGTTTTCCTTCCCCAAGCTTCAGTTCACCTGGTAACCTAATCCGGTATATCTCAACCTCCCTCTGTAAGGCCTGATCAAACTTTACCAGGACAGAATAGTATTGAGTATAGCCTTGGTGATGGACCTCGTCAACATAAGCAACACGGAGTGACTCATTTTTCTTCATGAGAGTTAAAATATCTTCAGCACGTTGATCTTTAGCACTTTTCTGCTTTCCATATATCTGGCAAGTGACAACATAGGTGTACTTCATGAGAGCAGCACCATCTTCCTGACCTTTAAACAGTTGGCTTACAGTACTGGTTCCTCTGTCTAACCTCCTCTGTGGTCGTCGCCGGAAACCACCATTCATGGGATACACATCATTCTCATGCCTGATTGAACCAAAGGATGCAAGATGTTTAGTCCCCTCTGTGATGTCTACCTCGGATGCGGTATCAAGAAAAGCAAGCATCTTGAGAGCCCTGTGGTAGTACATCATTCCCC
Source organism: Eremochloa ophiuroides (assembly GCA_038502445.1). Lineage (NCBI taxonomy): Eukaryota > Viridiplantae > Streptophyta > Magnoliopsida > Poales > Poaceae > Eremochloa > Eremochloa ophiuroides. The sequence continues at coordinate 67,642,509 of JAHLJS010000006.1, forward strand.
TAACAGTTCGTGCTAAGGTCTGTCCTCTATACGAGGCCCAGAGTCGGAGCTCCTGAAATTTCCCAGCCCAAATTTCATTGTCATCAGTCATTCCCTCCCTCTGCATACGTTCTAAAAAGTTTCCCCAATCATCTTCATATATCTTTTGGAGATAAAACAAAATTGAGACACCATCTTCATTCTCACGGCGAAGTTGGTCCTTGTTGTACATCACATCTTCATTGTAGTATGGGGTTAAAACACTGAATGCCATCATCTTCTCAACTGTTGGAGCACGAGGCATATTCATGAACAGAGAGTTGCTGAAGAAAGTTATCCGCCGCTGAGCCTCGGGATTCTTCGGGACATTGTTCATAGAATCCCTGGAGGTGAGAATTGTATGGAGGCGCCTCACCTGTTTGTAGAAGCTAACATCATCATTGCCTGGGCATTTTATGACATCCTCAAACAGGAGACGGGATTCATCTAGTGTTGATGGTGCTAGCCTCTCTCGCCTCAGCTGTTCCATATCCTTTTTGTTCTTTGGAAAATCTTGAATTGCAAAGACATAAAGAGTCTGCAAGGTATTTACTATCTTGGTCTGATCCTTCTTCTCCTTCAATAGCAGTTCCACTAAGGTGATTACAGATGAATGGATTACAGGCAACAGTTCCAGTTTATATTCTTCACAAAATCTCCCATTCGCAATTGCATCATCAAATGCCAAGAATAGCTGACTGAAAATGATGTGCTCATCAGTTCTATACTCAATGATCTCCAGAAGTAGGTGACGTATACTGTCATAAGCTTCAATGACAGCACATCGCCTGTACTCATTGTTACATATCCTTGTCCAGTGTGCCCTGTCATCAGCTACTAGCTCTTTTGCCTGACTAAGAGCAAGAAGCAGCTCATTATTTAGCAGGAAGCATGGCCACCGCACCACACGAATATTCCACACAACCGGTGGTAGCTCAAGAAGCTCAACTTCCTTGTCACTAATGATGTCCTCTTCTCTAAATGTCTGAATAATCTCATTCCATATCAGTGCAAACCTCTTAGCTTCCACCTCGTTAGCTTCAATCTTCCTATATGGACGACCAAAGCCATATCTCAGCTTCAGGCGATTGATAGCATCATACAGCTTGCTTCGGAGGCCCCCACGCACAGCATCCAGGTGCTCCTCTGGCATCAAATTGAACTGCATTGCACTTGCAAAGAACTGGAATCTCAAGCGCAGTTGCTCAACACTGCGAATCTCCCCCAGATGTGAGAACAGCCCGATAAGTGCCCCCGTAAGTGATGAGAAAATTGCATACCATATCTGAATATCCATGAGATAAATTAGAACAACTGGAGCCCACAGGAAGATTACAGCAATCCGCTCCGTGTGAGGCATAAACTCAAACCAGTTACGCCGAATGTCATGGAGGCTGAGAATAGTCTTTGTTGGCTTCACCATCGGCCTAATCTGGAGAAAGTAACTGAAGCTGAATTTAGCGGCGAGAAGGCACACCCAGAATGTGGTATACTTGATGTTATCAATGAGGCCCTCCCTCACACCACGTCCAACAAATGTACGGGTCTGGAACCACCAGGTGAGCACGTATAGAATTCGCCAATTGGTTTTCTCCAGAAAATTCCGAATCCATGGGACGATGAAGAGCACAACTGCAAGCACCTGTGGGATGAGAAACACAGCAGCTGCCTCAAGGTAGTTTAACACCCTGGTATTGGCAGAAAAAGACCACCTGCGGTCGTGCCACCTCTGATCCCACATTCGAACATAGAGCACAGTGAATGTGATAGTCCACCCAACGGCAACAAGCACCTTGAGCACCATCCGGACTGCGAGCAATATAGTATCCCTCCTCACGAGACTGTACTGTGTGCCTGCATCAAGCACTGCCTGCACAATGCGCAGCGCAGCCCAGGTGATGAACACAGATAGCACCCGGACCTGGATGTCACGGTAGCGAAGGCTATACCACGGAGTGCGGCCATCCCATGCAATGATCATTGCTGCCTGAAAGAACAGAATGAGCATCACCCATACCCGATCAAAGCTGCGGTAGACATTCCAGAACGACCTCTGCTCAACAAAACCAGTCTTGCCAATACGCCCGGCGTTTCCTGGCTTTATAAAGAAGCTCCTCGCTGGTGAAAGGGGCCACTGGAGCCGCCTGAAAACTCTGCGGCTCCAGAAGTACTCGTTCACATCATCATAGTTCCTCCAGGCCGAGTGTGGCTTGGTCCCATTCCGGCTGAACTCCACCTCGGCCTTGAGCACGTCATATATGGGCTTCACAACCTTCTCAAGGAAAGCATCCTCACCGTGGACCGCAGGAATTGATGGTCGCCCTGTCTCGATATCAATGGACTGGTCCATGACATGGTTGAGGTCGAGCGCCATGTAGTGGAAGATGTAGCAGAGGCACTCCGGCATGAACCTCAGATTGGCCGCCTCGCCCCAGATGAGGAGGTAGAGAGCGGTGTAGAGCAGGTCGCGGCGCGCGTCAGGGGCGAGCCCCTGAGCGACGCCGACACGGCGTCCGGCGCCGGGCACGTGGACGTGCGGCCTCTTGCCGAGGTAGGAGCACCAGGCCTTGTAGTTCTTGAGGAGCTTCCTACGGATGTCCCGCGCGACGGAGTGGTGCAGCACGTCGGCAGGGTGGTCGGCGGGGAGGGCGCCCCCCGCGCGGAGCTGCGCGTTGGCGAGGAGGAGCACGAGGTGCTCCCGCTGGTTGCGGACGTTGTCGAGCTGGAAGCCGAAGGTGGCGCCGAGCCAGTCGAAGAGGTCGGCGCGCAAGCGGTCCCAGGCGCGGGCGAGCGGCGGCGGCGGCAGGTCCGACGCGTGCGCCAGCGCCGCCACGGCCGCGCGCACCTCCGGGAACCGCAGCGACGGGTGGTCCCCGTGCATCAACAGGTCGTGGATCGGGATGATGTTGTACGCCGCAGGCTCCTGGTACCCACCTCCTCCTCCTCCCGCCGCCGCCGCCGCTGCCGCAGCCGCCGCCGCGGCGCGGCGGTTGCGGAGGAGGCTCATCCCTCACGGACGGCTAGGAGCTGCAGAAACGGGGAAGCCGTCAGCGCGCCCAACCTGAGTGACGAGTGCGGACTGAGAAATCAGGCCATTATTGACGGCAGCAGGAGCAGTACATGGGAATTTGGGGTAGGGAGGACTGCGAGATTGCGGTGACGCGCGATGCGGACTGCGGCGCTGAGGTGTGAAATCATGTGACCGGATGAGCCGTTTGCGTTTGTTTGCTTCAGCTTTTCGGGCGGAATCGAGACGGTAGGACGAGGAGTGGGAGCCGTTTGGTTCGCTTTGCTTCTGGGGTTTCTAACCAGCAGCAGCCATGGGATGCGCCACGAGCTTACTGCTAGTGTTTCTGTGCGCTGTACGGTGCAAGTGGAACAATGATGCCGACGATGAACCAATCGTTTCGAGCATGTTCTCTGATGCTGGGTCTAGTTCCGCACTAGGGGATTAGGGGTTGAGGAAAAAAAAGTGCTCGCTCGAGGTATGGAAATTCAGGTCGAGCATGTTCTGATGCACCTGGCTTTTTTTAAAAAAAATTTGTGTAGTGATTTTGAGAAGGATTCTGGCTTCAGTAAAAGGGACTCACGGCGTGGGAACTTTTGATTAAGGGTGAGCAAGAACAATACCTTTTTTAATATTGTGGCCATAACGCATAGTAAGAATCTCTAGCGTTTTTTTACTCTTACTTTCTGCAACCGGAAATATTTCGCTACATGCCGTTCACGTGCCGTGCCCCCCCCCCCCCCCCCCCCCCCCCCCACACTAAAAATGCTGACTACTCTTTACACTGTCGTATTCTCAATTCTTTTGCTGTCAAAACACCGCAACAAATTCAAAGCGGTGAACAGGAATAGCATATCGCATCTTGAGGACCAAAAAGGAACATGGTCGAATAAACTCCAAACATGATCTACTAGGAGTAGTATTGAAACTTAAGAGTGACGGCAGCACCAAGACCTGAAGCTTTATGGCCCGTTTCTGATAACTACGGCTTTTGCGACGGGACCTATCATTGTAACACTTGTTCGTGAGCATCGCGACACTTGTTCGTGGGCATTATTGCAGCAAGACTAATGCGCTAATCCCTTCTGTTTCAAGCTCTATACAGACCTTTTTTCCTTGCCTTTGCCGTTCGTGTGCTGTCAGTTTTTGTGCGCCACTAGAAAGGTATCGTAATCAGAAAGAGCAAACATCACTGTACTTCCGTCGAATGCCAAAAACGTAACAGTATACGGACGACCATCTACCATAGATTCTTATTCCTATATAGTATAGGCCGCCTATAGTATACCAAAAAACTTTCACCACAGCCACGTCGCCGCTAAAGCAACCGTGCTCTGCTGTTCGTCCAGCACAGTGTGCATCCACCAGGTCCCCTCTCCTTGGCCTTGCCTGGAAAGGGGGAAAAGGCACCGAAAAAATAGCAGCCATTTTAGGACAAAATTAGAAAAACCTGTCCCCTGAGGGCATGTTTGGAAGTCCGGTAATCTATCCAAAACCTCTGTAAATTACAGGCCACAATTCTTTTTCAGCCTAAGATAGAAATCGCTGCTTGGAAGACCGGTGAGCCTATTAAATTACACCTGTTTTGAGCAAAAATCATCGAAAAATAACAAATTGGTGTGGAGGCCTAGAAAAAAATACGAGAAACATCAGGGTCCTTGCAACCAGCGCGCGTCTGTCTCCACGCGGTGGCGGCAATCGCAGCCCCAATTCCCTGCAGTCTCGGCGATGGCACCCAGATCCGTGTCCTCCTGCAGCGCTGTGGCTGACATGCTCATGGAGGCGCCAGCCGGGGAGAACGCGCTGGCCATGCTGAAGCGGCGGCGGGAGCAGCGGGTTGGCAGCGGCGTCATCGGACATGGTCGGGAGCATCCTCCGCTATGGGCTCTTGGTGTAAACAGGTCGTCGGTGTCATCCTTGCCAGCTTTGAGGTCGTTGTCCTGCGACAGTGGCAGCTAGCTCTCGAGGTGATGAACTTGGCGCTGGAGGTATGATGCCACCGTCGCCATGTTCATGGGTTTGGTCGTTTGGATAGTAGCTAGCTGTTCTTCTGTATGCGTCACGAAGTTGTATGGCCTTCCAAACAAGAAGCTTACCACTGAAAAAAGATACCACTGTATCCTTGTGCACAACCAATTACAGATGAAATGATATTACAGGTGAAAAACATCACGACGCTTCGCTGTACAAGATTTGACAGATACATATTTTTTAGTTCGCCATTTCGCTAGCATCTATGGTTGGTGTGGCTAACCTCCGATTATTTTCTGCTATTTTTGCAGGTCACATACTTCAAATCTTTGTGTTGGTGAATCTTTGCTGGATGCTCCAGAAAACCCACATTTCCTACCGTCAGTTTTTTTTTTTCATCTGCTCTCTTGGTCTATGATGTTATTACATTACTAAACTCTTTCCTTTCTTGACATGAGGACAACAACAAGAGGGAACAGTCCTTGGAGAGGCCAAAGAAAAGAAGAGGTTGTATATTCAAGTACTCCCTCCGTTCCAAAATATCTGTTGTTTGCGCTTCCTAAGAAAAGACTACCGGTAATTATATATTTAAAAATATTAACATTTATAATACATAATTAGTATCATTAGAAAGATCTTTGAATCTAGTTTTTTAATAAATTTATTTGGAGATATAAATGTCACACGTATTTTGTACAAATCGAATCAAACTTTTGGTAAAAAAACCGAAAACGACATATATTTCGGAACGAAGGAATTACCATTTATTCTTACCCAAAGTGACCGTAGGCCTACATTTAATTGATACTTCGCCATGCCTATGCTACGCTATACATTCTGTACTTTATTCTATCCGATGATGGATGATGTTTAGCATATTTCTACATTGTTTTCAGATGACATGTACTGTAGGCAGTAGGCTCATATATTACAGATACAAACTAGTTTGTCCCAATTGACTATAGATTTTAGCTAAGTACATAGCCACCAGATATTATGTCGTCGTCGTCGTCGTCGTCGTCAACAAGTATGTGTATTTCTTTAGGGAGTGTCTCCCTCTCGGATGATTGATGCCGAACTTTCCCATTAGTTACCTTCAACCTCCAGCTGCTCTCGGGTACCAAAGTATGCGGTACCCAACTTCGATGTAAAAACACATATTTCCAGCACGGCCCGGCCCAGGTAAGGCCAGCGGAAGCCTACGAAAGCCACGCCTGCAGAAGCCCATGACGATGCTGCATCAACGCCAACCTACCCTCTCGAGCGCAATCCCTCAAAGGCATCCAATGCATAGTTGACGTCAGCGGAGCAATCTTGGACCACAAGAGACCTCTCTGACCACTTTACAAGCACTGTCCCGTCAGGCGAGATTCTCGACAAGACTGTGCTTCGCACGCGCACGACGGCCATACCACCTGTCAGGATTTCCCTGGCGATGGATTTGATGGACCCACTACGGCCATCCCCTCCCCGATATGGTCTACGGTGCATCGCCTCGTTTTCCGCCAGAATCTACCAACTACGACTACGATAGTCCAAGCGCCTGACGATGGGCTACGCAAGAACGGGAAAGGCACCTACTGCACTGTCCACTCGAAAGGACGAGCACGTCTTCCATCCGGGCCCACCTGACCCTCGGGAAACACTGTCCGGAAGCCGGAAATGTGCCCAAGGGAAGATATCGCCCTGCTCCGTTCCGTCACACCTCCAGGAGTCCCGAGCCTCGGGAGACAACGCCCCGAGGCGACTCTCCCTCTTGTCACCTCGTGCGGAAGGACAGCCATCAGACGTGTCAGGTGTGACACTACGTCATGCCGTAATCCCGACGACTATTGCCGTCTTGGAACTCGCCAAGATCGTACCAACTACTACGGCCATACCCCTGAGACGCGGAGACAAGACCGTAGCTGACGACAGTCAAACAGACAACAACTCCCCAGTGTAACATACATGGCAATGTACGCGCTGTCCTTGCCTCTCCCTTGTGACTATAAAAGGGAGAGCAGAGGCCAGCCTTAGGGATCCCTCAGGTTTTAAGTTCTTGAGCTCTCGCACACACCACATACTACAACAAACAATCTGTACGCACTTAGACACTCACAAGAGACTTGGGAGCACTTCCCTCTCTCGCCCAGCTTGTAACCCCTACTACAAGCACCCCGGTGCAAGGCAACAAGACTCTCCTCTCCACTGGACGTAGGGCCCTCTTCGCCTGAACCAGTATAAACCTTGTGTTCCCCCTTGCACACCACCCGTAACCTCAACCGCAAAACACAAATTTACTAGTCGGTGTTAGCCCCGCTAAAACTAGCACCGACAGTTGGCACGCCAGGTAGGGGTCTTTTGTGTGTTGACTCAGGTTACGGATGGCTGACGTCTCCATGGCGTTTCCCGCTGGCGCGGTGCTCCGGTTCGGGAGTCTTGAGTTCATGACCACTGGCCACGGGCTCGAGATGAACCCCCGCCCAACGGCGCCCCGCACCATCATCGTCCCGGCTCCGGCCCATCAGGCGGCCGGGGAAAGGACCACGGCGACGCTTCCTCCCGTCTCAGAGGACGAGGGGAACGCCGCACGTCGCGCTTCCCGGCGGACCAGGAGGAGGAGGCGCAACCGCGCCAGCCTGCCCCTGGTCGCGGAAGGCGCGGCCAACCAGGTGCCCCCAGCAGGGGACGCCACCCCGGCACCGGCCGCCACCCCGACACCTCCGGCGCCGGCAGCCGCGCACTCGCGAACCGCCCAAAGGCCGGGCGGGGGCGGGAACACGGCGTCGACGGGTCTCTCTCTCTCCGCTCTCATGGTGGGAGGGGGACGACGTCGTCATCTCTATTCGGGCTCCAAAGCGCTGTGGACACCCACGTCCGCGCGGTCCGCGCTTTGTTGCACGATTTGGTGGAGACACCTGTCTACCGCCTCGAGCGTCTAGATGACCTCGTGGGCGACCACATGGCCTCCCTACCGTCCTCTCCCGGGAGCAATCACAGGGCGTATGGCGGGGAGGGGACAGACTCCACTGACAGTCTCACTCCCCGAGAATACTCGGAGGATTGGGATCGTCGCGGTTGGACCTCGCCGTCACGACGGGGCCTCAGTGACGACGACGACGAGTTCCGGGCGAGCGTGGATTTCACCGTCCACCCCGACAACTCAAGGGAGGACGCCCCGAGCGTCGTCACCGACTCCGACCAATCTTACATCGACCCCGCTCGGGAATGCTACCACTTGGTGCACCCCGAAGACGGACGGGTGGAGGACGTCCATTCAGGGGACAACAACGACGTACCTCCCCCACTTCAGCCGCAACACACCCCGCCTCCGGCGACTCCGCGGCCTGCACGGTCAGCTCCGCCGCAGGACCCGGGGGCTGGGGCATCTCGCCCCGCGCACCAGTCTCCTGCGCTAGAGCAGCTCCGGGAACTCGAGGCCCGGATGGACGAGGACCGCCTACGCCTCACCCAGCTGCGAACTGCGCTCGACCGCGAGGAGCAGCAGGGCACCGGTGGAGCAGCTCGTCGCGGGGCCTGGGATGTTTAGGCTCATATCATCGTCGACGATGGAGCCGGAACGCCAGGAGCCCTGCCTCGAGCAAGCTGTAAGCTCACGGAGGTGGCAATGCTGCTCTGGAGCCTGCCTGAGCCCTCCACCGAGGAGGCACGGCAGCTCCGGAACCAGCTCAAGGACCTCCTGGAGGATGCGGCCGTCCTCCAGGCGAAAAGTTCAGCATCACGCCATCGTGGCGCTGAAAGCCACCAACGTGGCGGTGTGACACGCCATGAGCGCGAGGCCTCGGTACGTCCCGAGGCCCCGAGGGCCCCGTCAGTTCACCAACGGCTTGGCAAGGACGTCGACGTCCGAGCCATCCTTCAAGCCCGCGGTCGGCGAAAGACCGATGGAGCCGCACGAGGCTACCATGTCCATCGGGGCGGGCGCTACGACTCGGATGAGGATCGCGAGCCCTCACCTGAGCCTTCGGGTCCTCGCGTCTTCAGCGAGGCCATACGAAGGGCCAGATTCCCGCCCCTGTTTCGACACCGGCTAACATAGTCAAGTATTCAGGGAAAACCAACCCCGAACTGTGGCTAGCGGATTATCGTCTTGCGTGCCAGCTTGGCGGTGCGCAGGATGATCTTATCATCATCCGCAACCTACCCTTGGTCCTTGCCGACTCTGCAAGAGCTTGGCTGGAACATCTCCCCCCGCGGTTGATCTTTGACTGGAGCGATCTGGTCAAGATCTTCGTAGGGAACTTACAGGGCACGTACGTGCGCCCAGGCAACTCCTGAGATCTCAGAAGCTGCAAACAGAAGCCGGGCGAGTCCCTCAGGGACTACATCCGGCGGTTCTCTAAGCAGTATAAAGAGCTGCCCCAGGTCGCCGACTCCGACGTCGTCGGAGCATTTGCTGCAGGGACTTCCTGCAAAGAGCTCGTTCATGAGCTCGGACGCCAGACCCCCACCAGCGTCTCCGAGCTCATGAAGATAGCAACCAGCTTCGCCTCGGGAGACGAGGCGGTGGGAGCCCTCTTCTCCAACCCAAAGGGCAAACGGAAGGAGGAGGCCCCTGAGGGCACCTCTTCCCGAGGCCCGAACAGCAAGAAGAAGAAAGGGAAGGGAAAGGCCCCCCTCCACAGCGACTCGCTCGTGGCAGCTACCGAGCCCAAGAGGGAACGACCCCCTCGGGGCCGCTTCGACGAGATGCTCAACAAACCGTGCCCTTACCATCAGGGTCCGGTGCATCTCACACTCGGGCTATGTGTGATGCTCAAAACACACTATAGCCGACAGGCGTTCAAGGACGACACCGGCAAGAAGCCCGCCAGGGATCAGGAGGACAAGGACGGGAAGGACGGTGAGTTCCCACCCGTCGACAAGTGCCTCATGATCTTCGGCGGGCCCGGGACTGCTCCTACGCCGCGACAGCGAAAGCGCGAGCGCAAGGAGGTCTACTCCGTCGGACCAGCGACACAGCGCTTCCTCGACTGGTCCCACGACGCCATCACCTTCAGCCGGGACGATCACCCGGACTACGTCCCATTGCCGGGACGTTACCCACTCGTTGTCGACCCCGTCGTCGGCAAGACGAGGCTCTCCAAAGTCCTCATGGACGGAGGCAGTGGTCTCAACATTCTCTACGCTAAGACCCTAGACTTGATGGGGATCAGCCGCTCGCTCCTCCGGGCCACGACGTTCCCGTTCCACGGGATAGTACCCGGGAAGATAGTGCAACCCCTCAGGCAGATCGAGCTGCCCGGCTACTTCGGGACTCCTGATAACTTCAGGAAGGAGATCCTGACTTTTGAGGTGGTAGGCTTCCACGGCACCTACCACGCCATCCTCGGGAGGCCATGCTATGCCAAGTTCATGGCGGTCCCGAACTACACCTACCTTAAGCTCAAGATGCCTGGGCCAAAGGGGGTGATCACCATCGGCGCTTCCTACCAGCACGCGTACCAGTGCGACGTCAAGTGCTGCGAATACGCCGGCGCGCTGATGGAGTCCGAGGCCCTCATTGTTGACCCCGAGAGGATGGCAAAAGAGGTCCCCGACCCGAAGAAGGCCACGGACACCTTCGAGCCCGCTGAGGGGGTGAAGGAAGTGCCCCTCAACCCGAGCTCCCCCGATGGCAAGGTGCTGAAGATCAGCACCACCCTCGACCCGAAATAGGAGGCTGTGCTCGTCGACTTCCTCCACAAACACGCCGACGTGTTTGCATGGAGTCCCTCGGATATGTCAGGCATCCCGAGGGAGGTCGCCGAGCACTCCTTGAACATCCGGGCCGGGTCCAAGCCGGTGAAGCAGCGCCTGCGTCGATTCGACGAGGAGAAGCGCCGGGCCATCGGGGAGGAGGTGCAGAAGCTTTTGGCGGCCGGATTCATCAAGGAGGTCTTCCATGCAGAGTGGTTAGCTAATCCTGTTTTGGTTAAGAAGAAAAATGGAAAATGGAGAATGTGTGTTGATTACACTAGTTTAAATAAATCTTGTCCTAAATATACATTTCCATTACCTCGCATTGACCAAATAGTTGATTCCATTGCTGGCTGTGAGCGACTTTGCTTTCTTGATGCATATTCCAATTACCATCAGATTCGTATGAAAGAGTCCGACGAATTAGCGACTTCTTTCATTACTCCTTTCGGCACATATTGTTACGTAACTATGCCATTTGGCCTCAAAAACGCGGGCGCGACTTACCAGCGTTGCATGCCCAAAGTTTTGGGGACCTCATTGGGCGGACCGTTGAGGCTTACGTAGACGATATAGTGATAAAATCTAGGAAGGCAAGCGAGTTAGTAGCCGACCTAGAAAAGGCGTTCGAATGCCTCAAAAAGCGAAACATAAAGCTAAACCCCAAGAAGTGCGTTTTCGGGGTCCCTCGGGGCATGCTCCTCGGGTTCATCGTTTCCGAGCGTGGCATCGAAGCCAACCCGGAAAAGATATCGGCCATCACACAGATGGGTCCGATTCGGAATCTCAAGGGTGTGCAAAAGCTCATGGAATGTCTTGCGGCCTTGAGTCGATTTATCTCAAGGCTCGGCGAAAAGGGACTTCCCTTGTATCGGTTGCTAAAGAAAAATGAGCACTTTACCTGGACCACCGAGGCCCAGGAAGCCCTCGAAAGGCTTAAGGCTCTGCTTTCAAAAGCACCAGTTCTCGTGCCTCCTATGAAAGATGAGAATCTCTTGCTGTATGTCGCTGCTACTAACCAAGTTGTGAGTGCAGCAATCGTCGTAGAACGGCAAGAAGAAGGGCACGCCTTACCGGTACAGCGACCGGTCTACTTCATCAGCGAGGTCTTGTCCGAGACCAAGACACGCTACCCTCAGATCCAGAAGCTGGTGTACGCGATCATTCTTGCTCGGCGCAAGTTGCGGCACTACTTCGAATCCCATCCCGTGACTGTGGTATCATCCTTCCCCCTCGGGGAGGTGATCCAGAATCGGGAGACGACTGGGAGGATCGCTAAATGGGCTATCGAGCTCATGGGCGATGGCATCACCTACGCGCCACGCAAAGCCATTAAGTCCGAAGTGCTTACGGACTTCGTGGCAGAATGGACTGAGACGCAGCTACCGCCACTCCCGACCCACGAGGAGTATTGGGTCATGTACTTCGACGGGTCGATGATGAAGACTGGTGCCGGCGCAGGCATCGTCTTCGTCTCGCCCTCAGGTCCGGCTCAAGTACTTACTACGGCTACACTTCACGGCTTCCAACAACGTGGCCGAATACGAGGCTCTGGTCAACGGTCTCCACATCGCCATCGAGCTCGGGATCCAGCGCCTCAAGGTCCGAGGGGACTCCCAGCTCGTCGTGGACCAGGTCATGAAGGAGTCGATGTGCCAGAACCCCAAGATGGCCGCCTACTGCAAGCTGGTGCGGTTGCTCAAGGAAAAATTCGACAGCCTTGAGTTCAACCACATCGCGCGTCGGTACAACGAAGAGGCTAACGAGTTGGCGAAAATCGCATCCGAAAAGGCTACGGTCCCGACGGCCATATTTGTCAATGACCTCCACAAGCCCTCCGTCAGCGTAGATCCCCCGGGAGCCAAGGGGAAGAAGACCCCTGAGACCCCGGGAGAACTCGGAGCGTCTTCAAGCCATGCAAGCCCATCGGGGGCTGCCGACCCCTTCGACAAAGGGGAGCCACCCGTGACCCTGGCTGAAGACGGCAACGAAGCCGTGGCGATGGAGATTGAAGCCGAGATGGACGACGACGAACCGGACTGGCGTGAGCCGCTGGTCAGCTGGCTTGTCCGAGGAATCTTACCCTCGGACAAAACCAGAGCACGACGGCTGGCACGTAAAGCTAAGTCTTTCACGATGATTGACGGCGACCTCTATCGACGGAGTGCCTCGGGCGTCCTCCAGTGCTGCATTCCCTTCAGTCAAGGCAAACGCCTACTCGAAGAGATACACGCCGGAGCCTGCAGTCACCACGCCGCACCAAGAACTCTAGTCGGTAACGCCTTTCGACAAGGCTTCTACTGACCAACCGCCGTGGCCGATGCCACCGAGGTGGTATGCTCTTGTGAGGGATGCTAGTACTACGCTCGGTAGACACATCTCCCGGCCCAAGCTCTCCAGACGATTCCCCTCACTTGACCATTCGCCGTATGGGGACTGGACCTTGTCGGGCCCCTCCAAAAGGCGCCCGGGGGCTTCACCCACTTGCTTGTCGCCATTGACAAGTTATCAAAGTGGATCGAGGCCCGACCGGTCTCCCAAATCAGCTCGGCACAAGCGGTGTTATTCTTCATCGACATTGTCCATCGGTTTGGCGTCCCGAACTCCATCATCACTGACAACGGCGCGCAGTTCACCGGAAAGAAATTTTTGGCCTTCTGTGACGAGTACCACATACGAGTGGACTGGGCAGCCGTAGCCCACCCAAGAACGAACGGCCAAGTAGAACGTGCCAATGGCATGATTCTCCAAGGCCTTAAGCCGAGAATATTCAACAGATTGAATAAGTTCGGCAAGAGGTGGCTGGCCGAACTCCCAGCAGTGATATGGAGTCTAAGGACTACGCCAAGCCGAGCCACGGGCTTCACGCCCTTCTTCCTGGTGTACGGTGCCGAGGCCGTCCTCCCTACGGACTTGGAGTACGGCGCCCCGAGGGTCCGAGCCTATGATGAACAGGGCAATCAGACCTACCGCGAAGACGCGTTGGACCAAGTCGACGAAGCCCGGGACATGGCCCTGTTGCACTCGGCCAAGTATCAGCAGTCACTACGCAAGTACCATGCTCGGCGCATCCGGGGCCGAGCCTTCAGCGTAGGCGACTTGGTGCTGTGGCTCAGGCAGGACAACAAGGGGCGCCACAAGCTCACACCACCGTGGGAAGGGCCATTCATCATCGCCGAGGTGCTACGCCCCGGCACGTACAAGCTTGCAAATGAGAAGGGCGAGGTATACAACAACGCTTGGAACATCGAACAGCTACGTCGCTTCTATCCTTAAGATTTCGAGCATTATACAATTTGTAAAATCTTGAAATCAATAAAAAGACCCGAGTTCTACTCTTTTTACCTGATTTTTAGATTTTCGATCCGAGCCTACACTCGGGAGTAAAATGACCTTTCATTTCACCGCGCATTAAAAAAGAGAGGCTCGGCTTAACCTATGGAAAGGCCGACCCTCCCTCGGGGGCTAGGACGGGGGGAACCCCCGGACTCTCCCGAGCCTCAACGATTTTGAAAACACAAAAATTTCAAAACCCGTTGAAATCGTTTCTCCCTAAAACATGCTTCTCTCCTAAAACCAAGTGTGAACTTATAAGAATTGGAAGAGTAAGAGAGGTCCCAGAGGACAGAGCCGGCCGAGCTGAGGAGACCGCTTACGCCCCAGGGCTACAGCATCTCCCCTCGCCACTCCGTGTTCGAAGGCTAACTCGCACTCGGAAGAAAACTTATAGGAGCTACGTTCGGCAAAGGGAGGAGGCTCGGGAAGAAACAACTAAGCCTTCTTTCTGCCAAAGCTCTTAGGACATCGGCTGTGTCTACGCTGCTAAAGCTACGACACCCGAAAAATATCCCCCGAGACTCGATGGCCCGGGCACAGGATTGGCAAGAAAAAACGTCTAAGGAAAAAAGCACGAAACGAAGCAAACATGCAGCAAATATTTACATATATACAAAGGCCACGAAGGGCCACATTGTTTGTTTACTCCCAGCCACTCACGAAAAGCTACTTTTTACAAGGGCACTACGGCCCGGCTGTTCTTCATGGCAGGTCCAGGGGAGGGAGTTCGACTTCGGCTTCGAAGAGGCCCGCCAGCGCTTCTCCTGGATCCTTCATCAAATCCTCCAGCGCCAGGAGCTCGGCGTCATCGGCCTCAAGGAAGCCTTCACTGACAAGGCCGGCGTCAAAATTCCCATAGTGGGACTTTACGACCGCCAGTGTCTTCTGGACGCCCGTCAGAAGGGCCTCCTTGACCCGGCCGCCGACGCTGCCATAGAGTGCCTCCAGTCGGCTTCGGAGCGAGATCCCCAAAGGTTCCCCACTGGTGCCGATGGAGTCACATAGCGCGCGTGCCGCCTTCTGCAGTTCCAGGTGATCGGCCGCCTCGCCGTCATAAGCCGCCTGGAGAACTGAGGGAGCAAAACATGGAGGTGAACAAAAATGCAGCAAGCAACCAAGACGAACAGAACGGAAAAGCACAACACTGCACATACCGCCAGCCTCTTCCCGAGCCTTCTGTGCCTCCTTCCGGGCCGAGTCCGCCGCGCCAACCACCAGACGCAACGCCTCCTGAGTGTCACTCAGGTCGAGAGCCAAGGCCTCAGCGACAGAGGTCTTCTCGGCGGTAAGCTGTCGGGCGGCATCGCGCTCCCTCGTCGCCTCAGCCAGGGCGCCCTCCAGCTCCCGCCCCCGTATTGCCGAGGCAGCGGCTTGGCCCTTCGCCTCCGTGACCTCCTCCTTCAAGATGGTGTTGTCAACACTCACTTCGGCGAGCTTGGAGGTCACGGCGGTGAGCTCGCTCTGGGCACGGGCAAGGGCTTTTCCCTTGAGGTCAAGCTGCTTCCAGAGCCCGAGCCCGCCGCGGAGGAAGCGGGACTTGTCCCAGAAGGTATGCATGAGGTCCTGGAAAGGAGAGAGGAGCGGAGACGGTAAAAACGATGCTCATGCACAGGTAAAATTACGAAACACGGAGGCTCACCTGAAGCTAGGCTGGGAGCTCCGTCTCGAGGACGTCGGCGATCGCGCGGAGACCCACCGCCGACTTGAACCCGAGCACCTAAATGGCGTCCCATTTGGGAGCCTCGAGGTCGTCCCGGAGCTAGAAGACGGGCGGCGCTTGAGGATCCGCCCGGTCCGCCCACTCGATCCGGGAGGTGGTCAACTCCCGAGGCCGGGGCTGCCTCAGTGCCAACGCCCACGGGCCTTCCTCGTGAGCGAAGGAAGCCCCTGCATCGACGTCCACGACCGCCGAGCCCGCGGGGCAGGCTCCGTGGGGGCGGCATCGGCTGATCCTCCCGAGGTGCCTCCAGAACTGACAACCGAGGCCTCGGGAGCTCGCGCTGGCGCTGCCTCTAGGTCGATGACGGGCGCGACGTTGGTAGCCACGGCCGGAACGGTCCCTCCCGAAGGAGGAACCTCGGACGTCACGATCGGACCCGAGGGGGGACGGATTTCCTCGTCCGTCGAGCGGGCGCTCCCCCCGGCCGTGTCGTGGTCCTGCACCTTCAGGACCTTCAGGTGCGACACCTGGAGGTCGGACCCCGAGCGCTTCCTGAAGCAACGAAGGAAGAAAGGAACGTTCGGACAAGATCTCCAACGAAAAGAATTACAGGTAAAGACACCTACCTCATCTTAGGAACCACCCTCCTCTTCTTCGCCGCCCCCGTGCTCGGCGAGGCAACGGACGGCGTGGGCCACGCCGGCTGCGGAGGAGTGGGCGCCACCTCGGCGTCCGGGCCAGCACCGCCCTGAGGCGAGGGCCCTGCCTGGGCGCCAGGGGTCGCCTCGACGTCGTCGCCCCTCGGCGGGGAAGCTTGAGTCTGGGAGGACCCCAGCTCAAGTTCTGGCGTCTTGGCGCGGGTCGGCTCCGGCTCCGACGGTCTCCGCTCACCGCTCCCCCCGCCTTCGGCCGTCGCGCCGATCAACGACGCGTCGGAGGGGAGGGTGCGCGGAAACAGGATCCCCCCGGTCCCGCCGGCAGCAGCCAGGCTTGGCTCGGGCGCCGGGTCCGGGCCCGTTCCCGGCCTCTCCAGCGAGCCCTCGCGGCCGCTAGAAGGCGGAGCCGTGGCTCCGGTAATCACGATGCCAGAGACCGCGCCTTTAGACGCAGACTCCGGTAGTTTTGCTTGGGGGCTTGGGTCACGAGCCCCCGCACATCCGCCGGCGGACGCCGACATTGGAGCCTTCCCAGGCTCGTCGGCACCCACCGCGGGCTTTGTGGCCACGAGGGGCCGGTCCAACACCGTGAAATCAAAATCTTCTTCTTCTTCTTCTTCATCCTCCTTGTCATCTTCGTCGGAGAGGGTGTCCTCCTCCGGCTCCCCCGCCTCATACGGCGACAGCGGCGCTGGGAGGATTCCTCCATCTTCCGAGCTCTCTTCTGCTTCAACGCAGTCTTCCGGTCCTTCTCCGCCCAAAGGCGGTTCTGGGTTCGCTGAACCTTGTCCTCCGGGACAGGCGGAAGGGAAGGCTTCCCGGTCCTTGAAAGACCCTGCGATGGGAGAAATCAGGAAAAAGACAGAGGAGCCACAAACTCGACGGAGCGGATGATGCTCACCAGCGCGATGAAGCCCGTGCGGGGGCGCATGGGTATCCGGTTCACCTCGTCCCAGGCATGGTAACCGCCCACCATGTACCTAACACGGCGCATCACCTCTTGCCGGCCGATGTCCTGGGGAAGCATCGTCGTGCCCTCCCACGGCTTCCCGATGAGCATCCGGTTCAGCGCCATCCTGCGGTCCATCAGCGGCAGCACCGTCCGCGCATGGAACTGCACCGCCACGGCGGCTCCCGTGAGACCCCGGTCGCGCGGCGTCTGGAGCGCGTTGAAGTAGGCGTTTAGGTGCTTGGCCTCCTTAGCCGGGCACCCCCACTCCCACTGAGGGAGGGGAGCGATGAACGCCCTTCCCGTATACTTGGGGAAGGCGTCCCCGTTGTTGCGGAGGTAGAACCAGCCGTGGTGCCAGCCCTTGTTGGAGGTGGGGGCCTTGCAGGAGATGTACTCGCCGGAGTGGATCACGAAACCGCAACCCCCCACACGCGGGATCTCCTGCGGCTTCTTCGAACCGGCCGCCTTGGTGTACCAGTCGACGCGGGAGATACAACACCATAGGTTCCAGTGCGGGGGTACCCCGAGGTAGCCCTCGCACAGGGCGGTGAAGATCGACGCCTGCGTGATGGAGTTGGCGGTGAGGTTGTGGAGCTCCAGCCCGTTGTAGAAGAGCAACGCTCGGCAGAAGCGGCTCACCACGTACCCCTCATCGTGTTTTGGCTCGTCGTCGTCGTCCGACGGCACGACCCACTCCGGGCGCTCCGCGTCGGTGCGGGGGCGTAGGAGCCCTAGCTCAACGAGCCGCTCCAAATCCTCCTCCGTCATGGCACTGCACGGCCACGGCTCCAGCCTAAGAATGCCGGCGGCGGCGGCCGCGGCGGCGGTGCGAACAGGGGAGGAGGCCATGGCAAGCTAGAGAAGAAATGCTGTGGGAAGGCAACGATGTCGGCCGCGGTGGTGCTTCTCACTCGAGCGAGCAACGAAGGCGAGAGGGTGGACGGCGAAAGCAAGAAGGCGAGCGGCTGCGCGAGCAAATTGCTAGGGTAGAAAGAAAAAAAAATCATGAGTTTTTCTTATATACCTAGGCGGCGGATTGTGGGCGGATACGGAGGATCTGCCGCATTAACTGCGCGGGGCCCGCCACGATCCCCGCATCGCCGCCGGCCTCGCGCACGCAACCGCCTCGACTGCCCCGAACCGTCACGTCCGTCAAGCTGCGCGCCTCAAATGGTGAGCCAAATCATTACGCCCGCTCGCCTCGATCCCGCCGATACATTCTCCTTCTCGACGAAGGAACCTCGAGCTCGGACGCCCGTTACGTTCTCAGAGGATCGAAGACTGGCCCACAGTGGCTCGAACAGTCGCCCCAGGGAAACCGAGTTAGGGACAGCTAGCGGATGGGTCACAAAAACGGCTAGTATCCCGACGCCCGAAGCGTCACAAGGGACATCCCGTGCTGTGTCCAAGTCCCAGTAGTGAGTGGATTACGTGGAATCCCTTTGTGGGAGGCATCAGGCCCTCGGGACCCGTCGATGGGACCCGACATCCACTAATTGACCCTCGGGAAACATTTGGAGTGTGCTCAGGCCACTAGCCGACCCCCAACGAACGGGGCACGGACCTCCACTTGGACCAACCCGTTTGTAGCTCACCGGAAATGCCGACTCATGCCCCAACAGGGAAGTCGAGCAGGACCAAACATTCCTCTTCCCGAAAAAAGAGCGTGAAGGTCGATTTAAAAAGACAGGGAAGAGCCCGATCGATCTCCAATACGAAAACGGAGGCTCGGGAATCTATCCTGCACCTTGGAAAGACCACCGAATGACCTCCCTTACGCGATGGGAGGCTCGGGGGCTCCGCTTTCAAGGGAACAACTCCCCTAAATAAATCAAAAAACATCCGAGGACTAATAATCACGATTTTAAGCCATTGGAGGGATATAATATCCCTCCAAAGCCTCGGGGGCTACACCCGGCGGGTACGCTCGCGCGCAACCACCGGAAAAAACAACCTATACTTCATCTCCTCGACAGGAAGCCACAGCTGTGACCCTGCGGAGGAGTGCCTTCACTCCACCACAGGCTCGGGGGCTACTGTCAGGTACCAAAGTATGGGGTATCCAACTTCGATGCAAAAACACACATTCCCAGCACGACCCAGCCCAAGTAAGGCCAGCGGAAGCCTACAAGGCCACACCTGCAGAAGCCCATGACGATGCTGCATCAACGCCAACCTACCCTCGGGAAAGCGGCACCCTCGGGCGCCAATTCTCCGATTCGCCCGAGCCTCCCCGAGAGAGCTCGGGAGAGCGGCACCCTCGGGCGCCAATTCTCCGATTCGCCCGAGCCTCCCCAAGAGAGCTCGGGAGAGCGGCACCCTCGGGCGCCAATTCTCCGATTCGCCCGAGCCTCTCCGAGAGAGCTCGGGAAAGCGGCACCCTCGGGCGCCGATTCTCCGATTCACCCGAGCTTCCCCATCCCCCTCGAGCGCAATCCCTCAAAGGCATCCAATGCATAGTTGACGTCAGTGGAGCAATCTTGGACCACAAGAGACCTCTCTGACCACTTTACAAGCACTGTCCCGTCAGGCGAGATTCTCGACACGACTGTGCTTCGCACGCGCACGACGACCATACCACCTGTCAGGATTTCCCTGGCGACGGATTTGATGGACCCACTACGGCCATCCACTCCCCGGTATGGTCTACGGTGCACCGCCCCGTTTTCCGCCGGGATCTACCAACTACGACTACGACAGTCCAAGCGCCTGATGACGGGCTACGCAAGAACGGGAAAGGCACCTACTGCACTGTCCACTCGAAAGGACGAGCACGCCTTCCATCAGGGCCTATCTGACCCTCGGGAAACACTGTCCGGAAGCCGGAAATGTGCCCGAGGAAAGATATCGCCCTGCTCCGTTCCATCACGCCTCCAGGAGTCCCGAGCCTCTAGAGACAACGCCCCGAGGCGACTCTCCCTCTTGTCACCTCGTGCGGAAGGACAGCCATCAGACGTGTCAGGTGTGACACTACGTCATGCCGTAATCCCGACGACTATTGCCGCCTTGGAACTCGCCAAGATCGTACCAACTACTACGGCCATACCCCTGAGACGCGGAGACAAGACCGTAGCTGACGACAGTCAAACAGACAACAACTCCCCAGTGTAACATACATGGCAATGTACGCGCTGCCCTTGCCTCTCCCTTGTGACTATAAAAGGGAGAGCAGAGGCCAGCCTTAGGGATCCCTCAGGTTTTAAGTTCTTGAGCTCTCGCACACACCACATACTACAACAAACAATCTGTACGCACTTAGACACTCACAAGAGACTTGGGAGCACTTCCCTCTCTCGCCCAGCTTGTAACCCCTACTACAAGCACCCCGGTGCAAGGCAACAAGACTCTCCTCTCCACTGGACGTAGGGCCCTCTTCGCTTGAACCAGTATAAACCTTGTGTTCCCCCTTGCACACCACCCGTAACCTCAACCGCAAAACACAAATTTACTAGTCGGTGTTAGCCCCGCTAAAACTAGCACCGACAGCTGCTGGTGCCCGTCGCTCGTCGCCCCGCCGCGGGCTCCTCCTCCCCCTCCTCCTCCTCACGCCTCGTCCTCGCCGGCGACCGCACCCTTCTCGTCCTCGCCCCCGCCGCTTCCACTGCCCCGCCGCGGCGCCCTAGGGTTCGCTGGAGCTCCGGCGAGGCCTAGGGCGCTTACGGTGGCTGCCCTCCTTCCCCGTCCTCACCTTTCTTCTGCGGCGACGCCTCACCACTCACCTGCTCCTTCTTCCATGGCGGCGGCGGCCATGAAGCTCGCCGCAACGCCCCCGCCCCTCCTTGGTCCGGCCACCTCCCCTGCTGCCAGAACCCTAAGGCTGCCCGACCTCCTCCCCACCGCCTGGCCGGCCCGTCTCCCCGGGGCCCTTCCTTCTAGGCCCGTCGAAGTTGGGCTGGGGAGCCGTTGCCGCCGCCGCCGCTTCTCCTCTCCCCTTCTTCTCTTCTTTCGCGAATCTTATGGGAGAAGGCCGAGCAGGCGCAGATCGGACAGTGGAGGACGTCGCCTAATGGTTTGCAAAACCATCAGGCGATTGCCGGTGAGTAAATCTCATTTCTTTATGATAGGGGAACTCCCAACTTATTATAAGGTACTAAGTTTTCTCAGGTTGTTCATGACAATATCCTTAACTACCTTGTCAGTACAAAGTTGTTTCTAATCTCTTTTACTTTTGCCTTATGTTTTTAGACCTCATTTTAGACATCTCCATAACAAACAATTGAAATAGACTAATAAACGAGCCAACGTTTTGTCTGTAATGTTTTCCATGTAAGCTGCTCCTCTATGAAGTGACTGCGAACAGGGTGGAAGTGCCAAGCCTCAGATCATCTTACACGAAACCATTTCAAGATTAATCTGTATATGTGAGAAACATTAGGTTCTATGAGGTATTCAAGTTTCGCTGATGCTCTATTTAAAAAACGCTGCTTTTGGCTGCTAAGCTAAGGGAACGGGGCGACGCAGCATGCTTAGATTCCGCGACGCTGACACGCTGTCGTCCCTAAACTGGAACGTTAACCAGTGGGTGATTGTTTACACCCGGCTGGAGTACGAGTGGTTGCTTGCGTAGTTGCGTTTGAGTCTCCTGCTAATCTCTGACGCAGCCGCAAACGCCAGAGAATCGAAAAAATGGGTACTCTCTGCTCTCCTATCGTACTATCGTTTTAACCTTTCTAGATATCATGTTTGATCATTTATTTTATTTAAAAAATTTATATAAATATCATGTATCTTTTTATGATTTGTTAAATTATTAGAGATATTTTAATAATTATTTATTAATTTTGTATTTTATATAAAATTTTTAAATAAAATGAACGATCAAATACAGTTTTTAAAAAATTTAAAACAAACCAAGCGAGCACTCCTACTCCCTAGATAGCGCGTGCAGGTGCAGCTGCGCGGCTCGAGGAATGCGGCAATGGCAAGTGGGGCCGACGCACCCGCTCGCGGGTGGGCGCTGCAGGGAGCAGACCCTGTAGTCTGAAAGCAGTTTTTGGAGCGTACATGTTCAGCGTTGTTTATCTTAGTGGTCTATACTGTGTTTTAAAATACGTGTAATACAAAATAGGAGTGAAAAGAATTAGAAACCGTGTATAACATGGATCTCAAAACGAAAATAAATGGCTCAGATAGATAGTGCTGAGCATGTGTTGCATTGTTGAGTCCGACGCTTGTTGGCCCCGCTCCTCAGCGCACGTGGATTAGCGGGTGTTTAGTTACTCTCTAAAATTCCAAAACTTTCTTCACATTAATTTTACGGCATATACATAGAGTATTAAATGTAGATAAAACTTTTGCATGTTTGTACAGTTTGCCTGTAAATCACGAGACGAATCTTTTGAGTCTACTTGAGCTATAATTAGACATTTATTATAAAAAATTTCTCGCTACTACAGTGCTAAAATCCCAAAAATTTTGGGATCGAAACACCCCTAGATCAGATCAGCAACGGCAACGCTAGGCCTGGGATGGACGGCATCGTGACGTGGGCCCGTTGCTCAGTGGGAATATGGGTCGACGCGGTGGTGACTGGTGAGCGTGAGTTCGACACCGGGGGAATGGCCAGCGAGTCGCGACATCCCCGGGATGGGGATAGACGGATAGGCACGTTGCCCGCCGCTGGTAATGAGTGGCGGCGTGGCCGGATGCGGCGATGGCAACAGAGGAGCGTATTCACGGGATTGCCACTGAGATCGCTCGGATTCTTTTTGTTCTAATTCTCCTCTTCCCCCACCGAAAACTAACCTCGGAACCTGACCAAATACTCAGGCTAACGACGATCTAGAGAAACAGTAAAATAGGGGATATAATAATAATTTTCAGATAAGTGGGGAGAGAATTCTCGCCGGCAGAATCGACCGCCGCCGCCCGCCAACCCGCGGCCTGCGGTCCTGCTGCTCGATCTTCGACGGCTGATGAGTTGACTGGACGGGGAAATGGAAAAAGTCTCAACTCTACGACTCATACGGGGGCATACGGTGCAGGAGGAGATTAGCTCACTTGAGATCGGCACGGATTGTCTGACTTGCTGAAGGTAAGTCGCAGCTAACTTACCTCCTGTCCGATGCCACTCATTTGGCATCCAATGGCTGAGCCAAGAAACAACTTTTCCACTTCAAATAGAAGATCCCAGCTGTGGTTTTGGCCCAAATACAGCCCAACTAGGAATTATGTGCAACGGACAAATAACAGAGACTTCTACTAAGAATTTTCACAGCAGAATTAAACAAGCATTTTACTAACTATTTTCAATGGCTACATGCTCCAAATAACCAAAATACACTCCACCAAAAGGCACCACTACATCATACATATATGTAAAATTAGCCATAATGTTAGGGCTAAAAACAAAATAATCTTCACCAAAAGCCATCTGTTAGTGCACATGTGTGTAGTTGGGTATGCGGCGTCGTCAGCACGAGCGAAGCTAGGTAGGTGGCAGCTGAGATGTGACGGAGCTTGGGCGGCGGCGACGCAGACGCAAGAAGAGCTGGGCAGCAATCACGGCGGATGCGGGCGACGGTAAGTACTCGCTAGAAAGAATAGTATGAGATTCGTGCCGGTAACTTGATAAACTTCAACCAAGTTTATAGAGATTAATATTAATATTTATGTCTCAATCATGATTTATTATAAAAATATATTTTGTCATTAATTTATTGATATTTATTTTGTATTTTAAATGTTTCTACTTTTTTATATAACTATAATCAAAATAAAAATCAATTGACTTCTCAATAAGTGATAATTGTATTCTTTTTGGATGGAGGGAGTAGTAGAATGCGTGGATACACGCAAAACTCAACAGTAGACCACGCAGACGCGGTCCCAGCTGAGGAGGCGACGCAAGCACGCGCGCATCATCTCCGAAACATGATGCGCCTACTCCCTTCATCTCCGAATAAGTTTTTTTTATTTTTAGATTTCACGTTTAACCATTTGTCTTATTCAAAAATTTTATACAAATATTATTTATTTTGTTATAACTTAGTCTATCATTAAAGATACTTTACTGATGATTTATTTATTTTATTATTTGCATAAAATTTTTGAATAAGACGAACGGTTAAACATAAAGTCTAAAAGTCAAAAAAAATCAACCTATTTAGAGACGGAGGGAGTAGATTTTTTAGCAGGCATCGTAGGAACAAACCGAGCTGGGTTGGGCCACGAAAGACATTTGGGTTGTGATTTGGGAAGTGAGAAAGGTGCTCTTTATCAACCGTTGGATGACAAATGAGTGGCATCGGATAGGAGGTAAGTTAGCTGTGACTTACCTTCAGTAAGTCAGACAATCCACACCGGCTTGAGACGGGGACGAGTAAATATGCCTTTTATGCTCCTTTTCTTCACGTTGCGTTTTGGGACGAGTAAATATGCCTTTTTCTTTGTTGGGTCATGATTTCCGTGCTCTTGTGTAAAAATAGTAATTTGCATTTCAGAGTTGTTTTTTTTTATAAACTAGTAAGTGTCATTGCATTTCAGAGTTGCTTTTTTTATAAACTAGTAAATGCCCTTGGTGCTAGCATACAACTTAATGCCCTATTTAGATACACTACCAATTACTAAAAGTTCCATCACATCAATGTTTGGACATAGCATAGAGCATTAAATGTTGATGAAAATTGAAAACTAATTTGATAACTTCGCAAAAAGCTACAAGACGAATCTTTAAGTCTAGTTAGGTCATGATTGGACACTTATTGTAAAAGTTAGAACATTACTACCAGTGGCGAAGCTAGAAATTTTTTAGAGCCTATGCGTAATAATACGCCAAGCTAACAGTGACGAACAAGACATACTAACATGTTTCTTATAAACTATAAAATACATATAAAATTAGGAAATAATGATACTCACTCCGTTTAAAAATAGATATCATTCTTACTTTATGAGAAGTCAAAGGCTATTAGCTTTTGACCACATATATATATATATATATATATATATATATATATATATATATATATATATATATATATATATATATATACACACACACATATATATATATAATATTAATATCTATAGTATATATATAATTAGTATCATTAGATAGATCGACGAATATGCTTGAATAATAAATTTCGCTCTGAATCCTACGACTGAGTTTATTTTTTCTCTCATAACAATTCAGTCGTAGGATTCAGCTCAGCCGAATAGAATGTTATTTAGAAGTATAGATGTTCCACGCATTTTCATAAACTCAGTCAAAGTTACGAAAGTTTGACCTCCACGTATCACATAGCGAACAAAGGAAGTAGAATCAAATTAAAATATTTAAATGATTTTTCAATACACAAGTTCACAGTTTAGATAATGAAACACAAAAGATAAACATAAAAGCTAATTGGTAATTGGCTCCGTAATTGGGGAACCCGGCCAATGGCCCCGGGTGGCCGGGCCTTGGCTCCGCTCATGATTACTACGGTAAAAAATTTACAAAATAAACAATCGAGACACCCCTTGGGCTACATTTTTGCACGGCCTTTTCTGTCTGCTCCCGGCATCGTTTTATGCCGAGGTGAAATAAGGTATCATTTGGTACGATTTCACTTTGGTAGTGAAGCTTTTTTTATTATTGTTTTAGCTACATGAACAACTACATTGGCACAGCTAGAGCTGTTTTGTTAAATTGTTGGGATAATAATGCCCTTCTTTTAACTTTAATTATATATTTGTCTCTGTTTTTAAAGTGAAACATCCCCGATTTTCCACGAAGAGAAAATCCACAGAATGAGATATAATGTGATAAAACCAAAGATTGATCTCATCGCATTATCATATATCAGTTGATATTAAAGTCATACATCGAGAATATTTACAAAATATTATATCAACTGAGTGGACACCTATTACAAGGTTAATCTAGCAGAAGCATATCTAGTCTTCATCAGAGTTGGCGGAATATGTTGTCGAGTAGAGGCTCCTCCTTCACGGGTATCATCAGAGTCATTCTTGGCGCAGCATAGTCTTCATCTCCTGAACTAAACTTGAGCGTAGGCACGAGACCGTCTAATCTTTCGTATCTCACTATCTCTGTTAGTCAGGTAATCTGCACACCGCCAGATATGTGCAGGCCATGGTCAGCACCGATGAGCTTTAGTGAAAAAGAGAAAACAAAGGATCTGGCGATCCTAATATTTGGCTGTGGTTTGCATCCTAAGTGCATGCAAGATAGTATCCAGTAGTAAATATTATAATAGTTCGTCAAGTTTTAACCCATATCACCCATCTATCAGTCCATCCTAAAATCCATCAACCCACCCATACACCACCTCACACACACACCTCACGCTCAGTCGACAGGCCCAACTCCCTCTCGGGTCCTGTCTCAAAGGCACATTGCCACGCCGGGCATACTGCCGGACAATCATCAACCAGGAGAGAAAAAAATATCGCTCTCTACACTAGACAGAGCTTCACAGGAAAGGTCCATAGCCGACGAATCGGCATATGTATCGATCGATCAACCATACATTCTGCAGAGGTTTCACTACTCACAAGATTAGCCATCATCGATGCTGTACAATCATCTAGGCAGAATTCCGGGTGCTTGCTTGCCTAGGTCGATGCCACCCTACCACTCAGCCCTGGGTAACTTCGGCCCTACGCCGAAACGCTGAGACTGGGAGACGCAGTACCGGGCCCAATCGGTGGTACAGCGCATCTAGAACGGTGCGGGAACTTCCTGCATCCGCCACCGCCCACCCTATCACCTTTCAACCTAGCAGTAGTGGCACCGCCCTACCAAGTAGTCCAGCCGTCTCCCGCCCATCAGAAGCGAGTGAGCAGTAAGGGATTCCCATAAACCTAGGCTAGTCCTTCCTAGGTTTGACCAAGCAGGCATCTCCTCTTTGGGGATACTCTCCCCGTGCCACCACGGCACCTCCATTCACGGGACTTCAATGCACATCCCGAAACCACCTCATAAGTCATTACCCGCCACAGGTATCTCTCGTGGGAATGCCCAGATGCAACTCCCGGCAAGACTTGCTTACACAGCTCGTCGTGTATCCCACTTGGTCGACTCGACCCTCACCACACACCCAAGACACACGCAGCACGCTCACATACCACCAGTCCGGCATCCCAAGCCAAACCATTCCCAGGGGTTCACCACCAGCATCACATCATAGATACAATGCGAGTGGAGTTAATAGATAAATATAGTGATGTAACATGCAAGCAACAGGTAGATAGAAATATGTATAAAAGAGCGTGAGCGCGAAGCCGGGTGGTATAGTGGAGTGGTTGCAAGCGGGGTAGTAACGGCTTAGGTAGTAACATGCATCATATACTAGCAAAGGAGTAAATATAAAGCGCTAGCAATTCTAGATCTGCAATGTCTAATAGGATTCTCTAAAAGAAGGTGCTGCCATGACACCTGCGTTGTCGAGGAAGTAGTGGTATGAGCACTCCTCAGTTAGTGTAGTCGTTCTGCTGGATCACCTCCTCCAGGGTGACTCCATTCCGCGGGTCCTTGCGCCGTCCATGTTCTCTTCTAGCGGGTCTCGATCCGATCGTCGCTAATCCGGAAACGGCTACTCCGCGAAGCAATACAATAAAACACCCAATACACCAAAAGACGACGGGACACGGGAAGATCCATTAATACAAGAGAAATAATAAAAGGTACACGATTTGGCCCTCTCGGCGTATGTCCAATTTCATCGGGCCAAAGAGAAATTAAGAGTGAGGTTTGCTATGCACAAGCTTATGTCACGGCCAAGCCAATATGGCTTTATAATAACTGGTTTAGGCTAGAGCTGATCCATAGCAAACACCACGGCTCACAATCTTCCGATCCGAACGCCACGGAGAAGACGGGGATCGGAGGACGGCCGATCAGAAGGAAAGAACAAGGAATTACCAATAATAAATGTTGCACAAAATAGTGCGAGTGTTCAATCCACTTGTAGGGCACCAAGGCTGTGATTCTAACGGGCACAATCATACAAGTGCTTAAACACCAAGAATTCAAGAGAGCGCGAGGGGAGAGGGAGGAGCTAGCTAGGCATGTCTATATCATATTCTCGGTCGCATCTTTAGTAAAGATGGTTTTAAGTAGTCGATCGGATCGACTCACATAGGTCCGAGATCTTGATATAGACCATAGCTTTACTAACTAAAAAGGGTTAGTCCGATCTTTGATCCAATCGCCATGAACAAGACGGGATCGAACAGAGCGGGCTATATGGAAATGAAGAGCGAGGAACATAATAACATGGTGGTCAACTTCTTCCAACGCACACGCCACGGCATAGACGTGGCATCAGAAGAGAGCGACACACCGGAGAATACAAGTGCACAAACCACTCATAGGGTACCACGACCTGGGTGCATTGGCACTAAGTCATTACTCGGATTCATAGCGATGCGGTTGTCACCGCAAGAATCAGAGGAATGCGACGGTCACGTAGGGTACGAGCATACGAGGGTTGGGCACGAAAAGTTAGAGAGCAGCATCGTGAGGTTGAGTTACATTCGCCATTACGGCCATGGCGAGACGAATCCCGCGGTCGCAATATCCGAATGAAGTACGATCCCACAACCGGCTCGAAGGCACGGCACACAGACAAACAATAAGAACAACCAACAATAAGATCCAATGACACGACTCAAACGACACAATATAAGACAGCGGAGTAGCACAATTCCATAGCATTATGATAGATGGATCCTGTATTACAGATTTAGATAAAGACAGATCGTGAGGACAGTGTACAACAGATAGAATATAAGGATAGGGTACAACAGATATAGTCATATCGTAAGGATAGGATACAGTATGATGGATAGATGTACAAGGAGTAGGAGCAGGGGTCCAATAGTCCAGCGTCGTATATCAGTTTGGCTTTCCAACCGTCCAACATCATCTACGGGGTCTCAAGATCTATCAACGGAGCTACGACACGAAGGCCAGACAGGGTCAGCGTCAAAGGAAAGTGGCGAGGCTTGCTTATATCCCGGCTCCTCTTGGCCAGCTGCTGGTACCTCCTGGCCTGCTATGGCTTGCTGCGGCTAGTCGTGGCCGGCTGCTGGCAGGTCGTGGCCCACTGCTGGCTGGTCATGGCCGGCTGTGGCCTGCTGTAGGCTGGTCGCGGCTGGCCATGGCTGGCCGGGCGGGGCTGGTGACTGGCCGGAGACTGGCTGGAGGTGGCAACAAGTGGCTGGGAGGTGGCAGAGCATGGCCGGGTTCCACCGGTGTGCACGGTAGCTACGGTGAAGCTTGGACGGGGCGTCGGTGCGCGTCGGGGCGATCAGGCAAGACTTCCAGAGATCTTCTCCTTTGTTGATCGATGTCCTTCGTGTCCTTCGGTGACATGAGTAGAGTGGCGACGGTCTCAATGTCCAAGGCACAAGGTAAATCCGGAACGGGATCACGGTGGTGGTTTGGGTTGTCCTCGGCCACGCCGGCGTTCTTGGAGCGCCGGTGGTTCGATTTGGCTAAATGGGTCTCGTGTCGTGTGTGCGCGTGTCCTGAGCCGGGAGAGGCTCGGCCTACGCGTCCCTGAGGTGGGACGCCATGGCTCATATGGCGGGTCCGGTCACGGTGACGGTGCTCACCATGGCGGAGAGGATCGTGGCTCACCGTGGGGTCGTAGGTGTAGGATGTTGCTGCCGTGCAGGGTGATCGCAGTGCCGTGCCGATCCGCGATGGTGACACAGGTTCGGCTTGGTGACGGATCTGCTCGTCAAGGCAAGGAGCAGGGTGCCGGCAACGTCGGGTCGACGGGTCCGGTGTGGCTGTTCGGTGGAGCAGCTTTGGCGTTCTGCACAGGGACGACGCACAGGGCAGGTCGGGACGCCAGCTTCTCAGCAAATAGGGAACGAGCAGCACGTGGCGAGGTTGTGCGGGGTGGTCCTCCTTCCTGCAGTGGTGTGACCACGGCGCGATGGCCGGTTTCAGTTCAGACAGCAACGGGAAGGAGTAAGGAAGCTGCTTGGCATTGTGGCTCACCGGCGAGTTGGAAGGGGGTCGGCGTGGTATGCTGCTGCTGCATCCCACGGAGGCTTGGCCAAGCAACAGCATGGTCAGCAGGGTCGCCGCGCGGTGGAGCGGAGGGAGCAGGCCGCGACGTGGTCGGAGTCGCAGTGGCTCGTTCCAACATGGTCGAGGGCGACGTCAGTGTGTGGGATGCCGTTGTCACGTTCGTGGCTGGCTCGGTGGCGAGCTGCACACGGCGAACGGGCCGGTGGCACACACGGAGGCAATGCACAGCGACCTGGTTCGCGTCGAGGTGGAGCAGTCGTGCTGCGGCTCGGCGTCGGGAACGGAGGCGAGGTCGAGTAGGGTGGCGGTGTGCGCGACGTTGACGCGCCGGCGTTGTGGTTGTGGGCGCGGGTCGATGGTGTTCCGGTTGGCGGTGACGTGGCCACAGCCGGTCGAGGTCATGCGCGCCTACTGGATGCGGTGGCGCAGTGGAGTCCGCGGCCGACCGAGGTCGTGGCCATGGCTGGCGTAGCTGCGGCCGGCACGTCGTGGCGGTGGTGCGGACGCGCGTGGGCAGCGACCAGGAGCGGCGTGGTGGTGGCGGGCAGAGGCACGGCGTGGAGGCGACGTCGCCGTGCAGAGCAGCGGCCATGGCGGCGCGACGAGCACGGCATGCACGCGGTCAGCTGCGGTGACCAGCTGCAGCACCCACGGGCATGGCCGTGGGTGGCTTGGCGGTGGCGTGCTGGAGGAAGACGAGGTACAGAGAGGTGGCGGCGGCTGGTGGTTGGAGAAGAAGAACAGGGGCATCTACAGCTCGTTTTTATATGCCCGCGGCTAGGGTTGCAAGGAGGAGCAGCCATCCTCGACGTCCGTGCTCACTTGGGGACGCGTGTTGGTCATCCATCGGGCGAGGTAGCAGGTGGGGGCGCGGGCTCAGTCGTGCGCGCCGTGCCTGGCGGCGGCGGCCAGGATGCTGGGGGCGCCTGTTTTCCCTAGGGCTTGGGGTGAGGTGGCCGCGTGGGCCGTCTTGGGCCTCTGTGCGCACGCGTGGGCCGCCCAGGGAAGAGGGGAATGTAGGTTGGGCCTGCTGTAGTTGAGGGCGAGCTGGGCCGCGCAAGGTGGAGGGGTGCTGGCGCGCGGGCCTGATCAGCTGAAACGAGCTGGGCCGCGTGGAGGGAGGGCAAGGAAGCTGGCTGGGCTGTGGCTCATGGTGGGGTGAGGAAGGATGGAAGATTTTTCCATTTTCTTGGATTTGATTCAAATGTTTTGGTGATGTAACTGGAATGAATTAGGAAGAACTCCATGAGGGAGAATCAATAAGAATTTAGTGGGAAATCTTTAGGTGATCAGAGAAAATCTAGTTACGGAGTTTTGACTAGGTACGAGGGGATGGTTTGAGTGGATCTCGAGGGAAAAACTCCGAAGGTTGAGATGGAATCAAAAGTGGGAGATGTAACGAGAAAGGGTTCAATAAGAATTGCTATGGACATGTGCTCTCCGACACAAACATAGACTAACTCACGGCTCAAGCACACATCTACAAACAGTTCTATATGAATGCAATGATTCGTTAGTGGTTAGTCGCAATTCGACCTAGAGGTTACATGCCTCACACACATTGCAAGAAAAATTTTAGAAAGTTCGGATTTTTGGTTATCGGAAAAATCCGGGTTGTTACATAAAGGTTTGTATATTTGCCCTTCATGTTTTTAATCTAAAGCTGTCGTCTACTCTGGTTTCTTAACTCCGTGGGTTGCTGGCAAATAATGGGCCAAAAAATTGTTGGAAAAAGGAAAAAAAGGAAAAAACTTTGTTCGCTTGAGCTAGTTTAGTCACGGACCTGTATTTTTCTCTTACAAAATTCAGTTAGTCTTATAATCCAGAACAACCGCGCCTTCGCGGCAGGGACGCTGGCGCAACGGAGTTGCCGCGTAGGGGCGCGCGGCCTACCGCGACGGCGGCGCGTGGGGGGGGGCGGCTGGCGGGCGGAGCAGTGGCGCGACGTGGGGGCGCGCGTCCCTGGTACCAGTGCGGTGTGCCAGGCCGACGGCGTGGAAAGCCCATGGCCATGGGCCCATGGCCCCGGCGCTGTGGACAAGCGACGCGGCCCCAAGTGCTGTGGGCAGGCGCCGTGGGGCCTTCGCGATGGCGCTGGGTGATGGTCTGATGGAGCATACCCCTGCAGCGGCATCTTCGTCGTCGACTCCACGAACCCCTTCGCTTGTTGCGCCCACCCCAGTACCCCACCTCCGCCCGCCCTGCTGCGTGTACATGCTCCTCTGTGGCTTTACATCTGATGTACAACTTACAAGCCAAGAACTATCGTTGGCCTCCTGAGTCGTGACTCACGCCTGGTGGAATAACCGGGTGTGGATAAAGGATGGATTGTAGGTGAAAGCAAGAACTAGATAGATGGCCAGGAGCTGACGGAGTCTCCTTTTTCTTTTCTTTTATTTTTAATTTTATTTCTTCGATCGCTTCAAACCCAAACCCCAACCTGTTGATTATCACGTCAAACTTGTAAATATTACATTTTGACATTTGCACGAAATATATCCACGGTAGGTATACATAAAAATTCCTATTGATTACTGTGTCATTTATGCCAAGGGCATTTATATTTTTTATCCTCCACTTAACACAATTAGGTCTTCTTCATATTCTAAAAATAAGGGTAAATCTACGAAGTTTAAAAAAAGAGCAAACATACAATTAGAGTTAAAAATAAAGAAAGTAATGTAATTATCCCTAAATTGTTTAACAAAACAGTTTCACATGCTCCTTACAATACGGTCTCACAAAACCCTGTACCACTGTACATGGCGACACCTCGCTCTTCTTTTTATGGCGATCAAAGTTTGTTGAAAGGAGAGCATGTAAAGTTGGAATTTTGTTTCCAATTTCTGTTAGTCTGATTTTGGTCTATAATTGTCATATCTGAGGTTCACATAAGGTTTTAGATAAGGAGTGCATTATAATGTGATTGGTCACATGATTTGAGGAGCGCATTGGTGACCTCGCTATAGTCGCCCTGCCCCTCCGGTTTTGCCGCCACCCTTGCTCGACTTTGGTGCCTCGGTCGCCTCGTCCATCTGGCACTTTCGCTACCTTCATTAGCACCTAGTAGCTCTCTCTGCCTCATCATATCGCCTGCCACCTCTGCCCCCTCCCCCGCCCCAGCCCCCATCCCCTTGACCCTGCCCTCCCCTGATCATAGGCCCATGGGAAACCACTCGCGCCACGACACCCCCATTGCCAACCTACCACCGTTTCCCCCGCGCCCCGCCCTACCGGAGTGGATGTCGCCAACTTTGGATCCCTAACCCGTACATGGGCTCTTTTGCTCCAGATCCCCCTTCTGTACCCGTCGATGAGTGGACCTCTCCAACCTTAGATCCCTAACCTGAACATGGGCTCTTCTCTGCCAACGATGCATCGATGGGTTGCAGGAGTGCACTAATGCACATCCCCGTGTTGGGTCTTAGGTAGGTACTAGCAAAACATGCCCGTTGAAAGGACCAGATAGGCTAGAGGGGGGGGGGGTGAATAACCTATTAAAAAATCTACAAAGCACTTAATCACAAGTTAGTAAATAACAAGGCTATTGCTAAGCACTAGCACTAAGCTATTCTATATAAGCCACTTAGCACAATATATTACTCACAAGAATAAGCACTCAAGCGCTAGAAACCCACTCCTTCGAAACCTAAGGAGAAGACACCTAAACAAGTAATGAGCGCAAGAGAGAAGTGAACGAGAAAGCTATACCGCCGAGGAGAGTAGAGGTTGATCCAATTACCAAAGATAGTCAATAAGCAACAAGAGGATCAAACAAGAGAACACCGAAAGACCAATCATCCACTCGATGGTGGAGAAGAGAGAACACTCGATTTTTTACCGAGGTTCACGTGATCGCCGTCACGCTACTCCTCGTTGTGGCACCGGTCTTCCTTGGTGAATTGCGAGCTAGGCTTCACACGCCAATCCCTCACTGGGAGCCGCTCACCAACACAAGAGAAGTGGCTATCAACCATGAGCAATCCACTAGAGTTGGTTTTGGCACTCCGCCGGGGAATAACCGCAGGAACCCCTCACAACAAACCTTCGGTGTGGGCTTGAACAATCACCAATCAACCTCAACTCCGGAATTGCCTCCAACCCGCTACGGACACGGCAATGCCCCAAGAGAATAAGAACTCGGCCTTGCCTTGCTCCCAAATGCTCTAGAATGCAAATCACTAGCAATGATGCACTTGAAGATCACTCAACTCACAAAGATGATCAAAGATGAACAAGTGAGTGAGTGGGAGGCCAGAGAGTTCTCACAAGTGTATGGCAATGAATCAAATGTGCAAGAGAGTCACCAAGTGACCAGGGAAAGAGTATAAATACCCCTAAGTGCACTCCTAGTCGTTACCCACTGAAAAACAGCCGTTAATACCCTTTGCGGGGCGTCGGACGGAATCGTCGGACTGAATCTGTCGGACCATCCGAACGCGTCCGATGCTTAGATCTACGACACGTGTCAGCAGGGTTTAACGGCAGCCACTCGATCTCAACGGTCACTGCTCGCGCCACTTTTCAATATCGTCGGACTGGACAGCGTCGGACTAAAGAACAACAGAGTCCGACGCTTCCAGAGAGTTACCCGAGAGCTCAAACCCCCGTCGGTCGCTGTCCGAGGCTAAGCGTTGGACTAACAGGCATCGTCCGACGCCTTGAACTTTCCTCGCCGCGCACCTCGCCAGAACGTGAACTCGCCACACCAAGCCTTCAGACCATGAACCAATAGTCCGACGCTCTTCTCTTAACCAGCGTCGAACTGTCCGACTCTCACAGCTCGAACCACCGTCGGACTCAACTCAGTCAGCGCGTTGGACCAACGAGCTCCACCGTCCGACGCTTCCAGAGAGTTCCAGAAACGCTAAGCCACCGTCGGACGGTGTCCGACGTCTATCGTCGGACCAAGCCTAAGCGTCCGACGCCTTTGCATAGAGAACGACACGTCTGGGGACCGTCGGACCCTACCAAACAATAGTCCGATGCCCTGCATCCCCAGAGTTCGATGCTCGAAACTCAGTGTTTTTCTATTGCGACTTTCTCCGAAATTTGCCGAATCCTAC
Organism: Eremochloa ophiuroides; assembly: GCA_038502445.1. Taxonomy (NCBI): domain Eukaryota; kingdom Viridiplantae; phylum Streptophyta; class Magnoliopsida; order Poales; family Poaceae; genus Eremochloa; species Eremochloa ophiuroides. The sequence continues at coordinate 67,677,854 of JAHLJS010000006.1, forward strand.
CGAGCAAGCTCGGCAGGAAGGAGAAAGACCCCAAACACCTTTCTACCACTTCAATCCTTGTTCCCGAGTGCTAACACCAAAGAATCCAACAATTGTTCACGGTGTGTTAGCTTTTGAAACATTTTCCAAGGGTTCTAAGACAAAGTCTAGGTTGAGTTCGATTCAATGCAATGAAATGCAACCTAGAGCACTTGAAGGTAATCTAATCATTTAGTTCTCCCCTTAATAGCCGGCTCTCTATCCTAAACGTGATCACACCCACTTGGTGTCTTGATCCCAAAAAAAAAAGCCTTATTAGGATTATACCTTTGCCTTCTCTTTTAAGTCCCTTTCTTTCTCCTTGTTCATCTCCACTTGATCCACCTTGATCCATAGTTGAGCTCACTTGATCATCATCATTTAGCTCCACTCACCATGGTTAGGATAACCTACACTTAGCCATCACTTAGCAAGTAGGTTAGTCCTTAGGGTGTCATCAACTATCAAAACCAAACTAGGGCTTTCACCCGTGCGTTGCATCGGGATTTATATATCCTATAATAGAAGAATAAAATCCAAAGTTTGTCAATATGGTTCTTCAGAGTGCTGTCGGTGGGATTCAGTCTCAACTACGGACATTACATATATAGTATGTCCACTGTTTGAATTCCTGAAAAATTATGTCTCTGCACAAACACACTGAACATATTTATTAATGAATTAAACCATAATGTGAAATAAGACAGCAAATTCAGAACATGAACTCACTTATAGAGGTAACTGAAAAGACAGCAGATAATTGCACTTTCATGGGATAATCCAAGCACTATGTATGAATATTTTCAGAATATTGCTTGCTGGCAGCTCCTGAGCCCATTTGTGTTGTTGAAAAACTGAAAACATGCAATAATCCAGATGAATCCAGTACGAAAAACTTGTTCTTGGAAAGAGGATGGATTGAAACAGCTTTCACTGATTTCATGCTGCCTTCTAACTTGTGGTCATCATTTCGAAATGCCAACAAAAAAGAGCAATAACTTCCTGAACTCTGTTTTACCCTCAGCGTTGTGAGCTTACCTGAAAAGAATAATTTTAGACCACAGATTATTTTTTTCTAAGTAGATTCTGCGGGATAGAAGTGTAAGCCATCAACCTTGTTTTTACTAAAAGTAACCCACTATATCCAGTAGTAACATATCTCTACTTTACTATCAGTATGACCTGTACATTTTATCAAAGAATCATATACAGCTGACATGGTTGAATCATAGCAATAATTCCCACACAAAACAATCCCTGAAGAATGTATCACAGCAATAATTTCCACACAAAAATAGTCCCAGAATGTAGTCCAATGAAAGGCTAGAGTCTATTTATATCAATAATAAAGAATGAATGTTGGATATGCTTCGCCCATTGCAATAATTTTATTCCTATTTTTCATACACAGCACCAAGAGGTCTGGACACAACTGTGCCTTTCTCTATTTCCTCTTATCGCTATGAGGATAGCAATATCAATATATAACTATAACTTTGACAAAATGCATATGATCACTGTCTCTGCATGGATAGCAGTATATGGCAATAGAATAGACCAACTATGCTAATTATCATCGAACTCAAAACTGACTGCTTATAGCTCAAATCTCTAATAAGTACACAAGAAATGTAGAAGTAAAATACTAAAATACCATTGCATAGTTTGTATTCTATCTTCCATGAACCTATCAGTTATTGTCAGTTTGCTGTTTGATATGCACGGACAGCTAGGTTAGAAGGCCATCGATATGAAATTCCTAAGCATGGTAACACCTTTGTTTACACTCAAAAAAAGGTTAGCACATTTATGCCTAGCTTAACCAAAATTTGAACCCCCTGCACATCTATGTCTAGCTTAGATCCCCCCATTCAAACCCACATTACAAACAGAAATTCAACCCTGCCATGCTATAGTGCCTTTTTATTTCATATTATACCAAGGATCACCGAAAAGATAAAAACAAGGTTTAAAGTACTCACAAGCGGAAATAACATCGCCTTCACCACTGCCCCCATAGCTAACATGCTTAATAGGCACAACTAAGCCATTCACCATCCCGCCCATCTTCCCTAGTGCCACAACAACTTCCTTCTTCCCCTCCTTCTCCTTTCCACCCTTCATCAAACCAAGCCGCCAACCTGCCCGAGCATTAGCCTTCCCATTGCGACTTCCATTGCATACACGGGCCGTGCCGGCTCGAGCTCGACGACCGCGCACTTTTGCAGCTCCACCGTTCGGCCGTGCATGGCCCGATTCAGAGCGAGCACCAAGATTTGGCCGGCGGACAGGAAGAGCAGCGCCGTCAGAACAATTAACTTTCTTCAGTGGTTGACTATCAAAATCCTCAACGGAGCTTGATTCAAAAACATGATCCATAATCTGTAAAAATAACAATAAATAAACAGAATATTTATATAATATATGTTATTGGGAGCTTAGGGCTTCCAATAAGGTAGTGGAAGCCCCAGCCAAAACCATCAGACCTGGTTGCACCCAACCGGATCCATCAAACCCAGCACCTCACCAGCCCACTTCCCACTGACCGGCCCATGAGGCCCACCTTTTCGGGCCCCACATATACCCCAAACCCTAATCCCACCCGTCCTACCCCGAGCCTCCCACCCCTGGCCGGCACCCTGAGAGCTGCTCGACCCCAGAGGTGGCGCAGACTCGCCCCACCTCTGGTCAGCGGCGGCGCAGGCTCGCCCCCTCCTCCGGCCAGTGGTGGCGCGTCCCCTCTACTCCCTGACTGAGACGGTGCCGAGACGTCGTCGTTGGTCGCGGCCTCGCCGTCCTCGTCGTGCTGCGTCCGCCCGCCACAGCAAGATTCCATCCCCGTCGTGCTGTCGTCGCCGGAGCCGGAGGAGGAAGAGCGCGGAACAAAATGTTGTGGCAGACGTACATCGACAACCACCTGCTGTAGTTCGTCATCGCCACCCCATGTAGCTCGTCGCCGGCGGCGGCTGCATGCTCCTTATCCCGCCGCACCAGCCTCCGTCCCTCCTCGCCGCACATGTTCGTGGCCCTCCTCTCGCGCGCTGCTCAGCATCGGTCTCGCCTACGGGGCGCTGCCCCGGTGGCCTCCTCCCCATGTCAAGGTCGACGGCGGCGGGTTCCTACCTCGGAAGCAGCGGTGTCGTGGCCTCCTCTATGTAACACCATTGGTGTTACTGTAACTAAAACATGCCATGTCATCATGATTGCATGCAAATCATCCTGCATAAACTTATTCTACTGTGCATTCACTACAATAAATTTTATTACTACATGTGGTTGTGCATAGGTGCCTTAGAGTGATTTTAATATATATATATATATATATATATATATATATATATATATATATATATATATATATAATGCTTGTTTGGGTGTGATTATCTAAATCTAAAAAAAAGAAAGAAAAGGAAATCATTTACAAATCATAAAAAGGACCCAAACCCTACTTCAAAAATTAAATGAGGTTAGAGGTTGGGCCTTAAACAAAAGTTGTTAATCTTTAAAAGTTGAGCAACTTCTATTTTGGGCAATTAGGAAGTTATTAAAAATGATTTCAAATAAAATCCTACCCTGTGTTTGAATATGTAGGTTTGGAATGCAAATTCAAAAACTTTAAAGAATTTGATCAAGCACACTTAATGAAAGTTGTAAAGCTTCCTAAATGGAACAACTTTTGTATTCGGGGATTTTCAAGTTATTGAGCTAAATTTTAAATAAAACTCAAATTGGTGTTAAAAGATTCAAATTTAAAATGTCATTTCAAAAAGTATCAAGAATCTGACAAAACTGATTAAATAAAAGTTGTAGGGCTTCTCAATTAGAACAACTTTTATATTTTAATAATTCCAACTTTTTTAGAAAAATTTTGAGAATTTGACTAGATTTGAAATGAAATTCAAAACTCACTTTTACCCCCTTTTGAATAATTTCAAAACTATGCAGAATTAGAACTTGGTTCAAAAAGCAAAAGTGTTCTACACAAAATTCTCCACAACTTTTGTTTTTGGTGTTCCACCTGATACCTCTTGGATAGGGATTAATTGGCATAAATAGCTGTTGACCTTTGGGCCTAGCTACTGTTCAAGGGGGGTCCGGTCCCCTCTCTGCACGCGCTGGCACGCGCGTGCCGCGCCGCGCGCCGGCGGCGTCCGGGGCTGGCCGTCCGTGTGTCGTCGGTGAGGCCGGGCCTGTAGGGACCCTCTCCGTGCCCTGAGCTCGCCGTTGTCCTATATAAGCTCGCTCGGTCGCCATTTTGTTGTTCGTTTGCACTGCCTCACCGGCGACGAGCTCCACCCGACGACCAAATTCGCGCCCCTCGATCCGTTTCCATCCAATTCACTGCTCGTGCACATTTGCCACCCTTTAGAGCTTCCTCTCGAGTGGTTTGCGCCGTCTGTCAGTCACCAGAGATCGCCGGAGTCGCCATCTTCCTCGCGACCTACCGGAAGTGCCAACGTAGCCCCGCACTGTTACCTGGGCTCTGTGGTTCTCTTCTTCCATTTCTATCTCTTGTTCTAGCTCTGTCTTGACGCGTTGAAGCTCATGGGACCCTCCGTTTCCGCAGTTGGAGCTCGGACGCGCTGGAACACCTTCTTGTCATCAGGGCTCCCCGCCGTGACCACCATTGACGCCGTCACCGAGCTTTGGATCCATCTTCGCTTCAACCAAAGTGAGCAGTACGATTGGGTGAGCCTCTTGATGCTCCTATAGTAGCTAAGTTAGCACGGGGAGGTTGGGGCTAGCCGGAACGTGCCGCGCTACCGCGACCATCCGCCATGGCCGCCATGACCAGCACGAAGCACGTCGGGAACACTGTATGGCTCCACCGAGCACTAGGTCAGGCTCGTGGGGCAGTGGTAAGCCCGTGGGTGTGCTCGCTCTCGCCGGGGTGGTCGCCGCCGGCGATCTTCGTGGCCGGCGCAGCCGCGCGCGCGTGCGTGCCTCTGCACTGCCCTGTTTGGGCTGGGTGTAGGAGGAGGAGCTGAGTCGGTCCGGCTGGGCTGCTTTGGCCGTGTGGGCCGAGTGGGCCGGCCCTGTTGCATGGCTGAGTTCACTGAAAGAAGTGTTTTCCATTTTCTATAAAATGAATAGTACTATGAATTGTGAATTTTGTATGAATATTTGTAGAGATCCTAAAATTATGGTATAAATCGTGTTGCCTCTCTGTAATGTACTTGATTTAGGAAAAATATAAAATTTGGAATTTGAGCACTTTCTGCACATATGAAAAATACCCATTTTAATTAGAAAAGGTAATTTCTATGAATTTTGTAGCTCAAAATATTAATCCAAAAATTACGAAAATTTTGTAGTAACTGTTATATACTGTGAGTTACCCCCACAAAAATATGTAGCTCGTTTGGATAAAGATTAATTGTTTCATAATTTGTCCCAAATTAAATAATAGTAAAGACAACAGCAAGTGATAATCAATTTAGGGTTTATGAGTGTTTTTGGGATTGAGTAAAGATCAGGGATTTTAAAAAATATTGCATGGCCCTTGGCAACTTATTTGGTAAAAGAATTTATTAGGGTTATCTTGTGGTTAATAATAATTAATTATGATTAATAGGTAATACATGCCATTAGGGTTTCATAACTTATTAGCTAACACCTAATAATGTTGTAGGAGGGATTAATTAGACTTTCAATGACTATTTAAATGGTCAATAAAATAGTTGTAAAATCATTGCACTATTTAACAAGATATTGTTTGTAACTTTACTGTGAAGGAAATTTGTACTCAACTTTCTAAATTAAATTTACTTTCTATTAATTTGCAATTTAGCACATCACATGCATCATGGCATACATAACATCATATTAAGAAATTTATTATCATTTCGTGTAGTGTAACGCGCGATAATTATCCTCTGAAGAAAATACTGAGGAAGGTCTTCACTCGGTGGACATAGACCCTCTTGGTGGTTGACTTCAGAGTTTTATCTACTCCAAGCAACAGGCAAGCCCCGGTGCATTCAGCCCTTTCCTTGCGACTTACAAAATATTTATAACTTGAGTTAATCTATTGTATTAGGTTTATAGGAGTTGATTGATAACCCAATTGATGCATTAACATCCTTGACCACTGAAATACCTTGAAACTATTTTAAAATAAAATGTTTGAAAAAATGCTTAGCCCTGCTAAATTAATTTAGTTTTGCACAAAATGCTATTTTTGAGCAATGATGTTATATTAATGATTAATTCATGAAAAAAAGGATATGGTTATGTTCTCGTTCGGTGGCTGTGCACCTGATCAGTACATTGTCACCAACGGGAAGGGATTTTCCGTTCGGTGGACCATATGATTGGATTAGAGTCCCAACTTATCGTCGCCGACGGAAAAGGGATGTGAAAACCGGGTGGTCACCAGTGTATTTGAGTTAGAGTCCCAATACATGGTTTTCAACGGAAAAGTATTAGGGACCGTTCGTCGTCGGCCTGCTGTGATCGAGACTTTTTGCAACTAGCCATATACTCCGGGAAGCCCTATCTCCGGTGGCTCTATTACTTGAACCGACAACCACGCACTGGGAGTGGAGAGATGGTGAGAGAAGCGTGTACCCTCGTGGCCGTCGTGCCTGGAGACGAGAGGAGTACTGTGCTCTCGGGTGGCGCAGGACCGGTTCAGGGATAGAAAAGCCATGGTAGACGGGGTTGGCATATGCAAGCTTAGGTGCTACATATGCTGTGTGGACAGGGATCCCCAGCTGGGTACTAATCGATTCGAATCGTCGTGCTCCTCGGTCATGGAGACTTGATCCTCACACCTACATCGAAAAGTGGTTCGGAACTAGGATGTTTTTGAGAATGAATAAGTAATTAGAATTAAAGGATATATGTGAAAGAATTGAGAACTATTGATGTTGATTATAATAATATTGAGTAAAATACTGAAAGCAGGATTAGTAATGCTATTTCCGCAAAATACTTTGACTCTTGCTAAAGCCTTATCTTGACTCCGCTCAGCCTGCATTCCTGAGTCGTATTCCTTTTTCTTTAGTCGCGTAAGTCTTGCGGAGTATCCCAGTACTCAGGGTTTGTTAACCCCTGTTGCAGGTGAATTAAGTGTACAGTTCTGCGTGGGATTGTGCCGGTCAACGGATCGTGCATGGACGGAGGTGTGTATATGATGCAAACCCTAGGGCAGGGTGCCTAGTTGTATACAGCTACTCCACTACGAAACTCTGGTTCGGGATAATGTAATTTATATTTGTAAACCTATGGTTATGTAATACTTTCGCACTCTTATTCTGGTTTATTTTATTTGTGTAAACTGTTGTATTACTGCAATGCTTACAATGAGATCCTCAAAAAGTTAGGGTTTCCTAGGGAACCCGGCAGGCCACCTATGTCAAGGGAAACTCGTGCAGACTGATCGTGGGTCCTTAGGGACGATGACGGTGCACATGGGCCCTATGATTAAGGCGGTTCTGTCACACTCTGGTGCCACGGCCTCCTCCGCCCGTGTGCCGCGGCCACCGCTGGTGCCACGCCATGCACCTGCTTTCCGACGGCCTCATCAACCTCGTCATTCTGCAGGTAAACTGTTCGAGGATATGCCCCTGAGGCAGCAGGTGCTGCACTTGTGCTCGTCAGGCTAAAAAACCCATTGTGTTGCCTTTCTGTTTTTGTTTTCAGATTTTGAGATACCAGTGCTCGTTGTGTTGCTTGGCCTGTTCGTGGTGGCCTGCGCTGAGAAAGGTTGAGGCCAGTAGATGTTTGAGGGTTTCTATGCAGGGATTGCACGTTACTTGCATTTCCTTAGAAAATCTTCTTTTTTCCCTTGCTCAGGTCTGCAAGCCAATGATTGGCTTCCACTGAAAATGGTAAGGCTTTTCGGCATACTGGTAATTGACATGACGATGTGATTTCTTGATTTTTTTTGGCTGGGGATAAGATCTTGCAAGCCTTTTTTTGACTAGATGATGTGCTTATAATCATCAAATGTTGGGATGGTGGTAAGCTGGCAAGTTTTTATGCTCATTGTCATGTGATGGATGGTGCTGGGCTCTTGTTGCGTCGATGGTTCTTTTTTTGCAATGGTTGTAGGTTTTTATGCCATTATAGGAAGGTTTCTATGCTTGTTGCCACCATATACATGTAGCTGCATAGATATTTGTGATTGGAATATTTGTTTACGTTATTTTCCTCTCATATTTGTATCATCCCCCCACTGATTTGGCCTGCTTTTTGGAATAATATATATGTTTTATACACAATTGGTCATAGTCAGCAAGCTATAATTCTTTTTCTAGATTTATGGCTGTGAGTTTTGAATTAACATACCTAACTTAAATTTCATCAATAGGTTTCTATGCTTGTGAAAAGATGTTCCTATGCTTTTCTTGCCCATACAAAAGTGTTTGCCTCTTAAAGCATGTTTTTATGCTTTTATTGCCCATACAAAAGTGGCTTGTTCAAATTATTTATGCTTCATGTATTCACATGTTAGAGCATGCTTCTATGCAGCGACGCGGTCCAGCCCCTTCTCTGAGCAGCGACGATGTTGCCCCGGCCTTCTCCAAACGGTGACGGGTCTCGGCGGGCGAGGAGTAGCGAGTGGCGGCAACCCGTATTTTTTATCATGTTCGGTGATTTCTATGCTTAGTTGCATAGATTTCAACACCGGTTCATATGCTCATAATATGCAGAATAGAGTTCTATGCTTGTAATAACAGAGATCTATGTAAGACTAAATTGTGATGTTAAAGATATATGCAAGTGTTATATGTTTTTTATGCTTGCATGCATACTTGTATATAATGGTTCATATGGTCGCGTATTTAAATTTCTATGCGTCCAATTACTATATTTTATGCATCAAACTACTAATTTCTATTCAATGTACGTGCCAAAAACTTTTCTACGCATCTAGATCAGTGATTCTATGCATCCCATCAGTCGTTACATGTCATGATTCAAATTTCAAACTTTGAAAATATGAGGTTGTCTCCATGTTTCTATGCTCTCGCTTGCAACATCTATTCATAAATGGATGCATAAAATTCTATCTCATAATGCACAAAATATGAATTTTAAGTTCTATGCAATATTGGCGAAAACTTTTCTGCGCATCTTGGCATGATTCAATCGGCGATCACATGTCATGATTTAAAATTCAAAATTTTCAAAAGACGAGATCATCTCCATGTTTTATGCGTTGTTCTCATGTCAGTTACACACCCTATAATAGGAAGCATAATGTTAGTGGAGGCGAGAAGTTTTTACTTTGTAACAAAAGTTAACTTTTATTTATTAACCTAATAATTTCTATGCAACGTCGATGTAAAAACTTTTTTATGCATCTTGAAAACTGATTTTATGCATCTAATCTGCCAACACCTGCCATATTCAAATTTTGAATTTGTAATTTTTTAATTTTTTTAAAATATTCACAATGGATCTTAAATTGTGCACAAAAATATCAGGAGTTCAATGGTAAAAACCGTTTTTGAATTGGATTCTTCGTTGATGAATTATCGTGAAAAAACAGAGGAGATTGGATTGGGTTTCCATGCATGCACGCATGCGTCAGGTGTGTCAGTGCGCGTCAGATCCTGTTAGGTGGAGATTCTAGCTCACGAAGAGGTTTTTATAGGGTCATGAATTGAATTTAGTTCATTCGCCCACTAGTTTCTATGCATCGTCGCGACAAAAACCTTTCTACGTCGTTTGACATAGGTTTTTATGCATTCGATCGGTGGGCTGGCAGGGAACCCAGTGGTTGGATTGGATTGGCTGCCAGCTGGTTGGGTAAAGTTGCATGTGGTCGGCCGGCTAGGTGCGTGGGTGCCGGACCTGCCTGGTTGGCTGAGGCTTCCTATAAGCTAATAGAAGCCCTGGGCTCCCAATAGTCGCATCCATATTTATATTTAAAATATGTTTCAATCAATAACGAAACAAGTTCACTTGTCATCTTGAATAGGATTTGATTGCCTATGTTGTCGACCTAAATGGGTAACAAAAGCACAGATTTTTTAGAACATGCAGAACAGATGAACCACAATCATGTACCACGTCGGCTGCAAGATGGTGGTGGCTTCGGCGACTTCGTGCGGCCAGAGGGGGCTAGGGGCGCTACGCCCTCCACTACCGGCGTGGAGAGGAAGGGGAACCGTGTGTTGAAGACCGCATCCATTGCACAAGTGCCATCAAGGGCTCCGCTCCACCATGAGCCTGATGCGGGGTAGAAGAAGAGGCCAGCGAAGGGTGGGGCTGTGCGTGGTCTTGGCAACGGATCGGAGTAGGTGACGGAGGTGGCACTGTGCTTGGTGGCCGCCGCACCGGGGCACAGGGGGCCCGCGCCGCTGTGCCGCCGAGTCGGGGCGCCGGGCGGCGGACAACCGCGGAGGCGGCGCTGTGCTGGGTGGCCGCCGCACCGGGGCACAAGGGCCATGCCGCCGCGCCGCCGAGCCGGGGCGCCGGAGGGCGGACGACCGGCGCCGCTGCGGCCGGCTGTCGAGCCAGGGCCCGCCCTTGCCAGTGCGAGAGAGGGAGAGGGAGGAGAGATTGGGAGGGAGAGAGAGAGGTGCGGTGCCACCGTGCCGGGGGGCGAGGAAGCCGGGAGAGAGAGGGAGAGGGAGGAAAGATTGGGAGGGAGAGAGAGGTGCGGTGCCACCGTGCAGGGGGGGCGAGGAAGCCAGGTGAGGCGGCTGGAGAGGGAGAAGTGGAGGAGTCGCACGGTGGGAGGACAGATCGAGGGAGCGACGACCTGAAGCCAGGCGATCCGGGAGAATGAAGACGAAGCGTCGGGAGTTTATTTTGTCTTTTTTTTGCGTGGGACGAAGCGTCGGGACTCTGGAGGAGAGAGGCCACGCGAGCCGCGAGAGCAGAACAAAACAGGCGGACGAAAAATTTGACATGAGAAAAAATCTTCTCGTTTTATTAGTAGGTATAGATTGTCACTTTGACCAACAATAATCAAATACTCATCATTATGATAATCTTGATCCAAATTATAATAATAGGATGAATAATCTAGATTATATTCTAATTGTTATAATTATAATCTAGATGGTATCGTTACTTTAAGCAACAATAATCAAACACTCCTGCTGTTCACATCATCAACTGGCACATGACACGCTACAAAAATGTGAGGATGCCTGCCGGTAATTGTCTTCCGAATATATATACACATAATATCTGAACAGTAGAATTGGCTCGATATGTTCATAGTACACGCGGCACCGGTTATATAAAAAAACAATAATATATCTACATCGTACAAATAAATACACGGCATCAGCCCAAATCTTATTTATTAGCTGCATGGTAATAGTCGTAAGTCACATACGTAACTGACACCAAGTACAGCGCCCAAACTGGATCCAATCACCACGCGCGTGGGGCTGGTGCTCCCGACCCTGCTTCGTTCAGCCTGTCGAGCAGGGTGTTGAAATCCATTGGCTGGCCACTCTCGGTCATCCTTTGGGTCACGTTCAGCACCTGGTCTCTAGGGTATCCCATGTTGATCGCCTTCTCCATCATTTCTCCGTAGGGATGACCACGCATCATATGCGGCCCTGGATGGCCCATGCCCACTCCACCTGGAGGCATCTGTTGCGTCTGGACTGCTGGAGGACCACTGGGTGGGTAAGTGTAACCTGTGTTGTAGCCTTGCGGATTGCCCTGCGGAGCATACTGTGGAGGGCCAGCATAGGACCCTTTGCTTGGGGGTGGCCCATAGGAGCCCTGACTTGAAGGTGGTAGCTGGTGCCTTTGCATATTGTGCTGCGGCGGTGGCTGAGACGGTGGGATGCCAGGCCCTCCATACGAATATGGCGGTTCAGAACGGCTGGCACCTGATGGAACAGCAGTGTTGTATGGTCCTTGCATAGCCACATTGCCAGGAAGAGTTTCAGGGGTGGGGTTCAATGGCTGGTGGGGTGGATAATGAGGGTAGTTTGGTGGGGTTTGAGGTCTCATCTGAGTTTGCACAGGAGGATGTTGTGGTTGCATTGCCTGAGGAGGAAGCTGTGGGCTAGATTGCTGTGGTTGCAATGGTGGTGGAGGATACTGTTGAGCATTGGATTGGGGCTGCTGTACTGGTTGCGGTGGAAACTGCTGCACATTGGATAACTGGGGCTGCTGCATGGGTGGAGGAAATGGCTGTGAGAAAGTCTGCTGTGTCTGGGCCACCGGTGCAGGAGTTGGCTGGGAGGATTGCTGGTGCCACTGCTGCTGGTAAGGAGGGTAAGGCTGTGGCTGTGTTTGATTTCCAGCCTGAGGTGGTTGGGATGGAGAATGGACCGGAACATCTTGCGCTGGGGGTCTTGCTGGTAAGTATTGGACTTCTGGTTGCAATTGTTGCCCCTGTGTGTCCTGGATACCTGGAGCTTGGCGCTGTGGGTAGTAGACGATGGCTTGGCTAAGAACATAGCGGTCCTGCTGTGGCACAGGAGGGGTAGGGGCTGATTGTTGCACAGGTTGATCCTTGTACTGTTGGATTGATTCAGAAGCTCTAGGTGCAAGTGTTGGCACGTTCACTTGATTAGGCAAAACAAGAGCCAATTGCTGGTTTGATGTATCAGGGTTTTCTTCAAGCTTCTTTTGCTCAGGAACAGATGTTGGTGCATCTTCCTTCTTTTTAGATGTATCTTGTGTAAGTTGAAATTTGGCCAATTCCTTCTGAGCTTCAGCTAACTCCTGTTTGTCCCTAAGAATTTGGATAGACCTGTGTACCTGCATCATTTTCCAAGTAGAGTTAATAAATTATAAATAGAGAACATGTCAATCTAATGCTCAAATATCTGTCAAATATATAAAACAAAAATGCAACATAAATGTGGAAATTGGACACTAAACATTAGACGATCAACCAAAATAAAAGGATACAATCTCCAAATTTTGATATAGTCAAGTTTTGTTAGATAATATTTCTAAATAGAACATCATACATGTTAGGACAGAACCAGTAGCAACTTGTATGCTCCAGCGGTCCAGCCTATATCTACCCGAATTGTATGCTCCAGCAGTCCAGCCTACATTTACCAATTCATATACAAAGGACTGTGGTCAACCATGGTTTAAGAATGGGGCCTACATGAGACATAGTAAGTGTACAACAGTCAACAGACAATGAGGCAGGATTGCCTGAGGGTAGACCATAGGACTTTCATGTACATTCTGTTTGCAGTCCACATGAATTGTCCTTAAGATGTTCTTCAGGAGGAAAAAAAAAAAATGCTCAGGTGTAGAAGCTTCATGCCGCGATACAGGTATTCTGAAATTTCAAGATAGAATTATGCGTTTTTGGGATGCACAGATGACAGGCCCCTACAGGCTCTTCTCCCATCATCATGACTCTTCCCTGCAATGCCATTTCTATGAAAACCAACCAACAAGACCTTGCCCTCTGAATTAATGTGTGCCATGGTACCATGGCATTGTTTTATGGTTATAATTACAATAAACAAAACCATGATGTGTAATTTGTTTAAACTACACACCATGGTTGTAACTGTAATAAACAAAAGCAATATGAGCTGAAAACTCTTCATAGAAGTACCAAATATAAAAACCTCAGTGTAACAACAAGAGTATATCTGAATGACTAAGCTAACACTCCTCTATATTAAATAACTTTTCATAACTTGGACTCAACTTACTATTTACTGAATGACAATATCCAACTCACATGACACATAACATATCCGAATAGAAAAGTATTAGAATGTTCTGATCCTGGTGTAACAAAAACTCTAGCGATATGGTTTCATCTAGGGGAATTATCATAATACGGTAATGGTATCGACGAGCATATAACATGATCATAGTATCGATGATAGAATCATTCACTCATTCATAATAAGAATGCAGAGACAGACAGCGTGGGAGTAATGTGGAAGCATCATCTATTCTGAAACAGAATCTTGCTCAAAATAGCACTTTACTTACTTCATGTAGATGTTTCTCAAGAGACTTCAATCTATGGTCAGTCTCATCACGAAGCACATCGCTTCGAAGGTCACCTATGGATCTCTCAAGCTTATAGCAATAAATCTCCAGTTGTGAAAGCCGACTAGTGATTCCCTCAAGAGATCGCAGCAGATTATCAGCATACTTTTTCATGCATTTCTCAACAGCAGAAAGCACATCCTCCTTGCCATAACTTTCTCGTTCATAAGGTTTCACAAATGGCCTCCCCAATCTGCTGTCATGAAAATCCTGTTGCAAAAGCACAGGGAGTGCTGAGAATAATGAATACAGGACAAAAAAATCATCACAAGCACAGATCAGAGGGGTCAAAATCCACCAATTCGGCAATTTATATGAAGATATTGAGCCAGGTAGACAGCCCAACCAGAAAATATGCACAGAAAGCAATTGGACATAGACTTCCAGAGCATCAGTATGCATGTAATATCAAGGCAACACTTTGGAAAAGAACCATACTAAAATTTACAACAATGCACCTTATAAAGCACAAAGTCTGTGTACATATGGATTTATTTTTCCTAGAAAAACAACATAGCCTGTCAGTCCCAAACAAGTTGGAGTAGGATACATTGGATATTTCCTAAAACTATACCCAGAGAAGTTAAAAGTTTGCAACCTAGCATCGAGACTTTTCGAGAGAATAATAGCCTCTGCAGGGTCTAAAAGATAAGTATGACAAGACTTTATTAAAAAAATAATGCAACCCACATTACAAGGGATGCGTCGTCATGTTTCCATAAGCATACACCTATTTCCCCAACACATTTCAGGTAAAACAAACATGGCCACCATCAATCATTGTCTCACAATGGGACTATTCCATATGTGGAAAGACCAAAAGGGTAAATATCATAGCAGCTCCTGTTTAAAACAGCATGGCTCTGAGTCACGACAGCAATATAACATACAAAGTAGACAAGTAGTTCAGTTTAAACCTAACATAAAGTGAGAAGGTTGAATGCCTGTTGTCTTTGGCTAAACCCAATGATCCTGATCACAAGAAGGGCCAAATCAATAGACCCTGATAATCTGAAAGCATTACAGATAGCCAGATATATACCATGTAAAACTTGCTATGCCAAAAAAAAACTAGAGTGACCGATTTTGCATAAACTGATAAAAGGCAATTGATAAAAACTATGAAAGTCATTTAAGAATAACGAAGACAGTAGATGAGTCAGAAAATTAAGCGATGCATGGATTACATGTAACCCCACAAAACGTCCCATCTGAATCAGTTAAATGAGAACCTGAACTTGTTTAGGTCAGTTTCATTTGTCCTGGTTACCAATCCAAATAAGGATTCGACGAAAATATGATACCAAACCAATAGAACCAAAAATCGACCCCAAGCCGAAGCACCGAGCCAATTGATTAATGCTCTCTGTAGGACACATCAGAGAAGGAGAAAACTGGATTAAGCGGATGAGAACCTTGTCGGCCGGATCGGGGCGCTTGAGCTCGGATGAGGCAGCGAAGTCATCGTAGGAGCAGAGCACGTCGTCGGCGCCGAAGTCGAAGCTGCGGGATCCGCCGCCGGAGCCGCGGCCCGAGGGGGCGCCGGGGACGGACATCGCAGGGCTAGGGTTTTGCCCGGGGGCGGCAGCCGGCAGGTGGGGAGGTTGGGCGTCTTGCTTGTGTTGTGTGGAGGAAATGTAAAGTGTTGTTTGGTGTTGGACGGTTTGGCCGGGAGGGGAGGGGAGGGGAGGGGAAAGGGGAGGACGACGGCTGGACGAGGAACAGAGGAGGAAGAGGGATTAGTGCGAACTGAGGGTGCAAGGGTGACGTCTTGGACGGTTTGGCCTGTGCCGCCGGGCCGCCGGGGTGTGGTTAATTAAGCACAAAGGCTTCTCGCCGTCTCGGTTGGGACGTAAATTCCGGGCTTGTTTTTTGTTTTTATTATAATAAAAAAATCGCCTAGCGTGTCGTGAGTCTTGACTTAATCCGATGACGACAGATCTGATCATTTCGGGTTCATGTTCCATCATGGGCCGAGTACATTTCTGCAGCAGCTTGCTGGAGTGGTGGGTGTAGATTTCCCCACAAGCCCACAGCCCACCAAGCCAAAGGGCCTTTCGTAAGCCAAGCTAAACGAGGACTGTTTTTATTCTCCACTCTCCTCTCACATCACTTAGGTGACGAACCCGGGCCACCATGACACACACCCCTCTCCTTCAATTATCACGGTCATATGATTTTTCTCCCTAAACTACAAAAATAGTTTTTTTAAACCTCATCAACTCTTGAAACCATTTGCTTTGATGATGTGGTGCCACATTAGAGGAAAGTAAATTGGACTAAACAGAAAGTTTATGGACGCAATTCGAACTAGAAATATTTTTTAAAAAAAATTATAAAAAATCATAAAATAAATTTCAAAAAATAATACAATTTTTTACATGGAAAAATAATGTTATTAAAATCCTAAAATTTAGTTTAATCTTTATGTAACTAATTTCATTTTTTTCTAAAATCATGCTCTATCTTATAGTACCTAGCTTGAATTTATTTGAATCTCTACGGTGTCATTTTGATGCTTATTTGCTAGTAGAAGATCTTGTTATCTATTACTCTCTTCGTCATAGGATATAAGGCATGCATGTATTTCAAAATTCAAACTTCATTATCTTTGACCAATGATTAGTCTAATAATACAATAAATTTATAGTACAATAGTGGTAGCATTAGATTTGTGTTTACAAATACTTTCTAATGATCTTTTGTTGTTGTCATAAATTATATACAATTATATAAATTAACGGTTAAAGTATGAAGGCCACGCTAAGTCAAATTGTGCCATATATCTTGAGAAGGAAGGAGTGTAATTAGTCGACGTTTGATCGTTCAGACCGTGTAGAAGCACCAATGGATCACCATTAAGATCGTAATGTAGGCCAACACAACTACTGTCCGCTACCAAAGTATAGGGTACCCAACTTCGATGCAAAAATACTTATTCCCAACATGGCCCGGCCCAGGCAAAGCCCGTGAAAGCTCATGAAGGCCGCAACAACGGAGGCCCATGACAATGCTGCATTAACGCCAACTTACCCTCGGGAGAACGGCACCCTCGGGCGCCAATTCTCCGATTCGCCCGAGCCTTCCCGGGAGAGCTCGGGAGAGCGGCACCCTCGGGCGCCAATTCTCCGATTCGCCCGAGCCTCCCCGGGAGAGCTCGGGAGAGCGGCACCCTCGGGCGCCAATTCTCCGATTCGCCCGAGCCTCCCCGAGAGAGCTCGGGAGAGCGGCACCCTCGGGCGCCAATTCTCCGATTCACCCGAGCCTCACCGAGAGAGCTCGGGAGAGCGGCACCTTCGGGCGCCGATTCTCCGATTCGCCCGAGCCTCCCTATCCCCCTCGGGCGCAATCTCTAAAAAAGCATCCAATGTACGATTGACGTCAGCGGAGCAATCTTGGGCCACAAGGGACCTCTCTGACCACTTTACAGGTATGGTCCCATCGGGAGGGCCCCTTGACACAACAGCGCCCCGAACGCGCACGTTCGCCGTACCAACTGCCCCATCTCCTCTGGGGGACGATCTGACGGTCCTCCTCCTCCCACGCCGCTACAGGGACAGTTAACCGTACGGCTCCCCGGGCTGACAAGGAGATTCGCCAACCACGATGGCGACTGCCATGCCTCGGTCACACGTGTAACACCAGGGAATGGGGAATAACAGTCGCCCAGCCAACCCGGGGGAATGGGCAAGCCTTATGACCGGTCTCGCCTATCCCCTAAAATGTACCTCACAGGGAAAAAGAAGCGCCCGAAGGAGGACGCTCCCCCCGCTCTGTCCCGTCAAGCCCCCGACGGCACCAAGGTGTCCCGAGCTTCGAGAGCTCATACTCAAAGGTCAACCTATCTACTCGTTGCACTGTGCAGGGTCGGACGCGACGGCATGACGTAGTGCCACGCAGCAAACACTGTCCAGCACTGTGAGACACCTTGGAACTCACCAATGAAACAGTGGTGGATCAGCTGAATGACTAACGTCGTGCCGTCGAGACGCCAAGACGAAGGCGTGGCTGACGATAGCCACTAGTCACCACCGACTCCGCCATGCCGAGCACTGTAACCACAGGGCAGCACATGTAACTCTAGCCTCTCCCTTATAACTATAAAAGGGAGAGCAGAGGCCAGCCTTAGACAGGTTCCAAGTTCTCAAGCTCTCACACGCTCCACACCACACACAACAACCAGCGACTTGTATACACTTCGACACTCACAAGAGACTTGGGAGCACTTCCCTCTCTCGCATAGCTTGTAACCCCTTACTACAAGCACCCCGGTGCAAGGCAACACGACTCTCCTCTCCACTGGACGTAGGGCCCGCTTGACCTGAACCAGTATAACCCCGTGTTCCCCCTTGCACACCACCCGTAACCTCAACCGCAAAACACAAAATCACTAGCCGGTGTTAGTACCCGCTAAAACTAGCACCGACAGCTACTTTGAACCTTTACAAGTCATTTTGGTGCTACAATATTTACTAGCAGAAGCTATTTTTGAAATTGAGGGTAGCAAGTTTTAGACCATGCTATCCTATTGAGTTTCGACTGATGGGAGAGCAACACACGTGTTTCGACCAACCAGCGCCAATGACTGGTTTTTGAAATTGGCAGAGCATCAAGGTTTAGACCATCCAATTTGGAGTAACAAACTTTCCATACAGGACTTGGTCATAGATCTGTTATGTGCTTAGACTCCCTATGTGGGTGTAAAATTGTCTATTGGGCCAAGTTAGGAGTTGTGCAAAAACACACAGCTCTAAAAGGCCTACTCATATCATCCATGCATGCAAGGCAAAAATCGTGTATAGGGTTGTTGAGGGGTAGTGTCTCTATAGGTGATTTTCTAGACCATCTTAAATGAGGGTTAAAGTGTTTTCATGATCAAGGCATAGTGGTGTATCTCTAGTTCGCTTTGGACTGCTCTAGCATGCGTGTTGAGAGTGTGCTCAGACTTTGTGTCATTAGGATTGAGGCTTGAAGTTTTTCTAGAACATCTTAGGGTTGTAGGGCAATCTAGGTGTGACTGTGCCCACATACCATCCCAAGTTCTGGTTAGACACTAACATGTCTCTGGTGGTTCAATCTTGTGCATGCGCGACCATCCGGGAGTCCTCGTGGATTGTCTGGGAGTTCTAGAACATGATACTATTATAGTTTACTTCTATATATGTATGAGATGGACCGTCCATTATCAACGGTGAAGCAACGAGGTAAAATGTCCCTTCAGCATCATCCAAGAGGGGGAGTGAGTTGGGCGTATGATGTAGATGTGGCCCGATCTTCCGATAGGTATGACAGGTCGATTGGTGGAGACTCGACATTCACGATCTAGGCTTCGAACCAAAACTGATCCGGACCCCCACAACCATTACACCACTGCTTCGTTGGTTATCAACCACGTACAACGCGATTGACCTCGCCGATAAGGCTTTTCTGCAAGCGAATCGAGAACACAAGCAAGAACGGATAAACGCAATCTGAAATTGCAAATAAATATGAGGCTTAAGAATTCAGAGAGGTGTTTAAGTCTTTATTCGAAAAGAATAATCGCCACAGGCGAACAAGATCAAGAACAGGGGCCCTGGACTATCAGCAAGCGACCTTGACGGTACGGTTGCAGCAATCAATGTCAGTTTCACGAGGAAAACAAGAACGCAAATAAAACCCAACCCTAACGAAAGCGGCAACGGCTAATTAAAGAGTTCTGGTCTTTGCTTTCCCTAGACGCGCTCCCTAATGGGCTCTAAGACGATACACGGCCCATCGGACCAAAATACGGTGTTGCAGCACCCTGACAGATTCTAGATGCTGACTTATTTTGATGATTCCTGTTGACTCCGGATGAATTTTGACATGAAACCAAAACCATTAGTTTCCTTATCAAATTATCTTTCCAACCATATGTGGATCGTCGAAAACAGAGTCTGTAAGCGTCCTAGGCGTTGATTTTACCCGGGACTGCTCCAGGAGTCCGAGATGGACTCCAACTTCAACTGGATTGGGCCTCCACCATGATGAAGATGAGTTGGACGTGCACACTAGTTATCCTCCTCTCTTGAGTGTGTACATGATGAAGTGATGTTCTCATCATCCTCCCTTTCTTGAATTGAAGTTGTCCTCGACTGAAGTAGTTCCCAGCCTCCAATGTTTGGAAGCGATGGCGGTTCCAGTCTTAGATGTTCATCTTGGCATCCAATCCTCTTGCAAGACCGCTCCCATGGTGACCTCCCTGCTAGAAATTTATCCTCTTTTGCCTGCAAAAAGTTAGTTCCAACAAGTGGCATAGAACGAGGCATAGAATCATTTGAAAATGTGTGCGGTTTACACATTAAAGCAAATTGTGGATCAGTAGGAGCATCCACAACACCAAGAGCAGATTTAAGAGCAAACAAAACTCCTCCTTTCGGTTCAATGGTATTAGATTTCTCTTTTGTTATTTTTATTGAATCTATAACTTGTCTATGCGCTTTCTTTTCAGCAAGTTCTTTTTCATATTGCACAATATCAGCCGGAGTTAAAGGAAGCAAAGCAATGTTCTTTCCTTTATGCATGAAAGTGTATCTATTTTGTCTACCATGGTGTATAGCATCATTATCAAATTGCCAAGGGTGGCCTAATAAAAGTGAACAAGCTTGCATAGGCACGACATCAAAATCAGCATAATCATTATATGACCCAATAGAAAAATGCACACGTGCAGATTGTGTCCTTCGTCTTACCACTATTGTTGAACCATTGTACATGGTATGGATGTGGTAGAGCACGCGTAGGCAAACCAAGGGTCTTCACAAGCTTTGAACTTACCAAATTATTGCTGCTCCTACCATCAATTATAGCACAAACACGACAATTGTTGATGATGAGAAACATTTGGAAAAGATTATGGCGCTGTAGCTTGTCGACTTGCTCAACTTGTGTGCTCAAGACTCGTTGAACAATGATGGATTTGTATGCTGCATTGGCTGCAACACTATCAATTTCTTCTTCTAGAATATCTTCAAATTTTCCTGCATCATGGTCAGTTGCAAGTGCAAATTCATCCTCATCATCACTAGCACTAACATACCCACCATAATCAGTAGCAATGTATGCACGTTTGCTAGGGCAATCCTTTGCGATGTGACCCATGCCCTTGCAGCGGTGACAAACAATTTTAGCAGAGGCACTCGACGAAGGTGTGGTAGGTGAGCTCTTCTTCACAGGTGCTGGCAGCTGCACATTAGAAAACTTACTCACCTCGGTCGAGCGTGAAGGAGTGGACGGTGGTGTGGATCGCGTAAGGTGTCGTCCCTGTACTTCCCTTTCAGCTTTAGTAGCAAGATGAAACAGTTGGGAAAATCTAGTCCAGTCCTTATAATCAAGAATGTCCTGTATTTCACGACGCAAACCACCAAAAAATCTAGAACACTTATCTAATTCATCTTCTTAGATGTCACAACGTGCCATACCAATAATAAGCTCTTGATAATATTCCTCAACGGTTTTACTACCATGATTTAAATGTTGCAGTTTTAATCGCAGATCACGCTGATAGTATGGAGGAACAAATCTAGATTTCATTCGATGTTTAAGCACAGGCCAAGTTTGAGGTGTTTGAGAATTAACATCATTGCATATATCATTCCACCAGAAAAGAGCAAAACTAGTAAACTCACTAGTAGCAAGTCTAACTCTATGTTCTTCAGTTAGGAAGCATCTTAAATTTGGTTTTAGCAAAAGGATCATTATTACCTCGGTCATTACCTCCCATACCGCGTCGGTTGAAGTTGAGTCGGCACCGGGCTGTGGCATCTGGATCATCGTCATCTTCACCTCCAATGTTATCATCATCACGATGAGGTTGTGGTCGTCGTTCAACATCTTCAACCCGTCTCGCCAAGTTGGTGATTTGTTGAAGGATCTCATTAAACTTGTCGTCAAGGATGGTACGAAGCTCATTCTTGAATACACCATCATTGAAATCTTGAGGAGGTTCCTCGGTTCCTTTGCCCGAACCTGACGTCATGGTTAGCAGAAGAAGAAAACACAAAAAGTATTATCTCTATCAACTACTAGGGTGTGGACAAGGGAATAAGGCAATCAACTCTCAAGCGTCTTACCACAAGCTTGTAAGTGTTCTTACCAATGCAGCAGGCAGTATAATCGGTGGGTGATTGTGATACCGTGGTAGCAGGAGTGTAACAGTTGCAAGGCAAACCTATACTTGGTTAGAAGAAAGTGGAGCTCGGACAGGCTGAATATAGTAGCAAGGAGTAGCAATAATTTAATTCAGATATTGCAAGATTAAAAAGTAGTCCCAAGTTAGTCTATGTCGCCAGCCTAAACTTGTCTGGAACCTAGTTCAAGCAAGCAACAATACAACTCAGCACATGGACTCAAAGGATGCAAGCACTTCTGATTTTTTTTCAATTTTTTACTTGTCTTCTTCTCCTTTTTTAGTGCGGCTCTTTTTTTTAGCACCAGATAGCCTTTTTCCCTTCCTGATTTTTTTGTGCGGCTCTTTCTTTTGCACGTTGTTGGCGGTAGTTCTTGCTCATTTTTACCCATCAAATAAACATGAATCAAGGGCATAAAATAATACACAACATAGTTATGTGGTTTGATTCTAACAAGTTCCACGAGTTTTGGTGTTCTCACTTGTTTTGCAGGGTATAAAAGGATATTCAATTTTTCACCAATTAAAAGTATCTCAAATGAGGAATTAGAGTTCACCATTGCATAGAGCTCATCAAGACGATCGAAACGGACCTATGGTTTGCTATTTTTGGAGTCCGGAATAAAGATATATGGATTTTACAAACACTCGAAGATTATAGAACCTGAACTGCGGGATTAATTGGGCCTAAATCAGAATTTGGCCCATTAAAGTCTATGTGCATATGGTGGAAAGGCTTAGTACCATATCGGTTGCCCAAGGTGGAGGGGAGGCCAGGTGCTCCCATATAAAGAACCCAGGCCCCCCGAAGTCAAGTGCACCATTATGGAGTTGTAGAGGCGTCCCTCGAATGGATAACATTTCAACTCTAGAGAATTAGGGCTAGAATTTCCAATGTAGTAGATTAGTTCTAGTTGAGAGTTAGGGAGAGCGGAGCTGCGCTTCGGTTCTGGAGAAGTCTTCAGGGGTCTGGTATATCTTTGTATCTCATCTTTGTAAGACTTATGTTTTAATATATTTATCTTCTCTATTTACTTTATGCCTTGAATTTGATTGGTTAGTATAATTGTTATACTTTAGCATAGGATCTCCGCTCGCATCGAGTGCTCTAGTTTTCATACGGGATTAGAGTAGTAATTAATAGTGTAGGCATGGTGTCTAGACTAGAGGTTACCTGAGATTGTACTCAACCTTACGAATAGTTGTGGTAGCCCCAGGAGGTGACAGCCCTGATGGCCGACGTATTCCACCTCGTGTAGGTTGATGATTGTAGGACCGTAGTCAGAACTTCCTAGTCCCATTCTCATCCTGTTCCGTGGCTAGTGTTCTGATGTCCTGAAGTGTTATTATGTGATTGCTTTATCTATCATGAATCAGTTATTATAGAAGCCTAGTAATAGAGAAGTATTTAGGAACCTTGAACTCTTCCATTGTCCTCTGACTTTAGATATCTACTCTTTTATCATAGAATTCTCCTGTGTGTCTCTATCATTTAAGCATAACTCTTATCATTTATCGTTTACCCCTACTATAGTCTAGTTGGTGTATTAAGTTAGTAGATACATGATGGTAGCTATCGGATTCTTTAACCATTGCTTCCCTGTGGTAAAATATAAATAACGATATCTGGAATACTCCCGGTAAAATGCTACAATGGTATTCTGTGCGCTTGTGGAATCTTTCATATTCTATTTGTGCTTAATAAATACCAACAAGCATTTTTAGCGCCGTTGTCGGAGAAGCAATTGGCATAAGACTTTTATAGTGATCTTGATGTCTGCTAATTTAGTGTACTACTAGATTTAGTATGATTACCCCTGTTCTGTTGAGTTATGGAATAAGACAGGACAACATAAGTCGTTTTGACCTTCCGGCAAGTTTTCACAAGACAAGAAGATACATTGAAGAGGCCAGGGTGCCTGAACATTCAAGATTCATCAATAATGGAACCCTACCATCTCACAGGTTTGCACACATATATATATTTCTTTCTAACCTTGTGTAGATAGGAGAAGGAGGTCGTCATCACAACAATTCAAATCACATCTCAAATGACGAATATAGAGGCTGTGCTACACACAAGTCATGGTAAGTATGATCAAGAAGGTGAGAAAATCCTGCTCATGGACTTTAAACTTTTGAGTAGTTATCTTTTAATTCTTGCACCTCATTGCATATTTATTTTAATCCATGCATTCACACCATTTAGTTTATATTCTCTCATATCAAATCCATAGCATGTTTAGTTCTTGCATACATCCATACCACTTGCATATTAAAAAGAAAAAAAATATATATATACCTCACTATGGTCATATTATTTTATCTCTATTTGAATAAATCCTTGTAATGCTTTCATGCTACCTTTACTTACTATAGTTTATGGTTGGAATAATTTCATACATCTCTTAAATGAAGCATGGTGACAAGTTTTGGAGTGTTTGATCTTACTTTTAAATGTTTTTAATCTAAGTTTATTAACTAAAAGTATAATAATTAGAAGGTCTTCCAAGAACGACTTTGTGTCCTAAAGTAACCACTCTTGAAAAAATAGTATGAGCTTGTACCTTTTGATGTAATAGCCTTGAGAATTGAGCATAGAATTATAATTATAAAATTATTCCCTCGGGTATTTTTTGTCACTAACCATTTTAGGCTTGAAGTAGAAGGATGACATCATTAGGTATGTCCAACCAATCATCATGCAACATTAATCCATCCAAACTTAACTTTGCCTTACAAAATTCAAGCTTGGGGGAATGGGCTTATTTAGAAAATCTTATGTTGCTAATATTGGTTGTCTCTACCTTGTCAATCCATGTTCAAATTGTTAATCAATAATCATGCTCTTTCATCTCTGTTTGCATAACTCCCTATAAACTTTTATGTTATCTTTGTTCGCTATAGTATACTTAAGGTTTGAAGAAATTTCATACACCTTTTAAAATTAGGCATGGTGCTTAGTTTAAACTGTTTTCTGGAATCATAATTAGACAAGGTGTTTAATTTGATTTCCGAACCAAGAGGTGTGATGATTTTATTTTCAAAGGCTTTTTGAATTAAGCGTGGTGTTTAGGTTAAAATGCCTTCTTAAGTCAAATTGGACGTGGTGTCTAGGTTGATTTTTGAGCTGCTCGTATGCTGTAGTAAACATTGGATATTCTGTTGGACTAACCCTTACAGAAAACTTCCAATTTAATTTGTATAAGTCACGAGATAAATTCAAATCAGAGATGAGATAGGGCACATGCTGAACTTCAATAACTTTGTAGAGGAAGACATAGCTCATTCATTATGGATGTAAGAACTGTGAGTATTAATGATTCATTCACTTTATCTTCTGCTACAAGTTACTTGGACTCAAGTCATGCCGGTATAGAACATGATCTATGCTAACATAATATCAACCCTATCTTCTTAGTAACGTAGATGGAACATGATAAAATTCTGGACAAACAATCTATGTTCCAAAGTTGTACATCCCTTCGGGTATGTGTTGTCTACTAATCTGTTGCAGGCATAATAATGAATGAAGTAACAAGGTGTCATAAGATCAAAGAAGCAAAAGATGGCAAAGATGATAAGCAACAAAGGAGACAAGATGATCATAAACAACTCAAGATGCAAGAGAAGGAAAGGAACACCAGCCATCTACCCTTCATTAATTAGTGCCATCACGCTCTAATAATGAAGGTAATATTTTAAGGTAAGTGGTCACTATTTTCCTCTTGATCTTGGAATACAGATAAATAAAGACACAAATATGTTAGAGTTACATCTTTAATTGATTAACCTAATTAACTCAACATGCTTTGTCCTTTAAGATTATTCATGATATCATTTTTTTATCTCAATCTTAATCAAATGTGCTAAAACATTGCATTCTATCTTTGGAAGATGATAGTCATACTCATGTAAAAATTTATATATTATGCAGAGATAGACAACCATTCCATTGGTTAAGCAATTTAAATCTTTTCTGTCATATGAACTTAAATGCAATATTAATGCTTAATCGTCTGATCTTACCACTCATGTCATGAGTAAAACAAATTATATAACATCAACTTTATCTTGTTCAATGTGCCTAAGGCTAGAGAAGAATAAATAAAGAAATAGATTCGGTTCCGTTGGTGTTTTTTCACCAGCAGAGCCCATGCACTTGATCTCCACATTGGTTTTGCAAACAGGACAACACTTCAAGCAAATTTGTTAATTTCTAAAATTTTACAAGTGAAAGTTCTGTGAACATACACGCTGAGCAAGATGCTACCAGCTTCCACTATTAATGCTCTACTTCAACCTGCTGGTCAAGCAAAGAACGAAAGTGACATCACCATCACCAGAGGTGCAACCATCAAGACCTTCATCTCTAAGACGGAGAGATACACAAGAGTGGAAAAAAAGTCCTATCGGTAGACTTTAAATTCCGCACTCTTGCCATAAAGTAACATGGTAGTTATCTAATTAAATAGTATTCATAATTTACATTAGTAATTTTACTTTAGCATATTCATCTTTATGCATATAAAAAAAAGAGAGAGAAAAATCTTTATTGCCTTATTTACTGCATCATGAAACATTAAAGCCCCATGTGAGTAAACTTATAGAATATTCGTTATGGTGGCATAAAAAATATAATAAATAAAAAAATGATAATAGCATCTGTATTTACTTTATTGCATTATGCAAATCCTAAGTCCTATGAGAATAAATATTCTCCGTGGTGGCATAAAAATATATAGCATGCATACATATTTGATTGTTGCATAAGAAAGTTAGAAAACCCTAAAAAAGATAATCCTGCTAGAATCTGTCAATTAAAATCAACTCAGAGAATAATCAATTACTTATTGGCTGACCGCTAACCCCTTAACACATTTGAACCTCGAGTTTTGGTTTTCTTGTTGGAGTATAATTATGCAGGATAACACTATGTCTGAAGAGTGAGTCCATCAGTGGCGCCCACCAGACTGCTGCTGGTAAACCCACTCTAAAGATCATCAACACCAAGTATTGCAAACATCTAGCTTGGGGAAGGAACATCCTCTAGTTATCAGGTAACTATACCTATACGATTATCGAGTCTGTTTTATAAAGTCATAAAATACCAAAAATATGTGAACACATGAAGGTTCACCAAAGTACCATAAGAAAATCTAAAAATACCAAAAATATGTAGGCACATGAAAGTTCACACTTTTTAGAAAAAACCCAAAAATATGTGGGCACATGAAGGTCCACCCAATTAGAAAACTTCTGTTGGAAATATAAAACCAATCATTCACCATGGAGTAATATTAACCTAACCCCTCTCCATGAAATTTGGTATTCTTGTTGGCAATTGAGTTTTACAGGATAATACAAGATCAATAGCTAGTCAACCTGGCGCCCTTACGCTGCCAGTATGCCTGCTCCCAGAAAGATTGCTCAACTTGCAATATCAAAGACCACGTCAACATCCAGCTTGAGGGAGGACGCCCTCTATTTAAATCCAGCTAAGTATAAGTTTCCCAACCTTATTATTGTACCATATTACTTTTCGCGTGAGTTAGCTAGTGAAATAAAATTTGAAAACCAAATAAATAGTGTTTAGGTTAGTTAGTGTGTTTGAATAAAATAAAAAGAGAGTGCTTGCAATAATTTTGTTCGGACTCAATAGAAACCATGCTCAGGAATATGATAAGTAGCATCCCACCATGATTCCTCATTCCAACTTAGTTTTCAACCTTGAATCATCCCAAGTTTTAGATACAACCATTTTAACTTGAAGATTCGCTTTGAACCTAAAACTTGTGGGTAGCAAATGCTTGATCTAAGTCTAAGTAATTAAGGGATATGATATGCAAAGTTTGAGCTACTATTTATCTTGTTCCTAGTGATACTTGAATTCTGGATATTTATTTTGAAAATCCTTAAAACCACATGATGAGTTCCTGTATGACAAGAGTTTTATAATCCCACCACAGTCATACATGCTAGATTAGGAAAACATACACATTATATGCTACTTGTTTTGTTTTGAGTTTAGTCAAGCTTTGTTGATACCTTAGAAAGTTGTCATGCTTTTACAATCAAGATCACATGCACTTCACCCATAATGCACTACTCATATCTGAGTGGGCGCATCCACATTCCACATTTTCTATCTAGATCCACCTGAAAATGTTCTACTCCTACACTAGGAGTGAACACTAAAAATATCCTATTAGTTACCCCAGATCAATGCTCCAAGGTTCTTGTTACTATCTCTCAAAAGAAAAAGAAAAAGGGAAGTATTGTTGCAGAGAAGAGGCATGTGGATATGCAAAAGAGTGAGATAAGAGAAAACAATGGGTACAAAGATGCCCGCCTAAGAGGTAAAAATGGACAAGTGTCCGAATTTATCAAAACAATGGGTACTCTGATGCCCGCCTGAAAAAAAAAGAAGAAAAAGAAAAGAGAGATAGCCCATGTTGTCCTGCAACACAATTCCCTAGTGTTTGAAAAAGAGAGAGATGTCTCAAGGAGCAAACCAGTAGAATTAGGATTAGCCACCATATATATCCACGTATCGCCTCACATCCACACACATGCACATCTTGATTTGATTGTATGACTTGTTCCTTTGGATCCATTGTTTGACTTTACAATATATTCATTGCAAGTATGTATGAGCTGTCTCCTTATCCATAAGCTCCACACAAGCTATTAGTTATAGTGTGAGAGAGAGAAGAGAAGGTATGCATCACTATTGCCTTGGTAAGGTTCCACAAATATCACATATTTAGAGACTTGAGAGAGTCATACAAAGGAAACTCTGAGTTTTATTTTGAAAACTTGCAAAAGCTCCAAGATAAGAGTTGAACGACAGAGTTTGAGACATAGTGTTTAACTTAGCCATTCTATCCTTCAATTACCCAAGACTCAAGAGAAAGCTACAAGCTCCATGGTAAAGGTAATACAGGTAAGTCTGAAGGTTAGCTTGGTCTACTCTAATCCTTGAGTAATTCTTGGTTTAAAACTGAATAATTGTGAGGGGTAGCTATAACTTTTGATTTATGCTAAAGTTTGGCTTTGCTAAGGGACTAGCAAAGGGTAAGCTTGGGGGAACTTGTTGATGGTAGTTATTGCTCATTTTTACCCATCAAATAAACATGAATCAAAGGCATAAAACAATACACAACATAGTTATGGGGTTTGATTCTAATAAGTTTCACGAGTTTTGGTGTTCCCACTTGTTTTGCAGGGTATAAAAGGATATTTAATTTTTCACCGATTAAAAGTATCTCAAATGAGGAATTGGAGTTTACATAGAGCTCGCCGAGACGATCGAAACAGACCTATGGTTTGCTATTTTTGGAGTCCGGAATAAAGACATATGGATTTTACAAACACTGGAAGATAGAACCTGAACTGCGGGATTAATTGGGCCTAAATCAGAATTTGACCCATTAAAGTCTATGTGCATATGGTGGAAAGGCTTAGTACCATATCGGTTGCCCAAGGTGGAGGGGAGGCCAGGTGCCCCCAAATAAAGAACCAGGCCCCCTGAAGTCAAGTGCACCATTATGGAGTTGTAGAGGCGTCCCTCGAATGGATAACATTTCAACTCTAGAGAATTAGGGCTAGAATTCCCAATGTAGTAGATTAGTTCTAGTTGAGAGTTAGGGAGAGCGAAGCTGCGCTTCGGTTCTGGAGAAGTCTTCAGGGGTCTGGTATATCTTTGTATCTCATCTTTGTAAGACTTATGTTTTAATATATTTATCTTCTCTATTTACTTTATGCCTTGAATTTGATTGGTTAGTATAATTGTTATACTTTGGCATAGGATCTCCGCTCGCATCGAGTGCTCTAGTTTTCATATGGAATTAGAGTAGTAATTAATAGTGTAGGCATGGTGTCTAGACTAGAGGTTACCTGAGATTGCACTCAACCTTACGAATAGTTGTGGTAGCCTCAGGAGGTGACAGCCCTGATGGCCGACGTATTCCATCTCGTGTAGGTTGATAATTGTAGGACCGTAGTCAGAACTTCCTAGTCCCATTCTCATCCCGTTCCGTGGCTAGTGTTCTGATGTCCTGAAGTGTTATTGTGTGATTGCTTTATCTACCATGAATCAGTTATTATAGAAGCCTAGTAATAGAAAAGTATTTAGGAACCTTGAACTCTCTCGTTGTCCTCTGACTTTAGATATCTACTCTTTTATCATAGAATTCTCCTGTGTGTCTCTATCATTTAAGCATAACTCTTATCATTTATCGTTTACCCTTATTATAGTCTAGTTGGTGTATTAAGTTAGTAGATACATGATGGTAGTTATCGGATTCTTTAACCATTGCTTTCCTGTGGTAAAATATAAATAACGATACCTGAAATACTCTCGGTAAAATGTTACAATGGTATTCTGTGCGCTTACGGAATCTTTTATATTGTATTTGTGCTTAATAAATACCAACACTCGTTGCCTTTTTCTTTTATTTTTCTGGTCTCAGAAGAGTGCTGCAAAAATAATTATAATAAAGATATCAAGAAGCAGCACCGTAGTAGAATTTGGCCCTCGGCCAACAGCAATGTAAGCAGCGTGGACACCCTGATAGAAACTTCTCTTTTGGATTGGCACAAGGAAATCCCAAACAGATACCCAAAAAGGATGACAAGTTGACAACTAACTAACAGTAGAAAACCTTGTGAGCAAATTATTTCCAAAGGAGACTAAAAAAAAGATGCTATATATACCAGCACACTAGGCACTTGAAATCGGCAACAAAATCAATGGCGTGCCTGAGCCAAACAGAGGAGTAGCTAACAAGATAGATTACTCGGCCAAGATAAAAAAAAGGCAATTAAAATAATGATGGATGAAAAATTCTTTGCCTTTTGTGACAAGAAGTATGGCAAGGTAGCACATACGATTTGCACCTTCCTTCAAAGAACCAAAATTGCAGCACACCTACGACCAAACCGGGAGTTTTACCACCAACCAGGGAACGAACAAGATCTAGACACGGTGAACACAACGACACGCGAGGGACGACCGTTCAATAAAGCAAACTGAACTAAAAAATTGCAATGGCACAAAGGGGTTGTAGGACAGGTTGTAATTTTTTTGGTTTTTTTTGGACTCTAGGTAGTGCAAAACACAGATTCAATCTAAAGGAGATAAATAGAGATATACCTAACGGGCAACTAGGTCTCTGATATCAATTGATGTAGACGTGGCCCGATCTTCCGATAGGTATGACAGGTCGATTGGTGGAGACTCGACGTTCACGATCTAGGCTTCGAACCAAAACTGATCCGGACCCCCACAACCGTTACACCACTGCTCCGTTGGTTATCAACGACACACAACGCGATTGACCTCGCCGATAAGGCTTTCCTGCAAGCAAATCGAGAACACAAGTAAGAACGGATAAACGCAATCTGAAATTGCAAATAAATATGAGGCTTAAGAATTCAGAGAGGTGTTCAAGTCTTTATTCAAAAGGACTAATCGCCACAGGCGAACAAGATCAAGAACAGGGGCCCTGGACTATCAGCAAGCGACCTTGACGGTGCGGTTGCAGCAATCAATGTCTGTTTCACGAGGAAAACAATAACGCAAATAAAACCCAACCCTAACGAAAGCGGCGGCGGCTAATTAAAGAGTTCTAGTCGTCGCTCTCCCTAGACGCGCTCCCTAATGGGCTCTAAGATGATACACGGCCCATCGGACCAAAATACGGTGTTGCAGCACCCTGACAGATTCTGGACGCTGACTTGTTTCGACTATTCCCGTTGACTCCTGACGAATTTTAACGTGAAACCAAAACCATTAGTTTCCTTATCAAATTATCTTTCCAACCATATGTGGATCGTCGAAAACGGAGTCCGTATGCGTCCTGGACGTTGATTTTACCCAGGACTGCTCCAGGAGTCCGAGATGGACTAAACTTCAACTGGACTGGGCCTCCACCATGATGAAGATGAGTTGGACACGTACGCTGGTTATTCTCCTCTCTTGAGTGTGTACATGATGAAGTGATGTCCTCATCAGCGTATAATTCAAACTTAAATCCTAGGGGATCAATTTAAAATTATAATTTATCTTAAGCTATTTCTAATGTGTTCTAACCTACGCTCAACCTAAAAGTTTACAACCAAGTTCCAATCCTGTCAACTAGTCTATACTTAATCTCGAAAGGTAAATATTAGACAAGTTAAGCATATGCGGAACCAAGTGAAAAGCTTAGGATAGTGAGGGCAAACTCCTAGGGGCGTGACGATACATCCCACAAACATTGATTACCAAGTTGTAAACCCGGCCCTATAGTGTCCACGTTAGATTTTCACCGGTATACAATCCCAATGACCAAGTCTCTCTCGGTCATGGTGTTAAAATATCACAATAGCTTCAAACAACCAATGGCCAGCTAGTGCATGAGCCATGAAGTCTCACTCTCACCTGCACCTCCACCTAGTTTTTTCTGGTTACTTTGACGCTATGTACACTACGGAGCTTCTCCACGCGAGCCAAGGAGGGGGTCTCTCCTCGTCCCCAGCACATCGTCCATACGATGTTGCTCCAGCCACCGAAAGATCATGCATGGAGACCTTAAGTGCTCTGGTTTGACCAAGTTACAAAGGGCATAACAGCTCAATGTATTTCAAACAAGGCCTAAATAAACAAACACTATTCTCTATACTTGCGCTTACATACTACTCCGTATGACTTTGATATGATCGCTAAGGCTGAAGAGGCAGATCAAATGCACGTGCGTCGTCCGCCGGCGTCGACTAAACTAGCCGAAGATGACAAGTGTCGAGCCGGCAAGCAAGACCGCAAAGACAGGTCCGCGCTGGCGCATTCCGCAGTAGTATGTGGTATATGCACGTCGCAGTAGTGTAATTAATTAATATATACAGTGCTACACCGGAATACCGTACCTTTACCAACTTTAATAATGCACTATATATATTTCCTCTCATCCAAGCTTGATAGTAGTAGTCTGAGTCACTACTGACCTTTTCGAGTCAGATGACGTGCTGACCCTGCATTAATTATAATTTGGTGGGCGGCTTTGCTCGGACACTGGTCGCAGAATCCATGGAAACGGTATCATCAGTTACGTTCGATAAAATTGTTTGAAAAGTCTCTGATCCCTCTTTTGGTTGATATAAAAACCTTGTGGTACATATCAAATATATCATTCATGATGTCAGTAGCCAACTCACCATGCAAGGAAAACATTCCGAGTACTATAGGCTAACGCTGTCACTCGATCGATAGTCTCTCATTATTATATTATTACTGACCGTACAATAATAATCCAAGAAGAACAACCCAAATCAATGCAAGGATATGGTTCACCCACAACAAAAATATACTACACTCCGCAAGCATCGTCGGCGGATCATAAAGTTACAATGCAAGGGCGCTCTCTGCTTTGGTTCAACTACAAGCGCCTGCGCTTGCTTATTACAACTCATATACATATATAGAAAAGTAAACTATAACAGTATCATGTATGTATACCTCTAGCCTCAGTTTCTGGTGTACATTATATGATGTCACAAGCTAGAGCATATATAATGACGACACCTCCAAACACGGGACTCCCGGCTGGAACTGATGCAGATTACACGTACTTACCTCTTCGACTCAAATACATATCTGGGAAAATAAAAAAGGAATTAAGGAAACAGTAAACATATATATGGATCCAAATCGATCAAATGATCGATATTCGTGTGACTTGACGTGCCCTTCGAAGCCACAGAATGAGGCTCGTCTGCATGGCGGCATCATTGCATTGGCCTGATCTGATGTTTATGTCTAGCCGTGGTGCTGGGGGTCCGGGCCACCGGGCACCTCCCGCTTGCGGGCGCTGTCGCTCTGCACATTCCACTTCCCTCTTCGAATGCCGCCCCATCTGCCCGCGCCCGCCGCCGTCGCCCCGGCGGCCCTGGCCACGTCGATGTCCGGAGCGCCGCCTGGCGGCACGGCGCGAGCTTCGGCCGCCGTTGCCGCGAGCGCCACGCCGACGACGATCAGCACCAGCAGGACGCTGCAGAGCACAATGCCGACGCGAGCCATGGGTGGGACGACGTGACGAAAACGTTTGCGATCAGTGTCCGATGAGCGCGCAGCGTGCAGTGTAGCCGCAGGACCGACGTGTAGTGTGGCGAGCGAGAGTGTGTGTGAGTCTCGGTGTCGTGGCCTGGTCATAGCCAGGTGCCGCGCGCGCCCGGTATTTATAATAGGGCCAATGGGATGGAGTCACGGGGCAGCAGTTACAAAACAAAGCATTTGTTTGGAGATGAGGGGGCCCGGCCGGGCGTGTTTTGGTGGATAATTGGTGGGTGGTGGTTTGGATTAGGTGGTGATCGAGTGGCCACTATGTAGAGCAGCGGCTGGCTGGATAGCGCCGCGCTGGCAGATCATGCATGCATGCGGTGTGGTGCGCCATGGACGTTTTGTCGACCGCTTTCTACTTATTCCTGCGCTGCTGACGATGATCGATGATCGATCCCTGCAATGGGCAATGCCAATGGCCCGCACCTTTTCTGGACTCCTGCTCCTGGCGCTGCAATCTGCACTGTGCGTTTCAAGCGACAGACAGGCCAATGCGGTGCTCCGATGTTCGCCTCGCCTGGTCTACTGCGCATGCATTCCGGCATCGGTCAGCCGCTGCGATGCTACTATCTGTGCTGACTGTGCACGCTGCGCCACTAACTACTTACTAGGAAGGTTACGTTCATGTGGATGGATGGATGGAGCATTGAGACGTGAAACTGAACTACCGAAAGGTTCTAAAGGGAATCGAGGTGGACACTTTCTTCAGTTCTGGTTGATGTTGACAACTTGACTGCATCCGTCCGAGAACAAAGAGCTGCGTTACGGTTACAGAGGTGTTATAGGGCTATATAATATGTACACTTGTGTAAGAGAGATTGCCACCAGCACCATAACTTTTCATTGGAACTCAGTTGCCAAGAAACGATCATCCAAAGTTATGACGTCCTCAGCTAGTTGTGGGCTTTAGTGGTGTTGCTCGGCTCGTGTTGAGGTCTCAATCTAACCGGTCTTTATTGATAGTTTGAGTTAGTTGCTTATGTTGGTTTTTTTTATTGTTGTTGTAGCTCTGTTGCTTCGTCTGGTCTAAGTTCTTCTCTATTTTAATATAGTCGGCAATTCTCCTGTTTGAAATGTTTTAGAAAAGTAGGAACTCACATGTCATGGACACATGTTATGTTATTTTGGTTATATTGAAACTTTGTATCTTATATAGACAACCACTCCAATAACATTATTGCACCCTTTAAGTAATGGCAAAATAATGTACGACTCCACTAATGGGAAAACGGATACCAACAAACACTTAAAAAATCCACTAGACATTTTTTAAAAAAAAAACATGTTTCCATGACTTTCTATTTATGAAAGGTACAAGTTATATACACAACTTTTATGCAAAATATTTGCAGGAAAAAACTTATGAACACAACTTTTGCCACCCCAGTTTTGCATGGAATTCACAAAAATAACTTTTGGATAAATATAATTTATGTGCTGATTTTTGTGCATATCATTTGCTGATAAAATTTGTTCACACAATATTTATACACACGCGCGCACGCACGAGATTTGTGATAAAAAAAATGGTAATCACTACTACAAAAAATCTTTTAGAAGGCGTTTGTGAAAACTTAACCGCGGCGGACAAGAAGGATAACCGCCTCGGTTACCAAGCGGTTACTTTATTATTAACCGAGGCGGTTTTTTTAAACCGCCTCGGTTAATAGATTTACGGGGGCGGACAACCTAACTGGACCGCCACGGTTAATATATATTAACCGAGGCGGTTTATTGTAACACAACCGCCATGGTAAATCATTAACCGAAGCGGTCATCCTAATATAACCGCCTCCGTAAATCAGGCCCAACCCATTAGCCCACACCGGCCCGCTATTTGTCTCCATATAAAATGAGCACTTAGGGTTTCTGGTTGTATCCTCTCCTTCTTCCGTCAGCCCCTCCCTCCCAGACACCGCCCGTGCCCTCTCCCCGAACCCACCCCTCTCTCTCTCTCTCTCTCTCTCTCTCTCTCTCTCTCCCTTTCCCCCCCTCTCTCTCTGGGGCGGCGGCGCAGCTCCCAGCGTCGGGCGGCGGCGGAGATCTCGGCGTCGGGCGACCGCGCGGATCTCGGCGTCAGGTGGCTCTCGGTGCGGCCCCCGGCCTGGGGCGGCGGCGCGGCGAGCGTCGGGCCCAGGGCCAGCGGCACGGCCCTCCAGGGCGGCGCGGCAGGCGTCGAGCCTGGCCTGGGACGGCGACGCGGCCCTCTAGGGCGGCGCGGCGGGCTTCAGGCAAGGCCGGGCGACGGCGCGGCCCTCCAGGGCGGGCCAGGGGCTGCGCGTCGGGCAAGGCCGGGCCGCGCCATGGCTTGCGGCGGCTCCATGCGTGGACCGGCTCGCGGCGGCTCCTGGCGGCCGAGGCCGTGCCGTGCGGTGGCTCGGGGCGGCCGAGGCCGGATCCGGCGGGCTGCTGGGCTCCCTGTGAGCACCATGGTGGATGACACGGCGGTGGCGCACAGCGCGGCCAGGTCCAGATCCAGCCCTAAACGGGCTTGGATCTGGGCTTTTTCATTTTTTTTTATTTTTTTCATGATTTTAGGTGGCGGGCAGACAACCGCCACAATAAATCATACGATTTACCGTGACCTTATCTTCCTGGCGGTTTGAAAAACCGCCACGGTTAATCAAATTTGCCCGCCACGGTAAAGATTTTTGTAGTATTGAATGATCCTACCCGAATGTTTGACGCTCCGGACGCGCATCAGAAATGATTCGATCTGCTCGGTGACGCCTCGTCTAATCCGCCTGCTCGACACCCTCTCCATCCCCATTCCCTCTCCGCAGCTTGTCTTGCTCTTCTCGTCCTCTCCTCCTCCTGTCTCCTCCACTCTCTCACTCTGCTCGCGCACCATTGCCCCTCAATCCCTCCGCGACCTCCATGCCACACCGACAGTGGCTTCTGGTGAGCCACCCCTCCCTCCCATCATCTGTATGTCCCTCCCTCCTTCTGTGATCTCCCTGCCACCGGAAGGAGCGTAACGGTGGCGGCTTCCAGCGAGCAGCCCCTCCCTGCCTCCCTCGCTCCGCGACCTTCATGCAATCGGAGAGGAGGGGCAACGGCGATGGCTTCCAGCAAGGTAAGGGAGTCCTTCTCTAGATCTGAGCCGACCTCCTCCTCTTTCCTTCCTTGTCTGGATTTGAGCTCTCCTCCTTCTCCTCCTCCTCCTACTCCTCCTCTAGATCTAGATTATGAGGGACGTGGCGGTGGCTAGGGTTTCAGCAAGTTCTATATATTGTAGTATATTTGCTTTGCATTGCAATAATTTTTTCCTTTGTTGCATTAGTCTTTTCTTTCTCATGTTACATCTCACATTGCTTCTTTTGTTTTCTGTTGCTACAGTAGCTTTGGTTTGCTATTACAACATCTATTTTTTTCTTTTTTCTTTGTTGTATTAGTCTTTTTTCTGATGTTGCATCTCGTATTGTGCTTCTGTTTCTAATTGTTGGAGTAGCTTTGGTTAGCTATTGC
Organism: Eremochloa ophiuroides; assembly: GCA_038502445.1. Classification (NCBI taxonomy): domain Eukaryota; kingdom Viridiplantae; phylum Streptophyta; class Magnoliopsida; order Poales; family Poaceae; genus Eremochloa; species Eremochloa ophiuroides. The sequence goes on from JAHLJS010000006.1 coordinate 67,715,554, forward strand.
AACAAGTAATATTTCTTTGTTGCATTAGTATTTTTTCTGATGTTGTATCTCTATTGCAGTAGCTTTTGTTGTGTTATTGCGGTCGCTCTTCTTCTGATGTTGCAGTAGACTTTATTCTAATGTTTCACCTTGTATTGCTCTTTATTTGATGTTGCAAACGATTTTTTGATAGGAGTGCGTTATCTGTTCCGTGCAACTGGGAGGTGGGGGAGGGGGGGGGAGAGGTTGGGGCGGGCGAGTTCCATGCGTGTTGGGGACGGACGGGTTCCGTGCGCGGGGAGCGGAGGAAGGGGTTCCGATCTCTGTTAAGTGTTGGCCACGCGCATGTGCATGAGAAGCGGAGTGTGCGTGAGCGAAGACTCATGCAGGGGGGGGTGGGATGAACTTGCGTGGGAGGAAGATGGACTAAAGTCACGGGCTTCTAGACGCGATCGTCTCGACCAGACATCTGGACAGAAGCAGTACCAAAACAAAAATTATCAATGTAAAACTTGTGAAAGCAAAATTGTGCACACATAATCTAGCAAAAAATTATGCATATGAGATTTGCAGAAAAAAAATATATACACACAGGTTTTGTGAACAAAATTTTAACTAGTTGAAATAAGTGAACAGAAAATGGAGAATAAAAAGAACCAAAGCTGGCTCACCATCACGCATGCATACGAAATGACTTCTCAGCTAGCTTATTGATGAAAATAAGTTCTAGGTGTACCAAATGCAAAGCTTATGAATTACATTCATTTTTTTTTCCTAAACGCTTGTGAAAAATGAACTGGCGAGAGGCTTTCCTAGGCAGCTGGTGCTCGCGAGCTTCTGTGGCTTATTGCGGAATCACAAAACTGAAGTGCCCCTGTATTTCCTCTTCGGTCTCCTCCAATCCCCATAGAGAATGATATATACAAAGAACACCTAAAGTTGCAGCTACTTAACTGCATTTGTCATCAAATAAATATGCAAACCCTATCCATGCCCTGCCCCTCCCACCCATTCAGCGCAGCACGCCCACACCATTGCAGTCCAAATGCAGCAAAGTCAAATAATAGGTAAACTTACAATTGGAAGTAATGAACTGGTCCAGCAGTGAGCAACACATGTGTTTTTTAGAGTATAACATGTTGTGTGATATATCTATACACTTGTTTCAATGATGGTTGTGTGCAAATATTAGATAAGTCAAGGGGAGAAGAAAAGAAAGTTGCTGCAAAATGAGATGCCTTTGCAACACGAGCTCAACGAAGATGTCATGGATGATGGGGACGGGGGTAAGCTACGAGGTGCTATTGCAGCTGCTTTGGCGGCCACATGATAGAACCAAGATCTTTTGTTATGTTATTGTGTCCGCAAATACAGTATACAACTATACTCCCTCCATATAGAATTTAGAAGTCGTTTAGCACAACGGCATAGTATTCAAAACATGACTTTGGCTTCATATTTTCATAAAAATATTTATTCAAAATTGCTACATGCATACTTTTATAAAAATATATTTGAAAACAAATCTATTTATATATTTTTTTCATATTTTCAAACTTAATAATTTAAAAGTTATTCATAATTTGTATTTTCAATGTTTGACCAAAGGCTTGTCCAAAACAATTTTCTTTTCCTATATGAAGGAAGTATATATCTAAATATTGTTTGCATTTCACCTACAAATATGAAAAATCCATTACTAGTTACCCATACAACTTTTATAGCACTCGAGAGTATTCTAAACCATCCACAATTTACATCAAGACTTAGGCTCTGTTCGGCTGGCTGGTCCAGCCAGCACCAGCCAGCCATTCAGCAGTGTTTTTCTCTCAGAACAATCAGCCAGCCAGCCGTACCGTACCAGCCAGCCGAACAAAGTGTTAGTCCTGTTTGATGGAACTCTAGCTCTGAGCCGGAGGAGCCACACCAAACGACCATGCAAGGCGAAGTGCTTTTCGCATATGAGGCGGAACCACGATTTGCCTCTCCGGCTCCTGTGGAGGAGGCTGCGGACGCAGAACCATGCGAACAGATCCTTAGCATCAAAAAGTTAGACTACCAAACACCTGGCTTATTCAAACATGTACTTTTATAGACAACAACTTTTCACGGCATCCAGCTATAAAGCTAAATTTTCTATAAGGGCATATTTGGTAGGGTTCCTTCTCGGCTCCGCCTCTTTCGAAAGAGCCCGCAAAACATTTAGAAGTCCCTTAATAGGAGCTCTGCCAAACACCCCCTAAGTTTAAGCTGTTACAAATAGGACCTATGTGTCCTGGTAACCATTGTTGTTGCTTGATTGACCGTCCATCGAAACAGAATTGGGCATCCCAACTTGTTTTAGATAAAAACAGATATGGAAATAAAATAGTAAATAAAAACAAAAATAAAAACAAAATGAAGTAAAAAAATAATAAAAAGGAAAAAATACGGTAAGTAACATAACCTCATTTTTTTTGCAAGATCGATAGAATCAATATTTACAACCCTTGCATTCAGTAATTTGGATTGCTTTGGAACAACGAACTTTTTCAATCTCATTTCGATAAGTAATTGCAGAAATCTGCACTATTCATTAGATAATGTGAGTCTAGCGTGAGAAAATGCTTTGAATTCCTTGACCAAATCGCCTTTCAGGTGTCAGGACAAAAGTGCCCCATCATCAACGATTACTTAACGAACACCTTTGTCGCTATGCAGATAGTGCCCAGTGGGAAGGAAAGCAATAACCGACAAAAGCCATTGCTTGGATGCTATAGAGGCCTTATTGCCTTGCCAATGTGCATGCTTCGTCAAAAGCCCCAGGTACCTCAGAGTGTCAGTAGGTGTCTCTGTCCTAGAGTTGTGCTTTATCATCTTTGCAACCGATTAGCCACATCCTAATTTGCAACGACCGGCTGACCTCCTCATACTGCGAAAAGGCAGCTTGAAGAATTTTATGGGATCATTCCAAAGTAAACCAAGGGGTCACAGATGACAGATAAGAATGAGTTGTTTGTCAAAAAAGCAGTCCACGTTTCAGATACACATTGAGTAGGAAAGACACATGATATAAATTATAGTAGGTATTCTCAAAGTTCCAATCATTCTAAAGCATTCGGAGCATGTTAACATCAGCTAGATTCAAGTTACGCATAGTAGCAAAGGTAACTTACTGAACCCATTCCAGTTGCTTCAACTTCTCTATCAATTGTACACAGCTGAGGTGCACCTTGGCAAATCCAAAACAATAATTGTTTTCCTTTTACCCTCCTTTTGGCACACTCATTGACGGAATTGATGTTTTTCAGTAAATAAATGAAACTGAATATAATAGGAGATTCTTTATGCTCACTACAGTTTTAAGCCATGGCTTGATTCTTCAGTTCTTCACATTCCATATCTATCTATATCCCTTATATTTTTAATCCCCACTAGCATTCTATCTCCACATCAGCATCCACTAGCACATGCAATTATGTCTTTATTCAAGTTACTTACATCAACAAACCACATCATTCACTAACATATATTTCACATTGCTGCATCATTCACTATATATGATAGTTATTCATACATATAAGTAAATATTAGTATGATTCATTTGCGATTCCTGCAGTAACACGCTGGGTATTCTTCTAGTATAAGTAATGGTATGGTACCTAGGGGACATTTTTACCTTGCTAATCATTTCCATTTAGCTCATTGGACATGCACAATTCTCTTCCCTTGTAACTTTCACAGCGTACAAGGATAAGCAAGGGAGCATTGTCATTGATACGTAAATGGCTGAATCTTGAAGGCTATGTTCCCAGGTTACCAAAATAGCATCCATCTTTCTAGCCTCTTCCTTGTCCTTAATTGCTTAACCCTAATCATGATGATAACATTATGAGAGCCCTTGATGTTTTCTGCTATACAATGAATGACGTAATGTGGGTAAAGATTGATAATAATTGTGAGAGTAAACTGCATGCCGGGTCTTTAAACTTTTGGGGCATCCCTGTCTGGGTTCTCGAACTATAAAAAAAAAAAAAAAAAACTATCTACGTCACCGATCTACTTTCACCGTGCACCAAAGGTCCAAAACCTGCTACGCCAGCGCCAACATCCGACGTGGTCGTGCCAAAGTGGCAGCTGGATACTGTGGGCATGCCAATTCCTCCCCCCTGCCCCCCACCCCTCTCAAAAAACCTCAAGCGCCAACATCGGTCGTCTGTCTGGAAGTTCCTTTCCCATTCCACAAACCCTGGATAAGTTTTGTAATTAAACAACTTAAGATGGTATTAACATACGACAAATTGTGGGAAAACAAATATGACAAACCAAAATGCTACTGCATCTACCAGAAAAGCTTCATCCATGAGGATGCGTGATCTAACATCTAAATGGATAGAACCAGACAGACTGGTGATCTTATATACACCTCTCTTCTATTTTTGTGGTACTTTAATATGTGCAAATCTAATAAAAAATGAACTTGATCCAATACATTATAAATATTGAACTAACAGCAAAAAAAATTGATTGGTTAACAAGACGAAAAGCACACGTCCATGCAACAGGAGTTCTATTTGATCCACTGCTGGCTAAAAACTGGTGCCTCCGTTACACCATATGTCTTGCATCCTTGGAGGAATGTGCGCCATATAACAGTGCTTGGTTGGAAAGGCATGTCTCTAATCACGACCTCAGCTTCCTTCAAATACCCACACTTGCATAGCATGTCCACCACACAAATGTAATGCTCCATTTCAGCTTCAATTGAATAATCAGCTTTCATATTTTTGAATATCTTCATCCCCTCCTGCACAAGTCTACCATGTCTACAAGATGACAGGATTGCTAGAATTGCTACTTTGTCAGGTTTGCAGCTGTCTTTTTCCATGGCTTTAAACAATGCCAAGGCCTTACGAGAAAAACCATTAAGTCCAAGTCCGGAAATCACAGTTGTCCATGATATAAGGTTCCTGTCTTCCATTTCCTCAAAGACTCTGAGACAGTCTTCAATTCTACCACATTTAGCATACATATCTAGCAACATATTATCAACATAACTGTCAGAGCAACTGGAATTTGTCTTGATGATAAGCCCATGAATCGATTTACCAAGATAAAGGCTGCTGTTTTTGGTACAAATACCCAGCAAGCTCACAGATACATAATTATCGAGACTGTGCCCAAAGATTCTCATCTGCCTGAAAAATCCGAAAGCTTCAACGAAATCACCATTCCGTGTGCAAGCAGTAATAAGTATGCTCCATGAAATAGTATCTCGATCTCGCTTATGTAGAAGTAGGTCCTTAGTTTCTTGGTACATGCGAGCTTTGTTACAGATGCCAGCTAAAACATTCATAGAGACACTACATGAGTCTGGATCCAGTGCAACTCCATAAGACAAGGCATAAAAAATAATGCCATGTGAAGCATACGATGATATGATAGCACTTGAAACATAGTCATTACCACCATGACCCAATCTTATGACCAATGAGTGAACCTGCTGGAGATCGAAAAGTGATGGATCCTTGAGAGATGAAGAAAAAATAACTTCATTCAGTCTAATCCCTGATCGCAGCATGTCTCTCACAATAATCAAACAAGTTGGATAATCACAATCAGAGTGACCAGAAATCAGAGCATTCCAACACGTGGTGCTATTTCCAGTAACCCCTTCGAGCACTTTATGAGCATCCCCCCGACTAGAATTTGCATAGAAACCAACCAATGAAGTGTTCACCAACACACTTGTGCTGAGATTGTGCTTGATAACTTTTGCGTGAACAAACCTCCCATGTGCGTGTCCATTTATAACGGTGCAAGCATAGAGAACACTGGCAAATGTAATTTCATTTGGAAAAATGCCCAGACGTTGCATACTCAAGAAAAGCTCAAAAGCTCTCTCTGGGACATGACTCCTTGCAAAACCAGTTATCATTGTATTCCAACAAACCACATCTCTGAACATTATCTCATTGAATAGCTTCTCTGCCACATCTATGGCACCACAAGTACAGTATGAATTCAGCAATGCATTTGCCACTTCTGAGAGGGAATCCATTCCAATTTTCTTCATTACACCATGAACTTGCTCTGGCAACCCAAACGAAGGCAATACGGCAACAAAAGAGCCATCTGACAAGCCATCGCCACTTCTCACGAGCTCCCTGAACCAGGACACTGCGTCGTGGCTGTGTCCAAACTGTACAAACGAAGAGATGAGACAATTCCAGGTGACAACGCTCCTCACGGTCATTTCACCGAACATCTTGAGCGCCTCATGGAACTGTCCGCTCCGCCCGAAGAACCCCACTAGCGACGTCCCCGAGTAGGGCTCGCAGTGGAGCAGGCCGCTCTTGAGAATGTGCGGGTGCAGCTGCGCGGCACAGCAGGCGGTGGCGGAAGGCGAGGCGAGGATCGGTGCGAAGGTGAAGGCGGTCGGGGCGACGCCGGCAGCAAGCATGCGCGCGAGGAGCGAGAGGGCGTCGACCACGCGACCGGCGCGAGCGCGGGAGGCGATGAGGGAGTTGAAGAGGGACACGGAGAGCGGCGGGCTCGGACGCGGCATCCCGTCGAGGTCGAGCAAGCGGCGGGCGCGGCATGGCCAACTAGCAGGGAAGGGGTTAGGGGTAGGGGCCGAGCCGGCGCCGGCGATGGGAAAGAGCCCGCCGGCGCCCGGCAGTGAGCCGGAGTGGGGGATATGGCGAGGTGCTGGCTTTCTGCTGCTGCCAGTCGCCGGAGTAGAGCCGTGGGGGAGCTGGGGCGGGGAGGGGCTGCCGCGCCGGGCGCCGCCGCCAGGGCCGCTCCCCTGCCGATGCCGAGCGGAGAAACGAGAGACGCGGTCACGAGTCAGACGGCTTCACGTTGGGCTTCGTTTGCTCGTGGGCTGGTCGTGGGCTGCCAATTCATGAACACACACATATATAAATGTCTGAGTCCCGAACCCTCTCGACTTTCCCCTTGCTACAGTCCAGACCGGCGACAACAAGGCGATTTCGTTCCCGGCGTCGATCTCGCCGGCTCCTTCTCTCGTCCGGCGACCGTTGCGGTCCCGGAGGTGATGAGGAGCTGCGGGATCGATGGCCAGTGTACATATTCCCCCCTATTAGCTTGTATTTCGGTAGGTTAGGGTTAGTTGAGTCCGCATCGATGTCCTCAGTTTGGTCTTCGACCTCCGGCGCGGTTTTTTGTTCGAACAAGATGAGGTACGTGATTTTGATCCGGGTGGCTCTCTTTAGCCGGCCGGTTCTTTTGTCCCTCTAGGTGATTTTCGGCGATGGCGGTGGTGTTGAAGCCTTCTCCGGAGATTGTTCTGTGAGGTGTTCTCTTTCCCTGCTCGAGAGATCGGGTTGGTTGCCTTCCCTTAGGGTTGCTTTGTCGCTGGGTGTTTCGGGGTCGTCGGCGGTGCTTGTGGCGTCTGATCCCGTTCTCTTGGCGAGGATTTGGCTGTTGGCCAGCATTTGCTCGGGCGTTCAGCGTTCAAGGTGCACATCTTGCTATGTGCCGATTGATGTAGCTTCAAAATTGGATGTTGCTTCTTTGGAAGCTTCTTCGTTAAGGTGGGGTTCGGCTTCAAGCTGCAAGCTCGGCATTTCCAATGTCGAGTGGTGGCTCCGTTCTCCGGCGAAGACGACAGGGATATCTTTGCAAAGATCAGAATGTAATTTTCTATTTCTTCAGGGGTGTCTTTGTAAGGATGTATGTGTAATATTCTATATGAAACAATAAAATGCAACCCGGTTTTTCTAAAAAAACATATATAAATTTCTGTATGCATATTAATTTTTTCATCTAAATCTTAGGTATACCGACGAATAGAGGGCATACCCTAGAGAGAATTAGTTCCTTGGCCTTATATATAAATTTTTGTATACAAATTAATTTTTTCATCTAAATCTTAGGTATACCGACGAATAGAGGGCATACCCCTAGAGAGAATTAGTTTCTTGGCCTAAAATAAATGTGGCTTAGTTTCTTAATCATGTTTTCATCGAACTTTGTTATTTGGCATTAAAACGAAATTTGCGTAGTTTCTTGACTCTTCCGTCCAATCCGTCAGGTGACAAAAAGATAAAAAAGTATCTTCAAACCAAAATACTTCAAAAAATCATAAATCTTCAATACGGCATCGGACGAAGATGATTTTATGTACATCTCGACAAGATCTATAACTTTCTAGTTTTAAGTTTTTTTTATTTGAAAAAGTTCATACACTAAAAAAAAGTTAATACAAAAATTCCACGGTAGACACCTTATATTTGTCCATGTGCATTTCTAATATTGTGCCAACCAATTAACATAACTGCTCCGTAGTAGTAATAAGCTAATTTGGCCGGACCAATAATCCAATTGCAAATTAAAAGATTATACTGCAAACAGGAGTAAGATCAAAGTCAGAAAAGTTATTAAAATCACCTATTTGCTCCGTTCGCTTCAGCTTATCCGCGTTTACTTTTCAGCTCTGAAACAGTATTTTCTCTCACAACAAATTAGTATTAATTAAAATCAGCTCAGCTTATGAGCTCCAGCGAAAATGGAGAGAGGATCCTAGATGAAAGGGCACAAAGTGCACACACGGTCCCGGCCAAAAGGCTGCTAGCTCCTATTCCCAATAATGAATCCGCACCAAACCTATCAACTTCCGGTGGCGGCCGTTGTATACATGCAGAATATGCATCTCAAGACGAACAGATAAACGGTCGGTGTGGCTTAATTATGATCATCAAAATCCAATTGTATCCCGTTTTCTGTCATCTCGGACCTAATAGATCGATCCCTGCCACTATCCTGCCATGTATATATGCAGATAGCTAAGTTGTAGCCAGCCGTGTAAGATGCACTATCCACAGGACTGACCACTGACCTATATATATCTTTTTGCTGATTGGTACATGCGAGTATGCTAGTGTTCTTTTCGCCGACCTGGCGATACAAGTCGCCGCCAACACGATCCATCGAGATGTTGGAATCGTTGGCGCGTCAGCTGCAGATTTATAGGGTTGCTGTCTGCCCGCCGCCGCGGCCGCCGCCGCCCATGCATGCATGCCGTGGTGGACGACCACACTTTGATTTTTGGATCACAGGTACTCGAGTGTATTAGGCTATTAGCGTAATGGGGCCGTTCGCTGGGTACTTGTTATTATTGTTATCTTCATTCCGGCCGGTGTGGCGGTGCTTGTCTTGCTTATCTGCTCGCCTGCTGGCTGCCTGATTTCTGAGTGTACCGCACCGACCGTATGTACTACATTGTTCCAAGAAGGGGGCCTAGTTATATCGCACGTAAATGTTCAGTCCTAGCTTCATCTCAAGTTTTTGTTTTGAGTTTTTTAGGCTATCTCCACCAATGAGACGCATATAGGCATCCATATTTAAAAGGGATCTGTGATATTACTATTTTAGTCTCCAACAGACTACACATATGAGAGATCCATTTTAGGTGCCCTGAGACTCTCTCAAATAACACTACCCAAACGCAAAAGTAGGTCATGCACACTAGTTTGCGTACCAAAAATCGCCTCCAACAGAAGACGCAGAGTAGACACCCATTTTGAGTAGGCAGTGACTCGGAAAGCAAACATGCGTCTTCCAGAGGAAGGACGTAAATCTTTGCCGGAATGGGAGGAGGCCGGACCGTGGCGGGGCGTGGCCAGCTCAGAGAGGCGAGATCGCCGTGGAGGACCTCCGGCGCCGCCAGACTTGCTACCTCGCCAATCTGGGACCGCTCCCCCGCCGCCGGTGATGAGTAGCAGCTGTGGGGCGGGTTCACCGTGACCGCATCGGAGGTGATCAAGGTGCCTGTCATCGGCAACTGGACAGAGGCTTGCTTCACCCGTCGGATCTGGGAGGGAGGGGAAGGAGGGGCGCCGCCGGCAGCTGGATCCAGGAAGGAGGGGATGGAGGGGTGACGCTGCCAGCTGGATCCGAGAGGGAGGTGAGGGAGGGGCATCGCCGCCGGTTGGATCCGGAAGGGAGGGGCGGCGTCCTACAGGGGAGAGAGGGACAGGCGCCGCCGGAGTTGAGAGAGAGAGAGAGAGAGAGAGACGGGGCGCGACGGGCTTTGGGTACCCCTTTTGTGTTGGCTGTTGGAGTTACCAAGATTTGGGTGTGGTCTTTTTTCACTGTAGGTGACCCAATTGGTGAAATAGGTCTCGTTTTTGGGTTGGCTCTGTTAGAGATAGTCTGAGAGGCATAATCCAAATATGGGTATTCTCTCTCCTTAAAACCCATTTGCAGAAATGATTCTCTTTTGAGTGTTGTTGTTGGAGAAGATTAAAAATGAGTATCAAATCCATTCATTGTAGCGCAACCCAAACGTGAAATAAGTTTTATATTTTGGGTGTTGTTGTTGGCGATAGTGAGGAACCCTCTTTTTTATATAAATCTCTCCATATACAACTCTTAATAGTCAAGATCGTACATTAGAAGAACCAGAGGAAGGTTTATAAAGACAACCCATACCAGACCTAAGAAGCGCAATGGGCAATACTAACATGATCTGGTTGGTTCTTAGAGTGTATAGAGTTCTGGGTGGTTTTGGCCCACTCCCTTCTAACCCCACAGACCCCTTTGCCCAACTTTGGCAACAGTGAAACCCAAGGTGCCCGAAGAATGTTCATGAGATGGCTATTTAAATGTCGCTTCAATTGTACACTACCTATATAAGTGTTTGTAGGCTTTGATGTTGACATTGGCGAAGCCAGGAAAAGGGTTGTGCCTCTTTATTGAAGAGGTCTTTGTCATTGTATATAATAATATAAATTTGTTATTGTATATTGTATGAAACATTTGTAATATGTACAATAAAACTCTTCACATGTAATAGTACATATATGTTATTGCACTACCACATAATTAATCACCACTGCAACCACTTTCACGGCTGGCTTGCTCATCACCACCAATTCGTGTTACGAACCATTGGTGAAATGATGCTCACCGTCAGTTCACTAAAATCAATCGAGGACCAAAACTATAGCTCAAGTTCTCACACTTCGAAATACAAATCTGTCAAACGACCTTGATTGGTGAAACGACCTTCTGCGTACCAGTACCACGCTCCACGCGATCGAATGCCACTAGTTGCCTGTTGCCCTATTGTTTCCCTGAGCGGTGAGCGCAGTAGGAACACACTTCGGCCGCCCCTGATAGACGGTGTCCTCTCGTGCTGAGTACGAAGCATTGTGAATGGTTGAAGGAAGCATCCTTGTACCGAGGGATTTGAACGGGCGGTTGCACTCCGGAGACGCCTGATTAGTGGCTCGGCTTCCACAGGCTGCAAAGTTTAGTTACTTTCAGATTCTCCGTCTCTGTTTTGTTAAGAAATCAGATCAGCCGGCTAAAAAGGCGCCCTCACCAACTGCCGGTTAACCGTTCAGGTCCATAGGATTGAGTTTTTTTTTTCATTATTTATTGCTGCATTGTGCTCCTCCAAAGAAAACGTTGGGACGACAGTATATACGTGGATGCCACCACAACGATCTGGGCATGCATCTGGCTCTATATAAGGTGGTGTTCCTCGTAGCTCCAGACTCATCACCAGCTTCGGCTTATATCATCTTTAATTTCTACCGTTAGCACCTTCGCTGAGCTTATTGCAAGTGCTAGCGTCTGCACGAGCGAGTGATAGGACTGGCATTGCTGCTGCAGCTCAGTGCTTGGCGAGTGTCGAGGCCCAGGACCGCCGAGCAAGCGATGGCACGTATCGGCGCGCGTCACCTGATCCTCATCGTCTTGCTGCTCTCTCCGGTCCTGATCTCCGACTCGGCTCGGGTTCCGAGAGAACGGCTGAACGCGCTGCCGGCCGGAGACGGGCAGGCGGCGGCAATGGCCGAGATGACGGTGCCGGGCGAGGGGCAGAGCAGCGGCGGCCCGGCTTTTGCGCACGAGTCCAAGCGCCTGAGCCCCGGAGGCCCGGACCCTCAGCATCATTGATTAGGTGATGATGACGATGATCACCGTGCCGAGTTAGCTCGTGTGCTTATATTCCCTCTGCCTCTGGGAAGATTGCCAAGAAGAGTTTCCCATGTATCGTCACCTTGTCAGATGAGAATGAGAGAGTAGTTGTGGCGGGGATGGATCATCATTCATCAATAAGCATGACATCTCCCCTAAGCGTTCTTTCAGATACTATCCTTAGCTGTTCATGTTTGTTCGGTTGTAAGTTTTTGGTTTGTATTTGTCTTTTCTTCTTGCTTCCTTTTCCGCTTTGTAACCGTAGCGCCTTTTGCAGGTGCTAACTTTTTCCTACTACCATATACTACTACTTAATTATCATACAGTGCTCCTTTTTTGGGGAGTTTTGTAATTCCATAGTTTTGGACCACAGTCGTTCAGAATGAATCCTTTTTGCAGTTATCGCAAAATAATCTCTGCACTGTTCGATCGGCCGTTGGAAAAGAAAAGGCAGAATTTATATGCAGGAGACTGCTACTAGCTAACGCCACTCGTCCGTTCCAGTTCCATAGCTAGCTCTAAAAGAGACAATTCAAAGAAGACGTAGTAAGAAACAAGCCTCCCAATGCAAAATGTTTAAAGCTTGCATCAAAATTGCATTGCATGACCAATGCATTCTTTGTGTCTCGGGTTTCAACTCTAGCTTTCTTCCTCAAGACACTAGCTCATTCGCTTTCCTCACCTAAGTGATCAACATATATTATTGGATCTAATCCTATGTGGCTATGCATTAATGCCTAAAACATAAGCTAAGACGCAGCAATGAGAGAGGCCCGCCTAATACAGATATCTTTTGAATAGACTACTACCAACTTTAAATTGTTTTGTGCTGTGTATTGCGCCTGTAATGCCACAGGGACCCCATGCCCCGAAACCTCGTTGATTAGCCTAAACGAAAGTTCGCTCGATGCCTGGACACAAAGTAAACATTTCTATCAAATGTCTTTTTTAGATGGAACATATAAACATTAGAAGGTCGGTTTGGGGATTAGAACTCTAAAGCCATTCCAAAGGATCGGCCGTCAAGCTCTGAAATATCTTCCAATGACACCAACAGTAGAAATATAGTTAACTACTCTGAAAATACAAGTGACTGGTTCTCTAAATTTGCATGGGTGAACAAATTAAAGGATCTAGCAACCATTTGCTTGCCTACTATAGTAGGAAGGCTAAGATGGGAACTAATATTTAGCACCTGAGACGCGGATATCATCCCACGTAGACAGTAAATATATATAACAGTTTTGCTCAAGCATGTACTCCCTTAGTCCCTTCACCTTCAGTTTACAAATACTTAGCCGATGTTTGGTCTCGAAAGTGAAAAGTCACTTGCATTTTTCAAAAAGGAGAAGTATATGAGATAAACCTATATAATCATTTTATTGCTATAAAGCTGTCACCACACCAAGTCAGAGGCCACCCCAAAAGTGTAGACCGTCCGATTTCTCTAACTGGCTTAATCCCTACCAACCTTCCCCGTCAATCTCTATTGTAACCGATATTCAATTAATGCCCTGCATTTCGTAGTTCTCTATCCCCTTCTTCCATTAACACATCATCAAGAAACTGCCAATGAGCCGAATAGTCGATTGATATATTTTTTTTGTATATATATATATATATACCTCCTTTCGAAAGCTACAGATGAGCAGTCGAGGCACCAATTGGTCACAGGTACGAAGGCGTCGGATTTTTCAAAGTTTTAGGTGCAATATTAGAGGCGCAAATTGACCCTAGCTTAGTTGGTTAGATTTTTTATGATAGAATATATCTATCTAGGTTTAAGTTCTCAAATGGCATAATTGTTCGCACTTTTCTAGATTTATTTTAAAATCTAATGGTATTCACTTACGCTGACTTCATCGATCTCAAGTCAGCCTTAAGGTCCTATTATCGTTGATGTAATTCCAAGTACTACCACATACCAAATTATAAGCTGCTCTATCTTTTTTAGACTCAAGGGTAACCAACCACTACGGGTGGAGCCCTCGACCACGCAGGTCCCCCAGCCGCCACTCTACGGCTAGCGGTGGCTGCGGCCCACTACGACGCTCAAAAAGGCCCCCTTGCAACAACTTTCACATCCCCTCTCCTCATTCCTCACTCAAGCTTGGAAAGTTTGCTGATAAAGTTGGACGCCAGTGAGCAAGAAATGCTAGATACGATTCCTTCAGGCCTAGATCCAGCGAGCCCCGCTTCGGATCCAGTGAGCGGTAGAAGATCGAGCGCTGCGGGGGTGCACTGGCATGGTGGCTAGGCTCAGTTCCGGCGTAATGAAACCTTTGTTGATACAAGTATTCTCTATACCTCTGCAGGTTTTCTTCGAATAAGGATCTATATTTACATGCTTCACAAAGTATTCAGTTGAGCCAAGTCTCTAGATCTGAGAACCTTGGGATCAATCATGCTTGCAGGTCAATAGTAACATGAAGATCAAGCACATGTATACTAGTAGAGCTGAAACTAATTAGTGCTTTCGTGAAGTTATGTTGTTGTGTTGATGCCAAATCTATATGGACATCTAAATGTATAGAGTTGGAGCTGAAACTGCCGAGTGCTTAGTTTTGTGAAGTTATGCTGCTGTGTTGATGTCAGACCTATATATATATAGACATCTAAATTTATGGGGTTATTGATACCAAATGTATTGTGGTCTTTTCTATGTATAATTTTCTATTGATATGCATAGATTTTCCTCTGGAATCAAGTTGACAAAAAAATATTTTCTGTCAGGCAAATGTTGTACTTTTGGCGGCTTAAACCAACAGGAAAATTATTTTTCTGTCGGTGCACTTCATTTTCCTGTTAGTATAAGACGTCAACGATAGCATTACCGACCTGGCAGAGGATAATTTTCCTGCCGACGACGTACCGACATGACAATTCACTTACCGATAGAAAAATTCTCTAACCGACAAAAAAAAATTCTATTTCCCTGTCGCTTTAGTTCTGTCGGTGATTTCCTATCGGCGTACCGACAAAAAAATTGAAAACCTAATTTTTTCTGTTTGCATTTCGCTGTCGATTTCACACGGATAAGGATTTTTTTAGTTTCCAGTATTGAGATCAGCGAGTGCAGCAGTCGAGCGGGCGCGCTGGCGATGGCGTCGGGCTGTCTTGCCCGGCGCGTGCCCGATTGTGCGACTTGGATCCAACGCACAGTGGCTGGGTGGGCGCGGCAGTCGCGTCCTGGCAGTAACAGGTAACCGGGCAGCCTCGCCTGTGCATGCTAGCCTGTAGCTGGCAACACCTGAGCGACCTAGGCCATAGCGGCCAGATGTGTGGCCGTTTGTGTGGATTGGTTGTCTCGCGCTTGTAGAGGCCGTAGTTGTACTTCGTCTCCGTAGCGCCTCTCTCTCTCTCTCATCGACGCGTCCACAATGCCGCCACTGGACGAGTGATGCCAGCGCTTAGCCAGACACTCATGTTTTGGAAAGGAGACAAAGCCTGGCACTCGTGCTCTTCGTCGTGGCGGCCTACCACGACATGGGCCTCCTCCTGCATTGTGAAGTCTGGGTGAAAACCTAGCTTGCTTGGATGTTGCTCTAGGCTAGCGACGATGACGCAAAAATGGCGTCGTATCATTCCCGAAGGCGTCATTGAAGATTTTGGTTCATGCTCTCGAAGCCGTCCGAGCTTGCTACTATTTGCCGGACATGCCTCAAGGCAAAAGCCATTCTGAGCCTGTTGCTCGGGTCATCGATGGTGTCATATGTGCAAATCGCCAGGGCCGGTCCTGAGGATTCAGCGGCCTGGAGGGGAACCAAAGTCATGGACCCTTAACTACATTATATTATTTTTTTGAAAAAAACAATAGTATATTAATACTATTCATGAATATTTAAAATGCATCCAAATATTAAATAACTTTATTTAGTATCATACAATTTCTTTGTCAACTCAAAACAATTTCGTATTATCGTAAATTTGTTAGCGTATTTCCTCTAATTAATTTCCTTTGTATTACTTCCTAGACGACCGTGATGAAATTGTCCTAAATCTTAATGCCTTGCGCTGATTGTATACATTGGGTATCTGATGATCGATGGACATGGATATGGTTTCTCCAGTTTGAAGCTTAGATTGCCAACGGAGCAAACTAATTATGCCATCACACATACCAAACAGTTATGAACTCTGAATATCAAACAAAACTCAGAAGAGAGAACAACCGGGCAAGCGGGGAAAGTTCACGTTTACCATCTGCTAGGTTCTCAGGGAAAAAGGAATGACCAGCCATGTCAGGTGTGGTCGAGATGCCAAGTGGGTGATGAACATCGTCAGCGTCTTGATTGATTGAAGGATGCTTACAGCACGGAGAATCAGAAGATCAGAACTACCGACTGCGGGGTGAGACAAGGAGTCACCGGCATAGAGGGTTCGCAGGAAATAAAAGGAAAACCAATCGTCGGCACGCAGCTCTTCGCATCTGGCAACTAGTATCTAACATGCCTATGCCCCCCCTTACCGTGGAGGGCCCAGTGAGACAGCACTGCTCGCCCCCCGTCACACTCACACATCGCTCTCCTTTCTTGATAGCATTGCACTCTCCCCAGTTGCTCTCCCACCCCCACTTGTTATTGGTTTGCCTACCCTCCTACCCCTTGGCTTATGCTCACAGTATCATTAGGAATTACTCGCCCCCAATAGCTTGCTAGATTCCGGGAATCCTGATCTTCTCTTTAGATCATCTCGTTCTCTTCCAGATTCACGAAAGGGCGTAGGTGGTCAATCAAATAATCATTTAAGAGGAGGCCTGCATCATGTACTTTTAATTGTCAAGTATAATTTTGGTAATTTTCACAACAACTGCGAAGTATCAGCTTAGTTTCTCTCTCATCAACTCATCAATCTCACCTCGTTAGTTCACCGCTTTTCCTTCGATAGCATAACATACCCACTAACAGTGGGAGGGATTCTTGATTATATTAATGTAATTTGTTTTCAGAAAAGCAGCAAATGTTCTAGTCAGTTTCTCCCGTCGCCTAGCTAGCTAGAGCGCTCGAACGGAACTTTCACTATCACCCGCACCGCGACGTGCGTCGTCGTCACGATCTTTACGTGCGATAGGGTTTCTCAACAAAAAAAGGTAAAGAGATCAAAAGCTCCCCTCATAAAAAAACGTGCAAAAAACAAACTACTTTTCATTACGCCATCCATATCGAAGAAAAAACATACGGTGTGCTGCATCTGAATATGCAATTGGCACGCGCTACGGCCCGAGTTGCCAGGTCTTAACCAAATCAGTCGTTGGAGTTGGTGCCGTCACGACCAAACCCTTTCGCGTTTTCTGCATTTTTTCCCCTCCTCCCATGGGGTCTTCTCCTCGATCCTTTTGGCTTGTCCTATCGCCGAACGGATTAGTCGGTTGCTTCGGTGAGTTCGGTCGGTACGGATGCGCGAGTAAAATATACACTCCTATGTGGCTGGCTATATCTATATGCGATACGCGACTCTTCAAAACTTCGTAATGCCAGTTGACTCCAGGTTTATTTATTTGATGATAATCCTGCAGTCCTCGTCAGACTGTACTGGTACTGCGTTCGTTCGTGTGCATGAGGTGATTTGCGAGATTCCTTTTTCCTCTGTGTGATCGCCTCAGCTGATTCATTGAAAGGGACAGGAATGCGATTTTCTAGTAGTACTATGATTTTGATATCCTGGTTGAACCGCAAAGATGAGATGGTGCGCACTCGAGATTCTTTTGGTGTGAACTACTCCTCACAGCTCGCCAGCCATTGTGGTGTAGTGCAAGGCCACCACGCCCAGCAGGCTCCACACTCGACCAAGAGAGCCCCGCATCTACGGCAGCGCCCGGCCAAGCAAGCCCCATGCCGACCGCAGCAGTAGGCCCGTCTTTTTTTTTTTTAATTTGGTCCTTTTTTTTTTGAAAGATTGTCACAAATAGGCCTCTGGCAGTAAGATTTCAGAAAAAGGATCTGAAGCTCGGCGCCATTATCATTGGCTTCGAGGTTGAACGTCTCGGCACCAAATTTGTTGGCGCCGAGGTCCGGGAGAGGCAGCCAGCGTGGATCCGACGTGTCAGGGCTCGGCGCCATGACCATTGGCGCCGAGCTAGGCGCCACAGATCTCGGCGCCGAGGTGGCTTTAAATACGGTGCGCGCGCGGCGTAGGGCCGGGACCTCGGTGCCACAGATCTTGGCGCCGAGCTCGGCGCCATAGATCTTGGCACCGAGCCTTGCCACCTTACACGGCCCGCTCCCTTGCCTCTCATGAAGGTTAGTATAGATTGTTTGGTTAGTTTGGTTAGTTAGTTGAACAATTAGTTGGGTTAGTTAGTTAGTATAGTTAAAAGATTTCTTGTATAAACTCTCATGAAGATTCCATTCATGTTTCAATTAGATGGACAGCCTAGTGACCATTTACCATGGAGGAAGTTTGGAAAAAGATCGTTATGGATATGTTGAGTTTGTTGACATGGAAAGCTTGTCCGTGGTATTTGATGATAGACCTTCTTTCAATGAGTTGGTTGAAAGAGTAAGAGAGGAGCTAGGATGGCATGGAGAGGATGAAATTGTGATGCAGGGCGTACTTCACCTAGGTCCTCCCCCGAACATCGTAAGACGTATCATCCCAATTAGCAGTGAGAAATAATGGGACAATTATGTTAAATGCGCCATGAAGAGCCAATTGTAAGGTCTGTATGTGGTCGTGCGTCGGGTGGTACGTGACCCATCCCCGGTGCATGCACACTTTGATCCTCTGGTTCGTGACCTTGATACGGATGTGGAGGTTGTGCCGACCATCCCCGATGCCCAATCCTCCCCTAAGCTAGCCCGTGAAGATTATGGGGTTGAAGATGTGCAGGCAGACCATCCTGAGGATATCCCTTTGACACAGATTCCTCCTGATAATACACAAGTCCATATCTTATTTTCGACCTTAGCCACTTCATTTCAATTTATGTCTCAAACCATCCTTATTCCCCGGATCATGTTGCAGGAGACATTCCTGATGGTGGTGCTATGTCTCCAGTCGGTGAGCATGGTCACTTGGAAGACGGGTATAGTGCCTCAAATAGTCCTAAAGTGACGAATGGATTGGAGCCTTATCACATCGCTATGGCGGTTGATTCAGATGATGATCGCCCTGTTGGTGAGCTCACGGAGAGTGATATTGAGATGTTGGAGCGTCTTTTTCCAGGCCAGCGGGACCCTCGAGTTCATGAGTTCAGCGATCTCAGCCTTTCACATGATGCATATGCAAAAGGTAGAGATGATGAGTTGCTAGATGCTACTTAGGCCGGCCCTAGCATGACAATTGAGAAGGGTCGGGTCTTCAAGGACCTCGATGCATTGAAGAGGTGGTTGCAGCATTATTCAGTGATACGTAAGAGGCCATACAGGGTTCTTCACTCATATGAGAAGCGACGATACACTATTGTGTGCGACAAAGAACGTTGTCCATGGAGGGTTTGTGCTAGGGTTCAAAAGATCACCGGAAAGTGGAAAATCACAAAAGTTGTTGGGCCGCACACATGTGTTGAACATGAACTCAGAATGAAGCATCGACAGTTGACCTCTACTCTCATTGCCAAACGCCTTATGGGTATATTGCAGGCAAAACCCAATATGAAGGTGAAGACAATTATGCAGATTGTTGCGAAGGTGTTTGGAGGCTATGAGATAACTTATGGTAAAGCCTGGAGGGCTAAGCAGTGTGCATGGAAGATGATATACGGGGATTGGGAGGATGGGTACGAGCAACTGCTTTTCTTCTCAATGCAATGAAAGCGGTGAATCGAAGAATGCATTATGAGTACCTCTCGAAACTAATGCATGGAAGGATGGGCGGCAGATATTCTTCCTTGCTTTCTGGTGCTTTACGCAGTGTATCGAGGCCTTTAGGCATTGTCGCCCGGTCTTCTCCATCGATGGTACGTTCCTTCTTGGGAAGTACCAAGGCACACTCCTTATTGCCATCTCCTGTGATGCAAACAACAAGCTGGTTCCATTGGCATTTGCTTTGGTTGAGAAGGAGAACAAAGACAGCTGGGGATGGTTTCTACGGCTTGTGCGTATACATGTGGTCGGCCCTGGCAGGGAGGTGGGCGTCATTTCTGATAGGCACCAGGGGATACTTCATGCTGTTCAGGAGCGAATAGAGGGCTACCCACCTTTGCACCACCGTTGGTGCACTCGTCACTTGGCCGAGAATCTTCTTAGGAAGGATGGTGTCAAGGAAAACTTTGAGCTATTCGAGGAGGTTGCCCTACAGCTTGAAGACAAGTTCTTTCGTGAGAAGTTAGAGGAGCTCAAAGTTGCAACAAATGCCGAAGGTAGACAATGGTGTCAGATTTGATGAATGATTTGGAGAAATGGACAAGAGTTCATGACGTCGGGGGATGGAGGTATGAGTTCCAGTGCAGCAACATGGCTGAGTCATTCAACGTGCAGCAACATGGCTGAGTCATTCAACAAATTATTGTTAGGGATTCGTGGTATGCCAGTGAATGCTATAGTGACCTTCACTTTTTATAAGCTTGTTGCGTGGTTCAACGATAGGCACGCCGAAGCAATGGCATTGCAGAGTCAAGGGCAGATATGGGCTCCAAAACCATTGAAGCACCTGGAGAAGGCAAAGGAAAGGGCTACCCCTCGCCTTTTCAGTGCATTAATTCAATTGTATTCGAAGGCAACATCACCCCTCGCCTCCCTATATATATACATGGGACTACCCCCTCGACGAACATCACCAGCAATACAAGATGTCTGGACCAAAGAAATGGGGGTTTGGGGTTGGGAAGCTCAAGGGCACGGTGGAGAGCAAGGGCCCGCCAATAATATGGGATGAGGGGGTAGTCTTGGTCCCGATGAGTTCAACGAACCCATTGACAGGTTTCCAGAAGAGAGCAAGAGTGATTATGGTTCACAAAGACCTCTGAGGGAGTACGTGAAGAAGGATAAAGAAGTGTGGCCGAAATACAGGCATGGTGAGGACTGCCTTGTGCAGATGTACACCAAGGGCGGGATACACGGGGCCAGCGATTCTTCAAGTGTCCCTATGCATATGTAATGTTTTCTTGTCATTTATTTCTGTTATGTATTTCCCAACCTAAAAGCATGTTAACAAATCTATTCATCGCAGACCTCGTGGGCAGAAGACAGTTGCAGGTTCACTAAGTGGGTGGACCCTCTACCTATTACCCCGCATTTAGTGTACATCTGGTACCTGCAGGACCGCATCGGCTCGCTCGGCCCAAGCTACAGCTCGAGCCACAACAAGGAGGAAGATGAGGAAGGAGGCAACAGTGGGGCCACATCGCAGGAGCCAATATGCACAGACTCGTACTGCCGCTGCCATCATCATAAGAACAATGGCAACCCGCCGGCATCGCCACCGCCACCACCTCTGTCAATGGGCGGTTACTATGGGGAAGGTGCCACTCAGCTCAATATGTGGCAGCACTACTAGTAGAGTGTCCATTTGTCCGTCGATATGTATGGTGCATGTTTCAATTATCTAAGGCATGTTAGTTCTAGTGCAGAAAGTCTTTACCTTTGTTTGGTGCAGATTCTCACATGCCATTTCGTGTATTCGTTGTATGTTTTAATTCCGAAGGCATGTTAGGGTCCACATATGTCTTTTCATGTGTTATGCTGGTTCGCAGCGTTCAATAATATGTTTGACAAGGCAAGAAAAGTCCGCAATACAAAAAATAAAGTAAAATCACCGATTAATTAAAGGAACACAATAGTATGAATAGGTTACAATAGACAAGTTCAAATCATGACAGCCAACTATAGGGTCGTCATATGAAAACATATAAGTTCAATTCAAATCCGACAAACTACTGAGTGCAACGAGGCCACTTTCCCTTGGCGAAAGCATCCGGGTTCTCCTCCATGGCTGCTTTTGCAAAATTAAAAATTAAAATACAACATATTAAACAAATACATGTTTTCGCCAAGGAGGAGAACCCGGATGCTTTCGCCAAGGAAAATTTAAAAATGTTTCGAGCACGTTGTCACGTACGTTGCTCACATGTGAAGATATCCTGGTTTGTGAGCAACGTACGTAACAACGTGCTCGAAACTTTTAAAATTTTTACCATGACATACGCATATGATATCATGATATCTCGATAAGTTTCATAATTTTCGGAATTCGTTTGCATTTTATATAATTAAAAATCCACCCCCACGCCAGTTGACGACGTTGCCCCGTGAGCACGTTCATCGCAATTTCGAGAGAGTTCGTAGATTTAGCCTAAATTTGCAATAACAAACAAGGATAATATTTTTTGAACAAATGAAATCTATTATTTCACACACCTGCAGTTCAAACTTATATTTTTCAGAAAAATTCAACAAAACAAAATAAACTAAAGAAATATATCAAAATACGATGAAAATATTCCAAACTTGAACATGTTGTTTGTGTTAATGTAGTAAAGCTTCAAAAAAAATTTGGTGTAAAAAAAACCCAGTTTGCCGAGTGCCTAGGGTTGGCACTCGGCAAAGTGACATATTTGCCGAGTGTGTAGGGTTGGCACTCGGCAAAGAAGGTGGCTTTGCTGAGTGCCACCAGATCTGACACTCGGCAAAGAGCCCGACCACATAAAAAATAAAAAACGTCCTTTTCGGTCTCTCACTGTCTCACTCTCTCGCCCGGCCACGCCGCTCTCCTCGCCCGCCGCTGCCGCTCCTCGCCCGCCGACGCTCCGCGCTAGCCCCTCCCCGCGCTCGTCCCTCGCCGGTGCTCCCCCGCACGCGCGCCGCCGCTGCTCACCCGCCCTCGCCCGCGCTGCCGTCCGCCGTCGCACTGTCCCTCCCCGCGCCTCCCCATGCCTCGTCGGCATCCGCGCGCGGCTCCGCGCCTCGCCGGTCACCACCCCTACGCCGGCGCCGAGCAGCCCGGCCCGGTCTGCCGCCCCCGGCCTCCCCTGGCCGGCCACCCCCCGGGCAGTAGGTAGGAGGAGGTAGGAGGAGGAAGAGGAGGGAGGAAGAAGGGGAGGTGGAAGAAGAAGAAGGAGCAGGAAGAAGAAAGGAGGGAGCAAGGAGGAAGAAGAAGAAGGGAAGGAGGAGGAAGAAGAAGAAGGGGGAACGAGGGAGAAGAAGAAGGGAAGGAGGAGGAGGAAGAAGAAGAAGGGGGAAGGAGGGAGAAGAAGAAGAAAGGGGGAGGAGAAGGACCGTCGACGCTGATTGTCCACGCCGTCGTCCGCGCCCCTCTCTGGTAAAGACTCCGGATGTGGGCCATCTTGCCGTTTATGTGTTGACGGCCTTCGTGCCGGAATTGTCGATGTGTTGGCCATCGTGCCCGAAATGTGAACGTCGGCCATCGTGCCATCTTTTTCTTGTAGGTTTTGGACCTCCCCGTACAGGTGAGGTTCTGCTGAATTTTTGAACTTAATGCGATGTGTTTCTTCTTTTGCATAACAGGGCCTCGCCACTACACCGACACGCCACAGCCCTGCTAGCTTGACTCCACCGCCACCCTAGGTATAACCCCCTCTCCTTTGCATGCATGTTTTATATGGTCACGTAGCCCAGTTAGGCGTCTCCCGTTCGAAAGAGATACGGTTGGAGGTATGCATATCTTTGCATATCTGCGACTGTATCTCTTTCGGATTGTCCACGTATTTTGGACGGCCCGCGGATGCGTAGAGGAGGTTAGTTTCCATGGTTCGTTCCGGTCCGAGACATACTTTCGGCATCACCTCCCTGCTGTTCTCCGGATACACACTCTCCCTTACAGGACGTGTATCGGGAGAACAGCGGGGAGGTGCTGCTGAAAACTGACCTCGTCTACGCATCCGCGGGTGGGATTAGGACCTATCCTCACCTATTAGATGGTAGGCACACTGAGCAGATGCACCATGGTTATATTACTCGCTCATATGTGTATATACCAGAGTATGGAGAACCGTGATTGGATGTACACGGGCCACCCAAGTATGACCCCAGAATGGATTACTAAGACTAATGTTTTCTTGGAGCATTCATTTGGCGAGGTTGCTCAAGGGTCGAGTCGGATGCCGTGTCCCTGCCGCAAATGTGACAACCGTGTAGAAAGACTAGGAAGGCCGTGGGGGAAGATCTTTGCAAGTATGGATTCACACCAAACTATACCTGCTGGATCCACCATGGTGAAGCCGATTGTATTAGAGAGGAGGTGGTGAGACCACGCCTCGAGGCATTTGATGGAGATGCCGGACTAGCAGACTGGATGGATGACTTTCACGAGGCTTAGTTCGGTGAAGAATTGGATGATGACCCAGAGGAATCCGCAAAGGCGTACTATGCTATGCTGGATTCGGCAGAAGCCCCTTCATGAAAAGACAATGGTTTCGCAATTGGATGCCATTGGACGTCTAATGCCGTTCAAGTCGCAGTGTAGCATGAGTCGAGGCCACTTCGATGGTATGTTGGCAGTTTTTGGATCCCTGCTTCCGAAGGGTCACATGCTGCCGAATAACTTGTATGAGTCACAGAAATTTCTTTGTGCACTTAAGATGCCGTATGAGCACATTCATGCTTATCCGAATGGGTGCGTCCTATTTAGAAAAGATCACGAGAAAGCAACGCACTATCCAAAGTGCAAATCCTCTAGGTATCTGGACGTCGACACTAGTGATGGCAAGAAGGAGCAGCTTTGTATCCCCACTAAGGTCCTACGGTACCTTCCTGTCATACCGAGGATCCAATGGCTGTAAATGACAGAGGAGTCTACGAAACATATGGCATGGCATAAACTATGGCAAAAGATGGGCACGACTACTACGGCATAATAGAAGAAATATACCAACTCAATTTTGAGTGTTGCAAAGTTCGTAATCTAGTTGTATTCAAATGTCATTGGTTCGATCCTAACGTCACGAGAACAACCCCTGAGATTGGACAAGTCAAAATTCGACAGGATTCTGTATATCAAGGAGAGGATGTCTATATTGTGGCTCAACATGCCTCGCAAGTTTATTATCTCCCATGGGCGTGCCAAAAAGACCCCAATCTTATGGGTTGGTACCTTGTGCAGATGGTATCGCCCCATGGTAGGCTACCTGTCCCAAACGATGAGGATTACAATTCTGACCTCCACACATAGGAGTTCTATCAACCAGAGAGGTTAGAAGGAAGGTTTGGCATAGACATGTTTTCGCTGATGGGCATGAAAGTAGACAATGACATTGATTGAGGGGATACAGACAAGGACGAGGGAGAAGAGGTGCAAGATGAGAAGGACTTACAAATGCTTGAACGATTACAGTTAGACGATGACAATGATAACAACGATGGAGACGAGGACGAGGTAGAAGAGGTGCAAGTTGACAATATTATTATTATTATTATTATTATTATTATTATTATTATTATTATTATTATTATTATTATTATTATTATTATTATTATTATTACTATGTTTAATTCATTTTGTATCTCTTTAGAAGTACTTTGTAATTTAACATTACTAATTGGTTTACTCTTTGAAATTGCAGGCACTCGACAAAATGTCGGGCGTAAGGCAGGGCCGTCGTGCGGTCAACTCCCTCTACATGAGGGACCGCTCACCACCCCACGCTGAGGAGGACACTTTGTCGAAGCCGGCGCCGAGGAGGTCAAGGACCGCCCGCACCCGCGGCCGTCCGAGGACGCGCGTGGAGCCAACTCCCACCCCGTCGGTGGACGAGGACAACCAGGCAGGAGGGGGTGACACCTCCTCTGACTTGTCGGACCACGAGGAGGGGGCGACCACGACAGTAGGGGGTTCCACTTCCACTACTGCTTCTGGCTCTACCTCGTCGGGAGTCTACTTGCGCGGGCCCTTGAAGCTCCCGGCGCGGCCAATCCCACTTCACCAGTGCCGGTGATTCGACCCCGGGGCGACGAGTACGTATCATTTCATTACTATTTCATATGACATGCAGACTCTTATTGACTAACAATTGTTCCTAAGGACTCTTACAGCAACTGGGAAGTTGTCTCTGGGAAGGGCCGGCACATCAATGGCACGCTGGCCCTTCTGATTCGACAGCACTACCCTGGGATGGTCACCTATGCTGGGGTGCTTTCGCCGCCCTGGACGTGGGACCACTTCCACGCCGCTGAGGACAGCGAGCACAGCACCGTTGCGGCACGGATCAAGACCGAGTTCTGGGTGAGTCTACGTCACACTAAATTGGTCAATACTATGTAATCATCGGTCGCTCTAAAAAAATTAAACAATACATGATGTATGCATGCAGGACTTCTACAGGTGTGACGCTGGGTTTGAGGCCTAGGCAGCGCGCGTGCAGGACAAGGTCTGCAGGTCCCGACTCTCGGACCTGTACTACGAGACGCGGCTCCAGTGCATCATCAACTACAACGCCGATGTCCTTGGACAGGTGGTGAGGAAGCGCGAGGCCAGGAGCATGACGCTCACGAGCGAGCAGTATCTCTTGGTAAGAAGTACTTTCATGAATAATAGGTTGGCTTCATTTCATCTTCTGACATATCAATAACTTGATGGCATGCAGCAATGTCCTGATTGGTGCGCCAGGCACCGCCTCTGCAGGGAGGCCATTGTGGACAGGTGGCTCTCGGCCGAGTGAGCGGAGAAGCGCAAGATCCGTCGGGACTGCCGCCTGCAGATGGGTGGGACGCCACACCACCAAGGCAACCATAGCCTCACCACGTACGACAAGACATGGGTAAACTTCTTTGTGCATTCATCTTTTTTTATATATTCTAACACTCAATTCTAACTACTTGTAATTGTTTTTGTGTTTTCCTCGCAGTCTCAGGCGCACCAGGGCCAGGAATGTAATAAGTTCATGGCGTACGCCCTGGCGCACAAGGGCAATGCGACGGCCCCGGACGTCATCTACAACCCGGCGGATGGCCCCGAAGCGTACACCAACACGAGCGTCCACAGGAAGCTTAGCGAGTACACCTCGGCGACTTGCCAGCGCCATGGGGAGGACTTCGATCCGGCCCACCAGCCCCTGGACACGGACCTTGTGATGAGGCTGGGAGGAGGAAAGCAGCACGGCCGGTACTGGATGGCAGATAGCACAGTCGACTCCTCCTCTGTTGCCAGCCTCGCCGATATTCAAGCAAGGAGCACGGACTCATCTCTCCCCATACGCTCTCGGCAGCCGAACTCACAGCAGCAGCTTGCAAAGCTCCAGGTTACTACTCACAAACTCGTCGTTCATTGCTTTTACACATGTACATTACCTTTGCATTGTTTAATCTTTACGGTTGGAATATTGCAGGAGAACATGTGGAGGTTGCAGGCCCAGCAGGCGGCACAGGCGGAGGCCCAACGGCAAGCGATGGAGGCCTAGGCGGAGGCCCATCGGTTAGAGATGGCGGCTGTACAAGCACAGAGGGCGGTCGAGGAGCAGAGGATGCGGGACATGTTCAGCTTCATGGCGAGCGTGCAGGGCTTGCCAGGTGTGCTCGTGCCTCCGTCGCTGCTCGCTCCAGTTGTGCCTCCTGCTCCTATTCTAGGGACTCCGGTTAGTATATGAACCTGTTGATTCCTTTAGCTTTTTCGCCCCTCCTGCACATACTCATGATTTCGCTTCTCCTTTGTGCAGCCACAGTCGGTAGGTTCGGCTCCGACTCCACACGGTGGCCCTTCTCCAACGTCCGTGTGGCCAACTGGCCCTCCTCCACAGACCGAGCACTCTCCTCAGTAGCCCGAGTGGTAAGGACCAGGATGGTAGTAGGTACCTCTTTTCATGTTCTTCGGACTTCTCCTTTGTGTTCGTGATGCACTAGAGACATTAGAGACATTTATATGTATGTGATAGATTATGGATTCTATATGATGGATTAAGAATGATATGTTTATGTGATGCACGATGGATGGACGATATATTTGCATTTCGTGGATTATGGATGATGAATGTGATATATTATGTGCTGTGTGTGATGATGTATATGATATATATGTGATGTGTTTGTTTGTTTTAATGGAAAGAAAAAAACAAAAAAAACAGCATTTTTCACCCCTTTGCCGAGCGTGGCCCTCGGCAAAGAGGCCTTTGCCGAGTGCATTTGCACTGGCACTCGGCAAATCTGGGAACTAGAAACCTGGTTTTCCAGATTTGCCGAGTGACAGGGCCATGGCACTCGGCAAAGATTTTTTTTAAAAAAAATTTTCTTTGCCTAGTGCTGCTGCAGTGGCACTCGGCAAAGATTTTTTTAAAAAGCAAATGGACCAGTTTCTTTGCCGAGTGCAACGGCAAGGCACTCGGCGAAGAATTTTTCAAAAAAAATTAAAAAAAATCTTTGCCGAGTGCCACCTCAGTCGGCACTCGGCAAAGAAGCCGTCAAAGTTGACGGTTGACATTTTTTTGCCGAGTGCTGACCTAGAACTCGGCAAAGGTTTTGCCAAGTGCCCGATATTTGGCACTCGGCAAAGAAACCTTTGCCGACAAGTTCTTTTCCGAGTGCGACACTCGGCAAAATCTTTACCGAGTGCATTAAGGTCTTTGCCGAGTGCCTCAGGCACTCGGCAAAGAAGCCGCATCCTCTAGTGTGAGAAGAGGACCGGGCAAGCTTGTATGGGAGAGAAAAGACTCTGAGGAAAAAAAATTGGGATTCATATAAGGGGGATTGAAGAAAGGAGAACAGGTGAAAATACTCTTAGGCATCAATTGGAATTGTTAGGGAAGCATCTCTAATTTTATACAAACATAAACTCTCGTGTACATACACACATACACTGATATGAACACTCACACCCTACTCCTATAGAAACATCTAAAGACTCATCAGTCTATAATCTTAAGATTAATGAAATCACCACATGTATTTTGCTGTCAACAGACATATCAAGGATCACTTAAAGAGTAACACAGCTAAATCTTAGTAAGTCCTAAAAAATAGAGCACGCACATCAAGTCAAAATCTAAACCCATTTAGACAGGTTCCATGCACGGAATCTAACCAGCTGTGTGCTAGTTTGCAAGTAAAGCTTTTTTTTTTTTGTGAAACTACAAGTACAAAATCATATTAAGTCACTTGCAAGATTCCAAACACAGAGCAGCACTATTACAGCAATATGCCCCACGCCAGTACTGATGGCAAACCAAATAAGGATGGTTCAAACCTGAGGATGAGATCCTTAAAAAAAACCTGAGGATGAGACCTAAGCTAAGGGCATTTCGTGGAGAGAGCATTTAGTCGAGAGGACCCAGGCAACGAGAGGTCATACTGCTGCAGCATTGCAGATCGAAATGGCTTTCCGCTCACTAGTGTTAAACTCTCATTTGCATTATCAGTGCAAGGTTACGGGATAGCTTTCACGGACTATTACATTGGTCTTATCTTGTTTATTACATATTTATTAAAAGTAGTGTATGTCAGGTGTCCAGCTGTAAGTAGAGCTAAGTCCATTTCCTGCTTAATCAGAAACAGTTTCACTTAATAGATTACTCCGCAGCACCACTCATCCACTACCGGTCCTATCGTATTAACTGAGTGACCAGATCCTAAGGATGTAAAGCACAGTCTCAAGCCAACCCTGTACCAAAATGCACGAGGAAGGTAGTTATCCAAGATACTTCATTTGCATTTGCGCTGGATCCTGAGCTCTTTTGTTGCATACAAATTCTGCCTTCTGTTTTCCACAACGACCGATTGAACAGTGCAGAGGTTATTTTTGCGATAACTGCGAAAAGGATTCATTCCTAACGACAGTGATCCAAAACTATCGAACTACAAAACTCCGCCCAAAAATATAAAGCATGCAGGTCTAAACGAATGAACAACTTTAAAAAAAAATAATGGAAAGAAATACTGTATAATAATTATTATTAAGTAGAAGTACGAAAAAGGTAACACTTGAAAAAGGCGCTACAGTTACAAACCGGAGATGTCATGCTTGTTGATGATCCATCCCCACCACCACCACTACTCTCTCATCTGACGAGGCGACGATACATGGGAAACCCTTCTTGGCAGACTTCAGAGGCAGAGGGAATAAGCACACGAGCTAACTCGTCACGGTGATCGCCACCACCTAATGATCAACGTCATCACCGAAGCGCCTTGAAGGCAGCCGCTCAGGCGGCTGTTTCTGGCATCTGAAGACACAATACACTGTAGAAGCAGTGAAGTTCAGCAGCAACAGCGCTGCCATGAAGCCTCTTGCTCCGGGAAGCGCCGCCAGGCCTCCGCCGGGCTGTTCGTGGCCGGCCGGCAGTGCGTCCGGTCGTCCTTGTTACATCCTTAGTGGGCCGTGTGCTGTTCGGTAGTGGGCCTGCGTGCCTGTTCGGCCCGTGCGGCCATGTATCCGGCGTTGGTATATAAGCCGGGCAAGAGAGGAGGCAAGGTAACGAACGAGAATACTCCGAAGTCCCTGACATAATCCAAATCCCATGGACTCCCGCCGTGTTCGTCTCCAATTCTCGTTCCCGTGCTTGCTATTCCCAATCTAAATTCCAAATCCCAGTTATCTAGTTGAGTGAGATCGTAACATTTGGTAATCGGAGCAAGGTTGATTTGGGGTTGAAATTTTTTTTCCCCAAATCGTTCTGGCGCCGAAGCGAAGGAACCCCCAAAGTATCAGCTCGAGATGGCCGCATCGATGGAGGAATTGAAGAGCGCGATGGAGACCATGGCGGCGCAGTTCAGTAACCAGTTCGCCCGCGTACAGGAGATGATGAAGACGTCGCTGGACAAGCTCAGCGCGCTGGAGGCATGGCGCTCTTCTGCCGATGAGTCCCTGGGGACGTTGTCGAGGCACATCGCCGAGTCGACCCCCCGCATCGACGAGACGGCGTCGCGCGTCGGGCAGTTGGAGACGCGACCCGCACCGCCACCTCCACCGCCACCGCGCCATCCAGGTCGGGATCCACCCATCCTGCAGCCGCCGCGAGTGGGGCTGGATCTCAACCTGGCGGCGGGGACGTCGTCGAGCACACCGTCACCGCGCGGTGAAATGCCCATGGGGCCCGGCTCTGACAATCGGCACCGGGACGCTGGCGGAGGACTCCTCGGAGCCCCTCCGCCTCGTCCGGGCAATGGTACGCCTGTGGGTGCTGAATGTCTTCCATCCTTTGCTTCTGAATCGCATTCCCCACCGTTTCCCAAAATGGAGTTCCCCAAATTTGATGGTACTAACCCCAGGCTCTGGATGGATCATTGCGAGGTGTATTTTGAGGTGTATTTGGTGCATCCCACGATGAAGACCCGCTTCGCCACACTCAACTTCAAGGAACCTGCAGCCACCTGGTTGCAGACAGTGGAGCGACGAGGGCACATCACAGACTGGAAGCATCTCTGCGAGTTGGTGCTGGCCAAGTATGACAAGGACCAGTACCAGATTCTCCTGAAGCAGATGGACGCGCTACGGCAGTCGACATCTGTGAATGCCTATCATGCGGAGTTCGAACAACTCGCGCACGGGATCCTCCTCTACAATCCTGCCATTGATGATACCTTCTTCGTCACGAAGTTTGTCAGTGGTCTTCGTGAGGATATTCGGGTTCCGATTGTGTTGCATCGTCCCAAGGATGTGGATACGGCAAGTGCGTTGGCACTAATCCAAGAGCAAGAGTTGGAGAATAGCCGTGGTAAAGGCTCTGGTTGGGACTTCACTAGGAACACATCGAGAGCAACCCCTGCAGTGGACAAGGGGAAGAATCCTAAACTGGAGCCCAATGACAAGTTGGCATCGCTCAAGGACTTCTGTCGCCGTAATGGTCTTTGCTTCAAGTGTGGTGAAAAGTGGGGTGCCAACCATACTTGCCCGAACCAGGTTTCCTTGCATGTCCTGGAAGAGCTCCTTGATGCTATGGATGTCAGTACATTTGAAGAGGATTTGCCAGAGGAGGTCCACCTGCTGCTGGAAGATCAGACGGGGAATCAGGCAGTTCTGACTGTGCACAAAGCTTCTGTTCCCAATTCTGCTCAACGACAGACGCTGAAATTGATGGCTACTATTGGCAAGCAGTCGGTCCTCATCCTGGTCGACTCTGGAAGCATCGGCACGTTCATCAGTGATCAGTTGGTGCAGCATCTCCACTTACCAACTGAAATGTGTGAAACATCAGTGTTCAGGGCCGCGGATGGCAGTCAGATGCACTGTAACAAGAAGGTGCCCATGCTGTGTTGGTCGGTGCAGGGTCATGGCTTCCGGTCTGAAGCTCGAGTGTTACCACTTCGGTGTTATGATGTCATCTTGGGGGAAGATTGGCTTGAGGACAATAGTCCGATCTGGGTGGACTTCAAGACCAAGAAAATGAGACTTACTGTCGATGGAGTGCAGGTTGAGCTGCAGGGAGTGATAGATGACATCACGAATTGCCCACAGATTTCAGCAACCAAACTGTCTGGCTTGCTTCGCCGCGGAGCAGTGTCCCATTGAATCCAGATGTCTGCTCCTCTGTTGGACCTGGATGTTCCTGCAATTTGTTCAGTAGAGACAGAAACAATGACACTGCCTACTCCAGTCCAAGAGATGTTACAGAAGTATGATCATTTGTTTGCTGAGCCTACGGCACCGCCACCAAGGAGAAGTGCGGATCACAAGATTCCACTGATTCCAGGTCATCAACCAGTGAAAGTGCGGCCCTACCGATACTCACCGATTCAGAAAATGGAAATTGAAAAGCAATTACAGCAGATGTTGGAACAGGGTGTGATTCGGCCAAGTACTAGTGCCTTTGCATCACCGGTACTTTTGGTCAGGAAGAAGGATGGCAGTTGGCGCTTCTACGTGGACTATCGGCATCTGAATGCAATCACTCAAAAGCATAAGCACCCGATGCCAGTAGTTGATGAGCTGCTTGATGAGCTTTCAGGAGCAAAATGGTTTACCAAAATTGGATTTTCGCTCGGGTTATCACCAAATATGCATGGCGGCAGGAGAAGAATATAAGACAGCATTTCGCACACATAATGGCCTCTTTGAATTTCTGGTGATGCCCTTCGGCTTGACTAATGCACCTGCCACATTTCAAAGTTTTATGAATATCATCTTTGCTCATCTGCTGCGAAGAGGAGTGTTGGTTTTCATGGATGATATACTGGTGTACTGTGCCTCTTTGCCAGAGCATGTGCAGCTGTTAAAAGAAGTGTTTGAAATATTACAGCACCACGAGTTTCTCATTAAGAAATCAAAATTCTCCTTTGCAACAAATTCTGTGGAATATCTTGGTCATGTGATTTCAGAGAACGGAGTTGCTACTGATTCCTCAAAGATCAAGGCTGTTCAAGAGTGGCCAACACCAACAACACTCAAGCAACTGAGAGGATTTTTGGGATTGACAGGGTATTACCGCAAGTTCATTAGGCATTACAATATGATCACTAGACCCTTGACAGAATTGCTGCGAAAGGATGTTCCATTTGTTTGGACACCATCCACTGAGGCTGCCTTTCAATTACTGAAGAAGAGTTTGGTGGGAGTACCTGTTTTGGCTATCCCAGATTTCAGTAAACAGTTTGTGATTGAATCTGATGCCAGTGATCCAGTGATCGTGGCTTGGGGGCAGTCCTTATGCAAGAAGGTCATCCTATTGCATACCTGAGCAAGCCTTTGGGACCAAGGAATCAGGCACTCTCGGTTTATGAAAAGGAGTGCTTGGCAATTTTGTTGGCAATTGAGAAATGGAGGTCTTTTTTGCAGCATCAGCACTTCATCATATGCACTGATCATAGAAGTTTGCAGTATTTGACAGATCAGAAAGTGTCCACCCGTTTACAACAGAAAGCCTTGTTGAAGCTCATGGACTTACAGTATACTATAGAGTACAAGAAGGGCAATACTAATGTGGCAGTTGATGCTTTATCTCATTGTGAATCAACTCAGGAGCTTCAAGCAGTGTCGGAGTGCATCCCTTCTTGGATTCAAAAGCTCAAAGACGGCTATGCTGAAGACTCTGAGGCTACGCAACTATTGACGGAATTAGCTGTCTGTCAGGCTAATCAGAAAGGATATGCACTGAATGATGGAGTCATCAGGTTCAAAGGACAAGTGTGGGTTGGCAACAATCACACTGCTCAACAACATATACTGACTGCTCTGCATGACAGTGGCATTGGAGGTCATTCTGGGATTGCTGCAACTTATGCCCGTGTGAAACAATTGTTTGCATGGCCTGGACTGAAACAAACGGTGACTCTATTTGTCCAACAGTGCCAAGTCTGTCAGCAAGCAAAAACTGAAAGGATCAAATCTCCAGGACTGCTGGAACCATTGCCTGTTCCTTCTCACGCTTGGGAGATTATCAGCTTGGATTTCATAGAAGGTCTTCAAAATTCGGAGAGATACAATGCCCTGTTGGTTGTGGTGGATAAATTCACAAAGTATGGCCATTTCATACCATTGACACATCCTTTCAATGCTCTCCAGATTGCACAGCAGTTCATGAGCAATGTATATAAGCTGCATGGTCTGCCAAAGGCCATCATTTCAGACAGAGACTGGATTTTCACAAGCGCAATTTGGCAAGAGCTATATCGTTTGTCTGATACGAAGCTGATGATGAGCTCGTCTTATCACCCACAAACAGATGGGCAAACCGAGCGCTTGAATCAATGTGTGGAGGCATTTCTTCACTGCATTGTGCACAGCTGTCCGCGGCAGTGGGCTAAATGGATCTCAATGGCCAAATACTGGTATAATACATTGACACATTCGGTCTTGGGGAAATCTCCATTTGAAGTACTCTACGGTTACTCTCCACGGCATTTGGGCATTGCCAATCTCCAACTGTGCTCAGTTAAGGATCTGAACAGTGGTTGAAGGACCAGGAATTATCGTCTCAGCTCATTAAAGAACAATTAGCCCGAGCACAGCAGCGTATGAAGGCTCAAGCAAACAAACATCGCACTGAAAGAGTATTTCAGGTCGGCGATTTAGTTTTTCTGAAGCTGCAACCGTACATCCAGTCATCGGTCGCCTCCAGGACACACCAAAAGCTATCCTTCAGATTCTACGGGCCATTCAAGGTGTTGGAACGAGTGGGAAACGTTGCTTACAAGTTGGATCTTCCTGCTGACTCGAAAGATACACCCGGTTGTGCACGTTTCGCAACTGAAACGTCAAGTGCCAACTCAGGTGGACGTCAATGTTGATTTGTCATCGGTATGCACTGATCCAACTCAGATCTTGGTCCCTAAGAAGCTGTTGAAATCCAGATACATTGTGCGGCGGCAAACCACGGTTCATCAGCAGCTGGTTCAGTGGTCTGGCTTACCTGAAGGGATGGCGACCTGGCAAGATGCTCGCGACATGACCAAGAGTTTTCCTGCACTCAAGCTTGAGGACAAGCTGTGATTTAGCGCAGGGGAGTGTTACATCCTTAGTGGGCCGTGTGCTGTTCGGTAGTGGGCCTGCGTGCCTGTTCGGCCCGTGCGGCCATGTATCCGGCGTTGGTATATAAGCCGGGCGAGAGAGGAGGCAAGGTAACCAACGAGGATACTCTGAACTCCCTGACATAATCCAAATCCCACGGACTCCCGCCATGTTCGTCTCCAATTCTCGTTCCCGTGCTTGCTATTCCCAATCTAAATTCCAAATCCCAGTTATCTAGTTGAGTGAGATCATAACATTCCTCTCGGAACTCGAGCCGAGTTGGAGCTCAGGACCACAGAGAGCAGCAAGGCGACGAGTAGGCGGCGGCGCGCACCGGTACGTGCCATTGCTTGCTTCGGCGGTCCTGGGCCTTGACACTCGCCAAGCCGTGACCTGCAGCAGCAATGTCAGTCCTATTCACTCGCTCGTGCAGACGCTAGCACTTGCAACGAGCCTAGCAAATGTGCTAAAGATCATATAAGCCGAGGCTGGTGATGGGGAGCTACGAGGAACACCTTAAATAGAGCCAGATGTGTGTGTGTTTTTTAGGGCACCGCACGCTCCTAGATACTCCCACCGTCCGTCCTAAAATAAGTGTCGTTTTTTACTTTTTGAAATTGACGTTGGACCATTCATCTTATCTTATTATAAAAATTTGCAAAAATATAAAAATAAACAAATCAAGATTAAAGTACTTCTAATAATAAATTATTTTATAATAAAATAATTATTTTTTTCATAAATTTTTTTGAGCAAGACGAATGATCAAAAGAAGATAGCTAAAATTCTAAAACAACACTTATTTTGAGACGGAAGAAGTATATATGATCTTCATGCAGCAAGACTAAAAAAAAATTACTCAATTCTGAACGGTTAACCGGGAGTTTCTGAGGGCTCTTTAGCCGACTGATCACTTGACAAACCCGAGACGAAGAATCTGAAAGTAACTAAACTTTGCAACCTATGGAAGCCAAACCACTCATTAATCAGTCACTCAAAAATTTATTATATTATATTTATTAAAGTAGGGTATGTCAAGTTCTAGCTGTAAATATAGATACGTGTCTGTTTAGTTGGCAAAAAGTTGCCAAAAATTACACTGTAGCACTTTCGTTTGTATTTGACAACTTTTATCCAATCATGGTCCAAGTAGACTTAAAACATTCATCTCGAAAAAGCCAGACAAAAAAATACAAATATGCAATAGTTGTTACTTCATTTAATATGCTATGCATGCGTAAAGGACAATCGATGTGACGAGTAATCTTGCACTTTTTGGGAACTAAACAGGGCCTAAGTCCATTAACCGCGCAAGCAGAAACAGTTTCACTTAATAGATTACTCGGCAGCACCACTTCATCCACTACCGGTCTTATCGTATTAGCTGAGTGACCAGATCATAAGGATGTAAAGCACAGTCGCTTTTTCGCTATATCAAAAATTTAAATAAAGCAAACAAAGTTCATGAATGTGCATAGCACAGGCACTAATTGGATCTGAAGCAATTTTAAGGGGAAAAAACTAGCGAACGAGATGAATTACTTCATGGAGCGAGGACCTGTTCGTCACGAGACGGTATGAGGTCCCGCTGATCAAAGCTAACATCGATCTAGCATGCATGCTCGAAAAGTAAATAAAGAACGAAAAGAACCCACTGTGCCTATGGTTATTAGCCATATGAATCTGTCAGTGCTACTGAAGTGTGCTGCAACTAGATAACCAACATAATAACGAAATTAACCAGCTTTTAACACTAACGTACCAAAAGCTAGAAGCTAGTAATAAGCAGCAAAAATTACTATAGCTTTTGACTGTATACGTCAGGTTTAGCGTGGAAAGGGCAGCCTAATCATCAACCATGGTTCTGCTCAACTTCCCTAACATCAAATGTGAACGTTTGCCACCAACTGCAATTGGCAATTAGGCATAAGATGAAACCAGGTACTGCCTAGTGCGGCAGTGCCATTCTAGTCAGAGTCCACAAGGTCATATCTCACTACCAGAATCCAGAATTATTAGGTAATAAGATGTAGGCACTCAACAGTTGCTACGCTATGTGAACGGACGCATCAACAAAAGCCAACCGTGTACCAAAATGCACGAGGAACGTAGTTATTCAAGATACTTCAAGATTGCATTTACACTGGATCCTGAGCTCTTTTGTGGCATTTACATCACCCACGCTCTGCTGGATAAGTCATTTTCTCCCTGCATTTGTCCCGCATCAGTGCTGCCAAGCACAGAAGCACCAAGTTACCAAGGCAAACTAATGACTGATCAGGCTGAAGAAAACTGTAACACAGCAATCGAATTCATTGGTCGAATATAAAAATGCTTTAAATGAATGATTCTCCACCGTAGTGCATGCCACAAATTCAATGAAACCTAGACTCATTGTAACACAGAAGCTGCTAGTGTTGTATGTGTACACAAACAAATAATTTCTGGGTTTCCATTATGAACTCAAGCCAATAATAATCAGCAATGATGATAACTTACTAGTACCACTGGAAGTGACAGATAAGAGGTTCCAGCAAAGGCAATATTGATAATAGACTGACAAGAAGTTCATAAATACAGGTAACGAAAATAACAGAGTTGTCCAGTTAATCAGTATTAGCTCTTTCCAGCCTAAACTAGAAGACAAATTAAACTGACAGGACGATGCAAGGCAAACATCAAAATGTTTCGCAGCTTGTGTAAATAAGCACCATTTTGTTGACAGGCTGATGCTTTTCAGTTACTTTAAAAAGAAGTAACAAAAAATAATACAAGTCAGGTGAATGTTTTTTTGGTACCAAATGAAACGTTTTAAAACTGTTGGCCATTTTATAGCCACACATGTTTGCATCTTATTCCTGCACCATTTCCTAATGCCTACAAGTGGCAACTAGATACCTAATGGAAGGGGGTGTGCAGGGGGTTACGGAGTAAATTGTCGGGACAAAGAGCCTGTCATGCATTAACTATAGACTGGCTGGTGATGTGGATGAGGTAGTTTGCTATGTGCCTGCGAACATGGCAAAAATTGTTGATGAGGCTTGACTATGTGGAGACTAAGATCACGAATGAGAAGTAACTTAGGGCATAAAAAAATGACAGATAGTAGGTATCACTACAGGAATTACAACTTTCTCCATCTTAGCTTATACAGAACTATATCTTAAGCTGATAACATAAATCGAAATAGGGTGCTTAACTTACAGTGTTAATGGTGCCAACTTCCTCAAATAAGTACTTCTTGGATATCAGGTTGTCTGCTAATTTCTGAATAGAGCAAATGTTCATGTGGTGAAGGGATAACAAGTTTAATATCCATTTAACTGTTAAAAACGAAGTTGAGAAAAAAATCAATTAGGATATTTTCTCCTCGATCATTGGGTGGTTTAACATCAGCATCGTATTGTTGTTAACGATAGCCCGAACTGCTAGCTCTTTAGCTTCTGCATGTTTCCTTTTCAATAGAATGCATATCTGCAGTCAGAAAACAATAGGTGAAACGAATTGTTAATCTAGATCCATCAGTATACTGACCCAGGACTACACAATCATGGTAAAGCAAAAAAAAAAAAAGGTTAAAAGAAGGAACTGCTGAAAATTTTCAAAATATCAAGTTCTCAGGCTATGTCAATTTAAAAGGTGGATAAGCCACTGGTACAACTCAGAATCATGCTAAGATGCAATGTCATCACATTGGAGGGGTTTCTTTTAGATTGCATAGCTGAAAACCTTTCTTTTATGTAAATTATAGGTTATAAACTATTAAGAAAACCTCTACAGGTAGTTTCACACGTAAAAGCAATTGGCACTCTAGCTATAGTAACATAGCATTGGACAGTTCTTTTATGGTAAAGCACTGGACTGATTTACTCACATCCTCAAGCTCCTTTCTACAAGCCTCAGCTTTTTCTATGTTTCCATCATTTTCTAACAGCACAGGCAACTCTAGATCTGAAATGGCTTCCATCCTAGGTGGCATACGTGAAGAGATTGCATTATCCACATGAGCTTTTGGGGTTCCACTTCCCAGAATCTAACAAGTGAAATCAATAATGACATATTAATTAACATAATACTAACTCCAGTTCCAGATGAGAGTCAACTTTTTTCCTTTTTCACAAACTGGAAGTAATTTTTTTTTCCTTAAATGGGTTGAAGAGCTGGTTCCATTAAGAAGAAAAAGAGTCATAGACACAACACACACAAGAAGTGAGGACTAACAAATGGTTTCTGTGGTAATATCTCTTTAAACAAAATAAAATATATGACCTTATGGAAGTATTTCTTGACAAATCAACATTTTTTTCATTCATTATTCCATTCATGTTAGTGATCATTGTTTCAGATATTTTGATATGTACCACAATGACCTACATTTGAAATCGGATGAAACTATATGATACATATACTTACACATCTTTAGAAATTTTCATCACACTTACCATTTCATTCCCCAACTCTGGAACAGTTCGAGGTGATTTTCTGCATTTAAATTTGCAAAGTTGTTACTCCCTCAATCCCAAATTGTAAGATTTTTTGTGTTTTCTAGATACATAACTTTTGCTATGCACTTAGATATATACTATGTATAGATACATACTAAAAGCAATGTATATCTAGAAAAACAGAAACATCTTATAATTTGGAATGGAGGGAGTACTTCCAAAAGAGAGATTTTATGTAGCCATCAAAGATGTTGTGTTTATCAAATATGATCTAACAAACAACCTTACAACTGGAGATCCCATGATGTGTTTGAGCACTTTAGGAGCTTTTGGATGTAGAACAGATTCCTGCAAGGCAACAGCATGAACAAAATTACTAAGGAACTAACACAGACATTTTTTTCTTTTATACATATCTAAAAAAAGGCACACAAGACAATACTGGCAAGGTCAAATATGGTGATTAAACTTTCTGCCTATTGCCACAAAAGAGATATATCTAGAATAATAAATGCACTACAGAAGGTTTTTATTGAAGCTCCATAAAATATATTTACAGGATAAACTAGAAATATGGCATTTGAGAGAACGCAGGTCCTTATACAATTTCTTGATATCACATGGTGCGTTTCTTCTGTAATACACAGGGTCTGAAAATAGAATAATATATGGTATATAAGGTTTAAAAGTTAAAACTAAATGAATCTGACCCTTATCATGTCAGTCTAGGAACTTACGTAGTTTGATGGAGTAATAACCTCTTGTAAACTTTAATATGAAATCATCAAGAATAATATTGTTTGACAAAATACGAAAAAAAGGAAAGACTTGTAAAAACTTGGCCCATAGGGAGAGACATCCCCAAGGGCCAAGACATTACAATTAAGGTTGCGAAGGGCCCCGAACGGCAGCTGCCCAGGACGCAATTAGGTGTATTTCTGCAAGTAGTTAACTCAGCGAGGTCCTCTTGTTTCTGTTTACAAAGTGGCTTCTCGATAAAAATGAAGAACAAACCTCGGCTTAAGACAATGAGGATAATCCAAGTAGGAATCATGTTTTAGAGTAGAAATGGAAATCACTTTCTTAGGAAATATATACTTGACAGGAAGAGAACGTACCTCAGGAACTTTCTGCATTATGGATGGGCTAGGCCGTGCAGGTTTTCCTTCAGGAATGGAGTCAAGGATTCTGGATGTTGTTACAGGGGAACCCTTTGTCCCACTTGCATGGACCGATTCCTTGTCAGGAACCATGTCAGACGTCGGACTTCTGATTCCTAATTTTGTAATTCTAAATTCAGATAGATTATGTTAGCTGCCACTATGTAAGTTTAGAAGGAAGAGAATATCCGGAGGAAAACATTATACCTTGCTCCTGTCAGTTGAGAAATTGTTGATATTTTATTATCTTTGGAAGGAACACCTTGCAATGAATCAGAAGCATTACTACTTTTCAGAAGCACATGATTTGTAACAACTTTATGTCCAGTGCTATGTGCTATGCTGCTTCGAGCATTTAGTAGAGACGAGTTCCCTGAGATAGGAGGCTCAAGGCTGAAAAAAAAAAGTACATTCATATATATATATATTAGCATCAAATCCATTCTGACAAGAAAGTATTCAAGAATGACCTGATTATACTAAAAAGGTGGTTCCAGCTGCAGAAGTAAATGCATTTATAGAAATAAATAGATATGGTAGAATAATATGTGATAATCAGCTACAGCTCACAAAACTTAAAACACAAATTGTCTGAACAGTCAAATTATGTCCTTTCATCAGGGAGCACAGTAAAAGGAGTTCATCAAATTTCAAGAAGCATGACGTTATAGTCAATGCTATAGTTGTTGCTTTCCATATACATAATGATCAAATGTAGACTCTAGCCATAGCAATAAACATATTAATTTCAGTATCATACCTCCATAAACTGATACATTTTCAGTAATGAGAGAATTAGCAACAGATATCAAATAAGGATACTTTTTGGCCAAAATAGCTTATCGCATGAAAGGTTAATAGAATACTGCAACAAAGGACGATTATGGAAACTGCAAAGCAATTAAGTCGATGTGATCCATTCTACTTGATGAATCAATCCCACATTTGCAACATCCTTTTATGCACAAATGTACTAAATAGTTTAAAAACTGTTACAGATTACACTTTCCATGATTACTTCGTATTTCCAGTGAATTATGAAGGTCGTCATCCATTCCAATATAAATTAATTAGAAAGACCAACAACAATAATATTGAAACCTTACAGCAATCCTCATTCAGCTCAATATTAGGCAATTAGTTCTACCACAGGGGCTCAGATACTGAACGGAAAATATCAAATTATGCCATCGATGATAGCAAGGACAGGTCAGAACTGCAATGTTTATAATGAAAACTAGTTCTAAAGAACAAGGCAGATAACATAGAAATTTATTGTACAAGCTTCATTCAGGTTAGTATCAGGTCTAGTAGCAGATATATCAAAGATGCTGAAAATAGAGAAACTGTGTCATCCATGATAAATTGACAACACGTACAGAACACAAAAGAGAACTTGAGAAGTATTGTGCATGCGGCATGCCCAAAAAGAACCTGCAGAACAAAATTTAAATATGGTGCATTCATAATGCGCAAGATGAAAGATGGTAATTTTTTACCCTAATTTGGCATTCCTGTCACCTTTGACATTCATGGAGGTGGCCAATAGGCCATTTGATGCAGGCTTGCTGTATGTTTTCGATAAAGCAGTTTTAGATTTGTCAGGTACTGCTTTAACTTGCATGCGTTCCCTGCGTATTTAAAACTGCATTCATTATTTGATACACTATTAATATTCATGAGAGTATGCTAATCTGACCATCTGTCTACCACCTTTTCAAGTCTGTAGGATGTGTAGTCATCTTTTTTATCACTTTACTTGCACTGGACAATTGATTTAAGGCTGTTTCTGAAGCTAGTTCGACCCTGGTTGCTTTCATATGTACAGACTTGGATAAAAGAGAGAAGCTTCCTCTCTCCTTTGTCAGTGCAGGTTCAACACTTCTGATTTCCCTGCATGTAATTGTGAGAAATTATTTCAGGAAAGTAACAAACATGTAAATATATCCATTGTGTCACACTTCTCCATATAGATTTGCTGCCAATACATTAGAATGCATTATGAACAGAAGTGTGGCACACCAGAAGTAGAATAGCAAGCTATGCATTCCATGTTAGTATTTGATTACGATAAATCACAGTGGAGATCTAAAAGTGTTTTATATTGTCAATGAAGGCACATTTGACAAAGACAGACCTCTGCATTGAACAAGAGAGACTCTTGGGACCTGAAATCTCTTCCTCAGTATTCTTTGCCCCATGTGATGTCTTCTTTAAAAACTTCTTAGGAGCCCCACTAAAACTTTGGTTGTCTTGACTTCCTTCATTAAGCGAAACACTTTCCTCCAGAACCTTATTCCCAGAACTAAATTGCCCCACCGGTCTTCTTGAGACATTGGGATTAATAATGCTGGTGTCCCTGGATTGTAAACCATTCGACTGCTCATCGTCATTACTCTCCCTTGATACATGAACTTTACCACAGTTCACTATAGGTGGATCTTTACTGTTCAGAGGATCTGCTATCCCTTGTGTTGGATCTTCACTAGATATGGCACTGCATGAGAAATCCTGAGAAAGTATGTTAACAGCTGCCTTCGTTGGGTATATCTCTTTAGGTTGCTCTCCAGGATTGTCATTGAGCACTGAACCTAATTTAGTTTGTTCCATTGCAGCAGGATTAACACTGGTATGTTCTCCCATCTTGTCAGATGAATCAGCAGCATTGATATTTGAAGTCGGTTGACTGACATTTTTCACACTCTCATGATTGGTCAGATGAGAAGGTCTCACAGTGCAAGTATCAAGTGTATGTGCTTTGTCCGTACTACTATTCTCTTCAAGAATAGCATTGCCCTTGGCTGAAAGACCTCTTTGTGTATCCTTCTTAACCTCTGAGGAGACAGGGTCAGATATGCCAGTAAATCTACTCGTACTCTTTTCTTCAATTCCTAGCTTTCCATCAAGACTAAACTTTCCCAGCCTGTTTTAGCAAACAAAAACCAGAAACAGAAAACTAATAGCATGAAGTTTCGTATCAACATGTCATACAATTTTCAGTCTTCTAGCATCAGTGGCGTAACTTACTCATTGAAATCAAAGGAAAAGGAGAAATTGTCCTTGTCAGTTTCCTTTTTCTCTTCAGAAAGATCTGCATTTGAATTGCTGTGCTTCACTTTTTTCTTCTGAGGGCTAGAAAAATCCAGATCAGACATGCCCATTTGAAAGGATGGTAATTTGTCAAAGGCTCCATCAAGCCCGAAATCATCTCTGGTTAAAGAAATGATTTGTTAGAACCATCATGAACAATGAGCAGTTGATCGCATCAAAAGATGATGGATCCAAGCCTTTCTAAAGATTAACTCACAGATTGTCAAAGCTGAATTTCGTGCTACTCTTTGGAACTGCGAAGTTAATTGTGTCTTTTCCTGATTTTGGTAACTTCCAAGATGAAAGAAAATCATTCCCAAAGTCTTCATCTGCCAACATATAACAAGCATATGTCAGGTCAAATTAGAAAGAAACTGCCATCAACTCATAGCAAAAAAATCGTGGATACTGTTCCAGTATCATAGATTACTTTTCTAAGGTAGTGCTAGTAGGAGTCAAGTATGATGAAGATGGCCCTTGGTAGTTTCCAATGAGAGGTCTCGGTTTTAGCAGCAAAGTGAATTTTACTCCATGCAGAGCATAAAAATATGGAATAAGAGCCTGAGATGATCTAGTAGACGAGTACTGACAGCTCACAAGAGGACATACCAAGGGATGAACTTATATTTTTAGCATTGGAAG
Organism: Eremochloa ophiuroides; assembly: GCA_038502445.1. Lineage (NCBI taxonomy): Eukaryota > Viridiplantae > Streptophyta > Magnoliopsida > Poales > Poaceae > Eremochloa > Eremochloa ophiuroides. Next base: position 67,760,060 of record JAHLJS010000006.1, read on the forward strand.
TAGAGACAGCTCTTTTTCGTGATTCGTCCATACTGTCAACAAACTCAGACAGCATTCAAGGAAAAAGGGGAAATACGTTAGAAACCATCAAAATTTATATAAAGACAATATTATTGTGTTCCAATAAATATTATTATATTACCAAATCAATGGATACAGGAAAATACTAAAAACCAACCAAAACACACACAGCCCCCTTTAGAACTGGGCATTGCATTGATACTAAACTAATCCGGAAGGGGGAGGGAAATCATCTCAGAGACGATGAATAAAACATGTCTTGCCAAGCAGAACGAAAAACACAAGCGAATAGTTTATCTTGCTAGTCACAACAAGTTTGGGTCACCTGCCTGATGAATAAAACATGTCTTGCCAAGCAGAACGAAAAAAACACAAGCGAATAGTTTATCTTACTAGTCACAACAAGTTTGGGTCACCTGCCTCCCTCTCTGAGAGATGTTGTATTCAATTAACACCATCCAGTAACTAGCTCTAAACATTTATACCAGCGGCACAACAATGGGAGGAACAATGCACCTTAAATTTTAGGGGCTTTGGCATTTATACCCCAGTTTCAGGGCTTGTGGTGATTTTGCCCCTGAACTTTGTGTTTTCAACCCTGTTATTTCAAATGGAAGCAAGATTTTGCCCTATTATGTTAGGTCATTGTAAATTTGTAATGGTGTTAACTCTGAGGTGGAATAACAAGTTTGCCCTCGCTTTTGTTGGTTCTTTGTGATTTTACTTTGACCCCTGTTTTTTTATTCAAAGGTTTAGACACTATTTTTTCATATTGTAAAGGATTTTAACAACAAAATCTAACACAAGTGGCTGCATATGTTTTAAATCTGTGCAAATTTTGACAAATTTTGCAAAATTGCAACTGCATTTATGCCAAAATATTGACATACACAAACACAAATCATTATCACACGACTTGCATTTAGTCATGAAATGCATAAACAACACCCATGATATGAGTACCCACACCCTATGCATCAGGGTACATCTTACAGCTCCCGTAATTTAACTAACACAGAATCCATCAGCGATGTTAACTTCAAATGCAGGTCCCTCACGATTCAGCAGGGGCGGCTCCAGTAATGGGACATTGGTCACAGTGGCGAACCCAGCCGAAAATATGAGCTAGGGCGGACCCCTGCCCGCCGCTGCGCCTCCGCCGCGAGCTGGCCCCTTCCCGCCGTTGCGCCGCCGCCGCGCGCTGGCCCCTGGTCGCCGACGCCGCTCCCGCTCGCTCGCGCGCAGCGCAGGCACAGGGGGAAGGAAGAGCACGAGGCACGAACCTGGAGGGAGCGCCGCCCAGTCCTCCGGTGCCGCCGCCGTGCGCAGGAACCAGGAGGGAGCGCCGCCGCCGCGTCCCGACTCCCGCGTGCGTGCCCGAGTAGATTTTTTTTTTTTTTTAATGAACGTGCCCGAGTAGAAGGGGATGCCGCGGCTCCCTCTGCCCGAGTAAGAATGGCATGCGGTACGAGCGAAGCGAGAAGATTTTTTGTCCTGTCAAATTTTTCGTCCAGCCTTCCGACCGCGACCGCGACCGCAAGTCGGCTCGGCCCTTGGGACGCTAGGAACGCACGCGTTGACGTGTGGGCTGAGCCCAGCCTGAGCGCCACTTCCTGCTGGGCAAAAACCGAGCACCCAAACTTTAACTCGAGTAGACCCCTTCTTTCTTATTAATTTATGCATGCATAGCTCGATCACTATCGCTACAATAATCTATGGGCTCTCTCCGATGGGCTCCCTCCGGTTTGAAAAATTTAGTACCGACGCCCTGATATCTGTCACTATTATCTTTAATGGGTCATATTTAAATTTTAATAAGACATGTACTTAGTTCGGTTTAGTTTTATGTGTCCGGTTGACATTAGTACCATATGGAAATCAAGAGAGGACAAACAGGTGAGATGCAAATAAAACAAGAGACATTCTACTAAGAAAATTCATATCTAAAAAAAGTAAAAAAGATGTTGATACAAAATTCAAACACATATAATAATTAATTTTTTCTAGATTGGTTACAAAACCAATTTGAGTCAATAAAAATTTATTGACACTCTCCAGCGGCAGCGCACGGTTACTAATAATTGAGTTGATGAAAATTTATTTTGATACTCTCCCCTTGCAGCGCACGAGCACTTTTGCTAATGAGACATAAATCGGTAAATTCTCATATCATATCCTATTCCCACACGGGCTCCGTGAGAGAAAGAGATATGAGAAAGAAAAAGAGCTCCATCGTGCACTGGGCATGTTTGGAAGCTTGGTATTGAGTTTAAAACACTTGTAAATTACAGACCTGTTAAATTTTCCGATTGAATTAAAAATTAGTAGTTTGGATGGCTAGTGAGCACACTTATTTTACAAACGGTTTGAGCCAATACCGGTGTAAAAGAAAAATCACCTCCTCCGGCCCAAAAAAACGGCATGTGGCCATGTTTGGAAGTCATGTGATTCTTTTCACATGTAATTACATTACACCTGTATTTTCTTGTGCACAAGAAAACCCCTGCAATATAGGGTATTATTTTTCCCTTGGAAAGCTGCTGTTTGGGGAACTGAAATTTAAAAATAGAACTCTGAAGTGGAGCAAAACTGAAATAATTTCATATCAGCATTCAAATTTGTGGCCAAAAATATTCAGAACAAATGGCAAACTGGCAATCACGAATTTGTATGCCAGATAATTGCAACCACAACAAAATCATCGCACACAGGAACATGACTGAAATTATCCGACCAAACTAAACGAAGCAATCAAATCTGAAAATGGGGCAGAAGGAAGTACGCATGAGCATCTTAGGCACTGCAGATATCTCTCTGTGCGTTGATGATCTTGCCAAGTGGAGAGGGCAATTCTTCTGCTTCGACCTCCCCCTCTCCCTTCCCTCCCATCAGCAATATCACACGGAGGTGCAGCCGCTCATGGAGATATGCAGGGACTGAGATGCAACGACATTGAGGGGCGCAAAGCGGACCTCAACCATGACATCGCGTTGATGGCTCAGGACGGAGAAGAGGCCATGTCCGACCTAGGTGGCGGCGGCGGGGTAGGATCTCGCCGTCAGCTTGTCCTCGGGGCTCGGGGAGACAGAGAGCGGAGGTCCAGCATCTGATGGAGCGCTCGTGCGGCGGGAGAAGAAGCGGTGGTGGAGGAGGGGCGGCGCCGCGGGGCTGCAGGAGCAGAAGCGGCAGCGATGGGAGGCGCGCGCGACATCTGCCCGATACACGGTAAATGCATCAGAAATGTATCTTCATCTCTAAAGGAGTCAATTCCTTTAAAATTTAATTAAATACATGTAACTATATAATTGTTATGATGTATAATAAGTATGATTAGATTGTGCATACTATACTTTCATATTAAAATTATATGAAGATATAAATGTTATACTATTTTTCGTATTACTAGTTGATTTTTAAAAACTTTTAATTACTCGATGAGCGAGGTGTATATTTACTTTGACAGTTGGCAGCACGCAGAGACCTAGAAACGCAATGCGCAGGACAAACTCGACGACGGCAGGCGCAGCCGGCAGGTGGTATGACAGCGTGGCGACGACGGAATCGAGAATTCGAGATAGAGAGATACAGTACTCTACAGCCAGTACGTACATGTAGGGATGAAAACGGATCGGATACGGACGGATATCACTGATATCATATTTGTTTTCATATTTCTGGTCGGATTCGGATTCGAATACGGATAGTGTTAGTCATGCCAGATAGGATACGATTGGACGTCGACATCATAAATATACGATTTGAGTATTCGGATACGGATACGGTATCGGATATTGAATATCCGGACTCGGATACGAACAGATCTGAACACCTCTAAACGGATTCGGTCGAACGGACGGTCGAATAAATATCCGTACCATTTTCATCCCTACGTACATGTGAGCTGCTGCTCCTTTGCGTTCCCGTGGTGGCTGCATTGCATTGCATGGGAAACTCCTGGCGACGCGTAATGCGTACTACAGTATATACCGCCGAGATGAGATCCAGCATCCACCGCCCCCAACAGCCTTTTACCTGTGCGACACTGCACGCCCGCTGCCGCCTGACTATTCACCCATCACTATCTATCCGATCACTCTAGCTGCGGCCTGCGGCGCCCGCCCTGCCAGCGACGACGACGTACGGTGCCGGCGGGCCGGCGGCGGATCGGCATCTCTCACGCGCCGAAATAAAAAAAAAGGTTTCAGAGAAACCGGCGCGGCAGGACCATGCAAAAATGACAAATATCCGCGTGGGCCAGCGCGGATCCAGAAACTTTCACCCGGGCAGGCACGCGCTCCTGCATGCTTAGTTGAGCATGACGCGCCGGGCTCAACCGCGTGAGGGCGACCCCAGTCAGGTTCTCTCCCGTCGGTCCAGACCTCTCCCCACGGCCCCGCATCTCCGTTAGGAGCACATGGGCATCCCTCACGGCACAGCAAAACTGTCCGGAGAGACGTCTCCCGTCGGTGAGGCACCGTCAGGGTGATGCTATCCTGCTTTTCGCACGCCGAAACTAGGTTGGCGCACGCTTCCTGCTGGCTTTCGCGCGTAGAAATTGGGATGGCGCGCTGCTGCCGACCCGTGTGGCCCACAAACAGAGAGAGGCGCTGGAGGGAAATTATTTCGCCGCGCGCCCAATCCCGCTGTCTCCCGTGCCCGTGACCTTATCTTCTATTCTTCCCCCAAATTCTCTCTCCTAACACACAACCACAGGCGCAGTCGGTCGCCGCCAGTCTCGAGCGCCGCCGCCGGCCCGCCACCTATGTCGCCCCCAGCCCAGCCACCTCCGTCGTGCTCCGCCTAGGCACCACGCCAGCGCCGCCCGCCGCACCTTCCTCTGGCAGAGGCCGTCGCCCTAGCGGCCGGCGTGGGCGTGCACCTGGAAACCAGCAGCGTCGCCCGCTGTCCCCATCCACAACGCCGTCGGCCTCAGCCAGCAGCGCGACCAAGCCTCAGGCAGCAGCTCCCTCCGATGCCCCAAGGTGCTGACTTCGATTTTGATTTCTTTCCCCATCTTGTTTGTTGATTAATTCATCTGATTTGGTTTCGCCTCCCATTTTGACTGCTTGCTTCGGGGCTTGTTTGTACTTGCAGCAGCCGACATCTAGCAGGAGCAACCTGGACACCAACTCTGTCACCCCCATCTGGAAGAACTCCTGTCACTGCCGAACAGCAAGGTGAGGCCACGCCTCCTGGTTTCCTTTCTCCCTACACGAATCATTATCTATCATATACGTTCTTCATTTGTGTTAGCCTTGCTGTGGTGAATTAGCTGCTCTTTGGTTGCTAGGTTTTGTGATCTGCTATATTTTGTGCAAATTTAGATATTTAGTGACTAATTTTTCTTTTCCTGCTCTATTTTTTGCATTCTGATTCACTATGGTGTGTTAGCTGGATAGAAGTCTGTTATTATGTCTTTTCGTGTTCTATTATTACTACCTGTATATGAATCTTTATTTTGTTTGACTAAATCAATTTGTGTTATTTCTGAATTGTTAACAGGTTCCTCACTGTGATCTGGTTGCCTATTGCTGCTTTATTTGGTTATATCTGCGGTATGTGAGCTGGCCTCAAAGTCTTGGACAACTACTGTGACTCTGCTAGCAGCTGGTTAGCTCCTATCTTCTGGCTCAAATTGGCAAATAAGATATGGCAGATCGTGGGTGGATGTATAGTGGTTGGAAGCATGGTAGCATATCAAATGAATGGGTTGATAAAACAAATAAGTTTTTGGATCATGCCTTCTCAGTCCCTGAATTAGTTGAGTCTGATACAATTAAGTGCCCTTGTTCCATGTGCCGCAATTATTTCAGGCATAAAAGGCCTAGGGTAGAGCTACATTTGTGCCACAATGGGTTCAAGGAAAATTATGAAACTTGGATAGCATATGGTGAGAGGCTAGGAAATCAGAACCTTGAGATTAGTTCCGGGTTAGAAAATGAGGGATTTGGTGAGACAGATCGGATGGATTCTATGCTAATTGATTTAGCTGGTGAGCACCCACCATTAGCTGATGAAACACCATTTGCTTTTGCCCAAGCCTTCTATAGAATGGTTGTTAGTGCTGATGAGCTAGTACATGAGCAAACCTTGCACTCTAGTCTCTCTGCTGTTGCTCGTCTATTGGTCATTAAATCACTGTACAATCTTTCAGCGGCATGTTATGATGATTTTATGGAACTGCTCCATGAACTCCTCCCTCCTAACTGTAAGATTCCTGAGGACTTCTACTGTTCTAAAAAATTGCTAGAGGGGCTTGGTATGCCATACCATAAAATTGATGTTTATGAAAAAAATTACATGCTGTACTACAAAGATAACGAGAATAAGGATAAGTGTGACATATGTGAAACCTCCCGCTATAAGGATGGACCAAATAAGGTTCCTCGTAAAGTGTTGCGCTACCTGCCCATTACACAAAGGTTATAAAGATTATATCTACATGAGGGCACAGCAAAACTCATGCGCTCACACAAAGAAACTCATCTAGCAAGTTCTAGTAAAATGTTACATCCATGTCATGGAGAGGCATGGAAGCAATTTGATGCCGATTTCCCAGAATTTAAAAATGATGCTAGGAATGTAAGACTTGGTTTTGCAACTGATGGATTTACACCATATAAATTGAATGCAACCACTTACTCTTGTTGGCCAGTATTTTGGGTTCCCTATAATCTCCCCCCTGGTGTTTGTATGAAGCCTGAGTATACATTCCTTGCTATGGTCATCCCTGGACCAGAACACTCTGGAAAAAACCTAAGTGTTTTGCTTCAACCTTTGGTAGATGAATTGTTACAGCTGTGGGCTAGGGTAGAGACATGGGATGCTTCTGTGAAGCAAAAATTTACAATGAAGGCAGCATACTTATGGTCTATACATGATTTTCCTGCATATGGCATGTTTGCTGGTTGGAGCACCCATGGGATTTTTGCATGTCCACAATGCTTGTGTGAGAGTATTGCATATCGTTTAAAGAAAGGCCTTAAGGCTACATGGTTTGACTGCCATAGGCGATTTCTTCCTATAGATCATCCCTTTCGAAACGAAGAAAACGCGTTTCACAAGGGCAAGGTAGTGCGGGAAGGACCCCCTAGGCAATTAACTGGAGAGGAGGTAGAGGCTCAGCTATACAGTCAGGTTGATAACACAGCACAATATGGCAAAGAACACAACTGGACATATATAAGTGGCTTTTGGCAGCTTCCTTACTTCAATAAATTACTGCTTCATCACAATATAGATGTGATGCATAATGAAAAAAATGTGGCTGAAGCCATTTGGAACACATGTTTTGATATTTCAGATAAGACTAAAGATAATGTGAAAGCTAGACAAGACCTGGAACTGCTTTGCAACCGCCCTTCTCTTCATTTATACCAAAAGAATGGCAAGTGGCAGAGACCAAGGGCTCCATACTGCATAGATAAGGATGACAAACCCAAAATTCTAAATTGGTTCCGAGAGCTTAAGTATCCAGATGGGTATGCAGCTAATATTAGGCGTGGGGTTAACCTACTATAAAAGAAGATTTTTGGTTTGAAAAGTCATGACTTCCATATCTTTATTGATTGCTTACTTCCTGTCGCATTTCGGGGGTTTCTACCTGATGATATTTGGACCTGTTTGGCTGAGCTCAGTTATTTTTATAGATAGTTGTGTGCTAAACAAATCAGTAGAGAGTCAATATTGGCATTGCAAGAGAACATAGCTGTCCTTATCTGCAAATTAGAAAAGATATTTCCCCAGTCTTCTTTAATCCAATGCAACATCTAGTAATTCATCTTGCTAAAGAGGCATTATTAGGAGGCCCTGTCCAGTATCGATGGATGTATCCATTTGAGAGGTGAACCCAAAACTCTACTATTTTTCATCTATTTAGTATATGGTACTTACTAGATCTACTAAATGAAATTTAACATGTAGGTATATTCTGCGCATTAAAAAGAAAGTCTGAAATAAGGCTCGAGTTGAGGGATCCATTGTTGAGGCTTACCTTGTTGAAGAGGCTACAAACTTCCTTTCGTTGTATTTTAGATCTAAAGTGCATTCTATACGAAATAAAACACACAGATATGATGATGGTGGCTCAACTTCTGTTAGAGGCTGTGGCATTGAATTGTTTGAACATACTGGTAGATGCTTCATCTCACAAGGCTTCCGTGACCTCACAACACAACAATACAAGGCAGCAGCCCTATACATATTAACTAACATACCAGAGATGGATGATTTCTTCAAGTACGTTTTGTTTTTATTTGGTTCAAGTTTATTTTCTAATTTATATTTGCACTATAACAATGTCATATATGACCTTGTAGAGAATTTGAAAATGAACAATGGAAGGGTCGCTCACAGCCAAGTGACCAACAAATCAATAACTTAAGATTAGATGGTTGGAAAGGCACACGTGGCAGCAATAGAGGCCCCCATTTCTTTGATTGGTTCAAAAACATAGTAATAACTCAACTCAACTGGAGCAAGTTTTCTTTTTTCTTTGTTTAAAACCATAAGCACTAACAAATGTAATTTAACTCTTTGCAGTGTACAATCAGATCAAGTGTTCATAATGTGTTACATCAAATTTCATATGGGTTTCGCAGAAGAGTGTCCTCCTATGGTTGCTATGATGTGAATGGATATAGGTTTCGGTCAGAGAAGTATGAGAATAACAGGACAAGATTAGCTACATGCAATAGTGGTGTTTGTGTGACATGTACTGATGCCAATGGCAATGCTATTGAGTACTTTGGTGTTATTGAGGATATTATTAAAATTTCTTGGGAGGGCAGGGAAGAACTTGAGCTAGTTCTATTTTATTGTCGCTGGTTTGATCCTACCTCTAGGGGTGTTAGGCGAACTGAAAATCTTGGTTTGGTGGAAGTGAAGCACAGCTCAAGGCTTCGAAATTTTGAACCATTTGTGTTAGCAAGTCAAGTTACACAGGTTTATTATCTGCCGTATGCTAGTGATAAACCTAATTTGAGGGATTGGTGGGTAGTGAACCATGTATCACCCCGAGAGCGTTTGCCACCAATTGACATCAGCAATGAGTCCATTGAAACCGAAGAACCATCACATGACATTCTCATTTTTTCAAGAGGATGGACTGGAGGGCACATTTGTGATCGATCTAGGTGACATTGAAATAGTTGCCTCATCTGCAGATGAAATAACTGATCCAAAAGAATTGGAAGAGCTGGAGAAGTAAACTCATGCTCCAGAACCAGAAGAGATATTATTAGAAACTGATGAAGAAGACGACGAAGATGAAGCTAAAGCCTTAGATGAAGAATGTTATGAAGACGAGGATTTCTAAAAGAATGCTTCTTGTTTATTTTTTCTGAAATTATTGTACTAATGTTGAAGTCTTAGTTCTATCCTAATATGGACTCAGTGCTATGTATCTTTTGTGTGATGCTATGCATCCTAATCTGGACTCAGTTGTATGTATCTTTTGTGTGCTGCTATGCATCCTAATCTAGACTCACTTTTATGTATGCAGTATTTTCTTCTAATATTGTATTGTTATATTTAACTTCTGTATGCAGTCTTTTTTTCTACTTGTACTGTGGCATTTAAAAATCCGCTACTAACATTATGTTGCAACATGTTATGTGGCAGGAGATGCAGTCCTTCAGTCATCGGACGGATAGGCGACCAAGATCAAGTGATGTGTCACATGACGTCGAGAGTCAGCCTCCTGCAAAAAAGAGGATAAGGGGCCGCAATAGACCGCATAAGCCTCGCTGTGGTCGGATAGCCATAGTACCAGACAAATATGTGCATGCTAAGTTTTTTCTCTTAATTAGTGCAGACAATGCTAGTGTTAGAACTTGTTAATCCTTTTATGGTGTTCTTTATTTTTCTTATTGAGCAATTTCAGCTATGCTAATTACTCAATTGATGATAAAATGAAGAAAGGCCCCATCCTTGGAGTGCTTTTAAAGAAAGAATATCCTCCGATCATTGAAGGGACAACTAGAGATGGTCGTCCATTCAAATATCATGCAAGCAAGTGGGAACACTACTCACATTCTAAGGGAGGAGGATGGACAAACCCTAGCTGATCGTGTGAAAGAAGAGTTCTGAGTGAGCATATAAGATCTGTCATTGTATTTCTTTCAATTGTAGGCATGTCTGAGCAATTGTCAAGTGGTGTTCAAGACCATTTACAGTAATGCTTGATTATTCTTTATTTTCCAGAGCATATATTCAGTTCCTGAAGAACTTGAAGATGAAGCAGACCGTGTATTTGAGAAATATGCACACACCCAATGCAAGAATATGATGTACCAAGCTCGTCCATATGTTGTCAAGTACTACTATCGTGAAATCATAAAGAGCCCAAAGTCTGATGCATTTGCCTGTGCCAAACTACTTACTTTTGAAGAGTACATGCAATGCAAGCCTGACTGGTTCACTGAAGAAGCCTGGGAGTCCCTTTGTAAGTATTGGTGCTCTGCTGAATACTTCAAGAAAAGGACACTTGGGCAAGGATCTCAGAAAAAAAATCCTGATGGCGCTCAAAACAGGGGTGGTTCTAGGCCACTAGTTGAGACTCAACAATATCTCGTAATCTCCTTTATCACCATCCATTTCTGAATAACTTTGAAAATTTTATATGCATTAACATTGGTCACTTCTTTTATGCCTTGAAGGAAGCTAAGCATGGACCTGAGAAGGGTACTATAATAAATGCTTTTTCCTGCATGCTGGCTGGCCTTAAGAATTGTGATGCCAATGGGAATGCTGGCCTAATTCCAGAACGGGCAAAGAAACTTGTTGTATGTAGGAGCACTTTCTATCTAGTTTCATGCTTTTCCATTTGTAGTTTCTGACTAATAATTTCTGTTATTTCTAGGATGACTACAATGAAGCATTGCAAGAAAAGTATCCAGAGAATTGGCAAGAGCAACCTTTTGATGGTCAAATTGCATATAATGTTGGTGGTGGCTTGCCACATGGTCGTCTTGCAATAGGAAATGGTGCTGTCAACAAGGCTACGATAATTCATGCTGCCAAGGCAAGTGGAACAAGGCCAGCAACCTCAAGGACTTATCAGAATCTGATAGCAAGATATGAGGAATCAGTTGCCAATGTTGGTCGCTTAACTGAATAAAACAATGCCTTGGTTCAAAAGAATGCTGCATTGACTCGAGATGTGAAGCGTAATGGTCGTTTACTTGAGGTACAGTTCTGTTTTGGTGCTGTATCTGTATACTGTTGAAGGTTCATAAATACTAATTATCTATCTTAACCTGCAGCTCATTCTTAACAAAGTGCAAATAAAGATGCCACCAGATCTGCTTTAGGAAGAAGAAAATGACATGGTAAGATTAGCATTACCAGACCTGCAGCTGCCTGTGCTCAAAATTGCCTTGCTGTACCAATATGTTTTTAGAGATACCACTAGCTCTCATTATCTTGCTTATTGGTTGCTGGCATGTGTGTTGTTGCTAGTAAGTTCTTTTTTTGTGCTAAGTTCTGCTGCTTCAGTTAGTTAGACATCGAGGCCTTAGCCCTGCTGTTCAATTGTATCCAGAGAAGGCTTCATAGTTCCTGAATTTTTGGTGTATAGACAAGCGATGGCATTAGTTGCATTCTCAGCTGATTGAGAGAATTCATCCTCATTGCAGTAGCTTCTCTACCTGCTTAGCATCTTCTCAGATTCACCAAAGGAGTATCATATATCCTGATTAATTGCAGTAGGCTGTTTTATTTATTTATGTTTGCCTCCTGGAATGATCCATAATTTTGTTTGGTCGTAGGGAGGGTCTATAGATGGATCATCTCGTGCTTCAGCCAACATGGACAGGGAGAACAGTGGTGGCCATTGAGTTGTGCGGTGGCAGGAAGTATTTTGTGAGAAGCTGTAGTCTTTTGTTTATCTACTAGGGCTGATGGCAATAAACAACAAGCTCGAAGGCCATGCATGTGTCATGTTGGGTATTTTGTGCAAGGGAGGTATTTTGGTTGTGGATTCCGTCGCGCTTTAAGTCATGCATGCTGGAGTAGCAGCTACATGTTGCCTATTTTCACGACGTGTGCTTGTGCAGATGTGGGTGCATACTGCCATCAGAAAGCAGATTGCAACCTGTAGACTTCCTGGGTCAAGGAATGTCGATTTGTTGTGGCTATCTTGTGCAGATGTGGTTGCATACTGTCATGAGACAGCAGCCAGCTACTAGTTGTGTTGGGAGATAGATAGCATCTAGTTGGAAGTTAGCACTTTTAACTTGTGCTGCTCCTGTTAGGTATCTAACTAGAAGGTTGACTAGGAGGCACTAAGTATTATATAGCTTTGTATTCATGAATAACTTGAATGATGTTCTAAGATTATTGAATATAATGTTTATTATATTACTTAAGTGCTGATGAATGGCTACATCAGTTGCAATATTATTTTTTTAGTGACTAAGTGGTTGCTGTGAACAGTGGCCTTATGGCTACATAATCAATGATTTTCTGCAGCCAAATGACTGGAAATATCTTCCCTGACGGAATGATCTCATGCCTGACGGTTGGACAGCCGACGGGAAAGCCATATTCATTCCTGACAGTTGGCGAACCAATGGGAAAGATTAAATTATCCCTGACGGTACTGAACTGACAGAGAAAGTTTGAAATTTCGCTGACAGTCCGTCGACCGACGGGGAAATTGAAACTATCCCTGACGTTACTTAACTGTTAGGGAAACTCATCTCTCACGGTCGACATAAAACCAACGCTGAACATCTTTCCTGACGGTCCAAACCGTCAGGGATGATCGACTTTCCCTGACGTTTTTCTCCTGACGGCTCATCCCTGACGGTAACCGTCAGGGATTACCTTTCCCGACGGTATTTGGTACTTTCTGTGACGGTTCTAGCCGTCAGGAAAAAAAATTCCTGTGGTAGCGCGGGCGGCCAGACGCTCCCTCCATGACCATGAAGGCTCCATGGCTCCATGCATGGCTGTGCGACCTGTGCTGGCGCCCCGGCCGCCAATACTGCGCCGTGGCACGGCGTGGCCACGGGCGGGGCCCCCTCCTACGTCGCCCTCAGCACGCCCCGTCGCCACCTCCTCCTGCCGAATTGTCGCAGCCGGGGCCCTAGCTGCTCGTGCCGGAACGAGCTAGCGAGAGCGCCGCCTGTCGATCGATCTGCATGCTGCACGCATGCAGCCGAGGCACCGGCCCCTTTGGAGTTTGGACGCACGCGCGTGGCGTCTTCCTCATCGTTCGTCCGAGCGCGCCCGGCCGATCGAGGCTCGCTCTGCGGCCGCATGCGTGACAAGCAATCGCGCCAACTAATAACGTCCTTGTACACACAGGCGCCTGACGCGTGACAGACATGGCATGGCAGAAGGATTGTGAAAACGCCAAAAGGCCCGCGCGCTAGCAAAAGCAAAGCGAAGTCATAACTACAACCGCTAACACGACGTTTAATTTGTGATGCATCAGACAAAGTGTGCCGCTACCCTCGATCGATCGGCTTAATTAATTAGCTCGGTTGCAGGAGTCTTTGACAACTAGTTCCAGCTTGATCAAAGTTGTGCTCCCTGCTCCCTGCATGCTCCGTAGTGCTTGGCACGTACGTACTGCACATGATATTTGCAGTCGAAGTAGGATTTTTTTTTTCTTTTGTTTTCTAGCTAAAGCAAAAGAAGTTTTCTGATCAGTAATAAGGAGTTGAGACAATACTCTCAAATCAAGATCCGAATGCCAAGTGCTGCAACGCTGTAGTACAAGCTAGCTCCATGGATTAGTAATTGCTTCTCCACAATGCCTAGCCTATACCAGGTGACACCGACTTAGATGACTGGGTAGAGAGTACCCCGAGAATGTGAGACAATTTTTTCTCAAAAAAAAGAGAAAAAGTAAACGAAATGACCCCGTAAAATTTGAAAAAAAGAAGTGCCCCCGTAAAAAAGGGTCACAGTGAAGAAAACAAAAGAGCAGAGTGAAGCCCAAAGTCATTGCAATATTACATCATATAGTACGGCCCTTTAATACGGGTGCATGGTACAGTATTGATTTCTCTTTTTGACTATGTTCATTCTGCATGAGTACGGTTCTTTTGTCTATATACTGGTGCTCTATATTAATTGATGGCATGGATGCATTTGCTTGTGCTCGAGATTCGCGTGATCAACAGGAAAAACTACCACCCATCCCTGGAATTAATTTCTAAAGATGTTTTTATTTAATATTTAGTCATTTTCATGGTAATGCATGCTTTAATCAAACAAAAATAAAACATCATAGAGATCATGACATAAACAAACATGAGCAATCCAAATAATCGCATACACAGATCTGCTACCAAACAAGGTGGTAATAGTAATCCTATCCACATATCATAGCACACATACTCAGATGCGCCAAATATGAGCTTAGATTATATCCCTGGGTGAAACACGTACTGGCAGCAGGGAGAACACGGTTGCCAACAGTCTCATACATGATGGCCTACTTGAAGTAGTCGATCAATGCCTGACATATGAAAAGGTACGTAGTGTAGTCACACGAGTGGTTGCAGGAAAATAGTCCTTCACTTAAGGAAGACTACTTCAACTGGATCAAATTGCTAGGAAACGAGAGGAGCACGAGGAAGAACAGACGCGTGATGCGCTCCTCAAAACGTAATTGCCCATCTACCCATGCAGGTATGCTAGCGAATGGAGCTTCATAGGCCTGCTCGCCTAAGCCCCTTCTATATGCAGAGAGGAGCACGAGGAAGAACAGACGCGTGATGCGCTCCTCAAAACGTAATTGCCCATCTACCCATGCAGGTATACTAGCGAATGGAGCTTCATAGGCCTGCTCGCCTAAGCCCCTTCTTCTATATGCAGAGAGGAGCACGAGGAAGAACAGACGCGTGATGTGCTCCTCAAAACGTAATTGCCCATCTACTCATGCAGGTATGCTAGCGAATGGAGATCGCGATTGTTGTGCGTCGGGTAGGAGATGAGTCTGTCGGGTGTTTCTCGTTACAATGCATAGGCATGATCCTATGTAAATATAAATAGTTAGAGTGGATAAATATAATTAAGATCAAATTTTTTTGACTAGTTATATAAATAACCAATATCAATCTATATACAAACAAAAAAATCTAAAATTTTATTACTAACCCAGGGTTGGTGTATTATTAAAGAATATTGTAGTGTGTCACACGGATATTTCAATCATTTGCCCTCTCTTTTTTTATAAAAAAAAACATATCAGTGCATTCATTTTGTTTGGTAAGGATGGTGTGCACTTATTTTTCCGGATAGCTAGGAGGACATATGTACTTATTACTCCTACTTATGATGCGGCTAGCTAGATTATTAACAATCTTTTTTCAATCAACATAATAATGGAGAATCCATAATCAAGCCGTACGTACTTACCGATCGAACCAATTACGATCACACACTTGTTTTGGATCAGTTCACACTAACATGCATCTCCTACATGTGGATGGTACTGTCGCCGTCGGACATGCCCCAAGGAAACAAGAGAACTAGGAGTGGACCCGAGCCTACTACCTGCATCTGCATTGATGCGCAACTAGGAGAGAGGGAGCGGCAAAGGCAGCAAAGGATTCTTTCTACTAGCAGGCAGCAGCTACGTCTCTTGGCCGGCCGGGCGCGGGCGCGGCCGGGAAGAAGATTGTGACATGGTAATTAAATGTGAGCGAGGAAAGCACAGAGACACAGAGGCTTTTCTGGGACCGATTTATTTCTGGCAAGGAGAGGTTAACCAAGTTTAGCAATAGCGCCGCCGCACCTAAACCAGACGTCCAGACTGTGAAGAGCGATCGATCAGGCGGCTGCAGGGGGCGACGACGACGAGACGAGGACGAGACGACTCGGCACGAGAGGACGGCCCACTGTCTGGTCTCGAATAATTGGCCGCGCGCGTATGCATGCCATGGATGTATGCATTGATGAGTGCAGCCAGACCCAGCTAGGATGCAGGATGCAGCGCCTAGCTTGGGTTGCAGGCTTGCAGCTACCGGGCGTACTAGTCTGCTTGCTGTAGTTAATGGCGGGCCGGAGGAGGAAGGCGATCGACTGTGCCCTGTGTGAGTGTGATGGCGCGGTCGGGTACTTGTACCGGCCGCGGTGGCTAGGCGGTACGACGGCGGAGAAAAGAGGGCGCCGTACGCCGTTCTACTACCACTGTACACCTTCAGAGAGAGCCGGTTCAGGTACTGTTTGGAGATGGTGGTAAATACTAGTGTCTAAAATGGACAGATCACGTCGTCTAGTGGAGCGAACGCCCATCCAAATCCAATTGATCTTTTTTGTTTTATTGCTTGTCCAGTTGAAACTGGAACTTCTCCCTCCTCTTCGATCGAAACCTCAAAACAAGTGTACTTCTAGCATTTTAAATGTAAGTATACTTATAGTTATGGTTCACTTAATTATAGTTATAGTAGTTTTTTTTAACTTTATATGTTTTTAAAGTGTACTCGTTACGTACTGAAATAGGCTTTGATACAAGAGATATTGCTATGATCATTGTCAGCTTTGGTATGGACCCGACAACGATACGATTTTCCCATATTCCTATTTATTAATTTATTTTGTTATTTTTTAGTGTAATATTTTTTATTTCCTATGGTTCCTAGACTAGATATTAAAAGTCTCTCATACATCATAAACCCATCAAGATTTATAATACAAATGTTATAATAATAATGTATACATTATAATGAAATGAATATATTACAATAGATGTCACTGGTACAGAAATGGGCTTTGTTCCCGGTTGGGAAACCCCTTTAGCCCCGGTTTCCCAACCGGGAACAAGCTTCCGGGAGTAAATGTCACCCCTTTTAATCCCGGGTCCAGAACCGAGATCAAAAGTGGACCTTTAGTCCCGGTTTGAAACACAAACCGGGACTAAAAGGTCCGCAGCCCAGACCACGTATCCTCGGGTCTGTGAAACCTTTTAGTCCCGGTTTGTATAAACAACCGGGACTAAAGCCTTCATTTTTTTGTTTTTTGTGTTTTTTCAGTTCATTATTCGTTTTGTTTTTAAATTATGGTTTCGATTTAAAATTATCTATACACACACATATACACACATATATTATATATATATATATACTTTACATATATATGTATATATATATTATATGTGTGTGTATCGGTTTTGACAAAGGGCACAATACGACATAAGACATATATATATTACAAACTACATATATATATATATATATATATATATATATATATATATATATATATATATATATATATATACATATACATATACATATACATATACATATATACTATAGAGTTTAACACTTTTTTCACTCCAAATGTTTTGCTCTCCAAAAGTTTTCACTCCAACATATATATATATATGCCCTTCAGTCATCTTCATCACCACCGTTGCCCGGCTTCCAAGATTCATTGGGGTCATTGTAAAATTCTCCGGAGGAATTCAAAACTTGATCATTAAGAAACCCTGCTATGGTCTCTTGAATTGCCTTGAGCTCGTCTTTTACCAGGACCTTTTTCTTTAAATAATCAGTCTTCAAACAGAGTTAAAGGGAAAAGTATTAACATGTATGATTATATATATATACATTTGTGTGAGTTAATATGAGATCGATTTAATGTACTTTTAGCTTCTCCCGGTCAGTTCTGACTGAGTACACCCTCATGAACTCGCAGACATAGTATCCACAAGTGTCATTCCCGGGTTGTTGCCGCAGAACCCACTTTACAAGACAAAAAAGATTGTAATCCGATCCGGACAATACATATATATAGATACATATATAACATGAATGACCTCTAAGTATATATACTTACCATGTGTGGGATTATAGTCAGTGGTGCTTTGCAATGTTTGAGGTCGTATTTCTCGATGAATCTTTTCCAAACACTGCCAATCAAAATAAAAATATCCAATGATCGATGTGAATATTTTCCAAACACTGCAATTGAAGAAGCTAAGGAGAAATAAATTACCTCTGAAAAATATCTATCATATCTTGGATTTGGTCCAGGCTCTTTCTCATAGAATCTAAGATCTCCATGTGGCTTTGTTGAAGATCGATGACGATCAATATCCAATGATCGTTAAAGTTGTAGGGGAAGAGTATCTGTTTCTTGCCGCGTTGCTTTGCTAAGAACTTCATGAGATTCTTCTCTGTGTCTTCTTTCCATGCTGGGTTGGGTTTAGGGTGTTTGAATACAATATGTGGATCAATGAAACCAACTTCATTAGACCCTCTCTGTTTGCACATTTGCATCTCATAGCTGCATATAGAGAGAGAGAGAGAGTAAGGATATATAGAGAGAGAGATTTGAATTGCAGAAAGAAAGTACACTTACAGACAATAGCAGCTCATTATTGTTTTGTCGAGGGAGTCCATGTGGCATAGTTGGTGTAATTCAGCAAAATCAATAAACATAATATCATCGCCACGGAATCAATGTTGGTTTCTAATTCGGATAGAAATCCAAGACTCAACTCGTGTACATGCCCCAAGGTACCACTTGTTTAGCAAGTACATTTGTGTACCTAGTTGACTGAGGGTTTTTGAATTCCATAGACTCCGACCATGTTGATATTTCCTCCACTCGTCAACTACTTGCGCTTTCTCCACTTGCTCCAATCCAACCATTTGGACAAGTTTCATACCAGTTTCCGCCATGAAAGCTTCAAACTCGTTCAAATTGACCTCACTAGGTACCTGGATGCGGTCCATAAATGAGCCATATTGATTCGGTATCTAATCACTAACAATTAGCGGGGGGATTGATTGCTTGTCTTGTTTGCCGAGTTGCGGAACATCTTTACCTGCCTTCTTCTCTTTGTCAATAGACTTCGTGAGAGAGCGGTCATAGTCCGATAGTGAGAGGGACTGTTTAGCTTCTCTCAACTTCTTCTCGTGCTCCATCCTTTTCTGCCTTAAAGCATCGCGAGGTAGATAGTAATACGGTTGCGCATTCTTTTTCCTCATCTCTTCTATCTCCTTTGGTTGTCTTGTGAAAAAATCTGCGACTTGTTTTTTTCACCGCAACATCTAACTCCTCTTTAGTCTTTTCACCGGGCAGTTTCTGAGGAATGGGGTGCTTTGTTTGCCTGGTGGCTTTCTTCTTTACGTGCAGGGTTGGTTGCACCACCTGCGGTGGAGGCCTCTTAGTAGATGGCTTGGTAGGTGGGGGAGGTGTTGGAACTCGTGGCGGCGATGGCGGCTTTGCTGTTAGTGGAGGTGATGGTGCCCTGTCTGGTGTAAACACATCTTCGTACTCGCAGCCCAGAGCACTCTAATAGTCTGCGGAATGGATTATTGGACTTGGCCTTTGCTGCTGTTCTTTAGGACGAGGCGGCGGTGGCGCCCCTGAAATAATAATGTATCGCTTGCGCCATACAATGAATGTCTCCTCAGCTTCTCCTAGTGTCTTCTCCCATCACCTCCTTCAATTTCAAGAGGCACATTACTAAAACCTTTGGTAACTTTATCCACCGAGACGCTAGCATATCCAGGTGGTATTCTTCTCCCATGGATAGTGGGTGTCTTGGTCGGGTCTACCGGGTTTACAATACCGGTAGCAACCATGATTGTGGAGTTTCTCTGTGCAATGTGCAGCTCACACGGTGTCAGTGGATTAGTGATATCATCCACGGGGAAGCGCAACGCTCCGTCATCTTGCTGATTTGGCACCTCAGTAGAAGCACAACTGATTTTTGCAAGATTTTCTGGTTGGCTAACTCTTTTAGATGTATGTCTACTCAATGCTAATTCCAACTACCTTGCTATTTCCTCTTGCATTCTTGTTTCAAGTTGTTTCTCATGTTCATGAGACTGACGTAGCGCTTCACGTGACTCGAGAACATATTTTTCTAACTTGCGCATCCGCTCTGCCTCCTCTTCCTTCATTTTTTGACGGCTTCTGTAGCTATCTTTGTCCTCAGGGAAACCATGTTCCCACGTCACACCCGGTCCCAAGCCTCTGGTTCGGCCAGGGTGCTCAGCGGTACCAATGGCATATGTCACTTCGTCCTTCTCTCTCTTCGGCCTGAATACCCCTTTCTCTTTAGCGTGCATAATATATTGCAATTTTTCTGCCGCGTCTACAAGTTTCTGGCCATGAACTACCTTCCCGGTCTGCAGGTCAAGACTTCCCCATGATAAAAAAACCATTGTTTCGCACGTACAGGCCATGCAGCTGATTCTGGTATGAGCCCCTTGGCTAAAATATTAGCTTCTAATTTTTCCCACTTGGGAATGGTAGAAGGGTAACCACCTGATCCCAAGTGATGGTGGTATTCCTTTTTGCGAGCATTCTCAGTGTTCCTTCTGACCCGTGTCTCACCCTCTTCCGATAACTTGTACTGTACAAATTCATCCCAGTAGGGTCTACACTTTGTGATCGGACCAGTGGCTCGGTCAAAATCTGGTGTCTTGTTCTCCTTCACATATTTCTTGTAGAGACTTTTTTTCCAACTCTGAAACTGTGTGGCCATCTTCTTCATTGCCCAGCGCCTAACTAGCGACTTCAAGTCTTCGCTATTGAACTCTGGATAATTATCTGTTTCTAGCGTGAAATATTGAAGAATATCATTCCACACTAGATTCTTGTCAACATCAGAAACAAAGCTGACATCAGGAGCACTATGCTTTGCCTTCCATTCTCGTGCACTGATCGGGATCCTGTCCCTTACAAGGTATTCACAATGGTTCACGAATTTCTTTGCATGTGGTCCTAATGGTTCGCCCATATCTGTGTCGAACTCTGTGATCACAAAGCGACCCTCTAATGGCTTCTTGGGGCCCCGGACTCCTTTGCTCTTGTCCGTAGATGTCGTCGTTCCAGATGGCTACAAAATTAAGTTAAAAAACAAATATTTAATAAGTATCGGTAACCACGCATATAATGATTTCGTAACCATGTGTTCACAATAAACAAATATCTCGCCAGTAGTATTATCTGCAACATTGTCTTGCTGCACATTCCCATCATCCACTAAATACTGACTCCCGTCGTCTTCTCCCTCCGGCCAGTGTTGACTGCCAGTGTTGATAATGTCCACCATTTCTTATTCCATATTGTCTCTTTCTCCGGCCATCTAGAGGAAAAAAATTGTTAATATTAATATTGCATGTGGAACAAAAGAGACAGAAAACCTAAATCCTAGCCCTAACACAAATTATACCCTAGCCCTAAGCCTAAACCCTAACACTAAACTCTAGCCGTAACACTAAACCCTAACACTAGTTACAAAAACTAACTACAAAAACTAACTACAAAATTAATTAGTATAAGCTAATAGCTAAACTAACTAAAAAACTAAACTACGAACTAATTTGCATGTGGTCCTAACTAATTAAACTAAACTAAACTAATAATTAGTAATAAAGAAAAAAACTAACTAACTAAACTAACTGACCTAACTAGCTAAACTAACTAACTATACTAACTAACCTAACTAACTAAACTAACTAACATAACTAACTATAAACTAACTAACTATACTAACTAGCCAATAACTAACTAAACTAAACTAACTATCTAAGCTAACTAACTAGAAATAGAATTAAAACTAAATAGAACTAATTAATAATATCTAACTAACTAATTAACTAATTAAATTATCTAAACAAAACTAAACTAATTAACTAACTAAAAATAAAACTAAACTAACTAAATGAAAAAAAACATTTTGCTTACCTCGGCGGCCGGCGCTGAGAAAGCTGAGGAGCTGGCAGGGGCGCGCGCGCAGAGGAGAGAGGCCGGGCCGGCGGCGGATCTCGCGGCGGCCGGCGGCGAGGCTCGCAGAGCGGCAGTCCGGCGGCGGCCGGCAACACGGAGAGGCCACGGCGGCGGCGTCGAGGAGAGGCGAGTAGGGCGGTGGTGAGCAGAGGGAGAGGGCTGGGCCGGCGGTGGAACTCGCGGCGGCCGGTGTCGAGGCTCGCAGGCAGCCCGCGGCGGCGGCCGCCGGCAACACGGAGGCCGGCGGCGTGTCGATGTAGGGCGCGGCGGGGCGCGTCGAGATCCCGCACGCTGGGGCACGGCGGCACGCGGGCGGCGGGGCGTCACGCCGGCAGGGCACTGGCGGCCGGCAGTCGTTGCAGCGGTCGGAGAGGCGACGGCGGCGTCGAGGTCGAACGGCGGACAGGGTATGAATCGGGGTAATCGAGGTTGAAGGCCACTGTAGGATATATATAAGTGGGGACTTTTAGTCCCGGGTCTCCTCTAAAAGCGGGACTAAAAGCTTTTATTCCCGGTTCCAACCAGGAACCGGCACTAAAGCTTAGACTTTTAGTCCCGGTTCTTGGTCGGAACCGGGACTAAAAGTGTGTTTTTGGCGGACCTGAAAATTTTGGCCCACCTTTAGTCCCGGTTGCAGGCTAAGTGAAATTTCTGTTCATCTCCCGCCAACTTCTTCATTTCTTTTTGTCTTACTTTATAATACTTATAAACCTTAATAATTCAATAGTAAATGGAAATGTTGACAAAAAAATTTTGAAAAAAGGTTTCTGCTTTATTTAACTGCATACTACACAGAACAAAAATCTTTTGCCTATATTTCTTGATTTCTTTACAAATATTAAAAGTAATATACGGTAATAATCATTAATTCATTAATGCAAAAATATAGTGCTCAATAAATATAAATAAAATCGTTGGTATTTGACAGAAAAGTTGTTTTCAATTTATTTCAACGTAAATTCATAGATCTAATGTCTCACAATTATTACAAAATAGCTCAATTCGCTCTAAGCAATCACAGTAGTGAACTTTTTTTAAATATATGTCCCTTGATCATAATCGACGCAGCCATAGGGTGTCTTCATTGTTCATAGGATGCTTGGGTCTTTGTTGACCATGAAGGGTGGGATTCGATCATCCTTCTCATAATCTTCTGATGTGTCTGTCTTATCTTCAATTCCCACAATGTTTTTTCTTGAAAGAACTATATGACGCTTTGGCTCATTGCTAAATGGGTTCTTATCGTTTTTTCCTCTTTTCGATTTCGAAGACATGTCATTGACATAGAATACCTGATTGACATCCTTGGCAAGCACAAATGGTTCGTCTTTGAACCCACTGTTATTGAGGTCCACTATTGTCATTCCATACTGGTTGTCCACTGTTACCCCGCCTCCGGACACCTTTACCCACTGGCACTTGAACAAAGGAACTTTAAAAGTAGGTCCATAGTCTAATTCCCATATCTCCTCTATGCGGCCATAGTATGTTTGCCTAGTCCCGTTCGAATCTGTGATATCTATGCGGATACCACTGTTTTGGTTGGTGCTCCTTTTATCTTGGGCTACTGTGTAGAATGTATTTCCATTTATCTCGTACCATTTGTATGTGAGGATATGCCATGATGATTGCCTAGCCAACAAACATAGTTGCTCCGAAATACTCTCATCACCCTGACATTCTTTTCGTAACCAACCGCTAAAAGATTCCATGTGATGACGCGAAATCCAAGCTTCAGACTTACCTGGAAACTGTGATAGTAGGAATTCCTTGTGTCTGTCCATATATGGCTCCACCAAGGTGGAGTTTTGCAGAACTGTGTAGTGTGCTTTATTGAAAAAATCGTCACCCTGACCGATATATGTTTTCTTCCCTAGTGTCCCCTTTCCACTTAGCCTCCCCTCATGTCGTGATTCTGGAACACCAATTGGGTCTAGATCAGGAATAAAGTCAACACAGAACTCAATGACCTCCTCGGTTCCGTAGCCCTTCGCGATGCTTCCTTCTGGCAGAGCACGGTTGTGAACGTACTTCTTTAGGACTCCTATAAACCTCTCAAAGGGGAACATGTTGTGTAGCAACACAGGACCCAGAATAATAATCTCCTTGACCAGGTGAACTAGGAGGTGCGTCATGATATTGAAGAAGGATGGAGGGAAAACCAACTCGAAGCTGACAAGACACTGAACCACGTCATTCTGTAGCTTAGCAAGATCTAGAGGATTGATTGCCTTCTGAGAAATAGAGTTGAGAAATGCACATAGCTTCACGGTGGCTAGACGTACATTTGGAGGTAGAATTCCTCTTAATGCAACTGGAAGCAATTGTGTCATGAGCACGTGGCAGTCATGGGACTTTAAGTTTTGGAATTTCTTCTCTGGCATGTTTATTATACCTTTTATATTTGAGGAGTATCCGGATGGTACCTTGATGCTGTCTAGGCATTCAAACAGGCTCTCCTTCTCTTCTTTCCTAAGACTGTAACTAGCAGGTCCTAAGTATTGGCGTCCATCAGCTGTCTTCTCGTTCAAACGCTGGAGGTCCTCTCGTGCTTCAGGTGTGTCCTTGATCTTCCCGTACACACCCATGAAGCCAAGCAGGTTCACACAAAGATTCTTTGTTAGGTGCATCACGTCAATCGCATTGCGGACCTCTAGGACTTTCTAATATGGTAGCTCCCAAAATATGGACTTCTTCTTCCACATAGGTGCATGACCGCTAGCGTCATTCGGAACGGGTTCACTGCCAGGTCCCTTTCCGAAGACTACTTTCACGTCCTTGACCATATCGAGTACATCCTCACCGGTGCGGTTGATAGGCTTGGACTTGTGGTCCGCCTTACCTTTAAAATGCTTGCCTTTCTTTCTTACAGGGTGATTCGCAGGCAGGAATCGATGATGCCCAAGGTCGACAACCTTTCTACATTTTTTCAAAAATATACCTTTAATGTCAGTGAAACAGTGCACACATGCATTATATCCCTTGTTCGACTGTCCTGAAAGATTACTTAGAGCAGGCCAATCATTGATTGTTACGAACAAAAATGCACGAAGGTCAAAGTGCTCCTGTTTGTGCTCATCCCAAACACGTATACCTGGTTTGTTCTACAAAAGCAGTAGTTTTTCAATTAGTGGGCTCAGGTACACATCGATATCATTGCCAGGCTGCCTTGGTCCTTGGATTAGCACGGGCATCATAATGAACTTTCTCTTCATGCATAATCATGGAGGTAGGTTGTAGATACATAGTGTAACAGGCCAAGTGTTATGACTACTATTCTGCTCCCCGAAAGGATTCATACCATCCATGCTTAAAGCAAACCTTATGTTTCTTGCGTCGCCTGCAAAATCTGGTAACTCTCGATCAATTGCTCTCCATTGAGACCCATCAGCCGGGTGTCTCAGCATATTGTCTATCTTACGTTCTTCTTTGTGCCACCGCATTAACTTTGCATGCTCATTGTTTCTGAACAAACGTTTCAAGCATGGTATTATAGGAGCATACCACATAACCTTGGCACGGATTTTCTTTCCGGTTCTTTCATCCTCAACATCACCAGAGTCATCTCGCCTGATCTTATACCGTGATGCATGGCATACCGGGCAAGAATCCAACTTCTCGTACTCCTCGCCACGGTAGAGGATGCAATCATTAGGACATGCATGTATCTTTGTGATTTCCAATCCTAGAGGGCAGACAACCTGTTTGGCTTCATAAGTAGTGGCTGGTAATTCGTTATCCTTTGGAAGCATCTTCTTTATTTTTGTAAGCAACTCCCCAAACCCCTTGTCAGATACACCATTCTTTGCCTTCCATTGCAACAACTCTAGTGTGCTACCCAATTTTTTCTGTCTTGCATCACAAGTTGGGTATAGCAACTTCTTGTGATCCTCTAGCATACGCTCGAACTTGATCTTCTCCTTTTCACTTTCGCATTCCCTCTTTGCATCGCAAATAGCCCGAGCAAGATCATCAACGGGATTATCTTGTGCTGCTACCTCTTCTTCAGCTTCCTCCATTGGAATATCATTCTTTAATACACCATAGTCAGCAATAGTGTCACCATCGTCCCATTGTTCTTCTTCGTTTTCTTCCATTATAACACCTCTTTCTCCGTGTTTGGTCCAGCAGATGTGTAACACCCCTGGTGTTACTGCCACTAAAACTTGCCATGACATCATATGCATCTCCAAATCATCTCGAGTAAAATCCAATTATTATGCATTAACTAAAATAAATTTTATTCTTACATGTGATTGTGCATAGGTGATTTATAGTGATTCATTTCTATGGGTGTTTGTTGTTTGTTATCTATCTAAATCAAAAAGAGAATGAAAAAGGAAAACAAAAAAAAACCCTAATCGGACCCGAAAATCCTAAATCAAAAACTAAATAGAATTAAGTGTTGGGCCTTAAACAAAAGTGGTAAATCTTTAAAAGTTTAGCAACTTCTATGTTGGGCAATTTTGAAGTTATTAAAAATAATTTCAAATAAAATCTGAATCTAGGTTTTAAAGTTTAAACTTAAAATACCAATTCAAAAACTAGTAGGAATCTGATGATGGTCTTTTAATAAAAGTTTTACTCCTTTCAAAATAGAACAGCTTTCATGTTTGGAGATTTTAAAGATTATCAGTGGAAATTTAAACTAAAACCCGATTAGTGTTTGTTTATTCAAATTTCAAATGCCCTTTCAAAAATTATCAAGAGTTTGGCCAAACTACATTACTGAAAGTTGTAAGGATTTTTAAGTTAAACAGCTTTTATATTTGGGGATTTTGAACTTATGTGGTGAGATTTCAAATTAAACCCTAATTAGTGTTTTGAAATTCAAATTTGAATTGATATTTCAAAAATTATCAGGAATCTGAACAAACTCATTTAATGAAAGTTGTAAATCTTGACAAATAGAACAAATTTTAAATTTAGAGATTTTCAAATTATTGAGAAAACTTTTGAGAATTTGTCTGGATTTGAAATGGTATTCAAAATCCACTTTTACCCCCTTTTGAATTATTCAAAATCCATTCAAAATTTGAATATGGCCCAAAAGGAAAAATTGTTCAAATTGGAATTTTCTACAACTCTTATTAAGGTGATTTTTCCAGTTACTAGGTAAAATAAAAAGTAATTTCGTGAAAACAGTAAGAAGGAGTAAAGTCTGCTACAGTGCTCGACTCTGTTCACGAACAGGGCTCGCCGCACACCGCACGCGACACCGGCCGCGCGGCGCGCGCGTTGCCGGCCGTCCCGGCTGTCGGGCCCGTGTTCGCCGGAGGGGGAAGCGAGTCCGCGGGGGTCCCGGACACGTCCCGCGCGCACGACCACCGTATAAAACGCACACCACCGCCCCGTTTCCTTTGCTTCCCTCCATGGTCGCCGCCGGCGAGTTCCAGTCCGCCGGGGAAATTCGCCACGCCTACTGCACCTCTGTACTCTCGGTCTTGCAGTTGGTTTCGCCGCCTTCTTGCTCATCGTTTGAATCCACTCGCGTCGGGTTTAGTTGCCGGAGTCACTTGCGCGGCTGATTTTTCCCGTCGGCCGGCCGCCAGCGTCGTCGTGAGCACCTTGCCGTGCAGA
Organism: Eremochloa ophiuroides; assembly: GCA_038502445.1. Lineage (NCBI taxonomy): Eukaryota > Viridiplantae > Streptophyta > Magnoliopsida > Poales > Poaceae > Eremochloa > Eremochloa ophiuroides. The sequence goes on from JAHLJS010000006.1 coordinate 67,787,372, forward strand.
GCTCGCTTCGGTGAGGCTCTCGCTCAACTATATCTTGTTTCGGCTCCATCTCTATGGTACGATCATCTCAGGCCGTTTATTTTGATCTCTACCGTACTAGGCACCCCGGAACGGAGCTCGTGCCGCCAGGGCGCCGCCGTCTCGAACACCCGCACGGGGGCCAGGCCAACTCCGACCGTGCCCCTTCCATCTAGCATGCCCATCACACTTGGGTGAGCTCCGCGTTCCTCTAGGCATAGTCCGTTTGTTTCCTTGTAGCCTGTTGCGGCCGGAACGTTTCCTGCCGGCGGGCTCCGAGCCGAACGTCCGCCATGGCCGCCGGAGTACTTGCTCTGCTGTGCGAGCCTCTGAGAGGAGGAGTAGGTTAGATGCGCGAGTTGTGGGGGGACCTTGGGGACAGGCTTGACCCCGCCAGTGCGGCCGCCGACGGCGGGCCGCCGCAATTGGCGCCGTCGCGCGTGCGGGAGAGCGTCGGAGCAGGAGGTAGGAGAAAGGAGGGGGCGTGCTGGGCCGTGCAGTGGGCCAGCCCAGTAATGCGCTGGACCACGGTGGGGAGAGGGGGAAGCGTGGGCCGGCCCGCAGTTGTGGGCCGACTCGGGCCAAATAACCGGTTTTCATTTTTGAACGAATTAAGAGTATTTTCCAATTTCCTAAGCTTATGAATAGTTCTGTAGTTTGTTATTTTTGTAGAAATAAATCTATGGCATTAAAAATGATAAAATTTTTTGTGTGAGCTCTCTGTGATGTAGTAAATGCAGGAAAAATATAAAAGAAATAGTTTGACCACTTTCTGCATAGGGTAAAAATGCCCACATTAATTCATAATTGTGACTTCCATGAATTTTGTAGGCTAGAGTAATTAGCCAAAAATCATGAAATTCATTCTGGTACTGTTTTAGGGTATGGGTTATCTGTAGAAAAAGTTTAGGTACTAATAGAATTAGTTCACTCAATTATTACTCAATGCTATATTAAATCGATTAATAATAAATAGAAACCCTAATCTTTTTAGTCTTGTGTGACTTTGGAATTGATTGAAGACCCTGCGTCATTCATTATAGTGATCCTCGGCACTTTAATTGCTGTGTTACAGTAGAAGTGAACAGGTTGTGCAGCGGCTTTCTATGACCGTTAAAATGGTCAATAAAAATGAAATGTGAAAACACTCTTATGCCTTGAGAGAAGTGTTTTGCAACTTTACCATGAAGGAAAGTTGTACTCAAAGTTGTCAATTACATGTTTGTTCTACATTTTCCATTCATGTCATTCCGCACCATGTAAACATGCATCATTATTTTACGTGTAGAGATCGGGTTCTCGGAAGGACTTCTTGATTGCTCCCCGACAGAAGAATTATTCGTCGAGAGAAGCCAAGTGGATTTCTCTGGTTTTTGGCGGAATTGACAGACCTGCAACACAGGCAAGCCCTGGTGCATTCAGCCCCTCTCCTTGTGATTTAAAAAAAAACGTTTATAACTTGAGTTAATTCACTGCATTAAGTTGATAGGAGTTGATTGATGACACAATTGCTGCATTACCAATCTTGACCACTGAAATATCTAGAACCCATTTTAAAATAAAATGTTTGAAATGCTTAGCCCTACTTAAATAAATTAGATTTTTGCATAAAATGCTATTTTGAGCTGTGTGATATATATGATTATGATTAATTCATAAAAAAAGGAATTGGTATATTCTCATTCGGTGGCTGTGCACCTGATCAGTACATTGTCACCGACGAGAAGGAATTTTCTTGCTCGGTGGTTGTGAATTTGGGTTAGAGCCCCAATGCTTGACCACCGGCGAAAAAAGGGATTTGAAAACCGTTGGGACACTTGTACTTGGGTTAGAGTCCCAATGCAATGTCGCCAGCGGAAAAAGAATTAGGGACCGTTTGTTGTAGGCCTGCTGTGATCGAGACTTTGCAACTAGCCACATACTACGAAAAGCCTCTGACTCCGGTGGCTCTACTACTTGAACCAACAACCACGCACTGAGAGTGGAGAGATGGCGACAGCAGCGTGTACACTCGTGGCCGGCGTGCCTGGAGAAGAGTGGAGTACTGTGTTCTCGGGTGGCGCAGGACCGGTTCAGGGGTAGAAAAGCCGTGGTAGGCGGGGTTGGCATATGCAAGCTTAAGTGCTACATATGCAGTGTGGATAGGGATCCCCAGCTGGGTACTAATCGATTCGAATCGTCGTTGCTCCTCGGATATGGAGACTTGATCCTTTGACCTACAATTGAAAGTGGTTCGGAACTAGGTGTTTTTGAGAATGATTAAGAATTTGAAAGTATGCTGATATATGAGAATGAATTTGGAACTATGGATTATGATTAAAATAAGATTGAGTAAAGTATTGAAATAAGATAGTAATGCTTTTCTGTTAAACCCTTTGACTCTTGCTCAAGCCTTACCTTGATTCCCCCTCAGCCTGCATTTCTGAGTCTCATTCCTTTTTCTTAGTCGGGTAAGTCTTGCGGAGTACCACAGTACTCAGGGTTTGTTAACCCTTGTTGCAGGTGAGCCGAGAGTACAGTTCAGCTTGGGACCGTGTTGGTCAACGGATCGCGCATGATCAAGGATGTGTATATGACATAACCCTTGGGCAAGGGTATAGTTGTACACTGCTTATCCACTACGAAACTCTGGTTTAGGATAGTGTAAGCTAGATTTGTAAACCTATATTAATGTAACTCTTCCGCACACTTTACTCTGATTCATTTTATTTGTGTAAACTGTTGTAATACTGTAATGCTTACAATGAGGTCCTCGAGGAATTAGGGTTTCCTAGGGAACCCGGCAGGCCACCTAGGTCAAGGGGAAACTCGTGCAAACTGTTCGTGGGTCCTTAGAGACGATGACGGTGCACGTGGGCCCTATGATTAAGGCGGTTCTGTCACAAGATGTAGTTTGGCATGAAACCGGACTTGAACAAGTGAGAATGAAGAATCCTTGAGCAAGAATATTCCTTCAAATTCTTACATACAGCACATGGGCAACACATGAATCCATCCCGCTTGTTTGACTCAGCCACATTTAAGAAAATATGCACGCCCTTAATGAAATCTTTGGAGCGACGATCAGTGTTGTACATTCAATGCCGACTCATCTACATTACAAGACAAACGAACATATATCACAATACTAGACATTAATTTATGGAAGCCTCGCTGCAATGTAGACAGTCACAACTAGCATTAAACTAATTAAACCTAAAATACACTTCAACAGCCTAAGGATATCACGATCGATCTCAACTAAAACAGACAAATCATTCGTCTGTTCAACATCAATGGGCTTCGTTCGCGGGCTCAGTGCCTCATCAGCTAGCTCATCACCCACCGCAGCTGCCTCTACAAGAGTTCCAAACACGTGTTTGGCATACTCTTCTTCCCAGTATCACCCTGGACATCCACTGCCATCCCACTGAAATTAAGACAAAAAATACATAAGTTTAGTAAAAAAAATACATAATTTATTATATATAATCATCAAATGTGATGGAGTAACTCACATTACGATCCGGACACTTGTAAAAGATGCGCCCCTTGTTGGGACCCTCCTTCTTCACTCGAAACTCAAGCACATTCTTTTTCTTGCACTCGCCGCACTCAATGAGAGGAAGGTATGGTCTCAGCCTCTTTTGAACCCGATGATAGGCCGAGGACCCGGAAGCATTCGTCATCTACTCTTTACTCTCTAGACTCAAATTTGTAAAGCACTTAAATTCCTAATAATGTATTTTAACAAGTGAAACTAAAAAATTCCTAAAATTTAAAACATATACAACCAATATTTGAGCAACCAATGTGTGATATGTATATTAGCAATGAAATATGTATACCAGCTCATTTAATCTTTCTTCAACCAAAAATACAAACTATCAAGTGATTTTGAGCTTGACACATAAAAATGGAGAGAAGAATCATGCATGCATATATATATATCGATCTAATTTTTTCTAGGACAAGAATTGAGATATGATAGTAACTAAACAAGAGAGAATAAAGATAGTAACCTTTACAACCGTAGAACTGAACTTGGAGTAATGTAGACCGAGCTCCAAACCCTGCTTGACTCTTTGAGCAAGAACACCGAGAGCAAGAACAGCGAGAGCAAGAAACTGAGCTTGAGAGAGCAAGAACATTGAGCTTGAATGGCTCGGGCTCGGGGGAGAAGAAGGTTCAAATACAGGAAGGAACATTAGTCCCGATTTTGGATACTAACCCGGGTTAAAACTCAAGCTTTAGTCACGGTTTTGGCCACAAACCGTGACTAAAGCTTTAGTCCCGGTTTGTAGCTTCAACCGGGACTAAAGCTTGACTTTTAGTCCCGGTTTTTGACCCCAACCGGGACTAAAAGCTCTCCCAGAGAATCTAGCTGTTGGGAGCCGTTGTGAAGAAACATTTAATACCGGCTGTTCTTTAAAACCAGTATTAAAGATATCTTTCTTCCCGAGCGCAAAAAAATCCGGTACTAAAGCTGAAATCGGCTGCGGATCAAAAGTCTGCTCTCTACTAGTGTGTTTCATCATTTATGGATCTAGACTACTCTTATTCTTGGCTTGATAAATGTTTAAAGATCCATTTTTACTCAAGACCTCGTCCATGATAAAGGATGCTAGCTCATCTTATAATAAGAGCTTAACAGCTTTTGGGTTTTAAGTTGCTTGCATTGTCGTTGATGCAAGATGATATCAAAATGCACAAGAAAAAATAATAGTGTTTTTTTGTTGAATTAATTAACCAATATACATGAAATAAGAAGCATTCACATCATTTTATTTTCTTCCATTGCTGACATCAAGTAGAGCCTGCAATCGTTGTTGGCAATTTTGTTCTAGGTATGCACTTCCATATAATGAGGCTGAGAAGTGTTGTTCATGTGTCCGTTCATATTTTCCTTGACTCTGCGTGGCATTATAAATGTGAAAGGCGATGAAACTAGAATGTTCTATGTGATTAAAAAATTATATGTCAAAGGTGAATTATATATTCTTTGTGCATTAATTTATACCAACACACCTCAAGCAAGATATTAGGAACAATATTGAAGACCCACAAAACATGCAAAAGTCTAAGACACAAGATGGAATCAAGTCAGACATGGAGATCACAAAACAAATTGAAGAAGAGGTTAGAAGGGCATCGGATCATACACCACTAAACCCTAGTAGAAAGCATCCAACAACATCGGACCAAAAGGGGTAGGGCATCAATACGCTGCCATATTCACGGTCACAACATGCATTGGACTTAGGCAGCACAGGAGCACTAGACCAAAGGCGATGTGCCTAATGGCTTTTAGAAAAGGTACTAGAGAAGGGTTTGGGGTATTGGACTGGTCCGATGTAGGCACCAAACCATAAGCTACTCAGGCACACTCCAACAATCGAGGTAATTTTTACATAGTAGCCATTTATGAGACACCAGACACGGGTGATTAAACCGACGACCATACACTAGACCGTTCGATGCTATGCAGAAAAGTTAGTGCAGGGTCCACGGCTAGCTCTCACTTTGGAGGCTATAAATACCACCTTAACCAACCAAGAGATACTGGGATGGTGCTCAGGGACCTGCGAGCATTTTCAAAGGAGGGAGGGCGCGGCGGTGTAGCTATGGCCTCAACACCCTGATGATGGAAGTTGAAGCTTACAGAGAAGGCGTGGCTCTTGCCATAGAGAAAAATTTTCAGCGAGTGCAGCTAGAAACAAAGAGCCAAGAGCTGGTGAAACAATGGGAGATGGGAGAAAGTCAGGGATCAAGCATTTCACCTATCATCGGGGATATTAGAGAGATGAGTGTGTATTTTCTTGATTTTTCCCTGGTGTATGTTACTAAAGATTGTAATCACGTAGTGCAAACTCTAGCAAACAGGTCTTAGATAGCAGTAGGGTGGGTGAGTGGCATTGAGCCCCATCTTATATTGCTAATCTGTTGACTAAAGATTGCAATGATGCTGTTCTCTAATCAATACAAGTATCAAGTCGCAAAAAAACAACCAAGAGATGAGAGTTTGGGTGTGTTGAAGATATTGGAATTAATGTTGACACACTTCTCCAAGTTCTATAACCACCAGATGTGTTTAAGAGAAGATTAGGTGATTAATGTAGTGGTTTGTTGATAGCTTAGGCTAGTTAGACATGCTTAATTGTGCCTGCTCTAGGTTTAGGCCTATTTTATGAGGTTTGTGTATCTCTTACCACTTGGTGCTTGCGCGCACCATTGTTGTACGCCGGAGAAATCTGTAGTCTTGCGAGATCACACTAACCACGTTTGTGTTGTGGCGGCCGCCATGTGCCACAGAGAATGATAACATAGCAATTTGGCTATAAGCTTGATATTAAAGATGGCGGGGAGTGCTCTGGGAGAGGCCATCTCGGGAGGCCATTTCGCATTTACATTATGTACCTTGGTTATGTGCTGTACCTCCCTCACTTGGTTGAAAGTTTTGGAACCTAGGTTGCATAACTCTTTTGCACTAGAGGTAACAACATGCCTAGTAAAACCTTAACTGCACATTTAGATTTTGACTAAATGAACTTGGCAACGTAAAAACTACTTCTCAAACTATGGCCTCTAATACCTGCCTAGTCAAAATCTATGGAAGAAATAATATAAGTATCTGTGAGTAGAATCATTGCCTAAGAAAATAGAGTTATGATTCCTTCAAACTAAATGAAAACGAGCTTGTTAGAGAGATGTATTCACACTAATTTGAATCTAATTACCAATGAGCTAAAATATATAGGGTTGACAAAAGCTAGGTGTTGGTATTTTTAACATCACTACACGTTAAGATGTCATCCCTAACATGATGCCAAAAACCAAAGGTAAAATAATCTTCACTTGCCTCCTAAAAAATAATACTATAGAATATATCCGCAAGTGCACAGATAATTCTCCCATTGTAGCACTTCACCCCGTAAGTATTCCGAGCATCGTTGATTTGTTTTATACCAAAAGGATAAAGGTGGCATTCTACTCATTAGGATAATCTACTATAATAATTGGAAAGATAAATGTGTAGACCTATGATAACCCATAACTCTAGTGCTTTAGCGATAAATAAATCAATGATAAATGGTAAATGATAAGTGAGTAAATGAGGTAAATGGTATTTCAGAGATAGAATATAGAGACATACTAATATAGTAAGACAATCTCGAGATTCAGCTAAAGTAAAGGAAATCTATGTAATTACTAAATACAAAGTTTACAGCCTACGCCACGTTACACATCTTCATCTACAGCATAATCAACTCAGAAAACATCATAAGGAGCATCATCTAATGAGGATACTAAGACACAAGGGTCACCTCCTTCGCGACCGCGCTCTGCTAGTCCTACGTACGAGGGGTGGACTACAGAGGAACCAACATAGCTGTCACCTACGCGGACTACCACACGACCCGGCACGTCAGGGTGCCACCGTAGGTACACAATATATCTAGACATCATGTCTACATAATGCATACCACCTAACTCACTCGAGTACTGAATTAGGCGCTTTACGATCATACGACAATAATCATCACCAATCACAACTATATCAAATATGTAACTAGAATAAACTAAAAACTGAATAAGTAGCAATACATTAAAATAAAGCAAAGTCATAATGAGATATAAGATAATATTACCGATCTCCAGACGAATGGATCTGGAATCCTGAGCGTAGCGTCCAACTCTACTTGAACCTTGCTAGACGCCTAAACTATGAACTTGAAGAACTAGAGCCCTATTTCTAATCTCTGGAAACCCTAACTTCTGTCTACTCTTGACGAATGAAACAGGAGGAATGAATTGGTGCTCTGAGAGGGGGGTCTGCCCCTTTATTTATACCCCGGTGGGATGAACGTGCGCCGTGGGATCAAACCGACTTGAACAAAGGGCCCAGATGACTCCAGAGAGGCGGTGGAAGAAGACTCCAAAAGGTGGGCCGAAACCCTAACCGGGGGGCGCCGGCCGGCCCCACCCTGATGGGTCTCGGGCCCCGGTGCTTCGGATGTGTTCTGGATCCTTCTAACTTACTGATGAAGTATGTTTCCGTCGCGATCAAGTTTCGTGGTAATTATGCTCTTTAATCCTTCTTTTAAGCCTTTCTGGAATAATCCCTGGAAAATACACAATTCACCAAAACTCGTGGAATTCGTCAGTAATAACCCCTATGCTTCTATTATTGATCTTCCCTAAGCATTAGTTAACGGTATAAAATTGATACTTAACGACCGTCAACACTAGGTGACGTGCATATTTTGGATATAATTCCACGATACCTTGCCTTCCTAAGGTTGTCTCCAACATGACTCATTGCGGCAACAAAATTTAAAATGGACCTCGAATACAATAGCTATAGCCTCCAATAGAGTATCTATATAAAAGACATATTTGAGGTGACAGAAGGGATAACCCAAATTTAAGTATCCCCTCTGCTAGAGACCCATTTGCAGAAATGGTTGCTTATCTTTTAGTCTTGTTATTGGAGAAGACTAAAAATAGTTATTAAACCCTTTACCTAACACCACCCAATGGACAAATGAGTCTTGTATTTTAGGTCTCGATTGTTGAAGACTGTCTAATTATCTTCACTATTTTCTAAAATGCAAATATATTTTCCGCACCATGGTAAGTTCATCACGACAACAATGAAATTACAACGTTCAACGGTTTTGGGATACCAAAGCACCATACTACTCCCCACTTCCATGTTTCTGATCACCAAAGGATCAGTCAAAACATGGGCCGAAAACAAGCTAACAAACTGAGGTAACAGAGCTTGCGACCAGAGAGATCCCACCTAACAAAGTCTGATTGAACGGATTCCATTACAGGCCATCATGATATAGTAAAATATATAATATATTTTATAATAAAAAATAAAAAAATATGTAAATATACATTTTCTCCGATTACTTTCTACAGGAGTTAACCATGAGTGATCATAAAAGCATCATAATCTACTAGTCCACGATCATTATTTTGGAGTGCCATGCATAGCAAATTCCAAAGTATTTCGGTGTAATTTTGACAATTGTGCAGAAAGGTCAACTAAAAATTTTGATTAAGCGTTTGGTTAAAACATGCACGATTTCATCGACTCAACATGTATCAGTCAACAAGTCAGTAGACAATAAAGCCTTTTAACTTCAGCTAGGGAGTATTATACTCCTTTATATCTAAGAAAAGGAGTATTATACTTCTGCCCATCTTAACAGTCATGATAAGGTAAAATGGCCTTTCTGACAACAAACGTCAAGGATGAAAGGCTTCTCACCCAAGTGGTGTAGTTGGATAGATCAGATTGTTAGAGGGGGAAGCGTAGGGATTAAAGTAAACGACGATGTAGGACATTTCTTTCAAACAAAGAGGGGGTTGAGGCAGGGAGACCCCCTATCTCCCATCCTGTTTAACTTGGTGGCAGATATGCTGGCGACCTTAATTTTCAGAGCTAAAGCCAATGGAAATTTTCAGGGTGTGGTTCCTCATTTGGTCGATAATGGTCTGTCAATCTTGCAATATACTGATGACACCATCCTTTTCATGGATCATGATATGGTACAGGCCATGGATCTCAAATTAGTACTAAATACTTTTGAGCAATTGTCGGGATTGAAAATTAATTTTCATAAGAGTGAGATGTTTTGTTATGGGGCTGCCAAGGAGCAGGAACAGGATTATGCTAGTTTATTTGAGTGTAAAGTGGGAGCTATGCCCTTTAGGTATCTAGGTATACCTATGCACCATAGGAGATTATCTAACAAGGATTGGCTATGCATAGAATAAAAGTTCCAGAAAAAGCTTTGCAGCTGGAAAGACAAATTGCTATCTTTTGGTGGAAGACTAGTTCTTATCAATTCTGTCCTTTCTGGCTTGGCTTTGTTTTTGTTATCTTTCTTCGAAGTCCCAAGGGGAGTTCTCCGAAGATTAGATTATTACCGGTCACGTTTCTTCTGGCAAAGTGATGAGCACAAAAAAAAATATCGCTTAGCAAGGTGGAGTATTTTGTGTACTCCGAAAGCTTACGGTGGGCTAGGTATTCTTAACCTAGTGTAACAACCCTAAAAATCCACACAATCTAAAAATCCCAACCAATTAAAATTTTTCATTTATTTATTGTGAAAACCCATTTTTCTTGTGCAAGCATATAGGTTTCATTATGAAATTGGTAAATAAAGGAGTGTAGTTTGCATTTTAATTCCATTCACATAGAATAATAACTTATGCATTACATTTGGGATTTATTGCAATTTATATTTGTATTTACTCAATATTTAAAATGGGCAATATATGTATATATACACTAAACTGAAAATAAAAAAAAGAGAAAGAGAGTTCGGCCAGCAAGCCAGCCCGAGCCCGCCCGACCTTCCTCTCCTCATCTCACCGCGCGCGGCCCACGTCGCGGCTCGGCAGCGCACGCGCGCGACCGGCACACACGCGCTCGCGCTCGCGCTCGCTGCCAACCCGGCCCCGCCTGTCAGCCACTCTCGCCTCCACTGTTCTTCTTCCTCACGAAGGCGACGCGCCAGCCGGGGGTGTCGCGCGAATGGCGTGACCCCGGTCCCACAGCCGACAGCATGGCAGAGCCCTGGACCCCGCTGTTCCCCTCCTGTCCCCTCCTTTCTTGGCCCGCCAAGCGAACCCGCGCCATCCGGAGCCCTAGATCCACTCGAGCCACGGCCCTTCGATCGGCCGAGCGCAATCGAGACCGTTCGCCATTGGAGCTGGCCAAGCTCGCCTATAAATTGGAGCACCCCGAAGCCCTACCCTCATTTCCCCTCGCCGCCACCGCAGCACAGACCGGCACACCGCACCAAGCCGAGAGAGAGAGCGTAGGAGAAGGGCGGAGCAGGGGAGGAGAAGCTGCCGGAGCGCCGCCGCCGCGGAGCACGCCGGAGCCGGACACGGAGGAGAAGCCGAGCTGCGGACGAGGAGCGGCACGGCACTGCGATCGCTCTGCACGGCTCCGACTCGCCACTGCACCGCCATCCTAGCTTCACCGACACCACGGTGAGCCATCGCACGCCATGACCGAACCTTGCCCTGCTTTTGCCATGGCGTTCCACCCTCGGGACGCGCAGGCACGAGCCTATACCGGCTCGGGAAGATCACCTGCACCATGCACTCACTCGACCAGCCAAAACCCCCGGACTACAAGCTTGCTAGACCGAGAACGCAGCACGACGCGTTCTCGGCGGAGTGCGCTCACCACCGACGCGTTCCGACGCCGAATCACCCGTTCCGAGCAATCCGACTAGCACCCGTACAGGTTAGAACGTCGTGGAGCACCGCCACGACCCCCTTGAGCTAGCTACGCGGATCTAAGCGCTAGAGGAAGCCTGAATCGCCTTGGCCGCGTGCGCCGCGACCTTACCGGAGCGCCGCCGCGAGCCGTAGCCAAAAGAAGGTCATGCCATGGCTAAGTTCGCCACCAGAGTGTTGTATGCCTCTCTGGCCTCACCAATTTGACAAGACCGCATTCGATTGAACCAATACTTGGTCGTAGCCGCGATGCCGCTTTCCGCCGTCGTCGGCGACACGCCGCCGCCACAACCGAGCACCTTGGAAAGCTCGGTAGCCAAAATTGGTAGTTGGTATACCATCGCCTTGGACCCTGGACGCGTATACATCTCCTAGAAGACCTCCTTAACCCCGCCGGAACCTCACCGTCGCGACGACATCGCCGCCGACAGGTTCCGCCTCGCCTAAGATCCGTTCCGAGTACCCCCGGTCGCCTCGCGCTGCGGAGAAAGGCCGCCGAGGTTCGCCAAGTCTGCCTCGGCACCGCCGCTAGAAAGCCGAGCCCTGCCTTGCCGAAATATGGCCATCGCCGCCCTGTCATCGTCCGCCGCACCGGAGAGACACCGCCGCCTTGAACAGACGCCCTGGAACCCTGCTAGCACCGAATCTCCGATTCGCCCGAGCCTCCCCAGGAGAGCTCGGGAGAGCAGCCCCTTCGGCGCCCAAATTTCCGATTCGCCCGAGCCTCCCCAGGAGAGCTCGGGAGAGCAGCCCCTTCGGCGCCCAAATCTCCGATTCGCCCGAGCCTCCCCAGGAGAGCTCGGGAGAGCAGCCCCCTCGGGCGCCCAAATGTCCGATTCGCCCGAGCCTCCGCAGGAGACCTCGGGAGAACGGCACCCTCGGGCGCACCAAATGTCCGATTCGCCCGAGCCTCCGCAGGAGACCTCGGGAGAACGGCACCCTCGGCACCCAAATGTCCGATTCGCCCGAGCCTCCGCAGGAGACCTCGGGAGAACGGCACCCTCGGGCACCCAAATTTCCGATTCGCCCGAGCCTCCGCGGGAGACCTCGGGAGAACGGCACCCTCGGGCGCACCAAATCTCCGATTCGCCCGAGCCTCCCCGGAAGAGCTCGGGAGAGCGGCACCCTCGGCGCCCCGAATCTCCGATTCGCCCAAGCCCCGCCGAGCTAAACCGAGCTACACCGAGCTCCGCCGAGATACCCCCAACCACAGCCGAGCTACCCCCGACCACCGCCGAGCTCCGCCGAGATACCCCCAACCACAGCCGAGCTACCACCGACCACCGCCGAGCCACGCCGAGCTACGCCAACTCCGGCAACTCTCTGGGAACCAGCATCGAACACCTGGACGACCATCGGGTCTGTGTTCTGTTGAGGCGCCACATGCCGCACTACTGGACCCGCGCGCCACATCCCGAGCTGCCCCTGATTAACCGACCAGTTTTCCCATTTTTAGAAAATAGGATAATCTTCGGAAATTCATAACTTATTCATACGATGACCAAAAATTGCGCACCATATATCAAAATTCTCAGGAAAATGAGATCTACAATCTAAGACTATGTTTGTGTGCATTTGGCTCTTTATTTTATTGGATTTTTCTGAAATACTCTATAGGAGTCGCTGACGCGACTATTTCGTGTTCGATTTCAGAGCCGGAGGAGGATCTGACTAAGGAAGACGACCACGAGTACTTCCAAGAGCTAGGAGACGACTACGAAGGTGCCACGTCCCACCAAATCCTTAGATCCTATTACGCATTGCAAATGACATTGTTGCTATTGCTTTATGATTATGTATGGATTGGTTGCATGGTAGTATATTTGAATTACCTGCCTTGATAAGACTTTACCCTGCTATCCGCTGTTAGGTTAGCTGCTGCTTAATTTACTGTTACTCTTCCACTACTTTCTTCTTGCTATATGCTATGTGGTGGAATTGGGACGGTGTATAACTGATTATAACCACTGGGAGAGAGTGCTGCGTGCGTCTTGGGTGCGTGGTAAGGGTTGATGTCGACCAAGTGGGATGTGAGACGAGCCCATGGGGCAAGTCGTGCCGGGGGTGCAACCTGGGCATCCCCAAGCGAGATACCTGTGGCGGGTAAAGTTGTTGAGGAGGTTCCGGGTGGGATAGCCTTGGTGGTTTGAAGCCCGTGGACGGAGGTGCTGTGATGGCACGGGGAGAGTATCCCCTAAGTGGAAGATGCCTGCTTGGTCAAACCTAGGATGGACTAGTTTCAGGTTCATGGGAATCCTTTTCTACTCACTCGCTTCTGATGGGCGGGAGACGGCTGGACTACTTGGTAGGACGGTGCCACTACTGCTAGGTTGAAAGGTGATAAGGGTGGGCGGAGACGGTCGATGGGTTCCCGTTCCGTCCTAGATGCACAGTACCACTGGATGGGCCCGGTACTGTGTCTCCCAGTCTCAGCATAACGGTGTAGGATCCGGAATATCCCAGGGCTGAGTGGTAGGGTGGCATCGACCTAGGCAAGCAAGTACCCGGAATTCTGCCTAGGTGTTTGCGCAACACCTATGATGGCTAATCTTGTGGGTAGTGAAACCTCTGCAGAGTGTACGGTTGATCGATCGATACATATGCCAACCTGTTGGCTATGGACCTTTCCTGTGAAGCTTCTACTAGTGTAGTGAGTGTTCTCTTCTCCCCCTGTATGACATTTTTCCGGCAGTGTACCCGTTGTGGTAGTGTGCCGCTGAGATAGGCCCGAGAGGGAGTTGGGCCTGTCGAATGAGAGTGAGGTGTGGGTAAGTGAGGTGTGGTGATGGGAAAAGGGATGATGGTGTTAACTGGTGATAAAACTTGACTAATTAAAACATTGATTACAGCTGCATAGGAAAACCTCAGCCTATAGGTCTGCTTGTATAGCCTTGCATCCACTTTCCACAAAGCAAATGCTGCATAGGTGGGCTCCGTGGCCAGTACAAATCGTACTGATAAATTTGCTGTCAGGTGACGAGAATGAGTACGACTTCGAGGGAGATGATGACGAGGAATAGGGTCACGTGCTACACTCAAGTTGGCCGTGAAGGATGAATCGCTTCCGCATCTTCTAAAGCTTCTCTGAATGTTGATTCCGCCAGTGTGGCGATGTAATAAATGTTTATGTAAGACTTAATTATCGTTGTATGGATCCTGGTGTCAACTGAGATATGGGTAATTTCATGGATTGTCCCAAGCAATCTGTTGAATTACAATTCGAGCCTGTGGATTTCCCTTCGTGGAAATCGAGGTCGTTTCAGTTGGTATCAGAGCCATACTTGACTGTAGGACGAGACCCATAGGAAATGGACGTTAGAATAGGAAGGCAGACTCTCTTTCGGTTATATTACCGACCTTGCATTCACTTTTTATGCAATGGCTTATCTAATACAAGGACCTGCTAATCCGTTTCTTGAAAAATTTGCAGATGACCAGCCTTGGACCACCACTTCGTCCACTGCACGACGGCACTATTGAGATCCCGATCAAATGGCCATTGACCTTATGCACCAGTAGCTTATGGGACCCTGCGTAGCCTTTAGACTAGTGATACCATGAGTTGTCCTGTCATTGGCTATCTGCGCTTAGCACGATCTTCTTAGCAGCTAGGAACATCCTTTATGTAATAATAACCATGTGATGAGTGACATTTGGATCTTATGCTTCTTATGGATTTTTATGCTTCTTTGGTTGAGTGTAGGATAGCATGAAAAATGTTTTAATTCATTTAAATCGTTGAAAACATCTAACTCCTACTTAAACAACTACAAGATTATTACTGCACTGAGCACGTACCTAATAATTTCAGATGTCGATGAGACGTTCTGCGCGCTTGGAGAACCGCCAGCCCTCCCCCGCGCCTGCGCCAGGACGTGGGCGTGGTCGCAACCGTGGACGCCCAGCTGGCAGACGTGCTGGAGTTAACCTGGAAGAAGAGCTGCGCCGGGCAGAGGATGCACCGCCGGTGATCGATCCGCCACCACAAGGCGAGAACGTGCCTCCGCCACCGCCGCCGCCACCGACGTTGGCGGAAGTGATGGCTCAGCAGACCCAGCTGCTGAATGCCATAGCTGCTGGGATGAACAGGCACCACGGGCCACCCCAGAATGACTTCCAAAGGAAACTGGAGGGTTTCCTGAAGTTGAGGCCACCTACCTTCGACGGGACCGACAGCGATCCTCTCGCTGCCGATGATTGGCTTAAGGAGATGGAGAAGAAGCTGGACCTGACCACTTGCTCCGACGAGGAGTGTGTTGGGATTGCTAGCCACCAGCTGACCGGTGCTGCACGGGCATGGTGGGACAACTACACCAGCGCTCACGAGGACCCAGCCCGCATTGACTGGGATGAGTTCACCGAGGCTTTCCGTGACCACCACATTCCTGAGGGAGTCATGGAGGCCAAGGAGAACGAGTTTCGCAACATCTCCCAGGGAGCTGACCGGATCCACGAGTACACCACCCGCTTCAACTGCTTGCTCCGCTACGCACCTACGTCTTGCGTGAGTTCCGAGAAGGAAAAGATGTACTACTACAGGAAGGGACTTCAGACCAAGATCAGGTTGGCTCTGTCAGGGAACAAGAGCTACACTCTGCGTGAGCTGATTGACCGCTGTATTGAGATCGAGAAGGATCGCATGGAAGCACGACTGGAATTCGAGGCCCAGAACAAGGGAAAGAAGCGCCGCTCTGAGGGACCCGCTCGCACTGCTCCACCCCAGAGACAGCGAACGGGTGCACCTCCGTCTTTTCGGACTCGCCAGGGACCCTCTTCGGGAACGAGCCGTGGTGGTACCAACAGCAGCAACTATCACCGCCCCGCTCAGACCTACCCTGCGCCGACTCGAGCTGTGCAGAACACACCCGCCCCCGCTGCCAACACGCCATGGACAAGCAATTGGAAGGCTCCTGCGACAGCTACAGCAGGCAGTGCGCCCTTCACTTGCTTCGGATGCGGAAAGCCTGGACACCGTGTGGCTGTGTGCCCCGACCTCAACCGCGCACCAGCAGCTGCACAGGGCACACCAAACCGGGGATCTGCTACCCGAGGAAGACTGAACCACATGACCGCTGAGGAAGCTGAAGCTACACCTGATGCTGTGTACGGTACGTTCCTAGTTCAGGGTAACATGGCTACAGTTCTGTTCGATTCGGGAGCTACATGTTCATACATTTCATCTGCATATGCACGTATGCATAACATACCTGTAACCCCGAGAGCAAACCCCATCCTAACTAGCTCGCCCTTAGGAACCTTCAGAAGCGTTCACATATGTAGAGGAGTGATAATCACTATCGAGGGACTTGACTTTCGAGCTGACCTAACCCTACTACCCTCTAATAGCTTAGATGTCATCTTAGGCATGGACTGGCTAACCAAACACCGGGGAGTGATATCTTGTTCACCTAGATATGTTCAGGTAACCCACCCTTGGGGAACAGCTGTCCGATGTGTACCCCAAACCGAGAGAGTCCAAGCCCTCCTATGTGCCCTGGAGACTAAAGCAGATAGGACAGAGCTGACATTCAGAGATGTGCCAGTAGTCTGTGAATTCAATGACGTATTTCCAGAGGAGTTGCCAGGAATGCCACCAGATAGAGATGTGGAGTTTGTTATAGAGCTGATGCCAGGGACTGCACCGATTGCCAAAAGACCCTACAGAATGTCGGCTGATGAGTTGAAAGAACTTAAGAAGCAGCTGGGAGAATTACTGGAGAAGGGTTTCATTAGGCCAAGTGCTTCGCCCTGGGGATCTCCCGTTTTGTTTGTCAAGAAGAAGGATGGCACGATGAGGATGTGCATTGACTACCGGAATCTGAATGCGGTTACAGTCAAGAATAAGTACCCATTGCCCCGCATCGATGATCTGTTAGATCAATTGAGTAAGGCCAAGTATTTCTCAAAGATCGATCTCCGATCAGGGTATCATCAGATGAAGATCAGGGAAGAAGATATCCCGAAGACTGCATTTGTCACTAGATATGGACAATATGAGTGCACAGTAGTCTCATTTGAACTCACTAATGCTCCGGCATACTTCATGAACATGATGAACAAGGTCTTCATGAATGAGTTAGACAAGTTTGTGGTGGTATTCATTGATGATATATTGGTTTATTCAGCCACAAAAGAGGAACATGAACATCATCTGAGGACCGTATTGGAGAGGTTGTCTCGCAACCAGCTATACGCCAAATTCTCCAAGTGCGAATTCTGGCTTGAGGAAGTTGCTTTCCTTGGACACGTACTGTCAGGAGAAGGAGTCGCAGTAGACCCAGCCAAAATTGAAGCTGTGAAAGAGTGGGAACAACCCTGTAATGTGTCAGAAATTAGAAGCTTTTTGGGACTTGCAGGATACTATCGCAGATTTATTGAGAATTTCTCCAAGATTGCAAGATCCATGACCAACTTGCTGAAGAAAGAGAACAAGTTTATATGGACTCCTGAATGTGAGAAGAGTTTTCAGACCTTGAAGGAGAAGCTCACTACTACACCTGTACTAGCCCTGCCCGATATTCACAAGGATTTTATTGTATATTGTGATGCCTCTCGGCAAGGTTTGGGCTGTGTACTAATGCAAGAAGGAAGAGTGATAGCTTATGCCTCAAGACAGTTGAAGGAGCATGAGCAGCGATACCCGACTCATGACCTAGAACTTGCAGCCGTGGTACATGCACTCAAGATTTGGAGACACTACTGATAAGCAACAAGTGTGACATCTACACTGACCACAAGAGCCTGAAGTACTTTTTCACACAGGAAGATCTGAATATGAGGCAACGCAGATGGCTGGAGCTCATCAAGGACTATGATCTTGAGATACATTATCACCCAGGAAAGGCTAATGTTGTCGCTGATGCACTTAGCCGCAAAAGCTACTGCCATACCCTCATCCCCAACTCTATGCCACCTGAGCTCAGGAGAGAGTTCGACGCATTCCAGCTCGAGGTAGTCTCCTATGGCATGCTAAATGAGCTTCGCGTCGAGTACAATCTCACCTCACGAATCCGTGAAGCACAAAAGAACTGTCCTGAGATAGACTATATCCGTGGTTTGATGAAGCTGGGAAGAGGCCCTGAATACCGAGAAGATGAGCAGGGAACTGTATGGTACAAAGATAGAATCTGTGTACCGACGGATTCAGCGATACGAGAAGAGATTCTGTCAGAAGGCCATGACTCCAAATATTGCATTCACCCAGGGTCAGCCAAGATGTACCATGATCTAAGGAAGCACTTCTGGTGGGAGAATATGAAGACAGACATTGCAGGGCATGTAGCCCGATGTGATACATGCAATAGAATCAAGGCCGAACATCAGAGACCAGCAGGGTTGCTACAACCAGTTGAGATACCAGAATGGAAGTGGGAGTGCATATCCATGGACTTCATAATAGGACTGCCCCGATCCGAGCATGGATATGATTCTATATGGGTAATAGTGGACCGTCTAACCAAAGTTGCACATTTTATACCGGTCAAAAGGAAGTATAGAGTTGAAAAGCTAGCAGATCTATACGTATCAAACATTTTGAAGTTACATGGGGCGCCTCTGAGTATTATATCTGACCGAGGCTCACAGTTCGTATCACAGTTCTGGAAATCCTTGCACAAGTCCATAGGGACCAAGCTCGACTATAGCACAGCATACCACCCGCAAACAGACGGGCAAACAGAAAGAGTGAACCAGATTCTCGAGGACATGTTACGTGCTTGTGTATTGAGGTACAAGGAAGGATGGGAGAGCTGTCTACCCCACGCCGAGTTCTCATACAACAACAGCTATCAAACAAGCCTCAAGATGTCACCGTTTGAAGCATTGTATGGGAGACCCTGTAGGACCCCACTAATGTGGTCAGAACCAGGTGAGAGGACATTCTTCGGTCCTGCTAAGATTGTGGAAGCAGAAGAAGGTGTTGCCCAAGTAAGAGAGAATTTGAGGATTGCACAGAGTAGGCAAAAGAGCTATGCAGATAGAAGACGTAGAGGGCTTGAGTTCAAGGTTGGGGATTATGTCTACCTCAAGGTATCTCCACTTCGTGGCACTGTCAGATTCCACGTAAAAGGGAAATTGGCACCAAGATATGTTGGGCCATACAAGATCTGTAAAAGGGTTGGAAAGCTTGCTTACAAGCTGGAACTATCGGAGGAATTATCTGGAGTACACCCCGTGTTCCATGTCTCGCAATTAAGGAAGTGTTTGAAGCTTCCCGAGGAGCAAGTTCCTACAGATGCATTAGACCTGCAAGACACACTTGAATACAAGGAACATCCGATCAAGATCTTGGCACGGGATACCAAAGAGACGCGAAACAAAACCATTCCGATGTGCAAGGTACAGTGGAGCAATCACACTGAAAGGGAAGCTACGTGGGAGAAAGAATCGGACTTGCGGATTATGTTTCCTTACCTCTTCGATGGGTACGTTAACTCTGAATCTCGAGGTCGAGATCCTAATGAGGGGGGAGGACTGTAACAACCCTAAAAATCCACACAATCTAAAAATCCCAACCAATTAAAATTTTTCATTTATTTATTGTGAAAACCCATTTTTCTTGTGCAAGCATATAGGTTTCATTATGAAATTGGTAAATAAAGGAGTGTAGTTTGCATTTTAATTCCATTCACATAGAATAATAACTTATGCATTACATTTGGGATTTATTGCAATTTATATTTGTATTTACTCAATATTTAAAATGGGCAATATATGTATATATACACTAAACTGAAAATAAAAAAAAGAGAAAGAGAGTTCGGCCTGCAAGCCAGCCCGAGCCCGCCCGACCTTCCTCTCCTCATCTCACCGCGCGCGGCCCACGTCGCGGCTCGGCAGCGCACGCGCGCGACCGGCACACACGCGCTCGCGCTCGCGCTCGCTGCCAACCCGGCCCCGCCTGTCAGCCACTCTCGCCTCCACTGTTCTTCTTCCTCACGAAGGCGACGCGCCAGCCGGGGGTGTCGCGCGAATGGCGTGACCCCGGTCCCACAGCCGACAGCATGGCAGAGCCCTGGACCCCGCTGTTCCCCTCCTGTCCCCTCCTTTCTTGGCCCGCCAAGCGAACCCGCGCCATCCGGAGCCCTAGATCCACTCGAGCCACGGCCCTTCGATCGGCCGAGCGCAATCGAGACCGTTCGCCATTGGAGCTGGCCAAGCTCGCCTATAAATTGGAGCACCCCGAAGCCCTACCCTCATTTCCCCTCGCCGCCACCGCAGCACAGACCGGCACACCGCACCAAGCCGAGAGAGAGAGCGTAGGAGAAGGGCGGAGCAGGGGAGGAGAAGCTGCCGGAGCGCCGCCGCCGCGGAGCACGCCGGAGCCGGACACGGAGGAGAAGCCGAGCTGCGGACGAGGAGCGGCACGGCACTGCGATCGCTCTGCACGGCTCCGACTCGCCACTGCACCGCCATCCTAGCTTCACCGACACCACGGTGAGCCATCGCACGCCATGACCGAACCTTGCCCTGCTTTTGCCATGGCGTTCCACCCTCGGGACGCGCAGGCACGAGCCTATACCGGCTCGGGAAGATCACCTGCACCATGCACTCACTCGACCAGCCAAAACCCCCGGACTACAAGCTTGCTAGACCGAGAACGCAGCACGACGCGTTCTCGGCGGAGTGCGCTCACCACCGACGCGTTCCGACGCCGAATCACCCGTTCCGAGCAATCCGACTAGCACCCGTACAGGTTAGAACGTCGTGGAGCACCGCCACGACCCCCTTGAGCTAGCTACGCGGATCTAAGCGCTAGAGGAAGCCTGAATCGCCTTGGCCGCGTGCGCCGCGACCTTACCGGAGCGCCGCCGCGAGCCGTAGCCAAAAGAAGGTCATGCCATGGCTAAGTTCGCCACCAGAGTGTTGTATGCCTCTCTGGCCTCACCAATTTGACAAGACCGCATTCGATTGAACCAATACTTGGTCGTAGCCGCGATGCCGCTTTCCGCCGTCGTCGGCGACACGCCGCCGCCACAACCGAGCACCTTGGAAAGCTCGGTAGCCAAAATTGGTAGTTGGTATACCATCGCCTTGGACCCTGGACGCGTATACATCTCCTAGAAGACCTCCTTAACCCCGCCGGAACCTCACCGTCGCGACGACATCGCCGCCGACAGGTTCCGCCTCGCCTAAGATCCGTTCCGAGTACCCCCGGTCGCCTCGCGCTGCGGAGAAAGGCCGCCGAGGTTCGCCAAGTCTGCCTCGGCACCGCCGCTAGAAAGCCGAGCCCTGCCTTGCCGAAATATGGCCATCGCCGCCCTGTCATCGTCCGCCGCACCGGAGAGACACCGCCGCCTTGAACAGACGCCCTGGAACCCTGCTAGCACCGAATCTCCGATTCGCCCGAGCCTCCCCAGGAGAGCTCGGGAGAGCAGCCCCTTCGGCGCCCAAATTTCCGATTCGCCCGAGCCTCCCCAGGAGAGCTCGGGAGAGCAGCCCCTTCGGCGCCCAAATCTCCGATTCGCCCGAGCCTCCCCAGGAGAGCTCGGGAGAGCAGCCCCCTCGGGCGCCCAAATGTCCGATTCGCCCGAGCCTCCGCAGGAGACCTCGGGAGAACGGCACCCTCGGGCGCACCAAATGTCCGATTCGCCCGAGCCTCCGCAGGAGACCTCGGGAGAACGGCACCCTCGGCACCCAAATGTCCGATTCGCCCGAGCCTCCGCAGGAGACCTCGGGAGAACGGCACCCTCGGGCACCCAAATTTCCGATTCGCCCGAGCCTCCGCGGGAGACCTCGGGAGAACGGCACCCTCGGGCGCACCAAATCTCCGATTCGCCCGAGCCTCCCCGGAAGAGCTCGGGAGAGCGGCACCCTCGGCGCCCCGAATCTCCGATTCGCCCAAGCCCCGCCGAGCTAAACCGAGCTACACCGAGCTCCGCCGAGATACCCCCAACCACAGCCGAGCTACCCCCGACCACCGCCGAGCTCCGCCGAGATACCCCCAACCACAGCCGAGCTACCACCGACCACCGCCGAGCCACGCCGAGCTACGCCAACTCCGGCAACTCTCTGGGAACCAGCATCGAACACCTGGACGACCATCGGGTCTGTGTTCTGTTGAGGCGCCACATGCCGCACTACTGGACCCGCGCGCCACATCCCGAGCTGCCCCTGATTAACCGACCAGTTTTCCCATTTTTAGAAAATAGGATAATCTTCGGAAATTCATAACTTATTCATACGATGACCAAAAATTGCGCACCATATATCAAAATTCTCAGGAAAATGAGATCTACAATCTAAGACTATGTTTGTGTGCATTTGGCTCTTTATTTTATTGGATTTTTCTGAAATACTCTATAGGAGTCGCTGACGCGACTATTTCGTGTTCGATTTCAGAGCCGGAGGAGGATCTGACTAAGGAAGACGACCACGAGTACTTCCAAGAGCTAGGAGACGACTACGAAGGTGCCACGTCCCACCAAATCCTTAGATCCTATTACGCATTGCAAATGACATTGTTGCTATTGCTTTATGATTATGTATGGATTGGTTGCATGGTAGTATATTTGAATTACCTGCCTTGATAAGACTTTACCCTGCTATCCGCTGTTAGGTTAGCTGCTGCTTAATTTACTGTTACTCTTCCACTACTTTCTTCTTGCTATATGCTATGTGGTGGAATTGGGACGGTGTATAACTGATTATAACCACTGGGAGAGAGTGCTGCGTGCGTCTTGGGTGCGTGGTAAGGGTTGATGTCGACCAAGTGGGATGTGAGACGAGCCCATGGGGCAAGTCGTGCCGGGGGTGCAACCTGGGCATCCCCAAGCGAGATACCTGTGGCGGGTAAAGTTGTTGAGGAGGTTCCGGGTGGGATAGCCTTGGTGGTTTGAAGCCCGTGGACGGAGGTGCTGTGATGGCACGGGGAGAGTATCCCCTAAGTGGAAGATGCCTGCTTGGTCAAACCTAGGATGGACTAGTTTCAGGTTCATGGGAATCCTTTTCTACTCACTCGCTTCTGATGGGCGGGAGACGGCTGGACTACTTGGTAGGACGGTGCCACTACTGCTAGGTTGAAAGGTGATAAGGGTGGGCGGAGACGGTCGATGGGTTCCCGTTCCGTCCTAGATGCACAGTACCACTGGATGGGCCCGGTACTGTGTCTCCCAGTCTCAGCATAACGGTGTAGGATCCGGAATATCCCAGGGCTGAGTGGTAGGGTGGCATCGACCTAGGCAAGCAAGCACCCGGAATTCTGCCTAGGTGTTTGCGCAACACCTATGATGGCTAATCTTGTGGGTAGTGAAACCTCTGCAGAGTGTACGGTTGATCGATCGATACATATGCCAACCTGTTGGCTATGGACCTTTCCTGTGAAGCTTCTACTAGTGTAGTGAGTGTTCTCTTCTCCCCCTGAATGACATTTTTCCGGCAGTGTACCCGTTGTGGTAGTGTGCCGCTGAGATAGGCCCGAGAGGGAGTTGGGCCTGTCGAATGAGAGTGAGGTGTGGGTAAGTGAGGTGTGGTGATGGGAAAAGGGATGATGGTGTTAACTGGTGATAAAACTTGACTAATTAAAACATTGATTACAGCTGCATAGGAAAACCTCAGCCTATAGGTCTGCTTGTATAGCCTTGCATCCACTTTCCACAAAGCAAATGCTGCATAGGTGGGCTCCGTGGCCAGTACAAATCGTACTGATAAATTTGCTGTCAGGTGACGAGAATGAGTACGACTTCGAGGGAGATGATGACGAGGAATAGGGTCACGTGCTACACTCAAGTTGGCCGTGAAGGATGAATCGCTTCCGCATCTTCTAAAGCTTCTCTGAATGTTGATTCCGCCAGTGTGGCGATGTAATAAATGTTTATGTAAGACTTAATTATCGTTGTATGGATCCTGGTGTCAACTGAGATATGGGTAATTTCATGGATTGTCCCAAGCAATCTGTTGAATTACAATTCGAGCCTGTGGATTTCCCTTCGTGGAAATCGAGGTCGTTTCACCTAGACATTCAGAACAAATGCTTACTAAGTAAGTGGTTGTTTAGACTAATCAATGAGGACAAGTTGTGGCAAAGTATTCTTCGTAAGAAGTACTTATCGGGAAAACAGTGTCTCAAACAAAGCATAAGCCGGGTGACTCTCACTTTTGGTCCGGTCTTATGAAAGTAAAAAATGATTTCCTAAACGGGGGAGTGTTCAAAGTACAGAATGGAAAGAATATTAGGTTCTGGGAGGACGTGTGGGCAAGAGAGAAACCGTTTAGGGACATTTACCCTAACCTCTACAGACTAGTGAGAAGGAAGGATGCTACAGTGGCTAGCGTCCTAGGGACGGTACCACTCAACGTCTCGTTCAGGCGAGGTTTGGTTCATGATAAGTTAGCCTCCTGGACTGACCTGGTATCCAAGGTAGTCCTGATTCAGTTGACAAACAGAAGTGATGGTTTCTATTGGAATGCAAACCTGAAGGGTAAATTCTCTATAGGGTCAATGTATAATTTATTAATTAATCACAATGTGTTTCCGGATAAATCTCCACTCTGGAAATTGAAATTACCATTGAACATTAAAGTTTTCCTATGGTTTCTAAGAAAAGGTGTCACGCTAACTAAAGATAACTTGGCAAAGCGGAATTGGCAAGGAAGCACTAAGTGCTGTTCTTGTAGCCAAGAGAAATCCATCCAACATCTCTTTTTGAATGTTATCTGGCTAGATTCATTTGGAATTTTTTATTTATTACTTTCGGAATTCAACCTCCCTCTAGTATGTCGGATTTATTTGGAGATTGGTAATCTGCTTTAAACGCCAAGTTTAGATCTTTTGTCATGCTAGGAGTGGCAGCACTTTGCTAGTGTATTTGGTAGAATAGAAATGAGATGATGTTCAATAGAACAAATTCTCAATTGTGTAGGTAATTTTCAGGATGACGTACTGTATCCGGCAGTGGTCCCTGTTGTATGATGAGAAGGACAGACCAATATTCAGGAGTGGATGCAGGAAGATAAAAATCTGTATTATGGAGGCTTTTGCGAAATTTGGTTGGAGCTCGCGTAATTGAATTGAAGCTTAGTTCTAGTTCTTTTTCTGGTCGGGCTTTGGTGTTGGCGGGGTGACCCGGTTCTTTGAGACTTTTTTAGTTTGTGGACGTTTCTGTATGTGGCCTTATGGCTTGGGTTTGTATTTGTGCTGCAGCTGTGTACCGTCTTCGGATGGTAGAGGCTGGAACAATGTTCCTTTATTAAAAAAAACAATCATATGCGTATAGTAGTGCAAAGCGTGATTATATTGTTTGTATTTACTCGAAAAATATATAGCAATTACGCTTCTCACTGGAGTCAGGACTCAGGGGTCAGTGTTTAACTGGTAATCACTATGCGTGTTTCCTAGATAGAAAATCAGATAGTTCTGTCTAATTTGTGTTGTACTTATTATCACTAAATGGTACTCCCTCTATTCTAAATTACAGTATCAGACATTTTGTTTTTTCTATATGCCTAGTATTTGCTATGTTTTTAAATATACACTCGGTCTAGACGATATACGGTAACGTCTTACAATTTAAAATGGAGAGTAGGTGTTAAACTAAGTATTAGACAAAGCAAGTAACTAGTGGGTAGCGAAAAGTTTCCGATTTTAACATACTAGTAAATAGTAAAGAGATATACGTTTTCTCGAACAACAACTTGTCAGGGAATAATGTGTGGGTAGACATGTATGACATGACCATCGTACCTTGGCTTTCCCAGAAGCTCCACTCATGGTAGTCGGATGCATACATTTCTCATTTAACTTTTTTCAATGTGAGAAGTGAGAGGTCATAGTAGACATACATGCATGTCAATGTTAAACAAGAAACCGAAGAAAAAATATATCATATATGTGCGCAATGGTCTCAAAAAGGAAATTTAGCCTTTTCACGTCAACATCTGGATATTATGGTAATTGACTGGTGGTGGTAATAGAATCCTCCATCACATGAACCTGTGCACAAGTTTGCCACTGTCTAGTAGTACACACGTAGGAGTAGCACACAATGACGATCAGCTGGCGTATATATCGTGCAGACTGTGGGGCTGTCCAGTTGGGTTGGAGCAGCTAGCACAGTCTTTGTGCAGGAAGAGCGAGGGGAAGAATTTATTGTAGCTTCTCCTAGTAATAATAATGAATTGAAATCAGGAACTGAGGCAGAGAGCGAGACATGATCTCACCAAAAATTCTGCCCCCTACTCCCTGACTCATCCTGTCTCGAGCCTGCCTGTCCGCGCCACCCCGTCTGATCTTCGCCCCCCTCCCTGCCGACCCTGCAATCCTGCATCATCCTATCAATCTATCTACAGCAGGCTATTGCCGGCGGTCTCTCTGTCTACACTTCACCCACACAAAAATAAAATTAAAAAGACGGGATCAGAAAATTGGAGAAGAGACATGATCTTCCTTCTCCTCAGCTCTCAATTTATATGGTAGTACTATGAGTAGTAAGCTCATGTCCCTGTCAAGGTGTAGGTAAGATCGAAGGAGTACTACTAGTAGAACCATAATTATCTCACCTTTTGGTAGAGGTCCTAATCTTTTTTCCCTCCTCCGAGATCTTTCTTTTCCTCCCTCCTCCCCCCTTGTCCAGTCCAGTGTCTCGTAAGCTTAGCTAGCTGCACGGAGAGAGATTGCCGAGATAAGATCTGCACTGCCGGCCTCTTTTGCTTGTCACTTTCACAAAAGAGAGGCCGGCCGGCTGCATGCACCCAGGCCACCAGCGCGCGCAGGAGAGCTGCTATTAAGCAGCTGCTTGCTTGGTGTGGTTCTCTATCTGCCTCCTGCTCCTGCGGACGGACGGAGTCGTTGTGCTTGTGGACGGTGTGGGGTTGGTTCCCAACTTCCTTCCTTCTCCTTCCGTCCATATGGCCATTAAATCTTTTTCGTCGACATGGGCAGCAGCCGAGTGAGCTTTGGCGCGGGGGAATAATCGCATCGCATGCAGCTGAAACAGTTCGGTCTCTTTACTAATTCTTAGGTGATTAATTAGTTTAGTTTTTCTATTTTGATTGGATTCCTAGCTAGTAGCTTGTTCTTTCTTCATATTATTTCCGGCTGTAGAGAGTGCGCAAGTGAGCTGGTTCAAGCTGGAGGAGGACAAGAATCAGTTGTCCAAGGGCTTGGACCCTTGGAGCAACAACCCTACCGCCGCCACGGCCAGCACCCTGCACTACCTGCTCCAGGAGAAGGAGAGAGCGCAGGCGCAGGAGCAGCTCCAGATCTACCACCAGCAAGGCTTCAGCTACCTCCAGCACCACCGGAGGCAGCAGCAGCAGGCGAGCAGGGCCAGCGGCGGCGGCGATGGTGGCGTCAGCAGTGGCGAGTCGACGCCCGTGGACGCCCTGGCGACCGCATTCGGGAGCGGCCGCATCGTGCGCTCCGCCGCCGGGCGCAAGGACCGCCACAGCAAGGTCTGCACCGCGCGCGGGCTGCGCGACCGCCGCGTCCGCCTCGCCGCGCACACGGCCATCCGGTTCTACGACGTGCAGGACCGGCTGGGCTACGACCGCCCCAGCAAGGCCGTCGACTGGCTCATCCGCAACGCTAAGGCCGCCATCGACGAGCTCCCGCCCGACCGGGCAGATCAGCAGGGGCATCAGCAGACTCCCACGGAGGCAGCAGATGCCACCGCTGAGCAGGCCGAGCAGGTGACCTCGACGTCGTCCTACGGGTTCGGCAACCCCGGCGGCGCCATCAGCGGTGTGGCCGCCGCCTCGTTCATGCCACATTCTGTCGGCGGCGCCGATGGCGTCGCCGGCTCCGGCTCTGGCTCCGGCAACGTCAAGTCTTTGTTCCCCTCGTCGTCGACAGCCAGCACCACCCCTACCCAGAACGAGTACAGGGGCTCCCCGCCGGACCTCCTGTCGCGCACGACCAGCAGCCGCCACCACCAGCCGCAGGAGCTTTGCCTCACTCTCCAGTCTGCTAACAACAACCAGCATCAGCACCAGATCTTCAGCCAGCATGTGTCCCCGAGCCACCACGGTATGATCTCTGGCGCGGGCGGTTGGCCGGAGCACGGCCAGAGAATTCCGTCGTGGCATGCTTCGGAGAGCAGCGGCGCGGGAGACGGCGGCCGCGGCGCCGCCGGTAATAATGGCGACAGCTACATGTTCGGCGTGCCGCCACGGCAAGGGTTAGAGCACCACCAGCACCAGGGCCAGCTCTTCTCCCAGCAAGGGGAACCCCTTCAGTCCAGTGGCGGCTGGCCGTCTGCCCGCGCTTGGCTCGACCCTCTCGCCGCGATCCACCAGCCGTCGACGATGGCTGGGCAGCAGGTCGGCTTCAGCCATCTGGTTGGTGCTGGCGGCGGGTTCATGGGGTTCCTCGCGCCGGCGGCGGCGGCCCAGCGGCTCCAGGGCGAGGAGGAGCAAGGAAGCGAAGCAATGAGAGAGTGATGAACGTGCTTAGCTATGAGGTAATGTGAGGGTGTGCGAGCTTAACACACACAGCTTTGCTAGCTCTTCATTGATCTGTGTCGTCAGCTGTATGTCATTTCATGTAGGAGTTTGTTTAGGTGATGGAATTCCGCGTTATTAGTTAATCATTAGCTGCTGCTGCCATGCATATTCAATCATGTCTGTATAACTAAGGTTTAATCAAGTCGCGTTCGTTCCCTCGGAACTAGACAGCCGCTAGCTAGTTTACTGTTGCATTAGTTGCCACTACTGCTACTTCTTTCTTCTCTGTTTTATTCCATTTTTTTTTATTCCAGTTTCATGATTCTCAACGTGGACAAGATGTGGTGACGATGGGATAGACGAGACGATGTGATCTCGATGGGCCGGTTTCCCCCTCTGGTCCTTTTAATGTTTCTCTTCTCACCCTCGTTATTCTAAGGAAGATTCCGGGTGGCCTTTATTAGCCACAAATCGAAGGTTGTCGCCCCTAGCTAGATCCTGATTCCATAAAGCAAGCAGGCAGCTGATGCAATTGCAGCCTCCAATAATGATAATGTCGTAGGCCGGCGATGGCAGGGGGCAGGAAGAAGAAAGCGGCGCGGCGGCAAAAGGGATCGAGCAAACTAAATAAAGAACACGAGCCGGCAGGGGCAGGGGCAGCCGAATTTAAAATCAGTTTAGTCCGTCCCCTGTAGCAGTTAGGAGTGCAAGTGCTGTGCTGTTTGCTTCTGATGATGTCTCCTCTCCTCTCCATGCCGATAGATAATTGATAGGGGGCCGGGCGCAGGGCAGGAGGAGGCAGGAGGCGGCGGTGGGGATCGATCTGAGGACTGCGGCGGCCGCTCGATGCACTGCACTGCACTGCACTGCATTGCATGCCTCTATTATTGGAAGGGAAGTGAGTGAGGTATCTTTGCCTTGCCCCTCCTCGCACTTTCCTCTTTCCTTTGCTTTCACTGTGTGGGGGTATCTTTTCGCTCACCAGAGACTGTGAATCTTCTGAAAATTGCATGTATGGCATGCCGTACAGGCGCCCCCCCTGACATTTGCATGAAAGGGGCGCTGGGACAATAGCATGCATATCAACGTCCTGCTAATTTGGCAGTGCCTCGGGGGCAGACAGAGCTCGCCGTCGCCGGTGTCCGTTTCTGGTTGTTTTTAGCCCTAGTAGGGACTTGCTGCTTTGCATGTCAGCCTCCATATTCCTCTGAATTTCTTTGCCAGTTCATGGAAGCCGCATATCTTCTTGCTCATTCCCATGCGTCAATCTGTCACTGACCTATGGAAAAAAAAATATATAACTGCCATGGACCTCACAACAACCGAATGGTAGTTAACCTCCATTAGTTTTCTTTTTACCAAAGTCAGTAGAGGAAACCCCCAATTTATTTTTACTCAGGTGCTCTAACCACTAGGTTTAGAGAACCTTTCTTAATAACCCCATCAGTCCACATTAGGACAATGTATATATAGGCTATCTTCGGCCGGCGGAGAACACAACGCGCTTCATAAGATCCGAATTCTTCTCAAAGTTTTTATTTTATTTTGTTTTGTTTGTGTTTTCTTTTTCATTTTTGGTTGCGCACGCTAGCTGTTTTCCTGCTGCTATGCAGACTTGCAGGACGTTAGAGAAAAAGCTGCCATTAGAGAAAAAGCATGGCTGTAGTCGTTTGCCAGTATCATCTCTTTCCCCCAGCCTCTCTCTTCAGCTTGCTCAGAAGACACCGAACATGGTAGATAAAAGTATGGCACACAATGATTGCCGGCTCTCTTCCCCATTTGAAGATGCTGAGGATAGGTCACTTTCTACTGCCACAGAGCAGATCCTCAGCCGCCAGCTACGCCACTCTCTTTTGCTTATATAGTGCTCGCAGACCGTTGTACTTTGTCGTTCTAGCCTGCACAGTAAGAAAAATAAAATAAAAGGCATGCATGCTTATCACTGCAAGTCTGAAACAACTACTACGCCCAAGTCGCCAACACACAAGAGGCCTGCTGGCTCCTGGTATTTTTTGAGACCGTGCCAAGCACGTTTTTCATTAAGTAGAGAGAGTGCAGCAAAGTACAAAGCCCAAAACAAAGAAGCGGGTGGTAGCAAGCGTTACCAACCACGTACCCACACACCCCACACAAGAGGCCTGCTAGCTCCTGGTATGGAAGTGAAAGACAGCGCAATACCCTTTTATAAAGTTTTAAGGGATACTTGCAAATTTAGACCAAATGTTACAATTACATATTTAAGATCCTGTTTAGTTAACATCATAAAAAAATTATACACATCATGTCAGATGTTTGAACACATGCATAAAATATTAAATATAGACGAAAAATAACTAATTATACATATTGTGTGTAAATTACGAGACGAATCTTTAAACCTAATTAGTCTACGATTTGATAATGTTGTGCTACAGTAAATATTTGCTAATGATAGATTAATTAGGTTTAATAAATTAGTTTTGCGATTTACAAGCAATTTATGTAATTACTTTTTTATCAGTGTCTAAAAAACTCTTCCAATATCCTATAAAACAATCTATGTGACACGCAAAATTTTACACCCCGGATTTAAATACCCACCTTATTATATTAGTTTCTGGATATTTAGTTTCTTGTTATGCTATTATAGATATATGTATCGAAAAAGATAAAACATCTTAGAATTTGGAATGGAGTACATATGTGATGTAATGCAACTAATACAATTTGTCGTGTACGGGTTGATTAATGAAGATGAGTACTCCACTACAGTTATTAGCTTGTGACATGCGTTATCTTAGTCTAAATATATATAGAAATGGAAATATGGTGTCACCAGACAAATGCAATCACCCCTTATTTGGCATGCATAACTTTCATATCATCTATTAAAACTGCAATGTATTAATTAGTAAAGTATAAAATCATCATCATATATAACTGCTTCTGCAGTCTGTATGATTCGACAATGGTAGCTTACATATGAATAATTATTAGTGCTTTCTGAACACCGTGACAGTGCTGTCAAACATTAGCAGAATGTGTGTGTTGGGGTGTGTGGGGGTGGGGTGGCTGGTCTATCACTGCCTCAATGGTACTGCTACAGTTCTAGATCTATGGAACTGCATTGTATATACTCTACAACTCAAGTACATCCACACATCTTATCTATTTATCAGCTTTCATATGTGATTTCAAACCGATGCATTGTAAGGTCGCACCAGACGGTTAAATTTGACTTTTAGGAGTGTTTTTGAAACCGCTAGTACACCATAGATTGTAGAGATGGGATATTTTCAGAGAGTTTAAAACTGCCTATTGAAATTAATTTTAAAATACGGTTTTATTAAGTCAATCACATCTGAACACTACCCAGAACCATGGGTCATTACTGAGTCGAAGCCCGGGATCACTAGGTAATCGATAGTGATGGACTTCCCTATCCTTATTGATATTGGAACGAGGTAGTGATAGGAACGAAGATATCACCGTGGGTGAGGCACACCCATCAATGATAGGATGAGGGTCAGTGCTAGGCTAGTTGCTTCAACCCGGTAGTGACCTTTATTTACCAAATTTTGTTGGTATATTTATAGAGTAAAATACGCTGTGGGTCCTTTAACTTTTGCCCACTTCTTATCTAGGTTCATGAAATTTTTTTTGCTCATCTGGATTCATGAACTTTTCTCCACTTCTCATTTAGGTCCAAGTACTTTTTCTTCGCTCATTTGGGTCCATGAACTTTTTTCCACTTTACACCTAGGTCCATAGCAGGCCACATAAGACTCTACTTCCTACGTGGCCATTGATGTGGCACTAAAATGTGACACGCTTTATTTTAAAAAATTTATTATAGTTGTACATCTATATGTTTTTATGTTTAATTCATAATAAATAGTTGGTGTACCAAACATTTAATTTGAAGTTGAGATTTTTATGGTGATGGATGATAACAAAACATGGCCAGTATAAAAATATTACATACCTAAAATTAGTAAATTAATTACTACCATAAAAATAAGTTTTAATTGTAACAAAGCATGTGATGCAAAGATAAATCTAAAGCTCAGGAGCACAGGAGCTGCAGTTATGAATTAAACACAGGAGCACATAGATTTACATAGATCTACAGCTATATAAAAAACTTTAAATTAAAGCATATCATATTATATATCTATTGCATAGATCTATTCATGTTAAGTCTAGCAAAACTAGATTTTCCTTTTTACGATTTTTCCATGATTTTAAACAATTTTTCAAGGTTTCAGCCAATTTATGAAATTAAAAAAAAGAGCACATGGTGCCACATCAGCGGCCACGTAGACAACAGAGTCTTATGTGGTCTGCTGTGAACCTAGATGAGAAGTGAAAAAAAGTTTATGGACCCAGATGAGCGAAGAAAAAGTACCAGGACCTAGATGAGAAGTGGAGAAAAGTTCATGGATCCAGATGAGCGAAAAAAAAGTTCATGAGCCTAGATGAGAAGTGGGCAAAAGTTTAAGGACCCACAGCGCATTTTACTCTTATTATTACGTTTAAATAGAGGTGCAATTACTATATAATAACTATATTTGATATTATTAATGAATCACATACATCTCAATGCCATCAAGAGTATACTATGGGTGTCCCTCAAAAAAAAAAAAGAGTATACTATGGGTGCATTTAGTTCAAGGACAAAGTTGAATATGTGACATGGTGTATCCATGGATTTCTTGGTTTGGTTATCCATGCATGTTGTATGTTTGTTTGAATAGATGGGACGACTTATTTTTTTGTTTGGTTGGATGAATATTTGTTGAATGAGACGATTCATTTTTCTATTTAGTTGGATGGACCAGGATAGCCATGCTGATTATATGTTATATGGGACCAACTTGCCATTTATTTAGTTTTTTGCCAAAAACATAATCATGCAAGATCTTATTTTCTAGAAGTAGATAAAATAGATACAAGGGTGTGTATTTATATCACATATCATAAAAATGTTTTAGGAAACTAGATCATTTCAAGGTTGCATGCAGTAATCTTTTTGCTGCCACGTGAGGATGAACCACCACAACATGCACAATGGATGAGGTTGACTGCAAGTTTTTTAGTGGCAGCTTCATTGTTAAGGTCATTATCGTATTGCCGTAGTAAGGTCTCCTCTAACAAATTATAGAAGAAATCAATCACATGTGAGATAGAAATAATACCCTAATCAATCAAGGCATGTATTTCCTATCTAAAAGATTGTTCTTTTGTTTGTTCTCCTTCTATTTTACACTCCCCCTATCTCAAATTATAAGTCGCTTATTAGTGTTTTGAATTAGCACCAACTTTTGAATTTAGGATTGCGTGTTTCGGAGCTCAGATGGTGTGCAAAGAGAACACGAGGATATATACTGGTTCAGGCGGAACGTCCCTACATCCAGTTGCGAGTGGATCATGTTAATTTGCACCAAGTTTGTAGTAGGGGTTACAGACTACTCCCTCCGTCCCAAAATAGATGACGCTATGGGAAACGTGCGGGTCAAACTTTCTCAACTTTGACTAGATTTATAGAAAATATGTGCAATATTTTTATTTCCAAATAAATTTGTTAAAAAAAACTAGATTTAAAGATCTTTCCAATGATACTAGTTGTGTATGCTCGATATTAATACTTTTTAAGATAAAATTAGTCAAAGTTGAAAAAAGCTGACTTCCCGAGAAGCAAGAATGATATCTATTTTGGGACGGAGGGAGTAGGTCGAGAGAGGGAAGACTCCAAGTCTCTGGTGAGTTCGTGCGTGTATATGGCGTTGTGAGCAATCATTTTTTCTGTGTCTTGCATGGGCGCCCTGTCTCTCCTTTAATAGCTTAAGCCTTAAGGGAAGGGCAAGTTATAAATACCAAGGGTGGTGCATGGCGCAGAGCCATGATGGGAGAGAAGAAAGAGAAAAGCAATAAAATATGGGGTGCCTAGTCTCTGGCGTGGCATCATCCTCTTCGTCTTCCTCTTCCAGCGAGCGGGCCCTTCAGTCATGTTATAGCCATACGTGTGCATGACGAACCAGTCATAGATTCCTATACCGCTAGTACCATGACATGGTCAACAGGGCGAGTCACAGTTGACCTAACGCTATCCTTAGTTAGGCAGCATAGTGACCCCTGATGGGATGATGTAAGTGTCCTATAGGTGGGTCATGATGGTGCACTACTGGAAACTTGAAATTCTCTTACGGTGCACTACCGTCAGGGAAAATAAAAATATTTTCATGAAAATGTACGTATCGTCATAAAAAACAAAAATATCGCTACGAAATTTCTTACGGTACACTTACCGTCAGGGAAAATAAAAATACCGTCAGAGCTAGCATGATAGGGTAATTCCAGTTTTGCCTGACGTTGGTCAGGGAATTTCAAATTTTCAGCAGTGGTGGGTCACGTCGTAGTATGTTTGAGCTCCTGCTAGGAGCAGAGGCATGGGCCCACTTTCCCATACCAGAGTGAATGACTGTATCGCCATCCTCCTAGAATTTCGCCTGACTCCTCCAGGTGTATACTCTTGGTTCTACTGCATTTCTTATTCAGATCCCACAATCTACAGCCTGTTCTTTTGGCTGATTTTAAGCGCTGATTTCGGCTCGTGCTGATTTGTTGTGAGAGAAAAATACTGTTTCGTGGCTGAAAATAAGCGCTGATTGGTCAAAAGAACAGGCTGCTAGTTTTATTTATTTAGCACATGGCTTACTCCAACTGTCCACCAAAGTAACAAAGATCTAGCAATGTGTACGCAAAGGGCGGAGCCCGGCCGTCTGCCTGTCTAGCTCCTAGACGTTTTGGAACTCTGGTTTTATGTAAGGAAAATGTTTAGATATAATTTGTTAATGGTGAATATCAAAGGTCCACAAACAAGGCTGAATTTTTTTTAAAAAAAAGAAGGATGCCAAAACCTACGCCAAACGGTTGTATTTGTGCTATAATATGATTAATTCTACGTCTTCTTTTGTCAATTTGTTCATCATAAGTGCTGCCATTTTACGAGAAACTCTAATTACATTCGTGATGTCACCTTCATAATGTATTGCAATGTGTGTCTCTTCTTATATATTGCAGTGCTACTTATATATTCTATAGATAAACCGGATTCCATACAAGTGCCCATGGACAAGGAAACTGGGATTATAGAAAATGATGAAGATGGACGGAAGAAGTAAGCAGGAGATGATACCAAAGCTAGCTAGGCTATGTTTTGGGTAGTCTCTCCTGTTATGGCCGGCAATATGGAGAGATGCCGTTACGAGGGCTCGCCAAAAGGTGGCTTCTAGCAAGTCTGCAACCCGCGCGCAACGGCATCTCAGGAAAGGCCAGGCCTCTCTGCCTCTCTCTCTCTCTCTCTCTCTCTCTCTCCTTCCATTGCAACGGCATCTCGTCCGGCGGGAATCGCTTTGCCGGTCCTGCCGTCCACGTAGTGCGCACAGGCGCCACCGCCGTACGCGCGCCCATGCCGAGCACGTCGACGTCTCCTACAGCCTTTTTACGAGCACAGGGCCGGCCGATCCCCCGGTGGCTGCGCGCGCTTTCCATTCGATCGACCGGTGCGGCTGTCGCGCGCTGATGCTTTCGGTTTTCCAAGGAATACCCCGCATCTCCCCTTCGATCGATCGACGTATCTCGTGCTTCGGTTCGGCAGTAGCAGCAGCATCGGCGGTACCGCGCCGGTAAGGCTATCCGCACTCTTCCTCCTCTATATTTCTCCTCTAAAAAAATATTTTATCTTAATCAATAAGATTCTCTCTTTTATATCACTTTCTTCTACAGCCATCATTCTCTATATCTCATACTCTATATTAACTACCAACAACGGCCCTACTTGTCATTCTCTATAAATTTTATTTAAATATATCTACGTGAGACCTTGTTTTCAAGAATTTATTGAAACGAATTTAATGGTGCAATCGAAATTTAATTTGGTTTTTTTTTTGAGTTATAACATTTTTCATTTTGTTGAATGAGTAGGGCCCGCTCCCTGCATGCACGACTCTCTCCCGCTCGTGCGTCCTGCGCCTGCTCTGACTTCCGCACGATTGGTCACTGGCTGGTACCGGATGGACTGTATGCTGCTGGAAATACCGGACTACTGGCCCATAGCAGACCTGATACAGCATGCGCTGTAGAGCTCCTTCCGCAAAAACAATCCTCCACGATCCTTTTAGAAGATCCACTGCATATGGTCTAACCAGACTGGAAGGCTGCGTTCGGTTGAGGGTATAAGCGCTTATAAGCGCTTATTTTTTAGTACTTCAGCAGTATTTTTCTCTCACAAGATTTCAGCACTTCTACAGCATTTCAGCGCTTATCTACAGCACTTCAGCTTCACCGAACACAGCCGAAAAAATGCCCTGCTCCTTCGATGATTCTGCAGGGCTGCGAATCCCACTACGGCCAGCGCCGCAACGGCGCATGCAACGCACGTTGATATCGACGGATGCTGGCGCCACTTGTGTTGTGACCACTGGCGGCTCCGGCTATGTCATGTCTGTCTCCGTCTCCCATCGATCATGGGATGCTGCTGCCTGCTGCGCGTGACAAATCTTCAGACTTCAATCAATCAATAGCGAAGTGGCCTTGCCACCGTACGCGGCTCCAGATTCCCGCGAATGTTTTAGTGACCACAAAAAACCAACGCCATGGTGGGAGTCCGGCCCAGTTATTGGAGACTCCGTCCGGTTCTGGCCCAGTAAATCCTTTCGCACTCCCAACTCTGGTCCAGTGCTTCTTTCTAGAGGAAGCTATGGCCAATTGTGTGTGGTTTGGTTGGCACTAACTCTGGCCCATAGCACGTAATCACGACGAGATCTCACCACTCCGTACTTCTTTTTAGCTGCAGGCCCAAAATCGAGACGTGATTACGTGCAAGTTATTAGGCCGGCCTGGGCCAGCAAGACCATGATGGAGTGGTGAGATCTCGACATGTGTATATACCGGAACCTTAGCTTTGAAACACCGGCCTTGTGCTGGAACATGAATCTTAAGAGGGCAGCACGAGACTACGAGAGAACTACCAGAATCATTCCGTTTACACTATTTTACTAGTACTAGCAGTAAGTGATTGTCTGTAGAACGAAGAACAACTCTTGACAGGAACGACTCCAAACGGATAAGGGAAGGAGGGCCTTGTGTCCGTCCCTGTCGGTGCAGACTCGAGAA
This sequence comes from Eremochloa ophiuroides, assembly GCA_038502445.1. Taxonomy (NCBI): domain Eukaryota; kingdom Viridiplantae; phylum Streptophyta; class Magnoliopsida; order Poales; family Poaceae; genus Eremochloa; species Eremochloa ophiuroides. Next base: position 67,825,175 of record JAHLJS010000006.1, read on the forward strand.
AGCTGGAGGAAACTGGATATACTATACTGTGTGTCCAGAACAGGCGACAAGTGAGTGAGTGACAACTGGCCGGCCCTTATAGTTACGGACTCGGTTTTTGTACTGTAGTTACACCGGTCAGTGTCGTCGTCGATGGCGAGCAAGAGCAATCACCAGCACGACGGTGAGCCTTCAGTAGTGCCCGATCGACCGACCGGCTGCCGAGTGTCACGGCTTGTCACCACTCACCACGCAACAGTAGTGTTCGCAAGACGACTCTCCTCCCATCCATATCTGTCCACGGAGCTGCTCTGCAGTGCAGTTCCTCAGTGCTCGAAACCACCGTATCGTCGTATCGATCAGCATCGCGCGCATGGAGTGGAGTTGCTCCGCCCTCCCATGCCATGGCACCATCATCGGCGAACCCTTTCCGGCGCTTGTTGGACCTTTACCTCCGAGGCTAAGCAAGTTTATGGGCGCGCGATTCGCGTCGCAGTCCCGTCACGTCTCATCGAGTCGAGAGGGAAAGGAAAGAAAAAAAGAAAAGAAAAGGAAAAAATCAAGGAGAAGGGCGAAACGCCAATGGCCACGTCGAAATTTCAAATATACCCGCACGGCCGCACCGCTTTGCCCCACCACACACACATGACATGACAGACATATCAGAATCCAGCACTCTGTGCCGTGCACCGTGCTGCCTGCGCCTGCCCACTACGCACCGGCACCGCCCACGCCCAGGCAGGCAGGTCGGCCACGTCTGAAAACCTAAGCGCCTAAGCAAGCCACTAATTAAACAAACCCGTCGCAAATCACTGCTGCAGTGCGCCAGTGCCGCCTCCCTAAGCTTATAAGAGCATGCGCGGGGCTGCTGCTGCTAACCACGCCCACCAAACCGCGGCAGTGTTCTCATTCATTCTCACTCACCAACCAACCGAGCAACCAAACTTGGCTCGTCGTACCTGCGTCCTGCGACGACGACACGCCCGCCGAACTGTTGGAGCTAGGCAGATCGAGATCATCATGTCGACGACGATGAAGGCGAGCGACCCGGGGTCCGCGTGGTTCGGCAGCGGCGTCGCCCGGCGGGCACCGTCGGCGGCGGCGGGGATAGGCGGGCACAACGCGCGGCTCATCACCGCCGCGGTCGCCGCGTTCGTGTCCGTGCTCGGCCTCGCGCTCTTCCTCCACCTCTACGTCTGCCACGTCCGCCGCCGCAACCGGCGCCGCGCGGCCGCCGCCGCCGTGCTGCCGACGACCGCGGCGGCCGCCGCCGCGCCCGCGAAGTGCGGGCTGGATCCCGCGGCCATCGCGGCGCTGCCGACCGCCATCTACAGGGGCGACGAAGCCGGCGCCGCCGACGAGTGCACCATCTGCCTCGGCGCCGTGGAGCAAGGCGAGGTCGTGCGGGCGCTCCCGGCCTGCGGCCACGTCTTCCACGTCCCCTGCGTCGACACCTGGCTCGCGTCCAGCTCTTCGTGCCCGGTCTGCCGCGCCGAGGTGGAGCCGCCGCCGCCGACGGCGGCGCTGGGCGGCTCGGTTCGGTTCGTGCAGGAGAAGGTGCAGGACGCCGTGAAGGAGGAGGCCGGCAGCTGCAGCTCGACGCCCGAGCGCGGGATCGGTGCCTGCGCGTCGATCATGAAGATGCTGAGCAGGGAGAGGCCGGCGGCGCCGCGGAGGCCGCAGCCACAGGGCGCCTTCGCCGCCGACGCCGGGGACTTGGACGACTTGGAACGGCAGCAGTATGCTGTTGCCGTGACCGTGAATAATTAATCTTTTTTTTTTGAAAAAAAAGACGGCCTTTTTAGTTTGGTCGTTTTCCACAACATTTGTACATCCCGCACTTGCGTTAGTGCTGCAGCAGTACTAAGACAAGTCTGTGAGCTCTTAGCTTTTTTTGATGAATGTAAGGGCCCGTTTGAAAATAATGGATGGATGGTTCAAATCTCTACAATTTAGTTCAAATTTGATCTAGATACTTACATTTCTCCATTTGTCCACACTCAAGTTTGGATGAAGCTTCAAGTTTTACCCTACACCCATTGCAGGGGGTGTGGATAAAGCTATGTGGAATAGAGTTAAAGCAAAGTGGTCCATATGAGGATTAGACTATGTGTTGTATTTAGTTCCAATATGGGCCATAAGATGACTTTCCTAGGTGGCAACATTTTTTTACACATATTTGTAGACCCTAATGTAGACATTAAAAAAGAGTATAGACCATATAATGACAGGAAAAAACACTCACTCACCTTTTTCTTCCTCTTACTCCACCAATTGGCGCATCTGCATTTTTGTTACTTGATGTTGTCACTCAAAAAACCTCACTCCCTCTCAAGGATTGAGGTAATGAAAATAACATCTTTTCTTGCATGACTATCCTTTTCCTTTTATGAGATGTTGCAAAAGTCTAAATCAAGGTAGAACCTCTCCCATTCATTATTACTCCACCCATCCTTGCATAAATAGATTTCTAGAGCTGCCTTAAAGTATTTTTTTTCTAAATTTTGAACGAATTTCTAGAGAAAACAGATTTATGGCGTCGAATTAATATCATTATTAATACCATAGAATATAATTCCTAATGTGATCATTTTATGTCATAGATGTTGTTAATCTTTCCTATAAGGTTACTCAAACTTAAGATATGTTTTGAATTGAACGGATTCTAGTAATTGATTTATTTGTCGATGGAGTGAGTATATATTATAAGGCATTTTTCCTTGTAAAACACAATATAGAGGCTACAACTTTTACACACACAAATCAACGCACACATGAGCATACTACCCTCTATCAGAGTCTACTATGGAAGAGTAGGCGCAGTTAGGTCTTTAAATTCAAAAGATCATAGATACCTTACAGTTGAGGAGTATGTCTCACCTACCGTTGAAAAGAATACTCGTATTTAAAACAGACATAAAAGTATCAAACCTAAGGTTTGATCCTTGATGGATGTATCCAGGGTAAAATGCACCACATGCTCTGCTAAAGTACCCACGTATCATTTTCTTGTTCAAGTTCAGACTTTGACCAATGTTTGTATCTAATAATATGAGTTATATTTCAATTGCAAATCTGAAAGCTATATTGAGGAAAAGAACCTTCATTAGTCAATAGTTAGAAGACTTTGTGTAATCTCTTTGATTTTCTTTTTGACCTTCTTTGTTTCATAGCTCTTATACTTTTTTCCTTCTGTGGGACAAAATTGACACCATTGGATTTATATGGTTATGATCCTGTGAATTTAATGCAATATTATAGTTTAAATAAGATCGATTTTGCATATTCAAAGCATGTTCTATAAGACGGGCCATGTACATTTTGAACGCACGCATCTCTAAAAATTGCTTGTTTGCTAAAAGGAAGCTACAAGTTGCACGTGACGATGATGGTCACATACAATGTTCCTTACTCGCCCTGCTATAAAGCAGTGCTGTCATTTTTACAGAGATTAAAAAGAAAGAACAGTGGATGAACGTGATGCCGCATTCCGGATAAGCACTATAGACTATAGTAGTATATGGAAGCACCGGTGCTAGAAGCTGCGAATGCGCAAGTTGACCTTCTTCCAATTCATCTCCTTTTTCCGCGACCACGCACTGCTCTGCCGTCGTTCCCATATAACAGTAGTACTAGCACATACTCGCTCCGTCCCACAAATACTGTCATTTTAGACTTTTGAGAAACTATGTTTGACCGTCTATCTTATTCAAAAATTTTATACAAAATGCAAAATCAATTAATAAGTATTAAAGTATCTCTAATGATAAAACCGATGATAATAAAATAAATAATATTTATATAAAACTTTCAAATAAGACGAATGGTCAAACGTGATGTCTTAAAAGTCTAAAACGACGGTCTTTCCAGGACGAAGGGAGTACTGTATAATAGTAATATTAGCAGGGTGTGAATTGGTCAGTACAGGTCCTTGCTTCGTCAGAAATGCTCAAAGAAGTGTCCACACGAGTCAACACCACCACAGGCACAGGCAGAGCATGCAAGCGCCAGCTGCTGCCGGGGGTCAGCGTCAGAGAGGGAGGAAAACGTCGCGCGCGTCGCCGTCGCGCAAAGGTGAGGGACCCGCCGGTTTCTCTCCGCACTTGTTTACTTCAAGTCTTTGCATCTGCTGGAGAAAAAGCAGGCAGCCGGGAGTGGCCATCCGACGCAAAAGCTGCCTCCTCCACCTCGAAAGTTGCGGCCGGTGACTTGGAAAGTCGCCGGTGACGTCTCCGTACCGGGCCGAGAAAATTCGGTTAGATCGCCGGAGAGAAAAAAAAGTGACGGGAACGGGATTCCGGCCGGCGGACTGGACCCGCCGTGCGATCGAGCCCAGGCCCAGGGGTAGGTTGGATGGGACCCACCGACCGGACGATCAAGCATCCATTCGTGAACGATCGATCGTGAGAGAGCGATTCAGCTCGAGTTCCATATGGGCTACTGCAGCTAGCCTCGATCCGGTGGCTAATAATCTTGAATAAATATGCTTGATCTGCAGAGAAACGAGAGGCATCTCCGTGCTGCACCTGCACCGCGTCTGGGCGGAGAGCAAGATAAGCATGGCGATTTAGCGCCGTGATATTCAATTACGAGCGCTTTCTTTTGGTTTAGTAGTGGGGCAAGGTTTTTTTAGGTAGGGGAATCAGGGGAGCATGGAACCTCGCCGAACGTAAAAAAAAAAAAAAAGTTGTTTGTGCTCCGGCGCTGCAATCTGGACCAGTCGAGTCGAGGGCACTAAGCGCTCTGGATTAGCAGGAATAGATTCGGTTCGCCCATCATCGAAGATTGTAAGGATAAAAGCAAGATAAGGCAGGCTCACCAGCTTCATGCTTCGCATGATTAATAGCGCCCCTAGTGTAGAATCTAACCTTATTAGGCTAACACCAACAGGGCTTAATTAAGTGCAATGGCATCGCATCAGGACAAGCAGTCTGTACTATATCTTCTTTCCTCGCAAAAAAAAAGACAAGCAGTCTGTACAGTACAGACTATCAATCGGGCGTTTGTGTCACATCAGATGTTTAAACACGGGCATGTGTATAAAATATTAAATATAGATTAAAAAAATAGCTAATTATATAGATTGATTAAAAAAATAACTAATTATATAGATTTCAACTTTTTTGCGAGACGAAATTGTTTAACATACATAATTATTAATCTGATGCTACAGTAAATATGTTTTAATAATAAATTAATTAGTCTTAATAAATTTATCTCGTAAAGTAACGTCCATCTATATAATTAGTTTTATAAGTAATTAATATTTAATACTATTAAAAAGTAGTCTAACATTTGATACAACACAAACTAAAAAGAGTAAAGTGCACCAGCGGTCCCTAAAGTTGTGCCGCTGTGTCATCCCGGTCTCTAAACTCTCAAATCGACCGTTTAGGTCCTTAAACTTGTCCATCTGTGTCATTCCGGTCCCTAAACTTGTTTAGCTGTGTCATTCCGGTCCCTAAACTTGCAAATCATCCGTTTAGGTGCTCAAACTTGTTCACTTGTATCATCCCAGTCACTAAACTTGTTCGGCTGTGTCATCTGGATCTAAACAGAGCGATTTAAAAACTTGATATAAAAAATAATTCATAACTTTTTCATATGAACTCGAATAAAGACAAACTTTATATCAAAATTGTAACTCTCGATGCCATCTACAACTTTGTAGTTGAAAAGTTTTTGAATTAAAACTATTTATGGTCCCAAAATATTTTTGTATGTTTATAGATTTTGAAATTTGAAATTTAAAATTATCAAACAAACTTGGATATTGATATGGCCTATATAAAAATTATAGTTCTCAATATGATAAACAACCTTGTAGTTGAAAATATTTTTATTTGAAGTCGTTTACTATCCCAGAATTTGGTTTTAAATTTTAAATTTTAAAATCTGTAAACTTACAATAATATTTTGGAATATTAAACGACTTCAAATAATTTTTTTTTCAACTACAAAGTTATAGATCGCGTTGAGGGCTATAATTTTTATATAAAGTTTGTCTTCATTCGAATTCATATGAAAAGTTATGAATTATTTTTTGATATCAAGTTTTTAGATCGTCCTGTTTGGACCCAGATGACACAGCCAAGTAAGTTTAGGGATTGGGATGACATAACTGAATAAGTTTGAGGACTTAAATTGGTAATTTACAAATTTAGGGACCGGAATGACACAAATGAACAAGTTTGAGGACCTAAACGGTCGATTTGAGAGTTTAGGGACCGGAATGACATAACAACACAAATTTAGGGACCGCTGCTGCACTTTGCTCGACTAAAAAATAGTCTCTACGATCCTGCGCCTGCAGCAGGTAGCATGAAGGGTTGTGGATAACCCTCGCAACATCTGTCTGTATGCCTGTATCTGGATTTAGATTACACTTTTCCCCCGAGATCATGACTCCTTTTTCTTTCCTGGAACCTGGCCGGATAGAAAGATTGGGGAAGACCGCCCGTAAGAGTGACAAAGAACCAAATAAGCACCATGAACGAATGTTAAAGACAGTATAACTTGTCACGCTGAAAACTAGCGAGTAGTAGAGTTTATCTGAAACGAGAGGTGGACTGAACAAATGTAACACTCACCACCACAGGTGACGTATCAGCAGAGAGTTAGCTGGCTGGTGTACATGAAAGCAGGATCCAGAGCCTGTAGGCTGCAGACTTGGAGTTCTGTAAGGGAGATTGGAGATAGAGTGCCAAGACAAAAAAAAAGCCTGACATGTCACATAAAAGGAAGGCTAGTTAGATGGTAAAGCAAAATAGCAACAATATACAAACTCAAAGAAAAGGTATATATGCTCATCAAGATATTTAGAGTCAAAAGAGTACAAAATATACAGGCTTCTCATAAGCTTAAGGAGAGATAGAGAGTGTGTTGTTATATTTATATTTATATTTATATATAGATAGATATATTTACACACACACACACACACACACACACATATATATATATATATATATTCGAACCCACAGATATTTGCCCACACATAACTACATAGAGAGAGAGATCTAATCCAACTACCACTCGGATGCTTTGGGCTCGCCCAACTTGTCGTACAACAGTGGTCCAGATTCTGAAGTTGGTATAAACGACAAGAGCTCTCATCGGTCGGCAGTACTAACAAAAGAGAGCATGAGATAGACTGCTAATTAACAAAAGAGGAGGTGGCCTAGAAACTGAAACCGACGGGACGATGATTAGTCGGCATCACGGAGCCACACACGTATCGGGAAGAGGCTTTAAGGGCGATTGACATGCCGGGCCCAGCCAAGCCCACCCACCAACGGCTTCGTGCTAGAATAGTCAGCGCCCGACCCCTCTTGCAAAGCAAGCGCATCAGACGAGTTGGCCGGTACTGAATCCGAACGCGCTCGTTCGTTTCAGTTTCAGTTTCCCCTTCACAAAACCGCCTAGCAGTTGAGCTGGATCCAGCCAGCACTCCAGCAGCGGCAGCCACCACAATGCTCGCCGACTAGCGCGTTCGGATGTCAGCGTTGTTGATGCGTGCCCGCCGTCGGCTGTCTCCCTGGCTGTCGCCACGGCTGTCATCGTCTGCCTTCTGGTTTCCATAGCTCCACCTGCGAACCATGGCCATGCTCTGCGTCAAGTCGTCTGCTGTAACCTGAAGCGGAAGGCAAGCAGGTCGCAGTGACGCCAATTGCCGTGATTAGGGCCAAACTCCCCACGGCATTCAGATTCAGGCCCACCTTATTGGGCTTATATGTGGCAAATTATGGATAGGAAGTAGGAACTAAACAAGCACCTCTACACTTATGTCATTTGGGCGATCCAACCGCCTACTTAGCCAGTCAGGCTACAGGCGTACCTCCCGACCAATTGCAACAACTCCACGAGCGTTCGTGGCAGCCACGTCACCTTAAATATTTTCCACCCTCGTCTTCCTTAGCTCTCTTGCTGCCTATCTGCCATGCCGTGGCGCCAATGATGCCGACCAGCGCCACCAACGGCACGAACACGACGTTGGGGGCCAGGTTCAGCCTCACGCTCTTCACATAGGGGATGTGCCCGCTGGCCTTCTTGCCGATGACGGCCGCCGCCGGCACGGCCAGCCCCGCCGCGATGAGCACGCTATCATACCAAGCTTGGAGTGAAGTTAGAGTTGGCATGCTTCTGAAGCTGCAGATGATATATCATTTCAGGGAAGGTTCCCAGCCTGGCCTATTCTGGGTTTCCTGCAACAGCGAGAATATTATCCACAAATTTACCAGCATATAGTAAAAAAATATGGTCCAACTGAAGAATCTCTCCTCAGCTCTAGGAACAAGAATAGCTGATTTCTCGAAAATCACACTCCTTTACAGTGATATAAACCTCACTTTAGAGTCCTAATAGACATGCTTTGGCACATGCGTATGCTTTCTTGCTTGCACAAGACGAATTGAATAATCATGCTTTATCTGCCAAAAGAGAGATTCCTGGTGCTGCTTCTTTCTTGTCTCTTGGATAACAATATTTTCAGATCCATGGAACATGAGTTGCTAAGTATAGCATTGGTAGCCGGACACTGCATGCACATAAATTCAGTTCTGATATATGCTAAGAGTTATGGTTGTCTCTCTTCCATTGCCAAAATTTAGACTACATCGATTGCTAGAAAAAGAATAAGGGCCTGTTTGGAACGCAGGAATTTCGCAGGAATTTCACAGGAATTTCGTAGGAATCTGTTCAATTCCCGCAGGAATTGGAGGAAAATCCTCTATTCCAAACGGGGCCTAAACCTTCCAGGAACACCTAATGGTAGAGCAAGAGAGAGCTTGCAAAGGTCATTGGTTCAAGCCGCCACTGTGCTTAAAATCAAAGATACTCAATTCCATATGTGTCGCTCATTTCTTTCTCAAAGAACAGTAATTCAGTTTAATCATTCAGGCTGCGTGGCTGACTTTTGGCACTAGTTTTGTCTAGGTGATTCAGTACAATTTTAATGCATCTAAAAGAAAAGGTTTCAGTTGGTGTAGCAATTACCAGTTTTTCAGTTTTGATGTGGTGGGACTAATCTATGGAATGTAAGAGATGCTCAAAGACAAAAATTGCAGGTAGGAGCACACAGCTTAGGAAGAAACATGTTCCAGTATGAGCACACATAGCAGCAACCATGCTAACCTTAGATTCACTTTAGTACAAATATAAAACTATCAGACCAGGCCATCATATCCCGGTCAGAAAATTCACAACAATGTGTCAAAATGCATAGCATTATGCATTTGTCTACTTGTCAAAGCTCAATGATAGTATCTTATTTACATGAAACAATGGCAGGTGGAAAAACAGGTGCTTTGCCCGATCAACAAAAAGAAAAAAAACAAAGGCAGGTGGAAACTTGTTACAGTTGTAAGTGCATTATTGCACAGTGAGTGAGTGATACATCTTAATTTACCTTAGGCACGAAGAAAATCTGGCAACTGTTGATCTCACTTACAATTCCAGAATGGCTATCTTAAATTTCAATAGCATAGAAAGATTGCACTTCCAATTTTTCTCCCATAAAAGGTTGGCTTCTATGGATGTGGCAGAAGGTTATCCAAACATGAAACCGCCTCCCACAATTCCAATCATAATGGTTGGATCATACATCAACATGAAGCATTTTCAAGTTCTTTCATGAACCAAGCTCAACCCAGGTACATCCAACATCCTTTTCCAACCCTTTCTCCTTCATCACCTCCCGCAGCTGGTCAATATCATCCCACAAGCAAGCCCTTGCATACAAATTTGACAGCTCAATGTAAATCCCAACATTGGTAGGGTCCAATTCGATTGCCTTCCGAGCTGCCATTCTCCCGACCTCAACATTTAAACACGCCTTGGAAGCACTGAGCAGTGCCCCCCATGTAGACACGCTGATTGCACGATCACAGCCGTCCTTGGTGGCAATTTCCCACGCCTTGGTCACTTCCCCTGCCCGGCATAGCATGTTGACCACACAACCGTAGTGCTCTGGTGTGGGCACCAACCCGTAATCTGCGTGCATGGATTCAAAGTAGTTGAGCCCCTTGACCACCTCCTCAGCGTGCTGGCAAGCTGAGAGCACAGCTAACATGGCCAATTCATCCGGATAGACACCAGAAGCCACCATCAGGTCATACATCCAGATAACCTCCTTGCACTGTCCATGCCGTGCATAGGCATTCAACATAGCCGTCCACAGCACGACATCACCTCTGCCACCAGTCTCTTGCTGTGCAAGGCCGAACACACACTCCGCTTGGCTGATAAGCCTGCACTTGGCATACATGTCCACAAACGCGCTGACCAAGAACACGTCCACCTCTATACCTCCCAACCTCCTGATCGCATGGCCGTGTGCCTGGATGCCGAGATCAGCATTTGCCACCTCGCCGCAAGCCCGCACCACAGCCGTCAGCGTGTACCCATCGACCGGCAGCCGTAGCTCGGTGAACCACCTCGCGAACCCTAGCACGGGCGCCCACTTGGCCGCGCCCACGTAAGCGGCGAGAACCGTATTACCGAAGACGCCGTTCTTGGTGGGACTTTCGTCGAACAGCCGCCGGGCGTCCTGGTACCGGCCGGACCCGCCATAGGACGCGGCGAGCGCGCAGGAGACGAAGACGCTCCCGAGCCAGCCGGACTTGGCGGCGAGCGCGTGGAGCGTCTCCACGGCGGAGGGCGTGGAGCGGAGCGCGGAGCAGAGGGCGTACGAGTCGAGGGGCAAGCGGCCGGAGGCGTGGGAGAGCGCAAGGGCCGGCAGGGCGAGCGCGCGGAGGCGCGTGTCCGGGGAGGACGCGGCGGCCGCGATCAGGGAGTTGAAGGAGATGCGGGGAGGCAGGCGGCAAACGGTAGAGGAGGAGGCCCTGAGGAGCGCCGCGTGGAGGACGGCGGCGGGGTTTGGCGCCAACCGCGGTGGCGGTGGCATTCAGCCTGGCAAGGGAGAAGCCCGCGCGCGCTTTTTTGAACGGCCTGTCTGCTATAGTGCTATCTAGTACTCCAGCACATCTGCTAATCGTAATGGCAGCAACCAGCAATGAAATTGCAAATGAAATCTGTCACATCGTTTTATGGTGAAACTTGGTGTTGTGATCTGTTTAAAAACGCATAAATTCAACGGGATTTTTTTTTTTTTTGGAGACCGTGCCAAGCACGTTTTTCATTAAGCAGGGTAAAAGCAGCAGAGTACAAAGTCCAAAACAAAGAACCGATTGGTAGCAAGCGTTACCAACCTCGCACCCACACACCCCACACAGAAAAGTAGCACAAAGCGATTACATAGCAGCAGATTTTGCGACTGAAAGCAAGAGGACAGCTCAAACCAAAGCAACTAGCTCGCTCAACCTACGAAAGCCAGCCAACACCCATTGCCGGGCTTCGTCCAACAGCTTCGAAAGAAAGGCGGGCACTGAGGAGCCAGGTCGCCCGAAAGTTCTAGCCTTGCGCTCTTTCCAAACAGACCATCCTACCAGGAAGAACAGCGAGTCAAAGCCTCGCCGTGCCGTCTTTGGAACCTGCCTCCGAACTCGCCGCCACCAAACAAAGATATCTTCATCAGAGACACTGATGACCGAGTCGAGCCGCAGCCTGCAAAGCAACAAAGCCCAGACCTGCCTGCTGAAAACACATCCCAGGATTAGATGATCGATTGTTTCGGAGTGTTGGCAACAGATGACACAGTCATCCGACGCCTGCAACCTATGCCTCTTCCGTCGTTCGGCTGTCCAGCATCTACCATGCATCGCAATCCAGAAGAAGTGCTTCACTTTCGGCGGCGCTGAAGTTTTCCAAATGTGTTTAGCGCCTAAAGGGCTTGACGACCCGAAGAACATAGCATCATACGCAGAAGCTGAAGAATAGCTAGCATCAGAGGTTAGCTTTCAACACAGCCTATCAGGAACCTGCCGCGACAAATGGACAGACCACGTAATGTCCCAGACTAGGAAGTAGTCTGCAAGCACATCGGCAGTCAGGGCGCCAGCAATGTCCCTAACCCAAGCATGATTATCCAATGCTTGCGCTACGGTTCTTTGTCTCCCTGCACGACTGATGACCGCGAAGAGCGCCGGTGCCTGTAGCGCGAGGCAGGAGCCCCCCAGCCACCGGTCGGTCCAGAATAAGGTGGAGTGACCGTCCCCGACGATTGAGAAAGAGGAAGCCTCGAATAGCGCCGAAACGGCACGTTCCGGCTTTGATGGCAGATTCGCCAAGCAAGAGTTAGGTGCAGTCCTCCTAAGCCATTCCCATCTCACTCTGAACGCAATCCCGGCGCGCTTGAGGTCCAAAACGCCCAAGCCACCAAGACTTCTTGGCCTGCAGACCACCGACCAAGCCACTCAACGGGATTTTGTAGTTCTCTGGAATACGCGGATGTGTTACTGGATCTTGTTTTACCTGGCAAAAAATGAATTTAAGCCACAATTTGGAACACAGGAATCTTGAAAAGCTTCCATGTTCCAAATGAGGCCTAAGGAGATGTGTTGACAGCTTGTCACAAACCAACAGTTACAGTATAGATTATACTAATTTATAGATAGGATTTCATTCAGCAGTTTGAAACCACACCATTCAGATTATGCAAAACTCTGCTAAAAATTATGCGAAAGAACCAGCATATCCACACTACTGCTTCAGACAACTTTATTGCGACCAGCAGTACAATGAAATCATAGAGTACCTATTTAGTATGTACTGTACAGTGTACATGAAAGAAGATGGCGAGTCTTGTTTACCATTTTGACCTCGGCCTCTCATACTTTTCCGTAAAAAGAACACTAAATATTTACCTGAAACTCACTCATTGCTGCACACATAACCTGGATGCTAAAATCAGAAACATCACATGGCACGCTAAAGAAACCAAAAAAAGAACACATGACTGCTGTATGGTATCTTCCTAAATTTGGTCCTCCCTAATGGTTGAGCCACAATTCACAGAGCTTGAGGATTTTGAACCCCCTTGGGCTGGGAACATTGCTCATGCTTGCTGTTCGTAGGAGCTTGCGGAATTCGGACAGGCTTATCTTCCCATCTTTATCAATGTCGGCCTCCTCCAGCAGTGGCTCAATAGATCCCTTTAAGCCAGAGTGCTGCACCTTGAAAAAAAACTCTCAATTAGAATACTGCCGATTAGGCTTTCTACTGTGCAATGCTCAATATTTGTAGTATGTGATTTTCTTGGAAGAAACCTTAAACTGTTTTTTGTTAGATCCAAATGCTGAAATTGTCACTGCAGTAAGATGGTATAGGAATGATTGTGTCAATCCCGGTGTGTGCAGATTTACTGATACGGAATGTGGACTTTTTTTCTTGAGTAAAATATTGGGGCGCTTCCATTCATAAATTACTTCATTTACTGATGATAGTCAAGCCAGCTAGTTTTTTTTTTGTGACTGTCAAGCCAGCTAGTTATTCATGGGACGCAATGATGATAAGGATTATGTGAATTGTGCATTGATGAAACAACACGAAAACAAAATAGGAATAGAAAATTACCATTCTAAGTTCCTCCGGTGTGATATATCAATCACCATCCAGATCAAATTTACTGAAAGCAGCTTGGCAGCGTATACCCCACCTTTCAGAGTCAAGCTCCGCCATCTGGTGTATATGGAGAGTTGCTGCGACGAACTCTTTAAAGTCCACAAGCCCATCAGTGTTGCTGTCAATCTACCCCAAAATAAGATTACAGTTTTAGTTATATCCTCAAAACAAGGCCAGCTATTTGCTTGGAAACAAAGGGGGTAACTAAAAATGCATCCAAAAGAAGGCTCAAACTTACTGCTTGAATAATCTCGAGCACACTGGGACCCTTCAATCTCCAGGGAAGATCCTTTGCAAGGGCCTATTGAAACATGCGCAGATCATCAGCACCTCAAAGTAATCAAGATCTAAGGCATTTTCATCAACAAATACTAACAAACCTACATGGCGCATTTCCTCAATACTAATTGATCCACTTTTATCAATATCAATTGCATCAAACTGATCCTTCAAATCTGCTAGCTCTTCCTCATTAAGCGTGCTCGCCAATGCCTGACCATGCCACAAAGAAATATTTTAAGGAAAAATAAATGTAGTGTTAAAATTATTTTTTGTAATCACTATAATTACCCGAAGTGCGAATTGCTTAAAACGGCTGTACTTGACAAACTGACGCATGTTTGATAACACAGATATGTCAACAGGGATATCGGATGCTTCTCCTCCTTCTCTTACCCACGGATGTGCTGAACATATCAAGAACAATCAGAATCAGTAAAGATGATAGTCATTCACAATACAAATATAGGGGGTGGTGGGCAGCAAACCTCCAATGACTTTATAGTTCATTATAAGAGAACTAGAAAACCGCAGAGGTATATGTTTATTTCATGTGACTTCTCAAATCAGAATTAAACATATTTTACTAATAAATTATGGTTTTCCATTAATGTTCTAAAATGGTGCAGGATATAAAAAATCACCGGTCCTTTCATATTTACATTGTTATAACTGATTGAAAGGCATACTGCAAGATGTATATGTGTTCACAGTTCTCACATAGAAAAGGTGATTCTGAGCATCATGCCTAGGCTAGTAAATTAATCAAAAGTATACCAAAACTTACAGAGAGCTTGAGCAGCTGTTAGCGTTGCCCTTGGGTTCTTCACTAGTAACCTTTTAACAAAATCCTGGACTGATGCTTGACCAAGGACTCTTACGAAAATCAGGTTTGTTCCTTAGAACCTAATTATGAGAAATGAAAAGATATAGAATATCACATATACCATCTATCATTTCCTTGCTGATTAAAATGCATAAAGATATTTGAATAGCAAGAAAAAGGTGAATCTGCGGGTATAATGCATAAAGACAGTAAAAAAAGACCGCAACATATTTTTCGGCTGGGACAATGATCTCAAAGATTGCTAATATATACCCTATAAAGTTGAGTCAGATGAATAAGACAGCTAGCCATATCTGAAGCTCAAGCATTCAAATTGGCTATGCCAATGGCAATGCCTCGATTTCTTGAGACCAGACAACAAGTCATCTTCAGACTTCAAGTTATCTAGAAGTGCAAGGCAGTTTTACTACTTATAATCATCTTAAGGTGCAACTTAATGAAGTTTGGGTAACACTGAACATTACAAATCTGAAAGATGGTAAGTGTTATTAAACTGAACACTTGCATAAAGTGAGTTTCTAGTATACTCCAGGCTTCAGCATCCAACACGATTTCCATTGCGGGTCAGTTAAGGTAGCCTGAACATCAATAACGACGATGCATGACGCTGAATGGAAGAGGAAACATGTTCGTCAGATAACCTTCACGTGGACCTGGACATATCCAGCGGTGGCAATGCCTTCTTTCTGATCGTTGCTGCCATACAAATTGCTGCTAAACAGTCACTGTACTGCAGACAGTGACCAACCGTAAAACATGGCACATTCAGCTACGGACCCAAATCCATATCCATAAGAACAAAGGACAAAGCCTAGATGACAACTACACTGCTCTAGGTCTAACCCCATCTCTCACGGTAAGGTTGCTCGCCCATCACCAAGAGCTGAAAACGAAACCTGCAATTCTGCGAACAGATAGGAAAACTCACAAAAAATAGGAAATGCACACCATGGTTCAAACATTGAATCGCCCATAATCCAATACACGCTACTAAGTTAGGATAACCCCGTATAATAATACCACTTATTAGGTGCACATGACAAAACACTGGTGCAATCTTAACAGCACCTTTGCATGATACCAGCACACGTCAACCATTAACCAAACATTGAATCGCCCAATAACCCAAAGTGACTTTGTAGCCGTCAACATGATCAGGCAACATTTTAAGTAGGATCGCTCCCAACAGCTTGCCCCTTTTCTTTTTTTCAGAATAAACCAAATACAGTAGATGCGTATGAGAGACTGAAATGGAGAAAATTGTGAACCAGAATCAACTTCAACCTCCAACCCCAAATCCCATGACAAAGAATTCTTGAGCTAAGCCAGTAGAACAAAGCCAGCGCATTTGTGCCTTCATTTATATGATGAAGTATGGTTCACCAATGTACATGGCGATGCCAGGACGCATTGCTTGTCAATACTAAACAGAGCTAAAAATATAGATAGCATGTTGCAGAAACTTCCCATTCATGTCCAACCATAGCACCATCACTGTAACTGGTTACACTACTCTTACACGCTACTAAGTTAGGATAACCCCACTATATTAGGTGCACATAACAAAACACTGGTGCAATCTTAACAGCACCTTTGCACTAGCACACGTCAACCATTAACTAAACATCTCGTGCCCTGTGAGGCTGCACCGCCATGGCATGCTTCATCTGCAGAGCTTCATCCCAGACTGAGCTCCTTCGAGATCCATGCTCTCCCTGCTGTCATTCCTTTTATCAGGGTTTGCTATCAACCCAACAAGCTGTTTTCCTCCCTGCAGCACAATGCCATGTGTTATGCAATGCCAAAGTGCTTTTTAAAAAAGATCACAATGAAGCTTCATAGCGGTAAGCTAGAAAAAAGTTCCATACATTGGATGGACCTTTCTAACAACATTGTAGTAAGTAGTTTTGTAGCAAATTCCAAGCAATGAAAATGAATGTTGTGTCAAAAAAAAAACAAATCAATAATCTCCTAAATCATGAATGTCAGAAAATGCAGCAGATCTTAGATGAGAGTAATTAGAGTGTCATTCTGCATTGACTGGAATCTAAGAGACTGGAACGAAAGAAAACTGCTCACATCACCATATACTTGTAAAATGCATACAAGTAAATGCAGTAGTGGTAAATTGGTGGGCTACGTATGTCTCATATGTACAGTGACAGTACTGCTACTTTCATTTAGTACCTAATTAATCTACGAATTTCTACTCCATATATATGTTTGGGTGGTAATCGATCGATGGAGCATGCTATGTATGTGATGATTTCTGAATAAGGAACTTGTTTCTTGTGTTGCTTTGCCTTGCGTTGTTCAGGAAAATAAAAGCAACACCAGCTGGCTCAGCTTCTGCATAGTCGATAGACAGTACACGCTGCTTACACTAGTTGAGGACTTGAGGCACTGAAGTTCATATAGGAACATCAACTTCATGAGAGATCAGATGCTGCTGCCGCTGACTGCTGTACCTCAGTACATTGTAGCAGCAGCAGCAGGTGTGCATGCCTGCTTTCATGAATTCCAAGATTAATTAGTCGTGTTATGTGCGTGGATAAAAATGATATGAGCAGTTTTGACACTAGTTCACTTATGATTTGTTTTTCTACATTTCACTGCAGAAGCCATGGACGAGAGGATTCGCCCAACCAAGGTGTGTCGGACCGCTGAAACTATCACCGAGGAGACACAAAAGAAGACCTTGTTGCCAGTTTCCAGGGAACATATACCCTCACCACGGAGCACATTTTCCTTTTACTTTGAAATCTGCAGCAGTGGTTTTAGATGTTGACTGTACGTTTTAGAAACAGGACATAGCCTTTTCTGATCTTAACCAAACATCAAACAATCACAGTTTCATTGGTGTTGCATGTCTTAGTTATTTTGCAAACTGAAGATATTTACTAGGCTTGCTTCCTGTAAAAAGGCATTTAAATTTGGAGGCTTCCATGACCTGTTAAGATACCTAGTTACTCCCTCTCAACCTGATACCTAGTTAATCCCGTGGGCTATCAGGTTTCAGCAGATAAGTGGGGCGGTTTGACCCTGACCCTTTTAAATATTCAAATGGGGCAGATGAGCAGCAAGAGGAGCGCACCGACCCACACCCTTTGCAGGTATATGAACAAACATGAGCAGAAAGACCTCAACTCACTTGTGTGGTGTCGCTAACACGATCTCCTTCGCCTGTCCAAGATGCAACCAATTTTGTGGCTAGAGATGCTTTGCCCTCGCCATCGTTTTCCACACCTGCAGAGAATGTGCATGAGTTGAGTCATGTAAGCAGCATTTACTTAAATTGTAGGTAATGATAGTTCTTGTTTGAGGCTTGCCATTGTTGAGGTCTGGAATTGATCTACAATTCTTTAGCCTTTCCACTTCATGATTGAGGCTTGCAATGCTCCTCTCAATTTCTGTCATCTTCTTGACAACCTTCGAAGAACTTGATGCAAATGTTTCCTGAATCCCCCAAATCATCTGGTGCTGATAACGCATTTGTTGCATCCAAGTGAGTTCCTGCCCCCTAGTTATGCCAAGATCCTCCAAATACGAGTCAACACCTTCCCCACGTGTTGCCATCCTATACTCCTGAAATTTAGCTAAAGACTTCTTGAGTAACTTATCGTATAGTTGAACACTGCGGCGCAACTGATCCTTGTCCGTTTCAAACTTTCTCATTACAACACTCCTGGCTGAAAGTTCCTTTCGTATAGCACTCACAGTAGCTTCAATTTGTTGGTCTTTTTCGATCACCATATTCTTAATGTACTCCACCTCTTGTTGAGTGTCCCTGCAAGTCTTTTCATTATCCAAGTATTTACTCTCCACGTCAGACACATAACCTTTGACTTGTTGCATTATGGTTTGTAAACGCGAAAGAGTTTGGTTGCTGCAATTGCTCCCCACCTCCTGCGGCTGAGAAAGAAAACTCATGTTTTGGCTGCCAAAAACTGGCATTTCCTCAAAGTCACCAATGTTTTGGTTGCCCCAGAAAGCCAAAGAGGCTTCTTCTTCGTCCTCCAGCTGGCACTGCTGCAATACCTCATCTTTCAATCGCTTCACCGGCAGTAAGCTGACATTACCCTCGGCGAGAAGGTCTGGCCTTTGGCGCACCATCAGACAGAGAAGGTACGGCACGTACCGCCATGGCGTCCCAGCAACCACCTCCCTCTTCACCACTGCCCAAATCAAGCCGCCCCAGTCGACCTCGTACGCCTTACCTTCCTCCACCAACCGGACCGCGGCAGCGACCTCCATCGACGCCGCGACGTCGCTCTCTCGCCATCCCAGCAGCACGCGATCGCAGACGAACCCCCTCACGGCTCCGATCGCCTCCGCCGTGGAGAACACGGCCGCGTCCCACCCCGCGAGGAGGCCAACCGGCCCGAGCGGCAGGGCGAGAGCGGCCGCGAGGTCGGCGGGGGAGGCGGAGACAGCGCCGCCGCGGACGGAAACCGTAATGCGGCCTGAGGCGTCGTCGTAGGCGGCGGAGAGCCCAAGCTCGTCGAATGGGGGCTCTGGGAGCGCGAGCCGCGCGAACTCCCCTAGCCCCACGAAATCGAGCACCACCGCCATGTCGCCGGGGTCGGCGCCGCCGCTGCCCCGCTTCAGATGCTGCATCGAGCAGTCGCTGGTGCTAGGGTTGGGTGGGGAGGCAGGGGAAGAATGGGGTTTTGAGCTGCCGGAGTGGGGTTTTTTGCGCAAGGAGGTTAGAGGAGAGTGATAGTCGGCAGGTGATTGATTTGAAAGAGATTGGGGAGTGGGAAGGGGAAGGGGAAGGGCTCGCGTTCCTTCACTCCCGGCTTCCTGAAACTCACTGAATGTGGGGCTCAGTGGCCTGTGTGGGCTAGTACTCCGTACTGGGTGAGTGGGGTGTACGCTAGGGGGAGGGAGGCGGGCCGCGGGCGCCGGGCGGGGGAGGGAGGCGAAGGCGAGGCGCGGAGTCGATGGGCGAGGCGGCGCGCGGTGCGCGAGGAGGAATAGGCCACTACTGACCGCGGAAGGGATTTGGAATCGGAGGCGAACCGTGCGTGCTTCTTGTTCCGTC
The DNA here is from genome assembly GCA_038502445.1 of Eremochloa ophiuroides. Taxonomy (NCBI): domain Eukaryota; kingdom Viridiplantae; phylum Streptophyta; class Magnoliopsida; order Poales; family Poaceae; genus Eremochloa; species Eremochloa ophiuroides. Next base: position 67,844,842 of record JAHLJS010000006.1, read on the forward strand.
CCCGTTGCCCTGTTGGTCTGTGCGACTGGACTCCGTGACCGACTGACCGTGAGGGGTGCGCGCTCGGCTCCGGTCACCGGGTGAGTGTAGAATGTAGATAGGGTGCGCGCTCGGCTCCGGTCACCGGGTGAGTGTAGAATGTAGATAGGCTGTATTCGCTTCAGCTGAAAAGTTGAGCTGATTTGGGTTGAAGCTGATTTATTATGAGGAGAAATACTATTTTCGAGCTGAAAAATATGTGCTGTTTAGTTAAAGTGAACAGAGCCACTAGTAGTGAGGAAAACGGACGAATAAATCCGTCCGTCCGTTTTTTTTCTAGTACGGTGATGTTCCTGACAATTTTCAAAAGTTCTTGAAACATAAAAAATTATAAGTTTTAATTAGTTTCACAACCATTTTTAATTATTTTTTTACTCTTTAATCACTAAAATGTTGAAATATTCTATTTTCGTTCGTTTGTTTTTCATAATACTCGTTTTCGTATTATGATGTCGTATTTGTCTGTTTTCAACGTTAAATGTAGATGCACATTTGAACCTGTGCCCCTGTCGCTGTGCTGTAATTGATTTGCACTGTTCCATTAATGCCTTGTCTTGGCGCAAAGAGGGCGACGAGGGATGTCCTCAACGAATTCTTGGCCGCCTACGGGAAGGTCCCCGATGCGCAGGAGGAGGGGAATAAGTTGGGCCAGATGTATTTGGAGTCAACGGCTGGGATCATCAGAGACTACGGGCTGCCGCTCACGGTCGAGGAGTACTCCAAGGCGATACATCCACTGTACCTCAAAAGGTCCCCTTTTCATTCTTGGCATATACTACGGGGCTGATTGGTAGCTAGGAGGAGAGGCTCCTCGCACAGTTTAGCTGGGTGGTTTCGTTCCATCACTTTGTTTAGTTGCTGAATTGAACCAAATTGATGCATATGATCTTACACTTTAAACTATCATGATACAGGTTTTCCATCCGCAGGAATTGGGCATTACTCTTCATACAAGACGACTTAATTCATATAGGATGCATGGGCCCATTTTATTAGATACCCAGAACTTTGATCCATAAATACAACCAAACATGATTTCGTTTCATTATGAACCAACACCAAAGGTAACCAAACAAGTGTTGGATAATTAGGTAATTTTCATGTCATTTTAATTCTATAAATTAACCTCATGATGACGACATAAAAGGAATTATTAATCAATAAGATTATAGTATCAAATATAATCATGATAAATATATATATATATATATGCCAAAGCATATGTCATGTGAATCATATGAATATAAAAACATAAAAACATGATTCATATAGCATAATTAATAAGAACACAAAGCATGACAAATATATCATAGAAGCAACACAAATATGACAACAGAAACGAAATGACAGAACTGGTGAAACAGATTTAAGACAGCATACGAAACAACAGAACAGAATAACTGAAACATATATACAGAGCATATATCCAGCAGGAACATACATAAGAAAACTTATGAAACGACATGACAAAACTATTGATACAAGCTTACAATAGCATATGAAATAATAAGACAGAACCACTGAAACATGCATACATGACATATAATTTATAGCAGAAACAGAAAGACAGAACATGAATTTAGCAGAGACAGACATCAGACAAGATATGAAACGATATGATAGAACTAATGAAACAGACTCAGGATAGCATACGAAACAACATGAAAGAACTACCGAAACAAGCAGGAACTGCAGAACGAAAAACAGAAAGGAGATGAAAGGATCATACCCTCCCATGCGCTCCGATGATCCGGATCCTTGTCCAACTTTCAGCGTCATACCTCCAGAAAGATGATGAACTCCACCCGCGAGGAGGATGGAGACGATGTCGCCGGCGACTCGAGGAAGAAGACGACGAACGACGGCGGTGATTTGGGCAGTCGCAAAAATACTCCCCAAAAACCTAATTGCCGATCCCCGTGCAAGGTCTCGAACGGCAACGGCTTCGGAGGCACCTGCCCTCTCGCTCCTCCGTGCGCGCGGAGTTGCGAGATGGAGATCACTTTCTTTGCTGCGGAATTGTGTTTCCGATGTGTTTCTCTCTCGCGTACCGAAGAGATAGGGGTCTCCTATTTATCTCCGGCACAGGAAGGCGAAATGAAGAGTCACGCATGACATTCAAGAGACGGGCATGTGAAAGGTTGAACTCAGAGTTGAAACTCCCTCATCATTGTAAGTGAGTGCTAAACAATTAACATGCCACGCCCGCTCGCCTGCCTAACGACCGTCGGAATTCCAATCCGGTACAAATAATAATACCCATAATTACATACCATAGAGTTTATTGATTTATTGAATATATAAATGAACCTAGCCCATAATAAATCCAACAACAAGACCACCTATATGAGCTCAATCCAACTGATCCTTTAGTCCTGCATAGCCTGACCATCTCCTGGATGAAGCTCTCTTGTGCAACCAACCACGCTCATCTGTCTACTCTACAAGCGCTTTTAAGCTGCCTTATTACTTCCTCCTACAGGTGGCAAAAGGCAAAACCGCTTCCAGGAGTGAAGCGGCTTGTCAAGCATCTTCACAAGAACGGAGTGCCACTCGCACTTCTTTCTAACTCCGTTAGGAGAAATACTGATCACAAGCTTCCGATAGTAGAAGGTAGGAGGATGACTGTTTGCGTCAGTCTGTATCTTATCAGTGGGATAACTAGATATTTCTTTTTCGTCTGTCGCCTCTGGAGCAAATAAAGTATACTTTTGTACTTAAGGGGATGAAAAGTCTTCCAATGTGATTCGAAGGATTCATCTTGGTTAAATGTGTTAGGTATCTTTCTTTACTCATGCATTGACTGAGTGTCCATACTCCATTTCTGATAACATGGATCGTGCGAGTAGCTTAACATTGCAAGTCCTGATTTGTAACATGGTTCAGACAAATTAAAACAAGATATATTGAACCAGTAAGGAACGAGGAGACTTGTCTATCTTTCTCCGGTGCGTTTTCTTATTATTTATTGCATTAGCTGCTTAATCTATGTAAACTCCTTTATTTATTTCCAGATTGGGGATAGTCTCTTTCTGTTATTCTTGGTCGAGATGAAGTCCCTAAGGGGAAACCTTCCCCTGACATGTGGGTACCTTACCGTTGTTGACCAATCTTCCGTTGCCAATTGCTACTTTCAAGGGCACAATTGTTATGATGTTTCCATTCAACTATATAATAGTACTCATCTCTAGCATTGTGTATGCAGGCACTGTTTATTACTGATCAGGTATCCTGCACTCTTCTAGATTTTTGGAGGCTGCAAAGAGGCTTGGTGTAAATCCATCTTCGTGCTTGCTCATAGAAGATCATGTGCAAGTGTAGAAAAGACTGGGCGAGCCCTTGAGCCCTCGCAAAACAAAAAATATTACGCTGTGCATGATTCAAATGATATAACTTATCGGTAGCCAAATGATATAACTTCCACTAGATGCTGTTATACCATGATGGGTATATTCAAAGTGGATCCCTTATATCTCCCGTTGAATTCAGCCTCGCCAATCACAAAAATTAGGGTCTTAAGGCATCAAAGGTTGTTTTTTTTTTTGGCAGATATAAGGTTGAAATTTTCACATGAAAATACTTGATAAGATCACTTCCTTTGGTTTTCATCAGCATTCTGTTTTATATGAAATGATATAGCACTGTGTATGATTAGGGACACAAGTGTACTTTTATTTCTCACTGGACTTTGGGTCAACCCAAAACACGTCAAAATGAACTATTCCAGATTTCAAAGCAAGAAAATGGGAAAAATGAATGAAGTCAATAAATTAATTTGAAATCTTGTTTAGAGCATCTTTTCTGGCACGAGATTTTGAACATTGGTGGTCTAGAAATATTTACTAACAGATTAATGCATGGTAAGGTTTCTGAGTTTTCTCAGACAATCATTTGATTTGTGGATTTCCTTCTGCAGCTAGTAGATTTTCTTGATTGCTCTGGCAGGGTTGAAACAGAGCCTGTGAAGCTGCTTGTAATTGGTTACACCCGGAAGCTCCAAACTGCAGTAATAATAACCTTTTATTAAATTTAACTAGGGAAAACTAAAGATTTCATATGATATGATCATATGATTAGGAGGGGCTAATAAAATTTATAGGAAATAAAAAAGATCTCTATTGTTTATTGGGCCAGCAATTTCAATGAAAGCCCCAATCCACCAAAGCCCAATTGATGAAATGAGAACCTCCCTGACCCACCCACCCCCACCCTGGCAGCTGGGGGATATTTAAAAATTTGTCCTCCTTACGGTTGCCTCATCTTTAGATGCCCTCCTTAGAATGGCAATTAAAGATTTGCCCCAACACTCTCTCTGGTGTTATAATTTTGCCCGTTTTGCCTCTGTGGCTGTCCAACTCAGCGCGCCACGGTGGATCGGCCAGGGGAAAAGACGTTCCTGCCCCTGGCTTTATTTTGCTCCCTCTGGACGTCATCTCCGGCCATTGTTTAATAAAAAAATTGACATGATATATGTATATATAAAATCGACAACCATGTATATTCATATAAAATTTCGACAAGCAATGTGAACATTCGACATCATTTATAAATAGTCATGGCCGCAAATCCACATGATCTTGTACCAAATATATATATATATATATATATATATATATATATATATATATATATATATATGAAATAACATGCACAACTATACTGTAACATGCACAGCAGGCACAACATTATCCAATTTTATATGAATGTATACATAGTTGTCGATTTTATATATACATATATCATGTCAAATTTTTTATTAAACAATGGCTGGAGATGGCGTCCAGGGGGAGCAAAATAAAGTCAGGGGCAGGAACGTCTTTTTCCCTGGCCGATCTACCGTGGCGCGCTGAGTTGGACACCCACGGAGGCAAAACGGGCAAAATTGTACCACCAGAGAGAGTATTGGGACAAATCTTTAATTATTATTTTAAGGAGGGCATCTGAAGAGGAGACAACCCTGAAGGGGCAAATTTTTAAATATCCCAGCAGCTGAACTAACTTGATGTTTAAGTACAAAAACATCTAGTTTTAGTACAGTGGTCAATAAATTCAATTAGAAAATAGAAAAAAAATCTTAATTTAGCAGTATGGAGGAAATATATAACCGTGTTCGGCCATCATTCTTTTAACTTTCCGCTTCAGCCATCATTCTTTTAACTTTTCGCGCTTCTATCTGCGCAAGCCATGCGCCAAATGCCCAAATCTAAATGAATATTATTGTTAATGGTAACGACCATGCTCCCTGCAGCTCCACGGCTTTGGCGCACCATAGCTTAATTATGCAAATAGCTTGAGAGATCAGACTGAATTAACTTACGCAGGCTTTCAGAAAACGCGGGGAAATAGTAGTAGTATCTCGGCATCTCTGACGCAGTTTGATTAATAATCAAGAAACAAAGGTAGATAGATTAATTAAAAAGCGCATACTACAGTACAGTACAGAGGCCGAGCGGCGAGGAACAAGACAGGCACGCGATTAGATCTTTCTGATCCCGAGGGGATTTGCGAACATGCTGCTGTCTGACGGAACGATACGCGAGCGCAGTGGTTTCTGGGCGCAAAAGCTTCCATTCCGCGAAAGGCTCCGTACTACAGTAGGTTGTTTATTCCGTAGATCTCTGACACGGTCCCAGTGCATGCGCCGCAACCGCAGCGCTTGGAACTCTCATCTGACGAGGGGGATCAGCAGGGATGCAATGCAAATGCAAGTGAGCCACGGGCGCGCTTCCAACCTCCGGGCGAGGACCGGTCTGAATCGTTTGCTTCTTCTACCGGCCGCGGGACGCACGCAACGCAACGCAAGCTCTCTGTCCATGCATCTCCGCGCGCGCCGCCCCGATTCACCTCCGCATGAAGAATCACCTGCTCACCAGTCACCAGTCACCACACACCACCAAGGCACCAAACAAATCAAGCCGGTCATCACTCGATCGGCCAACGGTGGTCCAGGGCGGGCGCGGGGCGCATCCTCGTGACGACGCCCTACGTGAAAACGAAGCTCGTGTCCCCGGCATGTGATCAACAACAACGACGTGTAATCGCTCTCCCTTGCTAGCTAACTAATTTCATTTCCTAATCGCTTCGTGTCGTGACACGTACGCTCCAATAATAGCTTTGGTTTCAAGTACCTGCCGGCGGCATGCATCACATCACACGCACGATCCATCCCCCACGCACCCGTGCCACTGCCACTGCCACGCACCGCGGTCGTTGGCGACAGTGACGCGGCCAATTTTTGGGCGACAACGACCGCTAGCTGCTGATCCATTCCCAGCGCCCGCAGCCCATGCAGCCGGGCTCGGGGGGCGGACAGCGGCACGTGGACGCGGGGATTCCCTGCCCACCTACATAACTGTCGCCTCGCGCTCGCCTTGCCCCCCTTTTCAGCTTTCGCTGCCACTTGAAACGAACGAGAACGAGAACGAGCCGCCGACCCGGCGACCCCCACCAACAACTTCCCGCGTAGCTAGCGCACTCCACTCCACTGGAGGAGCACGAGCAGGGAAGGGAAGGAGAGCTAGAGCTAGCTGGCGCAGGCTGTCCTCATGTTCCAAAAGTCTCGTCCCATGTGACCTTTCCAATTCCCAATTCATCCCATCATCCGTCTCCATCCCCTCGCCCTCGCCCCGGCACAAGCTACCCGGTGCTGCCGTGCCTGCGTCGTAGCCGTAGCGTATAGCTGCTGCACCACTATAAAACTAAGCTCCAGGGGCCGGCGCCCATCGCAAGAGCTACTAGTAGTAGCTAGCGAGCACTGCACGAACTGCTGGGCGGCGATCGATCGAGCGAGAGCCGCGCGCCGCGCCGTGCACTGCACATTGTACGTTCGAGCGAGCGATGGCGCAGCTGCCGCCCAGGATCCCGACCGCGGTGCACCACTGGCCGGAGGGCGGCCACCACGGCGCGGTGGCATGGGCCGACGACTTCGCCGAGTTCGCGGCGTCGCGGCGGGGCGCGCACCGGCGGTCGCTGAGCGACTCGGTCGCCTTCGTCGAGGTGGCGCCCGCGGACGGCGCGCCCGGCGAGTTCGACAGGCTCGACGACGACCAGCTCATGTCCATGTTCCCCGACGAGGCCGCCGCCGGCGGCGGAGGCGGGCCGTCCGCGCCGGGCTCCGAGAACGGCGGCGGCAGCAGCAGCGACAGCGACGGCGGCGGTGCCCCGGCGGGAGGCACAGGCGCCACCACCGGCAGTGGCTGCAATGGCGGCGAGCAGAACGAAGCCGCGGAGGACGCGCAGGAGCAGGCCACGGGGCAACAAGCTGCCGCTGCCGCCTCCACGGAGCTGATCCGGGACCCCAAGAGGGTGAAGAGGTGAGCCCAATCGATCGAGCCCGCCATGCATGCATGCTTGCGTCCTCGTGGTTGAGGGCACTGGGCAGGCAAACAATGCGTTCTCCAAGAAATCCATCTTGATGTGTAGACTTTTGGAAATTCATTCTGCCAGGATCCTTGCCAATCGGCAGTCAGCTCAGAGGTCGCGGGTGAGGAAGTTGCAGTACATCTCCGAGCTCGAGCGCAGCGTCACAACCCTGCAGGTATACAGAGAATTACTATATATATCGATAGTATATATGAAACCTCTACGATATGATCCTAGCTTGCTCGGCGTAAATAAACCAATGCTAGCGTGCATAATTCACAATAATTCTTGCTTCAGCGTAAACTGTAAACACTAGCATATATGCATAATGCACAAGAATTTGGCACCTCGATCCGTCAAATGTACTCGATCGATCGTTATAGACACGCGTGGACAGAACTGCACATGCCCTCCAATTACATATATAATTGCGCAAGAAATTACATGTGCAATTATGTAAACACGATTTTGGCAGCTCCGTCAAAAGTACTCGATCTATAAAAGGACACGCATGATGCATTTGCATTCATGCTGTGGAACAAAGTGGTCTAAAACTTCTCTCATAGATCGATGATGGATGGTTTAGTTCGAGATTAGGTTTTTTTTTTTTTTTTTTTGTCACTGCATACCAAGAAATTCTGATAGATCCAGCGCCATTTTATTATAAATAAAAAAGGAGAAAAACGGCAAAAACTAAAATTGTGCACCAACAGACCTACAGCACATGCATGCTCACTTAAAGAACAAGAGGTATTACCAACGACATCCCTCACGATTGATACCATAATTCACGGACATGGGACATATATATTTACTTGAGCGAGCTGAGAGCGAGAGCGAGAGGCGGCGATTAACTTGTCATTTCAGCACATGCGTCGGCGCATATAGCCAGCTACAAGGTAGATAGATAGAGAGATAGATAGATCGGCATGCAGATGCAGCACAGCCTGGCTAGCAATAGCAACAGCGTCGCAAGTGATGCACCCCATGTGCATGTGAAGGCCGGCCGGGCGGCCTTGGCGTGCAGCCGTGTGTGATGCTGGATGGATCATGGAAGCAAAGCAATAGGGGCGGGGCGCTCGCTCCCGATCGATCTCCTCCCGTGCATGCACGCCGATGTCTTTACGCCGGCCGGAGCGTGGTACCAACCCCACGTAGTGCCATGATCCAAGTGCACATGCCTCTGCAATAATATGCATGGCCTGGCGCCGGCGGTGGTCCCTCAGGCTCAGCCTGCATGCAGTGCTTGACTATCCATCGATTCGCATCGCATGCTCCAAGCAGCTGGTAGAACACGAGCCTTGCCTCCTCCTTGCGCAAGATCCGGTTTGGTTGGTTGGGTTATTTGTTGGTTAGTTAGTGTCTTACGTAACGTATTACTGGTTGGCGTAATTACTAGCAATGGGGTCGAAGCAGTAGTATTCTTTATTCATTGCTGCACATGGCGCTAGCTTAGGTACAGATCAAAGGTTCTGCATGCAGTTGTCCGGTTCTGTTAACTTGCCATGGCCGTACCAGTACGCTCAGCTTGTTCCAGAAGACTGGATTCAGCTTTGGGCTTAATAAGATGCACATGTGTGCTGCACATGAACAGGCAAATAGTTTTGAATTTTGTCGGAGCTGCTTGCATTGCTCTGGTACAATTAAATTGAAAATTCGACCGTTTGTGTTTTCCCTGCCTGCAGAACGAGGTGTCTGTGCTGTCTCCTCGCGTCGCATTTCTGGATCAACAGCGGACCATACTGACCGTCGGCAATAGCCACCTCAAGCAGCGGATCGCAGCTCTTGCTCAGGACAAGATTTTCAAGGATGGTAAGCGCGTCTCATGAATGCTTTTACTTTGGGTACGCGATTATATAATTTTAGCACCGCTACGAATCCTTCATAATTCGTCGTGAGCTAATAATTATATATTCGTACCACTGAGAAAGCTAGATAGGGGATATGGATTTGTTCATCATGCTTCAACGGACATCACTGAGTATATACATGTCTTTTCTCTTCAGCTCATCAAGAGGCGTTGAAGAAGGAGATCGAAAGGCTGCGCCAGGTCTACGAGCAGCAGAACCTCAAGATGTCAGCCGGTGCTGCTGCCTCTGACCATGGGCCGCCGCCACCGGTGCGCGCAGAGAAAGAGCTCATGAGCTAGCCAATCCATGCGTGTCCGCTGTGCAGTCCGCCGTATCGTTAACATGGAGGGAACATTGCATCATGATTGTTTTTTTCAGATTCTGTGGATGTTTTCTTCTTCTTTTTTTCTTCTTCTTATTCTTCCATTGACATGTGCATTAATTCTTTGTATGTTAATCTGTATTTGGTTTACTGCGCAAATTGTGGTAAAGTCATCAGGAAAACTGATCTGTCATGTAAATCAATTTTTTGAAGCTTTACATCTCTGGAAATCTAGATACCCTTGATCTTTTTAGTATTTTTTTTTGGGTTGGGGGTGAGGGGGGGGGGGGGGGGGGGTAGTTGACCAGATCTTTCTATGTAATTGAATTAGCAATGTGGCCCAAGTAATTACCGTGGGAAGCTATCTTTTTCCCCCCTTTGTAACATACTCCCTCCGTCCCAAAATAGATGTCATTCTCGCTTCCCGAGAAGTCAGATTTTTTCAGCTTTGACTAATTTTATCTTAAAAAGTATTCATATCGAACATACACAACTAGTATCATTGGAAAGATCTTTAAATCTAGTTTTTTAACAAATTTATTTGGAAATAAAAATGTTGCACATATTTTCTATAAATCTAATCAAAGTTGAAAAAGTTTGACCCGCACGTTTCCCATAGCGTCATCTATTTTGGGACGGAGGGCATACTAGCATTTGGACATAATTTTTTTTTACATGAAATTAATTTTGCAAATAGTTTTTTATTTGTTTTTGTTATACTCTCTCTGCCTCCCTCAGAATGACTAGCGTATTTTGTATAGGGAAAAAAATACTTTTACAACTTCCCACCAACAATTGTTCAAACTATATAAACCTATCTAAAACATAAAACTCGTATCAATAAATTTATACTCACAGTGCCTGGAGTCTAAGATAATATTGAACTTTTAGCAAATGATAAGGTGTAAGTTTCAAGGGTCATAATCTATTGTTTTACAATTTTTTCAAGATCAAAATACATTTTGCTTTCAAATTATCCACACTTATCGTTATGAAAGATAATATAAAGTATCTCCTTTGTTTATGTCTATCTAAGTTACCCACATTTTGTTGTTATAAAAAGTAAACTAAAATATTCATCAAATTTACATCTAAATTTCAAGAGTGGATACAAGAGTCGAGGATACTTGGGCTTTAATTGGCACTTCGGCTAGTTGGGCCTAAGGTGTTAGCGCAAAGGGAGCCCAGGCTGCTTGGGGTGGCTAGGCCTTCTTGACACCGCCAGTCCGCCACTGTCTGAATTCGCTTAGTAATAATGGCTATTATAATCTAATAATTAGAGGAGATACTCTGTTGCATCAGGGTGCTAGATGTTCATTCACGGTCACGGCTTTCAAGACATCAAGAGTAGAGGATACATGCGACATTCGATAGACCAAGTTGATTTTAGCCGATGCTAATTTGTTGTTAGAGAAAATAACGTTTCAGAGTAAAAAATAAGAGCTGATAAGCTCAAGCAGACAGACTCGCAGCTTCCCGTACCGGACAGGCCAACATTCACCCGATCACCCGCCTCCCCAACTGTCTTACTTCGGATTTTTTCCTGTCGATGGAATCAGGACGACGTACTGTACAACGATTCGCGCGGTGCGCAGATGCGCAGTCCCCATTGACTGCAAGAGACATTTTCTTGCAGGCTCCCTGTAATGCCCGGTTTTTAGCTGTTCTCCGCCTGAAACACTGAACAAACAGAACATTGCTCTACAACAATGGAAATCTCAGAATTGTGAAGGTCAGCATACACGTACAGCTGTACATTTTGATTCGAGAGCATAAACCATCTGAACAGAGCTCTGAAACTGACTGAGAGAGGAAAGCATGTATACCTGAATGTAGAGAATGCACTCCATTTAGCACACAGCTTTTAACCAAAAACCAAAGAAAAAAACTAAAACGCTTGTGAGCCACACAAAACTAAAAGCACAACTAATTCGCAAAACTAAAAGCACAACAGGCTCACGAGCAGCGGTTATAGTAGGCGGCAGTGCCAGAGTGCCAGTGCGGCACAAATTTACTAGACACTGACACGTGTACACGACGTAGTAATGTAACCGGTTCATTTCACTCCCACAACGTGCTGCTGGCATACACCTGCTCAGCCTCCCCGGACCCGTAGCAGGGCTCAAACGGGAAGCCGCCGCTTCCCCCGTCCAGCTCCTCCCACTCCGTGGCCATGACCATGGCCACGCCGCCCATGTACCAGTCGCCCGTGCACGCGCTGGCGAACGGGTCCAAGCCGCCGGCGTCGGCCGTCTCCGCCCACTCTAGCTCCAGGGGGTCGTCGAGGTGGTCGAAGACGACGTACGGGTACGGCGGCGCCGGCGCCGGGGACCTCAGCCGCGAGCTCCCGTACTCGTCGAAGTCGGGCGGCAGCACGCCGTCGTCGAGGCCGCAGTCCTCGCAGTCCTGGTGCGCGTGGATGTCGTCGTCGTTCTCTTGGCTGTCGACCCAGCAGTCGACGTCGGCCACCGGACCGAGCTGTTGGTAGCAGCCAGCATTCTCGGCGGCGGCGAGGGACACGTCCAGGAGCTCGATGAGGAGGTCGCCATGGATCTCCGGCACCTTCTCCATGGCGTCGTTTGCTTGTTCTTGCTGCTGGTTGCTATCCATGCACTAGCTATGTGTTTGTTGGATCAAAATTGTATCCAAGCTCTAGGTGCCCTTTTTTTGCCCCTACAGAGTGGGAGATAAGAGGAGATCACTGATCATGCAGGTAGGGTATGTGATTGAGGCAGCGGGGAGGTCGTGCCTTATAGGCAGGCTCTGAGCTAGGGTGGGTAAAACGTGCCAGCTCAGGAGCTGTGGGTTAGCTGCGTCGGCCATGAGGGGTTGAGGGCCAGGTGACGGGGGCGGTCTCGCACCTACGCGGCATGTGGACCGGACACCACTCGACAGCATTCATGTCGCCTGATCGCACCATCCATAGGTCTGATCAGATCACAGATTGCTTTTGCTGGGAGCAAGCATCCATTGGGTTAAGGTTAAGGACGAAAGCACGAAACTGTTGAGCAGGAGTGATCTGTACGTGATTTAATTCTGCATCGGGGCATCGTCCAGGAGGTAGAGGCAGGGGGAGCTGCAGCTCCAAGGGTCGGCCTGTTTGCCGATAGTTGCAGCCATGATGTGGGTACAGGTTCATCAGCCCTTCAGAACGCCGTGAGAAATTTCGGTCCTTATCCATTGCGCAATGGCACTGCTCCATTTTATGGATCATGATAATTGATCGAGCAGTGCCGATGACGGCTGCTACTGCTTCATAGTACAGTATATAGTGTGTTTGACTGGGGCTAAACAAGAGGGAATGGCCGGATGGTGAAAACAGCTGCCCGGTAGATCTGAGCACAGTGATTGTCCAATGTTTCAGCTGGCATCAATAGTTCAATAGTACTACTACAGTTAAACTGTGCTGGTGCTCCTATCCTAAGCCTCCAGCTAGTAGGCACTGCCACATCGCCGTCAAATGATCGCTTCCGAACAGCAATCAAAGGCTGACGCGAAGATCGCACATGTCGCTTTGCGGTCCTGCGGCGCTTTGCAATGACTAATGAGTCCAGAGTGCAGACGCTGTACGGGCGACGCACAGTAGTTGAATGCATGGTCTCGGCTTGGGCCATGAACTCATGATGGTCTACACCACTACTACTACGCCAATGGCCTGCGATAGTTACCGGGAATCATATCCGCCGGCAATCTGTAGAGAAATGGAGTACTCCGTTGTTCCCGGTGTCGCACATGGTCTGCCTGGCTTGGGCCACGGGCGATGATACCCACGGCGGGCCTGGGCTCTTCGTCCGCTTTCGCTCACCAGGGGTCCGGGGACGTGGGGCGGGCGGTGCGGCCGCCGGCCGGGGCCGGGGCCGGGGCCGGAGAAGAAGGGGGTGGGTGGGCAGCAAACTGCTACATTGCTCCGCGTATCAATGTTATTGCTATCTCCTGCGGTAAGATAATCACAGACTGTAGATTCAACTGACTGATCCGAAAATCAGCATGGTCAATAGAGTGATGGCATACCAAAAAACTCTTCCGCGAGCGTTCACTCGTTCCGAGTCAAGCGAACGATCCGACCACCCGCCCGGTAAGCCAGGACGCACGCACTTTTTTTATACGCTAAAAAGCGTGCACATGTAGTTACGGATATTTCCTCTCTTTTTTTATTTTTTTCTACTATTGTGCATGTGTCGTGCATGCAGGCCGTTCGGCTGCATGCATGTACCTGCAGTTGCATATTTATTTCTTTTAGTTTGTTTTTACTTGCATAGAGGTCGGTTTGCACGAGAAGTTACAGTGGTAATCTTTTTTACATATTTATAAGTTAGACTCGTAGTTATAGTGTTAATCTCCCGTTTCCACGTTATAGTCTTATAACTTACGTGTATAAGTTGTTATTTTTAACTTTTATGTTAAATTTTTTATAATAAGGTTTGTGTTTCCAAGTTTTGGCGTAAGTCATAAGTTTTATTCCTTTGCGTTTAATAACTTTTGTGCATAAGTTATATGTTAAAAGTTATAGCATATAAATTTTTTAAAAAATAAAATTCTTCAAAACATATACAGGTGTGGTCTAGTTTGTTCGTCTCATCATGTACAATATACTAATGCAGAAAGAATTGAAAATGGATATACTGTTAAAAAATTATAGCTATTTATAGAAAATATTGTGCTTTTTCCGTCTTGCATCAGCATGACGTCGTAGTTAGTTGAAAATGAGTGCATGCATGTAGCGACTCGCTGGGTCACGAGGGCCCACGCCAAAAGAGAATGAGCAGATGTAAGGAAAGGTAGGGATTAATTTTTTCTATAAAAGGAAGTTATGGACTGTCGGAAAATCGTTCGCCAGATCCGAATTGAATGGACGTTCGTTAATTAGCTGCGCCGGATGGCATATGGTGAGATAAAAAGATAGTAAATCAAAAGATCGCAACAAATCGAAGTTCGAGCCATAATTGTTTTAAAGATTTATAAGTGACAACAATCAGGCCACCAACTGTTTTGTCTTGCAAGGCCTAGTGGGCTGGGTGTGTTTGCTTCCTCAGACTAAATTTTAGGCTCTGTCACATCGAATATTTGGACATTATTTTAGAGTATTAAATATAGACTAATTTTAAAAAACTAATTCGAAGATTTTGCGAAAACTATGCGGAACCAGGAAAGGTGTGACAACCAGTATTTGAACCCTAGTGGATAGTGTTCCACTGGACAGTCGTACCATTGAATCACATGCCCATTCACCTAATGGATTTGCTTTTATCTATTTAATTAGTTTCTTAAATAGTTAATATTTAATATTTTTTAAAAATTGTCGGTGCTAGTTTTGACGGGCGCTAGCACCGGCTAGTAACTTGTGCTTTGCGGTTGAGGTTTTAGATGGTGTGCAAGGAGGAACACGAGAAATTTATACTAATTCGGGCCAAGAGGGCCCTACGTCCAGTGGAGAGGCGAGTCGTGTTGCCTTGCACCAAAGTGCTCATAGTAGGGGGTTACAAGCTGAGTCGAGAGAGGGAGAGTATCCCAAGTCTCTTGTGCGCGGAAGTGGATGCTTTCGTATGCGTATAGTTGTGTTGTGTGTATATTGGTGTCGTGAACTTGGTGAATCTCTATCTGCGACTGGCCTCCGCCCTCCCTTTTATAGTTACAAGGGAGAAGCTAGAGTTACATGTGGAGACTTATGATGACGATACTTGGCATGGTGGGATCAGAGGTGATTAGTGGCTATCGTCAGCCACGCCATCGTCTTGGCATTTCGGCGATATGGCTTCGGTCATTCGACTGACCTTCCACTGTTCGATCGTTGAGTTCCAAGGTGGCACAGTGTACGGGACGTGGCTGGCTGCGTGGCGCTGCGTCATGGCGTCGCGTCCGGTCCTGCACAGTGCAACAAGAAGACTTGTTGACTCTCAAAGATCGACTCCCGAGGCTCGGGAGCCTTCCTTGCCGTCGGGAGCGTGACGGGACGGGTCATTGTCCTCCCTCGGGCGTGTTTTCCTCTCATGCGCGGTACTTTCCCGAGGGGCGAATGGTCCTGTTGCTATACTGCCCATATGAAAGGTCCTTGTTTTGTTTTGGTAATTGAGTGACAACTTAGCTGGACTAATATGTGTTTAAAGTGTTGATTACACAGGTGATTAGTCCACAGGTACATGTGTGTGAGCATTTATGCCATGGAGGTGGAAATGGCTTGGAGATGATGCTTAACTCACACATATGGTATGAAGGAGTTAAACGCATGAGACATGACATGAAGTCATGTAGCAAGGTGGAGAAGATCAAGACATGACTTGGCGTCGACGGACCGGTTGCAAGTGTGAAGGGCAAGCTAGTGGGCTTGGTGCCGATGGACCAACGCAACGGTGAAGAGCAAGTGAAATCGAGGATCGATGAACCAAAAGCTACATGATGATATGAAGTGGATCATATCATTGTTGAGGTGTTAGTGCATGTGTTGCATCGGCATCGATAGTGTCGGAGACGGTGATGAAGACGGTGATTGGAATAGAAAGCCCAAGGCAAAGGTATAGCTTAGGGGATTTCTATTTCACCGGTCTAAGGTTGAGTAGAGAAGTGCTTGACCGGATTTAGGATAGATGGCCGTACTATCAAGAGGGGCAAACTTGTTTGCATATCGGTCATCTAGTGCCACTTGAGCGATCTAACTTGCATGCATTGATAGGATCGAGTGGCGTGGAAAGAAAGAGTGGAAAACCTTTTGAAAAATGTTTGTGAAAATGCTAACTCACATGCACAAGGTAGTGGAACACTTTAGAGTTGGCACATTTGCAAAAGGGTGGAAGTTTCGAGCTCGTGGGAAACTTGTTTGGAACTTGGATGGATAAACTATTTTTATCCTTTGAGTTTTGGATCAAGCAATCATGTCGATTGTGTAGCCCTCTGAATAAGCTTTCCAAAATGTCCAAGATCATCGAAATCAGAGTTCGGAGCTAAGAGATATCGCCGTTTTATCGAACGGGGGCAGGCGTCGGACCCTGGGAAACATTAGTCCGACGCTAAGCGTCGGAGCAGTCCGACGGTTCAGTCCGACGCCCTGAAAATAGCCGTTCGAAGGGGCTAAAGCGTCGGACCTTTGAGGTATAGTCCGACGCCCACCCCGGGATAGTCCGACGGTACAGTCCGACGCTATTTTGCTCTCGGAAAACTCTCTGCAGACCGTCGGACACTAAACAATGGTCCGACACTCCGGTCCGACGCACGGTCTGACGCTCCCAGAGAGCCGTTAGAGCGCGGTAACGGTTGGATTCAAACGGCGCTCCGTCCGATGGCCGGTTTGAGTTGGTAACGGCTCCTTTGGCTTGAGGGCTATTTATAGGAGTGTGTGGTCGGCTGTGAGAGGAGTCTTGCACTTTGGGAATGTGTTTCCCTTGCTTGTGCTTGGCTTAGTGCTCTCCAACTCACTTGTGCTCATACAATTCACATCGAAGAAGTGAGTGATCGATCGCTAGTGCATTGCATTGTGAGATTACTTCGAGTGGCACTAGGTGATCGAGTTGCAAGCCGGTGGTGCTTGTTACTCTTGGAAGTTGCCACCTCCTAGACGGTTTGGTGGCTTGTGGCTCCGTGAAGCAAGTAAGAAGATTGTGCTTGGCTCTGCAGAAGCTTTGTGAGGGGTTGGAGCTCACCGCGCGGGAGTTCGCGAATAGCATCGCTAGTAGAGCGAGACGTGAAGAGCGACAAGTGGTCCGGCCGGATCAAAGAGCTTGAGCTCGTGGGCACCCCACGTGGGAGTGGTGACTTGTGGTGGGTCACCTCAAGCTAGAGGATCGGCGGCAACCTTGGAGCTTGTCTCAACGGAGGACGTAGCTTGTGGCAACAAGTGAACTTCCGGAAAATAAATCACCGCGTCAACATCTTTCCATCCTTCGTGGTGGTTTGCTCCCTTCTACACAAGTTATTTACTTTGTGCATTACTCTACTTGTGTAGTTGCAGTTGCTCTTGTGAGACCGGTTAGCTTGTGTAGCTTGCCACTCACCTTCTTAGCTTGTGTAGCTTAGAAGTAGTTCTCACTTAGTTTGTGTAGTTAAGTGGGTTGCGCTCCTTGATTTGGATTGTGTATCCTTGTCATTGAACAAGTAGTGAGCTTAGGTGCTTAGTGCGCTTTTGCTTGCTAGTTGATAGGAGTTTCCCCGGAGTTTAAAGTACTAGCGCTTAGGTTTGTGTGATCTTGCGGTAGAACGGTTTAGGGAAGCTCAAGTTAGACTTGCACCTTTGCTTCTTGTTAGGATGTTTTGCAAGGTGCTTAGAGTCTTAGTTAGAGGGGTGAATTGTCGCTAGAACTGATTAGGTTTTATTTCCGCTGCGATTTATTTTTGTCGGACTATTCACCCCCTCTAGTCCGCCATCTCGACCCTTTCACTATACTCCCGGGTCGGCGGGACAGCCGTCACCTCTCTTGTCCCTGCGAGACTCGTGCGTTATGGGCAAGAGCTGTCGCTGTCGTAGTTGGAGAATCTCTCTGTCAGTAAGGGGCGTCATCCGGTTGACTGTCGTCGGGACGGAGTGGAACCGTCGTATCGGTCACCGGAGGAGGTATGGCAGTTGGTACGTAGGACGTGCACAAGCGGGGTGCCGTCGCCTCGCGGCGTCCAGTCAGTGGGGCCGCGCCTGTAAAGTGGTCAGAGGGGTTCCTTGCGGTTCAAGATTGCCCTGCTGACGTCGACTGTGCATTGGATGCCTTAGAGAGACCGTGCTCGAGGAGGATGAGAAGGCTCGGACGAATCGGAGATTTAGCGCCCGAGGGTGCCGCTGTCCCGAGCCGTGCCGCCGGGCCTTACGGGAGGTCACTTTGGGCCTTCACGTGCGTAGCTTTCGTGGGCTTCGTCTGGCCTTATTTGGGCCAGGTTGTGCTGAGGTTGTTTATTTTTGCGTTGAAGTTGGGTACCCCATAATTTGGTACCCGACAAAAATGGTCAAGCATTCTATGTTACACGGACTAATATTTATTGTACTAAATAAAACTATTGCATTCGTCATAAAACATAGGAGTATTTTCATAGTAAATTTATTCAACTTTATGAATATCAAATTTTTATTTGTATATTTAGTTGAACTTTAGATAGAATGTGCATAAGTTATATTATTATTTTTGGGATGGAGATACATTGTATACGTATTCTTTTTTATCGAAACAGGATATGACTGGTTGGTCTTGTTTAATTGTCCATATTTTGAATTTTTTCAGATATAAAATATTTTTTTTCTCTCAGAGCATCAGCCGAAATCGGTGCTGATTTTTGTGAAAAAACAGGGCCAATAACGAAACACGCACACACTTCACTAGCTTTACTAAACAAACAGGATGACCACACGTCCACACCAGACATCATAATAGTTGCCGACAACAGCAGCAGTGCAGACTTGCAGCGCCGCCCATGGCTGGTCCGGGTCGCCTCCGCAACAGCATGTCAGCATCCCTGGACGGCTGGACCCTGGTTGTTCCCGTGTTCACCACAGCGTCGCCGTGGCCGTGGCCGTGGCCCGTGGGTACTAGGGTGCCGCAATTCTAGGTTCAAACGATTAGACGTGAAGTTTTTTTTTTTACCACCAGGCGTGCTCGATCAAGATCCGACAGTAAATTATCACGACTACTATGTCCATGCTGTGCAGTCACTGTGGTTGATCTCAGTGCGCCGGTGACCCAGGTTTAACGAGGCAGAGGAACACTGACGCGCTGGACACTACGGGATTTCTCATTTATTGAGTTAAAAAACGTTGGGTTCTCATTCCTATGTAGGGTCACAGCCTAATAGGAATCGTTTGCAGGACAAAAAATAGTTATCTATGTTTTTCATTCCTCTTGCATAGTTGCATTTATACTCCTACTACACTCAAGTGTTTTTTTTCCTGTTCAATGTGTTTTTCAATCCCAATGACGTGTTTATAAAACCTACAGATCCACAGGGGTCCGGGGCCAATATACATGTCCATTTGGGCCAGGCCTTATAGGCGGCACGGGCACGGCCCTTTATGGCCCGGCTCAAGCACGGCACGGCCCATGACCCTTGCGGGCCGTGCCAGCCCGACCCACACAGTAGGGCCGTGCTTGGGCCGTACCCCTGGCACGTTGGGCCGCCACGAGCAAGGCCCGTAAAACGCGAATGGCCCGTTATGGCCCGCCTTCCCTCTAGGCCGTTAGCAGCCCCCCTCCCCCCCCCCCCCCCCCCCGCTCCCCTACTGTTGGAGTGAAGGTAAAGATGGCAACGGGGAATTCCCCGTCGGGGACTAAGTCACCATCCCCGTCCCCGCGGGGGTGATTTTTCCCCGTCCCCGTCCCCGCAAACAACCACGGGGAGGCTTTCTCCACCATCCCCGATCCCCGGCGGGGATTTCATCCCCGCGGGGATCTCCATCCCCGCATACAGCAACAAACATAGGCATAGATTCATTAATCAATCTAGCAAGTAGCAACATAGTTTACCAGCAAGGCAGCAACACACAGGCACATACATTGATAGTTTGATACACACAACACCTAGAGATCTACCAGCAAAGGTGTCCAGGAGACTAGGACTCCAGGCGTCCAGCTCCAGCACATAAGCATACACACAGGCACATACACACAACAAGTCAAACAACATAGGTGTCCACTGTCCAGGTGCCCAGCACATAAAATAAGCATGGGCTGCACAGCAGCACATAAGAGAACTTCGTAGTCCAGCTCCAATTGCCCATCATGAAGTTCAGCCTCCCAAAAGAAGTGCTCCAGCTAGAAACTCACAGGAGTGCAAGTCCCTGCATACAGCAAGCAACAATAGTCAATAGATATATAAGTCCTCAATTTTGTGGCAACAAAGAGAGTTACAATGTATTGTCAATTAACAATTTTCAAATAATACCTCCATGCCATCTTGTATCTCTTGAAGACAAGTCCAAAAGGTGGCTGTTTCTTCATTGTCACCTATAAAAATAATTGCAGGACTTGAATTAGCATCATGGTAATAGAAAAATATGTTGTTGATGATTTATAATTAGAACAACTTATAAACCTTTGTATTTGTTTCGAAGCCAATCTTGTGAACACATTAAGGCCTCCAATATCTCTGGAGTGAGCCGGCTGCGATGCTCACTAAGGACCCTTCCACTTGTGCTAAAGGTGGATTCAGATGCAACTATAGTAACTGGAATAGCATAGATATCCCTCGCAATCTTCCTCAATGTAGGATAACGTGTCCCAGCCACCTTCCACCAATCAAGAATCTTGAAGTTTTCACTGTTGATTGGGATCAACTCATCATCCAAGTACCTATCCAGCTCAGATTTGAATCTCACTGCTGTTGGTCTCCTACTAGCAACTCGTGCACTAATTGTAGATAGAACACCTGAATTTACAAGTGAAGGAGCTGTTGATTCTGTGTTATCTTCATCCTCTTCCACTTCATAATCCTTCATCAATTCATACAGAGAGTTTTTCACCTCACTAACTTTCTCTAAACACTCTAAATGTGACTCACCAGTAAGGGTCTCAAGAAACCCAATCAAAAAATCTGTCTTAAACCGAGGATCAAGAATAGTGGCCAAGCCCATTGGACCTTGAATCTCCTTCCAATACTTATTAAACTTCTCTATCATTTCAAATGACATTTGCTCTATAATAGGATTTCCACAAACAGCCCACTGTCTAATCTGCTCTTTAGTCTCACAAATTTTTAGGAGTTGAATATTTGCAGTCACATAATTTGTTCCAGAAAATACTTCAGTGATGTCATTAAACAACTTAAGCCTACCAGCCACTTCCCTAGCAAATTCCCATTCTTCTTCACTAGGAGCACAATCGTATAGCTTCTCAACACGTGTTGCACGGTTAAAAACAGCCTTGTAAGGTAAAGCAATACTAAGCATCTTGTAAGTAGAATTCCACCTAGTTTTACAGTCAAGACCTAATTTGTGTTCAATTTTGACCTTGACATGCTTAGCAATCTCTTCAAATTTCTCTACTCTTTTAGGTGTGGCTGTCCAAAAGGCAACACTTTCACGAATTTTTGCAATTGAATTCTTTATAACCTCTAAACCATCCTTGACAATCAAATTGAGAATATGGGCAGCACAGCGCATATGCAATAATTTCCCCTCCAACATCAACTTTGACTTGCCTATCTTCTTGACAAGTTCAGGGATTACCTTATCATTTGAGCTGCAATTATCCAAAGTCAAAGTTGAGATCTTTTCATCCAAATTCCACTCCACCAATGCTTCATAGAGCTCTTCACATATAACTTCAGCCGTGTGTGGAGCGGGCACATATATGAACCTACATAGAGCAGCAGTCATCAAATTTAAATGACAGCAGCAAGGTCTAAATGCACAGAACAACAACATGCTGTAAATATAAATGACAACAGCAAAAATCAAATTTAAATGACAGCAGCAAGGTACCTCATGATTATGTTTCGAAGTGTCCATGAATCATCAATGAAATGTGCCGTGATTGCCATGTACCCCCTCCTTTGGTTGTCAGATGTCCACATATCTGTAGTAATAGCCACCCTTGACTTAGATCCAGCCATGTATTCTATGGCCTTCTTCCTTTCTTCCTTATATGCATCCATTATGTCCTTCCTAAAACCATTTAAATGTTAGTCAGCTGAAATAGTACCATGTAAACCCACAAAAACAGATATAAAACTAGTATTACCTAATAGTATTTCGTGTCACCATCTTGAATAATGGCTGAAGTGCACTCACAAACCTTCGAAAACCAGTATGATCAACCATGGATAAGGGATACTCATGTAATATAATCATGGCAGCAAGCTCTCTCCTAGCTACTTCTGGATCAAATGTGTAATTCCCAACAGATACTGCCCCTCCCTGTTCAGAACTGAACCTCAAAGCAGATTGTGCAAGACTCTTGTTCTGTCCCATCAGTTTGATCTTCTTCAATGTGCAGACTTTTAAATGGTCATGGAGATGGGTTGTCCCGTTCCTGCTATTCCCCCCTAGCTGCTTGTGGAAGTGAAGGCATTGAGCCTTCACAACTCCTAGGACCTTGACTTTCTTGAAATCGTTCCAAACAGCTGAAGTCAATTTCCTTTTTGTGCCAAAGTCAGTATCTTCAGGTTCAGGATCATCATCATCAATTTGTATTGGCTGAGAATCATTGACAGACTCAGGTTGAGCTTGTGATTCTTGAGGGCTGCTACTCCTAGTACCAGGATTTAAATTTGTGGTGAACCTAAAAGACAATTGGCATATCAGTAATAAGTGCATATATAAATCTGCGCATATATAAATCAGTTTTTACTTGCTGAACTCTATGAAACAATGATTGTTAATGTACTCCCACACCTAAACAATGATTGCTAATCTACTGCCATATTTAAATCAGTACATATTTAAATCAGTACATATATCAATCACTTAAATATACATGCGTAGCCACAAACACATTCTTTTTTACATAGCAACTTTTACATGTTCACAATCAGAAAATTACATGAAAGTCAACCATTCATAAATCACGACAAACAATTTACACATGCTGAATAGTTAGAAAATATGAAATAAAAAGCATAAAAAGGGTAGCATGCTTGAAATCAAACCTTAATGATTTCAACAGTTGGAGACCGCTGCCGGAGGATGAAGCTTCTGGAGTAGGAGCACGCGCAGCTCCCTCAACCGCAAGACGACTTTTATTCTTGGTGAACGTCCTTTTCGGCTGTGGCGTTGGGGCCTGGCAGAGTGCCTTTCGGTTTCCGGCACCAGATGCCGGCATAAGCGCAACGCTCGGCATGATAGCGGATGCATTAGCGGGTGCGGCTGCCGTAGCAGGCGCAACACCGCCAGCGCTCATGGCTTTTGGTGGCCGGTCCAAGACCGAGGCGGCGTCCCTTTGAGGACCGCCGAACGTGGGTTAGTCAAAATTCAAAAACGCGGCCACGAATAAAAGTAAACAATAAACTAAACTAGCAATACTGCGATGCTACGAATCTACATGTATCACATGTGAACAGAACTAGAGATACGACTTCCACGTAACAGAACTAACAATACGAGGCCAATAGCAGTATGTGTATGAACAACTACGAGTGTATATTGTTCTGATATCTGACTTTTTTAGTTTCTGACCTTCCTTCTCCATCGAAGCCCATGGGAGATTCAGATCCAGGTGTATCCATGTCACCCGCGAGCTGCTGTGGCGAGGATCCGAGTTCCAAGGCTCCGACGAGGCCGACCTGCAACGGCAGCGCGCGGACAGCGGAACCTCCGAGGCCGACGGAGATGGACGACGGAGACCTGGACGGAGATGGACAGCAGAAGCTCAGTTGGATTGTGCAGCCGGAGGGTGGATGGATGCATCGAGCTGCCGGCCGCCGGCGTCCGCCTTGCGCTGCTGCAGTGCTGCGTACGTGAGTGCGCAGTCACGTACTTGAGCCGAGCTCGCGCCGTCGCACGGACGCACGGTTGCGTCGCCGGCTCGCCGCGCGCGCAGTTGAGTCGCCGGCTCGCCGCTCGCGTAGTCACGCCGCTGGGGCCTGGTGGAGTGGCTGGATGGGGATGAAAACTAGGGTTAGTACGTATATATACTTCGGGGCTAATGGGCTTTTTCATACATGGGCCTTGCTCCTCTAGCCGCTATGATGCGCCGACCGCCGATGCTGCTGCCTGCTTTCTCGGGGCGGGGATGCGGGGATCGGGGTCGGGGACTCGCCAACCGTCCCCGTCCCCGCTATCCCCGACGGGGCCGATAATACTACCAATTTCATCCCCGTGGGGGTCAAATCTTCATAACCCCATCCCCTAATGGAAGAATTCCCCGCGGGAAATCGGGTTTCGGGTCCCCGTTGCCATCTTTAAGTGGAGGCCTGCCAGAGGCCCGTTGGCGCCCGCGCCCCTCTATATAAGCCGGAGCCGGCCTCCCCCAAACCCTAACTCCTCTCACCCGCTCCCGGCCGCCTCGGCGCCTCCGCCGCTCTGCTCTTCCCGTCGTCTCCGGCCACTCCGGGCGTCTCTCTGCGCCTCTGGCCGTCGCTCTCGTCCTCTCGCTCTTGGATCTGCATCTCCCGATCCCCTCTCCTCCCCATCCGCTCTCCGCGCCTCTCAGTCTCTCCCTCGTCTCGCCGTCGCCCTCTACTCCGGCATCTCCCAGTCCGGCAACTCCGGTGCTCCGGCATCGCAAGTAAGGGCGTGAGGCAGATCCATCCTAGATCAATCCGATTCCTTCACACCTCTCACTCTCCACAAACCCTAACCCTAACTGGTGCCTTTTTTGCAAGTCGTTGGCCGGTGCTCTTCGGAGCACCCGGCAGGTGCGGCGTGCGCCGTCGAGGAACCGGAGGGCCGGCCATGTCGGACGAGGACAATGGCATGACCATCAGCGACGAGTTGAGGTTGTTGGGGTGGAGAGGCGACGACGAGGATGACCCTGGGACGGAGGACATGTTCGGCAGCAGTGCTACCGACGCTGCTAACGGCGCAAACGGTGATGGCGCTGGTGGCGCCGCCGCGTCGTCAAATAGCCGTGGCCGCGGCCGTGGTCGCGGCAAGCGAACAAGGATGACCAGATCCGATGTGTGGAATGACTTCGATAAGATCATAAAGGTCGAGCAAGGTGAGGAGGTAAAGAATGCTAAGTGCCTCATCTGCAAAAATGTTCTCACTGCTAGATCTGCTTGTGGTACTGGCCATTTGAAAAGGCATGCTAAAGCTTGCAAACTTAGGTCTGGCCGTAAGAATATGCATCAATCTCTTTTGCAGTACAACCCTAATGACACTGTGCGCCATTGGGAGTATGATCCTGAAGTAGCTACTGCTGGTGCTAATCTTTGTGCTACTGAGCTTACCACTTACCTAGACAGTGACACTGTCAACCAGAATGATGATGATGAATTTGATATCTTGAGGTGGTGGCAGGTGTTGATATTTCTTATGCACAATTAAAATACGAAAGATTCCGCAAGCGCACAGAATACCATTGTAGCATTTTATCAGGAGTATTCCAGGTATCGTTATTTATATTTTACCACAGGGAAACAATGATTAAAGAAGTTTGATAGTTGACCATCATGTGTCTATTAACTTAGTACACCAATTAGACTATAATAGGGGTAAATGATAAATGATAGGAACTATGCTTAAATGACATAGACACACAGGAGAATTCTATGATAAAAGAGTAGATAGCTAAAGTGAGAGGACAACGGGGGAGTTCAAGGTTCCTAAATACTTCTCTATTACTGGGGTTCTATAATAATTGATTCATGGTAGATAAAGCAATCACATAATAACACTTCGGGACATCAGAACACTAGCCACGGAAAGGGATGAGAATGGGACTAGGAAGTTCTGACTACGGTCCTACAATCATCAACCCACACGAGGTGGAATACATCGGCCATCAGGGCTGTCACCTCCTGGGGCTACCACAACTATTCGTAAGGTTGAGTGCAATATCAGGTAACCTCTAGTCTAGACACGATGCCTACACTATTAATTACTACTCTAATCTCATATGAAAACTAGAGCTCTCGATGCGAGCGGAGATCCTATGCCAAAGTATAACAAATATACTAACCAATCAAATTCAAGGCATAAAGTAAATAAAGAAGATAAATATATTAAAGCATAAGTCTTACAAAGATGAGATACAAAGATATACTAGATCCCTGAAGACTTCTGCAGAACCGAAGTGCAGCTCCGCTCTCCCTAACTCTCAACTAGAACTAATCTACTATATTGGAAAGTCTAGCCCTAATTCTCTAGAGTTGAGAGGTTATCCATTCGAGGGACGCCTCTACAACTCCACAATGCTGCCCTTGACTCAGGGGGTCCTGGGTTCCTTATATGGGGGCGCCTGGCCTCCCCTCCACCTTGGGCAAGCGATATGGTACTAAGCCTTTCCACCATGTGCACATAGGCTTTAATGGGCCAAATTTTAATTTAGGCCCAATTAATCCCGCAGCCTTTAATTAACCCGCAGCTCAGGTTTTAGAATCTTCCAGTATTTGTAAAATCCATATCTCTTTATTCTGGACTCCAAAAATAGCAAACCATAGGTCTGTTTCGATTGTCTCGACGAGCTCTATGAAATGGTGGACTCCAATTCCTGATTTGAGATACTTTTAATCGGTGAAAAATTGAATATCCCTTTATACCCTGCAAAACAAGTGTGGAACTTGTTAGAATCAAACCCCATAACTATGTTGTGTATTGTTTTATGCCCTTGATTCATGTTTAGTTGATGGGTAAAAATGAGCAATAACTACTATCAACAAGTTCCCCAAAGCTTACTCTTTGCTAGTCCCTTAACAAAGCCAAACTTTAGCATACATCAAAAGTTATAGCTACCCCTCACAAGTATTCAGTTTTAAACTAACAAGTACTCAAGGATTAGAATAGACCAAGCTAACCTTCAGACTTACCTGTATTACCTTTACCATGGAGCTTGTAACTTTTCTTGAGTCTTGGGTAATTGAAGGATAGAATGTCTAAGTTAAACACTATGTCTCAAGCTCTGTCGTTCAATTCTTATCCTGGAGCTTTTCCAAGTTTTCAAAAGAAAACTCAGAGTTTTCTTTGTATGACTCTCTCAAGTCTCTCAATATGTGATATTTATGGATCCTCACCAAGGCAATAGTGATGCATGCCTTCTCTTCTCTCTCTCACCCTATAACTAATAGCTTGTGTGGTGCTTATGGGTAAAGAGACAGCTCATACATACTTGCAATGAATATATTGTAAAGTTAAACAATGGATCCAAAGGAACAAGTCATACAATTAAATCAAGATGTGCATTTGTGTGGATGTGAGGTGGTATGTGGATATATATGGTGGCTAATCCTAATTCTACTCGTTTGCTCCTTGAGACATCTCTCTCTCTCTTTTTCAAACACTATGGAATTGTGTTGCAGTACAACATGGGCTATCTTTCTTTTTTTCTTCTTTTTTTCAGGCGGGCATCAGAGTATCCATTGTTTTGATAAATTCAGACACTTGTCCATTTTTACCTCTCAGGCGGACATCTTTGTACCCATTGTTTTCATTCATCTCACTCTTTTACATAGCCACATGCCTCTTCTCTGCAACAATACTTCCCTTTTTCTTTTTCTTTGTCTTTTGAGAGATAGCAACGAGAACTTTGGAGCATTGATCTAGGGTAACCAATGGGATATTTTTAGTGTTCACTCCTAGTGTAGGAGTAGAACATTTTTAGGTGGATCTAGATAGAGTATGTGGAATGTGGATGCGCCCACTCGGATATGAGTAGTGCATTATGGGTATAGTGCATGTGATCTTGATTATAGAAGTGCCCACTCTGATATGAGTAGTGCATTATGGGTGGAGTGCATGTGATCTTGATTGTAAAAGCATGACAAGTTCTTAAGGTATCAACAAAGTTTGACTAAACTCAAAACAAAGCAAGTAGCATATAATGTGTATGTTTTTCTAATCTAGCATGTATGGCTGTGGTAGGATTATAAAGCTCTTGTCATACAGGAACTTATCATGTGGTTTTAAGGATTTTCAAAATAAATCTCCAGAATTCAAGTATCACTAGGAACAAGATAAATAGCAGGTCAAATTTTGCATATCATATCCCTCAATTACTTAGACTTAGATCAAGCATTTGCTACCCACAAGTTTTAGGTTCAAAGCAAATCTTCAAGTTAAAATGGTTATATCTAAAACTTGGGATGATTCAAGGTTGAAAACTTGGGATGATTTAAGGTTGAAAACTTATCAAATTCCTGAGAATGGTTTCCATCGAGTATGAGCAAAATTATTGTAAGCACTCTCTTTTTTATTTTATTCAAACACACTAATTAACCTAAACACTATTTATTTGGTTTTCAAATTTTATTTCACTAGGTGACTCACGCGAAAAGCAGTATGGTACAATAATAAGGATGGGAAACTTATACTTAGCTGGATTTAAATGGAGGGTGCTCTCCCCCAAGCTGGATGTTGACGTGATCTTTGATGTTGTAAGTTGAGCAATCCTTCTGGGAGCAGGCATACTGGCCGCGTAAGGGCGCCAGGTTGACTAGCTCTTGATCTTGTATTGTCTTGTAAAACTCAATTGCCAACAAGAATACCAAATCTCATGGAGAGGGGTTAGGTTAATACCACTTCACGGTAAGTGATTGATTTTATATTTCCAGCAAAAGTTTCCTAATTGGGTGGACCTTCATGTGCCCACATATTTTTGGTTTTTTCTAAAAAGTGTGGATCTTCATGTGCCCACATATTTTTGGTATTTTTAGACTTTATAAAACAGACTCGATAATCGCATAGGTATAGTTACCTGATAACTAGAGGATGCTCCTTCCCCAAGCTAGATGTTTACAATATTTGGTGTTGATGATCTTCAGGGCGAGCTTGCCAGCAGTAGTCCTGGTGGGCTCCACTGATAGACTCACTCCTTAGTCATAGTGTTATCCTGTATATTTATACTCTAACAAGAAAACCAAAACTCGAGGCTCGAATGTGATAAGGGGTTAACGGTCAGCCAATAAGTAATTGATTATTCTCTGAGTTGATTTTGACTGACAGATTCTAGCAGGATTCTCTTTTTAGGGTTTTCTAACTTTCTTATGCAACAATCAAATATGTATGCATGCTATATATTTTTATGCCACCACGGAGAATATTTATTCTCATGGGGCTTAGGATTTGCATAATGCAAGAAAGTAAATACAGATGCTATTATCATTTTTATTTATTTATTTTTTATGCCACCATAGCGAATATTCTTTAAGTTTATTCACATGGGTTTTAATGTTTTATGATGCAGTAACCAAGGCAATACAGATTTTTCTCTCTTTTTGTTTTGATATGCATAAAGATGAATATGCTAAAGTAAAATTAGTAATGTAAATTATGAATACTAATTAATTAGATAACTACCATGTTACCTTATGGCAAGGGTGCGGAATTTAAAGTCTACCGACAGGACTTTTTCTTCCATTCTTGTGTATCTCTCCGTCTTAGAGATGGAGGTCTTGATGGTTGCACCTCTGGTGATGGTGATGTCACTTTTGTTCTTTGCTTGGGTAGCAGGTTGAAGTAGAGCATTAATAGTGGAAGCTGGCAGCATCTTGCTCAGCGTGCATGTTGACAGAACTTTCACTTGTAGAATTTTGTGAATTAATAAATTTGCTTGAAGTGTTGTCATGTTTGCAAAACCAAGGTAGAGATCAAGTGCATGGGCTCTGCTGGTGGAAAAACACCAACAGAACCGAATCTATTTCTTTATTTATTCTTCTCTATCCTTAGGCACATTGAACAAGACAAAGTTGATATTACATAATTTGTTTTACTCATGACATGAGTGGTAAGATCAGACAATTAAGCATTAATGTTGCATTTAAGTTCATATGACGGAAAAGATTTAAATTGATTAACCAATGGAATGGTTGTCTATCTCTACATAATATATAAATTTTCACATGAATATGACTATCATCTTCCAAAGATAGAATATAATGTTTTAGTACATTTGGTTAAGATTGAGATCAAAAGAATGATGTCATGAACAATCTTAAAGGACAAAGCATGTTGAGTTAATTAGGTTAATCAATTAAAGATGTAACTCTAACATATTTATGTCTTTATTTATCTGCATTCCAAGATCAAGAGGAAAATAGTGACCACTTACCTTAAGATATTACTTTCATTATTAGAGCGTGATGGCACTAAGTAATGAAGGGTAGATGATTGGTGGTCCTTTCCTACTCTTGCATCTTGAGTTGTTCATGAGCATCTTGTCTCCTCTGTTGCTTATCCTCTTTGTCATGTTTTGCTTCTTTGATCTTATGACACCTTGTCACTCCATTCATTATTATGCCTGCAACAGATTAGTGGACAACACATACCCGAAGGGATATACAACTTTGGAACATAGGTTGTTTGTCCAGAATTTTATCATGTTCCATCTACGCTACTAAGAAGATAGGGTTGGCATTATGTTAGCATAGATCATGTTCTATACCGGCATGACTTGAGTCCAAGTAACTTACAACAGAAGATAAAGTGAATGAATCATTAATACTCACAGTTCTTCCATCCATAATGAATGAGCTATGTCTTCCTCTACAAAGTTATTGAAGTTCAGCATGTGCCCTGTCTCATCTCTGATTTGAATTTATCTCGTGACTTACCCAAATTAAATTGAAAATTTTCTGCAAGGGTTAGTCCAACAAAATATCCAATGTCTACTACAACATACGAGCGGCTCAAAAATCAACCTAGACACCACGTCCAATTTGACTTAGGAAGGCATTTTAACCTAAGCACCATGCTTAATTCAAAAAACCTTTGAAAGTAAAATCATCACTCTTCTTGGTTCGGAAATCAAACTAAACACCTTGTCTAATTATGATTCTAGAAAACAGTTTAAACTAAGCACCATGCCTAATTTTAAAAGGTGTATGAAATTTCTCAAAACCTTAAGTATACTATAGCGAACAAAGATAACATGGAAGTTTATAGAGAGTTATGCAAACAATATGAAAGAACATGATCATTCATTAACAATTTGAACATGGATTGACAAGGTAGAGATAACCAATATTAGCAACATAAGATTTTCTAAATAAGCCCATTCCCCCAATCTTGAATTTTGCAAGGCAAAGTTAAGTTTGGATGGATTAATGTTGCATGATGATTGGTTGGACATACCTAATGATGTCATCCTTCTACTTCAAGCCTGAAATGGTTAATGACAAAAATACCCGAGGGAATATTTTTATAATTATAATTCTATGCTCAATTCTCAAGGGTATTACATCAAAAGGTACAAGCTCACGTTATTTTTCAAGAGTGGTTATTTGAGGACACAAAGTCATTCTCGGGAGACCTTCTAATTATTACACTTTTAGTTAATAAACTTAGATTAAAAACCTTTGAAAGTAAGATCAAACACTTCTAATCTTGACACCATGCTTCATTTAAGAGATGTATGAAATTATTCCAGCCATAAACTATAGTAAGTAAAAGTAGCATGAAAGCATTACAGGGATCTATTCAAATAGAGATAAAATAATATGATCATAGTGAGGTATATATATATATATATATATATATATATATATATATATATATATATATATATTAATATGCAAGTGGTATGGATGTATGCAAGAACTAAACATGTTATGGATTTGATATGAGGGAATATAAACTAAATGGTGTGAATGCATGGATTAAAATAATTATGCAATGAGATGTAAGAATTAAAAGATAACTACTCAAAAGTTTAAATTGCATGAGCAAGACTTTCTCACCTTCTTGATCATACTTACTATGACTTGTGTGTAGCACAGCCTCTATATTCGTCCTTTGAGATGTGATTTGAATTGTTGTGACGACGACCTCCTTCTCCTATCTACACAAGGTTAGAAAGAAATATATATATGTGTGCAAACCTGTGAGATAGCAGGGTTCCATTATTGATGAATCTTGAATGTTCGGGCACCCTGGGCTCTTCAATGTATCTTCTTGTCTTGTGGAAACTTGCCGGAAGGTCAAAACGGCTTCTGTTGTCCTGTCTTATTCCACAACTCAACAGAACAGGGGTAATCATACTAAATCTAGTAGTATACTAAATTAGCAGACATCAAGATCACTATAAAACTCTTATGCCAATTGCTTCCCCAGCAACGGCGCCAAAAAATGCTTGTTGATATTTCTTATGCACAATTAAAATATGAAAGATTCCGCAAGCGCACAGAATACCATTGTAACATTTTACCGGGAGTATTCCAGGTATCGTTATTTATATTTTACCATAGGGAAACAATGATTAAAGAAGTTTGATAGTTGACCATTATGTGTCTACTAACTTAGTGTACCAACTAGACTATAGTAGGGGTAAACGATAAATGATAGGAGCTATGCTTAAATGATATAGACACATAGGAGAATTTTATGATAAAAGAGTAGATAGCTAAAGTAAGAGGACAACGGGAGAGTTCAAGGTTCCTAAATACTTCTCTATTACTGGTACCACAGGGAAACAATGATTAAACCACAGGGAAACAATGATTAAAGAAGTTTGATAGTTGACCATCATGTGTCTACTAACTTAGTGCACCAACTAGACTATAGTAGGGGTAAACGATAAATGATAGGAGCTATGCTTAAATGACATAGACACACAGGAGAATTTTATGATAAAAGAGTAGATAGTTAAAGTAAGAGGACAACGGGAGAGTTCAAGGTTCTTAAATACTTCTCTATTACTGGGGTTCTATAATAACTGATTCATGGTAGATAAAGCAATCACATAATAACACTTCAGGACATCAGAACACTAGCCACGGAACAGGATGAGAAGGGGACTAGGAAGTTCTGACTACGGTCCTACAATCATCAACCTACACAAGGTGAAATACGTCCGCCATCAGGGCTATCACCTCCTAGGGCTACCACAACTATTCATAAGGTTGAGTGCAATCTCAGGTAACCTCTAGTCTAGACACGATGCCTACACTATTAATTACTACTCTAATCTCATATAAAAATTAGAGCTCTCGATGCGAGCGGAGATCCTATGCCAAAGTATAACAACTATACTAACCAATCAAATTCAAGGCATAAAGTAAATAGAGAAGATAAATATATTAAAGCATAAGTCTTACAAAGATGAGATACAAAGATATACCAAACCTCTGAAGACTTCTGCAAAACCGAAGTGCAGCTCCGCTCTCCCTAACTCTCAAGAAGAACTAATCTACTACATTGGAAAGTCTAGCCCTAATTCTCTAGAGTTGAGAGATTATCCATTCGAGGGACGCCTCTACAACTACATAATGGTGCCCTTGACTCGGGGGGTCCAGGGTTCCTTATATGGGGGAGCCTGGCCTCCCCTCCACCTTGGGCAAGCGATATGGTACTAAGTCTTTCCACCATGTGTACATAAGCTTTAATGGGCCAAATTCTGATTTAGGCCCAATTAATCCCGCAACCTTTAATTAATCCCGCAGCTGAGGTTATAGAATCTTTCAGTGTTTGTAAAATCCATATCTCTTTAATCCGGACTCCAAAAATAGCAAACTATAGGTCCGTTTCGATCGTCTCGACGAGCTCTATGCAATGGTGAGCTCCAATTCCTCATTTGAGATACTTTTAATTGGTGAAAAATTGAATATCCTTTTATACCCTGCAAAACATGTGAGAACACCAAAACTCGTGGCCCATAACTATGTTGTGTATTGTTTTATACCCTTGATTCATGTTTAGTTGACGGGTAAAAATGAGCAATAACTACCGTCAACAGCAAGACCACAAGCTGACATATCCAGTGCTTGCTCTCATGGCCAAAGATATACTAACAGTTCCTGTTTCAACAATATCTTCGGAGTCTATCTTTAGTCTTTCTGGCAGGATTTTGGACGATCGGCGACAGCGCTTGAACTCGGAGATGGTGGAGATGCTCTCATGTGCAAAGGATTGGGAGCTAGCTGATGCCAAGCAACAACACTGTGTTGAGGACAAGGAGCTTGAAGAATCTTTTAATGATTTGTATCCTGATGAGGCTCAATGAGAAATGAGCTTGTAATAATGGTTTGTAATAACTATTTATGAACTTATTAAACATTTAAACTTGAGCTGGGCTGTACTCTTTTCCTATCTAGGGTTTTCTCACGAGGTGTGAGTTTTTACCTAGATAGGTTTTTAACGAGGCAGTCATTGCACGAACAGCTCAATTCATTACATTTGTGCCTGTTATTCCCTGTGATATTGTGATGGATCCTTGTGATTTTCGGTTGGAATTGAAATCTGTCGTAGATTTGGAGTTTAGTCTTGTGTTTTGAGCACTGTGGTGAGGTCTTCGGTTGGAATTGAAATCTGTCTTAGATTTGGAGTTTAGTCTTGTGTTTTGAGCACTGTGGTGAGGTCGTGCCTGGGCCGGCTACTGGCATGGCACGTGTAATTCATCGCCGTGTCATGCTTGGGCTGTGACCTAGACACGGCACGGCACGATATATAAGCCGTGCTTATCGTGCCCGTGCCCGTGCCCTAACGGCACGGCACGGGCCGTGCTTAATCGTGTCTGTGCCGTGCCGTGCCGGGCGGCATGTATAGGGGCCAAACGCCTCCTAGCAGGCTCGTGGTAGACCGGTAGACCCGGATGGTGCAGGTCACGGCCCCAGGCCGCAGAATTGCAACACAGGGCTGTGATGCTGCTTGATATATGATGACACAACGCAAGCCAGGAAAACATGCAAAGGTCCTACTGCGTTCCAAACGAGTGAACTCAACTATCCCACAAAAAATTGCGTCTCTGTACAAGTCATTCCCAGATTCACATTCTTTTGTGTTCCATTCTATGCAGAGAACAAGTCATTCCCAGATTCACTTTCTTTTGTGCTCCATTACATGCAGAGAACAACTTGGATGATCTTAAGTTTCAAAAAAGAAAAAAGAAAAAGAAAAGATCTTCTGTTAGATTTTACCCAGCTTCTTTGGATAAGGTTCTTTACCATGCCTTTTTTGGATGGCTCTACTCTTCAGCTTTCTCAGACTTCTGTAGTGGAAGAGATCTACCACGTCCCAGTGTAAAGCCCCTTGTTCCATCTGGCATTCTCGGTCCAGGAATCGGCTTGTTTGATGACTCAGAACCAGAACTTCCTGCTATGCAAATAATATAAAGAAAACAAATTATATCAATACCATACTAGCAGACATACAAAACATATATTGACAAATTGGCTCCGGATATGTTATGAGTATGAATTATTGAAATTTATAGCAGCTACTTGCTGTTTTTTACATGTTTGTTGAAATCACAGGGGAGGATCAAAGTTTTGTGCAGACGACAGGAAGTGCTCTTAGGATAACCATGCTAAAAGTTCATTTACTAGACATTGTAAAAAAATAACCTATGAAATTCCAGGTACTCTAGACAAAAACAGAACAAGCTGTGGTTTTGACAAATAATAACGGGGACATAAACCATCTAACTGCTCTGTGGAAAGAATATGAGAATTAACTAAGCATCAAGTCTCCATGGCATAGATAAGGATGCAAGTGAGGTAGCCAATGATGTTTTTCTGGGGTCAGTTAGCTAATTGCAGTTCAAACATTCTAGTTCATTTCCCCCAAATTACATAAAATGCCATTATAGTTCATCTGAGCAAGTTTATGGATCGACCCAATGACCTAAAATAATTATACTTGCATACCTAGGCATAGATTGGATATAAGAATAAACTTCATGGAATGTAAAAGAAAACATCAATGGTCTATCACTATGAAGGAAAATAGCATTCATGAATTCAGTACATTTAATTGTATGAATACCTTGTTTGTTTGTATTTTGCTGCATCTGACCTTGACCTTTGTACCGTCCTTTTCGTCCTTTAGAATTTGGCTTCTGGTCATGGTGCTCAGTCTATATGTATAACCAAACAGGCTATAAGCAAAAATATATCTAGTGCAATAATTGGGATGGAAATAGTCATAACTGTCAATTAGAATAAATTCTACTAGGAAATAATGCAAATTGACTCTTCAGTCCCAAGCTCCCAGCCTATGAATAGTTCACAAGAAAGGCTCAAACTATCAGCAAGAAAGTGAAAATAGCAAGTGATGCAAGAAATAAGCTATCATATATACTATTTTGAAGCAGATAACTAAACACAGTCAACAGACAAAGGCAGTTAGAAGTATGGAAAATTTCAGACCTCAGTGATAAAAATAGATTTCAAATTCTCTTTGTCCTTGGCACTCCCCACTGCATCAGCTTTGGATATCTTTTCTGAGGTTATACTCTGGTCTTCTTCTGAATGTTGATTCTGATCAATCTTTCTGGAAACGGCATCCTGATTTTCTTTTGAAGGCTTGTTATACTTTCCTGGTCCCATTAGGCTCTGTTTAGACAGAAGCCTGACTTTCATCCCAGTTCTCCAGTTGCTCTCATCACTTAGGATAGTAACCTAATGTGAGCAGAACAGATAAACGAATAAAAAATTGATTATTCTAGCCTTATAAACATAATCTATTATTAGATACGAGATGAGCAACTCACAGCCTTCTTAGCGGCCTCCACTGCTTCATACTCAACAAGTACATGAACCTGTGCAAATCTGCTTCATTAACTTGTTTGGCAAAGATAATACAGCTAACATAATCTAACATCATTTCCCCCTGAAATCTAGATATAAATTTGTTATTGTATGTGGTAATTGGGAGTAGGAAGCGTAATTAAAAGATTATCCAATTAAAACATCAGCAATAGCTTCAATAATGAAAATATTACATGATGTTGAGATCATACCTTACTACTTAAATTGAAGTCAGGCTTCTTAGAAGTTGAAGATTCTTTCCCTAATTCTGGATCATTAATTGTTATGTTCACAACTCTGAGATGTGAAAAGGTAGATTATAGTGTCAGAATATATTATAAAATGCGTCAATAACATACATAAGAATCACATACAACCATGACTGTCCAGAAAACATACTTGCCCACTGAACCGAATTTTTCCTGAATACTCTCAATGGAGAAATCTGAAGGTAGATTTTCAACCAAAACAGTGCTTTTCTGCAAATACAATGTATTATCTTTAAGTTGTCACAATTCAGATACATATAACGCATTCCAATGAGGAGGGAATAAACTATTTACCTTTGAATCTTTCAACTCATTGTGTGGCAATGGATGTAACCTCCTGACCCGTTTCCCATCTGAACTTACAACCTAAAGTAGAATGGGCAGAATTATGTCACAAAGATATAAAACCTGACATGGCAATTGTACATACATTACTATCAAACGGTATGAAATTCGAAGTGTCAGCACAGATTGAAATTGCAAAATATTACCAGCTTTGGTGATGTCCTGAGTGCAGCTTCAATTACTGAGAGGTCCTGAACGAGTTTCTTCATTCTTCTAAATGATGCAATGGTCTGAATAGGAACTATTATTAAAAACAGCCATTAGAAGAGAGCTCACATTTGTAACACATATTGTATAATAAATCCAGTGGCAGCAAATGTCAGTGTGAGTTCATTCAATATATAACATTGAGCACTAAAATAATAAACAGTGATTAACTCATGTAATCTTGTTCTTTAGCTAACGTTTCTGATTTTAGTAAGCAGTAAAAAGCCAAGTGTGCAATGGAAGAGAACCAACATGTGATGATTTTTTTAACAAAAATACATCTTACATGCACCAATATCAAATGCAGAAACACACAAAAAAAAAGGATAAGCTATAAAAAAGAGAGAGAAGTATTAACATGAAACCTGAATCGAAACCAACAAATATGACTATCAATACCAACAAAAACATCACTTCAGTGCAAACTATTCAGTTAAGTTCTCATCACTGAGAGGACACCACATAAGTTAGGCCTCGTTTTTTAATGTCTCCTTTAGATAATTGAAAAGGCATTTTTTTAGTTCACCTTGTGTAAAATTTGAGACTCGGAAAAAAAAAAAAAAACACCGAGAATGGGAACGCTGAATACAATGTCCCTGAAACCCCTATCCTAATCACAAAATTTACATCCTATATGTGATCTATAGAAATTCGTCTAATAGTAGTTCTGGAGAATACAAAACATCCTTTATATGTCAGACACACCTGCCACCCACCTCAAATCAAAGGTAGTAAACATTCAGTTTGATCAAATATAATGGGGTAAGGGACAACTCAGATGAGTAAGGAATATATCATTTCCCGGTGATGTCAAAAAGACAAAGCTACCATGGCAGAAAACCAGGCAACATTTGTCAATTACAGGATCAGATTTGCATATCTTCATGGTCCCACAATCATAGTGAGTATGTCTCAGCAACACATATGCAAAAGATCAAAGGGAAATTATCAAGCACACTGTCTATGTGATTGCTCAATCAGAAGATTCCATGGTCCATAATTTTCTTAATGGAATGGAGTGAATCAGATATAAATAAATTTGGTATTCACAGAGATCTAAACAAGCTTCTCGGCACAACTTAAAGAAAGCTGCACCAGGAGTACCAATGCAAAGGCCTCATCATAAGTACCTGTCACATTTCATCATTTTCATCTCCATTCCACATGTTCAATTGCTAGAGCAAATTAAACCACCAGTGTTTTAAATGCAGGAAAAAAACAACACTACAGGAGAACAAGAGTTGCACATCGATCGATGCTGAAGAACTGAATATTTTAATCCAAACATCTTAGCAGAATATAGTTGTGATGGAGAACAGCATAAAACACATCTTGAACACTAAACAGTTACCAAAAGAAATCCAGACACTCCGTTACAACTACAGTCTCATAGTGACACCTTACACAGCTAAGTAACTAAAATATCTGAAGTAGTCAACATTGCATTATCAGTGTCTATGCTAAAATTTATAACCTCAGGCAACAAATACTTACCAAAGCCCTTCTTGTTCTTCTTCACATATTTCAACAGGAACTCGTCCGTAGGAAGATTCTCATCGCTGAAATAGTACTCCACCTGCAAGTTAGAAGCGTTTCATGTTTCAAAACGCAAAGTATACCAGATAAGCACTTCACGATCCCACAGAAATTTAGGAGTCAACGTATTGAGCAGAAACATTGCATTTGGGAAGAGAAGTTGCAGAGGGGAGGCACACAGAGCGCGTACCTGCTTGACGATGCGGTCGCGGAGCTCGTCGGTGAGCACGACGCCACCAGTGCCGGCTTCGGGGCCATCCGAAGAGGCGTCGTTGACGATGTCGGTCGCGACGGGTAGGGCGTCCTCCCCCACCACCCCGCCCTTGACGATGTCGGGCGCGACGAGGAGGGCGTCCTCCTCCTCCACCACCTCGCCCGTGGGCTGCGGCTCGTCGGACACGGTAAGGGGATCTCGCGCGACGCCGTCGAGAGGTGGAGCCTGGCCGTCCATACCGGAGGGTAGGGCGTCCTCCGCCTCCACAGGACGCGGCGGACGGAGGTCGTCGCCGACCGCAAGGGGCTCGGGCACGACGGCGTCGAGGAGAGGTGGTGCCTGGCCGTCCATTCCGGTGAGGGAGATCAGGGGAGCCGAGGCGCCGCCGCCGCTCGGAGTCGTCGCCTCGTCGGCTGGCGGCTTCGGGCGGAGGCGTGCGGCCGCGGGCTCCAGGAGGTTCGGGTGGCGATCTGGGCTTACATATACCCCAGTTACCCACTGGGCAAGGCAGGACGCGAGGCGAGCGAGGGTTGTTTTCTTCTCGGCAGCTGAACGGCCCACTGGCAGCTGAACGGCCCATTGGGCTGTGCACCTGTGTTGTTGGTTTGTGTCGGCGGTAGCGTCGTGGCCTCCCTGGAAGTGGCCCTGTGTAACAACCACCAGCGACCACACGCTTCGTAACAGTTTGGGCTGATTGACTGCTTCATGACAGTTCGAGAGACTGGGTGATGAGAGAGAGATGACATTGGGAGGAAGGCACTTGATCGAGTAGGCCGGTGACGGAGCCAGAAAAATTTTTTTTAGCTGGGACGAATAATACACACGGTGTAGTGGTTGGGCCGCTCCGGATAAGGAGGCCGTGGGGTCGCGGGCGGTAGGGCGGGCACCGCCGCGCCGGCGAGCTGCGAACGGAAGTGCGGCGGTCGGCGAGCGGAAGTGCGGCGGCCGGCGGGCGGAACCGTGAAACGGCGGTAGAAGTGCGACGGGTGGGCGATGTGAGATGGCGGCGGGACTGCGGGAGGTCCCTCGCTCGATGCCGATGTGAGATCGCACGAAATTTGGACCATTAGTGGGAGTCTGGGACTGGGCTTCACGACCGAAAAAAGCCCAGCAAGGAGGTAACTGACGCTCTTCCTCGTCTCGTACATTGCCGGAACGCCGGCTCGCCGCTCTGCCTTGCGTCACGCTCTATCAGAAGCCGGAGATAGAGAAGTAAGGGTCTGGGGGTCTAGTATTACGACGCCAGTAGCTGGGGCGGCCACCCCACCCCGCCGCTAGGGTGGCTCCGTCCTTGGAGTAGGCTGTGTTTAGATGTTGGATAGATTGAATTTTAAGAACTGTAACATGTGTACTAACTTTGCAATAAGTGTTTAAATATGACCTAATCAGACTTAAAAGATCTGTCTTGCGATTTACATGCAAAGTTTTTTGTTCTTTGTCTATATTTAATACTTCAATACACGCGTTAAACATTTGATGTGACGTGATGTGACCGGAAAGTTAGAATTTTAAATGGAAAATAGTTCTAGATAATAACTATCTCATTTAAATTACATATGTGTAGAGAGTAAATTGAATAATTATTAGTTGGACATCTCGATAGTAATTATCCAGCTATCTAGACCAAATCAAATGATAAACTATTACTAATTATTATAGATAATGAATCAAAAAAAAGTCTTATTATTAAAAATTATCTCCCTTAGACCCTCATAGTACAACTATTATAATACACAAGATAGACCTGAAATAATTTATTAAAATAATGACGCTTCCAAATTTATGCAATTTTCGCCTGTCATTATCGTGCATAAATTCAGGTTCTCCACCCATTTGCGTTTTCACGATAATACTCACTGAAATACTCCCTCCATCTCAAATTGTAAGTCATTCTAAGAATTTTGGAGAGTCAAACTTTCTCAACTTTGACCAAGTTTATGTAATAAGATAATAATATTTAAAATATCACTAAGTATTATTAGATTCTTCATCAAATATATTTTCATGGTATACTTATTTGGTGTCATTATTCTTCGTAGTTTTCTCTATAATTTTGGTCAAAGTTGAGACAGTTTGACTCTCTAAAATTCTTGGAACGACTAATAATTTGAAATGGAGGGAGTACTTCATAAATCTTATTAACTTTTATTCGTTTTGTCATTAATTCGCCAATATCCCGAACTGGATTTGATGCACTTTCACCTATTCACGAGATGTAGGTGATCTCAAGCTACAACCTGATTAGACCGAGGTAAAACATGCTTGTGGGTATAACCTGCTTAGCTCTAATAAGTTGTCAAAGTTGATGAATGTGGATGACAAGAATTATGATTCGGAGCTGAGTGAGGGGTTGGGTCATAGTGAGTCGGGGTCTTGAATGACATAACTCGTTTGAGCTGCTAAGGACCATTACATACTTTTTATTACCTTTGAAGAGGTATGTGTTTCATCGTCGTTGAGCTATTCCTGGATTGTAATGGTCGTGTAGTCAATACATCCCAATCTTATATTTTGTGTCAGAATGCATGAGAGGTTAATTGAACTAGGGCTTGTTTGCATACACAACTAAATTTGCGTTAGCTAAATTTACTTGCTAGGGATCCAAACGACCTAGCTAAAAGACCTATTAAATTGGGTTTATCTACTTCAAGCCAATGAAATCTAACTAAAGTTTAGCTGAATTTATTAACTAGAGGATCAAAGCACCCTAGCTAAAATTTAGATAGAGAAAACTTTTAACAGGCAACTTTAAACTTTTAAATATGCATCCAAACACGCTCTTAAACTACTTTGATTGAGTGGAGAGTATTATAATCTGCCTCGGCCTCCCAAACTGCCATACCAACAGGTTTACAAGAAATTTGGTAGGACTATATTAAGATTCATCAAGAAAAAGTATTTTATCTAAATAAAAAAGGAAAAGAATTTAATGATTAATTAAGGTGCAGTTGACAGATCAAAGGTAGTCTTGTGTGCAACTGAAGAAACCTATGTGCCGGGAAAGCCGGGCAAGTTTCTGTCCTTCATCACAAATAAAATAAGAGAACTCGTGGGTCACGATCAGGATGGTCCGTGCAACCTTTTATTTGTTGACGTATATGCCCTCGAGGCCGATGCATGATTCTCATCATTTTGTTGATAGAACTTATTATAACGGTAAATAATTAGTAGGACTGATTTATTTATTAGAGAAAACGTTCGTATGAATAAGATATATTAGAGCAACCACAATGTATATGGACTAAATAGTTCATATGCGCAGCTTTTGTGTCAGTGGTCTATAGTTATTATTGCTTCCATAATATATATGGACTGGTTAGCCCATATGTGAGAGATGGGAAAGAGAGAGAGTGCAGGGAGAAGAATTATTTATTTATTTTTTATGGGCAGCCCATAGAGTTATAGGTAACTTTAGGTATAGACTGCTTTATGGACTACTTTAACAATATTTCAGTTAGCTGGTAGATAATTTTTTAATTCCTATGGACTATTTTTCTGCAGCATTGTGGTTGCTCTCATGGGTTATGGCCGCGAGAGAAAATGCTACTTAGTCCCGGGAGTAGATTCTGGCCGCGAGAGGGCATGCACATGCTACTGTAGTCCCGGGAGTGACCAGTGCATTTCAAGGCTGTGTGCTGTGTTGTTTACACAAGAACAGTAGTACTCCTATAGCACATGCTAAATCAACCGAAAGAGGACGGATAATCAATGGAGGTGGTAAACAAGCGCCGATTTCTCGGCTGGGGCAAAAAATGGCAATCAAAGCCGGTATGGTAAGGTTGTCTGCCGTACCCTGCCGTTGTCATGGACTTGTGGAACGAAAGATTTTCCCCAAAGCCCAAAGGAACCAACCCGTGATCC
Source organism: Eremochloa ophiuroides (assembly GCA_038502445.1). NCBI lineage: Eukaryota > Viridiplantae > Streptophyta > Magnoliopsida > Poales > Poaceae > Eremochloa > Eremochloa ophiuroides. The sequence goes on from JAHLJS010000006.1 coordinate 67,887,862, forward strand.
TTTACCGCGGGTACGCTCGAGAGCAGGATGGAGACCATGTGACCCTGGCATGGATCCTGTGGTTGGACGGATCGGATAGAGGGTATCATTGCCTCCTGGAATGGAATCAATGGATGATGCAGCTGCCAACGTCCCTGGCTTGACCTCCTTGTCCATGGCTGCCTGCAGCCTACACGCACAGCGATCAGTGAGCACTGTCAGCGGAAGGAAGAACAAGAACTGAGCTGTTGCTAGCTATCTTTGCTTTCTTTTCCTGTCAACGGTTTAGCAGTGTAATTGTACTATAGCCCTACTTAGTTACACTTTAAAATTCTAAGATTTTCATCACATCGAATATTTCGGCATATGTATGAAGTATTAAAAATAGATGAAATTTTTGTATGTTTACACAGTTTGTATGTAAATCATGAGAAAAATCTTTTAAGTCTACTTAGACTATAATTATACACTTATTGCAAAAGATTCTCTGATCAAAATTGTAATAAAATAAAATGCATCTAAAGGGGCCCTATGTCACGGTACTTATTACCTGTGGCAGCGGCTCTTTTTTACTGTTGGTAGAAGTCAATACCACGCATGTGGGGCGTCTGAATCGCGTCCTGAGATTTCCACGCCGCTCAGCGTATCCTTGAGGCCGTAGAGCGAGTGTGCGAGTACGGCTACGCGCTTTCATGGCTTTGGACCTTTGGTACTGGTACTAGTACTGGTAGTGGTAGTAGCAAAACGCAGTGTTCGTGTCGGCGTGCAGCGCAGCTCCGTGATTCTCTCCGGTCTCCTGCTGTCTGTTATCCGAACTTGAGTTTTCACATCACAGTAGCAGCTCAGCTCTCGTGGGTGGTGGGAACGGGAAGCGGAAGCGAGCAAGTGCTCGGCGACACGGCCTGCCCGAGTTCCCAAAAGGAGGACACGGCCCTTAACATGGCCTGTTTGATGATTGTGTATAAGCTGTGTCATAACATAAGTGCCCTAACCTCTGTGCTCATATATGATACTAAAGTGGTCGTACTAGCAACTATACATTACAACTAGATTTAGGAATAGGAGCAGTGTACTAGCCAACTCAAGTGAGACTCGATCGCTTGTGCTCGAGTACTTACGACTTGGGCCACAAGTGTTGCATGCTCCTAATGCGCACAGCAACATGATGGGAAATGGTGATGGATGCCGCGCCATAGATTGCAAACAAGGCGGAATCTCCGGCATCTTCACTTGTTTGTTCTTAATTGGTTTCGCTTTTGTAGATACTGATGGTTTTCAGCCGCTTTGTCTCCAACCACTTGACTAATAAAGTGAATGCATTGCGCCATATACGGGGCCTTATCAGCTTGCATTGTTGCTGAGTTTCATAAGCTCATAGTGCCGCACAATCATGGTTCCTAGTACAGTACTCTGTTTGGTTGGAGGGATCAAGTAAGATAGGGATGAGACTGGCCCACTTGAGACCTGTTTATCCAGAGTCGAGAAAGAACTGAAACGTCCCACTTAGAAATATACCGTGAATATGCTCATAACTCCCATTCCACCAAATCGAGCGGACGGGGGCGAGCCTAGGTGAGACGAGTTGCTACACGCGCTAGGGGAGGTGGCGCTTTGTTGCGAGGAAGAAGAGGAGGTAGCGCTCTACCGTGAGGACAGCTTGTGAGGCTGCCGACGAATGAGCCGCGAGGAGGGGCCTCCAGTGGACAGGCAGGCGGCGGCCTTCGACGGACAGGGACGAGGCGACGATAGACGGGGACAGAAGAGGTGAGGTGGTAGTCTCCGACGAAAGGGGGCGAGGCGGCAGACGGGGCGGGTTGCGGCCTTCGGCGAAACGAGGGCGAGGCAACGGTGAACGGGAGCAAACAGGGCGAGGCGGCGGTCTCCGACGGATGGGTGAGTGCACAGGCCTCTTGCATGGGCATGAGGCAGGAGCCTCCAGCGACCGGGGAGCTTAGAGCACGAGCGGAAGTTCTGATAGGGGAGAGGAAAAACAGAAAAAATGAAAAAAAAAACTAGAAAATAGGCCCACCTGTCATTTACTCATTATATTTTTAATGTCTTCGAACTAAATAGAAAATAGGTTGGTTTCACCCCTCTTCGACCAAACAGAAAATAATTGGTCCTATCCTAAAATTTAGAGTTAAGACCATTTCACCCTACCTTGATTGTCAACCAAATGCTACATAAAGAGCGGCAAAGACACAAAGCAGAGCCAGAAAGGAAGGTGAAAAAAAGAACTTCCCAGACCCCAGTCAACGTGTTTGATTGTGCTTGTTAGCGTTTTTTTTTTCGTCATAAAATAAATTTTTTATAACAAATCTTGCTTAGCGGAACAACTTGAGTAACTTTCGGGTAAAAGACCTCTCATATACACTAGCACCATGGCCCTTTTTCCGTGCTCGACAAAAGTGTCACCGAAACGGCTGCAAAAAGCGAAAGGCAGGCGCACTCTCGTCTCTAGAGCCTGCACTAGTATTGACCACTGCTCCCACAATTCTCACGCAGGCAGTCGCAGCCCAGCAAAGTGCCAAAGGAAAAGGGAATCGCCATCAGCGTGTGACCCCATAAAAAGCAGGGCGTGGGCGGGGGACGGGCAGAGCAGCAGTGGCCACTGTCACTGCACGTTAGGCAGTGGTGCACAATGAGGGTACTACATAGCACTATTCACAACAGTAAAAGTACTGTTTATCACTATTTACGAAACACTGTTTATCACTGTAGCATCAAATCTGGTCCGTTGGCTGTGAGATCCATCGGTCACAAATACGTGCAGTCTTAACATGCAGCCACGGCATTTGAGCCGAGTCCAGAGCAGAGCTGCAGCTGCCTCCAGCTCCAACCCACACCCACCAGACAAGGACTCGAGGAGGACGCGGCACCGCTCGGGCTCGGCAGCACCCGCCCGAGCGCAGTGCCCTCTTCTAGCCTGTCTGTCTCCTATCTCCCCGCTCCCCAAGCCCAGTCTCACACTTGACACTACCACTTCCCAGTCTCGCTCGCACCCCGTCCCCTGCCGTCGGAGGGAGCTGAGCTGCGAGGGAGCGCGGAGGGGGCGAGGGAATGGAGCCAGATTCGGCGAGGAAGAGGCTCGCATTGCTGGCGCTGCTTCTCCTGGCGGCGCCCGCCCGCCCGGCCACGGCGGCCCCGGTGGAGGATGGTATGCTTGCCAAGTCCTTCTGTTCTCACCGTTCCTCACCGATGTTTTGCTCTTAAATGTGTCTTTTTTGCTGCCGCTCATTTGGAGCCGCCTCGATTCGCATTTGGGTTGTGCAATCTTCAGCTAGAGCATCGAGGGCGGCTTTCTTCTGCCTACCTCTGCACCAGATCTCACCGGCTTAGAAAATGGGATTTCAGCTCCGTTCTCTTGTTAGCACTGTTGTCTGGTTAGCTTACGAGCATACTACTCTACAAGGCACTAACTGCAAAAGAAGGTTTTTTAGGAGGGTAGCGGAAAAGTAGTGTTAGCACTAGTGCTTGCCTGTTCGGTGCGATGTCTGATGTAGTAAAAGAACGCAACTTTGTGCATTTGGTTGGAGCACAGCACCCATATTTGCACTGGCGAGAAAGGGGGAGGAGCTGTGCAAACTGCAAACTGAGGCTCCTCCTTTCTAAATATTTGCTCATAGGCAGGGAGGATCAACCAGATACTAGGTAGCTTCAAACACAATGTAGTCATGGACATACCATATCCTTCGGAACTCATGCCTCAGTTCAGACCAAAAAAAATGTGAACCGCTGAGCTATAAATACTTCGGCGCCCTTTTGCTTGTGCCAGCTCTGCCCCAAAACGGAAATGCGTTCGTGTAGTTCATTCACTTATTAAGGCTGCCTTTTGTGTTTGAAAATGACTAGTAACAGTCAAGTGACGCATTTTGTGATGCATTTTTTGTTTGAAAATGACTAGAAACAGTCAAGTGAGCTGCCTTTTACAAGTTGAGAAAGACGTTCTGCTGGATGTGTAGTTTACACAAATAAATCCATGGTTTTTTTTATTTTAAAATTGAAACACACGCCTACTCAGTTTTAATAGGTGTTTATGACACCACCGCGAAGGACGAGGTCAGAACAAAGTCAAACGGAAATATGGGCTGCTGTAGTAAACTCAGATCTAGACGGAACAGCAAGGCACAGCTGACCTTTGCATACTGCAGAGGGCTCATTGAACCCTCTCGTGAGAGTCAAATAGCTTGTTCAGACTTCAGAGGGTGACCGTGCTGTGGAGGTCCATGCCTATCTATTTATGTCCGTACCTTCATCACCGCCCCAGATTTACGCCATGATCTATGGTGCTCTGTACATTTAGGTCTGGGACTTTGGACCACTGCATGGGGTACCCAGTGGGAGGACAGTTGGTAGATGTTTCACTTTCACGGCCTCACCACATTAGATCGATGTGCATAGTCACATGGCCGTCCTTGTGAGAACAATGAAGCTTAGTAAGGTGGTCTAGTAGTAGTTCCCCGATGAACTGCATTGGAGGTACAATAGAAAATTTTGGATATGTTTTCCTAGTGTTTCGACACTGCGGAATTTAGCCGTTAAAAATGATTACTGGGGGTTGTTTAGTTTAACTGTTTTCCTCCATTTGCCTGTGACTACTTTTCCCATTCCTGTTTAAGGACAGTTGTATCAGCTCTGCAAATTAACCTTCCCAAACTCTACTGTGACTGTTTGTTCCATCTGAAGTTGCATAGTGATTGCAGAATAGTCCCAGCAAGAATACTCTAGATGAGATGTGTTGGGTTTCCTCACTGTGATACTACCATGCACTTGGCTGGGTCTATTCAGTGTCATTTAATTCTTTATGGACTGTAAAACCGTTTAGCACCTATGCCATAAAGGGAGTTTATCACTTAGCTACTATATTCCATCCTACGCAAAAAATGCAAAGCTAGTCTCTTACAATGTCCTCCACCAGCACAGTATCTTGATGGCAAAGGTACACAAATCATGGAGCAGATATTAAGTACTCTTTCTGATAATATTATTTTCTATGTTAAGCAGAGAAATGTTTCATGGGGGAGCAGTATTGTGATTGTAGTGAAATTATTACTAAATTTACACTTACAACGATTAGTGATTTCTTGGCTTCTTGCACTACAGGACTGCTCAGCAATGGTGATTTTGAGACAGCACCAGCTGGTGGTTTTGTAAAATCTGCATCTGTTGCTGAGGGTGCATCGTCAATCCCTGGTTGGACGATCAATGGCACAGTTGAACTCATTTCAGCAGGCCAGCACCAGGGTGGCATGATCCTTATTGTTCCACAGGGTATCCCCTCAGAACTCCCCACCCACCACACACACACACACACACACACACACACACAAATAGTTGTGCTTAAAATCTGTATTTCCGTGGCAGGGGACCATGCTGTAAGGCTAGGGAATGATGCTACTGTTGGGCAGGTGGTGGACGTTGAGAAGGGCTCAGAGTATGCTATCACATTCAGCGCTGCCCGGACATGTGCACAGCTAGAGGAACTGAATGTTTCTGTGCTAGGTGGCGTATCACAGACAGTAGACTTGCAGACATTGTACAACATAGAAGGCTGGGATGCGTACGCATTGGCTTTTCAGGCGACGGAAGAGCAGGCACATCTTCAATTCATGAACCCTGGCATGGAGGATGATCCAACTTGTGGTCCTATCCTAGACAATGTTGCCGTCAAGAAGCTCTTCACTCCAGACAAACCAAAGGGTATGGGACTTATTAGAAGTTAACAGAAAATGCAATTTCATTCCAGCTGTGTGTTATGATTGATTTCAGCAAGTCTTGTACAATTTGAAGTGTTCTAGCTCATTTCTTAGTTATGAGATGTTTCTGTTGTCAACAGATAACGTGGTGCTGAATGGAGACTTCGAGGAGGGTCCATGGATGTTCCCGAACACAAGCTTTGGCGTGCTGCTCCCCACTAACCTTGATGAGCAGACATCTGCCATACCTGGTTGGATGATCGAGTCGAACCGCGCCGTGCGCTACGTAGACTCTGATGAGTACAAGGTTCCCCAAGGGAAGCGTGCCATTGAGCTTCTGTCAGGCAAGGAGGGTATCATCTCCCAGATGGTCGAGACGACCCCTCAGAAGGTTTACAGCCTGACGTTCACACTGGGCACAGCGGGGGACTCGTGCCAACCACCAATGGCCGTCATGGCGTTCGCAGGGGATCAGGCCCAGAACTTCCACTACTCCCCAATGGGCAATGCCACCAGCCAGGCTGCGAATGTAACGTTCACTGCACGTGCTGAGAGAACACGTGTGGCATTCTACAGCGTGTACTACAACACAAGGAGTGACGACCACAGCTCGCTGTGTGGCCCGGTGATCGACGTCGTCCGGGTATGGGGCTTGAACACAGCCGCTGGGTTGAAGGCAAGTATTGGACTGGTTCTTGGCATTGTTGGTGTCGTTGGCATGGTGCTGTTCTGAAATCTGAATCTCTCCGTGTCTGTGGTCTTGGGAAGTATGGATATATAACCTCTTCTGTAGTTGGAGGAGGCTTACTAGTTTCTGTAGTAAGCTTGAAGTTTGTTGAGTGACATGAGCTTAGGCTAAATAGCTACCAGAACCTACATGTTATTGCTTTGTTACTTCATTTGTGATTTCCGAAGTAACATGCAATTATATGGGATTGTGTGGTTTGTTTGCCCTAGCTTGTAATGAGATGTCAGAATTGTTCTAAGTTCATCTCTTCAATATATTAGAAAAGAGTAAAGCACAACATCAATTGATGTTTGTCTCATTATACTTCCTCTGTTCTAGAATACATCAATCACCATATTTATCTTAAGTCAAACTTTTTTAAAATTAAATTAAATTTATAGGAAATAGCATCATGATTTATGATACCAAGCTAGTATCATAAGATACAACGAAATATATTTTCAAAATGGTTTCGTTTGTTAACACAAAATATTGTTTTATATATATATATATATTAATTTAGTCAACTTTACTATATATTTCTACTTACACACGTCATTAAAACTAGTACGTTGATATGACCAAGCAAACATGCATACATTAGGATAAATATATTTTAATATTCTCTCTTTTCTAGGCCATGTTTAGTTCCAAAAGATTTTCAGATTCTCCATCACATTGAATCTTTGGACGCATGCATAAAGAATTAAATGTAGTAGTAGTTGTTTCATGTTTGCACAGTTTACCTGTTTTTCTCGAGACGAATTTTTTAAGTCTACTTAGGTCATGATTGGACACTTATTGAAGAAGATTCTTCATGTGCTACAGTGACTTTTCACCCTACTTTTCGCGAACTAAACACACCCTAAATTATGAGATGGTTGACTTTTCTAGACACGTAGCTTCTACTGGCCATGTATCTATAAAACCAAAATATTTTATAATTAGAATGGAAGATAACATTTTATAATTTGGAATAGAGGGAGTAATTTTCAATCTTTGAAAAATGTTTTCTTGACAAATCACTTGCCAATGACATTGATAGTTCATTTTAAGTTATACATAGAAACTCGTTAGCAATCAATTTTGTAAATTGTTATAATTAAATTAAGACATTTTAATTAAAATATGATGTCATATTAATATTGGTAATTTAATTTTAAGCACTCTCTATTTTCTAAAACAATATTAATACATTTACAGTTCTTCAATTTAGCAAATCAACATCTTGAGGGCCACCGATGCAAGCTGAAATGACTCTTTGTGCTATAAAAAAAAACCTAAAAGGCCAGATGACCATTTATGCTATCATGGCACTCAAGAGTGCAATCTAGAACCGAAGATCTTTAATAAGACAAGGTATGCATTCGAGTTTCAACTTAATTTAAATAAAAATCTATCAACTGACAATATTAATATTTCAAAATCAAAATCTATACTAGTCTAGATTTATACCCATAAAATTTCCTCCTAAGATTCTGCCTTTCTGAGTGGACAAGCTCAGTTAGATATGAGCAGCCCAACTGAGAGGTACCTGAGACTAGGTCCAACCTAGACCAAGCCCTCCTGAAGCAGTCCGTAGCACTAAGTCAACTCAATAGATTCAGCCCATGAGGCATGGTTTTTATTTCTTCGTTTTTCTCTGTTTTCCCATGCTCTCATTAATTGTAACATAAAATCTGAGAACAGCTAGTATAAAAAAACTAAGAACATCTGGATTAATGTTATATATGTCCTAGGAAACAAATAGCTCAAGGTAAATCCTCTGTCGCCCTCTCTCTCTCTCTTTTTAACTCCTTTGTCTGCCTTCACTGTTTTCAATAGATTTCAGTAGGGGCGTGGCCCTCCTGTTCATTTAAAAAAAAAAACTGAGCACGAGAGATAAATTTTATCCTATAGAGTCCGACTTTCCAACAACCTTAATCCTTGTTGAGTTGGATTTATTGTTCTAACTACTTCTCAATCAAAGGCACCACCTGAATACGTTCAAAAGAACTTCTATAAACCTTGATTTCAAAAGAGTTGTCCTTCGCCGCACCATCCCGCAAGGCAAGCACAACACTTTAGACAAGAACAGGGATGAGTTTGATTAATTAGAGATTTAATAATTAAAGAGAAAGCAAGTTTCACTTAGTAAAAAACATCTTTTACGAGGCGTATAAGAATTTTTTAGAGGCGAATAGCACTGTAAATCACCTCGGTTAATGTCGAGGCGGTCATTTTAGAAAAAAAAACTCTCTCAAAATAGATTAACCGAGGTGGGCGGATTAAAATGCCTGCCTCCGCTAATAGAGATTAACCAAGGCGGTCTATTTTAAGCCAACCGCATCGGTAAATCATTAATTAAGGCGGCACTCTAAAACAACCATCTCGATAAATGAGGTCCAACCCGATAGTCTGAACCAGCTCACTATCGTGTTCAATATATAAAGGAGATGCGAAATCCTAACTCAGAGCACTCTCTCTCTCTCTCTCTCTCTCTCTCTCTCTCTCTCTCTCTCTCTCCCTCCCTCCTTCTCCGACGATAGGCCGCGGCCCCCCTCCCTCTCCATCCTCCCCCCTCTCTCTCCCTCCCATCCCTCCTTCCCCACGAGCACGATGGCAGGGCGCCCCTTCTCTCGTGCGGCTTGTGCAGGGCGGCCGCGCGGCGGGCGACGGCACGCACACGCAGGGCAGCCAGGCGGCCCGCATGTAGGGCGGCTAGGCCCTCCTCTGTGGATCCAAAGACGATGAGGACGAGTGCCCCAATAGCGGTTTTGGCAACGTGTCAACGACGCAGCGGCTATGACCCATGGATAGTCTCATTGGGCTCGTTGCTGGGCCTGTCAAAGGGTTTTCCTTTTTTTGTTTTTTTATTTGATTTACCGAGGCAGGCAATTTGAACCGTGTCGGTAAATCACCATTAACCATGAACTATACTCTGAGGCAAACGTAATGCCCACCTCGGTTAATCCATTTCACTTGCCACGGTAAATGTTTCTGTAGTAGTTTCATCCTCTTGAATAACCGATTACTAAAGGAAGAGGAGAAACCAACAAAGTTACTGTCAAAACATTTGTGAGACCAAGTCGATAGTGCCTTGGTCTAATCCATGTGTGATGAATGAATGATGATGTAAGAATTGATATGTTGTCTTTTCCAATTCAGTCCATATTTAATGTGATTGAATATGCTAATGGCTAACCGGAGGAGTCATTTTATGTTGTGCTGAATACGTTATGCAACATGTTTCTTGGCTTGTGAATGTGTAGGTCTTCGATACATAGACGTGGTTGGACAGGCGATGGTGAAGGTCAAAAAAGGCAGAAAGCCTATGCATGAGCGTGATGGACTAGAAGCGGTAAAGAGCAGATGAGTTTTCTAAGACAGAAGGACCAGAAGATCGAGGATGAACCATGCTGACGGACCAGAATCTAGAGAATCCTTCGTGAGCCGATTCCTCGTCATAGGCCTAGGGCTAGCTCGTAGTTTGCCTGAAGACACAAGATAAGGTGACATGGACTCTAAACTAAGAAGAACTAGTCGACCCTTATTAGTCAGTAATTAGATTAGACTTCTATTTGTATCCAACTAGGACTAGACATGAGCTGGACTGTTGGCCTGTTCGCTTGAACTTATCAGCCAAAAACAGTATTATTTTACAGCCATAAAATGATATTTTTCTCAAACAACAAAATTAACAGCAGCCCAAAATTAGCCAACCGAATAGGTAGTATATATTGAAAGACAACACCCTCTTGCACACACAATACATTATAGACTCCAACACAAGATAACATGATTAACTGGACGTAGGATATTACGCTATATATTCAAAAGCTTGAACGTATAAATCGCGTCACATCAAATATTTAGACGCATGCATGTATCATTAAATGTAGACAAAAAAACGAAACTAATTACACATCATGTAAATTGTTAAACAGATCTTTTAAGTTTATTTAGACCATGATTGGACACTTATTACAAAAGTTAACACATGTGCTGGAGTACTAAAATTTCAACTATTCAGTATCTAAACAAAGCAGTCAGCGTGTTTGCGAAAAAGTATATGTGAAAAAGTATGTGTATCAGTTCCTGCCATCTTGTCAGCGATTACAATTCCAGTGATCAGATGAAAACACCACGAAAGGATCTACAATGGCCTAGAGGGGGGTGAATAGGCCTAATTAAAAGCTGCACACACTCTAGTTCAATTTGATTAGATACTGCCGGAAGTTCTGGCTCAAACTGTCGGAGGTTCCGACCCCTACGTTGAAACAAGCCCTAGTGGCCAAATGAACTTTTGAGTGTGCAAAAACTCACAACCCTTTTACCCAGTATTGAAATGAAGTAGCAGGCGACGTCCCTCAGCTCCGGAGATGCTCCAAGCCACGGGTGGAGCTCAAACCCTAGAAAGTAGAGGGAGGTAGGGAGAGACAAGAACAAGAGTAATACAAAGCAAATATTGCAACAATAACAATGAGCACAAGAGACACAATGATTTATCCCGAGTTTCGGCAACCCCACAAAGGAGTCCCTACGTCCTCGTTGTTGAGGTGACCATCAAGGTCGAAGTCTCTTTCACCTCCTTGCCTCTCTCAAAGAAACCACAAAGGTAACTCGAGTTTTTCACTAGAAATCACGGGTAATACAAACTTCCCAAGGTGAATCCAAAAGTTTGGATGCTATTGGGCAATACCTAACCGGCTAGGAGCACAGCTCCAAGAGTAACAAATGCAAAACCAATCGGCAAGACGAGGAGAATCAAGTGCTCAAGCTCAAGATGCGAATTTCTCACTCAATCCACTCACTCTTCACTCAAATCCTTGGGGGAATCGAAGTTGGGAGCAAAGGGGAGAGGAGAGCCTTCAATGCTTGGAAGCTGATTTGGACAGAGTTTGGTCGAAATGAATGTGTGGTAACGGTTAGAAGTGAGTGAGGTTGCTTTTATAGTCGAGTCCAAATCTAACCGTAGATCTACGTCGGAACTTCCGACGGTGAGGGTCGGAACTTCCGACCTCGCTATTCAAATATGCCTCAGTTATGGGATGATCGGAACTTCCGGCTCCTGCCGGAACTTCCGACCTCCCAGTACCTAGCCACGCCACTAGTTGGTAGCATGTCGGAACCTCCGTCCTGGGCCGAAACTTCCGATACGTCGGAACTTCCGGCCTGAGTCGGAACTTCCGACTGGTCAAATTCCAGCAACTCTCAAATGTGTTTGTGCGGTGCTTTGAGTGTCTCTCAATTGATTTTAATTTAAAGCCTGAGCACTCTATCTTCATCATGCCACTTAGTTTTGCATCCCTCTTAATAGTACGACATTTGTTACTCAAGAAAAGAATGAAAAAGATTCTAATCACCGCTTGAGTTGAGGTGCCGAAGTTCAAGTTGAAATGAGGGGCACCGTTTAATCCCAAAAAGATTTTCAATAGATGTTCACAGGATTAAACCTTCACATAGCCTTGTAGAGTTCATTAGACCCTAATTTGGGTGTCATCAACTAACCAAAACCCACGATGGGGCAAATGCACTTTCACACCATCATTTCCCCCGGTACTCATTGATCTAACAAGTCAAAGATAAAGGCAAATTATTAAGACTCGCAATCATCTCATCTCTTACAACTAATAAGGCCAAAGAGAAGGCAACTTTTTGTTTGGGGTCGTCCGTCCGCCTTCTCTGTGATACGACGCGCGCTGCTGCCCCTGTCTCCCGCAGTCCCACGCCCGGCCAGGGTTCGATCCCCTACCCGCGTAGCGTTTTTCTCGAACATGCGCCCGCAGTCCTGCACGTCCCTCGCACAATCGCACCCACGCTCTCTCGGACGCCTCTCGTACGGGCTGCGGGCTACGGTCCTGCCCTCGCTGTGCCCTCACCCACCAGCGCGCTGTAACCCTAGCCGCCACCATCCGTATCTCGATGTCGCGAGCAGGCGCGAGTGAAGGACGTGCTGGGGTCGTCGGCCTTGAATCTCCTCTCGTCTCCATCCTCGGCAGCACGTCCTCTCCCGCCTGCGCGTTAACGTGACCTATAGATGGCCATCGGTCTGTGCTAGCCCGTCACGTCGGCACGTCGGGTCGTGCCGGCCCGTCACGGCGTCGTGCCTCATCGGGCCGCCGTGCCTGTCAGGCCGTGCCTGTTCGTGCTCCGTGCCTAACTATTGGCCCAAGGCACGGCCCGTGGGCCATTTTATCGTGCCGGGCCGCCCGATGGGCACGGCTTTTTTTCCCGTGCCGTGCCGGCCCATAGCTCGACAGGAAAAAAACGTCAGATTTTGCCCAGAATTTCAAACACTTTCTCATTCACAGTTCCATTAACACTTTGACACATTCATTCTAAGATTTAGTCACCAAATAAGCATGACAAAGAAGACCAGAAGGTCCAGATTGCAGAACACAACAGAATATGAGATAATATGATAAAATGATAATCAAAATGAGCTGTTTTGTACAATGTTGCCTCATTAAAAACCTTTCTAGGTAAAACTCACCCTTGTGAGAAACCCTAGAAAGAAAAAAAGAGTGCAGCTAGCTCCAAAGATTCAAAGTTTAGTCTAAGTCTATTACAACAGCCAACATCAGTGGCAAGGCAAACTGGCAAAGTCCTAAACTCCTAGTGACTTAGTGTTTGTGAGAATGTGAGTTCACTGACCACACACCACAGTCCATAGACCACACACATATCATAGACTCACAGTCTCACTCACTCACTTAGTCATTCACATTCCCACAGTCTTGCTTCCAGTTCCAGACGGCCAGACTTGCACCAAAAGATCAAAAGTGCCTGAAAAATAGATGATTCATTATTTCAGTTCTTTTGCTAATTGCTATCAGGCCATAACATTAACAGGAACACAACAGGAAGTCAGGAAGCAATACTTAGTACTTTACCTCTCCAGGCTCCACTCTTCAATGTTCATCACTATCCAGCACTAGCACCAGCAGTACTGGCTATACGGCCACTGCCGCTGCCTTCGTCTTCTTCATCCAGGAAGATGTTCTTGAAAGACTCCTCCAGGTCCACATCTTCAGGTGCATGCTGTTCTCTTCTTACTCCTTGATCCCAGTCCTTCATGCAGGTGAGCATCTCCACGTGCTCAGGCAACAAGCGCCGCCGCCGATCTTCGAGTATCCTGAATGTACAGCTGAAACAATATTCGGAGGAGACAGTAGATACAGGAACAACCATGATATCTCGAGCCATAATAGATAGGATTGGATAGGTTAGCTTGTGGTCATGCCACCAGAGCAGTATGTCAAAGAATTCATACTGCACCACCAAATTTGTCCTCATATTTGCTAAACATTCTATACATTTCAGCTTTAACATCATTGTAGTATAAACTATAAGAGGTTCCAGTTTGTTTAGCAAGTAAGTCAAGGACATTAAAGAACCCTTTTAGCTTAGCTGTAGGATCAAGAATGAAAGCATAAGAATAAAGCAGTGGAATTTTGTCCCAATATTTAAGGAATTTATGTTTCATTGGATATGCAATACTTCTAAAATTCTCATCATTTTTAGCTTTTTTTAAATGCTCAGCAATGTCAAGAATGTGATGCAAAACAAGTGGAGCTGTGGGATAATAAACACCAGATAGAACAACAGTAGCATCATAAAATAGTTTCAGGAAAACCATTATCTGTTCAGCAGCATACCAATGCTGTGCAGTCAACAATTCTGAACCATAATTAGAGTTAAGCCACACATGAAAGACATCCTTGTATGGCAGCAAATGTTTGAACATTAAATAGGTGGAATTCCATCTAACATCCATATCCAAGCCAAACTTCCTAGGTCTTAGACCCTGAGCAATTCAGTAATTTTTGAACAAAGCAATTCTTTGATTAGAAGAATTCAAATAGTTTATTGCAGTTCTGAAATCATCAGTGAAAGGTTTCAACCTCTTCAAGCCAGACTTAACAATCAGGTTTATGATATGACAGGCACAACGCTGATGCACAAGCATATACTTTACCTTGTGAGGATCATCACGGGTAGGAGCAGGATAAGAACCCTAGTAACCAGAGAACACAGGTTGCAAAATATTATGAGCCTTAGAATTAGCTGAAGCATTGTCAAGACTAACAGCAAAGATCTTATCAATCAAACTAAACTCCTCAACCACACCAGCAATCTTTTCAGCTATGTTTTCAAACTCCCAAACAGGCGAGATGCGCTTATCAACCGATGAGGTACCATGAGTGTCGGTGGAGGGGTCCACCGCGTTGTCGCCGCCGCCGCCGCCAGCATCGACATCGATCGGGTGGTCGCCGTCACCAAGATCAATGCCACACAGCCCTCTCGCATCTTCGCCAATGTCATCGTCGTCCTCGATTTCCAGCTCCTCGTCGGGCTCGGGGTGCTCGCTGTCGGCGTGGTGGGAATGGACATCCGCCGCCACCACCGGCTACATGATCACCCCGTCCCCGGACGAGGAAGGAAGGGGAGGCCGGCCCCGGCCCCGACCTCCAGCTCCAGCACCGCCCCTCGACGGTGGACAGGGGCGCTTTGTCACTGGCAGCCTTGCCATGGCGCCTCCAGAAGAGGACGACGCGGCGTCAGGCACCAACCTGCGAAGACGAAGAAGATGAAGAAGATGAGACACGGACAAACAGTCAGGGAGACAGATCTAGGGTTAGGGTTTCAACTTACCTAATCCACTGGAGCCCAGTGCCGGAGAAGAGGATCGGTACCCAGGGGCCAACCAGAGGAGAAGACAGACACCGCGTTAAACGACGGCGAGCGGCGGTGGAAGCAATTAAAGGCACAACGAACTCACATGGTACACCGGTCAGGGGATAAGATAAGAAGGGAAAGAAGGGAGAACTGAGGAGCGAACTCAAGGTGAGCTGGCGACGGCTAGCTCAAGGCGACCGGCGGCGGCGGATCGAGATCAATCGAGTCAGAGTCAGGGAGGCAAAGGCGAGGCGAGTGCGGGTGCGGGCGTGCGGCGCAGCGCCGCAGCGGCGGCCGGATGGGGAGAAAAATGAACGAGGGTTAGGGTTTGAGGGGGGGTGCGGCCGTGCGGCCGTGGGCCACTTATATACTCGCCGCCGCTTCATGGGCCATTGGGCCATGCCCCTACTAGCCGTTGCAGGCCGGCCGCTGGGGTCACTGGGCCACTCACCGGGCCGACTCTTGGACCGGGCCGTGCCCGTGACGTGCTACGGGCCAGGGTGACGGCCAAGGCACGGCCTGGTCCCTCGGGCCATGCCGAGCCGTGCTCGGGCCGGGCCAAAAGCACCGGGCCGAGGACCGGGCTGCGGCCCACAGGCTGCATGGCCAACTATAGCGCGACCCCTTCCGCACGGTTGGCAGTGCTCGGCGAACTCCCATGGTGGTGGCGCACGCAGTCCCCTTCCCCGGCTAGCGTTGAGGCGTGTGGCGGCGCGTCAGTGGAGATCCCATAGGGGACTCTCCTTTTGGATTTCTTCGCCGCCGCCGCCGCTAGGGAGCCTATCCGTCAAGCAGTTGCTGCGCGAGGGTAGAGCGCTGCCGCGCCCGCGATGCGGCCGCCGCCGCCATAGGGCCGTGTCTCCACCGGAAGGCCAGCCCTGACCGATCCTGCCAACTCTACGCCGCCGTGATTGGGGCTATTTATCCGTCATGGCTGACCAGTTCCCCTTTTCACTGCTACAGGAAGCGCCGGTGCCGTGGCCAACCTCGGTGGCAAGGTCGGGCCGCCGGCCCTAGATGTGGCGCTCGCATTTTCACAGGCCACGCCGGCCTCGCTCTTCCCACCCGCCGGTGAGATGTCTACCTCCTTGCTGCCTGCCTGCCTGCCTCCGCTCTCACATGGTTTCTGTCATTCGTTCCAGTGGTTTGGCTGTATGCGTTCGTACTGGATAGGCGAGAATTGTTCGTGCTGAATTATGCTTGATTGGAAGCAATGTCTGCCTATTTATTTTCAGAGTGGAAGGGTCCATGGCTCTGTTCATCCCGTTTGCATTCAGTTCAGTTTTTTCTGGAGTTTGTCTATGATCCCCTTTTATCCATGGTTAATCTTACTGGAGTTTGGTTGCCTTCAGTGACGATATGAATATCTTGTGGTACTCTTACATTACTATATGTTGTGCGTTAAAAATGATAGCTTGGGCAGATTGGGGCATGCGGCACTCTACTCTATTTCAGTTGTCCCTCTTTTCATTTTTGACAAGAGTGCTTCTGGTTGGATAATAATTGGGTGGCTCACTGTCATTGTACAACTTGCATTGAACCACAAGTGATGTGGTCCTGTTTTCTTATGTCCTGTTGCTGTAAAAAAAAACTAGAGTTTTGTAGTATTACTTGCATATTACAATCTGTGGCTCCTGCATTACAATTTGTTATTAGTTTCCATTTATTTACCTTTGAGCTGACTTGTTGTTGATTGCAGTCTCGGAGTACTACCAATTTGATGACTTGCTGACTGATGAAGAGAAGGCACTCAAGAAGAAGGTCTGGGGTATTATGGAAAAGGAAATCACGCCCATTATGACTGAGGTATGCTCTTGCTAAAGACAGTTACTAATCTTTCCATGTTTTTCCTTTTGATTGATTAATGGCAGGAGAATTGTTCCACATTAAGTTGAAGAAGACAAAAAATAGTTGTAACGTACACAGACTGGGCTACCAAAGTAACTAAACTGAATGAATAGAAAGGCATTATGCTGCTAGAGATGAACCGATTGACTAGGATTACATATCTGACAATGACTGTGCAGAAATTTTGATTGCATCTCAGATAAATCAAACCACGGTTTTTTTATCTTGAGCATGACAAGTTTTTGGATAGGTCTAGTATGTTTGTGAACACAGATACTGCTTGCGGTTAACCTTGTTCACATATCGATAGTGATGTCGGGGCTGGTGGCATAGTTGTCCAGGATGGTGAAGGGGGGCCAGACTAACACATGTTGTCGTGCCAAAGTCTGTGTTCGTGCTCTTTGATCGGCTGGCGTGTCTTTATTAGAAATGCTAGTCTAGGAATGTCCTGGGCCTTCTAGCCTAACAATATTAAGGCCAGACACCTTACTCTAACCTCGCATTTGATATTTCTTTTGAAATACTAATATGGTCTACTGCTGTTGATCTTTTCTTGGAGGTCAGGTACCTTCATGACTAAATTATAGGGCCCAGTTTGCGTGTCATATTTTGGTACTCATCTGTAGTGTTTATGACAATATTAGATACATGGTTATTCTTCGAATTCATGCTGGATGGGAGTGAATAAAAAAATTTTATCTAGATTTGTTGTTTTAAACTCTCCTGCTACCTAGACTTCTATTCATTCCAAATTTGAACAGATGGCTGGTAACTTGTAAGGCACTATTTGTAATACCTCAGGTATTACAACTTAATTAACCTGCCATGTCATCATATTTAAATTTAAGCATCTGTAAATGATTGTGCTTAGGGCTCCTAGAGTGGTTTGATTTCAGCTAGTATTGATTGTGTAATTTGGTCCCCAATCAAAAATCAAAAAATAAAATTTAAATAGAAATCGAATTAAACCCTAGAGTTGACTTAAAACACCAATTCAAAATCTATAATGAATCTGAGGAAAATGTCTTAATGAAAGTTGTAGAACTTTTAAAATGGGACAACTTATATTTTTGGATATTTTGAAGTTATATTATAGAAATTCAAATTAAACTCAAATTAGTATGTTGGTATTTAAATTTGAAACTTCAACTTCAAAAATATTGAGAATCTTCAAAAACTCCTTTAATAGAAGTTATCAAGCTCACTGAGTAGAACAACTTTCATGTGGACCATTTTTCAAGTTGTTGAGAAAAATCAAAAGTAATTTTAAAATTTTAGTTTGAAATTCAAACCCTACTTTTACCCCATTTTCTGTAATTTGAAATTTTGACCGAATTTGAATTTTATGTCAAAAGCAAAAATTATCTACACAAAATTCTCTATAACTTTTGTATTCATCACTTCTTCGGATTCCGGCTGTATCAGATCGAATTGGAATCAAATAACATTTGACCTATTAAGCCTACTACTGTAGCTACAGGGGGGGTCCCCCTGTTCTTCTTCCTCACCCGTACGCGCGTGCCGCGCGCGGCACCGGGCGCCGTCCGGCCAGCGTGGGCGGGGAGGGGCGCTGTCGAGCAGCCAAGAGGGGGCCCCGAACCCAGCCCGAGCTTATCTTTCCCTTGCCCTGTCCTATAAAGCCGGCGAGCACCGCTTCTCCCCGTTTTTCCTCCCCGCGGTCGCCGTTGAACTCTTTCGGATTACGGTGAAATTCGCCGTGACCAAGCCACCACCACCTTCTCCATCTCGCAGCAAGCTTGTTAGTTCCCTTTCGCATCGTTTGGTGCCTTTGGTGTGGGCTGTAGTGTCTCGAACGACCGGGAACGCGGTCGTCGTCCCCGCGTCCGACCGGAGTGCCGCCGCGCGTCTTCGGCCGTGCCTAGCTCTCCGTGGTGAGTTTCTTCTCCTTAGGTTCCGTGTTGTGGATTCCCTAACCCCGTTGAACCTTTTGCGTATGGTGGTTTCCACTCCGGTGCCATAGGGTCGTCGAAACAGGAAGATTGTTTCCGGTGAACGCCACCGACCCGCCGCCGCCGTCACGCTCGTCGATTCACGCCACTCCAGTCCCAACCCACCACCGGTTTGGTCTTCTGGTGAGCCCCGAACCTCCCTGGCCATTTTTGCTAACCCAATCGTGTCTTGGTGAGCGGAACGGGGCCGCCGTGCCGCTGTGCCGCCGTGGTCCGCCATGGGCGAGAACGAGCTCGCCGGAGGCGGTAGGGCGTAGGATGTGCTAGTAGAGTGGCCGGCTAGGGTTTAGGGGAGTCGTAGGGTCGTTAGAGTTCACCGTTGGGGTCGCCGGTGGCGAAGTCCGCGCCGTGCCGCGCACGCGCGCGCGCAGGAACGCTCGGCCGGAGGTAGGGGATGACCCTGACAGGGGTGGCCCGCCTGTCAGCGCCTGGTTGAGGAAGAGCGTGCGTGCGCGCTGGGGCTGACGGCTGGGGCCAGCCTGTCAGCGGCCCGGCTCGAAGGCGAGCGCGCGCGGGCGCGTGCGGGCCGTGCTGGGCCTGTTCGCGTCAGTGGGCTGAATGGCCGTTTTGTATTTTCCCGAATGATTTACCAGAGCTTTTATTTTTAATTTAAATGAATAATATTGTGTTTTGATCTTTTTGTGTGAATTAATCTACTGTACCAAAAATTATGGAAATATTTGTGGATGCTCTCTGTGATGTGTAGAATTTAATAAAAATATAAAGTGTAGGATTTGAGTGCTTTTTGTATTAACTAAAAATCAGCACATTAAATGATAAAAGAAACTTTGATGATTTTTAATAAATTCCCTGTAAGTCCAAAAATCATAAAAATTTAATTGGTACTGTTTTAGGTCCAGAGCTAACTGTTGGTGAAGTTTGGCATCAAATAAAAATATTTAAATATTTATTAAATTATATATTGGTTTAAATGATTAATAAAAAGGGATAGGAAATGAAATGATTATTGGTTGGTGTGATTTTTGAATTGATTGAGATTCTAGGTCAATCACCTTTATGGCCTAGGGCATTGTGAATTAGATTACTCATGTCTAGCTAAGGTAGGGTCTTATGCACATATGTGGTTTATTTGTTATTAAATTTCATCTGTCATTTCATGCATTCATGCATTTATTATTGCACACGTGTAGTGACCGAGAATCCGGAGGTAAAGTCCGAGGGTCCAGCTGAGGAGGTTGCTTCGAAAGTTGTGCAAGGCTTTGATATTTGTGGTACTGACCCGGATCCGACACTTTACACCATCCAAGGCAAACCCCGGTGCATTTGCCTTTCTCTTTGTTGTTTTAAAAATATTTATCACTCGAGTTAATTAATTGCATTAGGTTAATAGGAGTTGGGTGACAACCAATTGATACATTACCATCCTTGAATACCTGTCAATACCTAAGAACCTGATTTTTTTTAAAAGTATTGAAAAATGCTTAGTCATGCTTAATGGTTAGTTTTATAAAAATGCTATTTTAATTTGTGATGATATAAAGCAAAAGAGTCACTTTATGGGACTGGTTATGTCCTTATTGGTTGGCAGTGTTCCTAGTTAGTTCATTGTCATCAATGAGGAAGGGTTTTCCTGCTCGGTGATCGTGGCATTGGGTTAGAGTCCCAACAATTGTCACCGACGGACATGGGATTTGAAAACCGAAGGGACAGGGGTATTTGGGTTAGAGTCCCAATGCACTGTCGTCGTCGGAAAAAGTTTTAGGGACCGTTCGTTGTAGGCCTGCTGGATCGAGACTTTGCAACTAGCCACATACTACGGGAAGTCTCTGACTCCGGTGGCTCTACTGCTGGAACCGACAACCACGCACTGGGAGTGGAGAGATGGCGAGAGTAGCGTGTACCCTCGTGGCCGTCGTGCCTGGAGATGAGAGCAGTACTGTGCTCTCGGGTGGCGCAGGACCGGTTCCAGGGTATGAAAAGCCGTGGTAGGCGGAGTTGGCGTATGCAAGCTTAAGTGCTACATACGCAGTGTGGATAGGAATCCCCAGCTGGGTATTAATCGATTCGAATCGTCGTTGCTCCTCGGTTATGGAGACTTGATCCTTCGACCATTCAGCGAATAGTGGTTCGGAACTAGAATGTTTTTGAATGGATAAAGCAAATGAAAGAATGTTGATATATGAGAAAGAACTTGGAGATATGGTTAATGATTAATAGTATTATTGAAATAAAATATTGAGATAGGACTAGTAATGCTCTTCCGCAAAACTCTTGAACTCTTGCTAAAGCCTTACCTTGACTCCCCTCAGCCTGCATTCCTGAGTCTAATTTTACACTCTTAGTCAGGTAAGTCTTGCAGAGTACCCATGTACTCAGGGTTTGTTAACCCCATTGCAGGTAGTCAGCAGGGGTCTGAAGTCTGTCTGGCTCCGTGCTGCGTCACTATCGTCCCGGAGAGTGAGGAAGAATAAGGTTGAACCCGTGGACAGGGTTCGTGCAATATTTATCTATCTGTTGTACTGTTGGTTCTACCGCTGCTGCTACCCTTTTAATTTATGGTCTGTAATAACTGCACCTAATTTCCATTCGAACACTGATTTGTAATATTAAGTACTATTTACTCTTCCACAATTTTACTCTGATGTATTTTGTTATGAAATGTTGTAATCCTGTAATGGCTTCGCAATGGGATCCTGTCGGAGATAACGGGTGCTTATGTAGCCCGGCAGAGCCCGCCTAGGTCATCTGAAACACAGGCCCGGCTGTCAGATGTCATTAGTGGCGATGACAGGTGCCTGTGGGCCACGTGATTTAGGCGGTTCTGTTACACTATTGGAGAAGGTAGTTGTGCTTCCTTCATTATTTAACATTAGTTTAGAAAGGGTATTACAATTTCTTGCCTATTTCTGACTGTATGAATCATTAATGAAGTAAAACACAAATGCATTCCAGCAATGGTACTTGTTCCATTGCTGCTTGTGTATTTTTTAGCTGCAGCCTGGTCGAGTATTGCCATACTTTTGAGACCCAATTGTTTTTAAAAGTAAAACTTTTGAGACCCAATTGTCTGATATATTTATGTTAGTAGTGCCCCTCTATATTAGGAAGATGCGAAGGGACACTCTTTTAATTTTTTCAATCTTAATTTTTGCTAGAGCAGAGCATCGCAGGGCTTGAAGTTTCTTTTTCTTTTGGAGTGGACTGGACATAAGTTTCAAAATATCTTCAAGCATGTGCCTTTCACTTTTGTTATTATATTTTCCTATTAATATTTATGTAAAACTACAAAAGATTGATATAGTGATTTCTATAAATTATTCTGGTGGTATGCAAGTAAAGACTTTTATATATTCAGTTGTGACTAATAAAGTAATCATGCCTTTGAGATGTTTCTTCTTGTTTTTTTTAAAAAGGTTTGGAACACAGATCCTTAAATGAGTAAGGACTTTTGTATATTCAGTTGTGACTAATAAAGTAATCATGCCTTTGAGATGTTTCTTTTTTTAAAAAAAAAGGTTTATGTGTACATGTGCAGAGCCATGTTCTTTACTGGATCTGTGCCTGCAGATCCATGTTCTTTGCACTACTGAACTGAACTTCTGCTCTTCATCCTCCCAACCTTGGTGGTTATCTTTATTTTTAATATTTCTATCATGTGCACTATGTTGCAGGTTAAGCCAATAGCTACTGTTGGGGCTTCAGTTACTGTTAGCCAAGTTGGAAGCCATGCATGCTCCTGTTGTAGGTACCTCCCCGATCCTCTCTTCCTCTGTCTAATATTCGGAAGGATGGATGGGCTAGGACTATTCTTTAATACTATAGGTTTCTTTTTTCAAGAGTTTAGTCTTGCAAAGAATTTTCCTATAGACATTAGTGTTACTCCAACTATTGTTAGTGAGCCAATGTGTGGCCACGAGGTGAGGTCTGGATGCTGCCTTTTTTTTTCCTGGAGCCAAAGTAGTTCCAGAGTTCAGACAAATATCTTTGCTACAGTAATGTTACCTGGGTGTTTGCTGAGCCAGGCACAATCTCAATTGCCTTTTCCAAATTTAATCACTACCGACACATTAGAAAGCTACGATCTTTCTTAAATAGTATAATCATTAGCTAACACTGGCACATTGCCACAATTACTTGATGGGACAGGCTAATTAGCATTGAGCAGAACTATAAGCTTGATGTTACCTCTTTTTCAGTTGTCCAATATGCTGGGAATCCTTCAACCTTGTGGAGAATGTTCCATATGTCTTGTGGTGTGGCCACACGGTGGAAAAATTGCATCCTTGGTCTTCGCTGGGCAGTTGTTAAGTTTCCGTCCCTTCCTTTCCAGCTGCCTTTGTTCATCTCATGCCCCTGGTGCAATCTGTTGTCTTCCGTCTGGTTGGGCTACCTCAGGTTGCCACGCAAGAACTACCTTCTGCCCTGAATGGTCTAGAGAATGAACAGTGAGAGCAAAATTCCATTCCACTAATCACGACGAGCATTATTCCTCATGGTATTCAAGCGCCGGCACAAGTTCCAGTCATCAACACCGAAGAAACGTCCCAAGAATCTATTTTAGTATGGTCATTCCCTTTTAAGTTTTTCTTTTTTTTTGGTGCAAAAAAAAGTGCCAAGCGTTCACATTATAAGATGTTATGGCTTTGATTCTCATAGTTCTACGTATAATTACTTAATTGTTTGTTGTATCATAAGATGCACTTATTTTTCTCTATCAAGATACGTTTTACCATAGATACGTGTGTGCCGTACGTCCATAGTCATTAAAAATGTCACTTTAACATATTATCGTGCGATCCGTGTACTTTTATATAAAATTTTAGGTGTCCCGTAGCAACGCACGGGCACGCTACTTAGTGAACTTATAATAAGCCTAAGCAGCAAGGTAAAGCATCTGACTATAAGGAAATATCCCAGGTAGCCCTGCTAATGGGGCAGGTTAAAACAGGTTTTTGGGGCAGGTTTAATTCGAGCGGTGTATATACGGGTGGAAACGGGTTTTTATAGCTTGCGGGTTGGGGCGGGTCGGGTTCATAGATAAACGGGTTACAGCGGGTTGTGTTGTGAATGGTAGTTGTGCTGCGAGCTGTGTGGTAGAACAGTTGAGTTGTGGGATGGGGCGGGTCGGGGCGGATTGGTGAGCTATAATTTCAGGTCGGGTCGAGTTACCAGATTGTCTAATAAACAAAGGGGTAGAGCGGGTTTAGGGCAGATTTAACCACGTTAGCAAAAACCTCCTCAATACACTCCATAGTCTCTCTCTGTTTTTTTTCTTCTACCAATACACTCCATGGTCTTGTGTAGCGCAACAACCATGTTTTCTACAGGTCCGCTCGGGCAAATTAGGGAGAGCGGCTGTCCGTGGGCACGTAATGGAACCGCGAGCTACCTGGGGTACATACAGTTTTGCCCACAGCCGCAGCCGGCCATTGTTCGAGACGCCATCACGGCGGCGGCGGGTAGCTCACGAAGAAGGTGCAACACGACGCGAACCCGACTGCAAAGCCATGCGCTGACCGTGCGCGTCTCGTGACTTAATTTGTCGAGCACTCGAGCTGACCCTAGCTATGGCCTAGAGCACCTACTAGGTCTGAGATTGAGACGGAGACAGAAATAGATGTTGGTGGTGTCGCGCGTGCACGCAACGAGGAGCCATGTAAATTCTCTCGGTGGCTCGGTTCGTGGCTGCGGCGATCGAATTCCTCGCTTCTGGATCCCCGTCGTCGCCAGCTGAAAGCCGGCGAACGAACGAGCTCGGCCGGCTCGGTGGTGCTGTCATTTCCTCGACGTCGTCGCAGGTGGCCGCACCATTGGTAGAGATGTGTGTCTCGCCGGTCCTCACATGCGCCGCCACGCAAGGCTTTGCAAGCGAGTGCGTGGTGACCAAATGGCCCGGCTGGCCTGTTAGTGGGGATACATCGGATGGATCGAAGTGGAGCGAGATATATATGCTGGTTACAGCCAGCCACTACGTACGGCCTCGTATCTGCTAGACTGGCATGTTTGCATCAATCACTGCATATTTGCAGTTAACCTTGTCCTCGCTGCTGCTCCTAAAACTGCACCCGGGTGACACCGGTTCGTCAGTCAGTTGCTGCCTGTAAAAGCTAGTATGCCACCCTGTAGAATGAACGGATCGGCATCTTTTTTTTTTTTTCGTGAGATGAAGTGATGATGCCGGTGCCTCTAGTTGGTGGAAGGAGTACTAGGAGACGACAAGTCCGACTGATTTGATCTATCGGCACGGGCGAAGCCGAAGCCTGGCGGAGGCTGTTGTGATGGTACAGTACAACGTAAAGGCGCATGATTCTAGCAACTGATCGACGAGAGACACAAGGGTCCGCGCTGGGCTGCACTGCACGATCGATGATCGCACAATTCAACTTTCAGCCTCATCAGCCATAGCGCGTCACGTCCGGCCTGTAATGGACTCCAGGTCGATGGTGTCGTGTATTACAATTCCAGGCAGGCACGAACCTGCAAGTACACCCGTTTACGCGACGACGATGGAACTAACCGGACCGCCGTGATCCTAGTAAGGTACAGTAGTTGCTATATAGGCTGGTGGTTACGTTATTCTTGGTCCATCTGACAGATAAAAAAAAAAAGAACCTCCTGCTTGCATTGTTGCAGTGCCACCGATGCCACGGCATTCATTGATTGGTATATGTAACATGAGATACTACCTCTGTCCCAAAAATCATGTAATCTTCAATTTGACTATATAAGAAATTATCTACATTTAGATATTCACAAAAATATAATTCAAAATTAATTAAATGATTCGTAATACACATCTTTAGCATCAATACTTTTTAATATGTTTGGTCAAAATAAAAAATATTTAACTTCTCGAAAAAACAAGATTTACATGTATTTTTTTGGATGCAGGGAGTAGTACTACTAGAGTAGAGGCTTCTGGTTCTAGAAGTAAAATGGCGATTCCGTCACACTACCGTCTCGTCAAAGCTGGAGGAAATAATGGACCATCCATGAAACCCTAAATCCGTCATCATTGAACTCAATCAAGTGATAACGACTACTCAAATAAGCCCACAAAACAACATTTTCAAAAGAATATCGAAACCTTAGCATCATCACAATCTCAAAATAGGGGGATTGGGGGTTGATTTCACCTCGAGGTGGCCATCGGACGGAGGCGAAAATCACAAAACAGAGGAGGAGGAGGAGGAGGAGGAGAAGAAGACCAGCCGACGAAGAGGAAGCAGATCTGACGGAGAAGAAGCAGATCTAGTCGATACCAACAGCAGGAGCACCATCAAAGCCGAAGAAGGAATGAGATGACTGCCTCCATGAAGTCCCAACAGGTAGACTAAGCGGAGCCGTGTCAAAGCAGATCCAAGGCGGAGGAACAAAGAGCAAACCAGCCGAGGTAGGACGCCCCGTGACGGACTCCACAACTCACCACCATTGTCGGTCTCTCACGGAACTGCAGTGTAGAAGGAAAGGAGAAGTAGGACAATACAGTCTGAGGGACACTTATAAGGCAACAGATTTTGCCGGTGACAGGAGCGTGCACAAAGCTTTCACTGTGGGGCAATGCTAAGATACATACTTTACCTCTTAGGAGGTAAGATCTCAAATGAATCTAGACCGTTGAATATTAAGATTTTTCAAATTATATAATAAACTAATAAATATAGAAAAAGAGATTTATTTTCTATTTTCTCCTGGAATCTTGGTGTTTGCTGTTGGCCGCCGCGATCATCTCACGCATGTGTTCCTGATTAGAAAAAGAAAACCACCGTTATCATCTCATGCATGCAGGTGTTACATAAATAAATAAAAAGAAAGATACTGCCACGATCATTCTCATCCGTGCCGCGATGATTTTAAAGCTCTAATGAATTCAAATACAAAAATCATCAACTATAACTTTTTATAAATCATCAGAGTCTACAGCTTTTGTTTTGATTATTTGTCCACTCGACTTAATTAGAACAATTTAAAATTTAAACTTTTTAAAAATAAAAATGTTAAATATAGTTTATCATGGCACCGTGATTTTAAATGAAAAAATTGCCAACTACAAAGTTGAATAAAGTTTGTAGATCTACAACTTTTATTTTGGTCAACTTTTCATCTGAGTTACTTTTCTCAATTCAAAATTTGAATTTCAAAACATGTCAACTTTAAACTATATTTTCAAAGAGTAAATTACTTATATTCAAAAAGTTGTGTACATAAAAGTTGCACAACTCATCAAGATCCACAACTTTTGTTTTGTCATCTGATCGTTCGAAAAAGTGATAGTAACATTATTCATAAATTTTATATTCTCCTTTAGAGATTATGAGACTATTAGAGAGAGATGTAAAATTTAAGAACAATATTACTATCGTTTTGTTGGATGAGCAAACGATCAAAATAAAAGTTGTACATCTTGATCACTTATACAACTTCTATGTTTATGACTTTTTCGGCCGATGTCATTTACTACTTCAAAATGTTGTTCGAACTTACTATTTTTTTTCAAATTCAAAAATTTAAATGATAGAACAAAGTCTAATAAAAAAAAAGAATGCTTCAAATCAATATAACATGATTTTAGAAACATTTACAAAAAAGAATCGTCACATTTAGAGGTAGCATGAGGGAGAAAGACTAGTTAGGAAATTTCGTTGTAGATTAAAAGAAAACTCACAATTATTGTTTACAAACTATCAAGAACACCATCTAAAATGTTGGGCCAACCATGTGCATGCAATTCTCCCCTTCAAGCGTGCATCACGGTATTGTAAAAAAAAAATGTGCGCATGCAATTTCACCCTTCAACGTGCATCACGGTATTGTAAAAAAAAAAAATATGCATGCATGCAAACAGATCTACTGATGCATACAAACAAATTAAAAAAGATTTTTTATATCCTAAATATTTTTTTTATACTATTTTATATTAAAATAAATAATTAAAAATATATTTAAGATATTACCTTCTAGGAGGTAAGATCTGATCCTGACTATTCGATCGAATGAAATGAACGGCTTACAGTCATTTGCGAGTACCGTAGCAATTCTCTTCACTGTGGCCTCGCGAGCCTCCCGCTGTCACCCGAAATCACATCCAAATCATCGGTGAGGAGCCGCACGTAGTCGCGCCATGGAGAAATGGAGGTAGGGTTCATTTTCTATGAGCTAGGTGGAGGGGCCATTTTGCACGGTGGCAGTCACGCTTAGAAATGGGCAAGGACACCAAACACGGGAGTTCTAGCCCAAGAGCGCAGCCAGACACTCGGACCACCTTATCACACACGACTTTGTGCTTGTTCTTTTGACTAATCAGCGTTTATTTTCAGGTACGAAACAGTATTTTTCTCTCACAATAAATCAGCACGAGCCGAAATCAGCACTTATTTTTCAGCCAAAAGAACAGGCGTTCCTAATACAGGCTGAAATTAGCCGATGCGGTTTCCGACCAAGGTATGAACAGTGTACAGTCATGCTCTGGTTACAGATGACGTCTCCCTCCTCGCATCTTCTGAACAGATTGCTCGAGCCACCCTTCTGGAATCTGTACGGCCAAGCAGGCAAAATGGCGGACGCTATTCTTGATCCTGGAACCGACGGTTGAGGTCAGATCGCGTCCTGTGTCCATATTAGCGAACTGAAAGCGGATACTACTCTGACACTGAAGTTTCATAAATCGGGTGACAAATTCAGAACTGAAACTCGTATGAATTCCGACCAGGTTTATCTTACTGCCGGAACCGTGGAATTACCCGTACCAAATGCCGGTCGAACAAAACGGAAATTACCTGCAAGCGAGGCTACTGTGTGTTGTACCAATACGGAATGAGCGTAAGGTTCTGACAGTCGAAATCAGCTCAAAAGGTGCAAGATCTAGCCTCAACGGGGTCGCAATATTGTTTCCCCCTTTCCTAAATAAATTAACTAATCCAAAAGTGAGCGCCAATTCTGTGGGGATATAGACCCCAGTACCACAAGACAAAACATGGGCCACACTATCAAAGCCGGCCCGGCCTAGAAGATAAAGACGTGCGGCGCAAGACATTGTACCGCACAGTTATTGTATCAACTTGGATAGTTTACTTGTAACGTTGTCCCTTCAGACTATATAAGGAGGGACAGGGATAGATCCCCTTAATTCAAGGCAACTCAACTCATAATAATACAAGACAGCAACACACAGGACGTAGGGTATTACGCCTCGCGGCGGCCTGAACCTGTATAAATCTCGTGTCTCGCGCTTACTGCGTAACGTTTGTTCGTCTGGGTGTGCTTCCTGATTCATGGCGGGCAAGACGGTGATTTTTTCGTCGTCATCGACCACGACAATAGCGTCTGGCGACGGCGAACCAGATGGAAATTTTCTTCGTCGTCGTCGACCACATCCAGCGGCGGTGGAACAGACGGATTTTCCATCATCAACATCGACAGCGGCGTCCTTCATCAACGAGGTTATCGACATCATCATCCTCCGCAGCGGCGTACGCAGCAGCAGCTTGGCCCTCGCCGACCGGATCCGATCAAGAGCTCTACGAACAAGACCAATACGTCCACGTGTAAAAGTGCCTCGGGCTACCGCCATACACCCGCCGCACCGGAATCCGTCGTGACATGGATGCGATCTGACATGCACAAGTGCTGTTGGCTTACTGCCACCCACCAGATGCATCGATGCCCG
Source organism: Eremochloa ophiuroides (assembly GCA_038502445.1). Taxonomy (NCBI): domain Eukaryota; kingdom Viridiplantae; phylum Streptophyta; class Magnoliopsida; order Poales; family Poaceae; genus Eremochloa; species Eremochloa ophiuroides. The sequence continues at coordinate 67,917,370 of JAHLJS010000006.1, forward strand.
ATCACCAAGATTGAGCGCACGTCCTGAAACGGTGCGTACTAAAAAGCAGTGTGTACCAAAACGAACACGCATCGATTTGTACCAATCAAGAGCAAGCCACGTACAAGCATCTACGGAAGACAACAAATGGATCTACAAAAGTACAAGTCGACAACAATATTAGAGATATTTTTTGCTACTTGACATCCGATCAGGATCCGACGCCAACCTTAATCGAAAAGCTAAGTCATGTTTATTATCTTAATTAAGATATTTTATTATATATCGTCTTCGGATTTCTCCACAAATCTACATAATATTTATTGGCAGAGATTTAATTGCGATTTGATTTTCCTTTCGTTGTCATCGACCACGGCAACGACATTCGGTGGCAGCGAACCAGATGGGAATTTTCTTTGTCGTCGTCAGCGGCATCCGGCGGCGGCATTCTTCCCACCACGCCGTAATCAACCACGTCGGATGACGGCACGTCGTCGGCACACAAAAATCGATCTACTCAATTGATCCATCTACGACGTCAAGCAAGCAAGTAGGGAGCACGTCCAACTTCAACGATCCAGCAAGCAAGGAAATAAATCGTCCAAGCCACATCCGATCTACAAGAGGATTTGCCATGCAAATCAACCATGCACCTATCACGGACGTCACCGATTCGAAACGAAATCAATCGCGTCTCTCGGCGTCAACACCCTGCGACGGCTTCGTCGTCGTTTATGTGTGAATACGGAGTATATTACTGTACTATGCACGAGATAAGCCTTCCTTGCATCTCCATTGACCAGCGAGCAACGACCACTTGCAACTACGTGACCATGCAAGTGAGTTCTCGTCCGATCTGCGAGGCGACCATGGCAATCCAACTATGGATGTGCGAGCCACCAACATGCGAGCCACCAGACGAGCCGTCCGAACCGGGAGCGAGCCACCGATCCACGAATAAGCTATCTAGCCAGCCATCTGAAGCAAGCTGTCTGAGCTGTTAAACAAGCCATCAGAGCTGTCAAGGAAGATGTCAAGCCGCGTCGACGAGTTACCTAGTGAGCCACGTCGGGTCATCTAGCAAGCCACGTCGAGCCGCCTACCATGTCATCGCCAAGATTATCTCCAAGATTCTTCGCCGTGAATGCGTAAGCCCCGCACGGTTCGGGCAGCACGTCCAAGATAATGCATAAGCCCCGCACCTGCTCGGCCAGCATGTCTTCGCCAATGCATAAGCCCCGCACCTGCTCGGGCAGCACGACTTCGCCAATGCGTAACCCCCGCACCCGCCGGGCAGCATCTGGCTCGACGCCGCGTAAGCCCTACACATGATAGGCCGCCCAACTGCGCTACTTCACCAACTGCCCCGATATATCGGGTAGCCTTCGCCCACGATAAGCGTAACCCCCGCCTGGCGCGGGCAGCTTCGCCACCACGTAAGCCCCAGGGACGCCTGGGCCGTTAAGTCTTCGCTAACACGTAAGCCCTGAGGACGCTTGGGCAGATTAGCAGCGTCTCCAAAAGCCCCGGCAAAAGCACGGCCACCACGCAGGACGTGGAGGACTCCTCGCCGACTTCTCAATAAGCCCCGACCTCGTTCGGGCACCTCGCTGCTCTCCATGACTCGTCGAGCTCCAGGAGATAACTAAGTTGTCGTCGTTCTCCAAGACACGCCAGCGTCTTCATGTTCTCCAGTCGAGCCTTACGCTCGGGGACTTCGTCAAGACATCGGACTCCATAGCATCCTCCAGTCAAGCTCTACACCCGAGCTCTCCATCGACACATCGCCGAGCGCTCCATTTACATATCGCTGAAATCTTACGACGCCACCAGCATTCGTTGGCTTGTCGACCACGTCACCGAGCACGATCTACAAGAGACAAAGATTTTTCTTCGCGATCCGATCTGGCCTACCACGTCCAGTCAGGGTCGAGCGTCGTTGCTATGCATCAAGATCGATCCATCGTGATACTGCAAGACCTGCTTCGACAAATTGACAACGGTAAAAAAGATCGCCACGCAGCGTCAGGCGGTGCTGGCTACATCGAACAAAAAAAATTGAGGCATCTACAGGCCCTACAACTACGATCACGTGGAAAGCAACCTGGATCCATTCTACACACGATGAAGGCCATACGCCCGTCGGATGACATGCAAGCAACCAAGATTTCCATATAGGCACCCACGTACGAGGCAGATCAGCTGCACGTCGCGGTACGCAGATTGACTCTGATTATTCCTGTTGGCCTACAACTCCGCATGCCCAAGATGGCCACGACTACAAGACCGCGCATGCAAGCCGCGACCAAGATCCTGTGCACGGACACATGCATACGAGAAAAGCTAAAGATTCAATCGTGCCTCTCGTCGACAACACTTCGCGACGGCTTCAACACCAGTAAAACGTCAAACAACTTCTCGACACGCCGACCACTCCACCCGACGTCAATCAAGCTAAGTCATATTTTTAATATTCTTCTACGAATCTTTCGATCTCTATATATCTCCGGATACTTTCTTCATAAGACCTGACCACACTCGGGGACTTCGCCGCCGACCTCTCCATAAAGCCCCGACAAACCTCGGGCAACTCGCCGACATAATCCCCGACCACGCTCGGGCACTCAGAAGATTTTCTTCGCTGATGAGATACTAAGTATCTCTCCGTTTTCTCCTCTCAAGGGTTGCTTAACGTACCTTGGTAGCCACGCCTTAATCCGTGAAACCTGTCTTCACCCCGTAAACCGTCAAACCGAATGGTCATGTTAACAAACCTCTGAACCAGACGCTGGGTCAGGTGCTTAAACGTAACAGGCCAACTACCAGGGGAAATTATGTGACCTGACAAGAGCAAGAAACGGACAATCTTATTATGCATTTTACAATATTCGGATCTACTTTCTTCGCCAAAAATCTACATCATGTACTACCCACTGTACATATTTATTTTGCAGTAACTCTTCGCCGGACACTTATCATTGCTCGTCGCCGTCCTCGCATAGATCGGACACCGTTTCTGACCACGCTGGGGACTCGTCGTCACTCCTCGCCGTCCTCGCGCTGCTCAGACACCACTTCCGACCATGCTGGGGACTCGTTGTCGTCGCTTCTCGCCGTCCTCGCGCTGCTCGGACACCGCTTCCGACCATGTTGGGGACTCGTCGTCGTCGCTTCTCACCGTCCTCGCGCTGCTCGGACACCGCTTCCGACCAGACTGTGGACTTGTCACCGTCGCTCCTCGCCGTCCTCGCATTGCTCGGAGATCATCTCCGACCACGCTGGGGACTCGTCGCCGTCGCTCCTCGTCGTTCTCGCGTAGCTCGGACATCATCTCCGACCACGCTGGGGACTCATTGCCTTCGCTCCTCACCATCCTCACGTCGCTCGGACATCGTCTCCGATCAGGCAGGGGATTCGTCACTGTCGCTCCTCGCCGTCCTCGCGCTGCTCGGACATTATTTCCGACCACGTTGGGACTCGTCGTCGCTCCTCGCTGTCCTCGCGTTGCTCGGACTACGCCGGGGACTTCATCGTCTTCATCAAGCATCTCCGAGCACCAAGCTGCTCGGAGACTTCGTCGTCTCGCCAAGCGTTTCCGAGCAGTACAGCTGCTCGGGTATTTCGACGCCTCGTCAAGCGTTTTCGAGCACCAAGCTGCTCGGGGACTTCGTCGTCTCGCCAAGCGTTTCCGAGCAGTACAGCTGCTCGGGTATTTCGACGCCTCGTCAAGCGTTTCCGAGCAATACAGCTGCTCGGGAACTTCGTCGCCAAGCTATCAAGTCACTCCATGCTGTTCGGATCAGGGTGCTGATCTTGGGCAGCACATCGGGGGTCTTGATATGCGCCTCGCCATGCTCGGGGACTTCGTCGTCGATCGCTTGCTAGGAAGATTTTTTTCACGATCACTTGCTATGCTTGGGGACTTCGTCATGTTCGTCAAGTGTTTCCGATCAGCAAAAGCTGCTCGGGGACTTCGTCGCTTTCGTCGAGTGTTTCCGAGCAGCAAAACTGCTCGGGGGCTTCATCATGTTCGTCAAGTGTTTCCGATCAGCAAAAGCTACTCGGGGACTTCGTCGCTTTCGTCAAGTGTTTCCGAGCAGCAAAACTGCTTGGGGATTTCGTCGCCTTCGTCAAGTGTTTCCGAGCAGCAAAGCTGCTCGGAGATTTCGTCGTCTTCATCAAGTATTTTCGAGCAGCAAAGCTGCTCGGGGATTTCACCGCCTTGTCAAGCGTTTCCGAGCAGCAAAGTTGCTCGGGGACTTCGTCATCTTCATCAAGTGTTTTCGAGCACCAAAGCTGCTCGGAGACTTTGTCGACACTTCACATGATCAGAAGAAGAAAGATTTTGACCCTGACACCACGTGACTACGTCACCTACTATCAGGCTCGTGGACTAAGTGGATACACTTCACCTAACGGTAAAGGTATTGATTCTAACGAACCAAAAGTGGATACACTTCACCAAAGAGAAGCTCTTTTCAAATTTTTTCTGAGCTCCTTACATCCGTCTGGTCAAGCAACTTCGAAGATCTGCACCTCCCGACGAATGCAAGGCGCTCGGGGACTAGCTGTGGGGATATAGACCCCCAGTACCACAAGACAAAACATGGGCCACACCATCAAAGCTGGCCCGGCCCAGAAGATAAAGACGTGCGGCGCAAGGCATTGCACCGCACGGTTATTGTACCAACTTGGATAGTTTACTTGTAACCTTGTCCCTTCAGACTATATAAGGAGGGGTAGGGATAGATCCCCTCAATTTAAGGCAACTCAACTCATAATAATATAAGACAGCAACACACAGGACGTAGGGTATTACGCCTCGCGGCGGCCTGAACCTGTATAAATCTCGTGTCTCGCGCTTACTGCGCAACGCTTGTTCGTCTCAGGCGCACCCTCACCGTCTCATCTACTACTTTGGGCATTCCCCTCGGTAGACTATCGCCGGTATTCCGTCGACAAATTCTCTCTCAAAAAAAAGTTAGAACCAATCACCAGAGCGCTCATCGCTTTAGTTATTCACCTCAGAGTTGAGCTTCAGGACTGAAAGGTCGGTCGCCGGAAGAAACACGCAGAGGGCCCGTGCATCTGTCTGCGCTATACGGAATGGCTGGAAACCAAACCAAAGTTAACTTTTTTCAAGAGATCCTGGCCATCTTATAAACAATTCTTTGTTGGGGGTTTGCATGAGTAAAGCACTGGTTAAGCAACATGTAGCATATAAATAGGCTTTGGCTTTATTTTGTATTATTCTTCTCCTTTTTTTTTTTTGTATCACAAGCTAGCCCGTCGCCCTTTTTTATATAACAGTGGCCCGTCGCCTTTAGACAACCAAGAACCTACTACTAGTTTATTTGAATTCCAACGCAATGATATTCTCACCTCACAATGGCACCTGTGGTAATAGTCATCTAAAACTTTTCCATCCTGACAGTGTGACACTGATAATATCTTTTAGGGCATCAAACAAGAACAAACTCGTTCTCAAGTGACATTTGACAGCCATTTTAGTGTCTGCCGCATGATTGAGCCGTAGAATACCCGACTGGCTAGTGCTGTGCTCTCGAATGTGCCACTTCAGTTGTAGTTCATGTCTATTCTTCATATCTTCTAGAAATGATTCACGCCATTTCCCCCTCTTTTTTCTCAAGAAGAATACATTCGCATCGCTTATCGATAAGGCATGCATTGGAATATATAACCAGAATTCAGCCAAAAAAAAAAAAGAAGAAGAAGATAAGCGCATGGTAATATGCTATCCACATTGTGATCAGATTACGATTGCAATCAACTTCATAATAACTGGCATTCAATTAATGCAACTGAACTGAAGGATTCTACCCCTGAAAATTGACATCCGGCCTCTTGATTCGCAAAGAAGAATACCCAGCCGCCTCTGCGTGAAGAGACCAGACGCGATGGCCACACCACCAATGGCGCCCGGATGCAATCGTGGATCGACAACTCCCTCTGCGAATCAGGAAGCACCCGACAATACCAATTATCTGTCTCTGCTGCTAAGTGACAAGACCAAAAGCAAGTTTACCATGCATTTCGCAGTAGTTATCAGAGTCCGAGCCACAGGGGCCCCTCCGCGCTCACCCTCCAGTATAAATTGCCCATGCTGCCGCGGCGTCCCTCTGCACAGGATCAGCAGAGCAAGCGGCCGGTGTACTGAGCACCTGCAGCGAAAATGGCAGGCTCTTCCTCTCGCACGGGTTCGTGGGCACGACGCCTCCCATGCTGCGACGGTGGGAGCAGAAATAGGTCCGGTGGCCGCGACCTCTCCGGCGATCTCCTGCCGTCGCTCTGTGCAACGGCGGCGCAGCAGACTCCGGCCAGGCTCAACAAAAACCTCGTGTCACCCAGCGATCCACGTTACAAGTACGCGATCTTGCATTCGTTTGTGTATACATATAATCTTGGCACGATGAAGGTCCTTATCTGTTCTTGCCCCGGGCGGCGCAGGGTCTGGGAGAGATTTCTGATCCTCCTAGTGGTGTACTCGGCGTGGATATGCCCACTGGAGTTCGCGTTCCTGAGGCACCTGCCCAGGGCGCTTTTCGTCGTGGACGACGTCGTCAACGGCTTCTTCGCCGTCGACATCGTGCTCACTTTCTTCGTCCCCTACGTCGACAGCAAGTCCTACCTCCTCGTCGACGATCACAAGAAAATAGCGGTCAGGTAGGTAGTAGTACTACGTCAGCCTAGCTTTCCGCCGGTTTTCTGAAGATGCACTGTTTTCTCCACTTGTTGTGTCTTCTGAACTGTCTCTGCCTGCAGGTACCTGTCGACTTGGTTTGCCTTTGACGTGTGCTCGACATTCCCGTTCCAGTCCATCAGCCTGCTGTTCAACAAGCACGAGCACGGCCTGGGCCTCAAGTTCCTCAACGTTCTCAGGCTTTGGCGGCTGCGCAGAGTCAGCTCCTTGTTTGCAAGGTACGTATGATCACGGGGTCAAAACTGAAAAGGCATCTATTACAACAGTCAAACTGACAGTGCCACCCACCCATGATGCCATAGGCTGGAGAAGGACATCCGGTTCAACTACGCCGTGATCCGCTGCACAAAGCTCATCTCCGTACGTCAGTCAAAGCACTCGTCCTCCGAACATGGTGCTCCCAGTCCCACTAGAACAGAACAGTGGGCATGGTCACTGATGAGCTCCAAACGGGTTTGCAGGTGACCCTGTTCGCCATCCACTGCGGCGGGTGCATCAACTACCTGATCGCGGACCGGTATCCGGACCCTCGGCGGACGTGGATCGGCGCCGCCATGCCGGACTTCCGCGAGGCCGGGGTGTGGGTCCGCTACGTGACGTCGCTGTACTGGTCCATCACCACCATGACCACCACGGGGTACGGCGACCTGCACGCCCAGAACAGCCGGGAGATGCTCTTCGGCATCGCCTACATGCTCTTCAACCTCTGGCTCACCGCCTACCTCATCGGCAACATGACCAACCTCGTCGTCCACAGCACCAGCCGCACCAGGGACTTTGTATGTCATGTCGTCATCGTCTGAGATGAATGAATGAATGTGCACGATCGATCTGACCCGTGGCTACTATCGCATGATGAAATGAAATGCAGAGGGATATGGTCCAGGCCGCTTCGGAATTCGCGGCGAGGAACCAGCTGCCGCGGGGGATCGAGGAGCAGATGCTGAGCCACATATGCCTGAGGTTCAGAACGGAGGACCTCAAGCAGCAGGAGACGCTGGACATCCTTCCCAAGGCGATGCGGTCCAGCATCTCGCTGCATCTCTTCTTCCCCGTGGTGCAAGGCTCCTACTTGTTCAAGGGAGTGTCCTCAGGTTTCATCCAGCAACTGGTGAGACAAACGCAAACCAGCCATCGATAATTAATAATTAAATAAAACGCAATTGAGGGCGCAACGCGACGTACACTTACCGAGTCAGTGGCACTGTAACATGCATGCAGGTGACGGGGATGCAGGCCGAGTACTTCGCCCCAAAGGAGGATATCATGCTGCAGAATGACAAACCGTCAGACATGTATCTTATTGTATCAGGAGCAGTGGTAGGTTGCGTCCAAATTGCTTCACATTGTTTCGAAATTTGACTACATGTTGATGACCAAAATGCTCCCATTCTTGTTTCATTCTCAGGACATTCTGGCATTCCTAGATGGAACAGAGCAGGTAATGTGGTCTCCTCCTCAGTTCGTCACTTGCAGCGAAGATACTACTCCAGCACATACACACTCCTACAGAACTGCTACTAAGAATGACCTGTCTGAACTCTGAAGTACTATACTCTAACGACGACCTCCTGTTCATGTCACAGGTCTATGGAAAAGCAGCTGAGGGAGAACTGTTAGGAGAGATCGGAGTCATGTCCAGCAAGCCACAGCCATTCACTTTCAGGACTACAAAACTATCTCAGACTCTCAGGATCGGCAGCTCCAAGCTGATGGGCATGATGCAAGAGGACGGAGAAGACGGCCAGATCATTAGAAGCAACTTCCAGCAAGTAAACGCTTAAGCACGGTCATATCTAGTAATGTTTTGTAAATCAGGAGCTTGAGATACTCTAACAGCAGCATCTTGCTTCAAATGTGCAGAAACTCCGCGCGGAACAAAGACTGTACATCGCACTGCATCAAGACGATCCGGTCCCTGCATTTGAACGGAGGATGGGTCCCTGAGAACCCTTGGACGGATGTCAAAGCACGCAGCATGGTGTATTATTTGCTCGAAGTGTGTTAGAAGGGCGGAGGATTTTGCTGTATCTTTTCGACACAGAATTTGAAGAGTGCAGTACTGCAGTAGCCTTCTGTAGCAGAAGAATAATGCAGGAAGGGCCGAAATTATTGCCAGTTTCGGCTCCTCAGCCCAGGAATATTGAACGGGCTCGATTTGTCATATATTGGACCTCTCTTCGTTTTTATCGTAAAGAAGGCTGATTGCCTTCTCTCACTTCTGCTTCTGGGCTAGGCCCATGAGCTATTTTTAATTTATTTTATTTACACTTCTTATTATATGGTGACAAGATGAAAATCAGGCCGGTGTGGTGGGCCAGTGGCGTTGGCGTTTCTCTGAAAATCTTTGTGCAGTAGTACACCGTACACGGCATAAGAATGTTAATTAATCAAACATGTGGTCACGGAGAAGACAGTCGGATAATGCTTAACATAACATTGACGTAGTATCAATTTTGGACATGCTTAACTGGCTAGCCAACCAATGAGTCCATTTATCCCGAGGTGAAACAAGCATTCGAAACTAGTTCGTCGTACTTCGTACCAAAACCCCGTTTGCTTCTCAAACACTGCTGCCACTCCACTCCACTCCACCACCCATCATCATGATTGTCCCCCGGCACACAGGGGAAAACGTTTGAAAACGATGGATCGTAGAACGCTGTCACTCGAACCAAACACAAACAGAAAAGAAGCACGCGCGGCCACAGGCGTACGGCCGACCTCACCGTGGTCCCCAGCTCGGCAAAGCATCTCTCGCCTGTGTTGTGTGTGTGTGTGTGTGCGCGCGCGCGCCTTGCGTCCGTGCCGTCCCTTGGATTCCCTCCGCCTTAACGGCTAGTACCTGCTGCTGAGTGCTGACCGCCGGCCCGGCCATACACGCCCTAACGGCTACTGCGAACAACGACCAGGCGAACAACGACCGGGCGTGGTCCCCACCGCCCGCCACGCCAAATTCGAACGTTTCCGAAGCTGGCATCGCCTCACCTGAGCCTCCCAACGGCTACATTCATCTCGCCCCTCCTATAAATCAGCGGCCTCCGCCGCAACTTCCCCCACACAAATCCGCAGCGAGCCCGAGAAGCCGACGAGAAGGAGGAAGGAAGGAAGCCGACCGCCGCCGAGCCCAGCCCTTCCCGCCCCTCTCCACTCCGCGGCCTCGGTTCCCTGCTTGCTCGCCCGACCGGCGCCCAATCTTAGAGTTAGAGAGAGAGAGAGAGAGAGAGAGCTCCTTCTCGTCCGCCTCCATGGCCGCCTCCTCGACCAAGACCGTCGTCGTCGCCGTCCTCCTCGCCGCGGTGCTCCTCGCGCTGGTCGCGTCGGCGGCGGCCACCAGCAGGAAGCTGGAGGAGGAGGACGCGCTCCTGGGAAGCCTGGCCCCGGCGCCCGCGCCGGCCGTTGGCGGTGCCGCCGGCGCCAATCCGGGGGCGTGGGCCGTGGCCGCACTGCTCTCTCTCATCGCCTTCCTCGCGAACTGAGAGGGGCTCTACTCTGCTGGACGTCTCGCCGCGGCGCGAGAGAGAGATGGAGGGAAGAATCCTGCGGTCTGGATTGCTGGGAGAGGGGGAGTGTTTGTGCTCGTTCTGTTTGTTCTAGGCTACTATTGGTTCCATTGCTGCTGACCTCTCTTTTGCCTGTATAAGAGAGGATTATGTTTTTTCTAATAATACCATCTATTTGTTATTCTTTCAAAAAAAATGTATTCCTTGTGTTGATCTCTTCGATATTGGTTCGAGCGAGGAAATTATTATGCGACAGAATTTGGTAATGCCACTTCTGAACTTCTGTCAACCGGCTAGGTTTCCCTTGCTTTCTAGGCGAAATTCTAGGCCCAATAATGCCCGATCCAGATGGCCCAAAATCCGGCTTTCTTTAATGGCGGCCGAAATTGACCATAGATTCGCCGGCCCAAAATTGTCTTTACCCACGCAAGCTTCCGAATTTTTGGGTGATGAGTTGTGTGATGAGCCACGCCCACGCGGCTAGTAAACATTTTTGGGTGCCGCCTTCCTCAAATCCTCTCGTCTCGTCTTGGGGACCATTCCCACGCCACGTCGCGCGTTCTCGCCTCGGCCGCCCAAGGCCCAACCCCACCACATCCAAGTCTGGCTGCCTTTGCCTGGGTCGCTCGCCGTGAGCCCCCTGAGCAGAGCAGCCACCGGCCGCCAATAATTCCGTTATCCGCTCGTCCGCGGCAGGCTTTTCGGTTCTCGGATTGAAGCAAGGCCGGCTGTGGCGTGGCGGCCCCCGGTCATCCGTCAACCTGGTCATGAATGATCCAGATCCAGGCGAAAAGAAACGGCTGGTAATGCCGCACGTGTTTTAAATCCCGGGTGCCAGGGAAACGCTTGAGGTGATGATGATGGTACGAGTAGACTAGTAGTTGTAGTAATGCGTTTCAGGAATCAGGATACCACCCGGTTCCATCTTAGGGAGCGTTTAGTTCACAAAATTTCCTTCTCACTTCCCATCATATCGATTGTATTTTCCGTCTGTATAGAGCACTAAATAAAGTAGCACCTATTACATGTTTGTACTTTTTGCCTAACTATCTCGAGATGAATCTTTTGAATCTATTTAGACAATAATTGAACAAAAGTTATCAAATACAAACGAAAACGCTAGTACAAAACTTTTCAAAACTTCTAAACTAAACGCTGCCTAAATATTTATCTATCGCCACTTTGGCCACCCTGCCAGTTGTTGATGAGACAACCCATGTGTTCAGATGAACCTGAGCCGGATGCAGCATTTCTTGGGTTTTGCGGCTGCGGTGCGGTGTGTGCTCTGCTTTTAACATTTCTTCTTGCCGCTATGTATGTCATCTAGGAGTAGTGCGGTTCGTTCTACTTGGTCGCTCCAAACTAAGTTCTTTTTTTTTGTATAGAGACATTGGCAAATTTTGTGGAAAATCGTACCTCAACGACTATTGATAAGTTTGGCAAAACAAAAATGTGACACAAACAATTAGAACCTTTGCAGACGAAATTGATTTTTCCCAGAAGCAATGCGTCAATTTTGTAGCTGAGAGCTAAGCCTAAGCACCACTACTCTCAAAATGGCTTTCACGTATCCCCTGCTGCCTCCAACCAGATAGCAACAAGCGTCCATTATGGCATTGGCCAGAAGCAATTTACGGGCAGCAAACCCTCCGAGTGCCTAACAACCATCTATTTCGCTAGCTATTTAACATGGATATAAAAAAAAATAAGAAAAAATAGTCACTAGTGATAAACAAATAGCTAATATATTTCATATAAACTTATATAATCTAAAAGAGATGTAGTTCCAACTGAACACTAAAATAAAGATACGTAAAATAGTATTTAATTTTGCCTCTGACCTCAGCATCATCAGCTGACTACGTTGCTAACGTGTTGTGATAGCACGTTGTTGGGGTTGGGCCACGCCGATCGAGCACATTGTTTTGGTGGAACGGCACATTATTTGACATGACGGCCGGGATAGGCAGATAGGATGGCCGAATGACGTTGGTTCCATCGAGCTTATCTTTGACACTGGCCGGCCCGATCGCCATTAACGCGGTGGATCTGCGCATGATCCCGGCGGCCATTCGATCGGGCCCCCGAAAACGAGCTAATACTACACTTCTAAAGAGACATGGGTGTGCAGTAATAATACTGACTCTGTTCGGCTGGCTGGTTCAGCCAGCCATTCAGTAGTGTTTTTCTCTCAGAACAATTAGCCAGCCAGCCGTACCGTACCAGCCGAACAGAGTGACTGTCTAGAGTGACAGTTGCGTTTACTCGTACTACTCCTGAACCAGTGAGCAGCAACCAAAGACAAGGATCTTCCCCTTTTTTTTTTGGAAAGGATAGTGTTCTGCAGTTTAGCACAGAGGTTCGTGTTACTAGTTGCTGATGAATTATGATCATCATTATCTACCAAGGACTTGATAGCGTCCAGCTTTCAGCTGTCACTTTACAATCACGTATCTGAAGGGAATCAGAAGCGCTGTTAGGCCGTTTTCTGCTTCGCCAAGTAGCATGGAGCGTCGATCCATCCAAGTGACCAAGAGTGATCTCAAAAAGCGACGGCGGCTCCATTTGCCTCCATCAGATGAGAGGTAGATCACGCGTGATCTCTTGCTTTCCCAGGCAGATTTGCCGAGGAATCGGGCTTCCTCTTCGTACACAACCACTAGTCATACCCAAAATGCAATCAATCATGAAATGTCAAGTCTACAAATCGAAATAGGGATTGCTTTTACCTACAAAAAAACAGAGAATAGCAAAGTCCAGCTACAAGAGCCAGGAGTGCTGGGGCAAGATATTCCATATCTGAACAGGATTACAGGGACAGAGTTCCGTGTGTATCGACCACTAAAAATGGAGTCACCCAGTGCGTCACCCCTAGCCAACTAGGGCAGCATCGTAGTCGTACAGCATTCCAATCGTACTAATCTGGTACCAAGACCGTGATACCTCGTCTCATGCAATTTCAGATTTGATCATAGTCGACTGAATTGAATTTATAAAAATAACATCAGCACTTGAGGGCTCTAAATAGAATAATAGATACCGTACTTTATAAACATACAGTTAATGTTTAAACCTAGTGATACTTATTTATAACTATGAATATTAATAGTATGTTTTTATATAATTTTAGTTAAGTTTAAGATAATGGCCCTATTTAGATGCAGTTGCGATTTGCAATTTGGAAAAGGAATCTTTTCCAATAGGTGTCTAGTCATGGCTCAAATAGTCTTAAAAGATTCGTCTCGTGATTTACATGCAAACTGCGCAAACATGTAAAAATTACATCTACATTTAATGGTCCATGCATACGCCGCAACATTCGATGTGATGGGAATTTTGCAATTTTGAAATGCATCTAAACAGGGCCAATGTGATTATTATACTAGAATTCTATTCTCCAAAAGGACATAGCTTCTCTACTGACGTTGGTGACTGCCTAAGTGGAGTAAGTAGAACCTAAACTTATTATTTTTTTTTTCTGTATTGGATGTGCGTCGTTGTCTTGTCATCGCAAGTGTTGTGTTGGTCAGTTCAGATTTCACACAGCATGCCCCCTTGAACAGTCAACGGACGGGCTTTGGGATTACTCCAGAGAATAAATTGGGCGCACAATTTATCGTGAGAAAAACATTCTGCATTCTGCTGATTGGAAGTATTTGAATGTCATGTCTATTACCCAGCTCCAAACAAACAAAGTGCGGCGGCGGCTCTGGTGAACCTGGACGCACAGTCACACACACACACGACACATCGCTACTATTGTGGTGATTGGCATTGGCAGTAGATCAGTAGATGTGATTATGTAAACCTGTAACTTGTGGTGGCTGGATTACTTATTGATGAGGCGATAGATGCGATGATTTCCAATTCCAAAAACACTTACGCACAGTATGTCCTTCTATGAGGCCCTAGGCCAGGTTACGTGTGTGTTCAGTACATCATTAAGGCCTCAGATTCAGAGGGACGTGACCAGATGACTAGTACGTAAACTCATGATGCGAGTTGCGAGAGGCGTCTTGTTCATGGCTAGCTCCTCCGTCGCAGCCTCGCAGGCCATCTCCATCCAGTCCAGTGCATGCCCGGCTCGGGCACCCCAATTATATGATATCCCTCATCGTTAGGAGCAATTCCGGCACCACCACACAAATGTTAATGTCACCATCATGGCATCATCTCTCCTGACTCCTGTACTCATGTGAACGGTTCAGATAGACGACTGCTGAGTGCTAGTAGCTAGCAACGTGCACCAGCCCAGCGCGCACGCGCGCGATCATGGCGGACGGCGGCGGCTCCTGGCCCGCCAAGCGCCAACCGCTAAACAGCAGCGCCGTTTCTCGACGAGACAGACGTCCTGTCAGGATGGAACACCGGAACGGGCGAACGGCGCCCGCGGCTCTTTCCTTGCGGCGCGCGCGCGGATGCCAGTGTCTGTGGAGTACAGCTGCTTGCGCGCAAATTGTTACTCGATCTGTGAAATCTTCACTGCCTGATCCAAAGCGTTGCAATGACATCATACACACATAGGCTGTGATTGTGTTGGAATCAATCTGCAGTATGTTGGGCTCGAGTTTCTAAAAGATGTGGTAATGGATCTTACAATTACGGACCCTAACAGATACATCGTGTTACATCTCACTGCGCTACGGGAAAAAACATAAACTCTCAAAATTCTTACAATAATTTGTAATCATCATCTTCAATAATAGCCATGTGATTTATTTAGTTTATACTCCCTCCGTCTCGTAAAAAATGCAATCCAGAGATTTGAAATTTTCTCAAAAAAAAAAATGCTAAAGTAGCCTACCATACCTAGGTGGGGACGTGCACCAACTGACACCAGCCAGACTTCTGCCGCTCACACACGAGACTTGTCATGATCATTAAAAAAAAAAGAAAAATCCATCCGCTTTCTCCACCACTCGTTACTGAGGCCACCAGCAGCTGCCACGTCCGTTACCGCACAAGGCACAGGCCGAAAAAAAAAGAAAATAAATTGACCTCACCTTTCCTCATCCTCACGCACGCCCAGGCCTCCCGTGACTCGTCCACTCCGTTCCTCTGCCGAACTCCGCCTCCTCCCGTACCAACGCTTCAATCCCAGCACATCCACGCTGCTCCCCTCGCCCGCCTCAGACCCCGCCCCCATCAAGTCTCAGGGGACTTCCCACCGCACGCTGTTCGGCCTCTCGGCGGCTCAGCTCCGCCAGCTCGCTATCAATCTCAACGAGGTTCCAAACCCTATAGGAACTCCCAACCTTTCCCAGATCGAGCCCCATCTCTGCAGATCAGGTTTCCACGTTCCTCTTCCGGTCTTCCTCTTGCAGCTCTCATCCTCCTTCCGGCATGCCTGGTGGCGGCATGTGCCCGAGGCGTCATCGGTGGAGCGGCCGCCGATGGAGCCGCCGCCAGCATGAGGGTGGCCAGTGAAGGTGCCGCTACCAGGAATGGGGGGGATCAGTCCGTGGAGGGGCCTGCAATGGCCGGTGACGAGGCCACCAGCGCAGATCTGTGCCTCGGAGCTCCGGTGGCCGGCCCCATCTCTGCCGGCAAGGATCTGCCCCTCGGCCCACCGCTGGTGGCCCCAGACGACTTTTCCGGGATGGACCTGGCCCCGGAATTGGCTGAAGGAGGTGCTTGCTAACATGGATACCATCTATCATGAGGTCTTTATCAGCATGTACTAAGATTTTGGTATCTATATTCTTCCGTCCGTAGATTACATGGTTTTATGTGTGTCATCGAGTGCTTCTGATAAATGCTTTTAATGTGGGGATGCTATTCTGGGGTTATGAACTTCTATATGCTTTATGTGAGTAAGGTTTAGTTAGCTGTGACAATGGTTTGTTATTTAGGTGTGGCATATGATAAACTCTTGTCCATGTTACTACTCGTATTGCTGAACTGTAGTTTAGGTGTGCTATGCCATGAAGACATGAACTGCTATGTAATAATAGTTGTCTTAACTAAGAAGTATTCTATCTATTAAATTTTTTTGTTCTTGTAAATTTTTACGTCATTCTTTGGTATGCATAGCTGCAGTGAACACTCGCTTTGTATCAACATCCAAATTTAATACTTGCATGACCACCATAGTCAATAGTTGAGACACACCATACCAAGTTACAACTTCATTTAATTATAGCAGTACCAAAATATTCATGAAGTTATATTACAGCAGTACCAAAATGCTCATGACGTTATATTACAGCAGCGGCAAAAGGCCCATGACTTTATATTACAGCACTAGCAAAATGCTCATGACTTTATATTACAGCACTAGCAAAATGCCAATGACCTTATATTACAGCACTAGCAAAATGATCATGACTTTATATTACATACTCATGACTTATATTACATCATCAGCAAAATACTCATGAGGAATATGTATGTCCTCATGTGCATAATTGTGTCCCAAGGATACGACCACATCCTCATATAGTTGCCGGCCACAACTAAGGCTTCTAGGAAGCATGCCTAGCGCCTCCAGCCTGCTTTTGTCCATGTGAGGAATTTTGTATCTGTTTCCTCCTCCATCTTTCATGATCTCAATCATACACCCTTGTAGTGTTAGGAACACCCTATTCAATGTATCTGGATCATAGTTATCAAACTCAGTTTTGACATTTCGAATCAGGTCATCCAAGTTCTTAGAAATCCTTTCATAGGTTAATGACTGAAGAGAAGCAAAAAATCCTAGGTCTAGTACATTCAAATCTGGGGAATTTGCAGGTTGGTTCACGAGTCGGATGTCCAGGCCTGTTTGTGCTACAGCCCTAGCAAAGTCTTCATCATCTACAGGCACATGTGAAGGGGCATTGTCTTGCTGAATCCATATGGTTTGTCCTCTAAGTTCTCGTGGCCACCGTTGAACAATAGCTTTTAGAACTTTACCAATCAGGAACGACCTCATGGTTGTGCGATCTACCTTAATAGGCTTAGTGACTTCAGTTCCTCTCCCCCTATAACGGCTTCTTCTTTTTGCTTGTTCCTATAGTCAATGAAAACAATTAAGGATCAAAAGTGTTAGGACAAACGTATGTAAGAAAGTGAAACAAGTTGATGTTGTACCTTTCTAACAAATGGCCACATTCCTATCTTCCCATCAAAGATGCAATTGCCTTCATTATCGTATATAGGTCTTCCTAATGCCGACAAGAACATAACTTTGCCAATACGATTCTTATTTTGCACGGTCCTATGTGGGTTCTTCTCTCCTGGAAGCATATAATACTTCTTGTACTTTGATGTGGTGTTGAACCACTTCTCGTCCATGTGGATGATGTTCTCCATTGTACGGAACTTGGGTTCATGTGGTAGTGTCCGCGGATCTAACATCTTAAGACACCATTGGAGCCTGGCCCTTCTGTTTTGTTCAGACAATAGAGGCTTTAGTGTGCTAGAATGACGTCGTAGTTGTCCTTCCTTGAACCACCTATGTAGAGTGCTCCTGTTTACACCAATGGCAGTAGCTAGAGATCGAATAGTGCTTCTTTTATGCAACGGAACACTAAGAACCTTAGATAGGTCTATTTGCGTCTTTTTGCGTCCACTTCTTTTGGGCTTCCTTGATCTAACATCAACTGGAATTCCTTGGGCACGACATTGTTTTGCTCGCTGCCAAATGCGCTGCACTTTATACCTGCTCACCTGGAATATTTGTGATACTATAGTTGTAGCTTTCCTTTTTAGTCTTCCACGATCAGTTCTCTCAAGCAGTGCTGCATAGATTTGTTGTCGCTCAGTGTCTGTCAAATTTCTGGACTGATGTGCATTGTTTTCATTTGCAGGCTGACCTTCTTGAACATCCGAATCATCCAACTCCTCTTCATCAAAGACTATGTCCACAGCGTCAGCATACACACCGTAGTCATGCATGTCCTCCGTCATGCCTAAAAAAGAATGAAATGGTGAGTTGCGGAGCAATTGGTGCAAATTTGTAAGTGTCATTTTTCTTTTAGAATTATGGGTGAACATCAGTGCAAGCAGTCTGCAAAATTTAGTGCTAAGCTAAAGAAGCAAAGATGGGAATTGTGAATTATTTAGTTTTTCTTTTGAATGTTGGTACAAGTAAATAATTATTAGTAACACAGATTGTATTGTAAGTTTGTAACTGTAGACAAACATTAACTTGTTGGAAAATCTATTGTCATGTGGGCTGTAGCTGTAGCTGTAGCTGTCAAATTTCTGTATAGAAGAACAATAGCTACAGGTCGTAAGCTTACCGTGAATTTGATGCATCTGTTGCTGCAGATCAGAAGGTCCATAGTTTAGATCAAATTCATGTGAAACGTCAAAGTTGAGACATGCAGCGTGTGGATGCTCTTCCCCTACTCCAATTACTGCAATGAGGTGAGGTACAATATTTAGTTCAAGTTCGAACTGAGCTCTGGTCTTGCTGTTGTCCAGATGCAATCAAAAGAAAAAGAATCACCTTTATGATGTTCTTGTTCTCCCTCAGAAGCAGCAACATTGAGATCAATGACATCGAAACCAAGGCGTTCATTGTGATGAAGATGTAGGGGCTGACTTTGGAGATGGGCTTCATCTTCATAAGGTTGATCTTCCTGGAGATTGATTTCATCTTCTTGCTCATACACAGGGTTTTCATTGAGATCAGGTAGGCGGTGTCTACGTTGATCTTGGAGATGGGCTTCGTCTTCATAAAGTTGATCTTGCTGGAGACTCATGATTTCATCTTCTTGCTCATGCAGAGGCTGTTTGTTGAGATCAAGTTGGAGTTGGAGCTCTCCATGAGGATCTGGAGGAGTGTTTAGATCTACTCCTATGGGCATGGCTGAGGGAAATGGCTTCCTGGCTGATGGAAATGGCTTCCAGGCTGATGGAGTGGCTGGTCTCGTGTGTGCTGCAGTTATACGAGGGGAATGAGGGGTGTGACACCGGCGGGAAATCACCTGGCGTGGTGATTCAAATCTAGTATCCCGCGCGTTTGATGTGGTGGGCAAGCTTTCTGTAATGACACGTGTGATGGCTGTCTCTAGAGTCTTTCCAAAACTTTGCCATTGTCTGTATGATGACACGTGTAGTACCTTTCCCTCTGGTGCCGACTGTATTGCTACTGCCACATTCTGTGTGATTGCAATGATTATAAACATGTCAAATCAATTTATAGGGGTATTTTGGTAATTTGCCATGTTACATTGATATTCGTGCTAGGTCCTCCGATTGCATTTTTTAAGAGACGGAGGGAGTAAAGAATTAGTCACATCTGGAATTATGAAAAATAGATAAAGTAACCATCTAAATTTGTACCTCAACCACTTTTGCCATAATGAAAGATAATTTAAAATAATCCCTCGAATTTGTATACAAATTATCGACATCTGACATTATAAAAAGTAGTTTAAATAACAATAATTTTGTATTTAAATTATCAACCTTTGCCATTATTTAACGTGACTCCAAATAACTTGACATTTCATCTAAAATTACCCATATTTGTCATTATCTTACTGTTACTATGCTCCAATGAAGACTTTGCGTTAATTCTCACTAGACAAGTTAAGGGGAAAAAAAGATAAATTCTAAAAATTCTCACAATAATAAAAAATATATAACCTTCATTTTGATAGGCTCTAATCACCATCGTGAATGGAAATATTGGATCTATTATGATTTATACAAAATTACCATTGTAAAATGTACAATAAAATAACTCATAATTTTGCATCTAAAATACCCACCCTGCCATTATGAAACATAACTAAAAATAGCCCTAGATTCAAAATTACCAACTTTTGCCATTATGAAATAAAATTCAAAACAACACCATAAAATCATCGAAATTATACCATCTATGCCAATATGAAAGATATTTCTGAATAAATCTAAATTTAACGTACTACACAACTCTAACAAAAAGTAACTCCCTAATTTTTATTAAAATAAATGAGATATATTATGAAGTAAAAACCATTTAGTTTGTTACTAAATTATAAATCTTACTTGTTATGTAAAATGCATCAAGCTATTATGAAAACTAATTCAATTAAAGCATGCTATACATATTAATTATTAATTTACACACTCTATCGCTGCATTTGCAACATCGTATAGTTGCGTTCTTGCCAGGTGAAAAGTCTGTTACGCGAGAACAGAAACGAACGAGGCATAACTCTAGTGTAAACGTTTCCAAATGGGCGACTATATTTCCAACATAAATTCGTACGTATATATAACCCCGTTATGTCAAATGCGTGCCGTATAGGCAGGATCTAGTATAGATTACTCAAATATGTAGACGCGGCTCGATCAGCTAGCTCTACTCGCAGTCAAATAATAACATGGATAATTAGTGCCTCTCGGTCACCACCTGTGTGTTCCTCGAGAACACGCAAATAAAGCTTTTTGTGGTGCCGTCTTCGCTTTCTATCGAAGAGCGAGCAGTGTCATTTTTCCACCCAATAGTGGTGTGCAGAATTGCCCGGACCACTGAGATCAATTATGTAATGGTGAGGGTGACCAACTGACCACATGTACGAGTATTGTCAACAAGTTAACCCGTCAATCCCATTCTTCTTTCTTTTTTATTTTTTGGCAGACTTTGTCGAGACCCATGCCCCCGTAGCGCTGCCCGGCCCTCTAGATGATTTGGACGCGCAATCGTAGGGGCGCCGTGGCTGCATCGGTGCATGCATGGTTCATGCACCGCCTTTGAGCTTTACTTGCCAGCCGTCCATTCCCATTCCGCCATTCGAGCCGGCCGGGCGGTGCCAGTTGCTGGCCAGCGAGATATGGTGTCGCAGTGGTGCGTTTATTGCGACTTTTGAGATATTCTCACACGTTGCCTATTTGGCCATGCACGTCATGGCCGGCCGGGCACTTTCAGAGACTATTATTTTGCAACGCAAACCAGCGCGCGTGAGTAGTTGGCAACGAAACGGTGTGCCATCGCTAGCGCTGCCTTTCATCACTCTCAGGTATTCTAGCGCTAGAGTAGAGCTAGCAGAACACCGTATCGGGCGACTCCATGTTTCCCTCTCCGTCTAGCGATTCTCCCTAGACAGCCGTCGCCGCTGCCGCCGCTTCCACCTTCCACCACCGTTGGTTCTTCTCTCTTGCATGAATAATGACGTTGTTCTATAGACATCTATTCTCAAACTCTTTGCCGAGAGTTTTTCTATGCAGACTCATTCATACTACAGAATATTATACATGTTTGATTTTGAGGTCAGGACCTATATATTTTTTTACAGTCTGGGTACGATTTAAACGAAAATCAGTGTGTGGATGTTTGTGTAATTCAAAGTGCAAAGCGGCCGCCATAGCTAAAATATTTAGAAAATACCAAATATATATACTCCCTCCGTTTCAAATTATAGGTCGTTTGACTTTTTTGAGTCTAAGTTTGACCACTCGTCTTATTCAAAAAATTTGTGTAAATACAGTCAAATTTAAGTCATTCTTCAAGATCTTTCATTACTAAAGCAAGACACAACAAAAGAAATGATATTTTGTATAATTTTTTGAATAAGACGAGTAGTCAAACTTTGAGTTAAAAAAGTCAAACGACCTATAATTTGAAACGGAGGGAGTAGTATATATGCATGATATACATAAGAATACATGTATCTGGTGGCTAGACTAGTGATAGACCTATATAGCAATTAGCAAACCCAAGGCAAAGAAGCTAATCTCCTCTAAAAACACAAAAGAAGCTAATTTATCAGCATGTTACTATACACTCCCTCCATATTGGTAAAAGATGACGTTTTGAAAAAAGATCTTGATAAAAAATTGAGAATATAAATCATGAATAACTTTTAAATAGTTAGGTTTGAAAATATGAAACTTATATAGATAGATTTGTCTTCAAATAAATTTTCATAAAAGTATACATATATCACTTTTTAATAAATAAATATTTTTTAGAAATATAAAGTCAAAGTCATGTTTTATCAATAAGGGGGGAGTATATGTTTGATGTTTGTAAAACCTTGCCACACCTAAAAATTATAAAAATTATGGTTGGCTCCGCCATTGAGTGGAGCGGTCGTAAAAGCAAAGCGCCATGCAAGCAAATCGACCACAATGTCGTCGTCTCGTGCTTTGCGCGCGGGTCAAGCATGGCACGACAGCGTGTGTGTGAGCGCACGTAGTGCGCCGCCATCCGCTTCAGCGAATCATCCAGGGGGCGTGCATGTGTAGTTTCATCATTTTTTTTTTCCGCGACACCTCGGCCGAGAAAAGTGCCGGCGGGCCGGCCGCCGGCGGAGCTGCGCGGGTTTGACCAGCGAACCAACATTCCCGGGCTCCTTGTTCTCACAGGCGTACTACGTGCTGGATTCTTTTTGTGTGCCGTCGCCTCACTTTACAGTGCAATGCAATAAACAAACAGACGTGACCGTCCCCCGACCGCGCCGGCATAAATGATAATCCTTCTTTTACTCGGATCCCGAAGCTAGCAACCCTGCCTGCTTCTTCATGCACGTTGCAGCAACTTGCACCCTGAGTCCCTGACCCAGCTCCGCGCTGCACATGTTCAAGTTTGCGTTCAGGTCCTTGGAATAGTGGAAGTTTGAAAGAATTTCAAAGGAATGCCAAACCTTTGTTTTGCTGATGTCACTATATGTTTTTTTTTTTTCGAAAGACGACCTTACGGTTTCTTTGAAACCTCAATCAGCTTTTACGCCAGTAGCTATTCAGTGATCCATCGACTGGCACCACATTCACTACCGCCAAACCGAGCTACTGTTTCAACAATTCCCACACTTATTTTGTAAAGATCCAGTCCTTGCACAAATGTACCGGTGTTTCAAACTCTATACCGCACAAATAACAAGCGGAATAGTTAGGCCAATGTCTCTTCACCAACGAGTTTCTCAGAAAGCGCGACGCCTAAATTAAAGCTCATCACGGACTGGCTTAACAAGCTAGCTCATCACGAGAGAACGCCGCCCTGAATACAGGGCTAGATCGTTGAACCAGATAAGCATCACATTCACATGCGATCTCTCGAGCTCCGACATCTCCACGTCTGACGTACTAGTGGTAGTACTATAATAGTATTACAGGGATGCCGGTCCAGCTAGTCATCTCAGCAAATGATCAGATCCACTAATGCTAATCCTTCCTTGGGAACACGGTCAATGGCACATGACCGGACGGTCATCCTCTCTGCACCTTTGGAATCTCAGAGGAAGGCGGTTCCCGGATCAGAATGTCTGCCGCCTGGGCATGCATTTTCTGGCAGGTGGTCAATACAATACTCCTCCTCCTACTATTATTATTGGAGCTTGCTGACGCGCACGTGCGCGTTAGGCGTTTTGCCTGCACGCTCCGCCCACGCGCGCGCACGCCTCCATCATCTTCTTCCCTGGCTTTCTTCCTCTACTCCGGCCTCCTCACCCCCGCCGGCGGCCACCGCCCGCCGCGGCGAGCTAGGGTTTCGCCGGAGCTTCGGCGAGCTAGGGCGCGCGCCCTAGCTCGCCAGAGCTCCGGCGAAACCCTAGCTCGCCGTGGCACCACCTTCCCCGCCCCTCCCCCCTCCCTCGTCGGAGCTCGCCCTCGCCAGAGTTCCCCCGCCCCGACCTTCTCGGCCGCCTCCACCGCCGCCAGGGCCCTTAAACCGCCCGCCTGCATCCTCACCGTTTGGCCTACCTTCCTCCCCAAACCCCCTTTCCTTCTAAACCCGCCGGAGTTGAGGGAGATGAGAGGAAGAGCTCCCCGGAGTTGAGGGAGATGAGAGGAAGAGCTCGCCTGAGGAGGAGGAAGCAGAGAAGATGGCCTACCTCGCCGGATCTGCAAAGGCCAGGGCCGGATCCGCGGGTTCCGCCATGTCCGGGGCCGGATCCACCTCTAGCCGTCGTCCCTGGCGGTGGCCGAGATGCAGCGGGGTGGCAGTGGCGCGCGGACGCGAGGGGGAGGCCGCTGGAGGTCCGCGCGAGGAGGAGGCCGTCGGAGAGGGGGGAGAGAGGCGCGGGGAGGACGGAGGGAGGCGCAGGGAGGAAGAAGGCGTGCGGGCGGGTGTGCGCGCCGAGGAAACAGGCGTGCGGGCGGATGTGTGCGTCGAGCGTCGGGAGCGTGCACGTTCTCAAAGTAGCATTTAGGATTATTATTACTCCAATTGAGAACAGCACATACAGTACTGCCGTACAGCTGCGGTGGCAAATGCCAACTTGTTTACGCGGGTACGGAGATGTTTACTGGAAAAGGAGTCTGAAATCATGAGAAAAGCTTTGACTAGGGTGGACTTGTTTATAGGATCGAGAGCGCCCATTGCCCCAACTGGCGAGCCACCATTGTGCGGCCCGGGATTAACAACTGCCGGTACAATACTATGGCCTATGGGTATGTGGCTTGGGCAGAAAGTCTGGCAGGCGCCGTGCGGCGCCGCTGTTCGTCTGCGGTTTCGATGCGCCGATGCGATCGGAACGGATCGGATCGGATCAGCGGAGCACGCGAGACCACGACCACTGAGGCTGTTCACTTGTCTCAAAATAAACATCGATTTTAACTGATTTGTTATAAAAAGAAAAATACGATTTTATTACTACTTTTGTAAAATTTTAGCTTTTTGGGCGAGCCAACAGCGAGCTTTTGCGGAGGTCTCACGTCTCACGAGTCTGAATGGCCACGCGAGCACGATTGCACCGTACGAGCATCATCCATCGAGCCACCTATTATTGGTTCCACTCTCGGCGGTCGCCGCTTCAGCAAGGCACGCAGCATAGCATTGCTTCCCAGTTCCCAATGCCCGCGCCTAGCCTAGGCGAGCTCAACCCCAGCTGAAACTACGAGAGATGCGCTGTGGGCAGGACAATGGTCGACCGAGTCAATCAATCAGCTGTAAACGAGATCTGATTTTACTATAGGCTGTGTTTAGATCCCAGTTACAGTTGCAATTCTGCACTGTAGCACGTTCGTTTGTATTTAACAACTTTTGTCTAATCATGACCCAAGTAGGCTTAAAAGATTCGTCTTGTGATGTACATGCAAAAAGTACAGACATGCAAATATTTCGTTTACATTTAATGCTCCATGCATGTGCCGCAATGTTGATGTAACTAGTTACAATTGTAATTTGCAGTGGATATAATCTTGTCTGCTCATGTGGTTTAGTCGATCTTACCCGGCCACCTCGTCAGGCTTATCTGCTTCTCAGCAGAGCGTCACGAACAGCTACGCATGACCGACCGGCAAGCCTAGACAGCAGCATGGACGGCCTATGGAGTGTCTAGTGTGGACTGCCTGCCTACGGACGGAGCACGTACTACCACCGTGGGGACCCGACCGATCCACCCGGCCGGAGAGCCACCACACATAACCGCCTTTTTCCGACGACACAGACGCCTAATTCCCGGGGCTCCCTGCCTTCAACGCCGATCTCATCTCTGGTTTCGCGGGCAACATGGAGAATAATTTAGCGAGACACCGGGAACGGGTCGTGAGGAAAAGCCCGGACACAGCCACCACGGCCGATGCTGGTGCTGCCGTTCGGACCCAGGCATGGCAGTTACTGATGCGCCCAGCCACCGACCTGCCGAGAAAGGATACCGGATCAAGGGCAGGTTCATCTCATCTTAGCTCCATCGATCACGCTCTTATCTGATCCGCTCATGTCTGGGCCTGGCCCTGACCAGCAGTGTGGGTGTGGGTGTGGCCTGTGGCCTGTGGCCGGCCGGCGGTCCCGGTGCCCCCGTGCCGGTGCGCGCGGTTAACTGGCCGACGTGCAATCGCCTCGTATGCGTTTCCCGTTGCGCCATGCATGCAGCGCGCCCGGCCGCCGCCGGTCCTGCCTGCCACCGGTGGATCGCGTCTGGACACGTCCCGCGACTGCCCTGGCTCCATCGCCACCATGCACCCAAAGCGATGCGCCCCCCGATGCATCCTTTTCCCTCTCCCTGTCAGCTGGGTCCCGCCGCCGATCTCGCCACGGCGGCAGCCAGGTGCCGCTCGGTTCGCCCCTCCCTCCCTTCGCCTCTACAGGCCGATGGTCTATATATACGCCCCCACGAGCTCTACCACTTCTCCCCCACATGCACTTGCTGCAGCAGCCGTAGTACACACGCACACACCGCCTCGCGACTCCCACCTCCCCTGTTCCGAGCGTGCCTGCCCTGTTTCTGCTGTTTTCGGCCTCTGCTCTGCTCTCTCATACAGCCATGGTGGTGCTCGCCAACCCGCCCGTGGTCGGCCAGATCCCGCTGCTGCGGTCCCCGGGGCCCAGGGACAGCTTCTCGGGGGTGCCGGTCGTCGACCTGTCCGGCGCCGGCGCCGGCGCGGCGCGGGCGATCGTCGACGCCTGCGAGCGCTTCGGGTTCTTCAAGGTCGTCAACCACGGCGTGCCCGCGGACACAATGGACCGGGCCGAGTCCGAGGCCGCCAGGTTCTTCGCGCAGGCGCAGGCCGACAAGGACCGCGCCGGCCCGGCGTACCCGTTCGGGTACGGCAGCAAGCGGATCGGCCTCAATGGCGACATGGGGTGGCTCGAGTACCTCCTCCTCGCCGTCGACGACTCCGCCTCGCTCTCCGACGCCTGCCCCGTCCCCTCCGGCGCCGCGTTCCGGTGAGCTGCCATCCAAGCCATGTCTTGTCGATCGATCGGCAAGCACGAGTTTTTTTTTCTCTCTATCCCGTGCTTCCATGCCATGCCATGCCCATGCCAGCCGATTGACAGCGCTGTCGTCTGTCCCTGCAGGAGCGCGCTGAACGAGTACGTGGCGGCGGCGCGGGGGGTGGCGGTGCGCGTGCTGGAGGCGATGGCGGAGGGCCTGGGCATTGCGGACGCGGGCGCGCTGAGCGCCATGGTGACCGGCGCCGGGAGCGACCAGGTGTTCCGCGTGAACCACTACCCGCCCTGCCCCGCGTTGCAGGGCCTGGGCTGCAGCGCCACCGGCTTCGGCGAGCACACCGACCCGCAGATCATCTCCGTGCTGCGCTCCAACGGCACGTCCGGCCTGCAGATCGCGCTCCGCGACGGCGCGCAGTGGGTGTCCGTGCCCTCCGACCGCGACGCCTTCTTCGTTAACGTCGGCGACTCCTTGCAGGTGGGTGTGGGCGTTTTGTTTTCGACACGTGAGTGAGTGACACCGATTTCTAGCCCGCTCGATCATCGAATGTGTGTGTGTGTGTGTGTGTTTAATGCCAACAGTGCCGCACCAGCAGCACCCTAGCTAGATTCTGCGGTGATGTGCATACTACAGTATTAAAATCTAGTTGGCGCGCGCGCATTCGTGAACAAGTCAAACTGAAAAGGCACACGGGATGCCTTGCCGGCCAGGCGGCCAGTCAACTCCTCAGTCATCACGCATGGGCATTATATTAAACAAAATAAATAAAGTGGACCACACCACACGACGGCAAGAACGCGTTAGAGTAGATAGCTGCAGAGCAACAAACCTTGATGTGCTGGTCTTTTGTGTGCAGGTGCTGACCAATGGGAGGTTCAAGAGCGTGAAGCACCGGGTGGTGACCAACAGCCTCAAGTCTAGGGTTTCCTTCATCTACTTCGCGGGACCGCCGCTGGACCAGCGGATCGTGCCGCTGCCGCCGCTGCTGGGGGAAGGCGAGGAGAGCCTGTACAAGGAGTTCACGTGGGGCGAGTACAAGAAGGCCGCATACAAGACGAGGCTCGGCGACAACAGGCTGGCCCAGTTTGAGAAGGCGCAGCATCTAGCTAGCTAGCCTAGCAGGGCCGGTCGTTAAGCACGCCAGCTTTACAGGACAACAACAACAACCATGACGAAGAACGAAGACGAGCTGAGTTTAATTACTTGCAAGAAAGAAATGGTGGCGAAGAAGAAGGTAGTAGTGGTAAAGACGATGATGTGTACAGCTGGGGAGCGAGAGCGAGAGACTACTCCGGTAGTAGCTAGATTTTGGTGGTGGGTGCAGGGTTTTCCGCAAGTTGCTAATGGCCTGTTTTGATGCATGCGGTGGGGTTACTTGCCTATTTCGGTATGCTCTGGCCGCCGCCGGTAGTTCAGCGTTAACCAAAATAGCAAGCAGCGAAGGAGGGACGATCCTTTCTGGGCTCCCTACTAGCTTCCCACGTTAGCTTGCTTCTGCTGTGCTATCCTAGCTTTTTGTTGTTTTTTTTTTGGGTGTGTTCTTAAGCATCAATTCGCGTGTATGTATTGTCGTGTAAATGGAGGTTTGTGTGTGAGCCTATGTGGAGCTCCTGTTTACCTCTTACTCGACCTACCAATGTTCCATCATCCACTGATCCACGGCCATTCCTCCCTCCCTGTCGAGCGATCGCTTTCGGGCACTGGACTTCCTTGCGCACTTTTTGGCCATTTAAATGCACTTCATTGCAGCAAGATCTCTGTATTTAATGGACGCCTTTTATCTAAAGGGCCGCCCGGCTCCCTTCTTATTCAATGGGCCATAATCCAGGCACGTTGATCCTAGTCGCCCGCCCTCGCGTCGTCCCCGTGTGGGTGACTCGGGCGGCTCCCCTCCCGTCGAGCCTCCCCCAACCCTCTCCCTCCTCTCTCGTCTCGCCGTCGCTGGAGTGGGCCGCCGGCAAGGCTGCGCGGGCTGCCGTGATGACGGCGGCGGGGCCCCTTCTAGCCGTGGCGACGAAGTGGCGGCGTGGGTGTCTCTTCGTCGGTTCCAGCGACCCACGGGCACGTTGACGGCCGTGGAGACGGCGGTCTGGGCGGCGGCGGCTTTGGTTCTCCGGCGACCAAACCGTGCGGCTGAGGAGCCTCGTGACGACGGGGATGACAAATTCAGTCCTCCGACGGTCGGATCCGGTCCTCTATGGGCTGGATCTGCACATCCGGTGCCATTCCGACGGCTGGATCAGGTTGACAGAGGAGGAGGAGGTGTGGGCGAAGGGAGCAGAGGTGGAGGAGACCCGGAGATACCCCTTCCGGTTCTGGGGCTCTGGAGCACGCTACTGCGCATGGAGGTGCAGATGGCCTCACAGGAAGTGTGGGGGCCGTCTGGCGCCACATCTGATTGAGGTCGTATCTACATGATTGGTGGTGCACTTCCTAAGGTCTCCATTGTTACGGATCTGACGGCGGTCTTCCTTGCTGGTCACTGGCGTAACGACATGGATTTCAGTGAGACAGCTGCTGTGTTTTGATGATGGTGACGCAAGTGGGTGCCACTTCCTTGTTGGAGGCGTCATCACTTGTCTCCAACACAAGGTGCGATAGAGATCTTTCGTGGTGAAAAATCCAAGACCGGTCTTTCTGGTCGGATGATGATGGCATCTTCGTATGTCATGCTCTTGTCGAAGACGTCCACTAGTACAGAGAAGCTCTGCACTGGCGGTTGTAGACGTATTTTTACAGGCGTTTTTGACAACCGCCAGTGTTAGAGGCCAGTAGAAATCGGCGATTTTTACTGGCGGTTTACTTAAGAAACCGCCAGTAAAAATAATTTTCCAAAAATCGTGTTTTAAAAATAGCAAAACAAAAAAAAATTAAATCTGGGAAGGGGCCCACCGACCAGCGCCCGCCCGACGGAGTCGAAGTCGCAAGTCGCGGCATTTTTCGCGCGCTACGCGACCGGTGGTATTAGAACCCGCGACCTCTCTCTCACGCGTACTCCTCCCTACCACTACACCACACTGTCACTTGTGACTATATCCCACATCGGTTCCCCACATATTATAACAAACCTAGAGTAAATTGATTATTTGAAGCACTAAATGAATTTAAATGAAAAAGTTGTCAACTATAAAGTTGAGTAACTTTTCGAGATCTATAACTTTCATGCAGAGTGTTTCTCCATCCGAGGCTTTTATCAAAAAGTCAAATTTTAAATTTCAAACTTTGACCGTAATTTACATCAACAAGATGATTTCAAATGAAAAAAATTTCAACTACAAAGTTTCATAATTTTTCGAGATCTACAACTTTTACATAGACATTTTTTTCATACGAGATCATTTGCAAAACTCAAAAAACTAAAATTTAGATTATTTCTACAGGCGGGTTACTTAAGCAACCGTCACTAGAAATCAATTTTTATTGACGGTTCCTTAAGTGACCCGCCAGTAAAAATAGCCTATTTTTACTAGCGAGTCACTTAAGGAACCGCCACTAAAAATCGATTTCTAGTGGCGGTTCCTTAAGTGACCCGCCTGTAAAAATGGCGCTGATTTCTAGTGGCGGACGTCAAGCGAAACCGCCAGTAAACAAAATACATGGCGCCACTATGGAGCTCCTGTATACTAGTGGTCGCTTTTGGAAGATTCTCGTCGGTTGTTAGTGTTGGTGCCAGCATAGTTATCCCGTGAAGTTCTTAGCGCTGTTGCCGTGCATTTGGCGGTGTATTCTCGTCTTGTAGCAAGCCGAAATACCATGGATGTTTACTAGAGCTCCTAGTATTTTGTCTTTTTGTTTTTTAGTCTATGGCCTCAGTTTTATAATAATTGGCCTGATTTTATCTATCGGTAGATGAAGTCAGGTATGAAATACTATCCTTTATCTAAAAAATATCTAGGCACGTGGATGCAGTCGCCATATGCTTGCAGCTGATGGCTTGGAGAGCCGTCTAACCCTGGCAACCGTCAATCGCTTAACCATGCAGCTCTAAGAGCAAGTGGCCCATACTTGGAGGTAAAATTTGAAGAGAATTAGGATAGAAAAAGGTAGGGCATGACCAAAAGTAACAGTAAAAAGTTTGTTCAAAATAAATATAAAATCACTATTATATAACTTGACTCTTACAACTTAATTGATAGCTAAACATTTTGCTCTATTGCTAGCCTTGGTCGATGATCCGATAAGGTTGCCTGACGTGACCTGGGGAGCAATCCTGGATGCTCGTTCGCTGCCTGGCAAGCTCTTTGCTTGGGAGGTTTGCAACCAAACAATCCTTAACTACGTGCAAGTTACAGCTTTACTGTGCAAGCACATGCCGATCAATCTAGCAATGAGTATTGCTCCTGCAATATTACCTGTATCAAAGGAGTTGGATCTGAATGCGTCCAGTGATGAAGCCAAAAAAAATATTTAGGAGAGGCTATACTAAACACAGAGTTAAACTAACTTAATACAACCGAAGTTAAGCACAAGACGTAACTATTGACTTTCTTCAACTTCCAAATCGCGGTTTTAGCCCCTCCTATCCTTTAAAAATGCCTACAAATCGCGTTTTCATCCCATCCTACCATTAAAAATATTGTAAACTTTATAGAAAAATCACATGGGTTACATTGGTTTAGCAGTGGTAGGGGGCTAGAGCCCTAACAGCTCCATCGATGGCTCCGTCCCTGAATTTTTCATATGTGTTGTCATGTTGTCTATGGGAGTAAATTACCATGAAGCATGAAGCACTTACTCGCAAGATGAAACTTATTAAGTAGAATTACCATAAGTAGGTATCTTGAATTTGACCAACTTTATAATAAAGACTAACAACATTATTACACTAGATAAATAGATTATAAAAAATATTTTATGGTGTACCTAGTTTTATTTTATGAGTTTTTAAAATAATCATTTTGTTCGGCTGGCTGGTCCAGCCAGCACCAGCCAGCCATTCAGCAGTGTTTTTCTATCAGAATAATCAGTCAGGTAGCCGTACCGTACCAGCCAGCCGAACAGAGTGGATATTTGATCAAACTCAAAATAATTTGACTTAGGATAATTTTAGAAGTTGATTGCTTTCATTAGGATGGAGTAGCATATAACTTTTTTTTTTGGTTCCGTGATTAAGTGCAAGAGACGATACAACAGGGTGTCATTCGCGCGTTTGCCGAAGGCGCGGTATATTGAGACGTACGTACTGTGCCGCAGATCTACAATGTTACTAGGGTCCCGTTTAGATCTCAGTTGCAGTTGCAATTCTGCACTGTAGCACGTTCGTTTGTATTTGACAACTTTTGTCTAATCATGGTCCAAGTAGACTTCAAAGATTCGTCTCGTGATGTACATGCAAAAAGTACAAACATGCAAACATTTCGTCTACATTTAATGCTCCATACATATGCCGTAATGTTGATGTGACTAGTTGCAGTTGCAATTTGCACTGGATCTAAACAGGACCTAGGTACATACATATTTACTTGGGTCCCTCTCCCTCACGACGGACAACACTGTAGGGCGACGGGTAACTCGTAGGACTAGTCTAGGAGGTTGGGGGGGCCTGGCAGCCTGGGGAGAGGAGCCCCCCAGAGCCGCGGCCTGCAGGACAGAAACCTCGCGCGCGGCAGGGACCGCCTGGCGCCTGGACCCGGACAGCCCGGCCGCGCTGTGCCGTGCGCCCAGGCCAATCGGAAACTGCGGTCACCGGGCACGGGCATGTGGCGGCAATGCTGCCAGCCCAATCGCTGCCGCTGCGGCCGTGCCCCGCGCCCGGTGCCCGTGGTCAAAAGCTAACCGAGGAGGTCGACGCCGCTTTCAATTCACCAACGTACGTACGTGCCGTGCTCCACGTCTCGTTTAAAATTTTACTACTACTACAGTCATTGCCAGGGATCATGCAGTGTCGTGGTGGTGGCGTGCAGCGTACGATCCTGCATGCCACCGGTACTACCAGTATGTGCGTGTACAGTGCAGCAGCCATAAAACACGTCCGACCTAGAGAGCGATCGATGGATGGAGACCGAGAGCTAGGCGCTGGCGCTGGCATGTTCCGTGTGTAGCGTGGCAGGCGGCGCTGCCCAGTACATACTCCGCCATTGCTGCTGGTGACTGCTGCCGTGCTGCGGCCAGCGGCCGGGTCCCCGTGCATTGGGGAGTTTCTGGATTCGGAGGGGCCACGGGGAACTTATTGCCGCTGCCGCTGCCACTTGCTAGGCTTTGCTAGGCTGCTAGCAGGAGCACCACCGGACGCTATAGGAGGTGGTGGCCTGTGCATGCTGTCTTCTTATATTATCTTAGGTCATGTTTAGTTCCTAATATTTGACACTATTCACTCATCATATCGATTATGTTTTCTGTCTGCATGGAGTATTAAATGAAGTAGCAGCTGTTGCATGTTTGTACTTTTTGCCTGGGTATGTCGAGATGAAACTTTTGAGTTCACTTGGGCCATGATTGGATAAAAGTTGTCAAATATAAACGAAAGTGCTACAGTACGTTTTTCAAACCCCCCTTTTTACCATCTAAACGGGGCCTTATATTACAGTGTACCCTCTCCGTATTAGTAAAGTAAGTCGTTTTGATCGAACATTAGAGATATTGAAAGTTATACTTGAGATCGAGACCGTGTTGTTGTTGTTGTTGTTGTTCTAAATGACTTCTTTTACAAGTTCTTAGGGAGTATCCACGATTGATGAACCACTTTTTGTACTCCCCTTTGCAGTAAGGTTTATTAAAAACACTCACCGTAACTCTAGTACAAGACGAGCGTAACTCCAGCATGAGAGTAAGTATAATAACATGCTGGAAGAAGGCTAAATGTTTGGGTGGAGGAGAGAGAGCGGAGGGCAGAGAGAAGAGAAATGGGATGCAAGATTACAGACATAAGAACCAAGAAACTCTGTGAGAATGAAAAATAAGTCATACATTAATGATAAAGATATAACTATTATATGAGTGGACTGAGAGGTAAGCTATAAGGATCCTTACAGCCAACAATCAGCTGTACATTAGCCTTGCTCTGAGTCGACACAAACTAAAATTGAGGTGTGGGAATGACTTTTCACCCAAATTTAGTTTTATATCCTCTTAGCTCAGTTGATGGTCACCCAGTTATATAAAGTACTAGGTCAGGAGTTCGACTCTTCACCTCCGCTCCGGTACTCCGTATGTTGTAAAAAAACCTATCGCCTGTCCCACGTTAGTCCGATCTAGTCTTTTGTTGACAACATTGCAATTGTATATGGATGGAACAGAGATTTAGAGATTTTATTGATTTATGTGAAATGCCATTCTATCTAAAGTAGAATACGGGGGGCATCTTTCCCACGTGTCGAGTTTTTCTTTATGTTGTTTATGAAGTAAGGTAAAGGAAATGGGGAAATCCGGGAGTGGGAAAAAGATTTTCACTAGGATATAGAATTGATGGCTGCGTTCGGTAGCGCTTATAAGCGCTTATTTTTCAGCACTTCAGCAGTATTTTTCTCTCACAAGATTTCAGCACTTCTACAGCACTTCAGCGCTTATCTACAGCACTTCAGCTTCACCGAACAGGGCCGATAAATCTTACTAGAATATACTAGTGCTTCCAAGTTTGGGAACGTAATTCTCGCAACATACACCTTGCCTAGCATGCTTAGCACTGTGTTCTGGGCCCGTGGACGCGCACACAGTTGATGGGGCCGTCGCAGCTGTGCTGGGGGCCCTCCTCTCCTCGCACGTACGCGTACAAACGTACGGAGGATAACTTTTGGTGCACATGCGCACCCCCTGGCGGCCGGCGGTTGCGGCGCCTTCGTGCTTCGTGTCGGTCCGGTTCCCGGACGGGCCCTGCATGTTTCTTGCGTGCGATCCATGACCTGGGCCTCCAGCCTCGCACCAGAGAACTTGAGTTGTCAAATCCGGGCCAGCCCCTTTTCGACGGGGGCCCAGGTGCCGAAGCCTTCCTTCCCCCCTGGCCTGTGTGGGCCTCCAACGAGCTG
The DNA here is from genome assembly GCA_038502445.1 of Eremochloa ophiuroides. Taxonomy (NCBI): domain Eukaryota; kingdom Viridiplantae; phylum Streptophyta; class Magnoliopsida; order Poales; family Poaceae; genus Eremochloa; species Eremochloa ophiuroides. The sequence goes on from JAHLJS010000006.1 coordinate 67,952,066, forward strand.
AAAAACGGCAAGGGGGGGACGGTTTCCTTTGCTATTATTCCGTCTCCACTCCGGTCCAGATTAAGTTCACGCACCAATGTGTCTTTACTCTTTAATCAGGTTCATGCATCCTCCTAATCAAGTCCGTAATCACGACACAGGACTTGGCACTTGGCAGTGCTGTCGTTCGGCTGCCTCGTCAGCTGGGGTCTGGTTTTGCTGCAGGGTAGGGTGCGGTTGGGGACTCTTGTTCAATTATACTATCTGAGTTCTAAAATCGTCCTGGGTAAAATGATGCAGATGCATGCATTCGTCTGAACTTAATTTGGAGCCGTGAAGCCTGGCTGAGCTGAGCATCAGCGGCAGCAATGCTGCAGAACATGCATGATCGATCTGGATCGGAGCAGAGAATATCTCCCTGGCCTGCTAGTGCCAGGGAAGCGAGCCAATTGAACGTGCACAATAAATAAATTATGGCACGGTGGCGGAAGAGAGTCATTGGAATCTTTGGTGATCCCCCTCCCGATCCATGCCCCGCTATTGAAAAAGAAGGATGGTCGTTGGTCGAGCAAGCAGTCCACTGGCTCTCCAGCTTGTTTGCGGTCCATACTAAATTTTTAAAGGCAGTGGTCCAAACTAAATTGTTCATTGGTAATTTTAAAGTGTAGAGTGTAGTGGAACTAGACAAAGATTGGTGCTTGCCAGAGCACAAATAGCCCAGGTAGCTCAAGAACCCGAGCTAGACGGTGCATGCAAAATTAGGGGGTGTCTTCAGACCATGATTTAAGGCTTTAGATGCAGCACAACGGCGCAACGGTTCGATCAAGTCTTAACAGAACGTTGATGGGCAAGCACCAAACTTGTTCAGTTAGCAGTATTGCAGTTACACCGGTTAATTTCACTGAATTGGCTGATTTGGCTCCATGCATCTGTGCAGATCATGCGCTCGCTGTCGCTGACATGGCTGGGGGTTGGGCTCACAACCAACGGGGCATTACCGCGGCCGTGCAATCGCACGAGAGCAGAGAGCCGGACCGAACTGAAACGTAAGTACGAGTTTTCGGCATGCGAATGCTTTTCCAGCATGTTTGATGGGCAAGTAAATGCATTTCGAACATGCGAATAGGCAGGCTGCCTTCCATCCGAGAATGAGTTGGCGATCTAGGCGCCACAGAAATACTATACTACTAGTAGAATAGTAGGAGTAGCTCAGAATCTCCTGCCATTTGGATTTGGTGATATATCAAGCTCGGATGTCCCTGAAAAACGAATGCAGGGCCTCCCGCGTGAATGCGTCCTCACAAATCCTCACAATGTGCCCTGCTGCTCTCCGTCCTCACAAATCGCGAACGTCCGCTGCCCGCGGGTCATACATAGGCCACGACACCGCGGCTCTGCGCGATTGCACGAGAGCCGAGCGCCGCGACGACGAAAATAGCTGGCTGAACGAACGAGCTCCCACCGCCGCTCGGGAAAATAATAGCATCCAGCGTGGTCGAACAGCTTCCAGCTCAGTAGTACCAACTACCAAGCCACAACAATTCTCCACTTGATAAGGCACCACCTAAAACACGTGTCTTTGGCCGGACCTTGCGCAACCTGATCCAGCCACTGAGCCACCGTAGGAGTACATATACATCATTAACAGTTGTAACATGCATGTTTGGATCTACCCAACTAAAGTTTAGCCGGTGTAAAATTTCAAAGCTAAACTTTACCTAGCTAAATTTTAACTTTAATGTTTACATCATGATATTATATAACTAATATTTAGGTGACTTGAAATAGCTAAAGTTTATTTCGTTGACATCTATGAGCTACATTTTATCTGGTTAAATTTAGCTGTTTGAGATCAAACGGCTAAAATACAGGCTTTAGCTGTTTCATTTCTCTTTGTGCGACCTGCACAATGTTTTTTATAGAGTAAATTTCGGTAGCGGTCCACAAACTTACTCTGTTCTCATCTAAATCCTGGTACTTTCAAATTGTAGATTTAGCTTCGTAAACTTGTTATAAGTTCTCATTCAGGTCTCGATACTTTTAAAATTATATATTTAACTTTCTAAATTTGTCTCAACTTCTCATCCAAATCCTGAATCGTGCATTTAGCTCCTTAAATTTGTCCGAAATTCTCATCTTAGACCTAATATTTTAAAAATACATATCCAACTCCCTAACTTTGTATTACTGTACAATCGTGGTCCATGCTGCATGTGGAGACCTGGCTTCCTAGAACCTGCTTCACCACCTCTATGCTTTGCCCTACCACACGTCCTATTTGATCCTTCGCTGCTATGGCGCACCTCGATTCGACTTGACTCGCTCCTATTTTCACCTCATCGTGGTGGCGGCCCTCGCCTCGCACCAATCATATTCAACAACACCACCATCACCATCGCACTCTTCTCACCATCTCTCCGCACTTAGTTCCTCAGACGTCAAATTTTCCTTGCCTCCTCGACAATAATAGGGCCATCGTTGTAGTGCAGTAGGATGAGTGGAGCAAACAACATGACATCGCATATGGCATGACTTGGACTAACAACATGGGTGCGGCGCTGCACCGCGCTGATAATGCAACATAGGCAGAAGCTGGGTATGAGGCCGATCATGGTGTGACGCTAGTATAATACATGGGTTTTGGGATCTAAGTGTGTAATTTGAAAGTATCATGATATGTATGAGAACTTATGGTGAATTTCAAAAGCTAAGTATACGAGTTTAAAGCATCGAGGCCTTTACGAGAACTTAAGACAAATTTCGGGCAACAAATGTACAATTTTAAAGTATCAGGATCTAAATGTCAAATCATGACAATTTCTCACACATCACGCATGTGCCACGCCATGGTATGGTCCGGATCTGATGTGTGAGCATGACCTCGTGGCATGGCATGTCGACAAAGTTTGGCGGGTCCCACCTCCGATCCCGGGCAGTAGGCAGTACTTGTTCCGTCCCCCTCCCTCCCTAGTCTCCGGGAAGGACCGGGCCGCGACAGTACACTCGTCGACTCCGCTCGCTCGCTCGCTCTTTCCCCCCGGTCCCGAAGCCAGGCAAGCGGCGAAGCACTCGCGCCGCCCCGAAGCAATGGCAAGTAGCACGGTCTCTCGCTTCCCTCTCTCCGCTCCTCGCGGCCTGCCTGTTGTGATGACTCCCGTCTCCGCATTCGTTTTTCTTCACAGGATTTCAAGGGGTTCTGGGAGTCCAGATTCGGGGGCAAGAAGGAGCCGGAGCAGAACGGGCACGCCGCCAACGGGGACGCCAACGGGAGCGTCCGGAAGAGGACCTCCGATCTGGCGGTCTACGAGCAGTTCGAGCAGCAGGTGTGGACTGCGGCCGGCCCCCCGGCTTGTGTTGTGTGATCCTCTGTTTCGTTTCGTACCAATGCATGCAGGTGCTGTCGGCTGGTTTTTGGCTGATTTGATCGATCGATCCCGGGTACCGTCTTGTTTCAGGCCATGCAGACCCAAGTCCGAGCCGCCGCGATTCGCGACGGAAGTGCTGATGTGATGTGAGCACTCTTGCTTATCTTACTTTTAACACCTTCCGTGCTGGCCGATCTGCTTACCCTTTAAACACCGCGATTCTTATGCTGCATGTGAATGTGATGCCGGGTTGCTGTACAGATCTTAGCAGCAGCCACCAGCCTGTGGGATTGGGCAATGGATGTAGGTTGCTGGGAAATAATGTGGGGGTTCACTCGGTGAATCACTGACTTCCTCGGAATGCTTTTTGTGGGGATAAGGATAGAGAGATCTGCGATTTAGTTGACCTCCTGGTATAGATAGGGTGGGCCAGTGGGCTGCCGATTCAATTCAATTTTGGCTGCTTCATTCACTGAATGCATGAAAATGCTCATGCAGTCCCTTGTATGGCGTGTTTAGCTAGCATCACTTGACATACATAGCTCAAACCGGAATCAAACATCGTGGTCCCTTCTTGTTCCCGTACACCCATACTACTGTCCTTCCCGTCCAGAAAATGATACTCCCTCCGTCCCAGAAAACATATAATTTTAGTACAATAGCATGTTTTAGTGTATCAACTTTGATCAATTATAAAAGAAAACTGTAAATATTTATAATGTCAAATAAACACCATTAGATTACTTATGAAATATATTTTCATAATATATTAAGTTGGAGCTATAAATACGAATACTATTTGCTAGAAACTTGGTCAAACGTGAACTACTTTACGTGGCACGCAACCCATAGTTGCATCTTTTATGGAACAGAGGGAGTACAATTCTAGGTTCAGTCTAGGTCAAAATATCTTAGATATAACTAATTTGATACAGAAAAGTAGTATCAACATTTATGGCTTTAAAGCAATTCAAATAAGTAAGGTTATGGAAACGCATTCCATGAAGAATTTAATAATACTTATTTAGTATGACAAAATATGTGTATATTTTTTAATAATTTTTGTCAAACCTAAGACGTTTCGACTTAGCATTGTTCATATTCTTTTTAGGACCGAGGGAGTAATTCTGCTCTACACTATACGAATGACCTGTAGAACACACTTGTTTGGAACCTTTTCAAATTCACTAGGAACTTCATCCCATGGAACTTTGAGCAGAAGTTTGTCCTGAATTACATTAGCTGATGCAATGCACGATTTATTTCTTCGAAAGGATGGAATTATGATGATGCTTAGTAAACAGAACTAACTATTGTGGAACTGCTTAGTTTTTGCTTTCTTAAGTTTTACTCAGGTGATCATGTGGGATTCCAATATTGTTATGTCATGATGTTTTCTCATGTATAACTTTAAGTCGTTCCAAGACATTCTATCTTCTAGAACATTACACTTTTGAATGCTGACTTTTGTAGCCAGAAACCCCTTCTACCTTCATTTGAATCAGCTGAAATGCGCAATCTCGCAGAGACATTGTTGAGGTAATCTAACTTCACTGTGGCTTTAAGAATCAGGGAAGGTGTGGTCTACCTGTTGAAACATTTTATCCTATCATTTGACCTTTCAGGGATATTATTCGCGGGAGCCCAGATGTGAAATGGGAGAGCATCAAAGGACTGGAAAATGCAAAACGCCTTCTAAAAGAGGCTGTTGTCATGCCCATAAAGTACCCAAAGTAAGTTAGCTATTTCTTGCCCCCCCCCCCCACCCCACCCAAAAAAAAAAAAGAGAGAGAGAGAGAGAGAATGTTTACAGCTGTTTATGTCTCAACATGAAGTCAAATATACTATACTCGCCTTCTTTTCCTCAAAGCATGGCGTTTTAATTTAGATATGAATCAAATTTAGAATATTAAAAACATGTGCATGTTGCAGGCTTGTACTGCACAAATTGGATAATAATATGGATACAATGCTAGGCATATGAAGGAGTGTCAATCTTTCTATTTGTTCACTAATTCTATGTGTACTGTTTATACTATTTTCAGATACTTCACTGGTCTCCTTTCTCCATGGAAAGGCATCTTACTTTTTGGCCCCCCAGGGACAGGAAAGGTTTGTACATGCATACCTATCTAATATGCTAATCCTGCAGATTTATGTCATTCATGTATCGAGTTTTTTTTTTTCAATTCTTTCTTTGTCCACAGTTCTATGGTTGAGAGTCACTATTATGTCGAGCATTTGGTTATATTCTCATGAACTTATTCTTGTACAAAGACAGACCTCTCAATTTTAACTGAATCCTGTTTTTTAGACAATGCTGGCAAAAGCAGTCGCTACTGAGTGCAAAACCACCTTCTTCAACATTTCAGCATCATCAATTGTCAGCAAATGGCGTGGTATGACTTTTTATACAAGTCCCTGATCGCTTCTTCACATTCTCTTCTGTTGTCTGACCAACGTAATTCAACTTTCAGCTGTTAGTTAAACTCATGAAACATATGCATTGCTGTAGTCTGTGGAGGAGTGTAATTTTAGAAGAACATGAGGATTTTTTTTGTTCTCAAATCCTCGTGTTCTCGAGTACAGAACTATATTTCACTTTTGTATTCTCATTTACAATTGAAAGATTCTACTGCAAGTGTGGACTTGTTACCATCCTATACATTACCTGGTGTGATTCATGACCTATCATTACTACGTTAGTACCAACTATGAGCTGAAAGTTTGCACAATCATTTGAGGTCGTTTCAACATATATTTTTGTTCTCAAATCCTCGCTCTTCTTAAGTATAGAACTATATTTTACTTTATTCTTATTTCTCTCTTAGGATCAGAGAATCTAATGTTTTTTTAATATGTGAGTGCAGGAGATTCAGAGAAGCTTGTCAAAGTTCTGTTTGAGCTTGCTAGGCATCATGCACCATCCACAATATTTCTTGACGAAATAGATGCCATTATCAGCCAGCGTGGTGAAGCTCGTAGTGAGCATGAAGCTAGTCGTCGTTTGAAGACTGAACTACTTATTCAGGTTTCTGCTTGTTTGGTGATGCCAAGTATAAATTAGCTAGCCCAGATTTGTAATACCTGATTTCTTGTTTGATGCCTTCTTCTGGTTTGAAATTGTGCCGTCACATAGTGCCCCTGCGTTAAATTTAACATTTATGTTTATGTTTATGTTTACGCTAATGTATATTGCAGATGGATGGTTTGACAAAGACAAACGACTTGGTATTTGTACTTGCAGCTACAAATCTTCCCTGGGAATTGGATGCAGCTATGCTCCGCCGGCTTGAGAAGCGGGTATGTCTAGTAGTTCATTTACATTATCATGTAAGTTGCCAAATGGATTGATCTCACCTCTGTGTGTGTCATTGTCCATCAGATTCTTGTACCGCTTCCTGAAGCTGAAGCAAGGCAAGCGATGTTTGAGGAACTTCTGCCATCAACTACCTCAAAGTTAGAGGTCCCATACGACATACTGGTTGAAAAGACTGAAGGTTACTCTGGTTCAGATATCCGTCTTGTGTGCAAAGAAGCTGCCATGCAACCACTGAGACGTCTCATGGTCGATCTTGAAGCCAGTGATGACTTGGTTCCAGAGGAAGGTAAGTTTAGGTTCTTTTGTGTTTTTTACTGGATTTTTCTTTTATTTATCCAGTTAATTCGTGCCATGTCTTTTAAAAAACAAAATATAGGTTCTTGAGTTCTGTGTGTGTTGTATTTCTGGATGTGCAGAACTGCCTGAGGTTGGTCCTCTGAAACGTGAAGATATTGAACTTGCATTAAGGAACACTAGGCCGTCAGCACATCTCCATGCACATCGCTATGAAAAGTTCAACCAGGACTATGGTAGCCAGGTCCTTTGTTCAGAGTTAGCATGATCTTATTATCATGTAAGGCTTTCAGGCTTGATGAAATCTGCCCAACCCAAATTTTTGCTGAAGGGAAATTGCTTTTTTTCCTTACTGAAAGCATGATCTCTTGCAGGTTGATGTTCGATTCAATCATGGAATTAGAGCAGAGCTGATATATATCCCTGCTCCGGCACATCAGTTTATTGGCATGTTGATGGGGGTCGCGTGTTGTCAAAATGATTGCTCTGTTAACGCGGGCTCGCAGGAGATCGCGATTTCCTTCTGGCTGCAGTACCTTGCATGGGTTGAAGTGCCAGGTGCAGGTGCTTGCTGCTCTGATCTCTGGGCTCTCTTCGTGCAGGCTGAGACTTTCACGAAGCCTTGAACTTACCGCTCAAAAATTGATTCGTTATTTAGATACGTGTCTAATAAATGTTAGGTGCCCAGCAGAAAAATACACTCTGGTTATATTGAACGGAAAACGAGCCATAGAGTTGGTCTATGATCATTTTTCTGATTTTTGGTGCGAATATCCAGGTCGTTAAACCAAGCTTTAACTGCTATCAAGTGTCCATTGGGGGTGGGGGCGCACCCGGGCGACGAAAGCTGTTCAGTGCGGCTTGTTGCTGCTGGGTAATCACACTTAAAGCTGCAAGCCGGAGCAGGGAAGCATCCCGTGCGCCGCCATACGGGGTTTTCAGTTTTTGCTAGGGTAGTTCCCATGTTCAAAGTGGCCGCCAGACAACCCTGCAGTCACTTTCTTCCCAGTTCCAGGCGCTAAGAGCCTTGCTTTCCTGTTTGACATCGGCCGTGGCAGACGAGCGGCCTGCAACTAAGCATGCAAGCACTAGTGCGGTAGCGAATTACGGCAGATATATGCTGATGGCCATCAGCCAGTTATGGCTTTGAAATTGATACGAAGCATGTTTTTTATACAGCGTCACAAATAGGACATTTCTGCCCTAAGGCTCAAGCTGTTACTACCATTCTTTTGCACAGCAAAAAAAAACCGAAAAAAAAACCAGAAACGCCACAAAAGCACAAAACCTCTTGGACTTCATATGACCCTTTCTCCGTTCAAGAGGAGATATTTAAATATGCTTGGCACGTCCAACTTAATTCACATATACTGTATATAGAGATAAGCAAGCACTAACACCAACAAGACACTGCAACGCTGTTTGAACCATCAGAAACACTTCGGCTGCAGGGGCTAGCGCAGCGAACTTCCATCAACCGATTATACCAGCTCAACGTAATCCGCTCATCGGATCCGTCGTCTTCCCAGACCTGGCATCAGACCAAGCTTTGGCTATTGTGCGTTTCATATCCTCATCGCCTTCCTCGTACATGTTCTGTACATGCATGTAACAAAGTCATAAGAATGATCACAGGAAATTCATGACTAATCCATATGGAAAAAATATTTATTTACCTTCATTAAGTCCATAATTCCTGACATCGGATCCTTTTCCTTGTCCATGCTTGGCTTGAACTGTCAACAAAGACATTATTTAGTCTGACCAGTAGTAATCAGGGTCGACCAACAAGCTTAGCAGTATTCAGACCGGTGCTATGACACACCGGTCATATCTATGCTTTATTGTAAGTTGTTACAACCTCCATCCCCCAGAAACAGAAAATTTAGGTTTCGAATCAGTCAAAATTTTCTAAACTTGACTAAGCTTAGAGAAAACAATATCAATATTTATTACTTCAAATAGGTATAAAACTATAACCCAGATATACACAAGATTGCTCATTCGCTATAATCACTAGGTCTACAACTAAATGGGGATTAATCTAGCGATATCCGTTCAGTATAAAAAATGTTAATATTTTTTTTCTAAATTCAGTCAAATTGAGATGAATTGTCATAGAAAAGAAAGCTAGAAATTGTATTCTTTCTTGGCTGGAGGAAGTACCTACTTCCATGAAATAACTGGGAAAATGGTCAGTAAAAGCCCCGCATGTTTTTTACTAGTAACAACAACCGAATAACTACTTCGATATTACCAAATGTAGAAACAGACCTTCCAAAGAGGCCAGGAGATAAAGTTTGGGGATGGGGTACAAATTCATAAAACATACGACAAAACTCAAAGTTAAAACTTCAATAATATTTAAAGTATATTTTAGAAGACAAAGTTTAGGGACAATATAGGGCAAAATTGTCTGCATTATTACCCCTGAAATTCATATTTTATTTTTAAGCATGATTTGAGTTCAGAGCCAAATGCTGATCATAACCCCCACCGAGCTATAATTTATCAAACTTCTTTTAAATTTACAAGGTCATGTTTTTTTAATGAATGTACACCATTGTAACATTTGTGCCATTTTGATCAGATATGCACCCCAAAAACTACCACAACAAATAGAAGGTGAAAAATAAAAGATAGCACAGCGATCCAACAATGGTGATAGATGGAACTTGAGTACTCCAGTTTCTAGCAATCATGATACCAACAGAAATCGCCCACATGGAGAAAAGTGTTTACTAGTCCCTAGTGATAAATCAGAGCAGTGAGCTCTTCATAACCTATCCAATGCAAAAAAAAAAAAAGTTTATCAGCCAGTAAGTTTTCCCCCCTAATTGCCTCAATAGAACAGTATGTTCCGTTCAGAAGTGGAAGTAAACCCAACCAACTGAATTGACTTGATTATCCATCCATGTGATTCCAACTAGGAAAAGTAGAAACTAGCTAATGTTTAGCTATGAAATTTAAGTGTGTGGTTGACCAAGTCAATAAAAATGGCGTCCTATAGACAAAGTAGTCATCCAGGGCAATCCAATTTCAGACATCTAGGGCAATCCTATATCAAAGAGGTTAGAACAATTTGAACTTCAAAAATCACAAAGACAATTAGATTAGCTTAGCATGGCAAGTACCTTGTCTTCCTTGAAGTGCAAGTCTGTCCAGTTGCCTTTAGAAGCCTTGAAAAGGGTAACAATAACCTTTGTTGGCTTCACCACAACCTTACATTTCTCAGGAACAATTTCCTTGTTCAGCTTTGGTATAACACACCGATAATTCTTGCCTTTGACATCATGAAACTTTACATCTACTGATGTTGGTTTGAAAGTAGTCTCCACCTTCTCTTGCTCAACTCCCTCCAGGAAAACATATATCTGGACATGAGTACAGTCAAGTCAAGAACAAAATATTATCAAAATACATAACCATAACACCTTTGAATATATGTTGGCTTGGTGAACTAAGAGGATGAAAGCTATATACGAAGTATAATCACTAACTAAGCTGGAAAAAAAATAGATTTGGAATTTTCAATGTACCATATGAATTCATCTTAATCATCATGGTGCATCAAGAAATACTATTGGGTCGTAGCTTCATGACAATCGACAACCATGGTCTCAGTGGTGATTTCTAACTCTAGTTGCACATAATAAATCTTAAAACTACCAGATTACCAGAGACGTAATATGAATGATATCATATTAATTTCCAATCCGTATCTGACGCCGGAAGCGGCTGGCTGGCCATTTCACAGTTCCTCTGCAGAACCATACTAGCTGAACCATACTAAATGAAAATGTTGCTTGCCAAACATAGTGGCGACCGGACAATTTTCAGAACTTCAGCGTTGTAATCCGCAATGGACTAATGCCTTAGGAGACTAGACGATTGGTAAAAATGCAATGCTGGGTTATAATATACAAACCAAACCAGTAACGGAATATAGAACTAATAAAAACGAGTATTAACAACGTACCTTGACCTTCTCGTTGTCCTGATCCCAGCTGAACGACCCCAGCGTGACGTAGCTTAAAGCAGGACGCGCCGCCGCCGCCGGCGCTGCAGGCGCGGAAGCCGCAGCCAGTGGCTCCGGCGACGGTTCAGTTGCCTTTGCCAACTGCCATCGCAATCGCTAATCAGACAGCGCAAGAAGAGGATCGGAAGAGACGGATCGAAATCAATCCAAGCGCCGAATGAAATCGGCGGGGAGAACGAGAAAATGGGGGGATAGAAGGGCAACCTTCGCTTCAACGTTGCGGATCTCGTTGGCGAGTAGGGTCTGCACGCGGGGGTGCTTGGCGAGACCCTCCAGTCGCCGCAGCTCGTCCAGCTCCAACCGCAGCCCCTCCGCCGCCGACATCTCCGGAGCGCTCTCGGTGCTTCCAGCCGTTCGTTCTCGAGGCCTCTGTGTTGTTCTGGGCAAGCGGTGGAGGCGGGTGCGTGATCCTGCCGGCTTATGAAAGGGTTTGGACGGGGTTTGTCACGAATGGAAGGAGGCAGAAGGTTCTAGAGCCGTAGTGACGATAAGAAAAAAATAACGGCTTTGTTTGGAGAGAAATGAATGGGCCGGATCCGGGATGGACGTTTCTGGCCCAACTTTACCCTAACAGGGCATGATGATTGTGTTTTCATGGCCCAACTTAACAGTTCCGTCCAGTCTTTTTTTGTGTGTTTTCAATTTGTACTAAGACCAACCGCACTCATAATCCTCTGTATCCACCCTCTAAAAGGAATATTCTGTTTTAATCATTCCTCTATACCCCTTTCTCTCGCACTCATTCATCCTCTATATCACCCTCTATTTACTTATGGGACCCACTTTTTTATTTTTTTTATCTCTCCTACCCCTCTCTCCACCCCATCCCTCCTCCGACCCTCACGACAGGGACGCTCGCGCGCCTCCGCCGCCTCCGCTGCTGCTGCGCCCCATCCCTTCACGCCACCCCTCTGTGCCGGCCCGCCGTGCCCCAATCCCTCCACGCCGCCCCTCCGCGAGGCCATGGCACCGTACGGGGCCGAGCTCGGCGCGAGCGGCGGATCCCGACGACGGCGGACGGCAGGCGAGCTCGGCGCAAGCGGGCGGATCTTGACGGCGGAGGGCGAGCGGGCGGGCGAGCTCAATGGCGGACGGCGTGCTCGACGGCGGACTCCGCTCTTTCTCTCTCCACGGCAACCTCCTCTCTCCTCGGTCTCGCTCCTCCACGTGTGCTGCGGCTCCTCGCGCGGCGGCGGGCCGAGCTCGTCGACGGCGCGCTCGTCCTCCTCCCTCCTGTTCCGCCGACGCGCTTCTCTCTCTGTCCTCTCTCTCATCTGTCCTCTGTCCTTTCCCCTGTGAGGTGGGGCCGCGACGGCGAAGCGGACGCCCGCTACCTCGCTTGATTTGCCGAAATCGCTCCCATCCGGAATGCGCCTAGCGGACTAGCTGCAGCTGCGCGGTCCAGTAAACGAATCCTCAAGGACCGTTTACCGGACCCCAGTGCGGGTGGTCTAAGTTCAGATCCGGTCATCATGCCCTACTACTGTATGTACTCCCTCCATTCCAAATTGTAAGTGGAGAGTCAAACTATCTCAACTTTGACCAAAATTATAGAGAAAAATACGAAGAATTAAAACACCAAATAAGTGTACCATGAAAATATATTTGATGAAGAATCTAATAATACTTAGTTGATATTGTACATATTATTATCTTATTATATAAACTTAGTCAAAATTGAGAAAGTTTGACTCTCCAAGATTTTTGGAATGACTCACAATTTAGGATGGAGGGAGTATTTATGTACTGTGGCATTTTAATTAAAATACATTTCAAAGATCATATCATGCGGACGATCAACATTGAGAGCACAAGAACGAGCTGCCAACATTTGACATTTTCCAACGACCGCGTCATGGCAAGTTATGCGTAGGGCCATAGGCCCTCCTGGCGCCTAGTAGCTAGAAACATTACTAGTCGCATTTTGGTGGTGTCGCGTTGTGTGGTCACCAAGGGACCCTGCTAGTTGCCGACCATGGTGGCCGACCTGGGCGGCTATAGACCTCGCCCCAGCGGTACATGACACTGTTTCTCTTCAACCTCTCCACTCCCCCGTCCCTACCTCTGCACCCGCAAACACCCCTACGTCACGGTGCGTTAGTTCATCGGAGCTCCAGCATTCTTCCCCTTCTCAACCCCACTCCCGCCATGGTCGTCGGCGACCTCAACCCCCCCCCCCCCCCGGGCAGATCTAAAGAGAGGGGGGGGGGGGAGTGGGCCCCCTACAGCTGCAGCTTCCATTAAAATATAGAAGAGAGTGATGGAAAAGAAGAGGTGGAGGAAAGAAGAAAAATAGAAGAAAAGAGAGGAAGAAGGAAAACCAGTCCCCCTTCAATCCATTTCTATATCCGCCACTAAACACCCTCGTCCTAGACCTGACCCAACCGCGGTAGCTGTCGCTAGGGCCCCCAACCTCTACGCCCTCATCACATCGCCTGGCTTCGTTGCCTTCCTGGGCCGGTCCCTTCCTTCTAAACCCACTTGAGATGGAGGAGTGGGGGAGATTTTGAAGCCCTTGACGCCACGGTCGTCGCCGTCACCTGAACCCTAGCTAGCGGGGTGCAAGAGCTCGCACTTGGTCGCATGAGAGTGAGAGTGAGAGTGAGAGTGAGAGAGTGAGCTGGGCCTCGTTGCGAGATTGAGCCCACAACAGAGAAGAAAGAGTATTGTGGAGTGGGAGGGCACGAGTATCAGGTCCGATTGATCGGACTCGAAGATTTCCGAGTCTCTGAGCCTGTCGTCCCTATAAATGGTGTCAACGACCGGGTAGCAGGCGGCAGCAGTTTGTGCAATCATTTGTCGGATAGACGAGGAAGATGCCTCCCGATCTCCTTTCGCTCCCTGGCTCGCTTGCGTCCAAGGCTTGAATCAATCGATGTGCATGCATAGAAGCCAAAAGAAACGACCTTCATCTGTCTGTCTGTGTGTAGCAGTCGTGGTAAGTTCTCGCAAACAGGCCCTAATACCAAGTGTTAGTTACAGTGTACGTGTTACACTACCCCTACGCCCCCGGCCTCGGAAGGCCAGAATGTACTTCTACTCCGGGCCAAAAAAAAAAAAAAAAACACTTGGCGTCGCTTACATGTCTCCCCAATCCCCATCGTCACCCGCATCGCGGCTGTGTGCTTCAGTCTTCATCAGAATGTTCAGATCCCTCAAACGGTGACGCGTGTGTGATCTACTACAGCATCGATCCATGCATGAAACAACACAAATTAAATCGCATGACACGGCGCGGCGCGCACGCCTAGAGGCCGCCCGCCCGGTGACTTCGTTGGGCTGCTAGCGCTAGCTGTCGTCGTCTCGTCGTCGATCTATCTGTGATCGTACAGACGCGCGAACGGGGCCGCGGCGACGACGACGAGGAAAATTAACAAACTCCTTTTTGCTAGCTAGCTCATCGTGGTACGTACGGAGACCGCCGAAGAGCTGGCGGAACAGGAGCGGAGCAGAGGCAGCCGATCGATCCGAGGCCGAGGCCGGGCACACCACATGCATGGGGCGGACGCACCACACTTGCATGGAGGGACAAGGACACATGCGGCGGGCGCCAATAAAGCGCGCAACCACCGGGCGCGAGCGCGACCCAGGCCAGCTTACCGGCATCCTCTACCACGACGCCGGTAATGAAAGCAAGCAGGATAACGCTAGCGCCAAAACAATTCACTCCCAGTCCGCCCCGCCCCCCGCACTCGTCTGACGCAGTGACGCGTTCGCGGCCCACCGGCCGACGCGTCTCGGCGGCGCCACGTCGTCGATCATGGTCGCCGTCGGAACAACGCGGGGAGTTCATGGCATTGGCAGGTCAAGGGCAGCAGCACGGCCAGCCCTGACCGACCCTCTCGAGCTGAGCTCGGGAGGCAATGCATGCATGCGACACGACAGCGCTGAGCCGGTCCTCATCAATGATCAATGGCAACAGCCGCGTCCAGGAGAGGCCCCCAGGGTCCAGACACGTCGTCGAGTCGAGTGGATGTGGAGCTCATGCATGGGAACGAGAAGATAGAGGAGAGGACCATGCCGGGCCGGGCCCCGCCCCTGGGCTGCAGGGCGCCAAACAGCTAGCGACATGCCGCTGTGCCCCGCGCCACCGCTCCCCCGCTTTGCATTGCCCCTGCACGATCTGCAGTGGCCACTGCACACCCCGGCCCTCTCCGGCTCTGCTCGGCTTTTGTTTCGCTTTCGCCTTTTTCTCCCCCGGTCCCGCGACGAGCGTGAGGGAGAGCCGGAGAGGAGGCCACAGGCCACAGTACGCATGCGGCAAGCTTCCACTGGGCGACGAGGCTGCCAAAAGGCGTAGGCGTGGCAGGGGGCGGACGGGGAAAAGCCAAGGCAGCGCATGCACACATGCTTGTTGCACGGTGTACGGCACTCCTCGTCCTAGCGCTACCAGCTCTGCGTGCGATCTTTGTATGGATTTTGTCCATGATTAGCTAAATGTTAGTACACGATAGTACTGGATACAGTGAGCCCTAATCGTCTTCTTTTTTCCTCGACCAATACTGTATCATTCATGCCCCCACAATCTTTTTCAGATCGACTGTGTCGTGTGGACTGTGGACCAACCAAAAACCCTTCATTGCTTCTGCATTTCTGCAGTCTCGCGCTTTGAAAACATTCTCCTACACGGCTAAGGGTGAGCTTTTGGTCACTTTTGCTTGTGAAAACTCCACGTTTCTAGCCGGCCATTTTTTGCAGTCTTCAGGCGGTCCCATCCTATGACCTTTGTTCTTGGCCTCTTGCAGCCTTGCTCGACTTCGGCCATGTTTAGGCTGTATCTAGATCTCAGTTGTAGTTGCAATTTTGTACTATAGCACGTTTGTTTGTATTTAACAACTTTTGTCTAATCATAGCACAAGTAGACTTAAAAGATTCGTCTCGTGATGTACATGCAAAAAGTACAAACATGTAAACATTTCGTCTACATTTAATACTCTATGCATGTGCCACAATGTTGATGTGACTAGTTGCAATTGCAATTTGCGGTGGATCTAAACAGGGCCTTAGATCCACTATAAATTGCAATTGCAACTAATTACATCAATGTTGCGGCACATGTATAGAGCATTAAATATAGACGAAATGTTTGCATGTTTGTACTTTTTGTATCCACATCACGAGACGAATCTTTTAAGCTTACTTGGACCATGATTGAACAAAAGTTGTCAAATACAAACAAACGTGGGACAGTACAAAATTGCAACTGCAATTAGGATCTAAACACAGCCTTTATAGAGTGTACAGTGTAGACTCTCGCTACTGCTGTGGCGCTTTTGAAACGAATGCGCAGTATGATTATCGCATACTCCCTTCATCCTATTCAGATATGGTTTTATATTTCATTCCATCTTGTTTGACCGTTTATTTTATTGAAAAATTTTATATAAATATTGTTTATTTCGTTATAACTTATTTAATCACTAAAGATACTATAATAATGAATTAATTATTTTGTTATTCACATAAAATTTTTAAATAAAAAATGATCAACACGAAGCTTAAAAGTCCAAAACGATATTTTCAATGGACCGAGGAGAGAGTAAAGTATCCTAGAGCCTCCTAGTGGTGGTGGCGGCTGGTAGCGATGAAAACGGATAGAAACGGACGAAAAAACCTTATTTCTATTTCTATTTCTATTTTTTTTTACGGAAACAGAATCGGGTTCAGAAAATACGGGTTCAGAAACAAAAACGGAATATACGGACATACGGAAACGGATAAATATGGACGGAGAGCCGGAAAATTTAGTTACAATAATAATATTAAATATTGTCAGGTATTGATGAACAAAGTCACAAAATAATATATACGTACGAAGTTATTAGTCAAATAATCGCTATCGTGACATGTGTTAACATGTTAACATGCATAATTGGTGATTAGTAGACTTATAAACATATAAACTTTTAGACATATCTCATATAGATTGAAAAACGGAATAGAAAACAGAATAAATACGGTTCAATTCCGCATAAAAACGGGATTCCTCGGAAACGGACGGAAAAATATCTCTCCTATTTCCATAAATACGAAAACAGGATTTACAAATACGGAAATGGACGGAAACAAACGGAACAAAGGTAGAAAACGAAACGGGTCGAAATGGGAAAATTTCGGTCCGCTTTCAACCCTAGCGGCTGGTGGCCAAATATCTGGTCGGAACCCCGAAAAATCCGCTCGTCAGGAGCAATCATACCATGAGTAGGAGTACCTCTGTCTGTAGCAGAAGAATATATATTCTAGACACATTCTTGGTAACTCGTATAAAGTTCGACCAAATGTATTTACAACATCAAACAAATATATAGAATAAAAATATATTTTACGATAAATTTGTGATGCTCATTTATTCCGTTTTGTAGATATTGATATTTTGATTTATAGTTAGTTAAACTTAAAAATTATTTTATATTTGATATTGTAACAAAATTACATTTGTTTAGACAGAGAGTACGTATTACCTTTGTTCAAAATTATAAGGTTCTTTAACTTTCTATATTATCTAGATATTTATATATTCCTTTAACTATGTATTTCTATCGTTTCAAATGGCACGGCTCAAGTCGAGCTCCGTTGGAAGTGACTGTACTAAAATCTGGTTTGGTCGAGCTTCCTCTAGCTCTTGCTCCATGCTACAACAAAATCGATGGAGGTGAAGTCGGAAAAGACAAAAAGTGTGAATTATTTACTCCTAGTTCATTCTACTCCTAAGAGAAGACTCATACAAACAGGTCCTAATAATATCGTGTTATTGTTACCAAAGTGTTGCACGTCTTGGAGATAAATCCTTAGTAATTACTATCCTAATGGTATTTTGACCACTATCTATAAAATTATGATTAGATTCATTGTCTGGTAGTAGTTGGATAGTAATTCATTATCTGATTTAGTCTAGATAGCTTTATCAGCAGATATATCTACTGGGACCTTAGTCAAAAGATTATTTTTTTCATACTGAAACAAAAAAAAACTGTCCTATCGAATCAGACAACGAACCTAGACAGTAAACAGTACACTGCCTGAATCGGGCCCAGTACTCTCTAAAAAAATGAATCGGGCCCAGTACACGATTGCCATCCGGCCTATGCTGAAACGGGCCCACTTATGCCAGGCGTAATGTCGTCGTTACAGAACAGATTCGGCTTCGATGTCCGTGATTGCAATCGATCAGCGGCGGCATGAAAGGATGAGCGTGCCTCGACCATCTTCACCTCCTCCGGCTGTCCTCAAACTCATGATCACGAAGTGCATGGGAACACGAACCAGCGGACAAGTTATGCGGCGCGCAGAGAAGGCCTGGCGGGAGTGGCGGATGCTTGATAGAGTAATGATTTTATAGCTAGACACTTTGGAATCAAATTATCAGATGGTCCTACGGATATTCACCAAGATGCTACTACACTGGAAGTATCATAAACAATCCACCATACAATCAGCTATGATGAACCTCATTTTGAGTCCAACGATTTTTTTCCTAAAGGCCACTGAAGATCCTACGCGTTGCAATGATATCTTAGATTACGTTCGAGGGACAAACAGGCATATCCAGATGCTGCAATCAAGCATTGCTCAATTCCACCCCCAAAATAACAGAAAAGATCACCCAAAGCATTTACTCCATCATCGACAGCACCACAATGCAGCAAAACACCAAACCATCTTGGTTGCTCCTTACGCTGAGGTAGCAGCAGGCAGCAGCGGGATCAGGTGTTACAGACATAGTTCAATCTCACGAGCATCATCTCATCATCATCATCATCATCATACAACATAAGTAGAATCCGAAGCAAAACGCGGTAAAACGATGGAGCTAAGCTGGCGGGCTGAGCGAGCTCACCATTGGGGAACCTGAGACACGACGATCCTCTCCCATTCCATCACTTGCTCCCCTTCTTCTTCCACAGGTCGCCGAGCACCCGGATGCCGGCGCCCTTCCGCTTGCCACCGAAGCCCTCGTCGTCGCCGTCGTCGGGCATCGTAGCGGGGGAGCCCCAGCCATTGCCGTTGCCGGCCAGTCCGGTGAGGTGGTTGTCCCCGCCGAGCACCGCGGCCGCCGCCTCCGCCGCCTTGCGCCATTGCTCGGTCTGCACGCGCAGGCGCCGCAGCTCGCCGTCCAGCGCCTCCCGCGCGGCCTCCGACGCCCTCAGCTGCTCGCCCGCTCGGGCCTCCCGCGCCGCGCCCTCCTTCAGATCGTGCTCGGCCTGCGCCGCCTTCGACGCGGCGTCCTCCGCGGCCTTCTTCGCCGCCTCCGCGGCCTCTCCGGCCTGCTTCTTGAGCTCGGCGTTCTCCGCCGCGAGGGCGGCGATCTCCGTGTCCTTCTCCGCCAGCTTAGCCTTCAGCTCGACGACCTCCGGGCTCTCCCCCTTGTCGGCGCCGCCGCCGTCAGATTCCACTTCCACTTCCACCGCCGCCGCGCTCTTGTCCTCCCCGATCATTTTCTTCGTCTCCTCTTCTTCCTCCGCCTCCTCATTCTCAGCCAGCGCCGCCGCCGCCTTCCCGGCGCCGCAGCTGACGACCTCGCAGTCCTCAGCCGCGCCCTGGTTCTCCTTGTCCCCCGACTCGGCCCGGACGACCTCGAACACATCGGTCGCCGGCGCGTTCACGCTGCTCTCCTCCTCCTCGGCCGCCGCCGGCTGAGGCAGCTCCAGCTCCTCGGCCTTCTTGGCGCCTTCGAGTCCTCCCGGCAAAGGGGGAGAGAGAGGAGAGGTGGCGGTGGTGGTGGTGGTGGAGGAGGCCGGGGTTCCCTTGGTCCCGACGCGCTTCTTGGCCTCCTCGAGCGCGACCTGCGCGTCCTTCTTGGCGGCCTCAGCCGATGCGAGCTGCTCCCGCAGCTTCTTCAGCTCGTCCTGCACTTTCCCCAGCTTCGCCTCCAGCTCCGCCACACGCGTTCCGGCGGCGCGCTTCTTCTGCAGGATCCATTGCCACCCGCCGCCCACCGGCGAGACAGTGAGCCACGCGGAGGAAAAGAAGAAGAAGAAGAAGAAGAAGAAGAAGAGGAAGAAAACGAACGAAACTCACCTCGGGCAGAGGGCTGCGCGGCGAGTGGCGGTCCCCGACCTTGGGGCTGTTCCGGTCGGCGACGGGGCGGTGGTGGTGCGCGCCATTGGCCTCGGAGGACGCCGTGGACTTGAGGTGCAGCGGCGCGCGCTGCGACGTCCGCAGCGGCGGCTCGTTGCCCCTGAAACGGAATCCAGGCACCAGCAGCCATGTGTCAGAAACGAAACCCCGCAGGCAGCACCGCCGCGCCACTGAAGACGGAGGTGGCTCTCATCGGCCGGCTTGGCACGCACCTGGATCTCGGCATGGTGCTCCGCGAGCTCGTGGCGGCGGCGGCGCTCGTGCTTCAAGCCTCCCCTCCTCTCCTCCCCCCCTCCCGGCGTGCGAAGGCAGGCAGTCGGGCGGCGCGTCGTCCTAAGAACACGGCAGGAGCGCCGTGGTCATGGAAAGGCGGAAGCTGGCGCACAGTCGGAAGAGGCTTTTCTGAGCGGTGAGCGCTGCCTTTCTCGTGGGAACGGACGGGAAATTTGTCCGCCTATTAATAAAAACAAACCGGGGGCGAGCGAGGTTGCGACCGCGAGACGCACGGGCTCCCAGTCCCAGGAGCCGACGCGACCGACCGGTGCGCGATTCAAATTCGAAAAATCATTGGAGCAAAGGCAAGCCAGCGGACGCGGCGGAACCAACCAGAGGCGAGCGGCGCCACGGTGCCACTTGCCAGCAGCCCACCAGGCCACCACCCCAGCCGAACGTTACTTTGCTCGGGGAGAGCGTTGGCTGATTGGTGTATGCCGCTCGCGGTGGCGTAAATGCGGGTGCCCGAGCCGCGGCCCGCGGCGAGGGGGCATGTGCGCCAGCGCGCGCTCGGGGTTCCAACGGAACGGAACGGAGCGGCACCGCACGGCTGGTTCCGAATTCCGACTGGCGATCGCACCGGGCAGGGCAAGGGCAGTACCGAGTTGGTGAGACGGCCACATGGGTTTGTCAAGTGAAGAGCGGCGGCCTTGTGCTTGCCGGGGACCGGGAGGCTGGCTGATCAGTGAGCACTGAGCGGCACAGTTGCTCGGAAAAGGTCCTCCGCCACAGTTTGTTGGGGGAGATGCTCTCGGCGAGAGTACGTGACAGAGATGCTGTGCGCCGCTGTTCGTCTGCTCCGAGACGCGGCCAAGACGACGAGCAGAGCACCCTGCGCATGGGCCATGCAGACGGTGAGCACAACAGGACCTGTACTCTCCGGACCATACTGCGTGCATCACAGCGTGTACAGCACCCCTTGTGCTGGTTGTACAAACCGAAGGCACAATTGTATTGCATCCAATGTCGTGACTAGTCTTTGATAGTCACGATTTCCCTTGTCTGATCTTTTTGGCCACAAAAAAACAGTGTTGCAATACAAAACCTGTCTATCCTTATATTAGGCGATAAGTATAGAAAAGCTTAGCTGTGAATTAAACGTGCCCTAAACTTGTTTGTAGCATAATATAAGCATCTTCAATTGCCTACCAGGCTACCACTACCAAGAATGATGAAACAATTGAATATTCTCCGCTCTTCAAGCAATCAGCCGGCAATCGATTCTATGGGCTTGATTCACACGCTACACTCGATTACTACTTGTTTCTGTAACTCACAGTTTGGATGCACTCTGCTAATAATTGACTGCTAAAGTGTAGGTTTTTTTTACGACTGCTAAAGTTTAGTTGAAGTCCATCCAAATCGACATAACTAAAGTATTATGTCCGCTAATTGTTGGTTGGCCACGTAGCTGAGAATTGACTCACTAGCTACCTTAGCTAATGGATTGAAAACAGCAAATGCAAAAGCAAGAGCAATATAGTAAATAAGAAAAATCCAATGCATACACCTTTTAAGTACCAAAACAAACGGTGCCTACACTACATCTTCGGTGTTCATTTCTTTTAAAAAACGTTAATTTCGGCTGATGCTGATTTTTTGAGAGAAAAATGATATCCTATGACTGAAAAAAAATTAAAATCTTGATCACCCCATTCTATACTTTTGTGACCACATATTCCTATTATATCAAATTAGTATAATACGGAGTAATACCTTGTAAAACAAAATGGACGAGTAGCTCGACGCCTTACACCTCTGCAAATCCAAGGGTCCCTTTCAGCCAGCTTAAACGCCTGGATTAGAGTAGGCTAGAAACACTGTACGGTGTAAGTGCTGATCGCGCGTCGACCTCCTGGATCGCGAGTGGCAAGGCGGCTTCGCCCGGCAGCCCTCACCTGCGTACATTGATTCCTCACCCATTCCCTTCGTTTGTCCCCCATTGCATCTTGCCGGAGGACTCCCAGCGCGGCTGCATTCTCCGCTTTACCCTGCAGGAGCGTCTTGTGTACGAGTACATTTGACTAGTAATTCTTGCAAGAGGCCGAAACACCGAGGTCGGTATATCAACAGAACAGGCTATGGAAAAAATTCGACATTGAGAGGGAGTTCTTACGAGTTGCAATGGTTGACTACGTAAGACAGAATGTCTTACAGTAGCTTGTAATGAAGGGAATAATTACTTTAAAGTAGAAGCGGTAATAAAATGTAATTGTCAAAAAAATTGTAAGTTTGATTATGTCCATAAAAGGTACTAACATTTATGACACAAAAATCTTGTTAGATTAATAAGAAACATATTTTATTGAATCTTGTTTTAATTTGGAGGAAATAAATATCATAAGATTCTTTTATATAGACTTAGTTAGGATTAAGAAAATTTGACTCAATCTAGACCACTGTTCGGCTAGCTGGATCAGCCAGCCGAACAGGATGTGCATCGTTTGTTGTTATGTCCGCTTGTCTTATCAGATATCTTCTATGTGCCGCCTCAACCTTAAGAAAAGCAACCTACAAGGTAAAAAGCATTCTCACCCTGAAGTCCACCCTGTGAGGTACTAGGAGGTAATCGATCGTGATCCTTGCTTTGCTGATGCTGAGATGAGATGTGCCTCAGCCCTCAGGATGAACATCACATTTGTGGATTTGTGGGGCGGTGTCAGTGTCTACCTATATATTTCGCCGCTCGTAGACATCACCTGCTCACCTAAACGCATACGGAACCAAGAGGAAGCACCGAAAATGATTGCGACCCATACACCCACTCCAACTAGGAACATGTGTGTACATCACGAAAAAAAAAAGATGAGGCCGCCAAGAAAACTAAGATATCTAACGGATCACCACGCATGGAGGTTTATTTTTTTTTTATTTTTTTGCGAATCACGCATGGAGATTAGGACATGAGAGAGACATACAAGAGCGAGCATACCTGGGCCGATTGCAACTGCAAGAGGACAGCCAGCCAACAAGCAAGCAATTGAGTTTAAAAAAAAAACAAGCAAGCAATTCTCTTTTGAAAAAAGTCTATATAACACCCTTAACTATTGAGGGTGGACTACTTCATACCTCAAACTATCAAACCGGATTTTTTGCCCCATAAACTTTCCAAAACCGGCCAAATTACCCCTAGGTGGTTTTCTATTTTTTATATATTTTATTTTTTCGTTAAATCATTGAAAAAATCATAGCAAATTAAAAAAAATCATAAAATAGAAAATCCAATTTTGTTGGACTCCACATGAGTAGATCTACAAAGTGAACATGTAATATGGTAGGTTTTAGTACAAAGTTTTTTCTATAGCTTTATATCTATGCTTTTTATATTTAATTAGAATAGTTTATAACTGCAACATACCATATTATATGTTTATTGTGTAGATCTACTCATGCCAAGTCTAACAAAATTAGATTTTCTATTTTATGATTTTTTAATGATTTAATATGATTTTTCAAAGATTCAATGAAAATAAATAAAAAAGATAAAATCACCATCACTGTAGCAAAACCACTATCAAAACCGTTCAGAGGTTATTTGGCCGGTTTTAAAAAGTTCAGGAGCAGAAAATCCAGTTTCATCTCTTTTTGGAGTTGGAGGTGCCTCTTGAGTCTCGACTATTGAGCTAGCTGTGTCAATCAATGTGTCATGATGTGCGTGATGGTCGGATAGCGGCAGGCGAGGACAAAGGGGGGATGGGATAAGGCCCAAGGGTGCAGTGCAGATAAAGGTGCCGAGGCCTTTTTCCAGTGGGAATTGGAATGCACGTCTACCCAGCAAACAGGTGCACCGCACAGGGCAGAGGGCAAGCACGGGTGCGAGACGAAACACGAGAGGCCCATGAAAGGTTGCGAACAGTACATTGTAGTACGTGCTTGGTCCTTGTACTCTGTTTGCTCTGGTTCCTTTTCTCCTTTGTTTGTGGGGTGCGCTGCAGCGGTTTTCAGACTTTTCTTTAGACCCCGTCCCGAGGAAAGCTAAACCGAGTTCAGTCCGTCACGATTCAGATTGGTGCACCACGCTGACATGGCGTGGTTGGTGCATCATCACGATTCAGATTCACTCATGATGGCTGTGTGAGAGAAGCCCTCGCCGGATGCCGCGCGTGTGAAGGCCGAGGGTTTCCCACGTTGTTAGGTAGCGAGGGTTAAGAGAAATAAAACGGTGTGAAAAAACAATTTGCCGATCAAAGTGTTACCTTTTTTTCTCTTAAAAAATACGGAGCGTGCATGCTCTGAAGTATTTATAATCCGCATCCATAGGCATAGGGTGAGGCAAAATTAGATACAGCCGACGTAGGGCTTATGGTTCGGTGACACTTTAAAGGGGCGAAAGAGCAATTTCCTTCGTTAGCTCAATTATTATTACTCCTAACCTTAATCCTGGCGTGAGGCATCTTTCCGTCTTCTGGCGGTGAAGCCACCTTCTAAGCCCTTCAGGAGAGCATTGCGCCCACGCAAAGAGACCCACATGTCATCAAGGGTTCTTGCAAAAAGGGTGTGTATTTGCAGTTTCCAGTATAGAATCTTCTTCAGCTTCCTTGAGAGGTACTGTAAGTACGAGACAAAACCAAATACTACTACTATACAGATACATATTTTGATCAATCAGCCATTAACATGCTCGTTCGGAGAAATGTTGTGGATAACTGGTACATAACTCCGAAACATTTTGGTTATTAGCTACCAGCTGACTCTACTGAACACCCTGGTTAAAATTCGTAACCTGTTTTTGGTAGGACTTATTATTGCTACGATTGATCTGTAGGACTAATTTGTCTTGATAAAAAAAATATTATTTTATGGCTAAAAACTAGAGCTGATTCTGATGATAAGCCTAAGCGAAAGTAATACCTCTGACAAGTATGGTTGTAGCTGCAATAGACCCAGGAGCCCGGAACAATAGAATGAGCGATACAGTATGCCCTATCCTGGAAACATTTTTTCAAGTAGTCCCAATATCGAAAGTCAAGACAACTTTATGTAGTACTGAAGTTTTTGTCACCTTGCATCAACTCCAATCCAATGAACTGGACATGCCAATCTTTGACCAGTTTGGGCACATTGATTCTGGAAGAACGACTTGCTCTTTCGGAACTCCTCAGCGTGATTGCGTGATCGTAGGACTGCACACCGCAGTAGTACCACATACGCCGTACACAAGTGCGACACCGAACAATTAGCTATAACAGTCACAGTATATTGGCACGTCTGGTAAGCTTCCTATCATTTGTACTATACGGCTCCGTTCGGTGAAGCTGAAAAAGCGCTGAAAAGCACTGAAGTGCTGTAGAAGTGCTGAAATCTTATGAGAGGAAAGTACTGTTGAAGTGCTGAAAAATAAGCGCTTATCCCTCCAGCCGAACACAGCCAAGGACAGTCATTCCGTTCTTTGCATAGCCTACAGTATCTGGTTTCGACAGGCGACAGGAGTCAAATTGCCAGGCAAACCAAGCTAATCCGGGTTTACGGTTTACCTGTGTCTTGCTAATCTGGATGCTAGTGATACTAGCGGTAACAACCACAAGTCGTACCTCCTACACAAGGCATTAATCATTGAGGTAAAGATCACAGGGACGCTGCACATGAATCTCAAACAGAATAATGATTAAAGAATACGCACTGGCAGTGGCACCACAGCAAAATTTTCGACTTTAGGTACTCGGAACACGAGCTAGCACTGGCAGCAAACAGTTCTGCAAAGTCGCGTTTGTTAATCTGCACAGTCGCACAGAGCCACAGAGGACAAGAGAAACAGATTTGTTCATGCCCAGCGCGATTAGCCGTCTGTCCGCTAGCGCTGAAAATAAGCGTTGATTGTGACTTGTGCTGATTTATTGTGAGAGAAAAATACTGTTCTATGGATGAAAATAAACGGCTGATTGAAGAAGGGAACGGGCTACCCTCGTGCCGCGGAGCACCAGCATCCTGTTCCTGCAGCCCTGCACTCCCCAGCCCAGCGCTTTCCCTTGGCAATCCGCCCCACCACCGATAATTTTACCGCTCCGCCTCTCGTTTGCCGTACCACACTACCACTCCACTCTTTGCCTCTCGTTTAGCGTTTAAAATTTTAAATAAAAAGACACTTAACATGAATACTAACTTTTATATCAAATGTTCAATCATAATCTAAATATGTTTAAAAGATTCGTATCGTGGGTTTTGTAAGAACTATATTTCATGGTCTATATATATATCCAGACATTCGATGCGGCGGAGGTTTTTGGAATTTACAAGTGTACATGTGATTCATCTTCCCTACCCTATTTAATTTGGTACCCGACCACGGAAATGTCCTGTGCACGTACACGTCTCTAGCAAAATCGTCATAGTATATGTACGAAGGTTTTTTTTTTTGAGCAAATATCTACGAAGGTTTTTGCGTCTACATGTAGCGCAGATAAACACGTCTCACTGTGAAAAATGGTGCCTTTCCATAGAGGACCATACGGATGACATAATGGCTACTTCCCTGTCTGATGTCCAGGATACTGCCTTCAACAATCAACCATATACCGATATACGTTCACGAAATCAGTCAGATACAATTACCCATGGAATTGGATTACCAGATCAACTGACAGCATATGCGAGGATAAACTGCTGGAAATCCATTGAACACGAGAGTTGATCTTTTATTTCCTAGTATGGCAGCAGTAGCAAATTGGCAACACCAAAATATCAATCTGCAGCACAACTGAGGAAGGCAGAAATATGGACGCATTATAAGCATACGATTGCTACACTTTTAACCTGGTTGGAAGTACCCAAAAAAGCATGAGCGTTATGCAAGTGCATCAGATAAATGAAGTAACCGAACTCTGAAGAACACATCTCAGGTAAAATCACCTCAATGTCATGAAAACACTGCTGATGGAAAAGCACGACATGTAGTTTCTAGTCAATCTAGTAAATAGTAAAATAGATCTGAAGATATTGATGCCCATGTTTCAGAAATATGACAACATGGGTTCTAGGATGTCAGATCAAAATACAGTGCGTATGCCACCAGTTCAATTTGCTCCAGGCTGCTCTGATTAAGCAGGCAAAAATAATACCAAATGGAAGCTCTGATCTATACATATTCAAGGTCTCCAGAAGCTGCATCGTCCAATACATTCATGTCGAGTCCTGAGCTTGCTGATTCTTCTAATTCATTATCAAGGTGTATACTTTCTAACTCTTCGAGTTCATCAGTGTTAGGGTCT
This sequence comes from Eremochloa ophiuroides, assembly GCA_038502445.1. Lineage (NCBI taxonomy): Eukaryota > Viridiplantae > Streptophyta > Magnoliopsida > Poales > Poaceae > Eremochloa > Eremochloa ophiuroides. The sequence continues at coordinate 67,979,621 of JAHLJS010000006.1, forward strand.
CCTTTTGCCGCTTCTTCAGTTTTACTATCAGGGTAAACTCTAATTCTGATGCGCTTGCCTTTGATGTATCGATATTCCCATTTCGGTGGTGGGTATTTCTTTTTTAACTTTTCATATTTGTCCATCATCTCTAACTTCTGAAATACATCACCTAGCATCCTGATAATAGAACCATCAGGTCTTATGCCTAGTTCCTCCATATCAGCAAAAATCTGGGGAATTTACATGTAAGACATCATAAGAATGCTTGGATAATTATCCCCAACTAATGTTTCTATTGAGCAAAGCTTTTCTAACATGGGGGAAACAATGGTATGAAGCCAAACCCCAACTTTAGTTAAAACAGCATGCAAAGTGGTGAAATAAGGGGAAAAAAATCATTTCCTACCTCAAACATCTTATCATACGCTCCCGCACTGTAATAGAAAGAAACCATTCGCATGAAAAATGTACGAGGCAAACCCTCCATAAATCGTGAGAATACCATTCCAAATAACTCTTCTGCTTCCTCAATCCGTTCGTCCTCGATCAAAGCATTCAACAAGGTGTAATAGCTTCCCATTGTCTTCCCTTGACCTTTGTGGAACATCCATTTAATGACCTAGATCATGTGGTCATTGTTTCAGTTCAGAATAAGGGTTTGTTATTATAAAGGAACAACTAAATCCTAGGCACAGTATTGGTAAAGGGAAAAACAGTTTATCTTTCTTAATTGAAAGGCAGAGCTCCTGCCACTATATTAAAAAAACAGTTTATTATAAAAAGAGAGCAGGTAATTCTATTCTTCTAGAACTGGGAACAGCTGACTGACTTGTCAAAGGATGAGGTTACTAGTAACATTCTCCAAGAAAGGGGACTAGCAACTAATACAGAATGAAACTTTAACTAGACATTCATGACAACTGAAAGGAATATGTAGGAAAACAATTTAGACCAAAATAGTTCACTTCAAAACTAGGAACTTCCATTTAACACCTGAATTATTCGTTTCCATTCCTTTTCGTCCTCAAGTTTTTTCAATGCCTTCTTTACTACTATCAAGGGAAACTCCAGTTCCCATGCAACAAACGAGTCAAGTGCTCCATAAACTTCCTCCTTGACATTAGACAGACCTGTAATCTGCACGAAATGATAACAGTTTGACATATAATTTCTGACACCGAATTTGAATGTGTCCATAGAAAATGAATATTTGCAAAAAGCATCCTACACAAACTATATTTTGCCCCTTATGTAAGGTACAGTGATACAGGTAATGTGACTGAAATTTGGTAAAAATGGTTAATGAAACCAGGCAGACTTACGGTTGCTACAAATACAGAAAACTGAAATTTGTCCGCAAAAGCTGAATGAAAAGATATTTCCTTGTTAGCTGGGTTGTGGGGAATGGACTAAAGTTAACCCAGCAAACTCAACAGGATGTCAAGGTAAATAGGTAATGCACAAGAGTATACAGACACAATTAGTTTTGAACAGAGAAACGTTGAAGAACCTCACACATTCGACAAGCTTTTGTGACTTGGAAATAGTCCCAATTTTCTTGCGAGTTTTCCACACACGGGGATATCTTGGTCTTGGACCCCTGGCACCACAAACCTGTTGCACAATTGAAATCAACAGGAATCAGGATAGGCCGCGCTGCCAGTACTAAGCCACCATATGTATAATATAACGCATGCAGCACAGTAGATTAAGCTCACCACTACAGAATTAAACTTTATATGATGTCCAACAGGCTCCTCCTTTACTGAAGCAAATGCTGGAGACCAGTAGCTCCTCATGCAAAACATTCCTATAATCTGTATTAGCAGATAAGAGCGTCGCCTTCACGAGATGAAGAGAGCTCTGTTCTTCACGCCGTACCTTAATAGGTATCAGAACTCAGAAGAGCAGGCGTGTTGCCCGGTATTAGTAGGACTGGAGGAGAAAACGCGAAAGGATGGGCTGCCGCCGCCGCCGCCGGGTGGAGTAACCGCACTGTCGCTGCTTCTGCGCGGAGTCGGGAGGGGAGCGACCAGAACCGCACAGCGGCCGGCACCGCCGTGGAGCAACGGACTGCCGGCACCGGCACCGGCACCGGCGTTGCTTCTGGGCGGAGTCGGGAGGGGAGCGACCGGAACCGCACAGCGGCAACTTGGAATTGCGGTACCTGGATTTATCTCTCAGTTTTATTTTTTTTTCTTTCTTTCAGGGAAATCACATTGCTAGTGTATATGTTCGGGCTTGGGCTTTGTATTCAATGGGCCGTGGGCTGGTCTAGTAAATGAGCCTTATGTAGTTGCCCGTTTGTTCATCTTCTCCATCTTGCCGAAGAAGATTTTCCCCAAAAACTCGAAAAAGGACGTGGAAGGCTTCCTCCACGGCTGCCCAATGCCCATGGCCGCCTCCCGGACTTAGGCTAGGGGTTGCTGCCTCCCGAGTCCCGAGGGGATAGGGAGAGGGGCCGCTGTGGCGGCAGGAAATATAATTGGAAGGCGAGGGCGGAGGGCGCGCGCAGAGTCCAGTCCGGTGGCTATCATCCTTTTCATTTCCCGGAGGGGGAGTATTGGGGATGCCGGTGGCGAGGCCGGAGCCGCAGGAGCCCCGGGTGATCGCCCATGTCGACATGGACTGCTTCTACGTTCAAGGTCCGTGACTATCCTTCCCTCTCCCTCTCCCTCCCCCACCCCGCTGATGACCAACCGTTCTTCGACCGAAAAAATGGCCATTTGCTTTACCGCAGTCGAGCAGCGGAGGAACCCGGCGCTCAGGGGCCAGCCGACCGCCGTGGTGCAGTACAACGACTGGAAAGGCGGCGGCTTGATTGCCGTCAGCTACGAGGCTCGTGGGTTTGGTGTGAAGAGGCGAGTGCTTTCCTTTCTACGTCGACAGTCCCGTCTATTTGGAATTTGTTTAGGTCGTAACTTCCGACGAATTGGTGGTGATTGTTTAGGTCCATGCGCGGAGATGAGGCCAAGAGGGTCTGTCCTGGTATTAATCTGGTTCAGGTACCGGTGGCGCGTGGCAAGGCCGACCTTAATCTTTATAGGAGTGCTGGTTCTGAGGTAGGATGTTGACTAATTTAGTACAGCAGATGACGTAACTTTTAAGTTGATAGGTCCTTTTTAGAGTTCTGGGGAAAAATTTACTACAACTCTTTAAAATGTGAAGATTAAGGGAATAGCAACTCTTTATAGAATGCAATAAGTCTACATTTAGCACCTGAATTTTCAGGTTGTTGCAATCCTTGCAAGCAAAGGGAAGTGTGAGCGGGCATCCATCGACGAAGTTTATCTTGACCTTACTGATGCAGCAAAGGAAATGCTGTTACAAGCTCCCCCAGATTCTCCAGAGGAGATTTTTATGGAAGCAGCAAAGTCAAATATCTTGGGCCTTCTTTCCGTAAGAATGCTTTCACAATTAGTTTTGTTGCTGCTCTGCTATTTGATGTGACATGATCATAGGTCATGATATATTCAGGATGCCAGTGAGAAGGAAAAGAATGTGAGGGCATGGCTTTGTCGATCAGACGCTGATTACCAGGACAAGTTACTTGCATGTGGAGCTATAATCGTTGCACAGTTACGAGTCAGAGTTCTGGAGGAAACCCAATTCACATGCTCCGCTGGGATTGCTCACAATAAGGTTTATAATGAGTCCTAATAGTGAGTAGATGCTTTTCTTTCTGTTGACAAAAATGTTCAGTAGTCCATGGTTATTATTGTGTTAGTTTTGCTATGCTCAGGAAATCAGCTCAGGTTCCTGTATTTCTGTTTTCTGCATTCCTTGAATCCTTTCTCTTGCTATTAGTCTTCCACTCATTGTTCTTATACTGTGCAGATGTTAGCTAAACTTGTAAGTGGAATGCACAAGCCTGCTCAGCAAACAGTTGTCCCTTCTTCATCAGTTCAAGACTTTCTAGCATCACTACCTGTGAAGAAGATGTAATGATCTAACTCTAATAAGACGCCTCTGTCCCTTTTCTGTTGCCTTTTACTGGTAGAAGTTTTTTGGGACTTTGTATGACTATTAGATCACAGAATATTGTACTTTAGTTGAAACTATGCATGATGGGAAACTGAATGGTGAGAATAACCATATTGTTCAGGAAACAGCTTGGTGGTAAGCTTGGAAGTTCCTTGCAGGATGATCTTGGGGTCGAGACCATTGGTGATCTCCTAAGTTTTACAGAGGATAAGTTACAAGAGCACTATGGAGTAAACACAGGGTAATTATGTTCATGCTTTTTGAATGTGTTATTATTTGGTTTACCTTTCACATTTTAAAGAGTTGTTATTCCCTTTGACTTTTAGCAGATGACGTAACTTTTAAGTTGATAGGTGGTTTGTTGTATCAAACATGCTTCTTTGCATGCATTTTTTTAGTATCATGCGAAATACTTACTAACTCATCTTGTAAGCGCTTGACTTCATGCAGAACATGGTTATGGAAGACTGCCAGGGGCATTAGTGGGGAAGAAGTTGAGGATCGTCTTCTACCAAAGAGTCACGGGTGTGGAAAGACATTTCCTGGCCCAAGAGCACTGAAGAACAGCGCTTCTGTAAGAATGCTGACTCTGTCATTTTCGTTGTTGTTTAACAAAATCTTGTTATTTGCTCCTCAAAAAACAGTCTCCAGGCGTCCGTTGAAAACCTTATGGATTTAATTACTTGCCATGAGCATGAGCATATAAGAGTTTCTATCTTTTGGTTTGTGAAAACCATATGTTATAATGATATATAAGTATGATGTAGCATTTGTTATGAACTATTGCCAGGACGATAGCCGGGCAAAGTTGGCTTGCAGGGACGATTGTTTGGGGTGAATTGGACTGATCGTTCTTCATTCCTTTTCTCCTTGACACAACACCTCCCTTTATAGAGAGAGGATTCCTAACCACCTAAGGAAGGCCCAACCAAATCCTTACAAATCTATGTGGCTGGTGTTCCATAATCAGGTTTGGACAGCTGATCGACTGGCAAAAAGAAACCTGCCCCATCCTGAGTCCTGTCCCTTATGTGATCAAGAAGATGAAACTACAAACCATTTGCTGGTGGGTTGTGTTTTTGCTCGACAGGTTTGGGCCTTGGTTTTGCATCAGTTTGGGCTGCTACATTTAGCACCTCAACCTGATGTAACTCGCTTTTCCGGGTGGTGGAGGAGGTCTACTGCTGCTGTCCCTAAAGAAGTGCGTAAAGGCCTCAATTCCCTGATTTTTCTTGTGGCTTGGGAGATCTGGAAACATCGCAACTCCTATGTCTTTGATAATTCGAGGCCTTGTGTCCAAGAGGTCCTTCGGTCCATTAGTGCTGAGGGGGGTCTTTGGTGCACGGCTGGGGCTACCAAACTTCAGGATCTCGTTCTAAGGTTGCTGCCTGATGATGCGTAATGCTCTGAGGCTTTGTGATCCTTGTTTGGCTAGTCTGTAACCTTTAGTGTAGTGTGTTGTGTGTGAGAGTTGGGTGTGTGTGTGTTGAGTGTGTGTTGGGTCTCTTTGACCCTTGTACCTTTTCTTCTACCTTAATGAAATGACGTGCAGTTCTCCTGCGCCGTTCGAGAAAAAAAAATCCTTACAAATCATATCCAATCCTATCTCTAATTGACCCATATCTAACCCTTTCTCTAATTGATTCCCATAACAGCATTTCAATTGGCACCTGATGTAGGAAGAACCATATGCTTAGTCACATACTTATTTGACTTGGGTGTAATATTACTGAAATAGCTGGAAAATATGTAACTTTCAAGTTTCAATAGGGTGTCTTGTGACCTATACAGTGACATTGTTGGTCTGGAGTCTGGAGCCCTGCATGTCAGTGAGACGATGGCTGCTACTAAAGAAACTTGGCATTTCCATATACAAACATTTCCACATTTGCTCCATGTCAGCCACATCTGTAGAGCTTACACCAGTTGTTGTACTTGACTGCTGCTGCTCTTATCAAATATTACTTTTTTGAGCAGCATGTAGGACACAGAATTATGTTGGTGCTTTATTATGCTGCACTTTAATGGCCTCAAGGGATGCATGCAGTGCGCAAGTACCCTTCCTAACTTATGTTTGTTCTGCCTGAGTCAGATGTCACAGCCCACATGCATGTATTTGAGGAAAAAAAAAAAAAGGATCCCACATATGTTCAAAAAGCACAACATCTCTGTCAGCCCTACTTGGGGGAGGGGGCTGCTTCTGACGCAGAGGGGGAGGGCGGCCGCTAGGGCAGGGGCAGGCGTGGGCGTAGGGACAGGGGGAGGTGCAGGGAGAGAGATTGAGGGGAGAGCAACTGCTCAACTCTCGCTTAAGATTCAAACGATTACATGACCCCTATATTTATAGTCCCAATAGGACTGACTTCCAAGCAAACTAGAGGAGTCTTCCTTATAGATTTAGACTCTTCCTTTCCAAGCAAACCAATCTTATTTCCTTGGCAAACTCAATCTTATTTACTAAACGAACACTATTTTATTTATTCCAAGCTAATCCAAAACTGTCTGTAGTTTCCATCTATTCCGGATTCTCCCGGGCGGGAGGGAACCGACGGGCCAGCGGCGGGCACGCCCCCCTGGCTGCACTCAGGGTGAGGCCGTGGCTGGCCAGGGCCCGGCACTGGGCCTCGCTTGGCCCACTTGGCCTGTCACAGTGGCCCATATTTAGGCCGGTGACAATCTCATCCTGTTTAAGAATCTAGGAAAAAAATTATTAAGACCCAGTTAATTCAATTCAGTTTATATGTTTTAGGTCAAAGGCTGGATGGACCAACTCTGTGAAGAATTAAGTGAACGGATCCAGTCTGACCTGAACCAGAACAAGAGAATTGCTCAAACACTAAGTCTTCACGCCAGAGCATCTAAGGTATTTTTTGTGATATACTAAATTTTAGGGTACTGTAATTTCTGATAAAATGATCAGGCATGTATCTAGTTCACACTGTACACGCTTCCTGATTTTTCTTCTTTTTCTGCAGGAAAATGAACGTGATTCAATGAAGAAATTCCCTTCCAAATCCTGTCCTTTGCGCTATGGGACTGAGAAAATTAAGGAAGATGCAATGAAGCTATTTGAATCTGGCCTTCATGAGTTTTTAGAATCTCAGAACACTGGATGGAGCATAACATCTCTTTCTGTTACTGCAAGCAAAATATTTGATATACCTAGTGTATGCTAATAAAAGCTTTCTTAGCAATTGATGATTTGATACATTGTCATGTTTAAGTGTTGACACGTCTTAGAGAAACAAGTAAACATGTCAGCTTCAGAATATTATTTTGATCTCTTGATAAGATGTATAACAATGTCAATAAAGTCTCATTCCTTCAAACCGAACATATATTGAGATTGCATTATGCAGAAGTCCACCAGCTTTTATAACACTCCAAATTCCAAAATAGTAATGAAATGACAAGCACTTAAGGCAAAGTGGAAACAAAATTGCTATTAAATCTGTTGTAACATGGTTATTTGTCGTTTATGATTTGTGGTGTCTTATTCTCATGTTTGCAAATGCTATGCCATGTGCAATCTGTCATTATTCATATGTAGTCAGGCTCCATGTAAAATTATAAATGCATTTTGCTATTTTATTTGTTATTTTAATTTCATTTATCAGGGAACAAGCTCAATCTTGAGATACATTAAAGGTCCTAGTTCTGCTGCTCCGGCTATACTTGATTCTTCGTCTGTATCTGAGGATCCATCTCTTGGTGATGTTCCTTAGTTCAAGTGTACCCAACTGTTTGCAATTTTGTTTGTTCTTACTTAAGGATCTTCCAATATTTTTCTGTAGATAATGATGTATCTGTGAAGCCAATTTATGAAGAGCAATGCCAGCCATCTACCTCTGAGAAAGAAGAAAATAATACACATTCTGCGTCGATTTCTGCTAAACAATGCCGAGCAAATGAAGGAAAAAGAATATCAAAGAAGTTGCCTGAAGTTAAGGTCAGTTGTTCTTTTCTCCTCGCTGGATACCATCAAACTGATTTCTTGTTGGTTATGTTCTCAAGCTGTTGGTGAATGAAGATGTTTTCCTTAGTTGCTATTTGCTTGTTTACGGGCAACAAAGTAGCACCGACTGTTTAATATTGAAGTTGGAAGATGGCTGTATTTTCTTTTTCTCCAATCTGTAGCCTCTCATGGCTACCATCTTGTACTTGTTCTTGCTTTTACCAGTGAAATTAGCACTGTATTGTGCTGTTTGTAAATAAAAAAAAAAAGGCTTCTGAGTTTGACATGTACTCAACTTGTTCACTTCCTTTTTATTTTGTATCATTTTCTGTGTTGGTATTATATGATTTTCAAGTTGATTTCTAGTTTCCATGTCATTAACTCATCCAAGGTGTTTCACTCCGATAGGGAACTTCCTCGATATTGAAGTTTCTTTCACGGGGTCAATCTACCTTCCAAGAGAAAGGAAAATCTGATGGACTAATTTGCAGCCATCAAGGTTCGGTGGAGTGTAAGATGCAATGATGCAGATCTTGATTTAACCACTACGCCATTTTTTTAGTTTTGCTGAATATTCATGATGGCATTAGGTCCAGGGAGTTCTTCAGTAACAAACAAAGCTGAAGAACACCATGTGCCCGTGGAAGCTGAGGATAGGAACAACACCAACAGTTTTGCTGAACCCTCTGGCAGTAACACATGGATGTTCAACATTCAAGACATTGATCCAGCAGTGGTGGAAGAACTGCCGCCGGAGATCCAAAGAGAAATACAGGGGTGGGTCCGTCCATCGAAGCGCCCGATCACGAAGAGACGTGGTTCTAAAATTTCTTCATACTTCCCACCCGCAAGGTCTTAGATGTTGATATGCTAGTTCTTGGTTGTTTATTCTTTATTCTTCTCCACATAACTGCCTCGCTTTGTGTATTGTAAATTGTAATTGTAAGATGTGAAGATGTTCAGGTTAGCCCTATATGTGATTAACAGTTGGATGGAACCGATGGAAACATGAACATTAATGCATGTGCGAATGGGTAGAGGTCCTAGGATTGCATCTACTTAATACTTGTGTTCATTTGGATGATGATTTTGCTTCAGCTCGTAGCCTCTCAACACAAGACAATGATTTTTCTATGGGGTTAACACCCGTCCAAAAATGATAAAAGAAAATCAGTGAAGACGGTCCCCATGGATCAATCATGATCACTCACCGTGGATTTGCGACACATGTTGATCGAATTTATGCATCTAACTAGTCACAGAACGCAGCCAACCTACTTCGCTTTATTGAAAACATCTGCGGTACTATCTGATCCTTGTGAAGGATCATTTGTACTCTCTATCCCACTTCATAAGCTCATATCTTTTCTATCACTCTGCTCTTAAGGCATGTGCAGCTGTAGTAAATTAGATATAGAAAATTAAGTGGGAAGAATTGACAACATATGATAAATCGATCAACCTCTTAATTAAAAAACAAGTTTCATGCCTTCCGGCCTTTTCTTCTCTAATCTTCTCCGAGCAAGAACATTCCATATGAAGTCTTCATGGAAGAAAATGCAGCTGGCATCATGTTTGCTTGTTAACAATAACAAATACAGACGTGAGATAGTGAGGTGAGAGCTGGCAATGATAAGGCCGGACTCAGGCAAGATGAAGGTCGTTAGCATATTCAGAGAAAGTTGGGAGGTCCAGTGCATCCCTTGCAATGCTCCTGTCTTCGTCAGTTATACTTAATGCTTGCAATATATCATCCTGTCATAATGGTTACATCAAGTCACTATAATCATATGGTGATTTGTGAGCTTGCACATAAAATTGGATTTTTTTTTTGTCATATTTGATTTTATAATCAATGGTTACATCGAGTCACTATAATCATATGGTTATCTTTCTTATTTTCCAGGTTTCTTAGTCAGTTATTTCCTTGTATCAGAAATAAGTGTCAGTTGTTGCCATCCTCTATTTGATCGCACTATTTGACAATTCTCTGCATGGCCTTTCTTTGTGAACCAGCATATGAATACATGAAAAAAAAATTCAGTGGACTCAGATTCACTTGTTTTAGTTAAATTTAATAAAAGGTTATTACCGCAGTTTGGAGCTTCCGGATGTAACCAATTACAAGCAGCTTCACAGACTCTGTTTCAACCCTGCCAGAGCAATCAAGAAAATCTACTTGCTGCAAAAGGAAAACCACAAATCAAATGATTGTCTGAGAAAACTCAGAAACCTTACTGTGCATTAATCTGTTGGTAAATATTGCTAGACCACCAATGTTCAAACTCATGCCAGAAAAGATACTTTAAACTATAGGGAAGTCCACATGAAAACAAGCAGAAATAAGAACAAGAAGTACCAACCATCACTCTCTCGACGGTCTGCTGTGAGAAGTCCCAGCCAGTACCTATGATCACCTTGGAGAATCCATGCTCTTTGGACTTGGCCCAGCCCAAAAAAATTCCTGATATTTGGTCAGGAATACACTCGTAGGTACAGTCATCTGTTTGCAGATAGTCAAAGTAAAAAACGTGTGTTTTACAGTATTAAAAAACACTAGTATATATAAGAGTAGCCAGAAAGTGTTTAACCTGAAATTACCCAATGAAGATCGTTTACAATTTTATCACCTATCCTGGCATTTGAAAGTAAGGGATCAATTGCCAGTACACCTTGAATGCCTATGATAAATGTCACTCATCAGATTTGAAATAATGACAGTTTTATCAAAGAACAAAATTAGTGGTCAATGAAGATAATTACGATCTTCAAATGGAGGAAGACCCCATAGCTCAGGATCAAAGTCCAAAAGTGAATAGAGGATGACATCAGCAATGTAATAGTGCTTCCTCTGACTTTGGAGTGATGGTACTGCAACCACCTTTGCCCCAGAAGCCTTGGCACCCTTGACTCCAACGCTATAAAAAATCAACCAAGGAAGCAGAAACTAGAACTCACTAGCACATACCAAGTGCATTCTTTTCAATGCATCAACATTGGAAGCCCGCAACTTACCACTTTAGTGATATGAAGATGCAGCATAGTTGAGAGGGACATATGAAAGAGTAAATACAAATATTATTGATTATTTGTGAGCCTTATATTGTTCTAATGATTGATAAGTGAATGGGCATTGTACATATACGAGTAAGAGCTTATAAAAGAGTCAGGTTTTGAGAAGTCACGAGAATGAAATTAATTTAGAAAAGCATGTGGTACCCAATGACTAGTTCTGGTTCACTGCCTTAATTCATTTTTCCCATTTTCTTGCTTTGAAATCTGGAATAGTTCATTTTGTTATGTTTTGGGTTGACCCAAAATCCAGTGAGAAATAAAAGTACACTTGTGTCCCTAATCATACACTGTGCTATATCATTTCGTAGAAAACAGAATGCTGGTGAAAAGCAAAGGAAGTGATCTTATCAATTATTTTCATGTGAAAATTTCAACCTTATATCTGCCAATAAAAAAAATCAACCTTTGATGCCTTAAGAACCTAATCTTTTTGATTGGCGAGGCTGAATTCAACGGGAGATATAAGGGATCCACTTTGAATATACCCATCATGGCATACCGGCATCTACTGGAAGTTATATCATTTGGCTACCGATCGGATTTCAATGACATCTAAAAGTGTCCTGATAAGTTTTGAATCATGCACGACGTAACATTTTTTTGTTTTGTGAGGGCTCAAGGGCTCGCCCAGAAGAAGTCTTTTCTACACTTACATAGAATCTTCTATGACCAAGCACGAAGATGGATTTACACCAAGCCTCTTTGCAGCCTCCAAAAATCTAGAAGATTGCAGGATACCTGATCAGTAATAAACAATGCCGCATACATAATGCTAAAGATGAGTACTACTATATAGTTGAATGGAAACATCATAACACTTGTGCCCTTGAAAGTAGCAATTAGCAACGGAAGATTGGTCAACAACGGTAAGGTACCCACATGTCAGGGGAAGGTTTCCCCTTAGGGACTTGATCTCCACCAAGAATAACAGAAAAACACTGTCCCCAATCTGGAAATAAATAAAGGAGTTTACATGGATTAAGCAGCTAATGCAATACATAATAATAAGAAAACGCACCGGAGAAAGATAGACAAGTCTCCTCGTTCCTTACTGGTTCAATATATCTTGTCTTAATTTGTCTGAACCATGTTATAAGTCAAGACTTGCAATGTTAAGCTACTTGCACGATCCATGTTGTCAAAAATGGAGTATGGACACTCAGTGAATGAGTAAAGAAAGATATATAACACATTTAACCAAGATAAATCCTTCGAATGACATTGGAATACTTTTCATCCCCTTAAGTAGAAAAGTATACTTATTTGCTCCGGAAGCGACAGACGAAAAGAAATATCTAGTTATGCCACTGATAAGATACAGACTGAAGCAAACAGTAACCCTCCTACCTTCTAGTATCGGAAGCTTGTGATCAATATTTCTCCTAACGGAGTTAGAAGCAACTGCGAGTGGCACTCCGTTCTTGTGAAGATGCTTGACAAGCCTCTTCACTCCTGGAAGCGGTTTTGCCTTTTGCCACCTGTAGGAGGAAGTAATAAGCCAGCTTAAAAGCGCTTGTAGAGTAGACTGAGAAGCGTTATGTACATGCCAAGACTGAAAAAGGAAACCTTTTCAGGTACAGCGGATGCATCGCCTTGGAGTACTCCTCGACCGTGAGCGGCAGCCCGTAGTCTCTGATGATCCCAGTGGTGGACTCCAAATACATCTGGCCCAGCCTCTTCTCCTCCTTCTGCGCATCGGGGACCTTCCCGTAGACCGCCAAGAATTCGTTAAGGACGTCCCTTGTCGCCCTCTCTGCGCCAACACAACGCATTATACGTACGGATAGAACAGTGCAAATCAATTACAGCACAGCGACACGGCCCGCGTTCAAATGTGCATCTACACTGTCTGATTGGCCCGTACTCCGCACTGGGTGGATGGGTACACGTGCGTACCTGTGTCAAGGAGAGTGCCGTCGAGATCAAAGATCACGGCGGAGACGGCCATGGTCGACGTACGCTAGGTGGGCCGGGGAGGGAGGCGAAGGCAAAGGCGAAGGCGAGGCGCGGAGTCGATGGGCGAGGCGGCGCGCGGGATTTAAGTGCGCGAGGAGGAAGAGGCCACTACTGGCCGCCGAAGGGATGGGAATCGGAGGGAGACCCAATTTGCCAAGGATCCTAGGGGGATGCTCTGAATGGGTTGCCGCTTGGGGTGCAGGCGAACCGGGTGCTTGTTGTTCCATCCCCGTTGCCCTGTTGGTGTGTCATGTGTGCGACTGGACTCCATGTGGGGTGCGCGCTCGGCTCAGGTCACCGGCGGCGTGTCCGCGCACTAGCCAGCCGCTCCCGGCGGCGCGGTGTTTCTTGTGTTATTATTAGAGTACTCCTCACTAATCAGTGGCCTCAGCTCTTTTGGCGTTGGATCTAATGTGGCATGCACTGCAAAACATCGTGACGGAGTTTCTGAAATAATTTGTCTGATGAACCTGAAAATGACTGATCGAGACGTATAGCAGAAAGTTGATTGGGATGCAGAACTGTTAGCTGCAATAGGCATCGGTTTTCTTTCTTCGTGATGAGGTGAGCGGTGAGGTTTTGTGCGCTCACCGACCGGTTATTAGATGTGCAGAATAAACTATTGGAGCAAGGAATATTACATGATCGTCACGAATCTGAATCGCTTCGCTAACGGAGTTGCGTGATAAGCCGAATAAAGGAAACTGTTCCTTTCCGATAAGGCTCCTTGTACGCGCCATTATACTCGTTCATATGGGCCCTTTCTTTATTTAAACATATGGGCCGGCTAATGCAAAAATGTTCGCAAACGTAAAACCATATGGTGAAATGCTAATGGTAAAACCTAGCTCGACACCACAATCCCTCAAAGTTGCTTGGCATTGCCATTTGTATCAGAAATGATTAAATTAAGGGCTTTTATTTCTGAGTCAACTGTATTTCCTTTTCTCCAATATGTAGCCTCTCATGGTACTTGCTCTTGCTTTTACCAGTGAAATTAGTGACATGTACTTAACTTGTTCACTTCTTTTTTATTTTGTTTCATTTCTTTTGTGTTGGTAGCATATGATTTTCAAGCTGATAGGGAACTTCGATGTCATCAACTCATCCAAGGCTTTTCATTACGATAGGGAACTTCCTCGATCGATATTGAAGTTTCTTTCACGGGGTCAATCTACCTTCCATGAGAAAGAAAAATCTGATGGACTAATTTCCAGTCATCAAGGTTTGGTGGAGTGTAAGATGCAATGATGCAGATATTAATTTCTACGCCATTTTTTCAGTTTGCTGAATATTCATGCTAATGGTGAAATAGCTCGACGTCACAATCCCTCAAATTACTTTATATCTTTTGATCGACATAATATCATTTCCTCGCAAAAAGAAGAAATTTATGCCTATGGGATAACTAAACATTTTATTCACTCGGTCTTACGAAAAGGACCCAAGAAGGCATACTGTGATTGAGTGACGGTCGATTTTCATGATTTTTGCATGACACATTGGTTCATTCTTTTCGAGAAGCAAAAAAAAGGTATTCAATTTATAACTATAATATATTATAGTGATTTAATTTAAAGTTCTCGCAGCAACGCACAGGGTATTGCCTAAGTATATCAAATTTTTTTTGAAAAGGGAATATATTATTCCAGCCTCTGCATCGATCGATGCATATAACGTTTAATTATTACAACCAGTTCACCAGAAACAAGTTCAAGAAACCTCAAACACGAAGTTCTGCGAAGGAAGAAAATGACACATCTAAATGGGTCGGACGAGACTAAATAGCAATCCTATTGCTAAACCTCCAGCCGCGTGAAGCAAAGACCTCCATTGCGACTGTCTCAAGCAAAGTGCACCCCATTTTCAACTCTTGGCGAGCATCCTCCTTCTAAAAAATCGTCCACTCTCGGATCCAATAAGTCGCTCTTAACACCACCTGTAAATATGAGTAGGGCACATTTTGATTAAAAATAATATCATTCCGAGACAACCAAAGTACCCAGCAAATCGCAGCCGCTCCCACTAGTACTTTGGGTCTTAAACGTTTATCTACCTGCTGTAACTAACCAGTAAACAAACTCTGAACATTGCTTGGGGGACTCATATTAAACGTAACATGAATCAATCTCCACATGAATTTGGCTACATGACAATCGAAAAACAAATGTTGTATCGACTCATCTGAACAGCACGATGCACATTTCAAATCACCTTGCCAGTTACGCTTAACCAAATTATCTTTTGTTAGAACTACTCCCTTATAAAGGTACCAAAGAAATATTTTATCTTTGAGAGGTAACTTCAATTTCCAAATACCATTATTGAAGGGTAAGTACTGGGTATTCAACAACGCTCTATACATTGTTCGTACTGAAAAAACACCACTCTGCTTTAAACACCAGACAAAACGATCTCTTTGGTTAGTAAAATTAATCTGTGTTAGCATGAGCACTATCGTATGGCATGCCCTCAAATTATCACCCACCAAAGACCTCCTGAAGGCAACATTGAGCGGCGATGTAGATATTACCATTTTTATAGTGGCACTCTTCTTACAAACAATACTATATAATGAAGGGTAGATCGCTTTTAGTGGACGCGATGCAATCCACGTGTCCTCCCAAAAACGTATCTGGGCCCCATCACCATGTTCAAATCTACCCATGGATAGAAATTCCTCCTTGACCTTTATTAGGCCAGACCAAAAATGAGAATCTCCACATATATGTTGAACATGTGTTAATGTTTTGTGCCTTAAATATTTTCTCCGTAGTATCTGCTGCCAGATACCCTCATTATTTAATAATTTAAAAAGCCATTTGCTTAATAAATATCTATTTTGTATACCTAAATTTAACACACCCAGCCCCCCTTGATCTTTAGGAGTACATATCACCTCCCATTTAGTTAATATGTACTTTTTCTTATACTCAGAACTTTGCCAAAAGAAGCGGGATCTGAAGTAGTCCAATTTAGTCAGCACTTCTTTAGAAATAATAAAGAAAGATATCATAAACATGGGAAGACTTCTCAAGACCGAATTGAGTAAAACAAGGCATCCCCCCACTGACAACACTTTGCTTTTTCACCCATCTAATCTTTTCTGAAACCGCTCCTCCACCTGACGCCAATCTTTATTTAGGATTTTTTATAGTGCATCGGAATTCCCATATATCTAAAGGGTAGTGATCCCACATCACATCCAAATATCCTCGTATATTCCAATCTGTTGTCATTCACTGCTCCAAAACAGAACAACTCACTCTTATGAAAATTAATATTAAGTCCAGATAATTGTTCAAAAGCACATAAGAGTAATTTCATATTTTTGGCGCTCTCCAGATTATTATCCAAACAGATGATAGTGTCATCTGCATACTGAAGGACCGAAAGCCCTCCATCTACTAAATGTGGTACTACCCCCTGAAACTGTCCCGCCTCTTTAGCCCTCGAGATGAGTATCACCAACATATCTACCACTATGTTAAACAAGATCGGAGATAAAGGATCCCCCTGCCTGACCCCTTTTCTCGTTTAAAAATAATGGCCTAAATTGTCATTAACCTTAACCGCGACACTCCCTCTAGTCATAACCCGAGAAATCCAATCACACCATATTGGGTCAAAACCTTTCATTCGAAGTACTTGTTGTATGAAAGGCCACTTCAACTTGTCATAAGCTTTTTCGAAATCTAGTTTAAGAATCACACCATCTTGTTTCTTTCTATGCAATTCATGTAGTGTTTCATGTAACACTACTACACCTTCCATTATATATCTACCTGGAACAAAGGCCGTTTGGGTTGGTCCAATTAATTTATCAGCCACCGTTAGAATCCTGTTGTTCAAGACCTTAGTAAAAATTTTAAAGGACACATTAAGAAGACAAATCGGTCTGAACTGCTGTATCCTGGTGGCGTCCTCAACTTTGGGTAGCAAAGTAATTACACCAAAGTTTAGACTATGTATCGGCAGTCTATTTTGATGGAATTCATGAAAAAGACTCATAAGGTCGGACTTGATCACATCCCAGAAAAACCGATAGAATTCTTTCGGAAATCCATCAGGTCCGGGGGCCTTATTGTTTTCCATGTCAAAAATTGCTAACCGTACCTCATCCTCACTGAATGGCGCCACCAATCTTTCATTCTCCTGTAAAGACACCTGAGGAATGTCGTGTGAGTTCGTGTCTCACATTTTCGTCCATTGAGAATGAATTAGGTTGATGAGCACCAAAGAGTCCTTTGTAGTATTCCGTTATAAAATGTGCCAAATTTGAATCGCCAATTATACTTCCCTCCTCCTGTTCTAATTGAATTATTTTATTTTTTCTACGTCTCCCATTAGCCAACAGATGAAAGTATCTGGTGTTATCATCTCCTTGCAATAGGTTTGTTGTTTTTGATCGTTGGAGCCAATAAATCTCTTCCTCTCTTAGCAACTGTGCCAATTGCCCTCTAAGATGATGCCAGTTTTCCATCTCCTGTTGTGACAAGGTAGATGTTTCTGTTTTCCTATCAAAAAAATCTATCTTGTCCAATAATTCTATTTTTTGTCTCCTTTTATGTGATATTAAATTTCGAGACCAACCCCTGAGAAAGCTTCTCACTCTACGAATCTTGTTTTGCGATCTACCCATTGGCGTTTCCCCCCTGTTCTCCGCCACCCACACCCCTTTTACTAGGTCGAAGAAGTCATCTCTAGTGAGCCACCCTAGTTCAAACTTAAAAGTCCTCACATTACCTCTGTGTGAGGCCTGACCTCCGTCTAATAAAAGGAGTGTGTGATCCGAGATTTCTCGTGTGAGAGTCTGGACCGTAGCTAATGGGAATTTGTTTTCCTATTCTGTCGTTACTAATATACGGTCCAGCTTCTCATACATAGGTATGTCAGCATAGTTGGTCCAAGTAAACCTTCTGCCGATCATCTCTACCTCTCTGAGGTTTAAGGTATCTATAATAGCATTAAAAAGGAGAGGCCATCTACTGTCATATCGTGAATTATTTTTCTCAGACGGATTTCTGATTATGTTGAAATCTCCTCCCACTATATAAGGAAGATCACCACAACTAGTACAAGCCCGTACTAGCTCCGAAAGGAAGGCCTCTTTGTGCTCATCCTGTGCTGCCCCATACACAGATAGGAGAGCCCATCGAAAGCCATCCCTCTTATTCTTCAAAACAAATTTAATAAAAAACTCACCATCCACTACAGTTTCAACTTCACAGTACTCTTGATTTATCCCCAACAACATACCCCCGGATCTACCTCGGGGACTTTGCTAGTGCCAAACAAAATCAGCCCCGGCACAAAAGTTGTGAAGGCATTGGTCGGAGAATTTCTTTTTGTTTGTTTCAGATAAAGCTATAAAATCTAGTTTATTGCTCTCTGCAATATCATGTAGAAAGTTGTGTTTAGCAAGGTCCCTGAGACCCCTACAATTCCAAAATATTCCTCTCATTTCACTTTTTTTGACTTATGTAGTGATTTTATTTTAACTTTTTTCGTGCACTTTTTACTAATAGGCTTGGTTGTGACCTGTTTGGAGGCCTGATCAGAACCCCCAACTCCAGTAAGGATGTCATCTAGTATGTCCTCATCAATGTCGCCACAAATTCGACTAATAGAGGTCATATCTAGATCAATGTCCTCACTCTCAGCATCACTAGCCTCCACCGACTTTTGGGACAAGGAAAAAAAATTTGATCGTTCGTGTTCCGTGCGCATAATGAGCTCAATAGATTCATGTACCCCTTCGTCATCCCCCAAAGTAATTCCAAGACTATTTAAATTCGAACGAATACAATGCGGAGAAAAGGAAGTGTTTAATCTTGGAGATCGAAACGAATTACCTTGGTAGTCCTCTAAATTTTTAAACGCAGCCCGCTTCTCCGCCTTCTCCAGAGAGTGTACGTCAGCTTGTGCAGCAGCACGCTGGCTTCTCCTAACTGGAGTCACCTCGCCATTCGCCGTAACACCCATAGCCACCATGCTGCCCAGCCCTTGTTCTGGACGTCCACTTGCCGTGATCCCAGCCTTCCGTGTTGCTTCAGCTAAAAAACCCAGCACCTCCTCTTCACAAGCTATGTCACCCTGTGACTCCACCGGCGCATCAAACACATATTCAGCCTCCAATTGAGAGAGATTACCAAGCACATCACTTGCTGGTTTGGAACCAGCCTGCTCGGCAGAAGAGGTAGCGTGCTGCTGCGTTTCATTGGTTGCCATCTGAGAGAGCACACTAGTTCGGCCAGCAATCCTCGGAGGAGCTACTGCCGATCCCGCCTGAGTTGTGACACTCGCTGCTCTAACCTCCAGCAAACCATTCATTGCTGCTGCATTCAGCTCGTTATCATCCCCCAACAGATCATCCTGATCAGAATCAATCTCCATGTTTGTTTCATTGTTCAACACCTCCTTCCTTTACTTGCTTCCTCAGCAGTGCTAGGTGTAGACACAACAGGGTTTTTGTTACTGTTGCCTTGGACGCCCGAAGAACTAGCAGCTTGAGCTTTGAGCCCGACATTAGGCGGGAAGGGCTCCACCTCAAATTTTAGCTGAAAGAACCGATTGCCAATGATCACATCCATTCTCCTCGGTATTGCTTCCGGTTTCAAAACAGCCACCGCAAAACGACCAAAGGAATTAGCTCTAGATGAGACCATATCCACCTCTTGTGTTACCCCAAACAGAGATCCTAAGGCCCATAAAACCAAATACTCTTTAATGACCGATGGGAGATTAAGTACCCTCATCCAAACCACCGGCAAAGCATGCCCAAAATACTCCTCATCCTCTTTATACTCCTGCACATGGAGTGTAACCCCTTCTTTCATCTTGGCATTAAACTTTGTCATTTTCACTAACTCCCCCTTAGACGGAAACAAAACCTTGAAAACAGTATCGCTTTGTTTCATCACTTCCCAAGCAAAACTCTCCGAGACCAAGACCCTCAAAAAATTTGTCACCTCCTCTTCGGAAACATTTTTCTTTCCCGTGGTTGTGACCATGGCCATCCTCGAATCTTTTTTGACTGGTTGAATTGGAGCATGAGGAATATATACTCCGGCGAGAGCATCAGCTGCCTGTCCGACCAACATCACCACCGGCTTGGGTTGCTTATGAATCGGACAACGAACAGTTGCATGATCCGAACTTCTACAAATATCACAAGAGACCACAGCTTGACACTCAAACATCAGGTGCCCCTTGATCCCACATCTCCGACATATTTTCAAGGTGCCTGATTTCTGCCCAGCTGCCTCGCCATGTCCAGATCCTTCACCAGACTTCGCTACGGAAGAACCCTCTTGCTGCTGCGCCATAAGATCAGATGGTGCCACTGATGCTGACTTCACCACAGGCCCTCCGTTAACCAAGGATTGTCCCTGACCTTGTGCCTCCACCCTGTGCTGCTCCCCAACCGGTGATTTCTGCTGACTCCCCGCAGATGGTAGAGTAGTGTTGGGCTTGGGCTGACAATCATGCTGTTCAGGTCCCTTGATGTAGTGCTGCTGATAAGGACGAGGTGGAGGCCTTTGTTGTTGCTGCCTTCCTTGACGATTCCCCAGATTCCATCTCCATCTTGCACCCCCACCATAGCCCGGCTTTCTCCCTGTGTCATGGCCCCATCCGGGGTTGAAGCTCCCGAACGGAGCCCCATTGTTGCGCTCACCACCAGGACGGCCTCGTACAGCACCGACAGCCCCATGCCGGCCGCCACCACGAGACCAATCATTGGTAGCGTTGCCAGCTCCTTGCCGCCCTCCACCACGTTGCACCTCCAATGTGCCGCGCCCGGCACCTGTTCCCCGACCTTGGAAGTCCCCTGCGCCGGCGCCAGAGTTCGACGCCATACCGTATCTCAGCGCGTCGGCGTACGAAGGACGAACAGTTGCGTAGGGGGTGGCGGCTAGGGTAACACGATTTGTTGCCTCGATGAGATTAGATCGGCCCAGAAAGCGCTCAGCCAGCGTACCTAGGCGCCGCGCCCTGACCTGTCTTTGGTTCCCAGGCCCATCCGTCACAATCGGTGCCGGTATGTCAGTCCGTGATTCCTCAGAATACGGCAACTTACCCAAGCTTTGTTGTTGTTTGTGGGAAACATAATCTGCCGCATGCACCTGATTCAAATTATGAAATTTGAACTTCCGAGTTACAGATGAGTTAGGGTCTTCTTCTTCCCGCATTGATCATTGAGTACTACGCAATCTCCTAGTGTGAACACTGGCGACCGTCTTGGACTCGGTAATTTACCTGACCACGGACGCATCGACGGTGTTCGCACATCAGACAATGCCTTGATCACATCAAGGGCTAGTTTCAACTCCGGTGATTTTGACCCAGGCGATACACTCTGTGCAATTCGAAGTCTTTTCGACTCATCTTGTAACACCGATTCAACCACCATCAAATGTGATTTGTTGAACCCATGCACCGCTGCGTGTCTCACCAAATCCGGTGTCATTGGAGAATGAGACTCAATCTCTTCATCAGAGTCATCGTCATCCCCCAATTCCCAGAATTTGGCCTTCCCTCCTCCAATTCGGAGGTCTGCCGCAGGGTCTCCTATGCACAACTCTCTCAGAATCGGACTAGAAGACTTACTGTTCACC
Organism: Eremochloa ophiuroides; assembly: GCA_038502445.1. Classification (NCBI taxonomy): domain Eukaryota; kingdom Viridiplantae; phylum Streptophyta; class Magnoliopsida; order Poales; family Poaceae; genus Eremochloa; species Eremochloa ophiuroides. The sequence continues at coordinate 68,001,191 of JAHLJS010000006.1, forward strand.
GTCGCGTTGTTGTCGCGACTACAACCTGACGAGGCTCCTGCAGGTGTTTGATCCGCAGGCGCAGGTGGAAGTTCTGCCGACTCCCCATCCACTGCGCTACCAGGATTTGGCGCAGCCCCCACAACGCTGTCCGATGCCGGAGAGTCATCCTCCCGCCCACTATTCACTGTCATGTTGTTGTCGTGGTTGAAACCGAACGAAACTCCTGCAGGTGTTTGATTCGCAACCGGAGGTAGATGATTCGCCTCCGATGCACCGCACTCGGCGCTGCCCGTCGCAGGATCTTCAACCTCGAACTCACCTGCAACATCACAAACCACTGTTTGAGATGAAGCAGCCAGACGTACCTGGGCTTCGCCATCATCAATGCCTTCGCCGGTGTGAAGGTCGCCCACGATGATCCCATGGGCGCCATGTATCCCAACATTGTCGGCGAGGAGCTCCCCGGCGGCGTACGTCGTACCAACGTCGCCGTCGGGATCGCCCTCTGGATCGCCTTCAACGGTCATTTGAGTTCCACCTCGCCTCCTTCCTCCAGATCAGCGGAGAAGAACGGAGTGATGGCGCCGCCGCCGCCGCCTCGTCCTCCCTCTCCTCCTCTCTCTATCTCTACCTCTCCCCTTCTCGATGGGCTGTTGTTATTCGTATATCAACAGATTTCTGCTACATCAGCGAGATCAACAAGAGCAACAACTACTGCAACTCGAGCGCACAGTGGCCGTGTGCCCCGGGGAAGAAGTACTACGGACGCGGCCCGCTGCAGATCTCGTGGAACTACAACTACGGCCCGCTGCAGATCCCGTAGGAAGCATATAAGCTAATCCATGCCAGATTGATAATCCATCATCAACATTTGTAGTCTAAAAGTGAAAAGGAGTACATTTTTTCTACCTTGTTCTTTACCAACCTTGCCTAGTATATCATAGCGTGTAATTCCACGTCTTCCACCTGAATTCCAATTATACATCTGGTTTTTACATATCTGACATGCATGGGGATCCTGTCAATCACATGACGGAGCACCCCTGCGCGTTCTCGTCGCTGAAATAGTCGGTGGCCCTGGTGCCGGCGACGGCCGAGTTGGCACCGTGGTGGTAGTAGGCGCCGTACATGCGCGAGTCGTCGTAGCCATGCTTGTAGTAGTTGTACGAGGACGTGGGCCGCGCCGCGTGGCTGGCATGCGCCAGCCCCGCGCCGGGCTGGTACATGAGCTGCTGCTGCGCCAGGACGTGCGCGGCGCCGGCGCCGGCCACGCCGCCGGCGGCGGCGCCAGCGGCGTACGGGAGCGGCCACAGGACGGCGCGCCGGCCCGTCCGCCGCACCGCCTTGAGCACCTTCTTCTGCTCCACGTCGCCGTTCACCGTCACCTTCTGCTGCGCCATGTCGATCTCCACGTCGTGCACGCCCTCCAGCCGCTGGACCGCCTTCCGGATCTTCTTCTCGCACCCGGGGCAGTCCATGTGCACGCACATCTCCACGAGCTGCAGTACGTAGGTGATGTGTGAACAGAGATGAATCAGTAGGACACAGGGGATCCCAGTTAGATTGTATTGCACGCATTGCGCGGAAACTCACCGTCATATTCGTCGTTCGAGTTGTATGTGGATCGATCGATCACTAGCAGCGGCGGCAGTTCTTGTATCTTATCAGGCTGTGTTGACAATAGCGATGAATGCTTGTAGGTGAACTGGTGATGAAATACGGAGGGATGCACAACCTTCTGCGTCAACAAGCTGTGCATCCCTCCGTATATACTCATCTAGTCTGGCTTGTAACACGGTTACCGCTCCGGGAAGCATGTGCCATAGCTAATGGTCGGCAGCGGCAGGCCAAGGAGTTGACGAACAACTTTCTTTACTCAACATGCACCGACTGCTTCCTCCGCGCTCCACCACCCCCACATTCAATTCCGGCCCGAGGCATAAAAATAACGACGCCGATCGCCGATGCAGACATGGAAACTCATGGTCTCATGCTGTCATGCAGGGGCGCATGGCGCGGGAGGCCACGCAAGTAGCCGCCCGCAGGCAGCCTTGCTGGCATGCACGTTCCAGGGCCAAACGTTCGCTGCTGTGACTCCTGTGAGAGCATTCTCCGGCATACCAGCAGCCAGGAGCATTCTCCAGGGCCAAACGTTCGCTGCCAGAGCACGCTCCAATCCGGTGGCATTTTTCATCGCGTGAGAGCAAATCGCGGCGTAAATGACCAGGAGACGGCGGCTCAAGGTCCCACGGCCCGGGCAACGCGTGGCCCAACAAAGTTGGCTATATTTGTTTGCAGGCCTCCATGCCTAACGATGATGGTGTTTAGATGGGCTGGGTTACAATTCCACACCTATACTATGCTCTCGTGCTTGATTACCAATCCTTTTAGCCGGGTCAAAATAAAATCCTTTTGGAATAAAATTGCGTAGACACGGGTCTAATTGTCTCCCATGGACTCTTTATCATGCATGGATGTGCATTTCTTATTTGTATAAGTAGATCAACCGTGTGCTTAATTTTAGATAAACGTGTCATTTCTCTATTGTACGAGTTCATGGGAGAGAATTGGACCCCGGGTTCATACAATTTTATTCCGTCCTTTTTTAGCGTCAGTTTTCGATTTGTGTAGAGCAACTCCAGGATTTTTATAAAATATTTCTTTATTTTAATTTTCAGAAAAAAGTCACCTTCAGCGGCTCAGGATCCCATTAAAGATAAAAAATATCAGACATCCTCTCCGACTCAAATTTATGCAGTCAAAGAGGCAACTCTGTATCCGCTCGTCCGGTGTTTTTGCTGTGAGAGTAAATTAGACGCATAAATCTATACCTACTAGAAGATTTTTTTTTTTTCGTCCGTCAACCCTCCCGTGTCCACGCGCGCTGCTGCCCCTGACCTCGTGTCACCTCGGCGGCCAGGGTTCGATCGCCCTCCGCAGGTTTTTTTCTAAAAAAAAACATGCGCCTCTCCTGCGGTCCTGCCCTCGTCGTGCGGCCGTGCCCTCACCCACCGCCATCTTTCCCACCCCGTGCCCGTAGTGGCGGGCACCGGCCTCTCCATGGGCGTCGTCATCGCCCACAACCAGCCGCGCGTCGGGCGGCGACAGCGTGATGGTCTGTGTGGTAGACGCCGAGGCAGCCGCGTCGGCCGAACGGAGTAGACGCCGAGGCCCAGGACGAGCAGAGGCGGAGCTTCCGGCCCTCGCTCCCGACGGCGACGCTCACCCGCACGCGACGGTGGCGATCGGCCGCACGCGGCGGCGGAGCTGCGACGACGGAGGGGTCCTGTGGCGGAGGTGCTGCCTGGAGTCGCGCGCGGAGGAGCTGCGCCGGCGGAGACGCCTCGTTCGGACCCGGTGGCCTTGGCCCGCTATGGAGGCGGCCATGCGCCCGCGTCCCGGCGCTAGGTGCGCCTGCAGAGCCGCGCAGCTGCCAACTCCTCCAGAGGCCGCGCAATCTCCACCAAGGGTCGAGTTCGTGCAGCTGCTGCCTCCGCAAGAATCCGGCAAACGGGAGTAGAAGGCGATGATTAGCAGCTGCACCTGAGGAGATGTGTAGGACCAGACAGAGGTCAGAGGAGGCTGCTGCCCCAAGTGGAAGGAAAGGAGGGGAGATGGCAGCGGGCTCCTAGCGGCAAGAGATGAAGGGGCAGCGCGAGGGAGGCGAGCGGGCCGGTGTGGGCAGCAGACAGACATCACGGGAGGCATGTGTTTTTTTCTCTTTCTTGGCCGGTGTTTTGACAAGAGCGCTGGAAAGCTGCATTCCTTGAAAGCGGGTGGACTGCTGACTGCTATAGTGCCATCGAGGTGGCGGCCTGGATTATGGATGTGAGTCACGGTCTGTCAATTGCAATGAAGAAGCGGTTGAAATCCGGACCTACTGATATCGAGGCTCACGTGAGGTCCAAACTGTGATTATACACTATTTTGGCCCATCTAAAGACGAAAAGAGTCATATCAATTTTTGTGCTTAGCAACAAAAAAAAATCTAGATCGTATTTTAATTTGATACACTCCTAATTATACATAGTTATATTATTACCGACATTTGCTTATATTTAGATGTTGTTACAAAATAAGTTGTAGACCTCAAATTTTATATAAAGAAAAAAGTGAATAATTTGTAACATTTTTTTTGTTGCAACGCATGGGCATATTTGGCATCATGAGACCAAGGTGGCCCTGTGTGCACGCGAATGAGTGTGTCAAAGAGGAGTTGCACCGGCATGAGAGAATGGCGTGCGTATTCTGGTGGGGGGGGGGGGGGGGGGGGGGGGCACCAAGGCGAGTCCATCAACAATGAATTCCGAGAGAATCATCACTAGTGAATTTCATTCTTTTAACGTATACAATAGATTTTATGAAATGCATTTTGCCATGTTCAATTTACATTAGTTTGATTCAATAAATACAACTCCCGTTGCAACGCATGGGCCATTCTGCTAGTAAATTAATAAAATAAAGGTTCCAGATGAGAAGATGATAAGAGACAAATAAATTATTAAAAGAGTTTTGGTTGGTTAGAAATATAATTGAGGGTTTCCAATATGAAATCGTTTATAGTAAGTTAATGTGGGAAATTATTGGAGAAGAAATTAAATATAGTTGCTACTTATTTTATTAACTCGCTAAATTTATTGGTCTAGTAAGTTACTTACATGAAAGATATGGATTTGCTCTTATGTTCAACAGTTTTTTTTTCTGTTTTTTTTTAAAAACTCGTTCATCGACCAGTTCACTCTTGACAAAGATAGCTGATTACGTTTGTGCAATGTTTGCCTGATTGGCCAATTTGTGCCCAGTTAGGATCTGTTGGCATTTACATGGCATCAGTACCATTCATATTTATTATAATCAGGGGCGAAGCTAAGAAAAAAAATTAAAGAGGGCTTAACTAAACACAGACATAAACTGACTTACCTTAATTCGAACCTAATTTGATCACAAATCATGAGTATTATCTTCTTCAATCTCTAGATCTTGTTTTCACCACTGAAAGGTTCTTGTTTGGTTTTGATAATTGAGTGACAACTTAGGTGGACTAATATGTGTTTAACTGTTGATTACACAGGTGATTAGTCCACAGGTACATGTGTGTGAGCATTTATGCCATGAAGGTGAAAATGGCTTGGAGCTGATGCTTAGCTCACACATATGGTATGAAGGAGCTAAACGCATGAGACATGACATAGAGTCATGTGGCTAGGTGGAGAAGATCAAGATAAGGCTTCGCGTCGATAGACCGGTTGCAAGTGTGAAGGGCAAGTCGGGTGATGGCTTGGCGCCGATGGACCAACGCAACGGTGAAGAGCAAGCAAGTCAAGGATCAATGAACCAAAAGCCACGTGATGATATGAAGTGGATCATATCATTCATGAGGTGTTGGTGCATGTGTTGCACCGGCATCGACCAAGGTGTTGGAGAAGGAAATGAAGACGATGATCGGAATGGAAAGTGCAAGGCAAAGGTATAACCTAGGGCATTTCCATTTCACCGGTCTAAGGTTGAGTAGAGAAGTGCTTGACCGGATTTTAGGATAGATGGCCGTACTATCAAGAGGGGCAAACTTGTTTGCATATCGGTCATCTAGTGCCACTTGAGCGATCTAACTTGCATGCATTGATAGGATCGAGTGGCGTGGAAAGAAAGAGTGAAAAACCCTTTGAAAAATGTTTGTGAAAATGCTAACTCACATGCACAAGATAGTGGAACACTTTGGAGTTGGTACATTTGCAAAAGGGTGGAAGTTTCGAGCTCGTGGGAAACTTGTTTGGATCTTGGATGGATAAACTGCTTTTATCCTTTGAGTTTTGGATCAAGAAATCATGTGGGTTGTGTAGCCCTCTGAATAAGCTTTCCAAAATGTCCAAGATCATCGAAATCGGAGTTCGGAGCTAAGAGATATCGCCGTTTTACCGAACGGGGGCAGGCGTCGGACCCTGGGAAACTATAGTCCGACGCTAAGCGTCGGACCAGTCCTACGGTTCAGTCCGACGCCCTGAAAACAGCCGTTCGAAGGGGCTAAAGCATCGGACCTTTGAGGTATAGTCCGACGCCCACCCCGAGACAGTCCGACGCTCCAGTCCGACGCTATTTTGCTCTCGGGAAAACTCTCTGTAGACCGTCGGATCCTAAACAATGGTCCGACGCTCCGGTCCGACGCTCCCAGAGAGCCGTTAGAGTGCGGTAACGGTTGGATTCAAACGGCTACTGACACGTGGCGCAACTCCAAGGCGTTGGACCATGAACATTAGTCCGACGGTAGCGCGTGCGACGGTCCGACGCTCGGTCCGACGGCCGGTTTGAGTTGATAACGGCTTCTTTGGCTTGAGGGCTATTTATAGGAGTGTGTGGCCGGCTGTGTGTGGGGATATAGACCCCCAGTACCACAAGACAAAACATGGGCCACACCATCAAAGCTGGCCCGGCCCAGAAGATAAAGACGTGCGGCGCAAGGCATTGCACCGCACGGTTATTGTACCAACTTGGATAGTTTACTTGTAACCTTGTCCCTTCAGACTATATAAGAAGGGGCAGGGATAGATCCCCTCAATTCAAGGCAACTCAACTCATAATAATACAAGACAGCAACACACAGGACGTAGGGTATTACGCCTCGCGGCGGCCCGAACCTGTATAAATCTCGTGTCTCGCGCTTACTGCGCAACGCTTGTTCGTCTCAGGCGCACCCTCACCGTCTCATCTACTACCTTGGGCATACCCCTCGGTAGACTATCACCGGTATTCCGTCGACAGTTGGCGCGCCAGGTAGGGGGTGTGCTTCCTGATCCATGGCGAACAAGATGGCCTTTTCTTTTCGTCGTCGTCAACCACATCCGGCGGCGGCGGACCAGATGAAATTTTTTTCTTCAACAAGAGTCGTCCATAGCAATCTCGCTATTCCGCGGCAGCTCTCTCCGGCTGATTAGGAGGTCACTGTCGGCGACATGATGCAGATGACGGCGCAGGCCGCACCCACGTCCACATGCAGACAAGCCAGCAGAGGGCAGCGGCAAATATTTGCTTGCACGAGCATGGCCTCGTTCGATCTACAAGGCCCCGAACAATCAACCAGGGTGGACGTACGATCTAAAAGCTCTGATCATCCACAACCATCCATCGGACTCGGCGTTCCAACAAAAAATCAGGAAAAAGCGGCTACCAATCGAGCATGCACGGCACGTGGCACACTCCGATTTGACCCAATCGCAACAAGCAAGGAAGGAAGGCTCAATATACAGATTCATAGTACTATGGAAGCTAATTGCCGGATCCAAGCAACGTGTGCAAGGAAGGCTAGCGGCATCTTTGTCCATGCCGTGCGATTCATCTACACCACCATGCAAAAGCTAAATAAGGCAATCAAGAGGCAACGCAAGCAACGACTACACGCATCTACAACATCGTGCGTGATCATGGCAGACCCGAGCCCGAACCGCTACGCTTTGTGTCCGAGCCATCCATCCAGTTGTAGATGGGTGCGATCTACAGGGCCATGCATTAATGCATCACGTACATATCTGCGTTTCGATTGCTCATATACATCCGATGGCTACTCCAATCAAAAGCTAAGTGTTATATTTTCATCTTAATTAATATATTTTATTATATATATCGTCTTCAGATTTCTCCGCGAATCTATATGATATTTGTTGGTAGGAAATTAATTACGTCTCTCGGTGTCAACGCCCTGCGGCGGCCTCATCGTCATTCTCATCTACGGCAACACCAAGCCTGGAGCTACGTCGAGCCATCGCTAAGCGAGTCGTCTACGACATATCATCGCCAAGATTATCTCCATGATTCTTCGTCGCCGACGTAAGCCCCGCACCTGCTCGGGCAGTCTAACTTCATCGCCAATGCGTAAGTCCCGCATCTGCTCGGGCAGCACGACTTCGCCAATGCGTAACCCCCGCACCCGTCGGGCAGCATCTGGCTCGACGCCGCGTAAGCCCTACACATGATAGGCCGCCAACTACGCCTCTTCACCGACTGCCCCGATATATCGGGTAGCCTTCGCCCACGATAAGCGTAACCCCCGCCTGGCGCGGGCAGCTTCGCCACCACGTAAGCCCCGGGGACGCCTGGGCCGTTAAGTCTTCGCTAACACGTAAGCCCCGAGGACACTTGGGCAGGTTAGCAGCATCTCCAAAAGCCCCGGCAAAAGCACGGGCACCACGCAGGGCGTGGAGGACTCCTCGCCGACTTCTCAATAAGCCCCGACCTCGCTCGGGCACCTCGCTGCTCTCCACGACTCGTCGAGCTCCAGGAGATAACCAAGTTGTCGTCGTTCTCCAAGACACGCCAGCGCGTTCATGTTCTCCAGTCGAGCCTTACGCTCGGGGACTTCGTCAAGACATCGGACTCCATAGCATCCTCCAGTCAAGCTCTACACCCGAGCTCTCCATCGACACATCGCCGAGCGCTCCATTTACATATCGCCGAAATCTTACGACGCCACCAGCATTCGTTGGCTTGTCGACCACGTTACCGAGCACGATCTAAAAGAGACAGATTTTTCTTCGCGATCCGATCTGGCCTACCACGTCCAGTCAGGGTCGAGCGTCATTGCTATGCATCAAGATCGATCCATCGTGATACTGCAAGACCTGCTTCGACAAATCGACAATGGTAAAAAAGATCGCCACGCAACGTCAGGCGGTGCTGGCTACATCGAACAAAAAAGATTGAGGTATCTACAGGCCCTACAACTACGATCACGTGGAAAGCAACCTGGATTCATTCTACACACGATGAAGGCCATACGCCCGTCGGATGACATGCAAGCAACCAAGATTTCCATATAGGCACCCACGTACAAGGCAGATCAGCTGCACGTCGCCATCCTCGCGTTGCTCGGACATCATCTCCGACCACGCTGGGGACTCATCGCCTTCGCTCCTCACCATCCTCACGTTGCTCGGACATCGTCTCCGTTTAGGCTGGGGATTCGTCACCGTCGCTCCTCGCCGTCCTCGCGTTGCTCGGACATTATCCGTCGACACTGTGAGAGGTGTCTTGCACCTTGGGAATGTGTTTCCCTTGCTTGTGCTTGGCTTAGTGCTCTCCAACTCACTTGTGCTCATACAATTCACATCGAAGAAGTGAGTGATTGATCGCTAGTGCATTGCATTGTGAGATTACTTCGAGTGGCATTAGGTGATCGAGTTGCAAGCCGGTGGTGCTTGTTACTCTTGGAGGTTGCCACCTCCTAGACGGCTTGGTGGCTTGTGGCTCCGTGAAGCAAGCAAGAAGATTGTGCTTGGCTCCGGAGAAGCTTTGTGAGGGGTTCGAGCTCACCCCGCGGGAGATCGCGAAGAGCATCGCTAGTAGAGCGAGACGTGAAGAGCGGCAAGTGGTCCGGCCGAGTCAAGTGCTAGAGCTTGTGGTAAGCACTCCACGTGGGAGAGTGTGACTTGCGGGTCACCACTAGCAAGAGGACCGGCGGCAACCTTGGAGCTTGTCTCAACGGAGGACGTAGCTTGTGGCGACAAGTGAACCTCCGGGAAATAAATCACCGCGTCAACATCTTCCCATCCTTCGCGGTGGTTTGCTCCCTTCTACACAAGTTATTTATTTTGTGCATTACTTTACTTGTGTAGTTGTAGTTGCTCTTGTGACACCGGTTAGCTTGTGTAGCTTGCCACTCACATTCTTAGCTTGTGTAGCTTAGAACTAGTGTCTTGCTTAGCTTGTGTAGCTAACTAAGTTGCGCTCCTTGATTAGGATTGTGTATCCATGTCATTGAGCTAGTAGTGAGCTTAGGTGCTTAGTGCGCTTTTGCTTGCTAGTTGGTAGGAGTTTCCCCCATGCTTAAAGTACTAGTGCTTAGATTTGTGTGATCTTGTGTTAGAACGATTTAGGGAAGTTCAAGTTAGGCTTGCACGTTTGTTTTTGCTAGGATCTTTTACAAGGTGCATAGAGTTATAGTTAGAGAGGTGAATTGTTGCTAGAACCGAATAGGTTTTATTCTGCTGCGATTAGTTGTTAAAAAGGACTATTCACTCCCCCTCTAGGCCGCCATCTCGACCCTTCACGTGGTATCAGAGCTTGGTCTCTTAATTGCGGTCTTTACCGACCCGAGAAAATGGCGACTTATGTGATAGATGTTGAGTGTCCATACACATTTGATGGCACACACTTTGCACGTTGGAGAAATTGGATGGAATGTAATATTAAGTTTATTTCTCCTCAAATGTGGTGGATCGTAGATGTAGGCTTTTCTCATACGATTGATAAGGACAATCCTACCGAAACGCAAGGGAAATGCTTACAACTCGGTTACCTTGCAATTGACATGTTTCATAGATCTTTGGATTATAGCATCTTTGGACAAATCATGAAGTTTGAGACCGCCCATGAGATTTGGGCATTTCTCAATGAAAAGTATGGCAACGACTCCAAAGATGAAGATGAAGCCAAAGAGCAAAAGCTTGGTAATGGAGTTGAGGAAGTTGAGCACATCCACAACTCGGTGATTGTGGAGGAGTGCTCCTCCTCAAGGTCAAGTGAGAAAGATGATGACTCTACCTCAAGCTCACTTGACGATGGCTATGAGAGTGATGCATCCACAAGCTCTTCATCCTCATCGCATTGATACACATCACTCAGTAATGGAAAGGTATCTATTGGCAATGTGGTTATTAATTGTGATGATCCAAATTTTGAGCTTGTGTGCAAACTCTTTAATGCTTTAGAAAATGAGATGAACAAAACAAAGAATTTGACAAATGAAAACTCATTTCTAAAGAACACATGTGAACAACAAAAGCATCTACTTTATGTCATGAGTTGTTCACATGAGGAGCTAAAATTGACTCATGAGGAGCTTAGTGTTGCTCATGAGAATTTGGTAAAAGACCATGATTTTCTCACTAAAGACCTTTCTAATGAAAAATGTAAAACTAGTGAGATCTCGTCACTTGGGTCAAATAATCAATCACATATTGTTACTAACCCTTGTGATGTAGGCAAGAAGAGTGTATCCACCTCTTGTGATGATTTACTTTCTATGCCTTATTCTTTACATTTAGATGCTTGTTCTTCTTCCTTGTCTTGTGAGACTAACCTTTTGAAGGAGAACAATGAGGTTAAACAAGAAGTGAAGAACTTGAACAACAAGATAGTAAGGTGGAACAACTCAAGTGCCGCCCTTAACCATATGTTGAAGAACACAAAAATGGCGGGCGACATGAGTGGTCTTGGCTTCAATTCAAGCAAAGTCAACACACAAAGAAGCCAAGATACAAGTGGCATTCACTTCAACAAGAACAAAATCAAAGACAAAAGATGGGGCAAGAGAACTTATGAGAGAGAGATGAACAAGCTAGAGCAAGAAAGGCTTGCTCATTTCATGTGCTTCACATGCCATGAGATGGGTCACTTAGCTTCAACATGCCCCAACAAGCTCAAGTTGAAGAAGGAAGAAAAGAGGCTCACACGGTCACAAAGCCTATACAAGAGGTTTGTGAAGCCTCAAGTCAACACACCCCAAGCTCAAGTCAACAAGAAGACAAGAAGGGGTAGTGGAAGAGGAAGGCATCTAACTCATATTTATGATGCCATGTTGATGATGTGCAAGATTCAAGAGAAGAACAAGATGGCTCACATCAAGTGCTTCAAATGTGAAGATATGGGTCACTTTGCCTCAAAGTGTCTCAATAAGCTTGAGAAGAAGGCTCAAAAAACCCAAGAGAGGCAAGGCAATGAGAAGCACAATATGAGCAAGAAAGAGAAGGCTCAAGTAAAGTAAAAGTGCTACTCATACCGGGAAAGGGGACACATGGCTCATTCATGTCCCCTAGGTAACACTCCTAAGCCTATTTCAATTCATGCAAATAATTTACTTAGGAAGGATGACAATGGTACCTCATCGGTTGCTATTGCTAAACATCCCGCTATCCATACTAAGGCTATGCCAAATTATGTTGCTTCTAACTTGAGAGGACCCAAACTAGTTTGGGTACCATCAAAAAGTGGATGATTGTGTTTAGGTACCATGGCATTGGAGGCTTGATTCAATTGGAATTCATATTGATCATCATATAATGAGTCAAGTTATGAAGCCTAGTGCATATCCAAACCAATGCCAAGTCAAAAGAAGTGAAGTCCAAGTGTTTAATTCATACAAGTGCAAAAGATCAAATTGTGAGTGATCAATCGATTAAATATTTGATGACTTGCAAACCATTGAGTTGAAACTTGCAAATGTATGATCATGAACTATCAAGGTATATCATTTGTTGATCAATCTTATTTGGATGCATGTGTGTTGATTGAATTGGATAAATATGCATATGTTGCTTGCAATGAGAAGTTTTGAATGGAATAATTGCTTAGTGATCAAATTTGAGTAGATTTGGTTGGATATGATCATAAGATGACTTTTAATAAGTGGATTGAATGGATATATGTCTTGTGAGAGTATTCAAGCTTGTTTACCTCAAGTTTGATTCAATTTGAAGAAGTTTAGCTCAATTACTCAAATCTGTCCAAAATCTGAAATCTGAGCTAGCTGAGAAGAAAGCCATGTTTGAGTGATCAAATCTAATTGGATTGGCTTGAAATTTGGTATGCATGCTGTGGACTTATGATATAAGTTTCTGTGAAAATGTCATGAGTATTGGATAAGGATTGCTTTGGTTTTAGAGTGGTCCTTTTCAACACAAGTACAGCAGTTTTCAGCATGTAGCAATGTGGAGAAAATTGGTGGCTGCTAGTTCATACTTGGTCAAATGAAGCTTGAATTTTTGTGTATGTTAGTAGACTCATAGAAGGTCATCTCCACAAAATTTCGTGGCAATTGGACATGTACATTGGGAGATATAGCATATTATTTAAAAGGTACAGAATCTGTCCACAAGAGAGAATTATTGGAAATATTTGGTATCTCTTGCATTGAAAGGCTCTCAAGTTGGAATTATGATTACAAGTGGTTGAGAGTCTCATTTGTTTGGTTTTGGATCATGAAGATTGGTGCTCAAGTGAAGATCAAGACCAAGAAATGAAGAAGAAAGAAAAAGACTTAAAGAAGCAATTCAAGTTGATCATCATGTTAAATCCTTAGATCAATCAAGCAAAGGCAATTCAAGTGAGTATTAAAGATGTTTCTTTGGAGAGAGGTCACTTCTCCCGATCGTCGGGGCATGCCGCCTTATGTAGGTAAACCAAGTGGGTGATGTTTGGATAGCTAATATGGAAGTGGTGATCCGGCGAATCATTGGAGATGCTTAGTTGAAGCAATCAAAAGGGTTGATCTAGAGAGCAAGCAACAAACCAAATGAGAAAATTCATATACATACACATGGTATTAATGCTTATTCAAGTGGTATTCTCTCATCTAAGCTTGATCAAGAAAGGAAGCAAGTCAACCACAACATTGAAGCTAGCACTTGATCATATGGGTGAAGAATAGAATTCATGATGATAATTGGTCTTCACCAAGCTCTTCAAATGGACTTCAGTGTTGCTATTGTTGGAGATTGAATGAAATGATTATCCTCTACTCCGAGATAGCAAAGGTATCATTATATGTGTCGGGTACCAAAGTTAGGGATACCCAACTTCGATGCAAAAACGCTCATTCCCAACATGGCCTGGCTCAAGTAAGGCCAGTGGAAGCCCACGAAGGCCGCGTCTACAGAGGCCCACGACATCATTCCACTAACGACAGCCTCCTCGGGAGAGCTCGGGAGAGCGGCCTCCTCAGCGCCCAAACCTCCGATTCGCCCGAACCTCCTCGGGAGAGCTCGGGAAAGCGGCGTCCTCGGCGCCCAAACCTCCGATTCGCCCGAGCCTTCTCGGGAGAGCTCGGGAGAGCGGCCTCCTCGGCGCCCAAACCTCCGATTCGCCCGAACCTCCTCGGGAGAGCTCGGGAGAGCGGCGTCCTCGGCGCCCAAATCTCCGATTCGCCCGAGCCTCCTCGGGAGAGCTCGGGAGAGCGGCCTCCTCGGCGCCCGAACCTCCTCGGGAGAGCTCGGGAGAGCGGCGTCCTCGGCGCCCAAATCTCCGATTCGCCAGAGCCTCCTCGGGAGAGCTCGGGAGAGCGGCCTCCTCGGCGCCCAAACCTCCGATTCGCCCGAACCTCCTCGGGAGAGCTCGGGAGAGCGGCCTCCTCGGCGCCCAAGTCTCCGATTCGCCCGAGCCTCCTCGGGAGAGCACGGGAGAGCGGCCCCAGCTCGGGAGAGCTCGGGAGAGCGGCATCCTCGGCGCCCAAGTCTCCGATTCGCCCGTGCCTCCTCGGGAGAGCTCGGGAGAGCGGCCTCCTCGGCGCCCAAGTCTCCGACTCGCCCGACAGCCTCCTCGGGAGAGCTCGGGAGAGCGGCATCCTCGGCGCCCAAGTCTCCGATTCGTCCGACAGCCTCCTCGGGAGAGCTCGGGAGAGCGGCACCCTCGGCGCCCCAAGTCACCGATTCGCCCGAGCTTCCCTATCCCCCTCGAGCGCAATCTCGCAAAGGCATCCAAGGTGCAGGTGATGTCAGCGGAGCAATCTTGGACCACAAGAGATCTCTCTGACCACTTTACAAGCACTCTCCCGTCAGGAGAGACTCTCGACGCGACTGTGCTTCGCACGCCCCTGACGGCCATACTCTCTCTGACCACTTTACAAGCATTGTCCCGTCAGGACAAACTCTCGACGCGACTGTGCTTCGCACGCCCCTGACGGCCATACCACCTGTCCTCCACGGTATGGTCTACGGTGCGCCGCCCCGTTTTCCGCCGGGACCTATCAACTCCGACTGTGACAGTCCAAGCGCCTGACGACGGGCTACGCAAGAACGGGAAAGGCGCCTACTGCGCTATCCACTCGAAAGGACGAGCACGCCTTCCATCCGGGCCCGCCTGACCCTCGGGAAGAGCTGTTCAAAGACCGGAAATATGACCAGGGGAGATATCCCCCGCTCAATCCCATCACGCCTTCATAGTCCCGAGCCTCGGGAGACAACGCCCTAACGTGACTCACCCTCTTGTCACATCGTACGGAAAGATAGCCGATAGGTGTGACCCTACGGCACGTCGTAATCCGACGACTGCTGCCGGCTTGGAACTCACCAAGGACGTGCGAACCACGACAGCAATGCCCCGGAGACGCGGAGAAAAGGCAGTAGCTGCATAGTCAAACGGGGAACAGCAACTCCTCACTGTAAAATACGTAGCTGCCCCTGCCTCTCCCTTGCGACTATAAAAGGGAGAGCAGAGGCCAGCTTTAGGAGGACGACGGAGAAGTTCTAAGTTCTCACCCACACAAACGTACCCATAGCAAACGACTTGTAAACACTTAGACACACACAAGAGACCTGGGAGCGCTTCCCTCTCTCGCCTAGCTTGTAACCCCCTACTACAAGCACCTCGGTGCAAGGCAACACGACTCTCCTCTCCACTGGACGTAGGGCTTGCTTGGCCTGAACCAGTATAGTCCCTGTGTTCCCCCTTGCACACCATCCGTAGCCTCAACCGCAAAACACATATTTACTAGCCGGTGTTAGCCCCGCCAAAACTAGCACCGACAGTTGGCGCGCCAGGTAGGGGCCTTTTGCGTGTTGATCCCGGTTGCGGATGGCAGCCAACGTCCCTGCGCTTCCTGCTGGCGCGGTGCTCCGGTTCGGGCCACTGTCCTCGGCCTCGAGATGAACCTCCGCCCAACCTGAGCCCCGGGCCATCATCATCCTGACCCCGGCCCAGCAGGTGGCTGGGAAAGGGACCCCGGCGACACCTCCACCCGTTTCAGGGAAACAGAGGGAACGCCACGCGCCGCTCCCGCCGAACTAGGCGGGGGAAGCGCATCCGCGTCAACCCGACCAATCCGGTGCCCCCCGCGCGAGACACCGCCTCTACAATCATCACTAGCGCAACGCTGGTAGCTCGAACAGCTAAGTCACAGTTACCCTTAAGCTTCCAAGCTTTGTTCATATTTGTGGTCTCGGAATCGATAAATAAGCGTTCTTTAATTATCACGAATTTTGAGATTTAAACTGAAACCTCCCTTACGTCCGAACCTCTCCAGCACTCTCGAAAAAATCCGTGAAACCCGAACAGGCAAGAGAACACCCTTAGGGCATGGCCGGCCGAGCCGCAAGACCGCCTACGCCTCCGGGCTACGGCACCTCCACTCACCACCCACCGTCCGACGGGTGACTTACGCTTCGAGGCAATTTCATGGAGTTTTTCAAGTACGGGACGAGGGGTGGACGCTTGGGGACCGACTATCTAATTTTCTCTGCGCCTTTTCGATCGCTTTTTCGAAAATTCCGCGCCGAACTCCTTTCTGCACTCTAGCAAAACTTGCGAGATCCAAAGAAGTAAAAGGACACTCTTAGGGCAGGGCTGGCCGAGCCGTGAGATCGCCTACGCCTCCGGGCTACGGCACCTCCACTCACCACCCTCCGCCCGAGGGTCAACTTGCGCTCCAGAAAGATTTCGCGAATTTTGCCTGAGTGCGAGAAGAGAGACGGGCGTTTGGGAAATTTAGTAAAAAACGATCTCACTCGAGCCTTCTCTGAGATACCAAGCTGTGTGCGCGACAAAGTGGGAACCCCTCGGGTCGGACTGGCACAGCTCTGGCTCTGTCTACACCACCGAGGCTACGGCATCCCTAAAAATGCTAAGTCCTCAACTTTCATCACGAAGGTTACTTTTTACAAGGGCACTATGGTCCGCTTCTTCTTCACGGCAGGTTCAGAGGAGGGAGCTCAACCTCGGCTTGGAAGAGACCCGCCATCACCGCGCATGCAAACCGCCTCGACTGAGCCGAACCGTTGCGTCCGTCAGGCTTCGCGCCTCAAAAGGTGAGCCGAATCATTACAACCGCGCGCCTCGATTCCACCTACGTTTTCTCAACGAAGAAACCCCGGGCTCGGGCGCCCGTTACGTTCCCAGGGGATCGAAGACTGGCCCTCCGAGGCTCGAACAGTCGCCCCAGGGAAATCGAGTTAGGGACAACTAGTGGATGGGTCACGAAAACGGCCAGTATCCCGACGCCCGGAACGTCACAAGGGACATCCCATGCTGTGTCCAAGTCCCAGTAGCGAGTCGGTTACGTGGAATCCTTCCGTGGGAGGCATCATGCCCTCGGGACCCGTCGAAGGGACCCGACATCCACTAACTGACCCTCGGGAAATAATTGGAGTGTGCTCAGGCCACTAGCCGACCCTTAACGAATAGGGCACGGACCTTCACTTGGACCAACCCGTTTCTAGCTCACCGGAAATGCCGACTCGTGCCCCAGCGGGGAAGTCGAGCAGGACCAAACCTTCCTCTTCCCGAAAAAAGAGCGTGAAGGTCGAATTAAAAAAGACAGGCAAGAACCCGATCGATCTCCGATACGAAAATGGAGGCTCGGAAACTTGCCCTGCACCTTGGAAAGACCACCGAACGATCTCCCAACACGGTGGGAGGCTTGGGGGCTCCGCTTCCAAGGAAACAACCCACCTAAATAAATCGAAAAACAACCGAGGACTAACGAACACGATTCTAAGCCTTTGAAGGGATATATCATCCCTCCAAAGCCTCGGGGGCTACACCCGGCGGGTGCGCTCGCGCGCACCCCCCAGAAAAAACAACCCACACTTTATCTTTTTTGACAGGAAGAACCAGCGTGAACCTGTGGAGGAGTGCCTTCACTCCGCCACAGGCTCGGGGGCTACTGTCGGGTACCAAAGTTAGGGGTACCCAACTTCGATGCAAAAACACTCATTTCCAACATGGCCTGGCCCAAGTAAGGCCAGTGGAAGCCCACGAAGGCCACGTCTACAGAGGCCCACGACATCATTCCACCAACGACAGCCTCCTCGGGAGAGCTCGGGAGAGCACGGGAGAGCGGCGTCCTCGGCGCCCAAGTCTCCGATTTGCCCGAGCCTCCTCGGGAGAGCTCGGGAGAGCGGCCTCCTCGGCGCCCAAACCTCCGATTCGCCCGAACCTCCTCGGGAGAGCTCGGGAGAGCGGCGTCCTCGGCGCCCAAATCTCCGATTCGCCCGAGCCTCCTCGAGAGAGCTCGGGAGAGCGGCCTCCTCGGCGCCCAAACCTCCGATTCGCCCGAACCTCCTCGGGAGAGCTCGGGAGAGCGGCGTCCTCGGCGCCCAAATCTCCGATTCGCGCGAGCCTCCTCGGGAGAGCTCGGGAGAGCGGCCTCCTCGGCGCCCAAACCTCCGATTCGCCCGAACCTCCTCGGGAGAGCTCGGGAGAGCGGCCTCCTCGGCGCCCAAGTCTCCGATTCGCCCGAGCCTCCTCGGGAGAGCGGCCCCAGCTCGGGAGAGCTCGGGAGAGCGGCATCCTCGGCGCCCAAGTCTCCGATTCGCCTTAGCCTCCTCGGGAGAGCGGCCTCCTCGGCGCCCAAGTCTCCGACTCGCCCGACAGCCTCCTCGGGAGAGCACGAGCCTCCTTGGGAGAGCTCGGGAGAGCGGCATCCTCGGCGTCCAAGTCTCCGATTCGTCCGACAGCCTCCTTGGGAGAGCTCGGGAGAGCAGCACCCTCGGCGCCCCAAGTCTCCGATTCGCCCGAGCTTCCCTATCCCCCTCGAGCGCAATCTCGCAAAGGCATCCAAGGCGCAGGTGATGTCAGCGGAGCAATCTTGGACCACAAGAGATCTCTCTGACCACTTTACAAGCACTCTCCCGTCAGGAGAGACTCTCGACGCGACTGTGCTTCGCACGCCCCTGACGGCCATACTCTCTCTGACCACTTTACAAGCACTGTCCCGTCAGGACAAACTCTCGACGCGACTGTGCTTCGCACGCCCCTGACGGCCATACCACCTGTCCTCCACGGTATGGTCTATGGTGCGCCGCCCCATTTTTCGCCGGGACCTATCAACTCCGACTGTGACAGTCCAAGCGCCTGACGACGGGCTACGCAAGAACGGGAAAGGCGCCTACTGCGCTGTCCACTCGAAAGGACGAGCACGCCTTCCATCCGGGCCCGCCTGACCCTCAGGAAGAGCTGTTCAAAGACCGGAAATATGACCAGGGGAGATATCCCCCGCTCAATCCCATCACGCCTTCATAGTCCCGAGCCTCGGGAGACAACGCCCTAACGTGACTCACCCTCTTGTCACATCGTACGGAAAGATAGCCGATAGGTGTGACCCTACGGCACGTCGTAATCCGACGACTGCTGCCGGCTTGGAACTCACCAAGGACGTGCGAACCACGACAGCCATGCCCTGGAGACGCGGAGAAAAGGCAGTAGCTGCATAGTCAAACGGGGAACAGCAACTCCTCACTGTAAAATACGTAGCTGCCCCTGCCTCTCCCTTGCGACTATAAAAGGGAGAGCAGAGGCCAGCTTTAGGAGGACGACGGAGAAGTTCTAAGTTCTCACCCACACAAACGTACCCATAGCAAACGACTTGTAAACACTTAGACACACACAAGAGACCTGGGAGCACTTCCCTCTCTCGCCTAGCTTGTAACCCCCTACTACAAGCACCCCGGTGCAAGGCAACACGACTCTCCTCTCCACTAGACGTAGGGCTTGCTTGGCCTGAACCAGTATAGTCCCTGTGTTCCCCCTTGCACACCATCCATAGCCTCAACCGCAAAATACATATTTACTAGCCGGTGTTAGCCCCGCCAAAACTAGCACCGACAATATGGCATATGCATTCATATTTTGTTAAGGACTTGATTAGAGCATATAGTCATACATTTTTGTGCATTCATGAAATATCAAATGATTTTGAGTTCATATTATGCCACTATTGCTTCTATGTTTTGTTGGATCTAGTGGCTAAATATGACTTGTTCATGAGCATGTGAACCTAGTGTTCGATCTAGTTAAATGAGCAAAAAGAGTCTAATTCAACATAGGCAAGATAACCCCTAGTGACGTGAAGAAGCTTGTCTTTGGTTCAAACCGAGTTAGATTATTTGTGCAAGTTTGCTAGTTTGAACTAATCAAGAAAGAAGCTCTTGAAAATAATCTAAGTTCAAGAAGTACAAGACAACAATAAAAATGGATATCAAGTTATTTCTTCACGTGATATTCATCTACATGTGGTATTTTCAAGTGGTATCCGACAATATGTGCAATTGATCCTCAACTTTTAGTGATCATCAATATGAAGACTTTCCAAACCAAAAGAGCTCAAGTTTAAGTGGATGACCGATCATATGACATAGGAGAGATACTTATTCATTTGGTATCAAGAGATGCAAGGTCCTACATGTGGTATCTCATTCTATGGATGGTTTTCAAGTGGTGTCATTCCAACTCAAAAATGGTGGTGTCCATCAAATGTGCAAGCATCTACCCTCAACATCCCTCACACACATCTTTGTCACAATAGAGCATTGACTTTTATGGAAATTGATGACAAACGGGGAGAGATTGGACAAAGATATGAAATCAAAAGTGTGGAAGAGAGATTGGATTACATGATCAAGGGGGAGATAATCAAGATGGATGGAAGTACGCAATGAACCATCATGAAGGCCGATGATGGGAGAGCAATAGGCCAACAAGAAGGATGATCCACAAGATTGAAGATTGCAAGGGGATCAAAATTCTTGGACCAGAGAAGCACACAAGTAGGGGGAGCAAACTCATGGACATGATTGATTGCATTTGAAATGTGCATATTCATATGGTTGCTTGCATTTGCATTTAGTTTATTTACATATGGTATCTTACTTGTGTGGTGTATGCTAGTATAGGTTTGAATGATGATTTAATAACTAGCATGCATAGGTTGTTAGCTAGACTTGTGTTTTTTCAAGTATTTACTAGAACCTTGCCCTTAATGTTGATCTCACGGGGTATCTAGTATTTTTGCTTGTCTACCTAATCTTGATGCTAAGGGTGGACTTAATGGGGCAACTTCAATTGGCTTCAAGCAATTGGTATCGAGCAATTGGTATCACGCTACAAAGGCTTATTCTATGCACCTTAGCATCACTTAGTAGTGTTGGCACTCATACAAATTCCATATTTATGCATGTGTGAAAATTTAAAACCAAACCATTTGAGCACACATGTAGGGGGAGTTAACACTACCAAGTCCGGTTTTATGGAGCTTATCCAAGTCTAAATATTTGAGCTTAAAGATGGATAAGTAAACATAAAATCCAAACCCAAGTTAGTGATTTGCACTTGTATGAAGAGGTAACTTGGTTAAAATGCTTAATTTTCATATCTTTGTAGAGTTATCATCAATTACTAAAAATGGGGAGATTGAAAGGTCCTTGTTTGGTTTTGGTAGTTGAGTGACAACTTAAGTGGACTAATATGTGTTTAAGTGTTGATTACACAGGTGATTAGTCCACAGGTACATGTGTGTGAGCATTAATGCCATGAAGGTAAAAATGGCTTGGAGATGATGCTTAGCTCACACATATGGTATGAAGGAGCTAAACGCATGAGACATGACATGGAGTCATGTGGCTAGGTGCAGAAGATCAAGACAAGGCTTCGCGTCGATGGACCGGTTGCAAGTGTGAAGGGCAAGTCGGGTGATGGCTTGGCGCCGATGGACCAACGCAACGGTGAAGAGCAAGTAAGTCAAGGATCGATGAACCAAAAGCCACGTGATGATATGAAGTGGATCATATCATTCATGAGGTGTTGGTGCATGTGTTGCACCGGCATCGACCAAGGTGTTGGAGAAGGAAATGAAGACGATGATCGGAATGGAAAGCGCAAGGCAAAGGTATAACCTAGGGCATTTCCATTTCATGGGTCTAAGGTTTAGTAGAGAAGTGCTTGACCGGGTTTTAGGATAGATGGCTGTACTATCAAGAGGGGCAAACTTGTTTGCATATCGGTCATCTAGTGCCACTTGAGCGATCTAACTTGCATGCATTGATAGGATCGAGTGGCGTGGAAAGAAAGAGTGGAAAACCCTTTGAAAAATGTTTGTGAAAATGCTAACTCACATGCACAAGGTAGTGGAACACTTTGGAGTTGGTACATTTGCAAAAGGGTGGAAGTTTCGAGCTCGTGGGAAACTTGTTTGGATCTTGGATGGATAAACTGCTTTTATCCTTTGAGTTTTGGATCAAGCAATCATGTGGGTTGTGTAGCCCTCTGAATAAGATTTCCAAAATGTCCAAGATCATCGAAATCGGAGTTCGGAGCTAAGAGATATCGCCGTTTTACCGAACGGGGGCAGGCGTCGGACCCTGGGAAACTATAGTCCGACGGTTCAGTCCGACGCCCTGAAAACAGCCGTTCGAAGGGGCTAAAGCGTCAGACCTTTGAGGCATAGTCCGACGCCCACCCCGAGATAGTCCGACGCTATTTTGCTCTCGGGAAAACTCTCTGTAGACCGTCGGACCCTAAACAATGGTCCGACGCTTCGGTCCGACGCTCCCAGAGAGCCGTTAGAGCGCGGTAACGGTTGGATTCAAACGGCTACTGACACGTGGCGCAAATCCAAGGCGTTGGACCATGAACATTAGTCCGACGGTAGCGCGTGCGACGGTCCGACGCTCGGTCCGACGGCCGGTTTGAGTTGATAACGGCTCCTTTGGCTTGAGGGCTATTTATAGGAGTGTGTGGCCGGCTGTGAGAGGTGTCTTGCACCTTGGAAATGTGTTTCTCTTGCTTGTGCTTGGCTTAGTGCTCTCCAACTCACTTGTGCTCATACAATTCACATCGGAGAAGTGAGTGATTGATCGCTAGTGCATTGCATTGTGAGATTACTTCGAGTGGCATTAGGTGATCGAGTTGTAAGCCGGTGGTGCTTGTTACTCTTGGAGGTTGCCACCTCCTAGACGGCTTGGTGGCTTGTGGCTCCGTGAAGCAAGCAAGAAGATTGTGTTTGGCTCCGGAGAAGCTTTGTGAGGGGTTCGAGCTCACCCCGCGGGAGATCGCGAAGAGCATCGCTAATAGAGCGAGACGTGAAGAGCGACAAGTGGTCCGGCCGAGTCAAGTGCTAGAGCTTGTGGTAAGCACTCCACGTGGGAGAGTGTGACTTACGGGTCACCACTAGCAAGAGGACCAGCGGCAACCTTGGAGCTTGTCTCAACGGAGGACGTAGCTTGTGGCGACAAGTGAACCTCCGGGAAATAAATCACCGCGTCAACATCTTCCCATCCTTCGCGGTGGTTTGCTCCCTTCTACACAAGTTATTTATTTTGTGCATTACTTTACTTGTGTAGTTGTAGTTGCTCTTGTGAGACCGGTTAGCTTGTGTAGCTTGCCACTCACATTCTTAGCTTGTGTAGCTTAGAACTAGTGTCTTGCTTAGCTTGTGTAGCTAACTAAGTTGCGCTCCTTGATTAGGATTGTGTATCCATGTCATTGAGCTAGTCGTGAGCTTAGGTGTTTAGTGCGCTTTTACTTGCTAGTTGGTAGGAGTTTCTCCCGTGCTTAAAGTACTAGTGCTTAGATTTGTGTGATCTTGTGCTAGAACGGTTTAGGGAAGCTCAAGCTAGGCTTGCACGTTTGTTTTTGTTAGGATCTTTTACAAGGTGCATAGAGTTATAGTTAGAGGGGTGAATTGTTGGTAGAACCGAATAGGTTTTATTCCGCTGCGATTAGTTGTTAAAAAGGACTATTCACTCCCCCTTTAGTCCGCCATCTCAACCCTACAAGCACTCCAACTCTTTAAAAATACCTCTAGATCATGTTTTTAACCCCTCCTACCTTTCAAAAATACTACAAATTTTATAGAAACTTCATAGGAAATGCATAGGTTCACCGACAGTAGGGAGGCTAGAGCCCCCCTAGCCCCCTTGCTGGCTCCGTCGCGTATAAATTAACATGGAATTATTCAGATATATGTGACATGGAATTTAACTTGACTAAGAATTACTAAAGGTGCCAAGGACATCTATACTAAAATAACAAAATACAATAGAGGAATAATTGGGATTTGACCACATGTAATATACTGCACATATTTGATTTAGGTAGTTGGATTTGTTTTTAGTAAAATTGGCCATCACTTACGAGTGAAAACAGACGAAAACAGGGGGAGTCATCGGGTTCGAACGGCCGGACCTGATGCTTCCGCCGAATAGCCGCACAAGAGAGGGCGGGAAGCGCGCATGAGAGGACCTACGGGTACTATTTGGTTCTCCAACACGGTCGTAGCCATGACACACCCTAGCTCCACTGCGCCCGCGCTCGAGCTCGCCGCCGCCGCCGTTGTCTCCATCTTCGGCGCCCCCATCCAAGCTCGCCGTTGTCGTTCCATCTTCGACGGCCTTCTCCGGCTGGTATAAGAGGAAGGGGGTTGGGGAGGAAGGGAAGATACGGTGAGGAAGGTCGCCAAGTGGCTTGAGGGCCGCCGAGAAGGTCTAGGATGAGGAGGCATGTCGGAACCTTAGGTAACCTTCATGCCAGAGATGGGGATGATGACGGGACGGACGTAGCCGGAGCTAGGGGAGGGAAAGAGGAAAACTCCCTCAAGTTAAAAGATCCCCCTCCGCAGGGCTGTCTTCGGGGGGGGGGGGGGGGGGGGTGGGGGATTCTCCTCAGCGTGGGGGATTCTCCTCAGCTGGGTGCGAAAGGAGTTGGCTCAGCTCCAATGCCAGAACTATACTACATGTGTACTGTACGCAATTTCAAGTTGATTTCCAAAATGCCAGTGGAAAAGGCATGCTTTCCGTGTACCTCATAAAGATCAGTCAAAGTGCACTTTCCCCCCAAATCTTTTAGTAGCTTTGTTAGTTCAGGGTTAGCTTTCCATTTTTCCTCCGGGAGAAGGCCCACTCCTGCTCAAAAAGAGGGGAAAGGAGACAATCAAACAATGCTAGTGGCAATCGCACAGTTAGTTTACTTGTACTAGCGGCTAATGTATCGTTTGATCTCCTAAGAAAAATTAGAACGTAATAGAAAAATTAAAGGTCAAAACAATTAGATTATTGAATGATCATCTAACTACAGAGTTTTAAATTTTTGCTAACTGTGCTAAGCATTACTATTAAGAGATTTTATTTTGGTGATTTCCCGGTCTATGAAAGTGAGCGAGGCAATCATAGAAGCCACATAGACGATTGGCCAGCATCGACTGACGTGGTGTTAAGTATTAGTACTATGCATCGACTGACGTGGTGTTAAGGGCATGTAGAATAATGGACTTATAGCCAAACAAGTGCTGATGTGGAGGAGAGAAGAAAAAAGAAAGAGGGGAGCTTGGCTCCTATACAAGCACAAAGCTGGGCACGGATACATAGGTAATAGTAGGTCCCAATAAATATGTATGTGAGGATGATTCAAAAATAGAATGAAAATATATAACAATAAAGAAATTTTGTAGACAAGTAAAAACCTAATTGTTGTATAGCTTGGCTATTATAACTCGATTTATAGCTAGGCACTTAGCTCTATCATTAACCTTGCTCTAAGTATTAGTGCTATGTATCGACAGTACTCTGATGTTAAAGAGGATGTTAAAGACCAGCACAATCGTTTTCTTGAGGGCTACATGTATCTTCCCTTTCTTGGGCTCTTCCCCTCGATTACAGCGGAAAGCAACCCGGCTCCTGCATGAACGAAAACGGCCGATTTAATGGCTCATAGTACCGGGTCCTTATCCCTAGTTTAACAAGATCCACCAGATCATCAAAGCAGAGTACAGCAGACAGCCAAGCCGTGTCGGTGCCGTAGTGGTGATAGGAGTACTACTGTGGTAGCGGTGGCAACGCCCCACGGCAGCATGCATGGAGATATCCATATCCCCCAGCCATGTCCCATCTGGATCGACGAGACGAGCAGCCGTAGCGTCGGACGCGAGCGAGCGCGTAGTTTCTCCGGTGCTTTTTGCGTCGTTGCCGAGGAAAGGCAACGACGAATGAAGCAACCGGGACGACCGAGTGACCGTAAGGAAAAAGGGGTCGGTTTCAGTCTGCTGCGGGCTGCGGCCTGCAGCTGAAGTCCGCCCGCTGCACTAATTTTTTGGCTCACAGAATCAGAATCGCCGGCTCAACAACGGGAAGAGGAGCCCAGTGCACGTCATGGCCAGCTGATGACTGATGAGTGATGGGATGATGAGCTTTTTGCCTTTTGGGCCGTCCATCTCTGAGGGCGGAGTAGGAGTAGGAGAAGTTACTGCACCTGCCCCCTCAGCCTGACCCAACATTCACTCATTAATGGACTGTAGCATATCCTACTGCTAGTACGAAACAGTAATTTTTTTCTTTGTTATAAAATCGATTAGATTAACGACGATTCATAGTAGCCGCCGATACGAATACGATACTCCGAGAGCCGGAGGCACTCCCACGTCACCGGCTTGTGGGCGAGCTGTCAGCACAGCAGCAGAAAAGGTCCCCCGGGCGCGCCGCAGTCGCGCAACTCCCAACCACACGCGACGACGCGGGCGAGAGAGAAAGAGAGCAGTAAACCCGCGGCAAAGCCAGCGGTCTCGCGGCCGCTACCGCATAAAGTAACTTTGCGAGCAATTAAAGCCCGCAAAGCGGCAGGAGCCTACAGTAGAGGGGTTCCGTTCCAGCGTGCAGTGTCCCGCTTTCCTTTCCTTGACTCCTGATGACAAGTTGACGGTTGGAATATTTATCTCCCGGCGCTTTTAGCAAAGGCCGCGCGATCTTTCGCCGGGCCGGGGCGCATTGATGGCCGGTAAAAGCAATGCCACCCCCGGCGTCCAGGTGCCCTGTCCCCCATGCCCACCCATTGTGATGAAACTTCCCAAAAGGGTGGTGAAAAGCGCTAGGCCACCCACACACGGAAATGTACATGTAGCAGCAAGGCCTTCTCGTTGTCCAGCTCGAGCCATCCCTTCTGGCTTCTTTCTGGTCAACAGCATTGTCGCCTTTTTTGGTTTTCAACACATCGGTATGGTATGGCAATGGCATGGTATGGGTACGGTCAGGTCATCCAGGCTGGGCAACAGGGCAGTCAGCAGTGGGCAGGCAGGCTGCGAAGAGAATGCCGTGAGCTCCATCTGCAGAGCATCAATCAGCATTCCATCATCACCTTTTCCCAGGAATGTAAGGAGCGCGAGACGCCAGGGTTGGTCGTGCTGCGTCGAGCACCGGCCGCCCGACTCCCGGGATCCGAGTTCAGGACTGGACAGGACAGGAGTGCATGGGATCGCTGATCGCACCACATTCATCGCCGGCACCGGCACGCAGGGAGTTTGTAACTTGTTGGCCCTGCTGTTACATTACACTTTTTTACACACGTCTGTAGCTAAACCAAGCTTGTAGAAAACAACAAAAGAAGGAAACAGACGAGCTAGTAGACACAGAGAAAAAGAGGAGAAAACAGAAGCCATTTCCATGTCGTCCTCCATCAATCCATAACGGCTGCGTTCGGTTGTGCTGAAGTGCTGTAGATAAGCGCTGAAGTGCTGTAGAAGTGCTGAAATCTTGTGAGAGAAAAATACTGCTGAAGTGCTGAAAAATAAGCGCTTATAAGCACAAGCGAACGCAGCCAACCCCCCTGCAAATTACGCACGTAAAACAAGGCAGCCTTCCCAGCAAATTACGCAAGTCAAACCACCCTAGAGCAGCTCATCTCTATCCGATTCCGAGGGATCCATCAATCGGATCGTCACGTCAGAACTACTAGTACGGAGTAGTAGCTCAGAACCGGCGGTCCGGGCAGACCGGCCACCGCTCGGCGTAGACGGGTGACGGCGACGACGTCGGGGAGGAAGGGTGCTGGCCGCCGGGGAAGCCGAGGACGAAGCCAGCCGCCGCCGCAGCAGCAGCGGGGTGCAGGTGGTGGTGGGCCGGCACGGGCACGGGCACGGGCACGGAGACGGCGCCGGGGACGGCGGGGCCGAGGGGCCGGTTCTTGCGGCGGCCGGCGCCGACGGGGACGTTGCGGAGCGCGCCGCCGGCGGTCCAGTAGCGGTGGCAGTCCTTGCAGAAGTGGCGCGGCTGGTTGACGTTGTAGTTGTTGAAGTAGCAGAACTTGGTGTTCCGGCTCCGGCACCGCGGGCACGGCAGCGGCGGCGCCGACGACGCGGCCGCCGCGGCGCGCGCCTCCACGGTGTCCTGATGCTGCTGCTGCTGCTGATGATGATGATGCCGCGGTCGTGGCTGCTGCTGCTGCTGCCCTTTGCTGTCCTCGCTCTCGGCCGGCGCCGGCCCGCCGCCGCCGCCGGAGTGCTGCTGCTTGTCCGGCATGACCAAGTCGTGGTCGGACGCCGCCTCCCGCTTGACCATCGGCTGGTCGCGCTCGTCCGGATCGTCCCTCTCCCGCGCGAAGGCCGCCGTGCTCCTCGACGCCGCCGCGGCAGCAGCAGGCTCCTGATGCGCCGGCGCGGCGCTCTCGGCGCACTGCGTGATGACCTTGCCGAAGAGCTTGAACCCGCCGGCCGCGGGCGCCATCTCGACGTGCGACAACATTTGGAATGGAAAGCGCTAGTAGTAGCAGCAGCTAGATTAGCGAGAGCGGATAGGGACTGGGCCGGACTCCGGAGCGAGAGGGAGAGGCAGAGAGGGAGACGGAGAGGAAGAGGAGGTGCGGGGACGAAGGGGTCGTTGCTACTTAAATGCCTGCCTCTCCTCGGCCTCGGCTTGGCCCATCCGTCTCGCAAGATCCAAATGCATGGACGGGGTCGGCCCGCGAGTGAGCCAGCCACCTGCGGCTCCTGTGAACAAGTCACTTGCTGCTGTGATTTGATTTGGTTTGCGCGATGACGATCGATCGATCGGCGGGCGTCGAGAGTGCGTGCATGTGGAGCTTGTGATTCGAGGAGAATCTCCCGGTTTTGATTAAAAAAAGCACTGTTGCGCGCGTGTGGGGTTGGGACGGACCGGGAGTAAACTTCTGTTCTGTTGCGGAAAAGCCAAGCCATGGGGGCGCTTCGCCCGAGCGTGGGTGGCGTGCCCTGATTCTCTACGCGCTTGCCTACTGCGGACGGCCTGGCCCCTGGTAAGCTGCGAATTAAGCAGTGCATAGGAAGGAGGCTACGGTGGCTCTCTTTTTTATACATGTAATAATAAGAGGTCCTCGCTATCCTGAACGGTTCCTCAAAAAAAATATTTAGCAAACTTCTCCGGAGTACACCTAGTTAGATCCAGCTTCAAGAAAGAGCCCTGTGAAACATGCCCTAAGTAACAGGTGGGTGTAGCAGGGAGGGGAAATTGACCATTCGTGACTCTTGTTGTAGATCAACAAACATCAACCTGAGAAAAAAGATTTTTAAACTGTGAGTACTTTTTATATTATAGTAATATAGTCATGATAGGTACTCCCTCCGTCTCTAAAAAAGTGTCGTTCTCGCTACCCAATAAATATCTTTGATTAAATTTATATTAAAAAATATAAATATTTATAACACATAATTAGTATCATTGGATAGATCTTTGAGTCTATTTTTTTAACAAATTTATTTGGGGATGTAAATGTTGCACGCATTTTCTATAAATTTAGTCAAACTACCGGCACGAACATCCAAAACATCCTTTTTTAGGGACGGAGGGAGTAATGCTCAAAATTAAAGACGTCAAGTCAAGACAACTCGATCTAGCAAGGGGGATCCATCCCCTCTTCCTCCACTTTTTGTTTAGGAGCTCCATTGGTATAAAAAGAAAAGAGAAGAAAAAGAGGAGATGGAAGAAGAAAAACACATGATAATGTTAAACAATAAACTTTTGGATCTTCAACAGTGTACTACCTTGGTACATAATACTACATGATATTTTTTTAGTTACTCAGTATACAATTTGCTGGAGGCATTTCCATCCTAACATTCTTCTTTGGTTGTTCGCCTGCCTTAGGCAACCTATATAGTACTATGTTTCTAGCCAACATGACCTATAAGACACCTTGAAAGTGATGTGTTTTTCCCCATCAGGAATGTTTAATTGGCCCGACATATGGTCATGGTCATGATGATGGATTATTCATCTTATTTGGTAGGTTTTTTTTTGTCAAACTGATTTCTACAACTCATTTGTCATGAAAAAAAATATTATTTTGTGACAGAAAATAAGATAAGATTAGTAAAGCGAAGACGCTCGCTCCAATAAATTTCCCCAGCGCCGGCACCTAAACCCGCTCCCAAAGCATGATAGGAAACGTACGTGTAACAAACCCAAAAGGCACGGAAGGTGGGCACTCCTGCGAGTACATGTTGTTTCCTTGCTTTTAACAAAGACTCCTCTCATTGGGTCGCTCTGGGCGTTGCAGTGATGATCATATGCAAAAGGCTGCCAGGCCTCTGCTCGGCTAGAAAATCTTTTGGACTGCGGGGACAGTGCAGGAAAAGCAAATCCGAAAAGTACTTTAGAGAAAGCCTTGTTCTGGGAAAAAAAAAGAAGTTTAGGGCCCGTTTAGATTGAAAAAAAAAATAGAAAAAAAGTGCACTGCAACACTTTCGTTTATATTTGACAACTTTTGTCTAATCATGGCCTAAGTAGACTCAAAAGATTCATCTCGAGATAGCCAAGCAAAAAGTACAAACATGCACGGCTGTTACTTCATTTAGTGTTTCATGCTGACGGAAAGTACAATCGATGTGATGGGAAAAGAGATTTTTTTTTTTTTTTTTACTAAACACCCCCTTATTGAAAGTCCCCAACTAATGGCAACTTCAAAAGGCTGTGGCCATATCACACTTTTAGCTCGGAAAGTGAGTTGGAGCATAGATTCTCTACAACAGCCAGCATAGGTACTCCATGAATTCGCCGGTTGCTGAAACGCAGCTACATGCCTGCAGCTTTTCATCACTGAAGCCTCAACGAGCTTCTCTTGCATTGCTGGCATTCATTTCAATCATTCATCTTTAGTTGTCTAAGAAAAATCATTCAGCTTTGTACAGTGTTGCATCCATACAGTGCAATCAAAACTTTTTGACAACTCTCGATCACCCTTACCTCTATCTAAAAAAAAATACAAGGCATTATTTAGTGATGTCGTGTAAACTTTTGCAATATCACGTCAAATGTCATATGATGTTTCGAGATGAAATTGTAGCCTAATTAATCCTTCATTAGTGTATTTAATGTAGCATAATATTATCAAATTATATACTATTTAGGTTTAAAAAATTTGTCTCACAAATTAGTCACAATATGTGCAACTAGTTATTTTTAACCTATATTTTATACTCAATGCATGTCTCCAAACGTTCGACGTAATAAGGTGTAATTTTTTTTATGAAAAAAACCAAATAAAGCCTAATTCTGGAATACATTTTTGGTTAAAGTATAATAATATTTATTTGATGTCATAACTCACTCTATACAAAAGATGCATCCTATAACTTAAAGATGTAAATACTAGCAACTAAAATTAATACTAGCTGATTTGAATGAACGTAATAATAAATAAACCTACTAATGTGCCATCTGAATCCCCAAGGGAACCTAGGAATCTGCTGGATTTTCACTTGGAATTTTAGAATCCAGATTCTAGATAGAAAAAAATCCCTACATGTTTGGGTCTAGGATTTTAGCTTTAGATTTTAACTAACTTAACTCTGATCAAATTTGTAAAGAATAATATTTATATTTATGTCACCAATTAGATTTACCTAGCAGGGACCCGTGCAAGGTGCAAAGCACCGGTGAAGTTTTTTTAATTTGTTTCTCCTATGGAAGGAGGAGGGGAAGAAAAGACAATGTGTAATATATAACAGGTATGTGTAAATGAGCATGTACTGTTCATATCGGATGGGCACTGTTTATAGAGTCTGGTACTGTTCTTACAACAATGTTTGTGTGCTACAGTGATTTGTGGGAGGGGATGGTATACAACTTTAGGAGTATAGGTTAGATTTAAAACATTTAATTTCTTAAAAAGTCGTGATTGTATTCCTTTGTGAAAGGAGGAAACATATAATATTTTTTTAAGATAAAATTAAATGCTACTCGAGCAGAGGAAATAATACACTTTCACCGGATTTCTCATAATATACGGCTTCTGCTGCTATCATGGTAATCGATATAGATGGACGGCTTGCTCCAAAAATCTTACGTGCCGCTCACTTTTATTTGGGAATAGTGTTTGTTTTGATCAATAGAGTCAAGGAGGCCCTTAAACTAGTCTCCTGGTTAGAATAAAGCAAAAGAGCACGGCAGTGGCTTTTCCAGCCCCTTTTCCTTTTATTTTTTCAAGGTTCGTCGTTCCCACGTCCACCGCATCCAGCATGTGCTATTATTTTACCCAAAAGTCCATTGATGCCCATCCAACTTTTTGGTCTTCTTTAAGCTTTTGGAATAATCTCAATGTGGGTGCATGTTTAGCTCCGGGATTGTCCACCGCTTATTATCAGGGCATGTGCGACGATGCTTCAATTTTTCTTCCTTTGGTACTTTCTTATTTGCTTCTAGCTGACAAATTGTTCCTAAATGGCCCCGTGTAACTAATTGAATGCTTCAAGTAATAAGCCTAACACTAATTCTCACAAAACATTAGACAAAAAGATAAATACTAAAAGTTCTAAAAAAAACTGAAAAATCTAAATATTAGTGTGCTTAAGTCAGTCAAATTTACAATAGTTTGATTTAGGATAACACAAAAGGTTAGATTTAATTTAAGATGGAGGGAGTATATCTAAATACCAACACATGCTAATATGGAAAATATTTAAATAACCATAAATTGTAACTATATGTGTTTCTAAATTATCTACTTCTCTATTACTATCAATCAATAGATAAAAAACTAACTTAAACCATACATACATATTGTAACTGAACATTGTGACATAGATGTGATGTCGTACTGACATTATAATGTAAGCACTGCTTTTTTCAAAAAAAGGATATGGGACATAATTGTTTGATGACAAAATTAAATATATTGAGGATTGGAGGTTTTAGTAGACCCATGATGGCTTTAAAACATCCTCTGATTTCTAAGATTCATTGCGGTAAACTTAAACGTAGCACCATATTTTGACTTAACATACGGGTAATAAAATATAGCAACTCATCAAAGCAAAACTACAATAAGAGGTAAGAGCCAATTTTAAGCTAAGATTTGAAGTGAATGCATATATAATACGCAAGGAGGTGCCATGCAGAGAAACAAAATTGATCTATGCATATAGACGGAAAATATGGAGGCACCATGCAGAAGGAGAGTGGATTTTATTTAGCCCTAGTCTGAAATTCGCTCCCAGCGAAAATCGAACCCAGAACCTAAAAAGTGTTGTTGGGTTCCGCTGATCAACTGGACTAGAGGCCCATTGTTTTTTTAAAAAAAAATAAAAGAGAGAAATACAGGACATATATAGATAATTAATTTTTATTAGGTATTGTTTTCAAATACAACACGAATCTATATACTAGTATGCACATATTTGAAGCATCCAGTAAATTCTTTTTAAAAAATTTCAGCATCCGTTGAATTCTAAATGTGCGTATCACCAAGTATCTGATTGTAATCTATGAATGTTTACCACAATCCTTATATATATGGGTTCACGAGGTTTCTTTCCAAGTATCCAAACGTATTCAGCACCATTTTCCACAAAGTCCTGCAAAAGAATATTTTGTCTGGTTTATATATATGCTCCCCGTTTAGATACATTTTATTTTGCAATTTTAGTCAGGGAATCTTTTGCAATAAGTATCAAATTATGGCTTAAGTAGGTTTAAAAAATTTGTCTCGTGATTTACATGCAAACTGTACAAATATGTAAAAATTTTATTTATATTTAATGCTCTATGCATGTGTCGCAACATTCGATATAATGGAAATCTTGGAATTTTAAAGTGTAACTAAACATGGTCTAAATATAAAAAGTCTGTTCTTTTGGCTGAAAAATAAGCGCTGATTTCGCTCGTGCTGATTTGTTATGAGAGAAAAATACTATTTCATGACTGAAAATAAATGCTGATTAGTCAAAAGAACAAGCTGAAAGCCTATATTCCGTTTTGGCCAGAACGTTGGCTTCAAGTGTCAACGCGAACGTGGCTTGTTTACTAAGGAACCGACCTTACTAAGAAAATACAAAGGCATCCTTCCACACTTTCCAATGGATGGCTGTTTTTGCGACATAAAACAATCCAAAACAAGAATCCATATCCTTTTCTTTATGGTGGAAAGAGATAAGCTTTTGCCGTGCGTTTTTGCACCTTTGGCGGCCCTATAAAAATGGCAGTGTAGTTTTTGGTGAGGACAAAAGAAGGTGTTGCTTAATTAGGTTTGGAAAACCCAGACCATGTTGCCTTTTTCTCTTGTGAGTCCAAAAGGCAAAAGCGATGCTTTATGATTTTGCACTTTGGTTATGGATCGAGTAGAATAAAACAGCGACTTACAGTCCCAAGACTCAAGGATAAGTTTCAGGGGCAATTTGTTTTAGCTCCGGACAACCGTGGGCTATTAAAAGCTGTAAAATTTTTTCTTTAGAACAAGGAGACTTTATATATTACTTCAGTTCTCGGCATGAGAGTTGATCCTGCTGAATACATTGAGATAAAAAGTTTGGGTATCATATAGCCACATACATTCAGAATTTGAAATCAAAACAAACTTGTTATAATGCACAGCCATGTTTGCTTCTCTCCTTACATGAGCCAAATCAAAATATGTATTTTGGACAAAGCAGGAAGTATATAATAGTGCTTCACTCTATCCAGCAGTCATCGGTTCATACAGAAATACTAGTCGTCTACTAATGTGGTCGGTCAAACCTTGGCTGTACAGTTGTACTCCTTTCTTGTACCGTCAGAGTCACACTGTTTATAGAGCATTGATTTAAACGTTGTTATTCGTAGCCCGACCTGCAATCTGCATAGGCAGTGACATTGATTAGACTTAAGAGCGTAGAGACGGAGCGGTATCTGTGCACGGTGGGCATTTCATGCTGGCGGTAGCGGGCCAATAGAGCTCCGTGCTTGTACCTACTACTACTACCACCACCAGTCCACCACCACCACTATAGAGCAAGCAGAGCTGTGGCTGTGAGCCGTGTCATCTGCATCTCCTGCAAGGCTCCAAACAAAAACCAACTGGTGCGGGGGTGGCCTCGCCTCGGGTGCGTCCGTCCATCGGATCCATTGGTGCGTTGCCTGCGAAGGGCAAGAGAACGTGGGCGCGTCACCGCCAATAAATGGAGATCTCCGCCGGTCCGGCTCCGGCGTCGGAGCGGAGAGCAGCCGGTCCCCCCCTGGCCCCTGCCGCTGCCGCTGCCGCTGCCACGCCCTATCCGGCTGCCTCTTTTCGCCGTGCGTGTCAGTGACGGAGATGAGTGGTGAATGAAGGCGGGGGACACCCAGTCAACATCTGAGGCTGCCGCGGATACGGTGCAGCGCAGCGCTCGGCTCCGGTATCCGGTCGCGGCCCGCCCGTCGTCTCTCTCACGCTTCACGATGACACGCTCGCTACGGTCCATTCCGCTCGTCGGGTCGGCGGCAGATGGCCGGCCTGGCCTCTCCAGTCTCCAGGGCATCGGCTTCCGCGGTGCGCCGGTGCCTGGTCCCTGCCGGCTGCCGGCTGCCGCTGTGTCTGTCCGGGTCGCGAGGCGAGACGGGGGTCGCCGGACCTCCTTTTCGTGTGCCGCTGTGGTTGGCACGGATGGACTGGACCTCGACGCCGGACCTTTTGCGGACCGAACGCGACGCATCCTGAGCTCGCCTCGGCACCTAGTACCTACCTCGCTCCACGCTCCCCCAATGATTTTTGGTCATGCTCACCAGTCACTACCGCAGTCCGCCTGGAGTAGTACAAGTGCGACCCCAACATGATAGTGTGGTGTGGCAAGTACGGGCGGGAGGAGCGCCGGGGACCCCATAGACATGGAAACCATGCGAGAAGGGCCCGAGGGGACAGGACGCATAAATTCGAGCGCAACGGAAACGCACGACACAATCATTCCTGGATACGGCCTAGTACATACGGATACGGGTACTCCCCAGAAGGCCAGAACTCAACCCGTAATAAAGTAAAATGACCAACTTATACGTACTACGTACGTCCCATCTTTTTTTTTAAAAAAAAAAAACACGGACGACAAAACCCCTGTTGCGCGTGCACGTCCACGGCCCACGGGCTCCGGCCCAGCGGCCCTCCGCAGCTTCCAGGGGCCGTTTGTGCGTGCGTACGTGACACACGCCGCGCGCCTCTACAGGCTGTCCAATTGTCCTGGACTGAACGACAGAGTCACAGAGATGATAACAATTATCCAAGCAGTCTAGGGACGCCTCGGCACAGCTGAGCTCAGTTTCATGTCGCCGTAACAAGATTACCTGCATTACGTAACAAGTTTTACTATGATCGAAAAACTAGTGCAGGCTCAAACAACATGGACAAGCGCATACGTAGGAGTCCAATCTAGCTTAGCATATAGTAATACGACTACTAATAAACAGGCAATCCCCCATATCCAGGCGTTCACGTCATTGATCCCCTACGATAGATACACCAACTTCAGGAAAAAAAAAAAAAAAAAGGCGCACTGGTTTTTCTTGTGCCGCACCCTCAGCCGGTGTTCTGCATTCCGGCAGCGATGCCCTTCATGGTCAGGATGAGGGTGTCCTCCAGTCCCGGCGCGTACTCGCTTGTGGTGTTGAGCTTCACGAGCTCCGAAGCTGGCTTGCCCGTGTCCATGATGTCCTTGGACAGGTGAGGCCCCGGGTTCACCTGGAAGCCAGGGTCCCTGATGCGCTTCAGCGTGTAAGCTTGGCAAACGTTCAGCGCGGTGATGTAAGAGTCACGGATGCGCAGCCTCTGCTTCAGGTAAGGGTCGCCCTCCAGAAGGTCCTTGTGCCCAGCAACCTGAAATCCAGCACATCACAACATTGCAGTGAGTGGGTGAGACAAGAACAAGATGCGGTGAATGAATGAACATCCCTATTGCAAGAACCATCCTCCTCCCATTGTTTATCTACCAGTTTGAGCTGTATCTAAACATTCTCTGCAACTAGCTGGGCATGATGTGGCTAATTACTAATTAACTTAACTATCTACTCATTCGGATGCGCAACACTCACCTGTAGAAGAAGTTGCTTTGTTTCTTCATAGTTGGCTCTAAGACGTTTGCCGAATGACCACAAATCCTCTGAAACTAGAAGCTTGTCATACAGAGCCGCTATACCAGGATCACCTTTGGCAAACACCATCTCAACCAAGTCTATTGTAACCCTGAAAAATGGCCACTGATTGTACATCTCTTGAAGAGTTTGAAGATTCCGTATGTCCTTATCCAACACATGCTTGAATGCTGCACCAAAACCAAGCCACACTGGTAGGTGGAACCGAGTCTGCGTCCAGGCAAAGATCCAAGGAATCGCACGCAGTGATTCAATGCCTGCACTTGGCTTTCTTTTCGATGGTCTGCTTCCAATATTCATCCTACCATATTCCATCTCTGGTGTTGCCTATTTGAAAGGAAAAACACAAATGCCAGGATTAGTCATGCAGAAAAATGGACCCATTACCAAAAACAATAAGTTTAATGGGTACTACAAGGAGTAATGACATGACATAACAGTAAAAAAACGATAATGAAACAGTATAAGAACCTTCAGGCCTAGCTAGATGAATTCCCAACTAACAAAAACAAGAGTGAAATGCCAAGGACTAAATAAAAGCTACAATTAAATTAAAATCACATAGTGGGCGTATAACAGTATAAAGACAAGTGAAGGTGTGTAAAAAGGGAAAGCACAAGCAAAGAAACTGAAGACTTACAAGACGGAAATATTCAACAAAGCGTGGCTCTTCAAATACAATTGATCGGTATTCCTTTGTGGCAACAAGAGCCATTTCATCCATTAAAGCGCGCCATTCTGGTTTTGGCGAAATTGGAGGATGCATACCATGTTCAAGAGTAGCAGCTGTAAAACGTTGCAGAGTCCTAAAGCACAAATGCTCCTCTCCAAAAGATTGCTCAATGACTTCACCTTGAACAGTTACCCTAAGTGATCCATGAATAGTTTCTGGAGGTTGTGACAGTATAGCAAGATGGGTAGGGCCCCCACCTCTTCCCACAGTCCCACCACGTCCATGAAACATAGTTAACTTAACCCCATACAACTTAGCAACATTAATGAGCTCCTCTTGAGCCTTGTACAGTTGCCAAGCAGCAGAGAAACGACCAGCATCCTTGCCAGAATCTGAATACCCGATCATCACTTCCTGCTTGCCACTGATCCTGTTTCTGTACCATTCAACAGAGAACAGCCGAGCTAAAGCTGCTGGTGCTGCCTCAAGATCTGCCAGTTTTTCGAACAATGGCACGACTCTCAGTGGTTTTTTCACATGACATTCACGCTGCAAGAGCTCGACAGCAAGAACATCTGAGGGAGCTGTCGCCATAGATATTACATATGCACCAAAGCTGTCTGAAGGAAGTTCAGCTAACACGTGGAGAGTGTCTAGAACATCAGCAATCTCATCTGACTTGGGAAGGTCAGGACCAAATAAAGGCCTCTTTCCATTAAGTTCCGAGAGTAGCCATTCTTGGCGTTTCTCCTCTGGCCATTTACGGTATGATCCAATGCCGAGGTATTCAGTTATAGCATCCATAACATCAGTGTGTCGGTCAGATTCTTGCCTGATATCAAGTCTAACAAGGGATAGTCCAAATGTAGACACTTGCCGTAAGAAATCAAGAAGGCTTCCATCTGCAACAGAGCGATCACCACAGGCACAGAGAGATCTGTAACAGAGCTCAAGAGGCTCCAAGAACTGCAAGAGAAAAAAGATTCAATCAAAACGAGTATCCATAAAACATAATATATCCTAAAACAGTTACAAAGATCCTTTATCTTAGGAATGTTTCAACCTGTTACAGTGTATGATACAGATTTTTTTTTTTTATCCTAGCCAAGAACATCAAATGAACACTACTGTTTTCACGTTACATACCTGTTCAACATCGGTGAAGGTTGCTTCCTCAGGAATTTCAGAAAACCCACTAGCTAATAAATGGCGTGCTCGTTCACGCGTGTTGTAGAGTTTATCTCTGACATCACTCAGAATCACACGGTAAGGTTCACTGGGGGGAACTTGTTTCCAGAACTCTGCAACCATGAAAAGCATGTCAGCATGTATTAACTTCACCTAGTTTTCTAATTGGCTGCATTAATATGAATAGACAAAAATAGCATGCATCAATATGATGTAAGTTCCTGCCAAAAAATGTCATCCTAAATATCAGTCTGCATGAAAATGGCAAGAAGTTGTCTTTTAAAAAATAATTCCATAGTGATATGGTTCTTTCTAATATTAAAAATAGTAGAACAACAGATAGACACCCACGTGTCTCAAACAAATCCATAGAACGAAACATGATTCAAATGCAGCTTATGTTGGAAAGAAAGCACATATCCATGCAACTCCTGATGACATAGCTCTTTTCTTAATCTTATATTGTTTCATGATCATATTTATTAAGCTAACTACATTAGTTTTATTGCATGTTTCAAATCCTCAAATGTTTCTGGTTCTTTTCTTGTGAGGTAACGGTTTTGTATTCTTACAGTACAACCCTTTTGGAATATGGAATTATGGATTTGCCCTGCCTATTTTTCCCCAATTGCTGACTTGGGTTAGAACCACTTAGACTAGAATCCTGATTTGCATGTCTGATTAGTCTTCAGCAGCATAGATTCATACAGTTTATTGTAACCAGAGAGTGAACTATCAAACTGGAACCACAATTTTATGGTTATTATGAGGATCCACATTAATAATAAGCAATATGATACTCCCTCCGTCCTCTAGCATAGTACCAATCAAACCATCTGAAGTTTGACTAACTTTGTACCAAAACAAACAAATATTCATGATACCAAATAAGTGCCATTAGATTTGTCATTAAATATATTTTCTATAGTATACTATTTGGTGTCATAATTATTGATACTCTTTTCAATAAAAAACTTGGTCAAACTTTAGATTGTTTGACAAAGAGTAGAACTAGAAGGACATTCTTTTTGCCTTTTTGGGATGGAAGTAGTATATAAAACATATAGTGTTTTGTTGGCAAGGATGTGTAAGGTATAATATATATATATATATATATATATATATATATATATATATATATATATATATATATATATATATATATATATATATATATATATATATATATATACTCCCTCCGTCCCTAAAAAAGTGTCGTTCTCGCTTCCCGAGAAATATACAACAACAACAACATAAGCCTTTTGTCCCAAACGAGTTGGGGTAGGCTAGAGATGAAACCCACAAGAGACCAAGATTAGAGAAACACAAAACGGACACAAGACGAAAGGTAGAGTTAGGGATAAACAGAAAAGTAAGCAAAGGTCACGATTCAGGCACACTGATTGCTAACCTCTAGGCGCTCCTATCCATAGCTAATTCCTTGGAGATATTCCACTCTTTAAAGTCTCTCTTAACCGACTCGTCCCAAGTCAGTTTAGGCCGACCTCTACCTCTCTTAACATCGTCGACCCGCTTTAGAACCCCGCTGCGCACTGGCGCATCGGGAGGCCTTCGTTGGACATGTCCAAACCATCTCAACCGATGTTGAATCAGTTTTTCCTCAATTGGTGCCACCCCGACCCTCTCCCGAATGTCCTCGTTCCGGATTCTATCCCTTCTTGTGTGCCCACAAAACCAACGTAGCATACGCATCTCTGCTACACTCAGTTGTTGTAGGCCAGCATTCAGCACCGTATAGCATCGCCGGGCGAATCGCTGTCCTATAAAACTTACCTTTTAGTTTTTGTGGCACCCTCTTGTCACAGAGGACGCCAGAAGCTTGACGCCATTTCAGCCAACCGGCTAAAATTTTATGCCTAACATCTTCATCAATGTCGCCATCCTTTTGAAGCATCGATCCTAGATACCAGAAGGTATCCCTCTTGGCCACCACTTGTCCATCGAGGCTAACGTCACCATCCTCATGTCTAGCCGCGCTGAAACTACACATCATGTACTCGGTCTTGGTCCTACTAAGTCTGAATCCTTTCGACTCTAATGTGTGCCTCCACAGCTCTAACTTACTATCAACCCCTGCCCTACTCTCGTCAACTAGCACCACATCATCAGCGAAGAGCATACACCAAGGGATATCACCTTGTATGTCCCTTGTGACCTCATCCATCACCAAAACAAACAGATAAGGGCTCAATGCTGACCCCTGATGTAGCCCTACTTTAATTGGGAAGTCACTAGTGTCGCCATCACATGTTCGTACACACGTCATCGCGTCCTTGTACATATCCTTGATGAGGGTAATGTATTTAGCTGGGGCCTTGTGCTTTTCCAATGCCCACCACATCCCGAGAAATATCTGACTAAATTTATACTAAAAATTATTAATATTTATAATACATAATTAGTATCATTGAATAGATCTTTTAGTCTAGTTTTTTAACAAATTTATTTGGAGATGTAAATGCTGCACGTATTTTCTACAAATCTAGTCAAACTTGTGGCACGAACACCCAAAACGTCAATAGTTTAGGGACGGAGGGAGTATATATATGATTAACAATAAATATAATAATATAATCTGCACCTATATAGTGTTTTGTTGTATCTTTCTTGGAGGAACGGCATAACTCATCAACCTTGACACGTAACTCGTCACTGCAGCGCCACATAGATAACTGCATGCGATAAAAGGAATTCTTGTGAGACCAATATCACTACAATATTAAAAAAAAAATTTGTCCTTATTTTTACCTCAAACATCAGGTCTTCTATCTGGGCATTATACAAATTAGCAGCCATCATTCTAGCCAACAAGCATACATCCCTTGTAACCTCTGGCGTGACTCTTGGATTCCCTGTCATGGAAATCAGTTCAGAGTTATATTTGCACTTCTTTCTTGTGAACTACAGTTGCATGATTCGACACATCATCAAATATACTATCCAAAAAAGGGAGAGAGAATGCCATGTACCATCACGATCACCACCCATCCAAGAAGAAAACTGAATGATAGGGGCATTATATGGCAACCTCTCATTTATGCCAATGTTCTTAAGAGCAGTGTCGACCCTACGTAAGAACTTGGGTACACCCTTCCATATAGTCTCATGAAAATAACTCATTCCAGCACGCATTTCATCCTGCGGAGTAGGAGGCGCCCGCCTGATTTCATCAGTTCTAAATGCAGCTTGAATCTGTAGATAAGAAATGAAACAAGATGTTAGAATTATATAAATATATATTTGGTGAAGGTGACAAAGATTTCCTGATTAACTACTGCATATGTAGTATTATACAACACTAATATACCAAAATATCTAAGCAACTTACCTCTCTTTGAAGTGCTTCATCAAGTTCCTGTTTCTCATCTGGAGTGATGTCCTTTGCATAAAGCTGAGTTAAACAGTTTCTTATCCTGCACATTGAAATGTGAATAGTCTAAGGCATCGAAAAGGCACATATAACAAGATTCAACATGCCTCAAGAAATATATTATTTTTTCATTGCTGTTGTTTCTAAGGCAGACTACTACAAAACCATGCAAGGAAGACTTACCCATTAAGAAAATAAAACGGTGGACAAATAAACATCAGGTTTTCTATGAAAGCAGTATGTGAAATTCAGTGTGAACAAACAGCATTGCTCTGGTAGTCTGGTGCATAGTGCATAAAGAACAAATAGAATCAACATTTCTGATAGCAAATATTCAATTCCATCGAGTATCTAACAATTCAGAAAGCTTCAAGACTAACCTGCCATGCTTTTGGAGTAGTGATCTCCGGACTGCCTGAGTTGGATGTGCAGTCAGGACGAGGTCAACAGTTTGATTCTTGAGAGCATCAAATACCTCCAGAGGGGACTTCTTAAGCTGATGCATAAGCCTCTTTAATGTCTCCTCGATGTCTGATTCAGTTGTTGCTGAGTTCTCATCAACAAAATCACCCTTCTTCAGTTTTATTCTCCTGCGGTATGCAATTTGTACCTCCTCAGCCAAGTTTGCCAGGATAAGCATGTGTGAGAATGACTTGGTTATGACAATGGAGTCTCCAGGATCCAAGCTGGTCAGCACATTCCCAATCTCATCCAGCATTTTGGGGTCAAGCTTATTTTCATACTCAGCAGCTAACTCGTAACATTCTTGCACCTATGCACGAAAAAGGGAAATTTTACAGCATTTGCAAAAATATAAATTTCCATTGATTGAAGAGTGAGTTGGTGAACAAACTAGAATTTCCGTGTAACGAAAGAATGAGCACAAAATCAAGCCACATCAGAATGTTAATCAAAGATTGACTAACAGGCAAGGGGAAAGGATTTACTTGAGTGGAAAAAGGTCTATGGCTCGATGCATTGAAAAAGGTAGCCTTTTATCATTTTAACATGCTAATTATGAATATAAAAGGTAATAACCCTATTCTGGAAACTAGCTCATATCAGCAACAACAATACTACAAATAAATAACCCAAGAGCCCAAAAGTATCAAAAGGCCATGATTATAGTGCAAGTGATCCACACATCATGACAACCCCACCAGTTTTGAACATCATGGTGAGTACCAATTTCGAAGGCTAGAAAACACAAAGTGGGAACTAGTACAGTATTGATCAGCAACTGTAGAACAAATGGGTGGAGCCCCAGTGCTACTACGATTTGATAAATGCAGCACTAATTCAGTAATTCCATCACTAGAGTGCTATGGTAAAACAGATGCGAAGGATATCACAACAGAAACTCACGACGAACAAGGCCCAGATGCTCTGTCTGATTCTCCTGCCATCACGACCCATACATGCATGACAGTATAAACATATTTTCAAGCATGATCGAGCTATCTACCGTCTAAAAATCAATTGCCAGCACCGAAAAGAAAGGAACAAATAGCACCACGGACAGAAATCAACTGGAGCATTTATATATACCGTCTCCCTGATGTCCTCGCCGTGCAGGTCCTGTAGGATGTCGAGGAACCGATCGAGAAGCAGGGCGTCGTACTCGACGAGCTTGTCGTCGTCGGAGAGCTTCTGCGGGGCCAGCAGCCGCAGCTGCGCATCGATGGACGTCGCCTTGT
Source organism: Eremochloa ophiuroides (assembly GCA_038502445.1). Taxonomy (NCBI): domain Eukaryota; kingdom Viridiplantae; phylum Streptophyta; class Magnoliopsida; order Poales; family Poaceae; genus Eremochloa; species Eremochloa ophiuroides. The sequence goes on from JAHLJS010000006.1 coordinate 68,044,979, forward strand.
CCACCGCATTGCGCGCCATCTCCTTCTCTCTCCCCCCGTAAGTACTCCCCTTCCCTTCTCGCCCCCCTGCAACAGAATCCACACAGATCAAAACCCAGAATTCGCACCAAAAGAGAAGAGAAAATCCCCCACAAATCCCACCAATCCCACAGATTTCGACATGTTCCTGCAGCGAGAAGACGATCCACCCAGCCCTAAGCACGCGGATTCCAATAAAGCAGGGGTTTTTCACGAATGCAAAAAAGAGCACGATCAAAACCCACAGCAATCAGCCGTTGTGATAGCTAGGGACTTTGCCAGTCCAAGATGGACAAATGCCTAAACAAGATCCAGGAAATAAACTGCAAACCTACTGGATCGAAGGGAGAGGAGAGGAAAGCACCTCACCTGGAAGAGGCTCTACTCTTTTTTTTCCTGGGGCGAGGCCAGGAGGCAGGACGGGGCGAATGGGGAGGGAGATCAATCAATCAACATGACAAAAAACGTTCCTTGATGCTGTACCGGGTTTCCTGGGACGGAGCGGAGAGGGACACCCTCTGCCGTGGTTTGCTAGGACGGGACGGGACTGTCGGCTTGGGCTTGTGCTTGTGCTGGATGGATTCGTCGTATATCCTCGGCTCCTCTCGGCTCTCGCCTCTCGCCTGCTGACACTAACACCGCTCAAAATGGGTGCTGACGTTGATTTCTTATGAGAAAAAAATATTATTGAAGGGCTAAAAAATAAGCGGTTTTAAATTCAAACGAACAGAGCCCTCGCCCACAGGTTTCATGGTGGAGGCCGGTCTGCTCTCTCTGTCTACAAATAAATCATTTAAATATTTATGTTTCTACCCCTACTTTAAACTTCAACTGTGATTTTACCCCTATTTTTTAACTTTGTGATTTTGCCCTTCACTACTTGCAAGTCAACGCGATTTTGCCCCTCGTCTTTGCGATTTTGCCCCTGTTTTGATCGTTGACTGGGGGCAAAATCGCATTGACTTGTTTGTATGCAAGGGCAAAATCACAAAGTGAAAAAAAGAGGGGTAAAATCACAATTTCGATGGAAAATAAGGGTAAAAACATGTTTGCCCCTTTTATTTAACTTTTAGACTTCACGTTTGACCGTTCGTCTTATTTAAAAATTTTATACAAATAATAAAATAAATAAATCATTAGTAAAGTATCTCTAACGATAGACTAAGTTATAACAAAATAAATAATATTTGTTTAAATTTTTTGAATAAGACGGACAGTCAAACGTAAAGTCTAAAAGTAAAAAAAACGATTTATTTGTAGACGGAGGGAGTAGGGAGCAAGAGATTTGTTTCCCGGAATTTTGCAAAATAATAAATAAATAAATAAATAATAAAAAAGTGTGCGTATGTTCCACACAAAAAAGTGTGCATATGATCTATTTAATTCACTATATTTAAACACTGCGTATGAGCGCTGGTTATGATCATATACGATATACAGAGGACACAAATGCAGTTTGAAAAGTAAAAAGGAATGGGGGAAAGAGGACCATCCATAGGAGTATTTTGGCCTTTTAGGACGAGTTAGAAATAACGATTTGTTCTTTAATAATAGAATAGAGACATATAGCAGAGATAGAGATTTGTCACATCACTTGGAGTGAAATCGCGTGAACTCAGCAAGGATCGTGAAAAGTGTGATGCACGACAACATGAAGAAGAAACAAGGGTGATTGTTGGATGGATATATCAACGGATGACATTTAGACATGTTTGATATGCTCCAGATGCTTTCTTCTTTCTGTTTTTCCTTAAGTTGTATGTCAGTGTGATTTTTTTCTTGAATATATAAACAAAATTATGTATCGTTATATTAAGAAGAAAAGTTTAAACATACAAACGTATTTTCATAGAGCATTGAAGAAGCTGGACCTAAAACAGCGGTAAACTAGACCATCCTAGCAAATGAACTCAAGATTCAATATTACATAACTTGGTACTAGTTTCATTTTTTTATTGAAAAAATAATTATGAGTTTTAGAGATCAAACCAAATTTTTTGTCCGATTTCATAGCTTAGGTTGAAAGTGCATGCAACTTGGAGGTAAAAAAAATATATATTCTACCCTTTAACTTATGTTTCCATGTATGGGCTCTCATAACAGTATATATATTTCGTCCAAAATGCAACTATTGACATATTCCATTTTAGAATACTATAATATTGTAATCTACATACTAGTAGTACATACTTGTGCTTCCTCCTAATAGAATTATTTGCCTCAAGTGTACGTGCCAATGATCTAATAGCACAAAAAAAAATGTAGTTAATTTTATGGTTATTAGAAAGCATCTTCTATATATGCTCAGCATATAATCGAGTGCGCATATCATGCGACAAGATATCATGGACAATTTCCACAATTGCTTACAGGTAAACAGAAGCCATCCGAGATAGGAGTAGTAAACAACACTTGCCCGGAGTGGATATCCAAGGGTAGAAACCGTTGGTTATTGTGGATTCGGATTCTTTTGACAATTGCTCACCACGAGACAGGTTCCTCCATTTTTTGTGCATTCAAAAAAGAAAGGAGCAACATACGTGGGCCTGTTTTTTTTTTTTTTTTTTGACCTATCTAGCACAATCGGTTCACTTGGCTCTGGCAAGCTCGAGCACAACTCCCAAGGTGCAATCTTATACGTATGTTTGTTTTACTGATCTAAAATAAGCTCGGCTGAACTGAGATCATGTTTGTTTACCGGTACAGATGCATATACTGTTATTCGCTAGGAATTTGGTAGCCTTATGACCACTCTTCAATGGCATTTCTCGAGCACCCCATGACATGAGCATCAACCACGGCAAGCTCGTGCGAGCGTCCTCGGCCGACGCCTCATGCACGGTCTCGTGGCAGTGGTGGTGCGTGGTGCTGCTCCATGACGCCTACGTGAACATGTAGCAGCACCATGGTGCTGCACAGGCACAGCCAAACCAACACTGCAACTGCGCGCCATGGAGCACCGCGCCTCTGACCTTAGGAAACAAACACACCCTGTGAATCTGTGATTCAAGATCAAGATCTGCTAGTCATGACGACGGATCACCATGTGAACCTTATCGGTTTTTCCACCTCCTTCGGAAGGCGCATGGATGGTTATAAGTTGCACTTAGAAAACATGCAAAGAATAATAAACATGCATCTCATTGGTAAAAAAAAATGCTTTTATAATGCCTATCCAAGAGTCTTTTAGCCTAAAAGATCACCTCTAACCCACGCTTGTGTCATTCTTTTTAGCTTTCTGCTCCATGTCAAACTGAAGCTGTAACATCAGCTAGCGACTGTCACTTTATGTTGTGACATTAGCTGCGCAATTGGAGGCGCCCTAACCATTATGATAAACATGCAATGAAGAGCCTGATGGTCGAGAAAGAAGAAAAAAAGATAAGGCAACAAGAACGGGCCCTGCTTCATTTATATTCTGTGAATCCACGAATATTTGATTAGAGGCCAGCACCTCGAAGTGATAAGAAAGAATAAAACTTTCCAGGTCCCCTTTTACGAAGAGTGCAGAAATGATGAAGGGGGAGTTAGTTAGGCAGCGTCAGTGGAGAGTGAATAAAGCACCTAAAACCCATTCTCCTCTCCATTCTACCATTCTATACAATGGATTGGGCAAGGACTCCGTATCACAGTACATCAATACACGAACTAAAGCTACAGAATGACCCCAAGGCTTAAATATCATGCATTTCATAAGCACGTGAACTCTCAGCTTTGCGCCAATTGCCTCTCATGGAACATTTCCCCAAGTTGTTTATATAGGTATTTTTGCTCCTCATAGGTTAGGTTTCTTATAATCTGAATAAAAAAAGGCAGACATTGGTTAGAATGACAAAAGATAAATTGCTTAAAAAGGGAGAATCGCTCAAGATAAAGAAAATTAAGTGATAATGGTCCTCACCTGATCCAAGATTATCTCAACAGAGAAGTTCTGAGGTGCAATAAATGATTGGTGGTATATGTATGCAAACACTGCCATAACCATCTGGGAAAAAGCAAGCAGAAATTTATGTTAAGCTATAGTGTACAGACTGGTATAAAAGTATGGGGTTTCTTCAGCTTGGCAGGATTTTTTTTCCCAACAAGTATTTAACAAGCATCAAACACATTTATACTCAATAAAAGGTAGCATGCCTGCATTAAAAAGAGAAATACAAAAAAAAAAGATCCACGGAAATGAGGTTGCTACTCCTGCCATCATCAGGCTTAGACATTTGGTTTAATTAATTGTTCTGTAGCTGATGGTTTAGATTAGCCACAGCACAAAGGCCTCCTCCTCTTACATTATTTCAATAGAATGAGAATGTTAAAAGCGCATAACCATAGTCAGTAAAATTTCCCTATAGAGCTAAAACGTTTCTTGAGATACTTACTTGACAATCCATTCTATCAGTAATTCCACCATGCCCAGGTATGCTGTCACCAAAATCCTACATTTTTTGTAAAAAAAAGATATATCAATTTAAATAAAACAATATTATTGATGCAAACAATGAAGTGGTGTATACCTTTATTTTGAAAGCCCTCTTGAAGCCACTTGCAAAAAATCCTCCAAATGGTGCTATTATTGATGCAAATAAACCTAGGGCTAAAGCATGCCACTGCACAGGCATAATGGGTAGTTCTTTCCATGGGAACTGTTAAGAAACACATGTAATCAAACAGAGTACAAAATCAAACATCTAGAAACTCTAGAAAGATAATGCAAAATCAATGATGATGTAATACACACACACACACACACACACACACAAACACGAGATGATATTAGCTGGTAAAATGAATCGAGCAAACCTCAATCTGCCTTTTCAGTTGAGAACATCAGAGTAAATCAACCAATTAGGAGAACTAGGTGGCATTACATATAAGAAGAAATAAGCACCCAAGTTCAAGGGTTTAGGGTTTAGGGTTTAGGGTTGGTGAGTACAACTACACCTCCCACCAACTGAGTTAGGCTTAGTTCTTTATTAGAATTTAGAAAAACTAGGGGCATGATTATGATTGTTTGACCATGGTCCCATGCATATCAAAATAACTTTTCCATTCATCTATCATAAAGAACTAGCCTTGATCTTAGCATTGATTTTAGAGAATAACCATTTTTTTTATTAAAAAAAAACAAAGCATTGTCTACTACTGTTCTTAAAATGTGTGCTACTCAGAAAACGTGTGTGTCACCCATCACATACAACTCACTGTCTTATTCCGTTGTTTATAATAATATTTGTAATGTTATAATATACAAAGCATTAGTAGAAGAGGGGGTTATATGATTATATCAATGACACTTTGGCAGAGTAAAATATCTACAGAACCTTCTTGTTCTCTTGGGCCCAAAACCTTCATTAATTTCTAACCTTCTCAACCTCCTTCCCTCCAAAAAGTTAATAGAAGAGATCTATGATCAATCATGGCTATTTACTGACTCCATAAATATGATATGTCATCACATGTAGTGACCATATATCAGGCCATCAGGGAGATGATATCTGTTATATTTGTCAAAGTATCTATCTGAATATTCTGAGAGAACACAAATATTCTAGTACATTCTACAATATGCTAATAAAAAAAGATCGCAGAGTTAATACATACTTCCATCCCCTTTTTTTTCAAGTTCAGTATAGATTAAGAACCAGCCTTTTCCACAGCAATGCACAGAAAAATAATGTGGAAGGAAAACTTTGTTTCTTTTGGAATCACTTGTTGATTAGGGATTACAATCAACAACCATGCAAAAATGTCTAAGTGCAATACAAGATAATATAAGGTTCAAAATACCATACTGCAATTAGTTTGAGGAACCTTTATGATTGGGAACATTGCAAAGATGCCATCTTAGATTACGAAATAATATTAAAATGAATAAATTGAGCAAAAAAACCTGTTTTCCTCACCCAATGTGGCACCCACTCTCCCAATGAGTAATGCTCTGGCTTAAACATTAGACCAGGATCACAATAAAGCCACCCAGTCGACAGATCCTGAAATTATTTGCATAAAAAATTTAGCAGCAAAACAGCAACTTAGCCATACAACAATCATAGTCTGAAGAAAATCTACGTAACCTTTCTTGGGCATGTCAACCACTGGGAACGGCCCATTACATTTGCTAACTGCCACAGAAAAAAGGAAAGTAAGCAACACATCATGTTAAACTAAAAACAAATAGCAATTTTTTACAGACCGAAATTAATAGTGGATTATTATTTAAAAAATCAACACTTTAAGGGTTGTATTCAGGTGTATTCCCAGAAGAACATAAACCATGAGTAGCCACACAAATACACCTTGCAACATGTTTTAACGTGTAAGGTTGATAATGAATTGGTATTATCCCACAAGTCATCTTTGGATCAAAGGCAGGTCTAGATTAATTGCAATGACGCCAGGTTCATTATCAGACTGCAATAGTTCAAGTGTCTATGACTTTCAGTGTTTCTACCTTGCCAGTTTGGTAAATATGGAGGCATGAGTGCAACGAATCACAGAAAATGCGCTGAGGGTTTTCTCCTTGTTCTGAGGTGGGGCATGGGGGAAGCAGTATGAGATGAAAACCTCATGTACGGTTTTGGAACGGAGATTTTTTTAATAGAATGAACAACCATAATGGATGTTGGCTCAATCCAAAGGAAATTATGCATAAGCTTTGCAGAATTAATACGAAGCTACGCGCTACGTAATGGACAAAAATATCAAAGGTTTCAATACATATCAAAAGCTTCTGCGAGTTCCGCAAGGGAAAAGCACCTAGTACATGAGAAATATATAAGTAACATAATTGAAGTGCAAGTGACCTTGAGAAGGAAGAGCAGAGTTTTGCTAGTGACTGATAACTAACAAGAGAAAAGGTAGGTGCTTACTGACCTACTAAGTCACTGACTACACGTGCAATACAGAAAAAACATAAGAGGGCAATACTACAACACACCGGTAGGACCAGGGAAACATTTAGTGTTAGAAGATAGAAGTAAAGCCTCTAATATAGACACGTTCCCAAGTAGGCCTATACTTCAAGACAACGTGTCATTACACGTGCATTAAAACAAAGACGGTAAGGCTATAAAAAAATGTCATCATTTCAAAAAAAAAAAAAAATCAAACGTTGCTATAAAATTATCCTGATGAGAAATCGGGAATTTAATAAAGTCTCACCAGAAATGCAGAGATGATAGTTGTCACTGATGCACCAATAAAACCTTCCCACGTTTTCTTTGGGGACAACTTGATTAATGGTGTTCTCCCAAGAAAGAACCCAAATAAATAAGCAAAAATATCGTTGATCACAATAAGTGAAGCAGGCAAAAGAAACCTGAGTAAACATAACATTGTAAATTCACGAAGTTCATTAATTGTAGCATAATACAAATTACTTGCACAAATTAAACAATCAGGACAAATATATTCCACAATATACTGTACATGCATCACTGACATAGTCCCATACAATAATCCAAACTCAACTCAAACTGAAAAAATAGAAGACAAGAGTACTTCCCATGAAAAAGAGCAAAAAGGAAATATCAAGGCACAGAAGTCAGACAGGGGCAGGGCACACTATACCATAAGATATTCTGCAACATCTAAAGTGTTACTAAGTCATCCGACTAATCGCCATTAGTTGCAATTAGTCAGGTTTATTTTTTCTCGAACACGCAGGAGAGCTGTGTATCATTATATTAAGAAGAAAAAAGGATGTAGCACCCAGTCACCAGTACAAAGGTTTTTGTTTTGAAGGGAGAAAAAACAGCAAAACAACTCCCATAAAGACACTAGAATTCCTGTTTTGTGAGAGCCACAAACACTACCCTAGACCAGAGAGGCCAAACCGCCTAATTAGGAGGCTGCAAGGCGAGGAGAAGAGAGACTCCTCGAGCCCCAGCTGAGTCCCACAAACGAAGCTCATCCGTAATGGAAGAGAGAATTATGTTTTGATTAGGCTGTAGTCCATCAAAGACGCAGCGATTTCTATGATTCCAAATAGACCAAGCCACCAAGATTATGGACCACGAGAATCCACAATTAGGTGTTCCGAGGCGACTAGTGCAATTAGAAATCTGATCATCGAATTAATCATGATTAGTCACCTTATTTGCTCAGGGACACCTAGCCAGGAGAGAAAATTGTCAGCTTGCCAGATGATCTTGGGGTTGGGCACTGGTATATTTTATTTTGGCCCAGAATTAAATGACCATGCTTGATGCTTGCTTTGTTTACTAATTTATGATAACATATACCTGTACAGTTTGCAGTTGTGCACTGGTGCTATAGTCTAGTAGTAGTACTTACCTACTTAACACTTGGTTGGCAAGTGGGCTGCTCAACTAGCCAACTAGCCACAAACTAACCAAACCTGATCGATTAATCGGGATTAGTCAGCTTATCGGTGTACGCATATGGCTAAGAAATTAGAAAATGCTGGATGAAGTTACAAGCCTTTGCTATCACACAAGCTCATACAGGCCAATACAGCCAACTGAGAGTGTGGTACCAATGTTGCTGAAGTAACAAATGCAGACTATAAATGCTGTAAAGAGGCACATAGTGTCAGACAATGGAAGTGCAAAACTTTCCTCTTAAGTTGAGAGGCTCAAGGTTACTACACTTTTTACAGCTGTACAAAAAAAAAAGGCAGAATTAAGTCCAAAAATTCTAATGAATCTGCGAGTTTAGAGCAGATGAAAGACAAAATTGCAATTCCTTTTTCCAGAAGACAAGGAAACTTTCTGATGATGGTGGAAATACCAAATAAATACATGTCTAACCTAAACTGAACAAAAATAACTAAGCACTCCATACATCCCAAAAGGTTGAAACTCTAAACAGGTTATTCATAAATAAACAAATCACTTACCAGAATATCCCTTCAAATATGTTTGCCACAGTGAAAGAAGACTGTGCAAAAACCGTTAAAAGTATCATGAGTGTCCAGGCATACTGTTTGAACTGATACTTGTATGTCTTTTTCTTGAGAGTCAAAATAAACCAAACGAACCCTGGATCAAGTAAGCCATAATTACTAACTCTTTGCTAGATACAAAACAGAAATTCATGATAAGTAGGTTATCTGTTATTAAAGCATGAGTGCATAACTATACACAGTCAATCAAGTGAAATTCATGGTAACCAGAAATTCATGATACTTCGAAGATAACTAGTATGTATGCAAGAATGTAACAGTAATCACTTAGGCAGGCGTGTATGATCACTTAGCCTGCGTTTAGTTTGGAAGTTTTGGAAAGTTTTGCAACTGTAGCACTTTTGTTTGTATTTAACAACTTTTGTCCAATCATGGCCCAAGTAGACTCAAAAGATTTATCTCGAGATGGACAGGTAAAAAGTACAAACATGCAACAGGTGCTACTTCACTTAGTGCTCCATGCAGACGAAAAGTACAATCGATGTGATGGGGAGAGAGAAGGAAATTTTGTGAACTAAACGCTGCCTTAGTCACTGAGGCAAGCATGTATGAGTTGGAAAAAACAGGGAGACATTTGCAGACTCAAATGCCAAATGAGGTGATATGTCCAATAATTAAATCTAACGAAAATAAAATTTTCATCCACTAATGTTCATACGAAGAATAACACAAAAGCCCAAACATGAGTTCTCCCATAAATAAAGTGGACAACTACTGGCGGAACAATAACTAGCACAATTTGCCTAAAAAACATCGAATCAATTATGGGATTCCATGAACTAAAATCCAACATAGTAGACTATAATATGTTAAAAAAAAATTACCAAAGTCAGCAAGGGAAACCCTAGCCTTTTTAATTTCTTTTTATTTCAGACCTGTTTAAATTCATTCCCACGAAGAGTCGAACATCTCTAACTTTATCAAAGTTTTTAGAAAAATATATTAACATCAGCAATGCCAAATACTAGAAATATCAAAAAATATTTCATGATGAATTTTATGAAACTAACTTCACTTTGTAGATGTTGGTGTATTTTTCTATAAACTTGGTCAAAGTTGTAGAGAATTGACTTGCGACATTGCGACAAAAATGGGAACAGCCTACATTTTTTCTCTGTGTGTGTGTTGGGGGGGGGGGGGGGGGGGGGGGGGGGGGGGTGTATAAGACCTTTTAACACAAGATCAAACTAGAAAAAATAGAATCACTGGCTATTCCAAATTGAATATGAAGCTTTTGTAACATATTTACTAGAGGAAATTATTGCATGTTCCATGGGATACTGAGCCTACCTGCAATATAAAGAAAATAGCAGATAAACATCTGATACTTTATTAGGCCACTGACGACCTTATAGAGCAAGTGATCTGAAGTTACTGTATTCACAAGCTGACGACTAAGAAAGCGCCCATAAGTGTAAAGCATTGCCGTGAAAAAGAAGTGCCTACAATAGGAAATAACACTTGGACATAAACGACACAAGAAAAAAATACTATTGAGAAAAATGGCAGCTTTGAAATAAATTTCTGTTTAAACTTAGTAGAATCAAAATGAACCATAGCTTACCAATTCAGCAGCCTGAACCCTGGCAGTTGTTTCTCTTCACTGGATTTTCTGAGTAGGTTGAAAAGTTCTCTTGCCATGTATATTTGAATCACAACCACCATAGCCCAGATATATAGATGACCCATATAAATAATAAAGGCAAAGCCTCCAATCATCCATACTGTAGAATATGTACGGATAAGCATTGATTTATACTTGTTCTGATCATTGACAAGCAACGGCTGTCCATTAGCTCTATTCCCATCTGTGGTAGCCTGACGAAAATGACCATGATTAGTTACAAAAAAGAGCACCTGAAACAGGCTGCTACTCATGTTTCAGTGTCTTAGCTGAAATCTAGAGAAGTAGAGAGAGAGAGAGAGCAGAGCGCAATAAAGAGCAAAAGGAAGAAGAAATAACTAACCTCAGTTTGATGTTTGCGCCGTCTTACACGGCCTACATGAGAAGCAGAAACATCGCTAGAGCTAGTATCCCTTTGCATCACTGGTACTGAAAAGTTACTAAAAAGAAAAGGAAAGGCAGCAGTCAATCAGACCAGATTTGATTATAAGATGAAATACAAAAAGTGTAGAAACCAACACTTGTACTGGATAAATCGATGGCATTAGAATCGATTTTAAAAATCCCTGGGAAAAGAGCAGTGCTCTGCTAAGTTCAATGGTACACTGATTGAACGCTGGGCAAGCAAAACTCATTATAACAATAAACCCAAAGGGGGTCTCAAAGACTCAAACACAGGGCGTGCGGACAGCAGGTTCAGCTGAAACTGAACCCCAGACAGTTTTGTATAAACGAACACGAACCTGGATTCCCCCACCCCCCACCCCACACCACAAACGGCAAACTACTTTAGATGAACTAGAGCACCAATCCCAGAAAGGAACGGAATGTTTGGATTTGAGGGACAGAAAAGGAACTAACGAAACGAGCAACCACCCATCCAACTCCATATCAATCTAGGGTTCCTCACCACGTCAGCACATCCAACTCCAATCAATCTAGGGTTGCTCGCCACGCCAGCAAGGTGCCATGTTTTGAACGGAGGATACGTGCAACGGCGGGAGGGGATTGGTGTGAGGAGCGAGGGACTTTGCCGTTTAGGGCCGCCTGGTACAGTCTCCCGTCCGTAACCCAGAAAAATACGTAATCGCTTCCTTCCTGTGCCACGGGAAGTGCTTTGTCAATTCTACTGTACTGGGCTACTGGCCTTGCCTTGTTCCCGCACCTAAACAAGGCTAGTGATCGGCGCAACAGACAAGCACATCGCTCTCGCGATTGTTAATGTGTGTGCGCAACCGCTCATCTAGAGCCGTCCCAAATTGTCTCAATTAACAACCGAGGCACCCTCCAATGGACACCTGACAAATGCAGTCCGTGATAACATATTCCCACGAAAGCAACTAGTCGCCGCCGGCGCAACATCACCACCGTGAACTAATCAACTTGGCGCCAACAATTTCCAGAGCAAACACGGCATAAGCTGAAGTGCTAGACCGACGCAGCAAGCCTGCCGGCGCAACAGCGAAAAGTAGCGTCACTGGACATTGGGAGACGGAGATACCTCGAGGTCGCGGAGCAGGAGGATCAGAGGATGTGGCTCCACTGCTCCAGAGGGGGGACCAGGGGACACAGCCGCCTCGCCGGCGGCGGGGGCGGCGCTCGTGGAGCGGGAATGCGGGATTTTGTGGAGAGAGCGCAGCGTGCTTCGGGAAGGGCGGAGAGGGGATAGAATCACAGAAGCCTGGCACTCGGTTCCCAGCTGTCGCCGCGGGAATTGGAATTCCTTCCTTTAACCCAGCTTTGGCACATGGTTCTCCGCCGCGGCTTGCCAAGCCAAAATGCATGCAAGCTATTCCAACCATGAATTTTTATACTATCTCCTGTTCTAAATTATAGGTCATTCTAAAATTTTAAAATCTTAAAGACTCAAAACATACTAAGTTTAACTAAAATTAGAGAGAGAAACACAAATATTTATAACACCAAAGTGGTATATTATAAAAATATAACTAATGAATAATCTAATGACACTCATTTAGTGCCCTAAATGTCATTGTCTTATTATATATAAATTTGGTCAATTTTAAAAAAATCTGACTCTTCAAAATTATTGGAATGACTTATACTTTAAAATAGAGGAAGTATTCAATTTACTAGGATGTCCAATAAGTAAAAATAAGATATGCACTCTAACAAGAAATAGTTTCTTAAATTAAAAATGCTATTTATCTGTTAATAGATTTTTTTTTACTAAATCTATCAGATTTCTCTAGTTTGATCGTGCTTTAGGATATGTTGTTACAACTATTTGCTAAATCACATTTATAAAAAATAACAAATTTGATCATATATAAATTATCGATAGATAACTAGATTGTCTCAAATAAAAAACCATCTCTATACAAAGACAAAGACATGTAGACAGGCTTGGAGACGGCGGGCCACTCCCGCTTAGGGATAAAAACGGATCGCATTGGAGCGGATAATGGCTTCTCCATATCCTTATCCGTATTTTTTATCGAATTCGGATCGGATCGGATATTATACGGATTCGAATTTGAATACGATTTTTACGGATATCAAAAATGGCACGGATCACAGGCATCGGAACGGAAGAGGATTTTTTTTAAATTCGGATAATGCATGCTTACGTATTGTTTTTTTACGATGAGAAACAATTTCTTAACCAAAGCCATAAGACAACAATATAACACGAAATAATCACAAACATCCATCAATTACTTATGAGCTATACAGTATAAAATGTTTGTACTATGGGCTAAGCCAACTCAATTTTTACCGCTTGGGCTCCTTCAAATATTCTGGTATTCTATTGTGAATGTCAGATAATCCGTGTTTAATTATCGAATAATCAGTATCCGTCGGATTTTGCAAATTCTATATCCTATTCCGCATCCGCATGTAATCGGATTCGAATTATCCGTATTTGCGCGGATATTAAAAATACTTCTCTATATCCTTAAAATTTGGATTCAGAGCGGCTTATCCATACCACTCTCACACCTACTCCCACTCCGTCAACGCTACTGTGGCAGACGTGATGCTGGATGAGCGACGTGCGACGTACTCGTCCGGGTTACAGAAGAGTATCGTCGGTTAAATATCGATGAATTTTGCATGCCGTGATACGTGAAGCACATCATCGAAAGTAGCTACGCCCCTGCCGCCCTGCGTACAACGTACCGCACTACCGCCTGGGCTGTACACCCACCGTCTAGGACACTAGCTTTTGTATAAGGCCGGCCGTTCGTGCACACATGGTACACACGCTCCCACAGCTCAAAAGCGTGCCATTATCGGGGTGCTCTGTGCGTCGGTTCTCTCCGCTTTCGGTGTGGAGTCTGGAACGCGAATACGGGCAATGGCCCTGGCACTTTAGGGGCGACAAACGGGACCTGGGAGTAATGAATAAATAATCGAATCCATGCCATGGTTTCCTTTGTCATGTGAATATGTCATGTGACAATCTTTTGTTTAGTGGATTGTCACGTGAGAACTGACAAGGGCACCTTTGGAGGGCCAAGATGCGAGCGCATAGGCTACATGCGCTACCTGGGCCATCAGAGGTCGTCGTAAAAGGCAAAGTCTCGGCCCACAAACGGGCCTGACAGCTACAGGCCTTGAATCACAGAGTGGGCTTCAGTTGGCACGGCCTAGTTCACACATCACTTCACGAACCGGACCGGTCCGCTGTCTCCACTCGGACCACTCCGCAGTTCCCGCACGGCGCAGCCATCCGCCGCGCGCTCTCCTCTCCGTGAGACCGTGCTGCACCGGCAAATCCTCTCGCTCTCGATTCTTCCTTTCCTCGATGTCGTACCTCCTATCCGCACGCAGAGAGATGACAGTTTTAATGTTCATGTATTTATCTCAATCCACATGTGTAGAGTGGTTTGATCTATAATAATTTAAACTAAATTTCGTACCGAACCATTCAAACAAATATATATTTCTTGGTTTCTTTCATGTATTTGTTTGTATTCAAACTTGTTCCTTTAATTTAAGCTGCAGTAGGGGATCCATGCCCCACCCGATTTTTCAAAAAAAAATTATGGATTAAGGAACCAGCCCAGAGCAGAAGTGTTCTTCGTCGGGAGTAGCTCCCCGTCTTCGTTCCCGTGGGAAAAAACTCCATCGTCCAGGTTTCCGTGAACACTACCAAGGGAGTTTTTTCTCCCATTAGTGTCCCTACGGGGCTACACGGAGATGATTTTTCCATGGAAAATCCATTCCCATTAGAAAATGAGATATTTGGAGAGCAAAAACAAATTTGTAGTGTCAAATGATTAAAAACTAGATAAGTAAGGTTTCATATTATAAGAGACATCTACTTCACAACACATGTGAACGGAGATAGGGATAGGGAAAGAATGGATTTGAGACAATGCGGGGGAGTATGAGATGGGTGTTCTAGTCTCTATTGTTCTATGCCTATCTTCACTTTCCACTATCCAAACATGGGATCAAATCATTTCCCTATCCCACCCTCCATTTCCCACTTTATAAACACCACCTTAGAGTTTGGTTTGCTATTTATAAAAAGGTTATGCGTTGCATCTAGGAGAACTTTAATAGGTCAGGAGCGTAATTCAAAGTAAGGTTCGCAAGATGGGTACGCAGAGAATGAGGCGGAGGGTGGTTTTCATTCCCACAAACCCAACAAGTTGTGCCTGCTTGGTTTACTTTCAAAATTTGCCACGACAAAGATTTGGCAAGCCATCATTTTTGCTAGTATTTGGTTTACTACCAAAACTTAACAAACTCTCACATTTAGCTTACCAAAACTATAGTAACTTTTTTGTCCAACTTTTGGCTTGTTAAATCTTTGGCATGGCCAAATTTGGATCTAATCCCTGTGAGGATCAAATTACTGGCCCCATCCCCATAGCCTAATATGAGAATTTTCATCCAAAATCTAGGCCCTCTTGCCATATCTAAGAGAGACCGAGATCGAGACGGAGTGGTGCAATTCAAAGACAAACCAGATTTACTGTGTTGCCAGTGTTTGATAGAAGGATGACCTTTTGAAGATTATAAAAAGTAATAGTTGTCAAACAAGCATTCAAATTAAATTTTGATCACATCATTTCATTTTTATAATAAGTTTTCAAAATAGAACCTAGTGAGTAAGAGATTATGGAGGTATGAGTGTATTTGAAACGTTGGATTAAAATGAGTTGGATTTGTGGGTGCATAATTTGGCGTGCGTTTAGTGAAGATTAGGAGAGATATAGACTGTGGGTTTGTTTTGGTGGGATGAAACTGTGTGACTATAGAATAATTTTAACCGGTGCCTTTTATATTAGTAGATAGTAGAGATAAGATTTTGTTCAAGAATTGTTTACTCGTGAAGATAGATAATTGATTTTATATAAGCAGGGCCAATATTCTATTCCATATTTAATTAGCACTTGTATTAGAAAAACAAAACAATTTATACATACATGATAGGACCAATTGAATTATACCACGAACATCCCATGATTACTATAAGCAAATAACATAAAATACAATACACATAAAACATCTCATGGAAAACAATGATTATTCTAGGAACAATGCATGATATTTATGGAAGATGAGTGTCTCGATTTGAAGTTGAAGCTAGGGTAGGTTTTGGGATCTTACTATTTTGCTTTGCTGAACATTGTAGGTTCTTCGAAGCGACCAATCATGGATGAGCCACTGTGCCAGTGAACATATAAAGATTGAAATGGCTTCAATCTCGGTGAAGGTGACTTGGTCTGCTTTAAAATGTTCCTACATTATTGATTTTTCATGGGTATTTTTTTTTGTATATAGCCCAACAGATAGTCGAGTCCTTTTCACTGTAAAAAAAGAAAATTGAATGTGTCTTCCGCCGCTTCTGTAAACCAATATATGGGCCTTGACTGACTTCGTATGCCGATCTCCAGTGATCCAATATCGGCTCATGGCCTAGAAGCTGAAGTCTTGGGCCTGAACAAGACGTTGGAAGTTGGCACATCTCTCCTACAATTAGATTTGCAAACAGAGCCTACTTTCATCGAAATCTACGGTCACGAGTGTATCTAACCATGATCCAAGTCAAAATCTACGATCACGTCTTAATCCAATCTTAATCCAAGGGCTATAATCCAAAGTTTGTCCAAAACTCACCGTCCCACTCCCTTCACCCGATCCCATCACGGGAACACAAATCACGGAATAAAGGAAAACAAACATACTCTACTCCATGCATCCGCCGCCGTCGTGCCGTCCTTCAGCGCCACACACACCTTCGCCTCCTCCTCGCGCCGTGGAAGGGGAAGGGGAGCAGGGCCTCGCCATCCGCTGCACCGCCGACGGCGTCTACTTCGCGGAGGCCAAGGCGGACTGTAGCCTCGAGGACGTGTGGTTCCTGGAACGGCCCCTCCTGCTGCCCAAGGAGGACTCTTCCCGTGCCCCAGCGGCGATCGCTGGCCCGTCGAGCCGCACAACACCAACATAATGATGCAGGTATGGGATTCGCCGTCCGTCTGTCTCTTTGTCCCCCAGCACGACCGATCTGATTCAGCCGGTCCTACTCCCCTTCCCCTTCCACGATTGGCAGCAGCGGCGGCACTCGGCCGCCGTGACGCGGAGTGATAACATCGCCACAACGTGGATCGACGAGTACGGGCCCTACTGCCGACGGATCTGCGCGGCGGCGGCGCTCTACTGCGTGTACACGTGACTGGGGGCGCTGGTGCACGTCCGTACGGCGGCAATGTTCGACCAGTGGCGATGACTGCGCCCATGTCTTCACCGGCGACCGAAACCCATTGCAGCTGGTATGCTAGCCCCTTTTATTTCCTTCCTGCTGTGCAAAATTGAGCACCCAAACCCTAACCCAAGCACATGCTCTGTTGCATCATCAGCATTCCTCCTTTTAACTTCTATTCATGTGTTCTTTGATAACACCAGCTATGATTGTCAAAGAGATGACATTACTGGAGCACCTGAACAGCAGGAAGTCGTTGTTTGCGTCTTGGCAATTTTTGGCAAATTGAGTTTGAGAAGTCACAGTTTTTGGTGTTTCATGGAATATTTGAAGGTGACTTTTTTCTCTTGAGATATGAACGAAATATGGTTAATATAGATATGATTTGATGGATATTTGCACCATTAGTGGTCTAAAAGAAAAGGTTAGACTCAACAGTGATCTATATGTGGATTATATCATTTTAGTGATCTTTGTAGCCATTTGAAAAGATGCATACCTTTTTTGAATCCTGATCCATATAACATATTTCTGTAATCTATATGCTAACCATAGAAATTCTTGGCTTATGGAGCTTTTTTAAGTGATATATATCGTGCTCTGGTTTGTTTGTCCATGCCACTTTGAAGCCTGTACATATGCTGAAAATTACCAGGAATTAATTTGGAAATTCCAATATGTGTATGAAGACAATTCATTAGTATTCGATTGTTTTTTCAGAAGTCAGTCATGATGACATTCAAGGAAAAAAATTAGGAGCTTCTTAACTAGTGTTTTATTAGCAGGTGTGCAGATCCTACATAATTTAAGTGTATATTTGATTTTATTCGAATTTGACATTTCAAAAATGCTGAGTTGCAGCATCCAATTTAACTGCTCGTCTCATATGTTTGCCGTGATGTGGTGGCATTCATGCGATTAGCATCATCCATCAGAACAAGAGGTCACTAGGGATAAGATGTCGCATGTCTGTTGGACACACTGCCGATGACGTCCTCTGTCCACCCTGTTTGCTTTACCATGGCAAGGCCATCACTTAGAGAGTCCCACGTGTGATTAACTTTTAACGATCCTGGCTCAATCATTCTTTTTTGGCATCTATGCTCAATCATTCTTTTTGGCATCTATTTCAGTTCTTATGATATTTTTTATAATAGATATCTAGATCCATGCAGTCTGCTATCAGTCCATATGGAACTCACATCCTTGGAAAATCAAGTGATGCAAGCAGTGTTGATCAAATTGGGTTGACTGGTGCGATCTACAACATTTCTCAGAAGATGGCAGATTGACACGGCATAATGAACCTGCACCATCAAGCTCAAAGGCCAGTGAATTTTCTTGTTGATGTATGTGGTAAACAAACATGCTTTTTGTGTCAAAGGTGTTTTCAGTGAGCATCACACTATGTGATTTGACAAAGCTGCAGTGGTGATACAGATTCATTCATCCTGGTAACCTGGACAAGGTTTGAAATCAGTCATCTTAGTCTGAAGACCTCAACTGCAAAGGTACTGAACTTGCCATTGTTGTTTAAGCAATCTTCCTGTTGTTACCGTAATGTCTATGAGTTTGAGATGCATCTTGGGCATGCACAGGTAGGAGGATGGTTACGGAGTGTAACAGAACCGGCTAAATCACCTGGCCCACAGGCACCTGTCATTGTCACTAATAACCTCTGACAGCCGGGCCCGTGTCCCAAATGATCTAGACAAGTCTGTCGGGCTACATCAGCGCCCTTTTTTTTCCGACAGGATCACCATTGCAGAATCATCACAGGATTACAACATTTCATAATAAAATACATCAGAGTAATAGTGCGGGAGATTACATAACATTTAGATTACAAACCGGTTGTTCGAATAGGGTTCAAATATAGTTATTACAGACCAGAGGACATAGCAGTATCAGTGGAATAGTTACACAATACTAGATAAGATAACTTGAACCCTGCCCACGGGTTCCACTTCACTCATCATCACTGCCTTCCTCGACCACAGTCACACAGCAAGGGGCAAGACAGACCTCCGGCGGCGGTCCTCCTGCAACAGGGGTTAACAAACCCTGAGTACTTGGGGTACTCCGCAAGACTTACCCGACTAAAGGTGTAAGATGAGACTTAGGAATGTAAGGCTGTGGGTAAGGCTAGCAGAAGGTAAGGAGTTTGCAGAAAAGCAATCTATCCTGTTCCATATTTTATTTTGTCATTATTATAATCATATTTGTAGCTCCAATATTCAGACTCATGTATCATCATTCTTTCAATTACTTTATTCATTCAGAAAACACCTAGTTGAGAACCACTTTTCGGTGTAGAGTGTGAGGATCAAGTCTCCATAACCGAGGAGCACGTCGATTCGAATCCAGAAAGTACCCAGCTGGGGATTCCAACCACACTGCATATGCAGCACGCCGGCATACATATACCAACCCGTCGTCACGGCTTTGCTATCCCGGAACCGGTCCTGCGCCACCCGAGAGCACAGTACTCCACTCGTCTCCAGGCACGCCGGCCACGTGGGTACAAGCTACTCTCGCCATCTCTCCACTCCCAGTGCGTGGTTGTCGGTTCCAGCAATAGCGTCACCGAACTCTAGGCTTTCCGCATTGGTATGTGGCTAGGCTGTTCATCATGATCACAGCAGACCTACAACGAACGGTCCCTACTTTCTTCCTGCCGTTAATCCTGCATTGGGACTCCAACCCAAGTACAAGACTACCCGACAGTTTTTATTATCGTGCCTGTCGGGTGAGTGAGACATAGGGAACGCCGCCCCATGAGCTGGCCACCCAACGAAACACGTTTCCAAAGACATCGACCAGTTCCAAACTATTCCGAAAGCGACCATGCATTGGGACTCCAACCCAAATACACATCGACCAGCGGATAACAAGTTCTTCACCAATCAAATTATAAGTATAATCATGGCACAGAAAATAGTTTTTCTTTTATGCAAAGCTAAGTTCATTAAGCATGCCTAAGCATTACTCAAACCATTTTATTTAAATCAGGTTTCAGGGTATTTATTTGAGACAATGCATCTGGATAGGTGACAATCAACTCCTATCAACCTAATGCAGTAGATTAACTCGAATTATAAATATTTTGTAATAGAGGGGCTGAATGCACCGGGGCTTGCCTTGGATTGCGAAGAGGGTCGGTGCGGTGTCAGTCCTGTGAACGTCGAAGACTTGGGTCACCTCGGGAATCACCTCTTCAACGGTCGGCTCAAGTTTGACCTCCTCGCTCGCAGACACTACACGAGTGCAATGATGTATGCTTACAAGGTGCAGATGACAAACACACAGATGCATTAATAAATTATTTAAAACCTTGAGTACAACTTTCCTTCACGGAAAAATTGTAAACGAGATTTCCTAAAGTAAATCGGTATTTCACGTTTTATTGTTAAAACCTATTTTAACAGTCATAGAAAGCCGCTGCACAGCTTTATGACTACTACCACGCACTAAGTTCTCAAATTGCCAAGGATCACACAGTGAAAGATCCTTGGTCTTCATTCAATCTAAAAATTCACACAACAAACCTAAATTCATTTTTCTATTTACTTTATTAATCCCTAATTTCACATATATTTATTAATTGACCAAACTAACTTCAATTGCAACCAAACTTTACCAACAGCTAGGTTTTATCACCAAACAGAGCCACAATAAATTTCATGATTTTTGGATTTACAGAGAATTAATTAAAATTACACAAACTTGCATTTATTAATTACTTCACTGATTTATACAGCAGATTAAAGGTACTGGAACACCTTATCTTATATTTTTAACAAATACTACATACTTCAGAGAGTATACACAATTATTCTCACATTTTTCCATTCAACAGATTAATTCATATGAAAATAACAATCATCAGCACTATTCAAATAAATTAAAATAGAAAAGGCATTTGAAAATCCCTTTGGAAAAACGGAAACGGCCCACTCGGCCGAGGCGGCCCAGCCGACCGCGCTCGCACCCGAGCCGGCCCAACACGGCCCAAACGCACGCGCGCTGCTCCCGCGCGCACGCGGCCCACGCCTGCGCGAAATGAGGCGCTGACAGACGGGCCCCGCCTGTCAGCTCCTCCTTCCACCTCCCGCCGGCTCCCGTGCACGCGCACGCGCGCGCGTGGCCAGCGCGGCCTTCGCCACCGGCGACCCCAGCGGCGAACCCGAGCGACTCTACAACTACCCTAACCCCTAACGAGCACCCCCGCAAGGTTAGGCTCTAACCTAGGCGCCTCCGGCGAGGAGCATTTCGCCCATGGCGGAAGCCGACCACACGGCGGCTCGGCGCCGGTCAGATGAAAGCGGTAGCGAACGGGAGAAAGAACGGGAGAGGTTCAGCGGCTCACCACGAAGCCAACGGGCGAGTCGGTGAAGGCAGAAACGGCTTGGTGAAAGCGGCTTGACGGCGATGGCAGATCCGGCAGCTCGGCCCCGACGGCGATCCCGCGTTCCGGCGATCCTAGAGTGCCAGAGACCCAACCGCCAGGCGCATGAGAAACAGCGAGTGATAGAGAGTTCGAGACACGAGACCGAGGGAGAAGAAGCTCACTCCAACACGCTTGTCGCGTCCGGGATGGCTGCGGCGGCGCTCCGGTCACCCGCGGGACGGCGACGAGCACCCCGGCACCTACGAGCCGTTACGGCTTCCACCAACGGGCTCGGGAGGTGCGCAAGGAAGTTAGCTAGCTGCGAGCGAGATGAAGAGGGTTGTGAAGGCTCGGTGGCGACGAATTTTGCCGAGCACCGAGTGGAGTTCGACGGTGACGGGAGGGAAGAAAATGGAGAGGGGAGGGCCTCGTCGCCCTTTTGAAGGCCGGGGAAGAGGGGACAGGGTCAGAGCGTCGCGGCGCACGCGTATCGTCCTCAAACGACGACCGGGAGCAAGATCCCGGGCGGCACGGCAGCCGCGCGCGCTCGGCCGGCACGGCTGTTGCCGGCGCTGTTGGCGAACAGGGTGAGGGGGCGAAACACTGTAGCAATAATCCCTAGGGGGCTGTCGGTTTTTGACCAAATTCGACTGATTTTGCATACAAACATGAAAAACTGCAAAAACAAAAGTTGTAGGGTTTGAAATTCTGAACAACTCTGCTTTTGGAACTAAATCCAAATTCGAAATATTTTTGAAGCTACAGAAAAAAGGGGTAAACTAGAGTTTTAAATTTCAAACTGTATTTTCAAAATTACTTTTAAATTTTCTCAACAACTTAAAAAAATGCTAAAATAAAAGTTGTTCTACTCAATGAGCTTTACAACTTCTATTTAGGAAGTTTTGCCAGATTCCAAATAATTTTTGAAATGACAATCCAAAACTAAGTTTTAAATCATTGTTTTGAAATAAATTTGAATTTCCACCACAGAACTTTGAAATCTCTAAAAATAAAAGTTGTTCCATTTTAAAAGATCTAAAACTTTTATTAAGGGACTACCTCCAAATCCCTTTTAGATTTTGAATTAGGTTTTTGAGCCTATAAAAGCAAATTTCAATTCTATTATTAAGGGATTTAATTCCACAATCAAACACCATCTTAATCCAAACCAATCTAGGATCCTAAGCACAATCATATGCAAATGATTAATATTTGAACATGATGACATGGCAGATTAATTAATCTGTAATACCCGGGGTATTACACGGAGTGCCTTGGATTGATGCTAAATTTTCTGTCAGACTGAAATGCGTGACTATGCTGGTGTAACAGAACCGCCTAAATCACATGGCCCACAGGCACCTGTCATTGTCAATAATGACCTCTGACAACCGGGCCCATGTCTCAAATGATCTAGAAGGTCCTACCGGGCTACATTAGCGTCCGATTTCCTCCGACAGGATCCCATTGCGAAGCCATTACAGAATTACAACATTTCATAACAAATTACATCAGAGTAAAAGCGCGGAAAGATTATAACGTACTTAGATTACAAACTATTTGTCCAGATAAGATTAAGGTGCAAATATTACAGACTATAAATAAAATAAGTAGCAGTGGAATGACGATATAACATAATTAAGTATTTAATGATAAGAACCCTGCCCATGGTTTCAACCTTACTCCTTCTCACTTCCCTCCTGGACCACTGTCACACAGCAGGGGGCGAGACAAACCTCCGACTGCTGTATCCCTGCAACATGGGGTTAACAAACCCTGAGTACTGGGGTACTCCGCAAGACTTACCCGACTAAGAAAAAGGAATGAGACTCAGGAATGCAGGCTGAAGGGAGTCAAGGTAAGGCTTGAGTAAGAGTCAAAGGTTTTGCAGAAAAGCATTACTATCCTATTTCAATATTTTACTCAATTT
This sequence comes from Eremochloa ophiuroides, assembly GCA_038502445.1. NCBI lineage: Eukaryota > Viridiplantae > Streptophyta > Magnoliopsida > Poales > Poaceae > Eremochloa > Eremochloa ophiuroides. The sequence goes on from JAHLJS010000006.1 coordinate 68,068,543, forward strand.
TATTTTAATCATAATCCATAATTCCAAAATCATTCTCATATACCATCATACTTTCAAATTCTTTAATCATTCTCAAAACACCTAATTCCGAACCACTTTTCAGTTGTAGGTCAAAGGATCAAGTCTCCATATCCGAGGAGCAACGACGATTCGAATCGATTAGTACCCAGCTGGGGATTATTATCCACACTGCATATGTAGCACTTAAGCTTGCATATACCAACTCTAGCTACCACGGCTTTTCTACCCCTGAACCGGTCCTACGCCACCCGAGAACACAGTACTCCTCTCCTCTCTAGGCACGTCGGCCACGAGGGTACACGCTGCTCTCGCCATCTCTCCACTCCCAGTGCGTGGTTGTCGGTTGAAGTAGTAGAGCCACCGGAGTCAGAGCTTTCCGTAGTATGTGGCTAGTTGCAAAGTCTCGATCACAGCAGGCCTACAATGAACGGTCCCTAATTCTTTTCTGCCGGCGACATTGCATTGGGACTCTAACCCAAATACAAGTATCCTAACGGTTTTCAAATCCCTTTCCCGCCGATGGTCAAACATTGGGAATCTAACCCAAATTCACAACCAACGAACGGAAAACCCCTTTCCGTCGGTTACGATGCATTGGGGCTGCTACCCAAGTACACAGTCCCCGAACGGACGCATGTCCCGTTCTCCTTTCTCATGATTTATAGTTATCACATTCACATAGGTCAAAAATAGCCTTTTTAAGCAAATCTAGATTGATTAAGCAGGGCTAAGCATTTTTGAACAATTTTGTTTTTAAACAGGTTTCTGGGGTATTATATATCAAGGCAGGTAATGCAACAATATAGGTGACAAACAACTCATAACAACCTAATTGCAATAATAGACTCAAGTTATAAATATTTTATAAAACACAAGGCGGGGCTGAATGCACCGGGGCTTGCCTTGGATTGCGTATAGCGTCGGGTCGGGCTCGGTTCCGCAGATGTCGAATCCCTGGACGACCTCCGGAGTGACCTCCTCGGCAGTGGCCTCGACTTGGACTTTCTCGGTGACGGGCACTACACGTATGCAATGATGCATGCTTAACATGGTATGAAGATAATGAATGAAATGCTCAAAAGTAAACCATTTAGACCTTGAGTACAACTTTTCTTCACGGTAAAGTTGTAAGCGTTTTAAAGAAAGCAAAACGGTGTTTTCATATTTTGTTTTATCAACCATTTTAACAGTCATAGAAAGCCGCTGCATAGCTTTACTATAACTAACAAGTGACATCACTACTTTTGTCAAGGATCACCATGATGAAAGATCCATGAACCCAATTAATTCTAAAATCACACACATTACAGGGATTATGTGCTTAAATCAATTTTATTATCCAATTAACCCAATATTTAATTAACAAGTGATCAAACAATTTTCAATTGAGCCCAAACTTAACCAACAGACATTTTCTACCCTAAAACAGTGCCATATAAATTTTCATGATTTTTGGATTAATCTGGAATTTATTAAAATTGCCCAAAGTTGCATTTATTATTTAATATGCTGATTTTTAGTTCCTGCAGAAGGTGTCCAAATCTTATATGTAATATTTTTATAAAATACTCATACTTCAGAGAGCATACACAATTATTTTGATAATTTTTGGTGCAGCAATTTAATTCATACATAATTCATAAAATAGTGCACTATTTATATTGAAAAAAATTAACTAGATCATCACATCCGGGGAAACCGGGCCGGCCTGCTCGGCCCACGAGCGGCCGAGCACCCAGCGCCGCTTCCCGCTCCCACCCGCGCATCCCTGGGCCGGCCCAACGGCCGAGTACGGCCCAGCCGACTCCCGACCGCACGGGGGAGACGCCCGCGCGCGCGTGATGGCCCCAGCCGCGGCAGCTCGCCGCCGGCGATTTTCCGGCGATGCCGAGGACACCCGAACGCACCCCAGCACCAATCGCATCCTCTAACTAAAGAATAGGGCAGAGCAGGGCTCGGCCTTCTCCCCACCGAGGCCGTGGCGGACCGGCGGCAACCGGCACGGCGGCGCGGCCACGCTCCGGTCAAAAGGGGCGGTAGAGGTCAAACCAGAGAGTGCTACGTGGTCAGGGTGCTCACCGGAGTTCCGTTCACGAGCCGGTCGAGGATGAGGATGACCAGAGACGGGCGTTGATGGAAACCGAGGCGATGCGACGGACTCCGACGGCGACGACGCTATTCCGACGACTCCCGTGCACCTTTTACCAAACCGCCTAGATAGTGAGCTCCACAAGAACACGGGGGGTCGAGAACGCAAGGGTAAATAGGAGGGTATCCTTCCCAAGAGAGCTGGCCACGACGAGCCGAACGCGGCGGCGCTCCGACCGGTGATGGAGAAGAAGGTGGTGTTCGCGCGACTCCGGCGATCGGTCACCGGCTCCAATGGGTTGTACGGGGGCGCAAAGGCGTGGCGAACTCAGGGGCGAGTGGAATTGGGTAGAGGTGGCTCGGTGGTGATGAATTGGTCGGGCGCGAGGAGATGACCGGGGCGGCGACTGAGTGGAGGAAGGGGAAGGAAACGGGCGGTAGATGGCTTAAGTGCCATCGGGAAGGGGAACAAGGAGGCGACAAGTCCCCGGGGCCCCTCACGACTCGACAGCGCCGGAGACAGGCCGCCGGCAGCCCCCGGACGGCGGAGCCGTGCTGCCGGACGCGCTCCCTTGTTCGTGAACAGGGTGAGTTGGCGATTACTGTAGCACATCAATTCCCCTCTAACACTATTTTCTTTAAATTACTTCTCATTTTATATAGGAACTAGAAAAATCATCAATGTAAGAGTTGTAGAAAATCTTATGCTGCACAACTTTGGTTTTTGGACCAATTTCAAATTCTGAATAGTTTTGAAAATATTTGAAAGGGGGTAAAACTACTATTTGAATCCTATTTCTAATTCAATTAAATTCTCCAATTTACACCTAACAAAATGAAAATCTTCCAAAATAAAGGTTGCTCTATTAGTTTATCTTGACAACTTTCATTAAGGTAGTTTAGTCAGATTCTCAATAATTTTTAAATTCACATTTCAAATTTGAATTTCAAAGTAGTAATTAGGGTTTAATTTAAATTTCTATTAAAGAGCTTCAAAAACACCCAAAATAAAAATTGTTCCATTTTAAAATATCTACAACTTTTGTTGAGACGCCATCTCCTGATTCTAAGTAGGTTTTGAGTTAGGGTTTTAGGGTCCGATTAAGGCTTAAATTCAGATTTTTCTTTTGATTTATTTTTACTTGCCAATTAGGGATTCAATTGCAACACCAATAACATTCATAAATAAGTCACTCTAAAATCCCTAAGCACAATCATATACAAATGCTTAATACTAAACATGCTGACATGTCATAATTAATTAGCCGTAATACCCGGGGTATTACAGCTGGGCTTGTATGAGGACAGTGGATAAAAAGTTTGAATCAAGAAGGTGCACATTAAACAGGCTGATATATATATACACACACAATATATGGTTCTACAATATATAAGACGCGAAAATCTATGCTTGACTACTAAAAGATAATTGATGCTCGCTTGATTTGCATTGATAAATGCACTACGAATGTTATGACAATATCCCTGAAGATATCCAACATTTGATTAAGGAGTTAGGGAGAATGTAAAAAAAAAGTCTTCTTATTTACAATATTGTTTCCCAAATTATATATAGACGCAAATATACTTATATACAAGTTAAACTCTCCAAAACAAATTGTTTATTTCTTTACAGCATTTCCTTTGAAATAACTGTAGCGTTAGCACGGGTATTATACTAGTCAAAATAGCGTGTGGTATGGCAAGCTTCACGTCGATGGAGGTCTATGGCTGTATCTAAGATTTCCATCCCATCGAATATGTCGGCACATGCATGAAGCACTAACTGTAGATGAAATTTTTGTATGTTTATACAGTTTGTATATAAATCACGAGACGAATCTTTTAAATCTACTTAGACCATAATTGAACACTTACTGAAAAAGATTCTCCGTTTAAAATTCTAAATCCAAATGCATCTAAACGGGGCCTATGAAGGTAGGAATTCAAATGGTTGTTGCTCATATATAAAGGTAGATTAGCTAAAAGCTCAATTTATGAATCTATAGGACGGCATATTTGCCTGGTTTTTCTTTCTAATGGAGTTTGTACAGATTACTCTGATATACGAATAATGTGGTACTGATTCTCAAATAAAAAAAAATCAAAATAGCGTGTCGAATTGCATTTCTCAGTTTTTGTTTTCCCGATTTATATCACTTTTTGTTTCATGTCGCTTTCGCCCTTCCTTATCTTCATCGAGTTTTGACTTTTTTCCTTAAAACAAAGTTCTGACCGCATATCGAGGCCAATGAGAAAGATAATCTTTTGTAGCAATAATTCGGTGTTCGTCTGCATAGTTCATGATGAAGATCTGGCGAGTGACGAGGGCACCATGCCACGCGGTAAACAGCTCGCTGAAAGGCACACGCCATGGGAAGGAGCAGTAAAATAACCACATCTCTTGGATTTCAAACCTGCCACTTTTTCTTTGGAAAAAAAAAAAAAGACGATTCGGAACGATCAACAAATGTGCTCGCTGGAAATGCCTGTGTGTGCTACAGCACTAACCGACAGCTGTTATTCACAAGTGCGCGTCGACGGCGACTACTGCATATCAATATGGTACGAGTACCTGACAAAAGAGGAACGAACTGAACTAAAGAATTCGTTTTCTGACGAGGATTACGCACGCTAATTAGAGGCACTGTCATGTCAAATCTATCGCGAGCTAGCTAGCTAGCTATAAGCTGTGGTCGCCGTAGCTAGCACTAGCAGGCTCCGGCCGCGCTTCGATCATCGCCCAGCTTTTACCCTGGAAGCACAGTACGTTGGGGTCCCCCAGCTTTTCGCCAAAAGGACACCATTCAGGCACATGAGCTCCATCCAACTCGGCGGATGGGGAATTGACACCAAATTGAAGGGGACCCCCGTCGAGACGAGACGAGACGAGACCTCATCACACACCTCGCTAGCTGCCTGTTGCCGTCGATCGAGCTTGCGTTGTGCGCCGCGGATGATCGCCATGATGGTGCCTGTGGTCCACGGCTCATTTGCGCACATATATAAAGATGGCTTGGCCCACTCGGAACACCCCCGAGATGAACAACACTACAGCTTTTGCAGCCACGGCCCACCCACACACCCTGCATCATCTTATCTCCCTCAACGCGCACGAAAATCACTTGTGTGCTGTGTTGTGCTCACACATGCGTGCACACGATCGACCTATAATTAAGCCATGGCCATCTGAGTTGGCAATGGTGGCCTCTAGATTAAAGCCAGCCGGCCGGCCTCCTAAGATCCATCTCTTGGAACTTTGGCTGGCGAGCGAGTCCAGCTAGTTAGAGCATCTCCAAGAGTTCCCTAAAAGCTTCTCCTAAAAACTCCATGTTTACCAACTTCTAAAAAGATATTAGGAGAAAAAAAAGAAGGTCATCTCCAATGGTTCCTAATACTTCACTTATAAAAATCTATTTTAGGTCCACGCGGCTTTTTTTTGCCATATTTTTTTTCCCGTGGAACTCCTATATACGCTGTCGCCTCTTCCTTATTTGTTCACGGTGCCCTAGCACTGGTCCTCCGAGCCGGCGACCTGCTGAGCGGAGCGGAGGTGTTTCTGTGCGTGATCATTATTGCCTAGATGCCTAGTAGCAGCATCGCACATCAGGCAAGCAGCCGAAGCGGCATCGCTCAGCAGTAGGAACTAGATCGATACAGTAGGTACCCGAAGAATGACGGTCAACAAGATCGATGGAGAAGAACCGTGCCAAAACTCGCCGCGATGGACGCAGACGCGCGCGAAAGTACCACAGCTGTGACAAAAAGAATGCGGGAGCAGTATCCGCAGCGAACCAGACTCGCGCAAAGTTACGCGCTAGGAGGGGTAATTTCCCAACACCCTAAATATTAGGAGGATCAATTAGGAGTTGTTGGAGATGATTTTTTTCTCATCTTCCTAAAATCTAAAGATTAGGAGAGAATTTAAGAAACTCTTGGAGATGCTCTTAGGTCGACAGCTTCACGTTTCCGGTGCATGTCGTTGCAGGCACACGAGCTAAAAGCTAGGACCAAGGGGCCAAACCCCTATATATATTTGGAGGGTATGGTATGGCTGTACACCACACGGCTACACAAAAACAGTTCAGTTAGCACGTATCCATCTGAAAAAGAGCTAGCTCCGGCCGGGACACATGCATAGCGCCCAATCAATTCTCTTTTCTTACTTTTTTATTTATCAGCTTGGCAGTTGCTTGAAAGGCCCCCTTTATTAATCTGCATACCAAGCTACCACACCACCGCTAGCTCCATGCATCATCCACTTGGCATTACAAAACCAGACATCAAAGGGCTTATTATTGCTTCCATCACAACTTGTCAATTAGTTACTCTCCAAGATTTGATTTATGAATGAACATTTGAACAAGTAAATCCTAGCTGGCTGGTAGTCGCCGGTTGGTCGATGTGAATCTGGCGAAAGAAATGCACTGATGAGCTTCCCTTTCTTTCTACAGCAGATTGATTACAAGGTGGAGCCCGGTCGTAGCAAGCTTTGTGATTATTGGTGAACTGGCGCGTTAGCGACTGACGGCCAATGTTTATTTGACAATCATTCTATTCCGCGAATTCCATTATTCCAGAGCAATGATCATGCAAAGATTTTTTCCCCTGGATTTAATTGGTTTATTTTTTATGAGTTGGGTCGGGGGCGATCGAGCCGAGGCAGCGCGGCGCCCGCCGGTCCGGGTTTCTTTTCCCAAGCTAGGCGCGAAACTACTGACTATGCACCCCATTAGGGCAACAGAGGGAGCTTCCAAATCCAATTGTAAATCCATCAAGTAGATAGCTAGCGCTCTCCTGGAGGAAACTGAAGGATTAATAAACTAGTAGGCGAGTGCGTGTGTGTGGGGATGGTTGAGTTGCGAGATCGATAATCATGCAGCGGTCGGCACCCCACAGAAAAAGCAATCTCCATTTGGGCCTCGCGACATGTACTATATTATTCTAGCATGTGTATCCATCTCCAATGGCTAGAATATCATATCATATTCCTATACTATATACTACTAGGCTACTTTTGAACTGTATTCTAGTTAATCAAGTATTCCCTCCGTCCTAAAATAGATGTCGTTATGGAAAGCGTGCTGGTCAAATTTTCTCAAATTTGACCAAGTTTCTATAAAATACGTGCAACATTTATATCTTCAAATAAATATATTATGAAAGTATATTTAAAGATCCATCTAACGATACTAATGATATATTATAAATATTAATATTTTTGTATATATACATGGTCAAATAAAAAAAATCTTTGATTTCTCAGCAAGTGAGAATGGGACGGAGAGAGTAGACAGTAGTAAGCAGGGTGATTCAAAATCATATAGCTAGCTAGGAGTGTACTAAATATGCACTCTCTAACTAATCCATCGATATCATCTAATAATTTTAAAAAAGCTAATGCATTGGCAATTGACAAAGCTAATCGCTCGTATGTACTGTACTGTACGTACCACCATTTTCCAGTCGTCTACGTGTACGACCACTCGCTGATTCGTTCGTGGGAGGAACAGAACAGACCAAGCTTCCCCTCGGATCGAGTTCAGATAAGGCTGTGCGTTGAGTGGTCTGGAGACGTTTGATTGAGAGAAAGACGGGGACGAAACACATTGTACGAGCCCATCTTTACGTCAAATCCATATAAGCACTCCATTGCTCCTGCAATGAGGAACCTTTACACTTTGCCATTTTTCCTCCCAATTGAAAACTGAAAAGAGCATCAGCACTAGCGATATCATCTCCTCTATCTGGAGTAGTACTCGTACATCTCCCTATCTATAGAGATCTAGGCTAACCAGCAACATACAGCCCTAAAACCCTTGCGGAACTGAAATGAAATCAAATTATTATTAACAAAAGGCAAACGAAGCTCTGATCCTAACGCATCAGCGCGATTATTGGCCAGAAGGCAAGAGGATTTTGTTGCAGAAATTCATATACACGCAGGCACGCAGCGCGATTATATATCATGCCAGCCAGCTCCATTAATTAAAGCGGAGAGCCGGCCGGGCCCCGTGCGAGGTTTATCCTTAATCCCCCGGCCGGCCTAACAGTGTTGTTCAGTCGTCTTGAGCTGGTTGCTGGCACTGCAACGAACGAACGAACGACGGTTGTTGGGTGATGTGCGTCAATGGCGCCACGGAAGCAGCGCACCGGGCCTGGAGCTCCGTCCGGTCTCTTCATCCATGGCCATGCTCTGGTCTGGTGGCGTGGGACGGAGGGGCGGATGCATGGGGCCTTGCCGGCAGGCAATGATTGGTCTACTCATTGATTGCTAGCGCCTCTCAGAACTTTCGTATGCTCATCATGCATGGTCACGCATTCGCAGGGCCCTTCTCTTCTCTGCTCCGCGGCCCTCACTCTCCTGCCTCTGCCTGCCCATCTTGCAGAGTTGCAGTTGCAGATGGAGCACGAAAAGGTCCGGGGAAATATGGAATGTGGGCTGCTGCACGGAATTCTAAAATTTTTCAGAGGAATTAAGGCTACGTTTAGTTCCAAAAATATTTTTCCCTCCCCATTGTACTTTCCGTCTGTATGGAGCATTAAATAAAATAGCAGCTGTTGCATGTTTGTACTTTTTGTTTACCTAGCTCGAAATGAATCTTTTGAGTCTACTTGGCCATGATTGGACAAAAGTTGTCAAATACAAACAAAAATGCTACAGTGCAATTTTTCTCCACTTTTACCAGCCTAAGAAGTCGGAGTGCACCGATATCAAGGTTGGAGCTGGTGGTACTACTAGCAGCACTAGCAGAGTAGCACTGCTGCCTACTGCTCCACTTTCTGGAACAAATTGAGGCTATCCTTCGCCTATTGTGAAGGGCGAGAGAGAAGATCCATGTATCGATGCGATTTACATACAGTACACCTCTTTGTTTTGCTTGAGGTTTACTCGAACAATCTATAGACAACATATAGGATTGATAATATACACTTCGTTACCTAAATCGTCAATTACTGTAAAGGGAAGGAACATGGCAAAAAAATTGTATCTTTTTCTTCTTCACAGCTAGGGACATGATTCACCTTGTAAAGGAGGCGAGCAGGAGGAGATGAGGATGATGGTGGTGGTGCTCAAAAGGAAACGGGCCGGAGAAAAGATGGCAAAAAACAAAGGCCAAAGGGCAAGGAGGAGGCAAAGCAGGAGGAATTAACAAAAGAGAAAGCCAGGAAACTACCACTACTACTACTACTCCAGCACGTACTATAGCAATGAAAAACCAAAAGAAATGGAGAAAGAGAAGGTGGGAGGAAGAAAAGAAGAAGAAAAGAAACAAAGACACCTTGCTTGATTACAAGTCATCCTCGGTGATGCTCTCCAGGTGCGGCCGCCAGACGGCGACGCGCCCCCGCCGCCGGTCCCTGGCCGTGGAGGCCTTCTCCTTCATGATCTCCGACAGGTACCTCTCGTTGGCCAGCAGCCGCTCCTTCTCGCTCTCCGGCGCAGCTGGCCCGGCGGCGGCGGCCCCGCTGCTGCAGGCGGCGGCGGCCGCCCCTCCTCCTCCATCCCGTGCCGCGGCGGCGGTATGGTCCTTCCTCCGTCGCCGCCTCCTCGCCACCGCGGCACCGGCCGCCGGCTGTGGCTGTGGCTTGGCGGCGGGCTTGTGCTGCTTCTCGGGCGCCGCCGACGGGGTGGCCATGACCGGCATGAGGAAGTAGATCTTGCCCTTCTGCAGCTCGGCATTGGGCGGCAGGATGACGGGCTTCTGCACGACGATGCCGCCGCCGCCGCCGTCGGCGGGGCACGTGGACGGCGGCTTCCGAAGGACGTGCTTGGGGTACGCCTTCATGATCTCCCCGGCCAGCACGGGCCCGCCGCTGATCTCCTCCACGCGGCCGTTGGAGTGCACGATCCGCACCACGTCCAGCGCCCCGCACGGCAGGATGCACGCGATGCAGCACTTGATGGTCTCCATATCTCGATCGATCCCTAGCTAGCTCTCACCAGCTTGTCAGTCACCACCCTCCGCTCATATATGGCTGGCGGCAGTGATGAGCACGGATTGGTCGATCGAGGAAGAAGGAAGGGAGCTGGACGAGCGATGCGCGCCGCGCCGCGCGCACGAGCTGAGCTCAGCTCTGGTTCGCGAGGCTCAGCGCTTTGCTGGAGGTAATGTGCGAGCTGCTCGCTTTTATATTGCTGCACCTGCACTGCACCTTGTTGCCCGGGCTAGCTGGAGAATGAACCAAGGGGATGTGCGCAGACACGGGGTATTTGTGCTTGTACAAGCCAAGCCACAGATCCGTCGGCAGCTCAATGCTGGAGCACAGGAGCAGCACTACTACTACCAGTCCACTCTACAGTCAGCAGTGGCAGCAGCCCCAGGGACTCCCTCTGTTTTCTATTATTTCACTAATTGGCTCCATTCAAACGTGGTGCATCGATTTTTCTTATCCTCCTCTGCCTCGAACGCTGATCGTAGATTTGTAGTGGTGTCTGGTGTGGAAGTGGAACCCCCACCGTGTCCCAAATCATTGCCACTCACTCCTCGATCGGCCTTGTTGTACTTGCGGAGCTTTTGTGGGCATGTGCTTGGGTGAAGTGAACCGGAGGATGGCCTGTAAAACCTGGCGCTGGGCCTGGACTGGACCACACTCCGCACGTTGACGTGGAACCTGGAACACCTACGAGTACGACTACGAGAGGCAGAGGCAGGGGGGCCGGGACGTGGGAACAGTGCAGGGAGCAGCAGTAATATACGTGCCGCCAGCCATCGCCATATGATGTGCTGGTGGTTTATTTGGGCATGGCATGGACCGCGGAGGGAGGGAGGCGCAAGCAAAAGCAAGGCATATCGGCTCGTCCCGTCGCTGTTGCGATTGAATGAAGGGCAGATGATGGTGTTCCTGCACCAGCGACCTGCACGGAGCGGACAAGTACGCGCGCCCCCTGATTAGGGGGACAATTAGCATCGCGCAACAAATGATTGTGCTCGCAACGCACGTACGTCTGGACCGAGATTATGCACGTCTTGGGGTCGTTCGTTCTACGCATAGATGCAGATGATCGAGGCCGGGGCCGGCCGGCCGTGACAGGCTTATCAGGGACGACTCGGACTTGTTTAATCTAGCATTCTAGCTAGCTCCATGCACGGTAGGAGTATTATTATATATTACCACAGGTACGTCGTGGGCCGCGCTCGTCTCCTAGCTAGCTTTAATTTGCTTACAAGGATAGGATATATACGGAGCTGTTGCGCGCTAACAGCCAATCAGCCTATTTTGTACTGATTTATTGTGAGAGAGAAATACCGTAAAAAAACAAGCCGAATGCATCCATCCACGTACGAACAATATACTAATGATGATATGATATTCCGATACCGTCCGATACGTCGTCGGCGTAGTGGTAGGAGGGGCAGAAAGGCCGTAGCACGAGATAGGGGCGACACAGGCGAGGCCGCACGCAGCACACGCAACGGCATCATCCAGCAGCAGCTGCTAGGCCCCGGCATTGGGAACAGCAGCCAGCAGCGGTCGTCGTCCATCTCCTGCTGCTCGTGGACGTGCGGACAAGGCTCCCGGTTAGCGCGAGGGCGATCGGCCCGCGGCGGGCGGAGCGCAGAGAGCAGCGACGAATGCGACGGCGAAACCGCTGCTGGCTGCCGAGGAGGAGGATGAAACGGAGCGGAGAATGAGGCCATGTATGTTTAATTGGTGAAAAAATAGGGTGAAAAGTTACTGTATAAGAAATCTTTTTTAATAAGTGTCCAATCATGATACAAGTTGATTTAAAAGATTTATTTTTAATGGTCAGGCTAAAAGTATAAACATGTAATAGCTGCTACTTCATTTAATACTCATACAGATAGAAAGTATAATCGCTATGATCGGGAAAGAGAAAATTATGTGCGAAACAAACAGGATCATTCTCTCTCTGTGCGCGCGGAGGCTCACGTGCCTCTGCGCTTGCTTGCTGCTCCAAACTCTCTGTACGGCGGCCCACAAGGCAGGCGGATAATTATATTTGGACATGAGATAGTACTATCTCCGTCCCTAAACTATTGACGTTTTGGATGTTCGTGCTATAAGTTTAACTAGATTTGTAGAAAATACGTACAACATTTACACCTCCAAATAAATTTATTAAAAAAACTAGACTAAAAGATCTATTCAATGATACTAATTATATATTATAAATATTAATAATTTTTAGTATAAATTTAGTCAAAGATATTTCTCGAGAAATAATAACGACACTTTTTTTAAGTACCGAGGATACTTAATAACTCTAGTAAATTTTGGTTGGTTTTTGCACGACCGACCAGGCTGTTCGGAGTCTAGGGTGACTTTGACTGTTTGACACCTGGTCGACACTGGATTTGGAAATGTGTGAACAAAACTACTAGCTCGATTCTCGGGCTGCCTTGCGCTAGGTCAGAGAATGTCGAGCCACAGCCAACGAGTGTAGCCACACGAGTGTATTTGCAGAGGAGCGGCCTCTCCTTCATGACACGTGGCGTGTCAAACCGGGTAAGCCTGTGCTCGGGCCCCGTATAGTACCGAGAGGCGTAGTATACTAGTAAATGTGCGTGCGTGTCGAGCGCTGAGAGGGGGGCGGTGTGCAGGACACGAGCCGCACTCCGTCGTGGTCGGCAGGCAAGACAAGACAAGCTCGGGCGAGGCGTGGGATCGTGTTGGGGCTCGCGTGCAGCTGCTCTGTGCTCCGCTGCCGCCGGCCGGCGCCTCCCTCTGGACGACGACGGGACGAGTTTAATCAGCGAGTTGGCTTCAGCCTTCAGCAGCAGGCAGGTGCCAAATCGGATCAGATTCAGATCGCACACTGGCACTGTGCGCGCTGCATTCCTGTGCGCACTTAGCCTCCTGGCATGCGCTTCACGACAGCGACGTCGAACTCCGTTTTTTTTTTTTTTTCGTTTCAATCTTTGTGACGCCGGCCGAACGGCCGTGGTGTCAAACTCTACAGTGCGCGGCAAAGGCTCTCTCTCTCTTTTCGCGAAAGGCGAAGGCTCATTGTCATTGTTATTTTTTCGCGAAAGGCAGAACTGAACGTTTCTATTTCTTATTTCCTGTGCTCAATTTGTTTTCATCATGTAATCCCCAGCTTGGCATCCAGTAATCTAGGGCTGGTAACGCTTCTGTTACCTTTTGTTTGTATGGCCTAACTCTTTTTCTGCTTAATGAAATACGAGCCTCGGCGTGCTTAAAAAAACAATTTAGCTAAAATTAGTAGCTAAATTTCCTGTTTATACCTTTGTAAAATAGAAGACTCCACAAGCAAGAAGAGGTCCACAATATTCTTATTATTTTATAAAGTCACATACTAAGGGCCTGTTTAGATTCATCCATTTTGCAAAATAAGTTACTGTAGCAACGTGTTAACTTTTGTGATAAGTGTCCAATCATGTCCCAAGTAGGCTCAAAAAATTCGTCTCACAACATTTTGCGAAGCTGTCAAATTAGTTTTAGTTTTCACCAACACTTAATGCTTCATACATGTGTCTAAAAATTGATGTAACAGAACTTTTTGTATTTTGTGGTGAATCTAAACAGGGCCTAACTGTCCGTAGTTGGCTATATATAGCCTACAGAAATCACTGGATAGAAAACTTTATATTTTACAAAGTATAAGCACATGTGTTGGAGGAGGATTTAAATTATCAAAAATAAAAATTTTGAAGGTCATGGATAAATAGGATAAGCAAGTTATATTGGGAATATCGGACCAAATTAAAAAAAAATCAAATTTGCTTTAAAAAATTCATAGAATTTGACTCAAAACTATTCCTATACTATTAAACATCACTTGTTCACATATAAAACAAGAATAAAACCTTATGAGTGCAGGGTCATAGCGTGTATGAATTTGGACCATCTATGTAGAAGCAGGAAAAATAGAAAAATGGCTGATATCTAATTTTGTTGGACCCCCACAGATAGAAAGAAAATTTCAGTGGATATCGACTGAGAAAATTTTAATAAAAACTATTTTTTACTACTCAATCCGTCTCAAATTATAAGTCATTTGACTTTTTCAATCCTAAATTTGACCACTCGTCTTATTCAAAAAATTTGTGCAAAAAAGGTACAATTTAACTTATTCTCCAATAACTTTTATTAATAAAACAGGTCATAATAAAAATATCATATTTTGCACAATTTTTTTAATACAACAGGTGGTCAAACTTGAAGTTAAAAAAGTCAAACAACTTATAAATTGAAACGGAGGGAGTGTATAAACTTTAAAATATCCTCCACATTAAAAACAACAAAATCTGTTAGAGTTCCTCCACGAAGCATATCTGCGAGGCGCGATTTGTCCTTGCGGACTTTTGTTGCAACCTGGCCTCCCTTACTAATTCCAGGAGAATATTTCTCGCTTTAGCGGGAGGGCGACGCTAGCTTGTGTGAAACGATCGACACGTTCGTCGAATCGTTGGGCCGGGGGTAATTCGGCGAATAGAATGATTAATGAGCGCAGCGCAGCATCGTCTATCGCGTCGTCCTCTGCTGGTGAAAGGGGAGAGAATCGAAGGGAGTGCTGCATCCATGTCAGAAAACCACAAAGCACATGCCATGCGTTGTTGCCGATTAGAGAAAGTTAAAGATCGTGCATGCGTGGATTATTGTAGCGAGCGTTATCCATCGTCCATGATCGTGCAGTCATATGCATGCGTCGAGTCGCCACGGCGAGCTTTTTGGTGGGGTTGCTGCTACTACTAGTAGGGGCTGACTAAAAAGAGCTACGAAAGTGATCCTCCTCTCGACACGATAAGGGCGGAGATGTATTGGCAAACACCGTAACAGTAACAGTACAGTTGTGACAAATGCCGTTCAGTGGTTTGCATACTTACTATCAGTAAAAATTTGTTCGGCACCGCCAAATCAAAGGATCGAAGAGATCATGATCTTGACGAGACAGCTGAAACTGCGGCGAACCCAAAGACAAATAAATTATGAACTACGTAGTACGCGCGCACACATAGATTACCGTCACATCAGTCACAAAAACCACACGTTGTAAACGTCGAGCGAGCGGTCACACGGCATGACCTGATCGATCGTTCGGCGTTCACGTGACACATTCTTACGCCGCCTCGCGTCAGGCTGTAAAACGACAGGTCCAACCCGATGATAATCGGCGTCTCTTTTGGGCTCGCGATTCGCTTTTTCTCCTGCCAAGATCTGCCGTGGCGAATCGCAACTCTGCTCCTAAAAGCTAGCTTTCCACGCACCACGCTTCCCTATCGGACGGTACGGGTTATATTATCGCCTGGAACGTTTTTTGTTTCGTCGTCCTCCAACGGCTGAACCAAACAAAAAGTCGCGGAATGGTCAATATTGCGCAAATAGTACAAATCGCTAGTACTCGCTGAAGAACTATACGACGATCACCGGTAGACCGCAGTCGATCTGCGAAAGCTGATAGCACGATCTCTGCATGAGCTTCATTCTCCGTCTTATTTATAATATAATAATAATAACACTAATAATACAACAAATGGCTCAGATGAGAATGAGATGATTACAATGATGCGTCTGGTTTTCTTTTATTGGCTCTTTCTTTCTTCTTTTTCATGAACAATTTGTCTACTGCGAGTACTATAAAGCGGTAGCGCAAACAGTACACTCTATATTAGGGCAGCCTAGGCCTAATAAGCGGCTACAGTAAGACTTGATGCTCTTGTCAATTGTCATGCATAAATGTGTTGTCCATGTCGATAGAGCTCCTTTTAGCCAGTTCTATGGTTCGCTGAATCATCCATGCATCTCAACTCTAGCTAATCGGCACCCTGATGCGTTTCAATTTACTTTATTTAGGGTTTTTGGAAGAGTTCGTGGAGTATCTCTTTAGATGCTCTCACAACTTCACTATTTTTTCCTTAAATGGAGTGTGTGAAACTGAAACTATTCAGCTAAAAAAACATATAAAACAGTGCTAAAAAAACATGGACCAGAGCAGTCGAAGAACTTTTTGAGTCTCACCTAGAACTGACAAAATCATCAGTGTGACAATCACAGGCGTGTGCATGGCGCAACAAGAGCCGCCGGCCGGACCACCTGTCTGTATTATACCTTAGCGTGCGTGCGTCAATGCGTGCATGTATGTACGCATCACATCACCAAACCAATAGTACGGTACTATAAGTGGCCAAGCACGTTCTTAGCGTCCGCGTCGCCCCCGCGTGGGCGGCACGGGCGGACCCCGACGTAAGCCGCCGCCTCCACCTCCCTCTCCCTACCGCTGCGCCGCTGCCGGAGCCAGCCACCGGGAGTCTGCGCGGCCTGCGAGGACGGTGGCGGTGGGGCAGTTTCCTTCTCCTCCCTCTCCTCCTGGCGGGCGCGGCCGCAAAGGACATCGGAGGAAGCCGCTGCTGGGCCAGGTTGGTGCCGGCGTGGATGGTGCCGGTGGCTTCTCCAAGGCCGGATCCGTCGCGAGGAGCGGCAGCGGCAGTCGCTGCTGGCCTCTCCCCCACCCGGCTATGGGGCACGGCGGCGTCGACTTGGGACGGCGGGGGCGGCAGCTTGCGGCCCTTGGTGGCCAGATCCGGCTCCCCGAAGCTCGCGTGCGAGGATGGTGGCCTCGGCGACCTGGAGGCACGAGCAGCGAGGAGGGGCCGCCGCGAGAGCCCAGATCCAGTGTGGCGCCGCCGGGCCTGGCAGAGGCGCAGCAGTTGGAGGGGCGCGGGGCTACGCGGAGCGGTGAGACCCGGCATGGCAAGGCGGCCATGAGAAGGCACAGCGGTGCTGTGGTGGCGCCGTGCGACGTGGCATGGCGGTATTGCGGTGGCGCGACAGCTCGATCTTGTGGCGGCAGGGCAGTAAAGGCACGGTGGTGGCGCCATCCATGGGTATCTTCCGTTGCTGTGGTTCTGGTGTTACTGATCTGAGGGCGTGCAGTGACTTGGGTTGGGATGCTCCGGACGAAAGCCTTTGCCGGCATTCTTGCTGGTGGCAATGGTGACAGTGCCTTCGGGCGTTGTTTTCCCTGGTGGGGGCACCATTCTGGAACTCCGATCCCACTGCACGGGGTTGTCAGGGTGTCCATATCTTGGACGAGCGACAGCGGCGCCATCGGCATCGTGCCCTCCTTGGAGGCGTCGTGTTTTTGAGACCCAACTCAGCTTTGGTAACACCGGCGATGGCCACGGGAGTCTACTGTACGAGGAAGAGCTTGATGGGGTTTGCGACGCTCAAGCGGAGGTGAACGCAGTGATGGTGGCGTTCAGGGGTTGCAGCATGTGTGTCGATTGGCTGCTTGCAGCGGACCTTGGCGGCTGGCGCTGCTTAGCAGCTGTCAGTATGGTGCGGGACTACATCGGAAGATGGCGCTTGCGGCAACGACAACGTGGGGCGACTAGGCTTGCAGCGGACTGTGGCGGGTGGCTTAGCTCTGCTCGAGCTATTTCAGTGCAGTACATCGTCGATGGGCGGCGCAAGCGACGTCCCTGATCCGCTATCACGGCGGCGGTAACTATGCACTTGGGTTCAGCAACGTGAAGAGGTCGGCCTGCAGCAGCGATTTGACAGTTCAACAGGGGCCTTGGGGAGCAGGGCAACTTTGCCCACCATTCTGATGGCAACTATTGAAACGGATCCGTGACAGGGAGTGCTGAGGCGGACGTGGCAAGGCGCCCGCGTTTTCGAGGCGAAGTCCAACGGCGGATGTGGCGAGGCCCCCGCGCGTTGTGTTGCGAGAGGTCCGGATCTGGTGGTTTCACTCTATCGGGTGGCGTGTGAAGTTTGCAACGACACTTCGGCGTTGGGTCCCGCATGGCGGTGGCCTTCTCGGTGCGGTGTCGTCTGCTCTTCTCGGTTGCTTGTTGATGCGGAGTCACGCGTGGAGGCTCCGACGACTACATGAGCGTGAGGCTGTTGGGAGGTGCCATGAGCCATGTTTCTGCTGCCGTAGAGTAGTGCGACCGTGTTGATGCTCCAATCCAACCGGTCGTTTTTGAGTTTTTGAGTTGTGTGCTCATCCGTGTTGACGTCTCAATCCAACCGGACGAGTCTTTTCTTCTTTCTTCTTTTTTTCTCTTTCTTTTTGTTTGTCGCTAGGTTGTTGTTTTCATTGGTTGATGTGGTTGTACTGTGCCTGTCTGGGCTTCTCCTTCTTTTTAATATAGCGGGCAGCTCTCCTGTCGGATCGTTTAAAAAAAATAGTACGGTACTAGTACTGTGCTGGAGTCGTCGCGCACAGTGCAGTGGTCGTCTGTCTCTGGCTCTCTACCACAGGATAGGAAGGGGACCGAACCGGCATCCAATTAGGTCTCTGTGGTCACAGGAGAGGAGACCCAACTTGTAGCTAATGACAGATTGGCTGCACCCATAAATTAAAATCCATTCATTTCCTGGATAGTATGTTCCTTCACTTCACTTCACCGGCCTTGCGCTGCAGGCTACGATAAGCCGCCTATTACGTCCATCGTGTCGAATCGGCGACTGGCCAGCCAGCCGGTTTGTCCATGCGCTACCGTACCGGAGGACACCGCATCAGTTTGGGCCCCCGTTCAAAGACCTGTGGGCACCGTGGACACGCCCAAATTCAATTCGCTGAATGAAGCTTTTGAGTGCGTGGTGGATCGTCTCTCTTGGATCTTGGCCATGCATGGACCCTGAACTTTTAGGTGAGAACGATTATAAATCTTCCCACCGTGGATGTTACTTTGCCTCTTTTTTGTTTTACGTTGACAAAAAGTTGGAATAAAATGCAATATAATTAGGAGAAAACCCCGCGCGTTGCTACGGGAATCACCGATGAAATAATACTACTTATATTTACTATAATATGTGTTAGTGATGTGTTAGTGAATGATGATGTGAACATTTTACATGGCGAGAGAAATAGCTAGTGAGGTTTGTTTATATAAGAAGTATAGATAGCTCGCTCTTCTGGACATGACGTTACAGTACCAGCGTTCCAAATCGTTGTACAGTTGACCGGTGGGGATCACATCTGATACCCGAAACGCTGGTGGTACTTTCATGTCCGCGTCGTTGCATGCTCACAAACCCGAGAAGACAATGTCCACTAATTTAATTCTGCTATATCAATACTAGTAGCCTGACTGCCGCCGCCTAGACGGTATCGGCCGGGCAGCACAGCAGCGTTGCAAATCAGAACACGCCGACGGCCGACGGGCGACCGCCGTCCGCGGCAATCGCCATGGGAGCCCGCCGAACGGCACCGCACGGGATCATCAGGCGGTGGCTGGGGTGTCAGCGCACAAGCCGCGGGCGCGCCGGACGGCTACAGCGAACTGACTCGTCGTCCGTCCTGATAGATATTCCTGCAGGAATCCGCTCAGAACGCGCAAGCTTCATCTGATCCCGGGTGTGCCGTCGCTGTCACCGGAAAGCTGGAGACCCATGACCGGCCGCGTCCACCCAGCCGGTCTCGCCGATGATATGATGCACACTGATACAGTACACGCATACACGGCCCCTCGTTCGATCTCTCCCTCATAAGGCGCCAATTATGGGTTCCATTAGATTGGATCAGATCACCGCCAGAGACCAGAGTCCATCCCCAGGATGGCTGCCGTGTGCAGTTGCAGCCAGCCGGTCAGAACCCACATGATGCACCAAGCTTATCCGACCTGACCTGAGCCATGGTAGCTAGGCAGCCGTAGAATTCGTAACCACCTCTTTTTAGCGTCCTAGAAAGAGCATCGCCGCCTTCGCTTTCGCCCGCACCTGCCAAGATACGCGGCGAGCAAGTGTGCGTGCGTGGGCCTGGTGGTGGGCAGGGCCGATGGATGGAAATCCATCGATCCATGGGCCAACGCCCCACACAAACGCGGCAAAAGTCAAATGCATGGCTGAACAACGCCGGGACTAGTAGTAACTTCACAGGTCAGGTTTTAGTGCTCCGCTGTCGCGGTCAATTGCCCTTAGGCATGCAGCAAAAAAAAGGTTCGATTTCCATCATCGGAGGCTGAGCGCCCGACGAGCGGCTTCTACACCAATCAACTCGATCGATCGAGGTCCACTTGAGCACTCACCGATCGAGCTGCTGCACGCCAATGTGGCCTACGAGGAGTTAGCGCTGGCAGCATCTCCTTTTTAGGGCGGGATTGAAGGGTTGAACGGGACTTTGGCGCAACTGATCCCGTCTGCTTTTCACTGAGAGTGATGGCACGACGCAACGCAATGGAATGGACCTGGACGACTGCTTGGGTTGCGTTGGGTCGGGTTGAGTAGTTGATGATGATTCCTTCTTTTCTCTCACGTATGAATATATGACGGTATGATCAACTGTCTGTGTTTCTGTTTAGTGTTTTTTTTTGTGTGTGTGTTTATCTTCGCGGTATCCAGGTTTAGATAGTGCGGTCGGCTTTCTACTCTGTTCCGTTCCTCCATGACATGACTCCATCCGATCTCGGTCCCAGCCTAGGAAAAAAAAAAAGGAGCTCCAGTAATTCCACTCGAGATCGTGGTGGGGCGCGTACGTGCAAGCCCGCGTGTGCGTCAGTGCGTGTGCATAGCCGTGGCTACCCGCGCGCGTACGAGATAATAGACCTGCGCACGCCTCAGAAAAGTGATGAAGGTGTACAGTGCCCAAGTGGAATTGGAAATTGGCAGCGCGAGTTTCGGCTTTCGAGTTTCCATGGCACCGGCCCTACCCCAAAGTACCCAGTGTTTCCCTGCAGTACGTGCACTACTAGGAGCAGCGTCGCAGGTCGGGCATTTGTGCAATTGTGCTCCATCTGTATATCGTCACATGCCTGCACTGGGAGCACGTACATCTTGTTACAAATCGTGTCTTTCCTTGTTATGTTTCCATTACGCATAGAAAAGGACTTGATTCAAAAAAACAAAAAATAACCTACCGTGTCTATCTTCTTCCTTTTAAAAATAAAAAATAAAAAAAGCGTAAAACAGAAATCGACAGTGAGGCCCAGCCGCCTGCTCCTCTGGTGCCGAATAATTTCCCTAATGGGATGGGAGGAATATGTCCGTGGCTACGTAGAGTCTGACTGTGCACTGCATGCCTTGGCGCCACGACCTCTTCCTTCCTTCCTGAACATATTCTTCATCTTCGATTCGATGGACAGCGGGGTGAAGCAACATATCATGTCTTATCTTCCTCCATTTTTCACAGTGTTCACTGCCCTCGTGCTCCACCTCCACACATCGGTGTCTACCTAAAGCTAAAGGCAACGTGGCGCTGTACATCGTATCTGCTCGCTGCTCAGGCCCTTTTAGGCTAGATCTGGCGGGCCCTGCGCTTGGGCCACCTTTCGTTCACCAAATAGTTGGGCCTCTACCGTCGTTGGGAGTCGTCGTTAGGCCACGCCAGGGAGACTTCTGAATTTCCCTAGTGCGCATGAGCCACTCACTCATGGGACCAGACTCACACGACACTGCAACATGGCATCGCAGACGTAAAATGTCACTAGAAATAATAAAGTTCGCGGAGACGCAAAATGTAACGTGAACACCTTGTTGCACTGATCCAATGTCTGAGGACCAGTCGCATGATTCTTTTTTTTTATGGAAAATATATCGCATGATTAAATGTACAGAGCAGATAGGGGAAACTATCCGAGCTGAAAGTCTAGGGCCCATCGTAACTTTTAGGCCACATTCGGAAATTCAACGTTTGTTTGCCCATTTATCGGGCCAAATCCGGAACGTGACTATTTGGGCTTATCTCGAATCTACGGGTCGTGTTTTTTATTTTGAATGTTTGCTTTTCTTATGGGCTTCACTTACCATTGGACCATTGGAACGGTCCAACTGGTACTAGAACAGTTTGAGCATGGAATCGTCACGATTTATGATTCGTTCTGTCTCTGTCTTGCTCATGATTTGTTTGGCACTTCCATACCGCAGTCCCGTCGTGGTCGTCGTCGGTACACTTCAGAGGCCTCAGATTCCGAATTAGGGAACCTTGTAGATAAATTTCGTGAGAAGGAAGAGTCCAAAGACACTTTAATAATGCAGCTCACTCACAGGCTGGAACACCAGTATTAATACTGCAGGGGCCTCCTCTTTGCTTCGACGATACGCCTTACGCGACGGATGTGGTACCAATGTAGTAGCTAGTGTCATGAACTCCTCGGGCCCGGCCTCGCTGCAACGGCAAGAAACGCCTTGCTGGAGAGAGAGAGAGATAGATGGTGTGTGACATGCACCCGAGATACCGAGACTGACAAAGAACTGAAGAAGCAAACCTTCGACATGGTGCCATGGCGGAATGATTGGAGCACACGCACGACGCACCTCATTACTAGTTCTATCTGACCAAAAGGTAACGAGGTGAAGACGAATAGACGATCGAGAGCAAGTACCACGTGGATTTGAGGTGGTTTGCTGGAATATTTGAACATGGCCGTAACGCACATGTCGGCAAGACGCCTGAAATTTTTGTTCCCCGGATCGGACTGCTGGCTCTGGGTTCACACAGTGAACCGCCTAGGATCCATGCTCTCTTTTTTTTAACACTCCGGCTCCGGTTAATCAGCAGTACAGTACCACGAAACAGGGTACTACTAGTAGCAAACAACACTTCGTGCCAGTACATCAACGCCCAGCCCAGCCGTGGGCTCGCAGTGAGAGTGAGAGTGAGAGTGAGAGTGAGAGAGAGAGTGAGAGCAACTACCCTAGCCGGTACGAACGTAGCTGAAAGTGATGGCCTCAACAACCGAACACACTGGCCGGTGCCACTCGTACCGTACGCTACGTACGGACTCCATAGCAGATGGGCGCAGCTGCCCGTGTCGCATACTACTAGTAAAGTACAGCCGTAGAAGAAACGAGCAGTTCAGAGATCGTCGTCGGCAGCCGGTGGATCGCAATGGAAGCCAGGTAGGGACGTAGGGTAGGGCGCGGACGCGGCCACGGCCGCTCACGGCTCACGGGCGCACATGGCGTCGTGACCCCTCCTGCCGAGAGAGAGAGAGAGAGAGAGAGAGAGAGAGAGAGAGAGAGGACACTAGACACGGGACCGCCCTCGCGGCCGGCCGACAGGAGGGACGAGCGCTAGCTAGCGATCGGAGTCGGAGGCGCGCGCGCGGTCCGCTTTTCACACGGTCCATGCATATATACCCCGCGCCGATCGAAGTCGTTCGCACGCCACCTCGAGTCAAGCATATGATATGATGATCCCTTTTGCCCGTGTGCAACATGCATGACACCGGCAGGGCTCGTGCGGCCGTGCGCTCGTGCCTCCGCCCCTGGCCGCCGCGCCGCACCGCAGCACTGATGGCAGATCATCTCTGCCCGTGCCTTATCTACTACAGTACCGAACTGATGGACCGTGCTAGCTAGCTAGCTAGCGACGCCGCCGGCCGGCCATCAACAGTCGACATGTTCGATGCTGAGGATTGATTGCTGCGTGCTTGTACATTGTACTGCTACGTATAGCTAGGCTAGGGTTGGTGTCCGGACGAGTTCGAGAGCGTCGTCGCTCCATCTTGTGCGGTGCACGCGCACGGAGGAATAGCTTCTACTACTACCTTTGTCCAGACGCGCAGTTAGGAGTTAGCCCAGTGGCGTGTTAAGGGTGTAGATCGGGAAGACAGAGTATGGTAGGTAGAGGGGAAGAATGTGATTGCTTGGAAGGGAAGATGTATCTTAGATGAAGGTAGTTGTTATAATATTCCTGACTTGATCTGTGTCGATCGTGCTATTTATCCCGGGCGCAGCCGGTGGCCAGGTTCCAGCAGCGCAGCTGCTTCTACGCTTAGGAATCAGGCCCATTGCGGCCCAACATAGCGAGTACTCGGCCTTCTTGCTCTTGCCGGACGAGCAACAGTTCCAGTCGCTGGTTCTGGTTCAGTCTCTTCCGCCTCTCGGTTAGCTGGGAATGGCGCAGCCGTGACACTCCCTCCTCCTTTAGAAACTGCTTGCCCCCCAAGCAGGTGCCTTCGGAAATCGTTGTCGAAGGGCTTCCAGGTCTTCCAAGGTTGCCAACGAGCGAGGGAGACCTGACCACTGAACAAGACCCTGCAAAAAAACAGAGGCGTCGGCAGACGACACACGACGCTGTAAGATCCGCTGGGGAACCTGAGGACCGTCGAGAGAGCGGGGCAGAGTGGCCACAGAGTGGTGGACCAGCAGTGCAGCCTTGAGCTGTGACACATGAAACACTGGGTGAATAAGGGAAGATGCTGGGAGCTTCAATTTGTATGCAACAACATTGATCTTGGCCTCAATCTGGAAGGGCCCGAAAAACTTGAAAGACAGTTTCTGATTGGACCGAGGCGCCAAAGAAGACTGCACATAGGGCTGCAACTTCAGATATACCCAGTCTCCTGGAGAAAAGAGCGCTCTGAACGATGTTTGTCAGCCTGATCTTTCATACGGCGCTGAGCTCGTAAGAGATGTTGATGGACCAAAGCCTGCATGACCTGACGCTGAGGGATCCATTCAGACATTTCTGTTGACGGGCAAGCGTCTACTGCATCAATACCAAAATGTTTGCGAGCATAGCCGTACAGCACCTCAAAAGGAGAACGATTCAGAGCAGAATGCCAACTAGAATTGTACCAAAATTCAGCCAAGTGGAGCCAGTCATACCATTGTGTAGGAGCAGCATTGACAAAGCAGCGTAAATATGTCTCCAAGCACTAGTTCACCCTCTCGGTTTGCCCGTCTGTTTGTGGATGATAGGCAGTGCTCATCTTCAGCTGTACGTCAGCCAGGCGAAACAACGCCTGCCAGAAAGCACTGAGAAAAATCTTGTCGCGATCCGACACGATTGACGACGGCAAACCATGCAACCGATAAACCTCAGCCATAAAGCGTTGGGCAACTGAAAAAGCCATAAAGGGATGTTTGAGGGCGATGAAATGGCCATACTTGGAGAAACGATCCACTACAATCAAAATGCAATTGTAACCCTTAGATGTGGGCAAGCCTTCCACAAAGTCCATGGAAATAGAATGCCACGCTGAATGTGGCATGGGCATTGTAGAAGCCCCGGGTAGCATGAGCGATCTGGCTTAGCTTGTTGACATGTCGTACACGAGGAAACAAACTGATGCACAGCAGTCTTGAGGCCTGGCCAAGCAAAGACCTGCTTAATACGGCGACATGTCACAGGGGTACTTGAATGACCCCCAAAAGCCGAAGAGTGCATTGCCTGAATCGCCCGAGACTGCATATCCTTGTTGTGACCCAACCAGATTTTGCCCTTATAGCGAAGAAGTCCTTGTTGCAGTGAGAAATTTGGAATAGCTGCTGTATCAAGAGTCAGCTTGGTAATGTATGACTGAGCTAGAGGATCCTGTTGGTATCCAGCAATGATCTCATCACACCACTGAGGAACCAAGGCAGACACAACGAAACAAGATTCACCAGAATGTGGTCTGCGAGATAAGGCGTCGGCGACTCTGTTATCAGTGCCCTTTTTATATACGATCCGGTACTGCAAACTAAGAAGCTTAGAAAAAACTTTCTGTTGCCAGATGGTATGAGTCGTTGTTCATTGAGGCGCGCCAATCTTTTTTGGTCAGTGTAAATAAGAAATTCTTCCAGCTGCAAATATGTGCGCCACTGTTCAACAGCGAGTAAGATAGCCATGTACTCCTTCTCATAAGTCGAGAGCCCCTGAGTATGGGGACCCAATGGCTTGCTGATGAACGCCAAGGGGTGATCCTGCTGCATGAGGACCGCTCCTACTCCGGAGTTGGAGGCGTCAGTCTCAATGACAAACTGCTTAGCGAAGTCAGGCAATGCTAAAACAGGGGCAGAACTCATGGCTTGTTTCAATGGATCAAAAGCAACCTGATGATCTTCAGTCCAAACAAAGTAAGCTCCCTTTTTAAGCAGATTAGTTAGTGGCTTGGTCATAATGGTGAAATGACGAATGAAGCGCCGATAGAAGCCTGCCAGTCCCAAGAAGCTGCGGAGTTCTTTGACATTGCTCGGAATTTGCCAGGAGACAATTGCAGCCACTTTTGCAGGGTCAGTTGCAATACCGTCAGCACTGACAATATGGCTGAGGTAAGATAACTGCGTCTGAGCAAAATGACACTTGGACAACTTGATGTGCCAATTTTCAAAGGAAAGGAGCTCCATGACTCAACGTAAATCAAGCAAGTGTTGCTCATAAGTAGGGCTGAAGACTAAGATATCGTCAAAGAAAACAATCACACATTTGCGGAGAAAAGGGGCCAGGGTGGAATTCATGGTGAGCTAAAAAGTGTTGGGTGCCCCAGTAAGCCCAAATGCCATCACAGTGAACTCAAAATGGCCCGAGGGTGTCGAGAAGGCGGTTTTGTACTCATCACCTTGCTTAAGTCTGACCTCATGGTACCCTGTGAATAGGTCAATAATATAGAACCATTGAGCATCAGAAAGTTCATCCATAAGTTGCTCAAATACTAGGATTGGAAAAGTGGTCTTGACAGTGAGATTGTTAAGGCTGCGGTAATCGACACAGAACCGCCATGATCCGTCTTTTTTCTTGACAAGCAGAACTGGCGAAGAGAAAGAAGACTGACTGGGCTGGATGAGGCCTTGTTGGAGCATTTGTTTCACCTGGTTCTCAATTTCGTCCTTCATGACAGGCGGGTAACGGTATGGACGAATATTGATCGGGCGAGTGCCTGGAACAAGAGGGATGGCATGATCATACGGCCTGGAAGGAGGCAACGCAGATGGTGGGGCGCAGACCTCTGGGAACTCATTCAGAATTTGCTGAATTTCCTGGGATAGTGTGTCGGTCACTGAAGCCACCTGGGAAACTGTTTGAACAAACAATAACTGCAGCAACGCGGAAGGAGGGGCTTCATCAGGAAAGCCATGGAGAATTACTGGATGACCATTCACTGGAACCTGCATCCACTTGAGTTTCCAATCTACCTTCATCGGGCTAAATGTTTCCAGCCAGTTCACGCCCAATATGATGTCATAAGAATGCAGAGGTAAGATCTTAAGAGACTGCCTGAAAGGGTGAGATGCCATAGTCCAGTCACAGTTCAGTGCAACAGCCGAGCAGTGCATAAGTTCCCCATTGGCCACCTGAATCTTGTGCGATACAGACATCATCTATAACGAGGGCAACTGATCGGCCACTTGCTGACTAAGAAATGAAGTAGTGCTGCCAGAGTCCACTAGTATCTTGAGAGGAACACCCTGAACGTAACCAGCAAACTGCATAGTCCGTGGACCAGAAGCTCCCAAGATAGCCTCGCGAGAAATGGCGAGATGAAACTGCTCAGAAATCTCTGGTTCTGCATCAATAGAGTCAACTGAATCATCAGATGCAGAAAACAGTGCTAATACCTCTTGCATAGCATTAAGCTTCACATTAGCGGCACACTTATGGTCACGTGACCATTTTTCAGCACAGTGGTCACACAAGCCACGAGCGCGCCGATAGGCACGCAGCTCGCGAAAGCGCTCTTCAGGCGATTTGCTAGAGGCCGTCAGGGATGGTTGAGCAGCATCAGCGCCCTTGTGGTGATGGTCCGGCACACCCGGTGGTGGAGGCAGTGGGTGAGCTGTACGGAAGGCCGATCGCGGGAACGTCAGAGAGTCCCGTCGCCCGTCCTTGCGCCGAGGTGGCTCTGCAACTTCTTCCTGCAAGAGAGCCAGAGTATACTCAGTATCCAGATTGTTGGGACGTTGCACAATGACAACAGCGTGGATATCATCGCGTAAACCATCTACAAAGTGAGTGGTGTAATAGATCATATCAATGTGTGGGTTATAGGCTTTGAGCTGGTCAATGAGATCAGAGAAGCGGTTGACATAATCAGCAACAGTGGACTCCTGGTGGATATGGAACAGACGACGAATAAGAACATGGTGCTGATCGCGGCCAAAACGCTCATGGAGCATTTGGCAGAAGGTAGGCCAATCAAGTTTGTGCAGGGAGGGTTCTATGGACTGGATCTAGCGAGCAGCAGAATCCTTGAACTGTTGCTTCTAGATCCGAAGCCACAGATGAGGATCTACTTGATACATGTCGAAGTAGTCTTCAGCATTAGAGATCCAGAGACAAACATTATCACCATGGAACGTAGGAAAAGGAAATTTGGGCATCTTCCCAGTGGGCCAGGAATGCGAATCACGGGGCTTGTTACGGAGCTGGCACAGATCGAATGCAGTACCATGGAACTTAGGAGTGGACGACATACCATTGGCCGGGGAACGAGTTAGAGTGGTAACCACCCCAAACCCATTCTCCCGTGGAGAGTTGGCGACGCTGTGCCCGATTGGCTGAGCAGCCATGGTGCCAGCAGATGGGCGCTGGTCGGCCTACTCCAGAATGGGTAGGGACGCGATCAATCCCGGTCCCGTGGACGCCTGCTCGAAGATGGCGCGATCCCAGTGCTGATCCAGCCGAGCAACCCTGAGGCGCAGATTGTCGAGCACCGTGTTGGCATCCAGACGCTAGGACTCCAGGGAGCCCGTATATTTCTCGATGGCGGTGAGGCGATTGCTCTGGCGGCGCTCAAACTCGTCGAAGCGCTCGCTGAGACGCTGCTCGGAATCGGCGAAGCGACGCTCGACGGAGGCGTAGGAGTCGGAGAAGCGCCGGTCCAGCACGGTCATCTGCTCGCGGAACAGACGTTGGATCTTGTCCATCAGCTGCTGGCCTTCAGGACTCATGGCGCCTCGATTCTTCGCGAAGCGAGTGAAATGGGGATAAGGTGGAGGTGGATTACTCGCCAGCGCGATGGATCAAGGATCGTCGCTCTGATACCAGATGTTAAGGGTGTAGATCGGGAAGAACAGAGTATGGTAGGTAGAGGGAAAGAAGAGATTGCATGAAAGGGAATATGTATCTTAGATGAAGGTAATTGTTACAATGTTCCTGACTTGATCTCTGCTGATCGTGCTATTTATTCCGGGCACAGCCGGTGGCCAGGTTCCAGTAGCGCAGCTGCTTCTACGCATAGGAATCAGGCCCATTGCGGCCCAACATAGCGAGTACTCGGCCTTCTTGCTCTTGCCGGACGAGCAACAGTTCCTGTCGCTGGTTCTGGTTCAGTCTCTTCCGCCTCTCAGTCAGCTGGGGATGGCGCAGCCGTGACTTCGCGGTGCTAGGAATAGCGTGTACCGTCTTCGGTACATGCACTGCCACGCAGAGCGTAAATTCTACGGCCGGACTTGTGTGTTTCACTACCATTTAATTTGCAGCAACAACGACCACGAGAAGAGTGGCTTAAACTGCTTATACTATACTAAGTCCGAAGTTACTGGGTAACTAGAAGTATATGGCCACGCCTTACCGTGAAAATTGTTGATAATTTAAAATAAAATTACTTATATGAAGAAATAAATTATTATAAATTAATATTAGTGGATGACGAGGAACATTGATTTGGATAGCTTGTATTTTGAGATTGAACCCTAGTGGGTTTTGCTTAACAAATCTTAATACAGATTTTATGTCCATTAAATAGAGTGACACGTCAACACAAATAGAGGTTTTGCATGTATCGATGAAGAGAGAGAAAAAACGTTTCAGCCACGCCTTGTTGATAATTTAAAATAAAATTACTTATATGAAGAAATAAATTATTATAAATTAATATTAGTGGATGACGAGGAACGTTGATTTGGATAGCTTGTATTTTGAGATTGAACCTTAGTGGGTTTTGCTTAACAAATCTTAATACAGATTTTATGTCCATTAAATAGAGTGACAAGTCATCACAAATAGAGGTTTTGCATGTATCGACGAAGAGAGAGAAAAAAGTTTCATGTGGCCGAAACAAGTGAATGTTATGTTATTTCTACAGCATTGGAAACCGGATTAAACCTTCACTAAGAGTCTTTCGTTTCATTAGTTTGCGCTGATGCATGGAAAACATGTGTGCGCGAGGAAGCAAGGGAAAGGAGAGACACCGGCAGAAACAGTAAAAGCTAAACATAACTGCATAGAACTGTGCAATAAAACAATGCACTAAGAGATATTAGAAATTGCGTGGTGAAGCTTTCTATTAAGATTAGTCTTATAAGAGTATACGATAAGATACAGTAGGTGTGAATGAGCTGCATGTGATCGATTCCCCCTTTTCAACAGCTACCGAAGGCAATCAAGGCATCCCGCCATCACGTCATCAGTCAACTCTGCCTAGGCTGGAAATGTTGAATATGCAAGCAAAGCTATCGACGCCTTTTAGAGGATTTTGGTTCAACTTGTGTGCTGGATTTGTCTCAAAGCTGCAATTCAAAGTGTTAAATATTGGCGTTGCTTGGTATCTGCGCGTTGTTTTACTTTGAATCCTTAGGCTCTGTTCGCTA
Organism: Eremochloa ophiuroides; assembly: GCA_038502445.1. Classification (NCBI taxonomy): domain Eukaryota; kingdom Viridiplantae; phylum Streptophyta; class Magnoliopsida; order Poales; family Poaceae; genus Eremochloa; species Eremochloa ophiuroides. The sequence continues at coordinate 68,098,825 of JAHLJS010000006.1, forward strand.
AACCTTAAAACCGCTTATTTTTAGCGGTTTTATAGTATTTTCCTCTTACAAGAAATCAGCATCAGCGTTTATTTTCAACGGTTTTCAGTTTCGGCGAACAGAGCTTTAATCTGTTTTCTTTAGGTTGGTGGTTCCACTTTGGGTGAACCTGTGTGTTCATCCCATTCTGGTTTTTTGGTGCTCGTAGCTGAACTTATCTAAATGCTTGGATGATTGTAATTTCGTTACTTCTTGGTAATGAAATTCGGGCTACCCGTTTTGGGAAAAAAAAATGCTAGCACTAGCATATAACCTGGGCAAATTAGCCTCTCCATGAGGAAGGAATGAAGAATCTCAAATTTAGCATTGTGAGGTCGACAGATTTTGTGTACGACATATGATCCCATCACCTTCTGATCCTCTGAAGTGCTAGCTGTGGCAACAAGTTCACAAGCATTTGGAAAATAGATTTCTAATATTCTGAATATTTCTTTAGGCCAAAATATTGAATTTTGTGGCTCTTCTGGTTGAGCGACAAGAAGAATGTGATGATTAACGGAAATTAGCGGAAAATCACTGTTATACACACTATTTCATCACATGGAAGACCCCATACTGCATTATTGAAGACCCCAGTGTTATGAAAAAGAAGACAAAAGCCTTCCGCTTTAAATGAGGTGGTTAACAACACTCAAATTCTGGACAATCGGGATCGATGGCGGCCTCCATCGGTGCGGTTCCACTCAGGAACTTATTTGTGATGTTGGGCACTAATTCGGCTATCTAATGTCAGATGTCTATGTTGGATGTTGATACTCTTCTGTAATTTGGGACGGGCGTGCCTAGAATAAGGCGGACTCTAATCACTGTGCTGTGCTATACACTTTGTTGTTGTTATAAAGTATAAAGTAGGGAAACAATTTCTTATTTCCCCTCTTTTTTAATTTAAAGCCCCAGCTGTGTCAATGGTCACCCGCCGCAGAGTTGGTCCATGGTCAGAACGAGATCCTCTACAATCGATCAAGCTGACTGCTCAGTCACTGCATCTACGCCGTCCGTGACAATCCAACGCTGAGCTCGCGAACTTCACCTTGCAAACCGCACGGGCCAATCACAGCAGCCAGTCGCATGGCCCATTTAAGCCCACGACACTGCACGCACACACGAGCTCACGATGGATGAGTCGGTCTTCAGCTCCGCCGTCGTCTTGACTGACCTCGAGCTGCTGCTCTCCGGCGAACTCATGTGTTGGACCATCGGTCTCCATGTTGCCTTGGCACTCATTTATTGTCACGAGCTACCTGTGTCGGGGCAGTTTCCTACCCTACCAGTCGTGTCCGTCGAGGTGCCCGCCGCCTACTTAGCTGCTGGACGCATGCCTGCCCATGGGTGCTCAAGCCCTGCTCGCCGGCAAGATGCGCACGTCTTCTTCGTCCATGACCATGACCTCGCAAGCTGCCTGGGAACAATGACATTTGCGTGGCCTCTGAAGTTTAAAAAATTTGGCAATATCTTCTCTTTATTTAGCCATAACACAACATAAATTTAAAAAATCTTCTCTAGTTTTTCTATTCCCACACAATCACAGCTTGCAAGCACTTTTGATGCCTACCAGCACTCGCGCACAAACTTGGCCTTCCTATTCGCTTACTGCACAATGGTAAATAATTACACAGTTCACAAAACACAGTACAAGAACAATTTGCATAACACAATGATTTCAGGTGCATCAGCCTCCATGCTCCAAGCCAAGCTTCAGGGCCTCGATGCAACCAGTTCGAGCACTACCTCCTGGACAGACTTGTGGACCTCGACCGTGGTGACCGCATACTGCAGTATGTCTCGAACACAGGAGACCCGCCTCTGCGTGGCCAACGGGGAAGATGGAGAACGCCCCGAGGCACCGAGCTGGGCAGCGCGACATTTAGAACTAGGACAACCGGGCTCCTGGAGAGGAAGAAGAGAAGGGAGACCGATGCATGTGCTCACTGGAGCGACGACGGTGGTGGAGAAAGACCGAGTGACGAGTGGAGGTGACGGCGGAGAGGATGACCGATCGAGTCCACGGTGTTATGGGCCTGCTTGGGCCCTCAAGGCTCTATCATACAGCCTGCTACATGGGACACGTAAGATGGCCCTTGAATTGAAGTGGACGGCGTAGATCACTCGGCTGTAGGGACCAGTCAGTCCGGTCGACTGCAGAGGTTCCCCATGGTCACCCCGTCGTCCTCGCGCTGTGTGTCAGAGAAAACGACCTGGTTCGACGTGATCTGCATCGACGTGATCTGCATGAGATGACGGAAACCATTCGGCGGGCGACGACGACACCGCATCTACTTTATTGTAGCTCTAACGAAGAGCGAAAATGACGCACCTACCGAGTAGTATAGTTCCGTTAGCTGCTGCAGTTTCCGCAGTAATGGTGGCGCGAGACCACCATAGAAGCCGATCACCAATGGCGGCTGATAATCGTACACATGACATGGGTGACAAGGAAAGAGGGGAATGGGATCCTGGACAATATCCAGTTGGCAGTGGGCCGCGCATGTCTCTGCCGTTTTCCCCAGGTGCAGCTAAGTTTTCTCTCACACTTGTTTGTTCCTCTGCAAGGGTGACCAGAGCTGCCCCGTTGTTCTTTTATAGACGAATACGAATCGTATTAGGAATCCAAGGCAGGGCAGTTGTTACTAATGCCGAATGGATGGATAGAAAATTATAACTAGTCGTACTAATACGGACCGTGGAATCCCTGCTTAACAAGACCAGACTTTGGTTGACGGAGACGGCAGCTTGCCAGCCTCTGCCAAACTCGGCCCTTCCCGGCGTGCGAACGCTGAGCTGATGTCCGTCTGAAGCACGGCGGCACTCGCCAGGGGGCCCCCGCATGTGCCGTGCCGGGTGGCCAAATTGGCCATAGAATACTACCGCGTGCACCACCTTTTCATGCGGATCGCCCCCAGAAAGTCTCCCACTTTTCCCCGCACTGATCACTCCCCGAGTCTCGACGCGAGCAGAGCACGGCCACGCCCGCACCGCCCCCACGCGCCTTCCCGAGTCACCATCCCCGCGCCGCACGCGCAGCATTAACCCTGCGGGCGGGGCGGCGGCGGCACTCGCACCGCACCACCGCACCGTGTCACTCCGCACTAGTGAGGTGGAGCCGCGGAGGCGGCTCGCAGTCGCCAGCCAGCTCGCGAGGGAGCCTATTATTTCCATCGGCCGCAGCACGGCGAGGCGGCGCGCGGCCAGCGGGTTACAGATCCCTCCGTCTCTCTCTCTCTCTCTCGCTTCCAAAGCTCGCGACCGGGCCCGTTCTCGGCGGCCGAAGCGAGGTGCGAACTCCTTTTCGTGCCTCCGGAGCGACCTCGAGCGCTCGAGCTCCTACGGGCGGATCGCGCGATGGGGGAGGGGCGCGCTGCTGGCAACCAGCAGCGGATCGACCTGGGCGCGCCGCTCCGCTCGGCGCGCCTGGCCGACGCGGCGCCGCCACCGCAGCACAAGGCCAAGGCCGACCTCAGCTCCGGGCCCCTGCGGCACCCGGGCGCCGTGCCCTTCGCCTGGGAGCAGCGCCCGGGCCAGCCCAAGAGCGTCCGCACCCGCCGCGCCGCGCCGCCGGCGCCCCCGCGGGAGGCTTTCCGGGCGCGGCCCCGGCCGGGCGAGGAGATAGAGATAGGCGGCGGCGGCGGCAGCGGCAGCCCCTACCACGACGCCCTCGCGGAGCTCGATCCCCGGGCGCCTCGTGGCGTCGCCGGCCATGGTTCCCGGACTGTGGCCGCATCGCGCAACGTGGCGGTGGCGGCGGAGGACGACGAGGTTGCGGCGGCGGCGGAACCGACCAGGGAAGTGAAGAAGCACGAGGCGTTCACGGTGTCTGCGGTGCTACGGAAGCAGGACGCAGATGAAGAGGAAGACGAGAGGTTCTCCGACGCCCTCGACACGCTCTCCCGCACCGAGTCCTTCGCCATGAACTGCAGCGTCAGCGGCCTCAGCGGCGCTCCGGACCCCGGACACGGCGCCGAGCCCGAGCCAGGCTCGCGGGGCTTCATGATGGACCGGTTCCTGCCGGCGGCGCAGGCTGTCGCCGTGGGCTCCCCGCAGTACACCTTCCGGAAGGCCGGCGGCGCCGGCGATTCTGGCCGCGACCGCGCGCGCGCGGCTGCGGTCAAGGCAGGCGCGGGCAATGGCGAGGATCGAATGAGGAGAGCGCCCGTCCAGCTCCCGTACCAGCACCTGCCGCCCAATTACTTGTCCTGCGCCTATCCGAGACACGAAGAGCATGAAGTGGAGGATGAAGTGGATGATGATGACTATGATGTGCACAGTACCCGAGGGTTTTCTGCCAAGGGCTGTGGTTTGCTCCCTAGCCTATGCGTGAAAACTTCCTTGTTGCTCTTGAATCCAATGCCTGCAATGAAGCGCGGCAAGGCGCGAGGGCGAGTTAGAGGCCGGCAGTTACCATGCAAAGGCAGGGGCCAAATGGCGCAGAGTCCGCTTGCCCGGAGCTCGCAGAACAAGCACCTGGGATGTGATTCCAACGGGGTACTAATGCCAGCACACATTGCATGCTTGTTGAATTCAGCTTTGTAGTTGTGTTTCTTGTGTTCATTCTTAGGAATGATTGTTCTAACCATCTGGATTTTATTGTTGTGCAGCAATCCTGGGAGGACGTGTATAAGCATAAGTTGGAGCAGAAGTATCTTGGTCAAGGAGAGGATGGTAGGAGCAAGCTGACAAGTGAGTCGAATCAGCTTACTTTCTGGAGTGATTCACCGACTGGGGGTGGATCTTCACCATACTACCATTCCGTAACTGGTGGCATGTCTCCATATCACAGCTATGCTGTGATGTCACCATCAAGTAAACCAAATGGGTCGTTTGGAACAGGAGATAAGGATGATAAGGCAAGTAGGAGCAATGGTTCTGGTTCGTTTGGGAAAGACCCAGATCGAACCTCGTTGGTTGGATCAGATCATAGTAGCTTTAAGCGTTCAAGTTCCATGAGCTCAGGACCAGATGGAGCAGTGCATGAAGATTCAATGAATCACCATGGAGATATTCATTCAGACTCATGTCACTTGGGTGTGCTTGTAGATGCAAAAGCAGCTTTGAATGCAGACATACATGACTCTCAGCCTGGAGGCCAAAAGATAGTTGGAAGTAACTCGATGGTGAAAGATCATGTCGACGATCCACTGACTGAAAAGATCTCTGAACTTAGAGAACCCACATTTCGATTGGATGATGGAAAAGATTTGCAGCGTAACGCTAGTCATGAGTTACCACAACATCTGGAAGACAATGATGTCGCCAAAAAGGAAAGCATACCATTGCAATCCCTGCTCCCTTTACCAGTCCCAAAATCACCTTCAGAGTCATGGCTTTCTCGCACTTTGCCATCCGTGACAAATAAGTCACCTCTGCCATCTTTTCTTGGAATTCAAGTACACTCAAAGAAACAGGCTCCCTGGGCCACGACGCAACCAAAGGAGAATGATCATAAACCTTCCAGGCCACGACACATAAGATTTGCAGATGTAAGAGTTAACTTCCTTCTACTCTGCATATAGGTCTATGTTTTACTCTTTTGTTTTGTTTACATGCTCACACGTCATGGAGCCATTGCTTATATGTTTGTGTGAACTTCTTTGTTTAGGTGGTGGAAAAACCAACTTCATTGGATTCAGAGATGTGATGTCTTCTCATAAAACTAGTATTTATCCATTCACGGTGTTGATGCCTCGAAAGCTATCAAGGTCATATACCTTACCGGTACTTAACGAGCTCCCAAGATGTGCCTCCACTTTTTACAGATGTGGTCACTTCATACAGCTGCTGGTTACCACTTACCATGTTGGCAATTGGAGTTCACATGCCATGTTTGCTGGACTTTGGTCAGTATGTTTCTCATGGTGATCTGGTAGGTGGTGGTTTAGGTTTGGTGTAAATCTTATATTCATACAGGATGAACACAGCTTTCTTCCTTACTGTATAGTGAAATAATGTAATAGTACTAAAAACAAAAAAAAGGCTGAGTTATTGCAAAATGTAATGCATCCCAAAGAATAAAATGTCAAAACAGATTAGGCTTCCATTCCTCATACATTTTCTATTCGTAACTGTACGACCTGGATATGTCAGTACATGTCTTGATAGAATCATAGAACCGTATCTAGTGCCATATCTTGTGTGTAATCAGTTGTGCCTGACAGTAAGTTATTCAGCATATTTCACATGTAGTAATTTTATTTGCTACATTGTTGTCTTGGGTTGGCATCAAGATGGAAGATTATATAGCAGCAGCAACAACGTTCCAACTGTAAAAGCTTCAGAGGTTCTCCAGAAAGTATTGCCATATGATGAGCAGAGGAACCTTATGAAATGACGCATGGCCTCAACACTTGACTATCGGATGAGGTTCAACTGCCTGTTCAACTAGAACACTCGTTGGTCTTTTTATTTGTCGCCTCACACAGATAATTTTCTTGTTCTCTGTAAACATCATATGAATTCTGTGGACAGCTTATTAAAAAAATGTAGACAAGTGTTACACTGCTGGAGTTGGCAGCTTGAGTGGTTCTGGAGCTGGAGGTGGTTCTACTGCTCGGTGCTGGCGGCTGTGGCTGGCCAGTGTATCATTGCTGACGGGACAGGGTGGGGGTATATATTTTGGTCACTTCACTTGCTGCCTATAATTTGTCTGATTGGATCGTCTGGTTGTATGTTAAACCCATACCAATCAGATATATATTTTAATCAACCTAGATCCCATGCTGAGTGCATATTTGAGATTTGCATATTCATAAGGTGAAGATAACTGACATGATCTACCAATCAAAAGAGATCTGGTACAATAGCAGAGTAGTTGCTCTTTACCTCGAAGCTAGAACAGCCATTTGGAATTGGTCTGATAAAACTACCAGTCTACCAATGCAAAAGCCATGGCAGGAATAATAGCCTTGGGACGAAAGCTGTACTCCAAGTCTCCAACACCATCGAAATGGTATTTCTATTTTATTCGTCAGATTTTTACCTGTAATGCCAAATCTAGTAGTTGCACATATGGAAATAGCAGTTTAAATAATCAGAATGCAAGTAATCAAATAATAACGGGGAACCGGTTGCAGCTTACGTGTCTAAAACTCTAAAGCTCGAAACCTACATCTTCACTTTCTTCATTGGAAAAAAAAAAGGAACGGCTTCAATCGACAGGTTATATGCGGGCCGATACTGAAGTTGAAGATACATGCAACATGGAATGAAGTTGAATATACAAGCAATTGCTCAGCACTGAATCAAATATCATGAATATATAACTTTAAAAAGAAAAAAAATCATGAGCATAAACCTCTCCTGGGTTATGAAGGGTGTGCATACGTGAAACCAAACCCAATAGCATACACCTGAATACCTGATTATGGTCTGTTCAATTAAACGATCTAAGATTGCAGTCACATTTAGGCACGGTTAAATTATTTGTTTATTTGTATAGAAAGAGCTGATGGTCTTAGCTAGGTTGCTTGATGGACCCACAAACCACTAAGGAATGATTGATATATAAGACAACAGTCATACACATGAACGATTATGTAGATTTTTAGTATGTTTGATGCATCCACTTATATTGGCCAAATCTGTCTTCCAGACATAATATAAATTTGATGCAACTGCATGAACGACAAAGCCTGAGGCTTTTTCATCATGGTGTGGCTATCCGTCTCAGGCTAATCACCTTTCTCTTGGAGGATTATGTAGATTTTTAGAAAGCAAAGCCTGCAAACCAAATTGGCATGGGCTAATTATTGACTTGTTTGTTTTTTATATTGAATGAATTGACATCCAAAAGACACGATTGTGCCCAAATTCTAAAAACATGTAAGGTCTCTGGAAAAGTCCACAAACTGCAACTTAGCAGAATTTCAATGTGCGCAGCACAATGTATATAGAGTAGGCTAAAATACTAAAAAAATTCACATAATATAGGTCTAAATATTAGCAACAGTTCGTCACTTACATCTGGATAAAAAAAACAATAGGTTAAACTACTCGAGGGTCGAGGCGATGCCGATAGGTTGGAACTTGGAAGTGTATTTATGTATTTGGGGTTTCATTTCCAAAAAGGGAAAGGGGAGCATATGGCAATTATGATGTTATGGTGATATCATCAAGCTAGCAACATACAAGAGCACGCGGCGGCCGTGGCTCAGCCGCGTTAGGCCCGGCAAGATAGTCTTGCTGTCCGACGACACCAGTGCCCGTCCGACCAACCTCCTCCAGGTACGTACTTCTCCTTTTTTTTTCCTTATACTTATTTTTCTTTTTTATTTTGGGTTATGTTCTATTATTATGCTTGTTGTCTTCTTTTTTTTTCATTTTTAATTTCTTTTTAATTTTTCTTTTTTTACCTATATGACATTTGATTTTGTCTTTTTTCTATTGTCGCTTTTTCTTTTTTTAAATTTTTTGTTATGTTCTATTGCTTTTTTTACCTTTTAATTTTATTTTAATTTTTCTTCCTTTTTCTTTTTCCTTTTGTCTTTTTTTTTCTTTCCTGAGCTTTTGTTCACGTAATATACACGGTGTGTTTTTATTGTTTTTGTGGATGTTCTTTTCTTCAGGTAATATATATGAGATGTTCTACATTTTTTTATGATATTTTTTTGTTCACGTAATATATACAGGATGCTATGTTTTTTGTCAATATTCCCTATTCTATGCTTCTTTTGTCCCTAACTCAGACGTTATGTCAGCTTTCGGAAGGCACGATCAAATGAATTGTTAGGTGTTCTAGAAACGTCGATAAGGGTGTGTTTGGTTTGAGGATAAGGATGGATGGGATATGGATATCCATGGATTTCGGGATATGGATATCCACGTGGTCTGTTTGGTTGAGCGGATGGGACGAGCTATTTTTCTGTTTGGTTGGATGGATATCTGTTGGACGGGACGAGTCTTTTTTTGTTTGGTTGGATGGACAAGGATGGACAAAGAAGATGCAGTCACCACTTACCTAGATCGGTGACATTACCCCCTTCACATCCACAAACAGCTGCAACACATATATAAAGCATATGAAACCTTGATAAGCACATGCACTCTCCATGACCGAAATTACATATATAGATAATCACCAGGTTTTAGAACTTCTTCACATTACATACAAAATATATAATAACCCAAGAGTGCAATGTTTAATGGGTTACAAGCAGTCTGTTACAAAATATAAATTATCTCACAATGCATTCATTGTCTAGGGGGTACTAGTAAAAGAGTTGTAGCAGTACTCGTGTATAACAAGGCACAACAACCATACGTTCAGTTTGCAGGGAAGTTCTCAGTGATGAACTTTGCAGCCCAGTTCAGCTTGTGAGCAAAAGACAGAGAACAAAAGGCTCTAGCTTTGCTTGGGCGGTCAACAAGATGCTCATGGTAAAATGACAGATGGGTGTCATCAAAGCCTGGAAGACCACAAACAGCATCATACAAACTTTCAGGAAGTTGCTCGGTTGTAGCCTTTTCTATAGCACAAGAGAGTCTTTCCCCAACTTCTTTCATTGCTTGTATGAGTCCATCGTCTTTCCTCTCCCTTTCAGTTATCTTTGCTCTTTTGCTAGGCCTGGTGACTGAAGATGTCACTCCATCAGTAGGAGTTGCAGCAGGAGTATCACCATCACCACCATTGCCACCATCTTCACCTTGTTCATTTTCACCAATTCCAGTACTTAGAGGCTCATTTGATCCTTTTGCATACTTCCCTGTGGCCACAGAAGCACCAAAGATAGTAGCCATCTCACCATAGTTCTCAATAGGCTTGTTGAAGAATTTCGCATCAGATTTATGGTCCTTGCAATATATGGACAAAGTATTAGACCAATGGTCACATATTATAAGTCCAGATCTACGGATATACAAAGGCAAGAATGCAAGGTCACTTCAATCAACTATCAATCCTATTTTCTATTCTCAGATTAACCTGATTTTTTACCAAGGGATTTGAGGGGTATACTGCATACCTGCTCCTTGCTCCGTGCTGTGCGAGAAGAACAGCAAAGGGGCCACGGCCGCCGGGACTAGCAGAGGAGATTGCCACTGGAGCTGCTCTCTATTGCTGCTGTGCGAAAGGTGGAGGAGATGTGCTCCCGTCGGCTGCTCCCTGCTGCTGGTGGTGGTGGTGCTAGCGAGGAAGCTGCGACCGGCGGGGAGATGTGCCCGGCGGAGGGAGTCGGATGGCAGGGGCGGTGAGGAGCGCCGCCCTGTGCAGAGCGGGAGTGGAGAGAGAGAGGAGTCTGGAGAAGAGTGGTGCGGTGAAGATAAGGACGAGAGGTGAGGAAAAATCTAGGCGCGCTCCCTCGCTCGGCTCCCGCGCGTCCGCGCCGACCGCGGATGAGCTCGTCCGCTCGTTTTTTTGTTGGCCGCGGTATACAGCATCTCAGGAGAATATACCATATTCTGGATATCCATGTTAAGCTTATCCATAGAACCAAATAATCTTCATCCAGGCATATCCCTGTCTAATACAGGGATATCACATGAACCAAACACACCCTAACTCTGTTGTGTCGGCTTTCGGAAGGCACGATGAAATAAATTGTTGATGTGGACTTCGCATGCGTATATTCAGAGTGTGAGTGTATGCGTTGTGAGCATTTATATCTATACTGTATAATTTGGAAAAAAAAAAGTAATGGATACGTGGCCAAATGAGATGCCCGCTTTCATGGTGCAAGATTCTCGTGTTCCAAATAGAGCTGCTATTACACAGACAAAATGGAAGCCCCACACCAAATTCTTTTTGAAATCACCAAATGGAAAAGCTTGTCCATTGATCTCCCTAGCACACCATGACAATATGCTAGACTATGCCCGAAAGTATGTGCTCCACGGTCTTGATCTGATATACGAGCTCCGTAACTAGGTCAGAGATACTCTAGCAGTGGAACACAATTAAAATGTCGGCCAAACAAAAAAAACCATCCATTCTTCTTCTGTAAAACTGCCGTTAAATTATCACAGATCACTTTGACATGTACAAAGTAAACCGTAGGCTGCACATGACATGATGCTTGCAATAGACACTACAAGCCTGCATCGTATTTCAGCTGATATGCAGTTTGGTGGATTCCGTGCTCCAAAGCAAATTATCTCCTAATTACAGGGCCTTTATACAGACCTCTTGCAACAACAAAGCCTTCTGGGGGCTGATGGTCCTCCAACTCCTCCAACCAAATTACTTGTGAGCTATCTATCTCAGCAGGCAAAACAACTGGTAGGCAGGAATTGTAACCAAAGTTAGAAAGCTCGGCAGAAACATAACTGTAAATCTCAAGTTTCAAGATCTCCACATACCAGGTGGTTGATTCATTTGAGACTTTCGGAAGTATGAACAGTGCCGCCCATCCTCAGCGGAGTACGGTGGAGAAAGAACGTCGAAGAGAGCACAAGGTGTGATGGCTCTGAAAGTGTGGATGTTACCACCTGCATTTGGGTAAAGAATAGTTGTCTCTGGAGCAGTCATCTCACAATCTTTAACAAGCTTGGCTGGCCTTGCTGCAAATTCCAATGGGTAAGCCATTACATCATGGGACAAGTGGTACAGGATACTAAATTTGATAAAGACCATGTGCATGGTTAGTCAAAAGAAACAATCTTTGTGATAAATAACCATATCAAAAGCCCATCCAGTGCTAATTAAACAAATGACAGAAAATACAGCTTTTCCATGCAACAGAAGAAAATAAAACATGTCTACCATGTGGAATGCACCTCTACTTGTTTAGCTCTAAGCTCAGCATTAAATCAGCTCATACAATTGACCAGGCTAACCATGTGACAAACTCAAAGTTCCAAGTATTGACTAACAAGAAAGTGAGAGTCGAAGGTGGTGGCAGTAGAGTGTAAATGAACAGTACCATTCTAGGCTTTGATGACATAGAGTTTTCATTTGGCAAATCCGAACATTCTTCGTGACTGCACATTGGCAGAGTGCAAACGAGCAGCCCACCAGACTAGATTCCGATTAATGATACAGTTTTTTGAGCAAATCAGAGTATTCTTAGTGATCGCATATCACATAGAATCAAGGCCAATACTGAAAATACAGGAGAATTCAGCTAAATAAGTTTGGAAATTTGGTGTTTCTACCCCTACTGTACAGGCTAATGGTGACTTTACCCCTCCTTTTTTAACTTTGTGGTTTTTACCTCATGTGTTTCATTTGAATCTGGCGTTTACCCCCAACTTTGGGATACTGTTAGTGGCTGGGACTGGGAGATTAAACAAATAAAAGAACAGTAAAAGGGATTGAAAAATACCACATATCCTTATCTTTCACCCCATGCCTCACCCGTTCAACCACAAGGATACACTGTTTCTCCACTCCCACACCCCTAGCAGGGGGCGGTGGGATGCTCGGGAGGGCGTGTGGGGCATGGCAGGGTTAAGCATGTGAGACGGTGGTGGATTTAGCAGTAGGCAGGCAGCAGGGCAGGTGGTTACAGGGGCATGCCCCAGCGTGGCATCATGTCCAGGCAAGAGGATCCAGGCACAGCGTGGGCCTAATCGTATGGCTGCAAACAGGTCCTGCAGGTCGGCAGAGGTGCACTACAGCCTAGATGATCTGTGCTGCGACTAGCTCGATTTGGATATTGGTGAGGTCGAGTTGTATGGTGGCGAGCTTGATTTGGTTGGTGGTATCCTACAAGTAGTTCAGAAGTATTTTTTATTGGTCACTCTGATCCGCTGCTTGTGCTAGAGATGCTTAATTTTCTGAAAAGCAAACTACTCTAGTTCATGCAAATAAAGTTTTTTTCAGTCGATTAAGCCTTCTGTGAAAATAAATTTTGCGCAGATTTATTTATAATAAAACAGATGCATAAATTTGTGTGTAATTTTGTTGCCAACATACCAAGTATGTCAAAAATTTGATCTTGAAATAGGGGTAATATTACAAAGATCTCTAACAAAACAGGGGTAAAATCACATGGGCAAACTTGTCTTTTCATCCAAAAGTTAACACCGTTGACAAGACTCCACAGAATATGGGCAAAATCTTCCTTCAGTTCAAAAAAACAGGGGTAAAATCAGAGTTTAAAAAAACGAGAGCAAAATCAGCATTTCTACTCAAAACGAGGTCATGAACACCAAAGCCCCAATAAGTAAGTAAAATGCAACGTAGTACTTATGCACTGTAAACATGAAACACCGAAAAGACATTCTATAGCATAATATAGCCTAGGACTACAAAGATGGTAGGTAGTAATGTGGGTCTAGGACCCGAGTCCTCTTGGACTCAAATTTGGATGCCTAATTCTTCTTTCCAACACCACCAAATTCCATAGGTTGGTCGAGTTTCTATTAACCTCTTTTTATTTTTATTATGATTTAGGTAACTACTCCTGTACCTAAAAGGATACAATTCTAGAACAGTGATGTTAAAGTGTCAAGTTTGACAAAATATATATAAAAATTTATTAATACTTATCATACTAAAAAGATATCATTAGATTTTTCATAAAACATATTTTCATAACATACTTATTTGAAGACATAAATGTTAATATTTTTACCGCACTTTAACCGAGAATACACCTAGAATCGCATTCTTTTTGGGACGGAGGTAGTACTGGACAGTGCTTTGCATCTATAAAATTTATGCACTACGAACTATAAATATAAGTTTGTAACACTGTTCCACATGATATCTGTTTGAGACATCCTTGGATATCACTATGTCATCCAATCAGCAAAATGAATCAATGAACACAATAGATGTGAAAGAAACAAGAGATAGTGAAGTTCCATGTCTTCGGATTTAGAAACAAACGAATCACCTTCAAACTGCAATTTTATGCCTTTTCACTCTTTTCTCAATCCCACCAAAAAATGCATTTCCATCAAGTATATTCTCCGACAAACAAATCATGCCATAATAAACAATGACGTGCAGAAGGAAGGAACCAATTCAAATGTCAGAACTCACTTTGTAATTGATCAATTGGATGATCAGGTATGTCAACCCAGTCATAAGATTCAGCATGCAGTCTACCATAAAGAAGCTTGCTAAGTACAGTCATTCCAGGATGATTATGAAGTGGAATAACTGAAGAAGGTGGCATACAAAATATACCCATCTGCAAAATCATATATAAATTTAGTAAATCCTGAACCCATTGAGCACCAAGCATCTTTTATTAAATGTGAAACCGCTTTATCTGTCCTGAAAACCGCACAAAATAAACACAAAAATGAAATAATGAATGAATATGAGATCTTACAGAGAAACTTTCACATTCATGAATGTGCAAATATTTGATTGGAGCAGTGAACTGGTTAGCCCCATTGCGTCCTCGTCTCCCATTTGGTGGACGCGTAGAACTACTCCAATTGCGTGCAATTTGGGCTTCATTATCTAGGCCGACATCTAGAGGTCTTATCTCGTCTGCAAAAAGGAACAGGGGTCATATTTTAAGTCTGGCGATGCTCTTATCTGACAGAACCAATCAGAACTCAATGTTAGAACTGAAATAAAGTTTAGAGCAGCAGTGCGAGAACACAATTTACATGCAAGCCAAACACCTTAATGAAATCAATAAACAAAAAGTGTTGCTTCCTTTTGGAGGGAATTCATCTGTAGTGAATCCTCCTGTTGCTACCATATACTCCCTCCATTCCAAATTATAAGACGTTTTGACTTTTCTAGATTCGTGGCTTTCATTATGCACTTAGATGTACACTATGTCTAGATGCAGAGTAAAAGTAATTTGGAACACTGTCTTATAATTTGGGACGGGAGTATCAAATAAGCATATAGCACTGAGTATACAGATTTATTTACAGCGGAAAACGTAAATAAGCCCATCAAAGATTAACACCAACACCACTTTTCTTTCTTTCTTTCTTTCTTTGCATAAACTCAATTGTCTGTTTGGAGAGAGATTCAAAACTATGAACCCAATTCCCCATAGCTAAAGCTGGCAGTACTAAGTAGAAGTTCGATTGTGTTATCAGTAGGGATGAAAACGGATCGGATACGAACGGATATCACTGATATTACATATGTCTTCATATTTCTAGTCGAATTCGGATTCGAATACGGATAGTATCAGCCATGCCGGATAAGATCGATTGGATGTCGACGTCATAAATATACGATTTGAGTATTCGGATACGGATACGGTATCGGATGTTGAATATCCAGACTCGGATACAGACAGACCTGAACACCACTAAAAAAAATTTGGTCGAACGGACGGTCGGATAAATATCCGCACCATTTTCATCCATAGTTAACATTTATTCGCAGTGGGTTGGAACATGACCATGAAATTTATAGTCTGACCCACCAACAAACAAATTAATTAAACCAATTGACCAACGCCAGCAACTGAAAGCTACTGATCTAGAACACATAAACAACACTGATTATGAAGTAACCTATAAAAGACGATCATGAATTGTCTTGTTGAACCAGAAACAAATCACCAGCAAAAATATAACATGATGGTCAAAAACAGGTTGACTTTCAATTTAACGGGATGTCATTCCAGAATAAACATTAGAGGACATATAAACAATTTAACATCGGATTTCAAGCTCACTATGAAAAACACAACTAGGCAATGGTAAAAAGTACCAATCATTCGAGAAGATAAACAAATTTGACTCACCTAACAGTGCACGTACTCTCTCAAGTGCCTCTTCAGATATGGGACCTTGTGGAGAAAATGAAACTTTGCACGCAGTAGAGAGATTCTTTATTTTTGGCATCTTGCACTTCAATGTATTCTTGAGATGACGCCAATTCTCAAGCTTCTTAAAGCTCTACTTTAATCCTCAACTGAGAGCCTGAAATACAGGTAAATTGATCCACAGACGTGTTGTTGAACACTTGTTGCCTATCCTTGCACCTACCTAAGCAACAAGAGTGCATTTCATGAGATTATCCAAGAACAGTCTCATCAAAGCAAAGACAATGGAGGAAACAAAGGAAAACCCGTATGGATGCCACTATATTTAATAAATGATTGATTGATATATAAATCACATATAGTGTAGTTTGAGAATAATATAACAAATGTAGACATCATATTAACATGGATGAAGATTAAATGCGCTGTAAAACATAACAACCACACATCAAGATCAGGTGAGTTACTAAATTATGGTGTGATTCACTCTTAGTAGAAGCTGCTATGTATTCAAGTCTACAGCAGAGTAGGCAACACAGAGATTTGCTTGTTCTACAATTTGATGCCTTCATCCCCCTTTGGGAGTGCTTACCGAAAAGCTAAACCCATCGAGTACATTACCCTAGCAGAAGACTGACTACGCAAAATGTTAAACTAAGTCCTCCAGTCAAAAGAGGAAAAAAATATAATCACTATAAATTGTAAACACATAAACTATCTCAATACATAAAACTATTATCTCAAACAACAATACATGAGGGAAACCAAAAGATTTCATGTAGAAAAATATATGAAATGTGATACTCCATGAGCACATGGATTAACAACTGCTCTCCATATGATTGCCATATAAGTCCAAGGTGCAATCACTCATTTGAAATGTCCATCTCAAGCCAACAGGACACAATCATCACCACCGCATACCATCAACACTAATCACATCACTTCCATCTCCGATCGAATAACATTACAAAGATTATTGCGGCATGCATGGCTGGCTTTTAATCAAAGTATCAAACATCAGACGTACCAGAAGGATCGCATTAGACCAATGTGACCACACACCCAGAACCAGTGGCTTCCCAATGGTTATGCAAATTCAGTGGTTCAATGTCAGAATGAAAACCCTACTACCACATATTCACTTCATTATGATAATAATGACTGGGCAAGCTGGCCAAACTGTAGTACAATGTTTTCGGACCTAATAAGCATCAAATGATGCTAACTGAGTGGAAGAATAAAAAAAATGCTGTCATGATTTCTAAGGGTTTGATCTCGTTATTCACACAGATGATTCATCCTTCGTCAGTCTATTCTAATACTTTAATTCCAAAACCCAATCCCTTGTCTTATAATCTCCAAATCTAAGTACACATCAAGGAGAGGAACAGGGGAGGCCAATACCAGGCTATAGCCGCCGCCTGACACGGGCCTTCTCTTGTTGCACGCTGTCGTCCTCTCTTTGCCGTCGTGGCCGCTGGTGCCCGCAGCTCCGTCTCGGCTGATAGGGTTAGCGTCAGCGCATGCAAGGGGCCGAGGCGACGCGCACGCTACCTTGTGGGGCTCGGCACCTGGGGAAGTCGACTGGAGTATGGGCAGGGCGCTTGGGAAGAACGCAAGTCGAGGGCAGATCGCACCCACGCACCTTGAAGGCCAGAAACCTCACCTAGGCAGGCGCAGGACGAGATGAGACGAGACGAGGCCTGAATCTCTCGGGGAGGGGAGGATCCGAGTAGCAGCGCCGCCGGCGGGTTGGGCGCGTAGGGATCGGCGAGCGCCACCGCACGCGGCTGGGTGTCGTGGCCGCCGCGTCCGATCCGACGCCGCTGAGGCATCAGCAGCGCCTCCTCGCCATGAGGGGCGCGTCGGGGAGGCAGGGGCAGGGGCAGGGGCAGGGGCTTACTGTGGTTGGGGAGGCGCCGAGGTGGAGATACCCTGGCCCGGAACGAGTCATTTCTGTATGCAAATCTGCTGCTTCGCGTCATCTTTTTTTAAGAGCCGGGAGTGGAGAGTGTAGTACTAGGTGGTGCGTCCGTGGGCCCACGCTCCCAACAGCGTGTGCCATGTAGTAGTACTGCTACCACCCCGTCGACATGCGACGCCCAAGCCCAAGCCGGTGACATGACATGCGGACCCCTGGCACGGCTCACGCGGTCCTCTGTAGGCGCGGTGCTGGTAGTCCGGGAGAGTGCTGGTCGGGACATTCTGCGAGGTGGTGCACGGACCGTGTCCAGGAGAGAGGAACCGCGGCTGCTCGTGGGTGTGGCGCGCGCGCACGCGGTGGCGGGGCAGGGTGGCCGCCGGATTCGGCACGTGAGTCCGCAGTGGCGCAGTGGGACACGCAGTCTTGCAGCTGCAGGCTGCAGCCACTCTCGCTGTGCACTGCAGCGACGAGAAGCGACCAAAAATGGTCCGGCCTGGCACTCATACCGCCATCTGAGGGGGCGTTTAGATGCATAAAGTTTTCGAATTTTAACATTGTAATAGTGAGGAATTTTTGTAATAAGTATCTAATCATGACTCAAGTAGACTTAAAATATTCATCTCGTGATTTACAGGTAAACTGTGCAAATATAAAAAAAAATTCGTTTACGTTTAGTGCTCCATGTATGTGCCGCAAAATTAATGTAACGGAATTTTGGCCAAAATTTTTGGCTCCTAAACGGGGCCTTGGTCCATGACATGTGGGACCAAATCAGCATGTCACGGGATGCATGAGTCCAAACTAAAGATCAAGCCATTTCGACTGTCGATGTGCTCTCTGTAGGGGGGGAACACAACAAAACTAGCCACCCGTTGCCCATTTTACAATTGGAACGCATTCCTCGTGCCACCGCACCGCACAGCGTCGCGACCTGCCGCCTGGCCAGCGGGAGCGGGTCCTGTGGTCCTCGTCCTCTTCGCGTTTGCTTCCTCCTCTGCTGTGTCTCTCGACGAGACGCCGACGGGTCCTCGGCCTCGCCGCCCTTCCCGTACGGGGTACGGCGCCGAACTCCCACCACCCATTGGCCATTGCCTGATTGCCTCGTGGTAAAGAAAAAAAAAAGGACGATACTAGGCCGGCGGGAGCCAACTGTACGATGCCGAGCTAGAAGAATAGCAGAAGGGCGCAGACGAGCAGCGGAACAGGTGTCGCGCGCCGGAAACGGATGGCGAGGAGCGCTGCGTCGTGACGTCCCGCATCGGGTGGCGGCCGCGGCGGTTGCTGGTTGGCCGGTTGGGTCGCCGGGGGGTCGGGATCCAGAGGAGGTGGGATCGAGATTCCAGGGAAAGGAGCGGACGCGCTTCGTTCATTGAACTTTCGCGGTCGTGGCCGTCGGTCGCGGGACTTCGGAAATGTGCGCTCGGCCCCAGCGGCAACGCCGCAACACCCTGCCGCTCAGCCCCCGGCTCCGTGGCATTGGCATGGCACGTCGGGTGGTCGGTTCGTCGAATCCGGATGATGCACCGCTGCATTTGCGTTCAACGGTTCAACAGTCAACAAAAACTACTCTTTACTTGACTTCATCCTCAAATAAGTACACATCTCCAAGGGTTAATCGATTTTAAGATTGACTACCGTAATAGAAAACAGTATAAAACTTTATATCTCTAAAATAGAAATAGTATATGATGTGATTGATCTATTGATGTTTATTGGTATTATAATACTTACAATAAGTTTCTATAAATCCATTATTTCAATAAGTTTTTTTTAAAAAAATAACAGCTATGAAAATATATTCAAAGATACAATTATTAATATTATTGTGTATAATTCAGTTAAAGTGGGGGTTGGTTGATTCCTCAAAATAGAAAGTAAAGAATTATTTGTAAGGGAAGGAATACCGCGAAAACGACTACTCTAGAAGTGAATTTTAGTCCTAGTTTTGCATTCGATTATGTACTACCACATCCTTGAAAACCATAATTTTTTCCAAACTAAGTTTGATAAAATTTATAAAATTATCTGTAAGTGCATTCGCCCTCTACGTGGAATTTTGGTGATTAATGACATCCAAATTAGGGACTAACGGGTTTATCAAGATTATATGTAGGTGTTAGTCCAAATGAATGAGCAAATTGAAATATTCGGTGAAACGGCACCCCCTCCAACTCGACCATGTTACTTGGTGATCCTTACTCAAAGCCTAGCAAGTTTCTATTTTATTTGAGTATAGGAACACCGCACTATCAAGAGAGATGCATAGCTAGTTGACTAGTAGAAGGATTAAAGTGCTCAAACATTAACTTAAAAACATGCTTGAGAGACACACTCACATACTTGTGCACTGCCTTAGTCTGTTCTGCTCCTGGAGTATCGGTAGTACCGGTTGTGAACCGGTAGTACCGGTAACACTTAGAGCAGAAAAGTCTTCCAGCGAAGTCCTTACCCTTGGGTTTCAAAAACCGTTTTATTCCGATAGTACCGAATTTTTTATCGGTAGTACCGGTGGTAGAGCGGTAGTACCGATCCTGGATCGGTAGTACCGACAGGACTTGGCGTCTGAGGTGTTTTTCAGTGCCTGGATCGGTAGTAACGACTTATTTCCGGTGGTAGCTCTTTGTCGTACCGGTAATACCGATCCTGGATCAGTAGTACCGGTAGGACTTAGCTTGGTTCGCGTTCTCAGGCTCTGGACCGATAGTAACAACTTTTCACCGGTAGTTGCTCGGTTGTCGTACCGGTAGTACCGGTGCCCCTACCGGTAGTACCGGTCTAGTCAGCAACTCTGACGCGCTTTTCTACCATTGGACCTCGTTGTTAACGGTCGCTAACACCCTATTTTACCGTCAACATTTCACCCAAAATCAAGGTAAAACCACATGAAAAGTAAAGAACCCACCTTAAAACTTATCTAGTTCCACATGTCCTTAGAGAAATGTTGTGTATGCAGGAAAAATGGTGAAATCAAGAAAAACCAAATCATAGCAAGACACCTCATCACCTCAGCTGCCACATGGGAGCCAGAGAGGGGGCGCCCGCCCTGCCAACAGGGCGCCCACCCAGTCCAAAGTGCCAAATGGCACTTGCCACCTCACTGATCCGTGTGCCTACATCCCAAATGGTCTGTGGCACGTTGAAACATCATCAACGGCTCAGATACAAGGCACGGGGATCCGGTGGCCCTATCAACAGGGCGCCCGCCCTGTCAAAGTTGAGTGCCACGTCCACAATCCGAGGGAAGGTGTCCAGGAGCCATCTACACCATCAATTGAAGTCGCTTTTCATCTAACGGTGATCAAGTGAAGTGCCATGGATTGAAGGGCCCACATGTCATCCTCACAGGGGTTGCAAACCGCCTTTTCAAGGCACAAACCGACCATGCAACCGCCATAGGGGAGCAAGGACGGCCGTTGGATGCAAGGCGGTGCATCCAACCGGGCGCCCACCCCCCTCCTTCGCGCCACCGCCTTCCAGCACGCCTACAAGTACCCCTGGTGCACTCCTACACTATAAATAGGGGTAGGATCCTCACTTGTAAGTCGAACCACAGCTAGGGAACACCTAGAAACACTAGAGAGTAGAGTGTTGGAGAGAAGTCGGGAGAAGGAAGAAGTCTGTGGTAGAGCCGGGCTTGTCGGCGACCTCCTCTGCGGTGTTCTTCACTCTTATCAGTAATAAAGATCCCCTTCTTCATTTACTATTGTTTTACTTTAAGTAGCTCTATACTTACTCATTGCTTGGTTAGAGTGCTCTAATTCCTTGGCCAGAGTTAGAGTAGTAAGTTTTATAGATTAAGCGAGGTGCTTAGGCTATAGATTACCATTGAGTGCCGTTAGGCCCACGGATAGTAGTGGTAGGTGCTAGGTGGTGACAGCCCTAGGATCCTTTGTATTCCACCACGTTCAGCCTAGTATCCGGTATAAGCGTAGGACTTCGGGACGTACGGTGCCTAATCAATCGAACCCCGGTGAGTTTAGGACTTTGCGTGTCCCAAGTATAGAAGTCTCTTTGGTATAACAATCATTTGATCTTTTACTGAGATAGAGTTCTCCCCCAAAACTCCAGAGCTACCTAGTACGTGTTTCTACCTTAGTTATACTTCATTAATTTATCATTACTAAGGTTATTACCCCATTTATCCATATATAGATCCTTGACTATCATATCCTTGGAATCACAAACCCCGCCTTTCTTTGGGAAAATATAAATTCGACACCTGGTACTCCTTGGTAAAGGGCTACATGATAGTTCTATGCCCTTGCAGAATCCCATCACCTATCCTTTAGAGCTACCCATAGCATTTTTGGCGCCGTTGCTAGAAATAACTTTATTCCTAGTAGCAACGTTAGAAGTGTCAACAACCACATACTTTGAGCATAGGGATTGACAACCCCCGTGATTACGTTGAGAAGTATTGTTACCACTGCTAAAGGATAGATTTGGCTACATTCTTTTGATAACTATAGTATCTGTCAACAAGCATTTTTGGCGCCATTGCCGGGGAAGGCAACTGTTAAATTCCTTTGATTTGAGTCAAATCTAGATAGTTATTCTTAGAATCACGAATATGGCCGAAAGGACCATCCGTGAATTCTTTGCACCTTCTGCTGCTAATATAGCAACAGGCACTGGTGTCATCGAGGCGAACACTCAGTTCGTGTTAAAGCCCGCATTAATCACAATGGTTCAAGCTAGCCCATTTTGTGGCAAGGCTCACGATGATGCTAATGCACACCTCCAACACTTCTTGGAGATATGCAGCACCTTTACCATTAGAGGAGTAACCTCAGACGCAATTCGTTTGCGACTCTTTCCTTTCTCCTTGTTAGGAAAAGCTAAGCAATGGTTCTATACGAACCGAAATGATGTGGACACATGGGAAAAGTGTTCCAAATCTTTGCTAGTGAAATTCTTTCCTCTAGTCAAGACCAATGTTCTTCGCAATAAAATCTCTAATTTCCAACAACAAGCCAATGAATCGATTCCCGAGGCTTGGGAATGAATGCAAAAGTATGTCGCTGCCTGTCCACACCATGGTATGGAGGATTGGCTTTTGATCCAAAACTTCTACCATGGATTAACCCCTCTTGATAGAAGCCATCTAGATGCTGCCACCGGTGGAGCATTCTTTTCTCTTAAAGTTTCAGATGCAAAGGCTTTGATCGAGAAGATGGTGTCCAATCAAGGATGGAACGAGGAATGTCTGCAACCGCTTAAGCGAGATATTCATTCTTTAAAGGAAGCTAACATGATTGCAGCTAAAGTGGACCTACTGGCCAAAAGGCTAGAAAATTGCGAGAGGATGCGTACACCTGAGACCGTGCAAGCCATGGAGACTCACATGATGTGTGAAGTCTGTGGAGAAGTTGGCCATTCCGGACTCCATTGTCCTAAGACACATGAAGACCTCTACTTCATCAACAATGACAATAATTTTCGTTCTTCAAATCAAAGATGGACTCAGCACTCTAATTCTCATGGTAACACCTTCAATTCTTCGTAACGTTCAAACAACCAAGGTAATAACTACCCTTCTCTTAAAGATCTTGTCTATGGTCAAGGTAGAATGACTGATAGTATAAACAAGAAGCTCCATGCTAATGATAGGATGCTAGATAGCATAAATGATAAATTGGATGATTTCTCTTCTCCAATTAAGAATTAACTAAGTTTCAATAAGATCCTTGAAACCCAATTAGCATAATTAGCTGCTGCAATTCCATCTTTTGAAAAAGATAGAATACCAGGGAAGTCTGAAACAACCATGAAATCTGCTAATCTTGTTACTATTGGTTATCATGGCTATGAATTAGATGGATAGAATTTTACAACTAAAAATGGAGATCCTAGAACCCCTGTCATATCTTGTTCTATTTAATCTCAAAAGTTCCATAATGTTATATGTGATCTAGGATCTAGCATTAACATCATGTCTAAAGAACATTATGAAAAGTTATTTTACACTGAGCTAGTACCAACTTCTGCATATGTGCAATTAGCTGATCAAACAACCTGCTACATAGAAGGAGTACTTTGTGATGTTTTGGTAAAAGTAAGAAACAACCTTGTGCCTGCCGATTTCATGATTTTAGACATGGGTAATAAGGACAACTTACCCCTCATTCTTGGCCGACCTTTCTTGAATACTGTGAATGTATGCATATTTGTTGCTAGTGGTAACATGGATTTATATACAAATGGGAAGAAAGAAAGATTTATTTTCTCTTGTGCACTGCACCATGCAACTAACATGCAGGAAAATAAGAGTCGATTCATGAGGAGCAGAAAACCAAGAATCTGGAGAAACTAGAAAGACAGAGATAAGGTTAAGAGGGAACCATCATCTACAGCATCTACATCAGGACAAGATGAGAAGAAGACATTAGTCAAGGTTACTCTCTTTAATTACTGCATTGGCATATTTTCCTTCTTCATGCATTGAATCAATTAATTGTTAGAAGCATGTTTAAATTTATGTCTTGCATTTCATGAAAACCATTATAAAAGAGAGATTAAAATAATAATAATAATAATAAAAAATATAAATTTGGTTTATCATAGTAGCAATAAATGAAAGTAGAATAAAAAGCAAAGCCTAGTGATCATAATAAGATGCAAAAGAGGAAACAACCCGACCAAAAGGAGAATCCGATCCTGAAGAAGAAGCTAGCTTGGGGGAGCCGTCATCCTCGCCAAGGTATGGTTTCTAACCCTAGCAACTCTTTTTCTTAATTGTTATGAGTTATAATGTTCTTGCATAACAATAAATAAATGAAAATAAAAAGAATATGATATGTCTTTGTTGAAATGTTGAACAACTGCTCAATGATGATTTACAAAATCTTGTTATACAATCCTTACTATGAAAGTTTTGAGTGTGATATCTGAATTCTGTCTTAAGTGAAACACTATTGTGGGTTGCACATGCTAATAACCTAAGTTATGCTCTTGCAAGATTGAAATTAGTATAAGTAGAACTTTTACCTGACCTAAGGAATGAGTGAGAACCAACTAGAGATTTTGATTTATAAAATTCAAATTCTTGCTCATGGTTCCTTTATGGAATTAAATACCTACCATCAAGCCATACATCCACAACCAGCTAAAACCACCAAAAGAAAGAGCCATTGTTTGCTTTGAGCTTGGTTAGACCTTATTTGATCTAGGTAGAGAAACTAGTCATATTCTTTGATCAAGATCACGTACACATTCCGCCTATGTATTACTTCTACACTGGAAGTATACATCTATGCTCCACACACCAATTGAGACAACCAACCACAATCAACTTTTGTCCTTTTGATAGATGGGGAGTATAGGTTACTGAAAAAAAAGAGCAAATGCTCAAGGAAAACAAAAGAGGACAAATGTCCCATGGGCAGGTGCCCATATCCCTTCTTAAAAAAACTATGTATTTAGTAACCTTGCTCTCCCCTGTCTAAGGTAAAGGAATAAGTCTCAAGGAGCCCACCAAATAATTTACACTTGCACTTCTTAATCATGTTTTATGACTTGTTGCTCTCTATGATCTAAGAGTCTAATCTTGCAATATATTCGGTTCAAGTATGTTTTGCCCCAATGAAAGCCCATGTTTGGTTTTGGGTAATTGATGAAACCTAGTTTACTAACGATTGCTCTAAGTGTTTCATAAGAATGATTAGCAAACAACAAGATGGAGCAATGGACCGGGTCGGTGGAGGCCACAAGTGAAGGGCAATGACGGCATCCATACAAATGGTATAAGTCCATCATCAAAAGGAGTCCACAAGCTTCATCAAGAGATGGTGAAAAAGCTAGGAGCTCAAGGCAAAGGTATAATCCATAGGAGCTCTTTTGCTTTTGGTGATCAAGACTCCATAGAGGGAGTGATCACATTTAGGATAGATAGCCGTACTATCAAGAGGGGCGAAATCGTTGATGAAATACGATTATCAAGTGCCACTAGGTGTTCATGATCATTGCATATGCATATAGATGCTGGTGACACTAACTTGACCCGTGGAAAACTCTTTAAAAAGGCTAACACACGTGCACTTAAGTGTGAGATTCTTTGGAGTGTTAGTGCCTTAAAAAACGGGGTGAAGTGTGAGATTCGGCGAATTTCGGAAACGTTTCAATAAGAAAATAGAGCGTCGGACCGTAGAGTCACAGAGCGTCGGACCATTAGTCTCGGTCCGACGGCTAACACTGCTGAGAGCGTCGGACGCTCAGTTTCGGAGCGTCGGACTATTGTCCGAAGCGTCCGATGGTGCAGAGCGACGAAGAGGTGACACGTGGAAAGCAGAGGAGCATCGGACTTTCGGTGTTAGTCCGACGGTGAGCGTCGGACCAACGTCCGACGGTTTTCAGGGCTCGGGGAGCTCTCTGGAAACGTCGGACCGTGGTTTCGTTTGGTCCGACGCACCGTGTATTTTCAGTCCGACGGTGAAACGGCGGTGGGCGTCGGACCGTAAGGATTGGTCCGACGGCCTACCGTCCGACGGTTCGTTTAGCGCGGGAAGTTAGCCGTTGTGATCCAACGTTCAACTTCAAACGGCTAGTGACACGTGGCGTTCATCCGGGGCGTCGGACCGTGCTGATTAGTCCGACGGTCTGGCCGTCGGACAGTCCGACGGTACGCAGAAAAGTCTAAACGGCTAGTTCTTTGTGTGTGGCTTATAAATAGTCACTTGGCCGGTTTGGGGAGCAGCTCTTGGCACTCCTGAACATCATAGCATACTTGTGAGCCTTCCCACTCCACTCTCACTCATCCTACTTGATTGTGTTCATCATTTGGTGAGTTTGGAGAGCATCAAGTGCATTGCATTGATAAAGATCATCTAGAGGCACTTGGTAGTGGTGATTCGCAGCGGTTTCTCTCATTACTCTTGGAGTTTGCCGACTCCTAGACGGCTTGGAGCTGCGAGGATCGTTGAGGGGAGTTGGTGATTGTCTCCGCCTCCGATCAAGGTATTGTGAGGGGTTCTTGAGCCTATCCCCGCAGGAGATCGTGAAAGGCATCTTTAGTGGATTGCTCGTAGCTTGGTGGATCCTCATCTTGTGTTGGTTGTGCGGCACCCTTGAGAAGGGTTTAGCGTGTGATGCCAATTAGCGCGTGAACCTCCAAGTGGGTGTATCGCTATAACGAGGACTAGCTTGCTGGCAAGTAAGTGAACCTCGGTAAAAAATCTTGTGTCATCTCTTTACCAAGGATTTCCCTTATATTTGATTGATTGATTATATTGGACTTCATATCTTCTCTACACCGGGGTATTGAAATCACCTTCTCTCTTTAGTTTTATGTACTTACTCTCGTGTGTAGCTTGTTAGTTAGTTGTTCACTTAGGAGTAGTGACATAGTCTTTGAGTGTGAACTTGTGATCATAGTGTAGTATACTTGTCTAGGTGGCTTGCATAGCATAGTTTAGAGCTAGTGTTTTGCAAAGCTTGCTATTGTTACTAATCGGCTTGTTAAGTGTTGTTTGTAGATTTTCATAGGCTATTCACCCCTCCTTTAGCCATTTAGGACCTTTCACCCAATCCTATAAACACCACATAAGCTTAGGATAGACATGAAAAGCTCTTTTTGAGTTTTTGTGAGGTCCATCACACTAAGGAGTGGTTGAGAATGCCATTTAAAGGAACCAAAGCAAGATTTTATTTTTCAAAAGAATAAAAACTTTCTAGTAAATGATCTCACTCTACCAAAGTAAGGAATGAAGTATCTACTTATCTATGCTATCCTGTTATTGTATAACCCATGGTGAAAAAGCGACAAGCCCCATATAGTTAAGACATAAGATGAATTTCTGAATCATGCTCAATACTAGAATAGTGTTGGTTTGTATGCAAGATCTTTGTGAATTGTTACATTAAAAAAATTCTTGATCCAACATTGCCATGTTAAAATCATGTCTTTACTCGAGGACAAGCAAAAGATTAGCTTGGGGGAGTTTGTTGACGGTCGTTAACACCATGTTTTACCGTCAACATTTCACCCATAGTCAAGGTAAAACCACATGAAAAGTAAAGAACTCACCTTGAAACTTACCTAGTTCCACATGTCCTTGGAGAAATTGTAACACCCCTGATGTTACGATAACTAAAACCGGTCATGTCATCATAATTGCATGTAATTCATCCCGCATAAAATCATTGTTACTGTGCATCACTAAGACAATTTTTATTTTCACATATGATTATGCTTAGGTACCTTTAATTGACTTTATGAGTTAAATATTTATTTGTGTGTATGCCTTTAAATCCAAATAGAAAATAAAAAGGAAAACAATTAAAAACCCTAATCGGACCCGAAACCTTAAATCAAAACCTAAATAGAATCAAGGGTTGAGCCTTAAATAAAAGTTGTAAATCTTTAAAAGTTGAGCAGCTTCTATTTTGGGAAATTTTAAGTTATCAAAAAGAATTTCAAACAAAACCCTAACCAATGTTTTAAAGCTTAAACTTGAAATACAAATTCAAAAACTAAAAGGGATCTGATGAAAATGATTTAATAAATATTATAGATCTTTTAAAATGGGACAACTTTAATTTTTGGAGAAATTGGAATTTACCAGTGGAAATTTAAATTAAACCCCAATTAGTGTTTCTTATTTCAAATTTAAAATGTCCTTTCAAAAACTATCAAGAATTTGGGCAAGTTCATTTAATAAAAGTTGTAGGGCTTTTCAAGTAGAATAACTTTTATATTTGGGGATTTTGAACTTATACATTGGAATTTCAAATTAAACCCTAAGGAGTGTTTTAGAATTTAATTTTGAAATGTTATTTTAAAAAACTATGAAGAATTTGACAAAACTCGTCTAATGAAAGCTGTAGAGCTCAACAAGTAGCACAACTTTTACTTTTACAAAAATTCAAGTTGTTTAGTAAAATTTTGAGAATTGAATTGGATTGTATTTAAAATTCAAAGGTCCTATTTACCCCCTTCTTGAAAGCTCTAGTTTGGTTTTGATAATTAATGACATCCTAAGGACTAACCTAGATTGCTAGTGATGGCAAGGTTTTAGGTTGGTCAATCCATGGTGTGAAGCCTAAAGGAAAATAGTGATGACTAAAGGAAGGCTTAATCATGGAAGGAGCAAAGGTGATCAAGTGAGAAGGCAGAGGTATAATCCAAATAGGTTTTCCTTTTGGTGAACAAGACACCTAGTGGGTGTGTTCACATTTTGGATAGATAGCCGACTACTAAGGGGAGAACGAGTGTTGGATTACCTTCAAGTGCTCTAAGTTGCATCTCATTTGCATTGAACTAACACAACCTAGAGAACATCTTTGAAAACCCTTGAAAAATATTTGCAAAATGCTAACACACTGTGCACAACTGTTGAAGACCGTGAGTGTTAGCACATAGAAGTAAGGGGTGAGAAATAGACTTGAAAACCCCTGAGAAGTGAGCGTCGGACTGTTAGCAGGGGCAGCGTCGGACTATTGTCTAGAGTCCGACGCCTAACCCTAGTTCTGGCCAATGGCGAGCGTCGGACGCTCGGCTAACGAGCGTCGGACCATTGCCCACTTCAGTCCGACGGTGCCGAGCAGTGTCGGCGTGACGCGTGGCGTTCGAGAGAGCGTCGGACGTTAGAGCTTCGTCCGACGGCGAGTATTGGACTGGAGTCCGATGATTTTTGAGCGAGTTGAAACCTCTCTAGAA
Organism: Eremochloa ophiuroides; assembly: GCA_038502445.1. NCBI lineage: Eukaryota > Viridiplantae > Streptophyta > Magnoliopsida > Poales > Poaceae > Eremochloa > Eremochloa ophiuroides. The sequence continues at coordinate 68,128,067 of JAHLJS010000006.1, forward strand.
GCGTCGGACCATGGTGATCATTGGTCCGACGGCTAACCTCGCGAGAGTCCGACAGTGGCCGAGCGGTGTCTCGTCTATGAGAGTCGGACGGTCCGACGCCTGGAGCAGTGCGCGCGTCGGACCATCAGCTTGAGCGTCCGACGGTTGGGAAAACGGCACAAGAAGTAGCCGTTGAGATCCAGCGGCTGAGGTTGAACGAGAGTTGACACGTGGGAGCCATCTGAGCGTCGGACGTGAAGGATTAGTTCGACGGTCGGTTTGATGCCTCGAAAAGCGTGTTAACGGCTGTTTTTCAGTGGGTAACGGCTAGGATTGCACTTAGGGGTATTTATACTCCTTCTCTGGTCACTTGGTGACAACTCTTGCACACTTGAATCATTTGCATACTCTTTGTGAGCATCCTATGCCTCCCACCCACTCAATTGATCATCTCTTGTTCATCCATTTGAGTTGAGTGATTCTCAAGTGCATCATTGTTTAGTTATTTGCATTCTAGAGCACTTGAGAGCAAGCCAAGGCTGAGTTCTTATTCTCTTGGGGCATTGTCGTGTCCCTAGCGGCTTGGAGGCGATTCCGGTGTGAGGTTGATGGGAGATTGTTCAAGCCCACACCGAGGTGATTGATTGTGAGAGGTTTTGTGGTTATCCTCGGCGGAGTGCCAAAACCAACTCTAGTGGATTGCTCGTGGTTGATAGCCACTTCTCTTGTGTTGGTGAGCGGCTCCTGGTGAGGGATTGGCGTGTGAAGTCTAGCTCGCAATCCATCAAGAAAGACCGGTGCCACAACGAGGTGTAGCGTGACGGCGATCACGTGAACCTCGGTAAAAATCGAGTGTTCTTTGTCTTCTCCACCATCGAGTGGACTATTGGCTTTCTTGTATTCTATTGGGTTTGATCATTTGGTTTTCATATTGGATATATCCCGGTGATTGGTCTTCACGACGTGCGGACTTCACTTCAATCAAGCCCATTGGTATAATCCTCTCGATCTCTCTTCCTTGCGCTTAATACTTGTTTAGGTGCCATCTCCTTAGGTTCGGGGGAGTTGGTTTCTTGCGTGTTGAGTGCTTATATTTGTGAGTAGCATATCTTGATAGGTGGCTTGCATAGAATAGTTTAGAGCTAGCACTTTGTCTCGCTTGCTTATCAACTAACTTGTGGTCTAGTGCTTTACTAGAATTTTTAATAGGTTATTCACCCCCCTCTAGCCTATACGGTCCTTTCACTTCTTCATAATTTTAAAAATACTCAAAATTTGTATGTGGGTCAAAAATCAAAGATGTTCATCATGAAATTGCCCACAACTTTTATTTTGGGGATTTTGCTAGTAACTTAGTGAAATTAAAAGTAATTTGGCCCACAAGTCAAAAAGGGACATGACTGCTATTGTACACGGCAGGGGGGTCCGGGTCTGCTCTGCCCGTGCAGGCGCGCGTGCGCGCGACGGATGCAGGCGACTACCCGGGGCCGGCCGGACGCGGTCGACAGTGCAGCGAAGTCGTGGGGACCCCGGCCACGCCGCACACCCGTCCTTTCGCCCTATAAAACCTTGGAGCCACCGTGTCCGTCCTCTCCTCCATTGCTGCCGCCGCCGACCTTCGGGTCGTCGACGAAATTCGTCGTGCACAGTCAGCCATCACCCTCTCCATCTCGCATACATTCTGTGTACCTCCGGGCGCTTCGATTGTGTCAAGTGGCGCAAGCTGTGGTGCTCCGTAAATGCCAGAACGGCCGTCGTCTTCTCTGTGTCCGGCAGAGCTCCGCCGTGAGGTCCATCCTTACGTTCAGGCCATCCCAGTAAGTCAATAGGCGCCCCAACCGTCGTTTTGAATCCGTGTGGTTTCCTTGATGATAATCGGCTTTAATTTTTGAACTCTACCGTAGCCGACACGCGGGAACGTCGCCTTCAACCTCGGTCCCCACTGTCGCCACTACCCTCAACGTCGACGAGACTGTTCGGTGCCTCTCTGCTCCAACTAGTGCACGCAGCAGACTTCGGTGAGCACCATGAACCTTTCCCGCACCCTATCCCAGACTCTACCGCACCTGTGTCGTCGGAACATGGCCGTGCTGACGTGCCGGTCGTCTCCTGCCGCCATGGCCGCCCGCTGAGTCCGTTTGAGTGCTCTAGGTGCGCGTTCAACTTGCTAGATATGGAAGCCTCGCATAGTGGAGCAGGGAGGGGTGTTCTGGTTCTCCGTTGTGGCTGCCGCCGCGGAGCTGCCGTGCCCGCGCGCTGGGCGTGACTGGGCGGGAGGTAGGAGAAAGGCCAGGCTGGGCCTTGATGGGCCACTCGGGCCGGCTTAGTGGCTCGGAGGGAAGCCGGACTGGGAGGAGGAGGGAGCGCGTGAGTGGGCCGGTTTGCTTCGTTTATTTTTCGTAGATAAAATTTGTTTGTAGAATTTCTAATATAGGGAATAGTGCTGCAGCTTAATCTAATGCTCGAAAAATTATGAAAATAAAGGTGCATGCTCTCTGTTGTATGTAGAATTTAATAAAAATATTAAATATATGTTTTGAGTCATTTCTATCGAAAGTTTAATTATTAAATGCGACCTGGGTGAATTTTAATAAATCCTATGTTAATCTAAAAATTATGAAAATTGTTGTGGCACTGTTTTAGGGTGTGAACAATCTGATAGGGAAGTTTGGGCTCCAATGGAAATGGTTTATTAAATTATTAGTTAATTCTTTATAAATCGTTTAATAAAATAAATAGGAACCCTGGCCATTTTAGATTTTGTGTGACTTTTGGATGTCGCTGGGTCATTAACTTGAGATGATCCTTGGCACCTTAAATTAGTGTTTGGGTTCTTAATTAAGTTGTTAATTAGGAACGCTAATAATTTATGTTATCCACATATGATGATAGGGTTTAATAATTTGCTTGGGCACAGGGTTGATAGTCTTCTAGGGGAAAAACTAATTCAACTTTCAATGACTGTTAAAATGGTCAACAAAATAAAGTGGTTAATACTCAATAGTGATTAGTTTCGTTGACTTGCAACTTTATTATGGAGGCAAGTTGTACTCAACTTACAAATTAAGTTTACTTTCTATTGATCAGTGATTTAATGCATCTCATGCATCATGACACGCATATCATCATGTTAAGCATGCATTATTACTTCGTGTAGCGAACGCGCGGTAAATATTATTGGAAGTAAGTCCCAAGAAAGGTCTTCTCTCGGTGGACGTGGATCTTCTCGGTGTTTGACTTTAGAGTTCTATTTACTTCAAGCAACAGGCAAGCCCCGCTGCATTCAGCCCCTTCCTTGTGATTTACAAAATGTTTATAACTTGAGTTAATCTACTGCATTAGGTTTATAGGAGTTGATTGAAAACCCAATTGATGCATCACCAACCATGACCACTGAAATACCTTGGAACCGTTTTAAAATAAAATATTTGAAAAATACTTAGCCCTGCTAAATTAATTTAGTTTTGTACAAAAATGCTATTTTTGAGCGATGGTGTTATATTAATGATTAATTCATGAAAAAGGGATATGGTTATGTTCACGTTCGGTGGCTGTGCACCTGATCAGTACATTGTCACCGACGGGAAGGGATTTTCCGTTCGGTGGGCCATATGATTGGGTTAGAGTCCCAACTTATCGTCGCCGACGGAAAAGGGATGTGAAAACCGGGTGGTCACCAGTGTACTTGGGTTAGAGTCCCAATGCATGGTTTCTAACGGAAAAGTATTAGGGACCGTTCGTTGTCGGCCTGCTGTGATCGAGACTTTTTGCAACTAGCCACATACTTCGGGAAACCCTATCTCCGGTGGCTCTATTGCCTGAACCGACAACCACGCATAGGGAGTGGAGAGATGACGAGAGTAGAATGTACCCTCGTGGCCGTCGTGCCTGGAGATGAGAGGAGTACTGTGCTCTCGGGTGGCGCAGGACTGGTTCAGGGATAGAAAAGCCGTGGTAGACGGGGTTGGCATATGCAAGCTTAGGTGCTACATATGCAGTGTAGTTAGGGATCCCCAGCTGGGTACTAATCGATTCGAATCGTCGTGCTCCTCGGTTATGGAGACTTGATCCTCACACCTACATCAAAAAGTGGTTCAGAACTAGAATGTTTTTGAGAATGAATAAGTAATTGGAATTGAAGGATATATGTGAGAGAAACGAAAACTATTGATGTTGATGATAATAATATTGAGTAAAATGCTGAAAGCAGGATTAGTAATGCTCTTTTCCTGAAAAATACTTTGACTCTTGCTTAAGCCTTACCTTGACTCCCCTCAGCCTGTATTCCTGAATCTCATTGCTTTTTCTTGGTCGGGTAAGTCTTGCGGAGTACCCAAGTACTCAGGTTTTGTTAACCCCTGTTGCAGGTGAATTAAGTGTACAGTTTTACGTGGGACCGTGCCGGTTGACGGATCGTGCATGGATGAAGATGTGTTGGGCAAGGTGTCTAGTTATATGTTGCTACTCCACTACGGAACTCTGGTTGGGATAATGTAATTTATATTTGTAATATATGTTTATGTAATACTTCTGCACCTTATGCTTTGATTCAAATTATTTGTGTAAACTATTGTAATACTGCAATGCTTACAATGAGATCCTCGGGAGGTTAGGGTTTCCTAGGGAACACGGCGGGCTACCTAGGTCAAGGGGAACTCGTGCAGACTGATCGTGGGTCCTTCGGGACGATGACGGTGCACGTGGGCCCTATGATTAAGGCGGTTCTGTCATAAGTGGTATCAGAGCATTTCATTGTAAAGTACTTGCGGTATTACTTTACTAAAACTTTAAAATGATTTCAAATGAATAAAATTGATGGGGTAGTTTGGTCCGAGTTGTTTCCGAACTTTTCTCATTCATTCTATAGCATCTTTTCTCGATTACTTCTATAGATCTATAGATAGGTTTTGAGCTTAGTAGTGGATTAGCACCTTAAGTATGCCCTATGTTTGAAAACGTTGATTGCATGTCACTCTACTAATTAATTTAATCAGTATATTATGTATATGTCAGGGTATCCTGGCTTGCGTTGGAACGCTCATGCATCATGACATTACAACTACTAATAATACCCCTGATATGAAGTATATCTCTACTTTCTAAAATAAAACCTGTTTCTAAATATATTTCTTTTAAAATAAATTCTTATCCTTCTTCTCAATAGATGGATCCACAAGACCCTGCCACTGGGATCGATGAATGCCTGGCTATGTTCGGAACCCCTATAGTGTTGTGGCAGTTACTACAAGAAGTAGGCTACTCAGAACCACTCAAGTATCGTTGGTCCCGTACTGTTGTCCTTGGTCGGCCGTGATACGAAGTGTCTCTCATGATCTCGGCTTGTACCACTACTCCATTTTGGCCAGCTTGGGAAGCACAGGCTGAAGGTATGAGTCCCTGGGAAGGAGCTCAGGCTACAGCATTCTAAGTCCTCAAAAAAATCTGTTTAGGTGTCGGAAAGAGGTCAGAGTCTCTACTCTGAGAATGTTTCCGTCTGAGGTACTAGGAAACTGGGACAGTCTTCAACGACAAGCCAAGCAACTGGAAGAAAATTCTGATCAACAAGATCCCATACTGGTAGCCACTACTCGCGCTATGCTAGCCGTCCTTAACCTACATCTGACCCGTGAGCGAGGACGTGAGGAGTGGCAGGAACTTTACTCTGAATGTTATGAAGCACTCAAGAGTACAGAACTCAAGAAGAAGAAGGCCAATAAGAAAGCCTTAAAGTGGCAAGAGGCTGCCCAGATCAGTGATGAGGAAAGGATCGGTCTGGACGTCCAGGTAAAAGCACTCAAAGCACAGCGACAAGCAGACCAGCACCGCATAGAAGAACTGGAGAGTCTGGTGGATAGTCTTCACCTTCAGACAGGACTTCTCATCCAGCAGCGCGAAGAAGCTCATTCTTATGCCATAATGGCAAGAGAAGGTCTTAGAGAGACCGTTGGATATCTGCAGCATCAGGATGCGATGTTTTGGGGCCTGCATAACACCTATCAGCAACAACTTCAGGCAGCCCATCAGAATATCGCCGATCTGCAACGAGAAGTGCAAATGCTCCATGCCATGAATGATCCAATTCCAGATATAGAGGTTCCAGCAGCTGACCATCAGGAAGAGTCTGGTTCAGCAGATAATGCCGATGAAGAGTTGGAGGAAGTAGCGAGTGACTTGGAGTCAGAGGTAGTGAGTGGTCAGGTCGATTAGTTTATGAAGATAGATAGTCTCGTAGACCAGTGTCAGATCAGGTCAAGTCTGAGGTTAAGTGTCCTTGTAATCCAAAACCCTGTGTCGGTAGGAAACTGGTGTAATGGTAGTTCCATAAGTTGGAGTAAGTCGACCTAGGCTAGTAGTCAATGTGAACTAGTATGTAAACCTCGGATAATCCTTTGTTATCGGCCAGATCATATCCTACTTAAGCTTATGAGTGTTAGTTGTGTTCAAAAGTTGGTAAATTTTGCCATAAGGCTAGGTTTTACAATCCCCGTTAAACTTCACTCCAAAATTTTCCAGTCCTTGGGGAACTTCTGGATGCATTCAACTTAACACTAAAGACTCGATAAATCTTTGACTGTCTAAACCTACGCATATGTCAGTCTTGATTTCCTCTTTTCGCGACATATACTATTTCTTTAAAACCGTCCATCAACATGTGTTGGTTGAAAGCTATTGTAATTGTAACCTATGGGATATCATGCCCTATGACCATGACACAGCGTCGAAATCTGGGGTCTCCTATGGATCGCAACCATGGGAAATTACTGCCGGAAGCTCGCTGTTATCAGGGTTGATGGTCATGATCCTAACCTGCAATTAATGTGTTTTCACTCTCTTTCAAATACCTTTCACAAAATTCATATTCATATTTCTTCATGAATTTCAAAATTCTTTTGCTCTTTATAACTATATTAAAATCTACTTCGAAAATTCACATCTGAACTCTCCAAATTCTCCAAATTCTTTGTCCTTACAATCATCTTAATCTCATCTGATAAGATAACGGGAACCGATTTGGAAATGGTACCTAAGATCCAATCACTTGGAAATGGTATCTGCGATCCGCTGAGGATTTCCTGTTGTTTTATAGATTCCTGGTTATTTATAAAAGCATTGAAATCTATTTAAAAATTTACTTCTTCGGAAATTTTAGGATGCACTTAATTCACCCACAGACTCAGTACGAAAACCTAGCACTAGACCATGATTTTTTTATCTGCATATGTGTCATGCCTTGACCCGACACGTATCACTCACTCAAATCTAACATGTTATTCCAAAATCCTTATGGTTGTGCCTATAGTGGTGTCATGACCTGTGACCACGGTGTCGTGTCGAAACTTAGGGTCTCTCACGTGCCATGGCCACGCCGAGATTCTGCTGGGCACGCGCAGGTATCGAGGTTTAGGGTTGTGACATACTATAGCTTCACAATTAATAACATTTCTTTGTTTGCACTTTATGTGGAAATAAATCCATCTCGCTGCGATGTAACATGATCTACGGCTGCGATACAATATACCAACCTGGGATCTCCGGTGACTCACAATCACATGAGATTCTGGTGGGTATATGCTCGTATCAAGGTTTGTGGTCATTTTACATCACAACCACAATCGATATTCTTTCTCTTTTTACTGAGCTTACTTTAATTGTGTTCTATGATGGTATCTCGACCTGTGACTATGGTGCCGTGTCAAAACTTGGAATTTTCTGTGAAATGCAGTCACATAAGATGTTACCATGGTACGCACTGGTGTCATATTCGGTGCTCCTGAACCATTATGGTTCGAAATTAATGTGCCTTCACTCTCCTTGCAACGGCCCTTAAAAGATATTCCTTGTAAAGGTTGTATTTCGAAGAAATAAGGTTTAAAGTTTTAGTGTTGAGAGACAACTGATTGGGTCGAATATGAATCTTCATTATAACAGATAGGAAGAGAAGTGTGCCAACTCAAGTGTTTGAACACTTGTCAGCCGCTTAGGATGTATTTCATGTGTCACCACTTGAGAAGTAACTTCGAGTGTCAAATCGGGTTATTGACTTGGTAGGAGTTGAATTGAACTAGATGTGGCACACTCCGAATACTCAGCATGAGTCATAGGTCAAAAAGAGATCGTGTTACTCAAAGGACTTCAACAGGATGATGCATAAGTATGTTGGAATCAGTCTTCAGGAAAATAAGCTACCCAAGAAACTGGAGAATTTCTCATCTAAAAACTTTCCTAAGTTCTTTGCTCCCCTATAAAAATAAATTACCCCTCCCAAGTTTTTACGAAATGTAAAACCCCTACTTACTTATCGTCAAGTTTAAAAAATATTTACTTGATACATTTTCTTTCCATTACTAAAACTAAGGCTTTAGCCATAACTTAAATCTCGAGACGAGATTTATTTTTAAGGGGGGAAGAATGTAACACCCCTGGTGTTACGATAACTAAAACCGGCCATGTCATCATGATCGCATGTAATTCATCTCGTATAAAATCATTGTTACTGTGCATCACTAAGACAATTTTTATTTTCACATATGAATGTGATTAGGTACCTTTGATGGGCTTTATGATTTAAATATTTGTTTGTGTGTATGCCTTTAAATCCAAATAGAAAATAAAAAGAAAAACAATTAAAAACCCTAATCAGACCCGAAACCTTAAATAAAAAACTAAATAGAATCAAGGATTGAGGCTTAAACAAAAGTTGTAAATCTTTAAAAGTTGAGCAGCTTCTATTTTGGAAAAATTTGAAGTTATCAAAAAGAATTTCAAACAAAACCCTAACCTATATTTTAAAGCTTAAACTTGAAATACAAATTCAAAAACTAAAAGGGATCTGATGAAAATAATTTAATAAATATTATAGATCTTTTAAAATGGGACAACTTTAATTTTTGGAGAAATTGGAATTTAACAGTGGAAATTTAAATTAAACCCCAATTAGTGTTTGTTATTTCAAATTTAAAATGCCCTTTTAAAAACTATCAAGAATTTGGGCAAGCTCATTTAATAAAAGTTGTAGGGCTTTTCAAGTAGAACAACTTTTATATTTGCGGATTTTGAACTTATACATTGGAATTTCAAAATAAACCCTAAGGAGTGTTTTAGAATTTAACTTTGAAATGTTATTTTAAAAAAACTATGAAGAATCTGACAAAACTCATTTAATGAAAGTTGTAGAGCTCAATAAGTAGCACAACTTGTACTTTTAAAAAAATTCAAGTTGTTTAGTAAAATTTTGAGAATTGAATTGGATTTTATTTAAAATTCAAAGGTCCTATTTACCCCCTTCTTCATAATTTCAAAAATACTCAAAATTTGGATGTGGGTCAAATATCAAAGATGTTCATCATGAAATTGCCCACAACTTTTATTTTGGGGATTTTGCGAGTTACTTAGTTAAATTAAAAGTAATTTGTCCCACAAGTCAAAAAGGGACCTGACTGCTACTGTACACGGCAAGGGGGGTCCGGGTCTGCTCTGCCCGTGCGACTACCTGGGGCCGGCCGAACGTGGTCGACAGTGCAGCGAAGTCGTAGGGACCCCGGCCACGCCGCACACCCGTCCTTTCGCCCTATAAAACCTTGGAGCCGCCGTGTCCGTCCTCCTCTCCTCCATTGCCGCCGCCGCCGACCTTCAGGTCGTCGACGAAATTCGTCGTGCACAGTCAGCCATTACCCTCTCCATCTCACATACATTCTGTGTACCTCCGGGCGCTTCGATTGTGTCAAGTGGCGCAAGCTGTGGTGCTCCGTAAGTGCCACAACGGCCGTCATCTTCTCTGTGTCCGGCAGAGCTCCGCCGTGAGGTCCATCCTTGCGTTCAGGCCATCCCAGTAAGTCAATATGCGCCCCAACCGTCGTTTTGAATCCGTGTGGTTTCCTTGATGATAATTGGCTTTTCTTTTTGAACTCTACCGTAGTCGATGCGCGGGAACGTCGTCTTCAACCTCGGTCCCCGCCGTCGCCACTACCCTCAACATCGACGAGACCGTTCGGTGCCTCTCTGCTCCAACTAGTGTGCGCAGCAGACTTCGGTGAGCACCATGAACCTTTCCCGCACCCTATCCTAGACTATACCGAAGCTGTGTCGCCGGAACATGGCCGTGCCGACGTGCCGGTCGTCTCCGAGCCGCCATGGCCGCCCGCTGAGTCCGTTTGAGTGCTCTAGGTGCGCGTTCAACTTGCTAGATATGGAAGGCTCGCGTTGTGGAGCAGGGAGGGGTATTCTGGCTCTCCGTTGTGGCTGTCGCCGGCCGGCCGCCACCGCGGAGCTGCCGTGCCCGCGCGCTGGGCATGACTGGGCGGGAGGTAGGAGAAAGGCCAGGCTGGGCCTTGCTGGACCACTTGGGCCGGCCCAGTGGCTCGGAGGGAAGCTGGACTGAGAGGAGGAGGGAGCGCGCGAGTGGGCTGGTTTGCTTCGTTTATTTTTCGTAGATAAAATTTGTTTATTGAATTTCTAATATAAGAAATAGTGTTGCAGCTTAATCTAATGCTCTAAAAATTATGAAAATAAAGGTGCATGCTCTCTGTTGTATGTAGAATTTAATAAAAATATTAAATATATGTTTTGAGTCATTTCTACAGGAACTAAAAATCAGAAGTTTAATTATTAAATGCGACCTTGGTGAATTTTAATAAATTCTATGTTAATCTAAAAATTATGAAAATTGTTGTGGTACTGTTTTAGGGTGTGAACAATCTGATGGGGAAGTTTGGGCTCCAATGGTAATGGTTTATTAAATTATTAGTTAATGCTCTATAAATCGTTTAATAAAATAAATAGGAATCCTGGCCAGTTTAGGTTTTGTGTGACTTTTGGATGTCCCTGTGTCATTAACTCGAGATGATCCTTGGCACCTTAAATTAGTGTTTGGGTTCTTAATTAAGTTGTTAATTAGAAACTCTAATAATTTATGTTAGCCACATATGATGATAGGGTTTAATAATTTGCTTAGGCACAGGGTTGATAGTGTTCTAGGGGAAAAACTATTTCAACTTTCAACGACTGTTAAAATGGTCAACAAAATAAAGTGGTTAATACTCAATAGTGATTAGTTTCGTTGACTCGCAACTTTATCATGGAGGCAGATTGTACCCAACTTACAAATTAAGTTTACTTTCTATTGATCAGTGATTTAATGCATCTCATGCATCATGGCACGCATATCATCATATTAAGCATGCATTATTACTTCGTGTAGCGAACGCGCGGTAAATATTATTGGAAGCAAGTTCCGAGAAAGGTCTTCTCTCGGTGGACGTGGATCTTCTCGGCGTTTGACTTTAGAGTTCTATCTACTTCAAGCAACAGGCAAGCCCCGGTGCATTCAGCCTCTTCCTTGTGATTTACAAAATGTTTATAACTTGAGTTAATCTACTGCATTAGATTTATAGGAGTTGATTGAAAACCCAATTGATGCATTACCAACCTTAACCACTGAAATACCTTAGAACTGTTTTAAAATAAAATGTTTAAAAAATGCTTAGCCTGCTAAATTAATTTAGTTTTGCACAAAAATGCTATTTTTGAGCGATGGTGTTATATTAATGATTAATTCATGAAAAAGGGATATGGTTATGCTCTCGTTCGGTGGCTGTGTACCTGATCAGTACATTGTCACCGACGGGAAGGGATTTTCCGTTCGGTGGGCCATATGATTGGGTTAGAGTCCCAACTTATCGTCGCCGACGGAAAAGGGATGTGAAAACCGGGTGATCACCAGTGTACTTAGGTTAGAGTCCCAATGCATGGTTTCCAGCAGAAAGGTATTAGGGACCGTTCGTTGTCGGCCTGCTGTGATCGAGACTTTTTACAACTAGCCACATACTTCGGGAAGCCCTATCTCCGGTGGCTCTATTGCTTGAACCGACAACCACGCACTGTGAGTGAAGAGATGGCGAGAGTAGCGTGTACCCTCGTGGCCGTCGTGCCTGGAGACGAGAGGAGTACTGTGCTCTCGAGTGGCGCAGGACCGGTTCAGGGATAGAAAAGCCGTGGTAGACGGGGTTGGCATATGCAAGCTTAGGTGCTACATATGCAGTGTGGTTAGGGATCCCCAGCTGGGTACTAATCGATTGGAATCGTCATCCTCCTCGGTTATGGAGACTTGATCCTCACACCTACATCGAAAAGTGGTTTAGAATTATGATGTTTTTGAGAATGAATAAGTAATTGGAATTGAAGGATATATGTGAGAGAAAGGAAAACTATTGATGTTGATGATAATAATATTGAGTAAAATGCTGAAAGCAGGATTAGTAATGCTCTTTTCTGTAAAAATACTTTGACTCTTGCTTAAGCCTTACCTTGACTCCCCTCAGCCTGCATTCCTGAGTCTCATTCCTTTTTCTTAGTCGGGTAAGTCTTGCGGAGTACCCCAGTACTCAGGGTTTGTTAACCCCTGTTGCAGGTGAGCTGAGTGTACAGTTTTACATGGGACTGTGCCGGTTGACGGATCGTGCATGATGAAGATGTGTATAACCCTTAGGCAAGGTGTCTAGTTATATGATGCTACTCCACTACGGAACTCTGGTTGGGATAATGTAATTTATATTTGTAATTTATGTTTATGTAATACTTTGACACCTTGTACTCTGATTTAAATTATTTGTGTAAACTGTTGTAATACTGCAATGGTTACAATGAGATCCTCGAGAGGTTAGGGTTTCCTAGGGTACCCGGCGGGCCACCTAAGTCAAGGGGAACTCGTGCAGACTGATCGTGGGTCCTTAGGGACGATGACGGTGCATGTGGGCCCTATGATTAAGACGGTTCTGTCATAGAAATGTTGTGTATGCAGGAAAAATGGTGAAATCAAGCAAAACCAAAGCATGGCAAGACACCTCAGCACCTCAGCTGCCACATGGGAGCTAGGGGGTGGGCGCCCGCCCTGCCAACAGGGCGCCCGCCCTGTCCAAAGTGCCAAATGGCACTTGCCACCTCACTGATCCATGTGCCTACCTCCCAAATGGTTTGTGGCACGTTGAAACATCATCAACGGCTCAGATACAAGGCACGGGGATCCGGTGGCCCTATCAACAGGGCGCCCGCCCTGTCAAAGTTGAGTGCCACGTCCACAATCGGAGGGAAGGTGTCCAGGAGCCATCTATACCATCAATTGAAGTCGGTTTTCATCTAACGGTGATCAAGTGAAGTGCCATGGATTGAGGGGCCCACATGTCATCCTCCCTGGGGTTACAAACCGCTTTTCCAAGGCACAAACCAACCATACAACCGCCATAGGGGGGCAAGGACAGCCGTTGGGTGCAAGGCGGTGCATCCAATCGGGCGCCCGCCCCCCTCCTTCGCGCCACCGCCTGTCAGCACGCCTACAAGTACCCCTGGTGCACTCCTACACTATAAATAGGGGTAGGATCCTCACTTGTAAGTCGAACCACTGCTAGGGAACACCTAGAAACACTAGAGAGTAGAGTGTTGGAGAGAAGTCAGGAGAAGGAAGAAGTCTGCGGTGGAGCCAGGCTTGTCGGCGACCTCCTCTGCGGTGTTCTTCACTCTTATCGGTAATAAAGATCTCCTTCTTAATTTACTATTGTTTTACTTTAAGTAGTTCTATACTTGCTCATTACTTGGTTAGAGTGCTCTAATTCCTTGGCCAGAGTTAGAGTAATAAGTTTTATAGATTAAGCGAGGTGCTTAGGCTATAGCTTACCCTTGAGTGCCGCTAGGCCCACGGATAGTAGTGGTAGGTGCTACGTGGTGACAGTCTTAGTATCCTTTGCATTCCACCACGTTCGGCCTAGTATCCGGTATAAGCATAGGACTTCGGGACGTACGGTGCCTAGTCAGTCGAACTCCGGCGAGTTCAGGACTTTGCGTGTCCCAAGTATAGAAGTCTCTTTGGCATAACAATCATTTGATCTTTTACTGAGATGGAGTTCTTCCCCAAAACTCCAGAGCTACCTAGTGCGTGTTTCCACCTTAGTTATAGTTCATTGATTTATCCTTACTAAGGTTATTACCCCATTTATCCATATCTTGATCCTTGACTATCATATCCTTGGAATCACAAACCCCGCCTTCCTTTGGGAAAATATAAATTCGACACCTGGTACTCACAGGTAAAGTGCTACACGATAGTTCTGTGTGCTTGCAGAATTCCATCATCTATCCTTTAGAGCTACTCATAGCTTTTTTGGCGCCGTTGCTAGAAATAACTTTATTTCTAGTAGCAACGTTAGAAGTGTCAACAACCACATACTTTGAGCATAGGGATTGACAACCCCCGTGATTGCATTGAGAAGTATTGTTACCACTGCTAGAGGATAGATTTGGCTATATTCTTTTGATAGCGTTAGTATCTGTCAACACTCGTGCTGTGCGCAGGACAGCTTTTCAACGTTCGAAAGGTTATGCAGGCATTGGTAGTACCGATATGTACCGGTAGTACCGGTAGCCCCAGGCAGAGGAAGTATAAATACTTCCTCCCAACTCTTTAGAGGGGGACCCACTCCATTTATTGTGACCTAACTCGAGACAACAGCTCTCTCTTGCTCTCTCACTCTCTCTCACTCTCATTCATTGCTCCTAACTTCGATTCATTGCAAGATTCAAGTTGAGAAGTGAGATTCGAGTGAGGAAAACTTAAATCCATTGCTTGAGCACTTGATTCCTCCCACTTACCGGCTTTGCTTTGCATTTGTTACTCTTGGGTTCTTGGAACCCTAGGCGGGTAGGTGTTCTTCGGGAGAGCCCGGTTTGCTCCATTTGCGAGGGCTCCCCTAAGTGTTTGTATCACCCCGTGATTCTAGTGAAGAAACTCAAGTGACCTTTGTGGTACCCTTGAGAGAGGCAAGGAGGTGAAATAGACTCCGACCTTTGTGGTCACCTCAACAACGAGGAGTAGGCCTTCCTTTATGGATTGTCCAAACCTCGGGATAAATAACTTGTCTCGTGCTCTCTTTGTTGTTGTGCTTTCTTGTGGTTCCACGGCTTCGACCGTGTTCTTCCTCTTCTTACCTTGTTCCTAGGTTTAGAGGCTCGATCTACGATTTGGTGGTGATTCAAGTTAAGGGAAAAGTTGCAAGGTCTTCATCACTCACCTGGGTGCATTGGTATTACATAGATCTAAGTTTGTTGCGTATTTAACTTGCGTTCTTAGTCTTTCTGCCTTGATCGGTAGTATCGACGGATTGCATCGGTACTACCGATTGTTATCGGTAGTACTGGTCCAATCCCGATAGTATCGGTCACAGATCTCACGTTTCGATTGAGTTTGAGTTTCAGGTTTTAGATTACGTCTATTCACCCTCCTCTAGGCATTGTAGATCCTTTCATTATCAATATTTTCAAATAGCGTATTAGTACCATATGCATATATTACTAGAGTATATTGTTTGGCCCCATAAGTGTTAAATACCAAATACGTCTACACGTTTTAAGCTCACGTATAACTTATTCCGTGGTTATTTAAATCCCTATTTTTGTCAAAGACAATGAAATAGCTAACTTTTTTAGAACATCTTTATAATCTTTTAAATTAAAACCCACTCTCTAAATCATCATTTGGAGAATTATTTGCGTAGAATTGTTTTTTTATATCTTTTCCTTCTCCAACAATTTTTCTATATTTTATGTGCAATTCAGTGTTATTTAGCTTTTTGTTAGTGAGAAATCTAAAATAGATGATGACTTAAATAACTAATTAAAGTTTTGGAGGATATCTTTAAAAAAAAACTCTAAGAATATAGTTCCTTAAAGTTGTTTTGTCTATATATCCAGGTATATTTGTGTATCTACAAAAACCAAAACCGTCTGTAATTTAAAATGGAGGGAATTAATTTTAAAAGGAGGCAGTGTATAATCACTGATACCAGACGAATTTGAAGCCGCGGCGAGTGCCTGGGCCCCGCGCAGCCGCAGGAAACGGGCCTCTGGGGACTCAACTACAACACGCTTTTGCTCCGGTGCGGCCTGCGGCGCCACGCACCGCGGCAATGGAGTCCGACACCGATCGAGACGTCCCCAACCCCAACCTCTCCCCTGCCCCTAACCCTAGCGGCCACCACCAGCAACAGCATCGGCTTGTCAAGTCCACGGCGTTCAAGCGGGAGGAGCGTCGCAAGCGCAAGGACCGCAAGCGGCAGGAGCGCCTCGCTGACGAGCTCGCGCGATGGCAACCTCTCGTCGCCCCGGCGCCCCTCGCAGCCGCCACCGGATCCGTGTCCCCCTCCCGAGCGCAGCCCGACACGCCTTGGCCGTGTGACCCGCCGGCGGAAGCCGACTCCTGGAGCTGGGACCCGCCCGCCATACGCCGGCCGACGCCGACGCCGCCGCAGCCCACAGTCGAAGTGGCGGCCGCGGTCCCCTTGCACCCTCAGGCCGTCGCCGTAAGGTCCTGCCGCGCGTTCTACGCATCGCAGGTCGAAGATGACGATGACGAGGAGGAGAACGGGGGCAATGCGGCTCGATTCTTCAGCGAGCTTCTGGGCAGTGACGCGGCGCTGAGGGGGTTCTACGAGGCGGAGCGGGACGAGGGGCACTTCCTGTGCCTCGTGTGCGAGGGGAGCGGCGTCAGGATGGGCAAGAGGTTTGCCGGATGCGCCGCCCTCGTGCAGCACGCCGGGTCGATCGCCCGGACCAAGAGGAGGCTGGCGCACCGCGCGTTCGCCGACGCCGTGGCCCTGTTGCTCGGATGGGGCGCAGGCCGGATCGCTCCTCCGCCGGTAAGCATCGTGTCCTCTCGTGGTCCCGCGCCCTTGGATATTTGCACGTGTGCTAGTCTGCCATATTGCTGAATGCTGAATGATTCGGTGCTTAAATATTCTGAAATGCAGGCAGACTCTGACAGCGATGGCGCTTCTGATCAAGTTGACGGCTCTCAGAGCGTAGAAATCGAGCTGTCCTGATTCCTGATAACTGTAGGCTATCGCAACAAGATTTGTTGTTGTTTTCTCGTAACTACGCGTTGTTACAACAGTCAAGACTTATCAGTGTCGAGTATGCTTCAATCATCTTGACCTCAATAATCATCACATTGCTGCATATCAGCATATCTGATATCCCGACCGGATGGATTGCTGCTTTGCTGGTTTACTCCTGATCTTGTTCTGGTTTCCTGTTAGTCTGTTTACTTACGCTGAGCCTAGAGGTGTCAATTTTTAGAAAAACAAATCGTATGGACACCTTAACATTGTGTGTATAGAAATTTAGTTACTAGTGATATCAATACAGGAAATGGCTAAGAACCTAAGAACCTAAACATGTAGGTTGAATTCACTGTGCAACAGTGCATAGCGTTGAATTTTATTTGTATCAACTAAGCTTTTTGTCAGTCCTCATTGGCTCTTTGCATTCTTACCACAAGATAAAAATAGTTAATCTTCTCAATTTGAGAAGAGGAACTACAGAACCCTTTGAAATTTTCATTCAAATGTGCTCAAAAAGGTCCATAGAATCAAATTGTCCTTATAGTTTGTTCTAAGTTAATTTTTTGGTTTTATTAAATTTACAGAAGATTGTCAGTATCTTTCTTTTGCGTTTAATTTTTTTTTCTTGACGGGCCTGATTTCATGGTTAAATTTCTGGGTCTAGCGTGAAAAATCGAAGCGATTTGGGCCGTCAAGGCCAGGCTGCCAACAAACTGCACGCACAATCCAATCAGTACATTCCACAAGACACATTCTTAAGGCTTGTTTTGATGGAAGAAATTTCAAAGGAATCCAATTCCTATGTTTTGCTTACATCACATGGTGTTTGAAATGGAGGAATTAAGTTTTACTTTCATTTGGAAAGACTTGCTTTCCTTCATGAAATGGAGGAAATAAAACATCGACTCCAAGCTTTTGGAAAAAAAAATATATATGTGAATAGAAAGATGGGCAAGCACTTGTTCACTAGAATGGAGGAATAAACATGTTCTTATACTAAAGTGTTCCAAACACCAATTCATATAGAATTCTTGTGTTTTTCAATCCTCTATTTTGTACGTACACTTTTTCGATTCATGTGTTTCTCTCCTTTCTTTTGTTTTATATTTCTCCGTTCCAAACAGCCACCTAGCATTGTCAGATTCTCGGTCATTCGGATACGCATGGTGCGACGCTGATTCTATCGTTGGACACACTCCTAGCTCTGCGGCAAGAGCTATTCTCCACTACCCAAACAATTGTATGAGAGCCGTCAAATCTTGGGGTCGGCTTGGTTGGGTTTCAAAACTTGCCCCACCTCCTGCCTCTCTGGTGCGCGTGGGGGGTTTGTTGTACCGGTGCCGTGTTGTGAGGATGGCTCTGCAGTTGAGCGTGGCGTGCTGTTTGGCCGCGGCAAGCAGGCGACGGGGCAGCATGTCCGCTTCTTATCTTTTCTCTTGTTGCAGGGCCTTGCAGCGACGTGGTGCACGTAGTTTGGCCGCGGGCTTGCTGGCGGCGAGGCTGCGGCTTGTGCCTGCTTTGTCGGCGCGCGCCTCCCATTGTCGCGGGCGAGCCCGGGAACGGCTCCGCACGGCGTGGCGGCGTCTGGCACACGTTTGCCGGTGCGTGTCTCCTACCGTCGCGGGCGAGTCCGTGAACAGCTCCGCATGGTGTGGCGGCGGCTGACAATCCTCACCCCTTCGTCCCGGCACAATCGCTTGCTAGCGCGCGCCTCCCACTGTCGCGGGCGAGTCCGGCAACGGCTCCGCATGGTGTGGCGGCGGCTAGCAAGCCCCCAACCCCCCTCCTCCGTCCAGGACCAGGCGTGGATGATTGACGATGCGTGCCTCACACTGTCGCGGGCGAGTCCGGAAACGGCTTGGCGCGGTGTAGACACCTGCCGGTGCGTGCCTCCTTCCAAGTTCGGGTGGGTCTACAGGAGTGCTAGCAAAGGTCCTAGGTGAAAGCTCAGCTCAGATCAATTTGAGCCAATGACGAGATCTCCTTGTTGAGGGCGTTATTGAAGAACCTTTAGCTGCCATGTTCTGTCAAGATCTGCTCAACACTTCGACACACAGTTCGGGCGAAAGCCTTGCCAAGCTCATGCAAGAGACATCTCTGGCTGCTTGGCCGACGATGATTACGTTGCGACGTCATTCACCTCCCTGGAGGCATCGTTAAAGAGCTCTTGTGCCTTGGTGTTATTCGCTGCTCTCTTTTCTTTCTTCTTTTTTCTTCTCCCTTTAGGTGCACCTGGTTATGGCATAACCTGGGGCTTGTGCTAATGCCATTTCTTGTACAAAACAATTTTGTAAACCTATCCTACGGGCCGTTTTGAGCCGATAAATACAAATTTAGGTGGGAACCGTCTCCCCCCCCCCCCCCCCCCTGAACTTTAAAAAAAAAACATGGCAAGCTAAAATCAAGATTTGACAAAGTTAGAGCAAAAAATATAGAAATGAGATTTGGTTATGCTGCCTGCTAGTCATGGACAATCGAAGCAAACATCGGTACTGACGTGCGTGTTCGAATTTGCAGTACTATAGGCTCACTATTGCCCGGTTGCCTAACAGCCACTTGAACAGGTGGTTCTCGACTTCTCGTTAGCAGGGATAGCATATTTGCATGATGGATCGTTCTGAACATGGCAAGCACAAGGTTTACCACTGAACACAACACTTGCTGAATTGCTGATTGAACTAAAGCTGATGAATGTTATAAGTTTGTTAAAAAGCAATCGAAATGATCATTACATGCATGATACATGGGTCAGTGCAAAGTCTTCAGGAAAGGCAATGTATTGCGATAACAAACAGACCATCGGTTACAACATTACATTAGGAACTCGATATTTATCAACTTCACTAGGTAGCGTATCCGTGCGTTGCTACGGGACAATTTACTTTTATACTAAAAATACACGAATCGCATGATAAAATAAAGTTACAACAAAAAATAAAGGTTTCACAAGTCTCAATATGGTCAGGATCATTCACTAGGAAATAATCTCAGACTAAAAAAAACCTTAGTTTTTGGGCATGATGCAGCGAGAAACTTTCTTGGTGGAGAAGACAAGACTATCTAAAAAATGTTTAAGATATAAAACACATGGATCGCACAATATATAAGATAACAATATTGTGAAATTAAATACTTACATTAACTTGACATTTAATTCTGAAATCAAAGTTCATGAAATTAACACTCAATGAGAGAACACATGCTCACAAACTCTGCAATATAGATATTTCTATGATGCGGATAAGACAATGTTTTATATTGACAAAACAAATCTCTGATATCCATTTTTCAATCTAGAAACCAAACATACTGAGCTGACAAAACGTGCAATAATTCATGACAGGAAACATATTTTTCACTATGATTCACAACAAGCATTCAGGAAACAAAACGAGAGTAAACTTTCCAAATTTCATGTTTGCCTGACCCACCAGTGAAATATCGCCACAACTAACATGAGCAGTTAGTGATTGACCCGTCTATCACGATCTTTGCTACTCTTCACTGCCCCCAATCTCAGCGCATTGCAGTGATCTCCATGATAGAGACCAAATTAAACTCATTACTTCATCAAATCATATATGCTCTTGATCCATGACGTTATGATAGCGTCATGATGACATCATATATTTTTTTCCGTTTGAAAATTACAGTAGAAATGTCTTCAAATACACGTACACGTATCTCATCCAGCAACTATTCCATTTTTTTTCTCTGAATGACATCACTAAAATGACCAATTTACCCTTATTCAAAAAATATTAAATAAAAATAGATATTGCCCCATATATTTTGGTACAAATACGTGTACGTGTATTTGAAGAACAATGGATTTGTGGCTCAAATCCAAGATCGAACATTCGATCAGCTTCATCAAAAACCAGATAAGTTTCCCTGAACATCTTCAATGCCTTCATCTTCAGCAAGTCTATTAATGTAAAAAAGAAAAGAAATTAGAACCCAAATTTGTAAAAAAAGAAAATTGCACGGCGGCGAAAAGAAAAGGGAAATATGAATGTGTGTGTATCATTTTTACTCACGCATAGCTAGAGAGTGTTTCACGGTATGTTTCATTGACGCCTCTCTGTTTGGCCCAATGTTTCACAAGAAAGGCCAGCTGAAGCAATCTCTGATCTATCTGGGCATAATCATTGAGAAGCTTTGTGTTGGCAACAGCGAGGAGATTGCTGACGCATATGTCACAGGAGAAACCAATTCGTGGATCCGACATCCTTACGATCGGAAATCTAGCACCGGTAATTGCCTAAATGAATTTCAAAAGAGTATATTCAGAGACCAAGATGAACAGCATGAACCAACACTCAATCAGGTAGAGGCAGAGAAAGCAATTATTGAGATTTCGAAGATGACTATATTATAAATGCAGTAAGCATTGAATTCAAAGCAAGAGATGGACAGACAATGCACATAACAACTCAGGTACCTTCTGACGAGATTTTAGAAACAGGCAAACATGCATAATTCATCAGTTGCAAAACTCAAACAAGGAATTACCTCCACATCCGCAAAACCGTCGGTCCTTAACACATCTGCTAATCTGACAAGAACCTCAACCACGCCCTCGGTGACGATTTCCATCTCAAGACAGACATCTACATCGTTGTGCGATGTTCCAAACGAATTGGCGCATGATCCATACAGATGCATCTGCGCATTAGCCATTAGGAAATTCTTTGCTGACAGACTTGGCGAGGGTGTCCACGAGCTGCTTCTGCTTGGACCTGTGCTCTTCTGACGGCTTCAGGGCCTCGTAGAGCGCGAGCAAGGCAGGCGTGAAGGTGTCCATGTCGTGCCGGCATTCCGCCGGTGGCCTGCGCGTTCGACGCTGCAGGCATGGAACTTGATTCGGTGGAGACGTGACCTGGGAAGAGATGAACAGAAGCAAATGCCAGAAAATGAGATTGCTCCGATGAATGGGCTGCATTTCAACCGCCATTGTCGAAAGTTCGCTGATTTCTCGTTACCTGCTTGGCCGATTACTGCCGCCACCGGCGCGGCCGGAACAGTCCAGAGTAGCATCCGTGGGCAGAGAACGCTTCATGTCGTTGTCAGGCTGGTCACTGAGAAGCAGACGACTGTCACCGTCGTCGTCCTGCCGCTGCTCGCCCTCGCTCTCCGGCTGTGGTACATCCTCGGCTTCAACGCCGCCCTCGTCCCCGCCGGAGTAGCCTTTGCTAAGCTCCGAGCGGTCCTCGTCGCCGGCACCCTCGGGCTTCCTCTGCACGGCTACCCCACACCTTCTTCTCCTTGTGCAGTGGCAGCGCCGCCTTGGGCCTTTGGAAACCACCGTCGTGCGGAAGCGGGACGAGGAGGAAGGCAGGCAGGGACGGGGCTCCTGCCCTTCACGCCGTTCGCATGCACACCGGCGCACCGACCTGCATTGCGTGCCGCGGGGTCGTTGGGCGCTGGGACACGTGGCCGCACCGCCGTGCCCGGTGACGGCGAGGGGGAAGAATAGCAACGACGGGAAGGCGGCGGCGAAGACTGCGGGACGGGCGGGCGCAGGCGCACCACCGCGGCCGGCGACGGCGAGGAGGGGGAGCCCTTGCGGTCCTGAGGAGGCGAGGCGGCAGAGCGGAGCGACGGCGCCCTCGCCGTTGGGAGATGACGGCGCCCGGCTGAGGGCTCCGCGACGGCGAGGATGGCGGCGACGACAACGGCTACCGGCTGGCCAAGCGTCCTGAGGAAGGAGGGAGGCGGCACGGCCGCGGGGAGGAGGGAGGCTGGGCGGCGGCGGCTTCGGTCTGATTTGTTTCGTACAGAGGCGGGCAGGCGGCACGGCGACGGCTTCCTGCTGATTTGTTTCCTTTCCACCGCGAGGGTCTCCTTCGCGAGCGTCGCACGAGCGGTATGGCAGATCGACGACCCCAAAAAATATGGCACCAAAGTTTGTCTACACTTTACTTTTATTAGTTGTACTAGGTAGCATATCCGTGCGCTGCTACAGGACAACTAAACTTTTATATTAAAAAGACACGGATCGCACGAGTGATATATTTAACTAATTAATATATGTATATACTCAAAATAATCTTTAAAATGACATAGATCGGTCATGACTCATGACACACTGTTGCTAGGCAAGCAATCATTTAGTATGTTTAAATAACAGTGATACATTGTTTCTATTTGATCATCAATAAGACGATGATACATGCACGTCTTCGATACATCAATTTATAAATGCATTAAATCTAAAACAAATTTGATTACTTGGAGGACTGAAAAATGCTGAGAAAGAGGCCATGAAGATACACACAAGAGCAGTTTATTACTTGGAGGACTGAATATGCAGTAGCCATATAATTTTTAAACCTGACCTTGCACATTGCTTAGAACTCTGAACCCCATTCCTTAGAACTTTGAAACCCTGAACTCTTAAATCTTAACCCTAAAAAATGAGAGAAAATAAGAGGAAAGCGATGCTGCGGGTGGGTGGAGTATCAAGCAGTGCATTAATCAAACATAAGTCAAACAAGGTAATATACAAAATCTCTATGCATACGACAACATACGACAGGATGCAAAATAACCATTAATTTACTACCTATGCATACGACAGCACAGGACGTGTGTGGCGGATTCACCATTAATTTACTACCTATGCAAAATAACCATTAATTCACCAACAGCCTGTCGACTGAACCCAGCACCCCAGAGAGCTCCACTCAGCACCAGGGAATTCCATCAACCACGCTGCGCGCATCAACAACCTGACCGCAAGAAACACATTCGAACACAGATCATAGCGCATGAGGAGACCAAGGTGAGTGGCAAAGGAGGCGGCATTACTTACCTGCCTGGGCCTTGTGCTTGGCAAAGTTTTTTCATTATCCATGCCTTGTTCAAGAAGATGACAGTCTTTTTTTCTTTTCTTTTTTTTTGTGACTGAACCTGCAAAAGTTTTTGCATAAGTTTGATCTTCCCAGCATACAATTTAAACAATAAGGGCATGCGTCTAAATACCTTTGAAAATAACATTTACTAAAATTAACAAAGGGGACATTTTGATGAAATAAATGCAAGCATAATCTTGCTTCATGTATCTGTAATTCTGTGCCAGCCAACCATGATTTGTTAATCAGAGTTGACTGGGACTTGATGCTCTCTTGCTTCCAACCAAATGCATAAACCTCAATTTGCCTAAGCCTGACATCCAACACACGCAGCTGTCTGCCTGGACCCTATCAAGAAGGTGGTGTTATTTTGCTTAAAAAAAAAGGTGGTGATGTTATAAAAAATATAAAAATTGAAAGCCCCTATTATCATCTCAGAGGAATAAACCTGACAAAGTTTCTTGGGAGACCTGTCCCTAGGAGTTTTTTTCAGTTACTCGTGGGAACCATCTTCTTCATTTTCTTGAAGAATCTTCAGTTTTGAACAGCTCAAATCCTGTTCAAGTTAACAAAAGTAATATTCTCAACTCAACATTTACAAAGTTCTGCAACTACATTTAACATCAATGTACTGTTGCTTGCTAAATGCAACTAAATAAATGTGGTTTGCCAAAAAAAAAACATCATAGTAAGGATGAATCCAGGAGTTGACACCAAGGATGGATTAACAGATCTCACGCAAAATCGAAAACTGAAGTTTATGAGATGCCAGAGCGAGCATTATTTGCTCCGCAGGTTTGATCATAAGAGAAGGAAAATATTCAAATATTTATTTATGCAGAAAAATATTCAAATATTTAGTTAGTCCGTCATACCAGTCCATACAAGCAGTGCCTTATGTTTGGATCATGCTACTACAAAAGCACAGTAGAAGCATAATAGAAGATCTCATATTTTTCCCATAATTGTGTAGTCTTGCTGCTACCCAAAAAAATAGTTCATTTTTTGCAACGAGCCAGTACTGATAACACGTTCTATAATTGCAAGTTTCTTTCAGCAGCACAAAACAATTTCAGCTTCACGATATTTTAGTTTAATTTAAGTCAGTGCATTTTCAGCAATCTTTATGTAAGAACCATAAAATTTGATACTAAACTAATTAGTATTAACAGCCGACAGGCATGAACAACTAATATTTGCCCAGAGAGTTGTTCCAGTAATACATCGACCAATGTCCATAGAGACTCTTCACTACAATCAAAGAAATGAATTGAAAAAATATGTATCAGTGACCATGGTAGTACAATACCTGGTTGCCTGTGATTTTGCAATGCCAATTGCTAGCTTATTACTTCTTGCACTTTCACTGAGAAATATGCTCTCGTCACTTTCACCGGAGGCAAACCAACCCAATAGCTCAGAACTCGGAGACAATGAGTTCAATTAGCTCAGAACTATGCATCTTCAAAACTCAGACCATAAAATCATTAGGCCTTCAAATAGTAAGGATTACAGTCATAAGAAAAATAATAATGCATCCATAAATAAACTACACCGTCCATCAAGTATCTGGAAGAGCGGCGGGCCGGCGGCCACCTTCATCCTTGGTCAGGACGTATTCTCTGCCTCAGACTGAAAAAAATGTCTTCAGATTACCAGGTTTGCACACCAAAACCTTTTGTATGTCTCAAAACGAATCCAACAAAAGAGAAGCAGCTAAACTAAACTCAAGAGGCGTGAGGCAAACAATGAACGGAGCAGGACCTATGACATCTATATATCATGAAGCATGCAAACAATTTGCTTCCACAGAGATAACAATGGCTACACAATCTTTTTACGTTAATAAAAAAACATAGGTCGGTGAAAGGGAAACTTCACACATCCCTATCTCAATCCACATTGTATCGCCATGCAGCCTGCATTACAAGCTCCGAAATTGAACATAGGGCGTCTGGAGGAACAGTAGCTCACCTGCCACACATGAGCGGTGCCGACGAGTACGTAGACATGAGTGGTGCTGACGACGACATAGATACGGCAGGTCCTACCCACCCCCCGACATCGCCGTTTCAGCCGACCGCAGGGGCTTGCTCGCACCGCCCATGGATTTAGGCATCGCCCTGCCTGGACGCAGCGCGGAGGACGGTGGCGGCGATGATCAACAGCTTGGCGATGATGAACGGCACATATCTAATGCAATGTATAACCACTCAACAGCCTGGCGATGATGCTGTTTTTTATTGGATTGGATGGATATGGAATTGCTCGTATTTGGATGTATACTGGACTATTTTGTTTTGATTTGGACTTCTATCCACTCCCACCTCTAGGGGAGGGCAACCCACCAGTTTCATTTAAAAAGAAGTGGCACGATATATCAACAAATTTGGCAGCAAACTCGAACATAAACAGGAGTACGACTACAAAATGTCAATAAATTTAGTTCTGGGTGTACCAAACGGCCAAACCAAACCGTCACGGGATTGAGTGGCAGTGACAGAGATAATGGGGTTTTGGAAAGTTTTGGAAATTTCCCAGTTCTGTTGTCGAGATTCTAAGCCACAATTTCTCATTTCACCACCTCCCTCCCGACCCGTGATTGAGTAATCCCAGAAAACGCAAAATACAATTAAGGCTGCTATGCTTCCAAAGATCATAACAAAACAGCTACCAAGCCTCGTCCGAGAATTCAACAAATCGGAGATCTCTACGGTGCAAGAATGTACTGCAAGCAAGGCCCCACACGTTTGCTAATCAACATACCCAAGTTATGAGTTCCAAAAGACAGATTCAAATGCCCTAAACTACTACGTAGAGTCTAATTACAGCTGGACTGAAACACAATTACAAGAGCCAAGGGCAAAAGTGGACTTGGGGATAGCTGGATTCTTTCCCTTGGGTGTTACCTGGAATCGGGTCGCAGGAGAGGCTGCGCATCTGGCCGGTGATGAAGGCGAGGCGATCCGATCCCCTTTCCACCAGCCGCAGCCGCCGCCGCCGCATGCCCGGGCCCTTCTCCATCGCCGCCCCCTCCTCCGCACCGGCTCGCCCAGGCCACTACTTCCTCTCTGTCCCGACGCCGGGCAACAAATCGATCCCCACTTCACCTCTCTGTCCCGTGGCGAAGGGCGCGACAGGGTGGGGTGCGGCGGTGTGGGCGAGTGAGAGGAGGCGAAGGCGTGACCCCAGAGCTCGCCGGCGGTGGCCGCTGCGATGGAGTAGGCGAAGGCATTCCCGTAGAGGCCCTCGGGGAGCAGGATCTCGGGCCGCCCGCGCGCGTTGACGATGAAGGACAGCTGCACCTCCTCGTCGGGTGCATACCCGAGCGCCGCGGTGCGGCTGCGCCAGATGCAGGAGGCGACGACCTCGAAGCGGGAGCAGCACACCCCGGGCGGCGGTGCAAGCTGCCGTAGCCCCGCGATCTCCCGTGGCCTGAAGAAGAAGGGCACACGCGCCATGTTGGCGGGCGGAGCGGCCAGCATTCGGTCGACGCCGACGCCGGGAAGAAAGGAAAGAACGAAAAAGACCGAATCTCGTGGGCAGGGCAGGCAGACTGGCAGAGGCAGGAGACATGCGACGGCGGCGGTAGGAGAGCGAGGCAGTGCGTGGGGAGGGAGGGAGTCGCAGGAGCGATGTCCTTCGATTTTTTCTTTCTTTTTTCTGTGCTCGTGGGATTCGATCCCTGACCGCAGGTGGGACTCGGGCGGAGGCTGCGCGCGGAGAGAGAGACGGATCGCAAGGCAGGCGGACGGACCATCCTCGCACTGAAAAAATAACTCTTTTTAATCTTAGTTGTAGAAGAAGATACTAGGTAGCGTGTCCGTATCTTACTATGGGACAAATAAATTTTTATAATAAAAATACACAGATCGCACGATAAGATAAAATACCGTGAAATTAAATATCAATACTAAAACGACATTTAATTAGAAAAAAAGTTCGTAAAAGTAACACTCATGGATAGGGCTAATGCTAACGCTACGGGTCACATTAAGTCCAAAGTTAATTGTATCAAATTAAGTACTTAAGTAATTGTAATGAGTGACCTAACACTCCAAGTAGCACCTGGATCTTATCCCATGTCATTAATGAATCCCACAATAGAAAAATTAGAAGAATGGATCACATTTACTGAACAACCTGATCCTACGTCAATTTGCACATAATAGTCGAGAAATAAAGTTGGAAGACGGTTGCGCCTAGGAAGAATTGGGCAATTTTTTTTAATTAATGTTACCCTCCACCAACCTAGGCATAATCCTGCATACCGATATACCCATTACATAAGGTGTAAATTTAGTCCCTTGCTTAATAAAAATGTCAAAAATGGAAATAAACCACAATGAGTGCAATTTAAACTGGCACTTAAAAAGCATCAAACCAAGATCAACAATTTACTTATTTAAACATGATACACAACAGGGCAAAGACATAAACATTGTTTACAATATTCTGCAAAGTGCCATTCTGTTGATCTATATACTGGTTATAGTCATATGAAGACAGGTATCTTCAAAGTTACAACTCAAATTACACTCAATGTATTCAGATAACAATAATATTGTACTTCAGCTGTGCAAAGATTGGCACCATAGGAGCACCCTGAGCTATTGTTCCCTGAGCACAAGAATATAATCATGACAAACTGAATTTCATAAAATACTCGCTGTTAATTATGAGATAAGGAGCAGCTCTGACCTGTACAAATTTCTGGATTGCTTCATGCTGGTTCATTGCTGCACTTTCCTAGATAAGATCAATCTTGTTCTACAGAATGATGATATGTTGAACGTTATTATAGAAAGCGGCATAAGATCACAAGATCACCACACATTTATATATTTTCAACAAAGGGAAGACCAACAATTTTAACATTTCACTTTGGAAAATTGAAAGTAGCTTTGCTTTCTCATTCGTTTTAACATGAGTTGAAATCTGCAAACACTACAAATCGGCCCTTGAATTATCCATTTGTGCACGAGCGAATCACTCGTTTGATCAGGCTCCGGCGGTGAGCTTGGCCACCCGGGCTCGAATCCACTGCCCAGCATATTTCCGTTCAAAATGAATGGGAATGGGCAATCTCCCCGGTTAAAAAAAAGAAGAAAATAGGTAGCAAAAACATACCAATCAATGATCTGCTCGGTCTTGGGGTCGAAGTCCTCAACCTGGCAAGCGTCACAGAGAACACAAGCAAAGGAGGACGCCAACTGACCTCCTGCGGGGAGAGCAAGATTTCAGCCAACCAGAACTATTAGACTTTTTTTTTAAAAAAAGGAAGAGCATAAGACAATTTGACTATTCAATAAATTAACATCTACATGACACACAACCAATTGATTGAGTTCATTTCAATTCATGCATGTATATGTGAACTGAATTTCAGGGACAGTAACAGTTTTTTACATGACCTAAAATTGGAAGCTTGACATGCAGGAAGACTCATTATTTGCCCAGCCAATTGCTATTATTGCCCAACACCTGGAAGCAGGAAGAAGGAAAATGACAAAACATATGCCTGTCTCATACTGAATCATCTAGACATCTTGAATTCTAGAATCCACATTATAGTGTTTTTCTTTGCCATAGGAAACCACCTTACCTCACATCCAACGTCCTTCACTTTTTTGTGGAATTATCCAACATTCTTAGAGCAATATGATGGATCATCTGCATTGATTTATCTATCCAACCTTCTTTTTATATTGTAGTGGTGTGGTGTCTGGAAATGCATATCTTTGCAAGATTGGTAGATTTGCCAACTCCATTCACCCCAACGAAAACAATTGCATATGGCCTCCCACGCTTCTTGCTAGCGTGCACATCCCAAAGGATGTCAATAGAGTGCATTGGGGTCAAAATACGAAGAAGAGTGTCCTCCATAGCTACGGGACAACTGAAAAAAACAAACGCTGATCCCTGACCATGACTTCAGTTCATCATGCAGAACCAAACAAACACTGATTGCTGATGTAGAAAACCAGGATAGCATTTCCATTAGGTAGCCGTATCTGAATAAAAAGCGTAAAAGTTAAGGAGGACAAGTCATGGTTAAGATGGACAAGTCAAGATTAAGAAGGCATATAAATGAACTAAATTATATACTGTGTAGTGATCTAAAAGACATAAATAAATTCAATTATATGTTGATTTAAGTGCTACTCTAAAACCATTGAGGTAATTGCTGAATTCTTTTATATTCATTTAAGTGCTCTAGTTAATCATAAACCAAAGAGCTCTTATGTCAATTTCAGTGTGATATACACCTTACTGAAATCACAATGCTTCTAGGTTGTAGCCATGTTAAGGTAAGATAGAGGCAATTAAAGAAGAATTGTTGCCCATTTGCAATAAGCACTAGTGAACAACACGTGCTGACCCTAGTAATTGACATATTTTCTTAGCTTAGCTAGATAGAACCTACAGATTTGAAAACAGAGAATATAAATTCGTCATACCACATGAAACCTAGATATAGCAGTGTAGTACTACAGTTCTACTCAAGTTATGAAATCATTATATAAGCCACAAATTAAATTGTTACCCAAGAGGAGCTCAAACTTTTTCAAGAATTAATGGGGATCCATGCTTATTTTACAAAGTAAGAAACATTTTTGAGCCTGTCACATCATTTGGTGAAAATAAATCCTATCTACACTTTACCCAAACTATACATAAGGGAATTGGGAGCTATATGATACAATGTTGCCAAATTTAAGTCAAATGGAGTGTGCCACATGAACAAAGAAAGGTAAAATTGTTCAAAGAAAAGAAAATTTCCACTCACTGTAATGCATCACGACACATCCTAAGCCAGTGTTTCATATACAAGTGTGCGTTGTCAGGTGATAAAAAATTTCAATGCATCTGCAGTTTTCATTCAGACAGTGAAAGAGCTACTTTCGGCGCCCACTAAACACCAGAGTTCCTTAATAAGAAGCCCACCCATTCAAAATTTCTGCCATCAAACAAAAACTCCAGAAGCACTAACACATTCAGGGTCTGTTTGTATCAAGTGACTTATTCTCAAATTCTCATACCTAGGAAATAATTTGGAGCAAGGGGGATGAAAAATACCTCTGTGCAGTTTAACGCTGCATACAACAAGAAAAGGTAGTATCATCACCACTGGAATATGAAAATGTACAAAATATTTGAGAAAATAATAGCAGTGAGCTTTTGTCCTTGTATAAACAATGAAATTGAAAATGTAAAATGGGTTATCAAATGCAAACTATATAATTTAAAGATAATTTAGTCCTTTCTTTCTGGAAAAGGTGGAATAACAAGTGTATGATGTACTCCCGATTGCCATAAACCTTGTAATTTGGAATCCCAAATACCCCAATGTTGCCTATCGCATGATTACTGGTTGCTATCAAGGCGGAACCTCTGTTTTTACATACCGTGTTGCTTCCTAACTTGGGCAGATTGCCGCTTTTTGCGGGATCTCGTTGCTCGTATCTAATCTGTGCTATGTCTTCTCTGGAGGAAAATAAATAAAAACAAATGTTAACACCTCATTCTAAATTCAACTACGCACGTAAGGTTAAAAAACTGTAAAAGAAATACAGATCACTAATCATGACCTACAAGCAAATTCAAATGTTTCATGGGAAATACTTCGAACATGTTACCTATGCTGGCATGTGGAAGTCCGCATGATGAAAGAAACAAATAAACAATCAGCGGCTGGAGTCCTAGTCTCCTAAACGACGAAGGATCCCAAGGTCCCAAGTCGGAGCGTCGCACAGTATCGTTGGGGAGCAGGGGTGCGAGGGGGAGCCAAATCCGGCGGCAAGATTACACCTTTGCGTGTCCAGACGGCAGCAGCAGCAGAGGAGTAGGGAGGGAGATGACGCCGCACCCACCACCGATTCGGCGCTGGATCGCCGCCGCCACCCGATCCCTCGTGGCGATGCCCCTCCCCCGGCTTCAATGGCACCCTAGCTGCCGCCCACGCCGGTCTCTACCAGCGAGTGACGGGCGCGGGGAAGCGTTGGCGACGTTGATGGAGATCCTGGGATGCGCGCTGGGCCGCCGCCTGCGCTGTGCACCCTCCGCCAACGCGGTCGCGAGTCCATCACGTCCAGCACGGGGAAGAACCCACGATACTGTGGCCGATCCAGGGTACGCGCGCGGCCCGGCCAGCGGTGCGCACGTTTTCCGCGTCTGTGTCCGCATCCGCAGTGGGGCAACTCGGCGGCGGCGGCGGAGAGGCGAAGGAACACTTCGTGGCGGCTTCGGAGGCACACGGTGAGGGAGAGACACGCTCGGCCTCCGAGGAGAGGGATTGCACGAGGACGAGAGCGTGGGGGCTAGGGTTTGGGAGACGCGGGGGAGTCGGGAGGCGGCGTGGGAGGAAGGGGAGTCCCGGTGGCATGCGCGGCGTAGTCCTATGCAGCAGGGTCCACATGGCGGCGCGGTGTTAAGATCGCACGGAGGGGGGAAAGGGGCAGGACGGCAGGACCGAAACAAAAGTCACATCAAATTCTATTATCCTCTTTAGACTTATTCTATTATCCTCTTTAGACTTATTAGTTGTATAAGAGAAAAGATTATAGGACGAGAGAAGATCTATGGATAGGCAAACTTAATTGTCACCTTGTGTGATGCATATATACCATACATGATAAATCTCTACGGCTAAGCAAAGCTACACTTATGCACAAAAACTTGCGTGCATGCAGCTTTAGTCAGCACTCGCCAAGCACACATACACACACAGCAATACTAACTAGTAGTAGTAGCTGTAACCCTGTGCTCCTGTCAACGGATGAGACAGGAAAGCTGGAGCCTGGAAGGGATCATGGCCTTGAACTTGAAGAAGCCCGCTTTTGCATCCGGTTCCAGGTGATGTGCACAACCAACTCGGAGCGTAGCTGCTGCAATGGCCGTACGTCGTCGTATCTCCGGCGGTGACTTCGGCTGCCAACACCGGACCACACGGTAGCTGGATGAACCGGACGTCGTCGTGCTCTGGTTCGGCGATTAGCTGCTGCAGTCCTGGCTCCGGCTCCGGCTCCGGCTCGTCTCGCAACATCTCCAGGATGTCCATGCACTCGTCGACGTTGAAGTCTTCGATGTTGAAGTTGACGCCGCCGAGGCAGTGCTCCGACTCCGCGCCTGGGCCTGCTGCTCCCTGCTGCACGGCAACCTCCTGCACGTCTCGCGCAGCATGCTCTCCTCGTCGACGTAGAAGTTATGTCTTCGATGTTGAAGTTGAAGTCGCCGCCAGGGCCTGCTGCCGGCGGCACGGCAACCTCCTGTTCTTGCTGCTGGATCAGCTTCAATGGCGGCGCCTCGGGGTGGTCACCGCCGCCGGCCTTCCTCTTCTTGGACGACGCCTTCTTGCTGGAGGACGCCGACGCCGACGCCGACGCCGACGCCGACGCCGACGCCGACTTTCCTTTCGCGCGAGGCGAGCGGTAGACCTTGCAGAGAACGTAGTTACTGGCGGCGGTGCCGGCGGCTTCGTGTTCCTTCTTGTCGGCGTCGGCGAAGTCATATTCTTTCATGCACCAACCCATCCTGTCGATCGATCGAGCGGAAGGATTCGTCTTGCGGCCATAGGACAAGGCGCAGGACGTGCCGCCACCTGATCCCTGGACCTTCTTGGGGCTTATCTCCGAGTGCCAGCCCGCGCCGCCGCCGCCGGTGACCATGCGCTGCCTGTAACCGCTGAGCTTGCCTTGCTTGTTCGTGAATTTCTTGGCGTGGTAGAAGTACCAGACGCTGCTGTAGCCGTCGTCGTCGAGGCCGGTGCCCGGCACCGGCTCCAGATCAGCGACGAGAACCTCGGGAGGAGCGTCGCAGACGTCGACGCGGTGGACGAAATGGACGTCGTCGTCGCCTCCGGCGCGGAGGTGGCGCAGCAGAGCGATGGAGGCCGTGTCCGTGGGGCTGAAGGCGCCATCGCCGGTGGAATCCATGTCGCCGAGATGCAGCTGCCGATGGATCAACGACGACGATCGACTTTGATGTGGAGGCGTACGTGCGTGCGTGAATCCGATCGAGAAGGTGAAGAAGAAAGCACACGAAGACGATGGCAGAGGTGGGAGGGAGCGCCGCCGCCGCCCTTACCCTTATATATGCCAGCCTTCAGGGCATGCGTCCGATCGACGCGTGGAAGAGAGAAACAGCAGGGGTTCTAGAATGCCGCTCTCCTGTTTCGATTCATTTTCAATTTTTCATGCGTGGTGTCCGATCGATGGTTTTGAGGATCTCGCTTTGTTTTTGCCGCGATTTTCAGCAAATACTACACGGGATGTCGGAAGTCTGAACTGAAACAAACCGCGAGGAAACAGTGCGCCCGCCGGCGTCACCATGAACACAGTCATCGCGGCGGCGGGATTCTCCAGCGAGTGCTCTGCTCGCTTGGCGCTCGGGGGCGTTCCGATCCGGGCCGCCTCGGCAAACGTGAGCTCGCCAATGAGACGATTTGTCCCCAAGAACTCTGACTGCCAGCGATGACTGCTCATCCCCTCCGGCAGCGCCCAGTCGAAGCGGTTGAGCACAGCAGGTTGGCCAATGCGAAGATCGCCCCATGGCAAGCTCCGGGCAGCTCCAAGTGCGTGCCGTTGTAGTCAACGTCATGCGGGTGTATGCCACTGTACATGCATATGGAGTGTGTTGAAAAAAAAAAACTGATCTATGCCAAGCATTACGGTATTTCGTCTGCCGCCCCAAAGCCCAATCCTGAATCTCAAGTGGCATTAGCCAGAAACTTTTAGTTAGGTGTGACAGCAGAATGAACGTACTCTCAGAATAAGAAGACAATGCGAGCAGCCAGGTGGCTCGTTCTGAACATTGCAAGCACAAGGTTTAATTTAGCGTCGAACACAACCCAATCTGACAGAACTCCCGCTGAATTATGTCTATTATTAGTACTAGCAATGGAAATGACTATTACACGCGTCACTGCGGCAAGTTGACTGATTATCAGAAGTTGAACAAAGGGGAATTAATAAGGAATGATCTTCGGTCGTCACAGGGCTAATGGTAGAATACACGTTGACTGAATAATCTCAAGTCTCAAAGAATGAAAGAAGACAAGCAGCCAGGTCGATCATTCTGAACTAGGCAAGCGCAAGGTTTATTACCGTCAATCACAACAATGGAAAGGAAGGCAGTGGACTGTTGATAGGAGACGTCGACACAGCCTCGATGCTCATGAGCTTTGCTCCCTATGCGATCAGGGGCAGAAAACAATCGACCATATCATTGTCTCCTGCTCATTCTCGCAGCAGGTTTGGTGGCAACATCGTGCTGCGCTGCACGAGAGACGTTAACTACCCGAATGCCATCCCATCCTTGAATGGTGGACCGCCTGGCGAACACTATAGACAGGGGACTGCAAGAACGGGGCTGACTTCATCTTTGCCTTTGATGGCCTGGGAAGTGCGGAAAGAAAGAAATGCAAGGTGCTTCCGCGGAGCCGCAACCCAACTACTACCAATGTTGCTGGCAACAATCAAGCACGAGGCGGAGCTTTGGGTGCAGGCAAGAGCGATAGGATAGCCTGTGTTTTGTTGCTAGGGAGGGCGAAAGCTTCTTTGAAAATTTCACAGCCCATCCCTTTGTATACTAAAATTGCTTCTGTCTTAATACAAAAACGGGCAAATCCTTTGTGTGATCGAGAAAAAAAAAAACAATGGAAAGGAAATGATCATTACATGTGTCTGCAGGAAGGCAACTGTATGAACAGATCATCATCATCGGTTACATCAAGTTGCATTACGAACTCGATATCTTTTTTTTAGCGAACGTGCCGCTTTGAAGCACGTATTTCATTAAGGGGAAGTAGATAACACCAAGTTCGAGCAATACAAACAGCCAAAAAACGAAGAGAAGACGAAAAAGAGTGGCTGCCAAGCTAAGCAACCAAACCGGAAGCGAGGCAAACAGAGAAAGCCGAGACTAAAACATCAGAAGAGCTGAAGGCAGAAACAGCGCAGCTACAGCAGCACGGCAAGCGACCTGAGGCAGTTGATTCTGGCCGCAGCCCAGAGCCCAGCTTCCTCTGCAATTGTGCAGGCTAGTCCGTCGGGGGTGTAAATTAGGCTCTGTTTAGATTCAGTGCAAATTGCAACTGCAACTAGTCACATCAACGTTGCGGCACATGCATGGAGCATTAAATGTAGACGAAATGTTTGCATGTTTGTACTTTTTGCATGTGCATCACGAGACGAATCTTTTAAGCCTACTTGGGCCATGATTGGACAAAAGTTGTCAAATACAAACGAACGTGCTACAGTGCAGAATTGCAACTGCAACTGGGATCTAAACGGAGCCTTAATTAAGTTCACAAGCGGAGAAGATAAATGAAGATGTCACCTTCTGTTTTCTGGTACATACTAGTACATGGTAAATCAATCTCTACAGCTCTACAGCTAGGGGAAAGCTACAGTTTGATGCACAAAACTTTGCGTGAAGCTTTAATTAACGAGAACTAGGAACACACAGTAGCAGCTAGTTCTGCTGCCAACTAGCCCTGTCATCAACACGTCAGATACGGAAGCTAGAGGGGATCAGGTCCTTGAAGAAGCGTGCTGCATCCGGCGTACGACGACGAACTCGCCGGCGGGTAGCTGCTCCATGGCGGTATACACTGGCCGTACACTGTGTCCACGGCGAGCCCGATCGACTTTGATGTGGAGGCGTAGGTGCTTGCGTGAAGTCGAGAATGTGAAGAAAGCACACGATGGCGGGCGGCAGAGGTGGGAGGGAGCGCCGCTTCCGTTACAGTATATAATTGCTAAGGTACACCTAAATGACCGTGAGCCGTTTATTTTATTCGATCGGACAGTTGTGGTCAGATCTTATCTCCTTCAAGATAATATCTTAAAATCATTTTAATCTATTTATTTATTATTTAAAATAGGATAAAAAATAAATATCTAGGATATAGAAAATCTTTTTTAGATTTGTTTGCATGTATTAATAGATTTATTTACATGTATGCATTTTTTTTTTTGAAACACCGTTGATTGCGTGAGTTTGCATCTGCTTTCTTTTTTTTTCAAACCGTGGCCGTTGAAGGGATTGCATCTATTTTTTTTCAAACCGTGGAAACACCGTTGAGATTGCATCTACTGTTCATCCCATTTTAGACAGTGTTCTTGATAGTTTGTACATAATAAATGTGTTTTTTCTTTTAATCTATAACGAAATTTCGTAACTAGTCTTTCTCCCTCGTGCTAGCTCCAAATTTGACAATTCTTTTTCGTAAATGTTTCTAAAATCATTCTTTATCAATTTGAAGCATTCTTTTTTCATTAGACTTTGTTCTGTAATTTGAAATTTTGAATTTGAAAAAATAGTTTGAACAATATTTTGAAGTAGTAAATGACATCGGTTGATAAAATCATAAACATAAAAGTTGTATAAGTGATCAAGATGTACAACTTTTATTTTGACCGTTTGCTCATCCGATAAAATGATAGTAATATTGTTCATAAATTTTACATCTCTCTCTAGTAGTCTCATGAACTCTAAAGGAGAATATAAAATTTGTGAATAATTTTATTATCACTTTCTCGAACGATCAAATGACCAAAACAAAAGTTATAGATCTTGATGAGTTGTGCAACTTTTATGTACACAACTTTTTGAACATAATTGATTTAGTCTTTCAAAATATAGTTTGAAGTTGGCATGTTTTGAAATTCAAATTTTGAATTGAGAAAAGTAACTCAGATGAAAAGTTGACCAAAATAAAAGTTGTAGATCTGAAAAAGTTATTAAACTTTGTATTTGACAACTTTTCATTTGAAATGACTATGCCATGACAAATTATATTAAAAGTTTTTATTTTTAAAATTTAAATTTTAAATTATTCTAACAAATCCGAGTGGACAAATAATCAAAACAAAAGTTGTAGATCTCGATTTATAAAAAATTTTAGTTGATGGTTTATGTATTTGAATTCATTATTATAGCTTTAAAATTTTGTATTATTCAATTTGAGGTCATTTTTTTTAATTTTTCCAAAATTGCCCCTCTATCTTCACCTTCTCTAATTTCTCTGTTACTCTTGTCTTTTGTTGGTCTTCGTTGGGTTTTTGCGAGGCGCCGCCATCCCGTTGTCGCGAGGCGCTGCCGTGCCCCGATGTCGCGACCCCCACCCTCGTCGCGCGGCCTGCCGCGGCCCCCCATCATCACGCGTGTGCGCGTCCTCCCCTCGTCGCGCGGCCGCCGCGGCCCCACATCGTCGTGCGGGCGCGCGTCCTCCCCTCGTCGCGCGGCAGCCGCGGACCCCCATCGTCGCCCGGGCGGGCGTCCTCCCCTCGTCGCGCGGCCGCTGCGGCCCCCCATCGTCGCGTGGGCGGGCGTCCTTCCCTCCTCGCGAGGCCGCCGCTGGCTGGTTGTCATTAGTCGCACGTCGCGCGTCACCGGTAAGTTCTCGTAATGCATTTGTGTTGCTTCATGGGTCCATTCTGCTCGATCTGATTTGGTCAGGATGCAGCCTCTGATAGATTTGGTCAGGATGCATTTGTGTCGCTTCATGCGGACGGTCTATTTGATCCGGTTTAGTCTTAGCCTATATATGTAGGCCTCTAATTTTAGGTGCACAGAGCACTCTGTATTCACTGTCAAAGCAAATTGCACTCCGTAAACATTATGGTATTTCCAGCAGTCTGCATGAATCCTTATCATGGAAATCCACATTAGAAGAGTAATATGGGATTAGAATTACTATGCATTTGATTAATCAGTTTGGTCTGACTTTTTAAATTGATTTTCTAACAGTAAAGTAACATGTCAACACTTGAAGAGTTAGCAGAGTATGAATATGTCATACAGAGGAACTTCCATTCGGAGGAGGGTTATGAGTTTTTCAATGCTTTTGCTAGGAATAAAGGGTTTAGTTTAAGAAAGGGAAAAGTCAAACGTGCGTCAAACAAAGTTGATATATAATAAGTCGACAGTATGTCTGCTCAAAAGAAGGGGTCAGGCGAGATAAGTTCTTGAATATAGAGAATATGAAAAGGCGACCAAAACCACTTACAAGATTTGATTGTCCATTTGAAGTGGTGATTAAGCATAACCCAGACATGAAAGTATGGTATGTGCACAAGTACGTGGACACACATAACCACGACATGGCCAAATTGACTGAAGTAGGTTTTATGTTCTCGCACCGTAGAATATCGGTCTGGCAAAAGAAGGAAATCTTAACATACCAGACTGCGGGACTTAGGAAATACCAAATAATGGATGTTATGGAGCAGCAGTATGGGGGTCCCCATAACGTTGGCTACGCAATTAAGGATTTATATAATTTTTCATGTTTGAATAAAAGGCTAAAGATTGCGGATAGTGATGCAAATGCAGTGTTGCAATATATGAAAGAAAAGCAACTAGAGGATTCTGATTTTTTCTTTGATTATCAGACTAGTTCAGATGGTCGTTTGCTTAATTTGTTCTGGTGTGACGGTCAGTCGCGCCTAGACTACCAGGCATTCGGGGATTTAGTTATTTTTGACAGCACGTACCGAACTAATAGGTACAAGATGCCATTTGTTCCCTTTGTAGGCATGAATCATCATCGCATCACTACCATATCAGCCATGGCCTCGTGTTCAAGGCTTGTTACAGCGATTTCACCGTGCTGGCAATTCTGCGGCTTCCGTCCACATCCGCTGATGGTGCCGTGGTGATTGATGAACACAAGAACGAGCGCGGCATTCAAATGACGAGGACAGCGTTATTATCAGAGAGACAGAGATCATACCGGAAAGGTTCTCCTCTCAGCCTGGAGGTGGATCCCTGAAGTAATGGATGCGGAGGAGATTGAGACATTAGCATGCAAAGAAGGTCTATGCCTAGCTGTGGAATGGATCCGAGGTCCGGTTGTTCTTGAATCAGACTGCAGTACGGTGATTAAATATCTATCCAGTCCAAGGTCGCAGCGTGCGGGGACCATCTTCATAATCCAGGAGGCGACAAAGGCAGCCGCCCAACTGCCAGAAGTGATCTTCAAACACATCAAGAGAGAGCAAAACCAGGTAGCGCACGTATTGGCGCATCTAGGTAGGAGACTGCAGCATAGTGCTATTTGGCATTATCGTTTTCCTTTTTGTACTGAGCAACTAGTAGCTCAGGATTGTAACTCGGTTCAATCCTAATGAAAGCTCTCTCTTTCAAAAAAAAAAAAAAGAAGGCAGACATGGATATATGCAGGCCATTTTCAGGTAGATTGGTGATGTTCTTTTTGACTCCGCAGCGTCCCAATAATGGTGCCATGGTGGTACGGTAGCGGATCACTACAGGCAGGCACACAACCAGATAGAGATCGCCTTGCGCTTGGGCTGAGTGCTTCAGGAAAGAGGATGAGTCTCTCGGGAAGGTGAAGCACAGGAACCTCACCGTGCGGCGGCGGTTTGAAGGTGCGGCGGCGCGACGTCGGGGGCCACTATGCGACGTTGCGGGCCGCGAGGTATGGCAGCGGCGCGGCTGGGGCGCGAGTGCGGTCGACTCGATATGTTTCTCCCGAGAACTAAGGCAACTCGATATGTTTCTCCCGAGAACTAAGGCAAATCATTTGCTCGATCTGTTTCTCCCTAGAATTAAGGACATACAAATCATTTCCAACCATCTATCGAGATTGTAGGAGCCAAAAAAGGAAAAACAAAAATCATTTTTCAGATTTTTAATCTATTAAATAATTTATAAAAATTCTAATATTCAACGATCTAAATTCGTTTGAGATATTATCTCCTAGGGAGCCAGGGAGGTAAGATTTAGGTAAGGGCATGCAATCATCTCCGATGGATGGATTTGGGTTCTGTTTGCTGTGAATTTTCAACAAAAGCACGTAGTCATCTTGTTTTCGATCCCAATTCTATTTTATTCTGCCCCTAAAGTCTAAACTGAAGCCAACCGAAAATACTACGCCGCCATTTTGATTCCGACCTCGCCTCCTGTTGTCATGTATATATTTCGATTCATTTCGTGCGGTGTTGACAGTCGATAACGTCAACTTTTATTATAACTTTAGACATGAAAGGACACATGAATACACACTAGTCTAGGGTTTTAACTGACAATTTTCACGAGTTTTGCATATTCTGTATTTTCCAGGGAGTATTTCAGAAAAGCGTAAAAGAGGGATTAAAGTGCGTAAAAGACACGAAACTTAACCGCTAAGGAAACATCGTCATCGGAATACTAGAAGGCTCTGAAACACACCTGAGCAACCGGGGTCCGAGACCCCACAAAGTGGGGCAGGCCGGCCCTAGGGTGGGGCCGGCCAGCGCTCCCCTAGGGTTTCGGCCCCTGCCTTCTGGAGTCTTCTTCCACCGCCTCCCACGATGCATCTCGGCCCTTGTTTTAAGTCGGTTTGATCCAACGACGCGTATTCATCCCACCGGGCTATAAATAAAGGGGCAGACCCCTCTGGAGGCATCCCTATTCCTGAGCTTCAATTCAATATCTATAGTTAGGGTTTGATGTAGCAATTAGGAGAGACTAGTTCTTCTAGATCTAATCTTGTTTAGAGAAATAGAGAGATAGAGTAGAGGAGTAGAGATTCGGAGGAGTTTCGGCCTGTCGGCGCTTCTTCGTAGCTGTATTCTTCTGGATTCAGCTCCCTCGCCCGGAGCTGCATTCTGAGGTACTTTTGTATTTAACTTCTAATTCAAGTAAGTATTTGTTCTTGTTTGTTGTTAAGTTTGCAACTCATATTGAATACTTTGATCTTAGTAATTGCTTGATTGAAGTAGTATTTCGTAGTGTAGGCGTGATGCCTAGGCTAGGTTTACTTGTGAATGTCCCCTGATTGGCCGGATAGTGGTAGTTCGTGTAGGTGACAGCTACGTTGATTCCTCTGTAGTCCACTTCCCATTGATAGGATCGATAGCTGTATAAATGTTTGATAGGAGGAAACTCTTATTTCCACTCTTATTCATTTCACTACCCAGTTAGAACGATATTATTCAAACCTTATCGGTAGTTGGAACTAGATAATCATTAGCTATTTTCTCTTTCTTGATATTATCTAGCCTAATTGTAGGGTTAAGTTCATCGGCTTGGTCATTATCACCTACCGTTCCTTGTAGATTCGATATTTAAAACCTCCGGGTGAAATGTGACAGCGGTATATTATCTGTGCGCTTACGGATAATCTGAATAGAATCTTATTTAATAGAGTGCAGTTAATGTATACCAACAAGTATTTCTGGCGCCGTTGCCGGGGAACGGTTTGCTGATTTTGACTTGGTTTAGCTTAATCTTATATTATACTTTTATCTTTTCTATTTTATCCCTATCTTTTCATCATTTTATGTTCATCCTTATGGATGCTTTAAATTCCACGCCTATCTATCTATTTGGCATGCGCAAAAGCTTCGGGCTACCAAAATCTGTAGAGCCTATCATAACACCTGGTTATGCGCTGCGCCCATGTCTAATTAATATGATTCGGGATAAACCCTTCTCGGGAGAAGGTAACGAAAACCCATACTTACACCTACGAGAATTCAAGCAGACATGTGCATGCTTGCACATTGCTGGCATGTCTGATAAGACTTTAAGGTGAAAGGTTTTTCTGTTCTCTTTGATCGAAAGAGATAACGTTGGTATAATCGAACTGTAGGAAGTATGCAAGGGGATTGGAAAACTTTATGCTCTGAATTTTGTTTATATTTCTTTCCCATCCATAGAGTAGTTAACCTTCGAAAATAGGTTCTAACTTTTAGGCAATTAGAACAAGAATCTTTTAGTACATTATGGGATCATTTTAATGAACTTGTTACATCTGGCCCTGACCTTGGTTTTTCGGACCCCGTACTTATTCAACATTTTTATTTGGGTCTTACCAAGGATTTTAGGGAATCCCTTGATTTATCCTCTGGAGGAGCCTTTCCTTATTTGCCTATAAGTAAAGCAAGAGCAATGATTACCAAGGTTGCTCAAGCGAATTCTGAACTCCCCGAGGAAGAGAAGGAATCATACCCCGGACAAGCAGAGGAAGCTTTGGTAGCTAAAACACAACCACTCTAATCCCAAGATTTAGCTGTCAATTCTAAACCATCGAAACCCCACTTTGATGATTTAGACTTCTAATTAGGTAAGATGCTTATCAATCAATGTACATCAGATCTTCTCGGAAGAGCATCTTGGAAAAAATGTCGTCAGCTTCCTTTCCCCCCTGAAAGACATTGGAAAGAATACAGGGATGGCATGTCTAGTGATGCCATAGAAGGAGAGCCAAGCCACTTAGAAATTAATTCAATCTTCTCCCCTTCTATGCCCACATTAAATGTCTCATCTGAACCCATCTGTAAACCCATCCTTGACCCCGATGATCCTTCTTCTGCTCTCTCTCCTAAGTCTCATAGTGACCTAGGATCCCATTAAGACATCCCAAGAATAGAAGTCATGAAGATTTTTGGAATGACCAAGAAGAGCTACGACAATGGCAGGAATGTATAGAACATACTAGAAACACATACGCTATTGTCAAAGAATGGATGGAAGAGGACGAAGCCTTAGTGCTAGCATCTAAACTTGGTATAGATTCAAATGGTGAGCTTAAATCAATTTTTGTAGTAAACATAACTCATTCAAGTTTAGAGAAAGCTTTAGACGAGACCAAATTTAGAGACACCAATCCATAGGAAATCCTAGAAAATAAAACATCCAATGAATGTCATAGACATGAAATAATAGAGACAAACTTGTTGCCTATAACATTTATGAAGAAGCACCCTTGGAGTTAGAAAAAGGAGATCACATCAGTGAGCATGGGAATTACTTCATTAACACCTCATCGAATCCATGCTCATATGAGAAATCTCCTGGATCAATTGGTCTCTCTAACATTATCACACACGAGATCTTCAACCCCCTCATTCTACCTGTTCATAAATTTTTCGAGAGGGTGGTTGTAGACGCATATGTTTATCATAAATATTGTAGATCTCATTGTAATCTTGAGATAGGTGCACATAGGTTGGTGTTCTAGATGAAACCACCCCATGAACTTAAAGTACAATAATTAGAAGGTTTCCCAAGAACGACTTTGTGTCCTAAAATAACCACTCTTGA
Source organism: Eremochloa ophiuroides (assembly GCA_038502445.1). Taxonomy (NCBI): domain Eukaryota; kingdom Viridiplantae; phylum Streptophyta; class Magnoliopsida; order Poales; family Poaceae; genus Eremochloa; species Eremochloa ophiuroides. The sequence goes on from JAHLJS010000006.1 coordinate 68,171,841, forward strand.
AAAAATAAATTGGGCTCGCACCTTTAATTTTACTATAATGCCCTTTTGAATTGAGCATAAAATTAAAATTATGAAAATATTCTTTTGGATATTTTTGTCACTAACCATTTCAGGTTTGAAGTAGAAGAGTAACAACGCAAGGTAATGTCCAACCAACCATCATGCAATATTGAATTATATCTGTCGGGTACTCAGCTATGGGGTACCCAACTTCAACGCAAAACCAAACCTCCCGAATGGAGCCCAGCCCAAGAAGGCGCCCGCCGAGGCCCACGCGGGAACAACCCATACAAGAACTTCCCGCGCGGACTAAGACAGAGCCACGCGGAAGCACGACGCCTCCCTCGGGCACGCGGACCCCTCAGGCGATAGACTTCTGATTCGCCCGAGCCTCCACGACAGGCCTAAGGAAGGCAGACCTTGGGCGATAGACTTACGATTCACCCGAGCCCCCCGTGCCGAGCACCCTCGGGCACACCCCTCGGGTTCGCCCGAGCCCTGTCGACGTCAGTAGAGCAAACTTGGCGGCCAAGGGACCTTCCCTGACCACTTTACAAGCATGGTCCCATCGGGTGGGTGTAACACCCTAGTGTTAGTTACTATTTTCACACTTGCATTTGCATGTCATCAAGCATAGATCATGTCATTCCATGCATCATCATCATTTGATTTGAATTGATTCCTTTTTATTGCTATATGTTTGTTTATATGTCCATAACATGCTAAATGTGTTAACATGCAAATGTGATGCTTATTTACTGTTCTAAATGCTTTAGACATTGTTTGGGATAACATTTGGAACAATGTTCATGTTGGTGAAATCCCCAAAATATCCCTCTAGCTCATAGTTGACTAGAGAGCCCTCTAAAAGCTATTCTGTTTGACCAAACAAGAAGGGCATTTTAGAGATTTTGCATATCAGTGCACCCTTAATCAAAGTTGTGTAGAATTTTATAAGAAACAAACTTTATTTTTGGGTCAACTCATGAAAATGGGTGGAAGGTGATCAAAAAGTTGAATTTGTGCAGATTTGTAGCTGTTTTGAAGTTTCAAAATTTTCGTAAGTCTAAAACTGGTTTTCAGTTTCGGTGTACCCCTGTTCATCGACCTGTATCTCTCAATCCAGGCCGATCTAGGGTAAAGTGTCTTAATACCAAATGATCTAGTCATGTAGCTCTTCAATCCATATTAGTAAAGTTTTGGCTGACACTCACTGGATCAAGAGTTATGGCGCGGCAAAAATTAGGTTTCAGTCGGGTTCGCGGAGACTGAATCAAAGCCGATTCAGTCGACGTTCAGTCGTCGCCGCGCGGCCGCCGTCAGGAATCGCGCGCCAGGTGGCGCCGTACGCCGTCGTTGCCCTGCCGCGCCCCTGCATAAACCGAAGGCGACACTCCATCCTGTCCCCCGCGCGCTCCTCTCACTCTCACTCGCTCGCTCTCGCCCCTGCTCTCCGTTTTCCCCTCCGCCGTCGCCATTTCCGCCGCGCTGTCGCCGCGGTGAAATCCGCCGTCACCGAGCCATCTCCGACCGCTCCACCTCCGCCGTAGCTTCGCCTTGCTCTGCTCTTCATCCTCGACCTGTTGCCGACCTCAGCCGAGCTAAGGTATAACGGTTTGGCCTTTCACGCCGCCGCGCCATTGCCGGAGCACCGCCGAGCTCTCGGGTCGCCGCGACGAGGGCGATGCCGGGGTCGGCTTCTCTCTCCATTGCTCGTCTAGGAGTCTCCGTTAGCTGTAGATCCAGTCTAGGCCGTCGGATGGGCCGGTCTCGCCGTAGGTTCGCCGGAACCTGAGCTCGCCGTGAACCCGCTCGCCGCCGTGCCGCCATGCGAGCGCGGTCAGTGAGCTCCCGTGCACAATAGTTCGATTCGTCGCATGCATAGGTCCGCTAGGGTTCCAGGATCTCGGAACGGTGCTTAGCCGCGCGAGCAACGGCCGGAATCGGCCGGCGCAAGCTCGCCGGACCACCGCCGTCCGCCATTGCCGCCGTCGAGCTTGCTCCGGTGGGGTACGACCCTCGGCAGTTGGTCCATTGGGTTCGTCTCGTTGCCACGAGTCGGTAGGTATCCTCGGCGTCGCCGGAGACCTCGCCGTCGGCGAGCTCTCGCCGGTCAGCGCCGGCGGCTCTGCTCCTCTCTCTGACGCGTGTGGTCGGGTTGACCCCGAGGCCCGCGAGTCAGCCGTTCGGGTGCGCCTCTGGTTCACTGAGCCGGGTGCACGTAGCAGTTTCTATCGGGTTTGGGTTTTATGATTTATAAAATGAATTTCCAGAAAATGTGTAAAATCTTCCAAAATTCATATCTGGAGTTAGGAGTGTCCAATTGGGGTGAACCAAATTTTGTTATGTTTGTATTTCTGAGCTCTATCAAGGAAAAATATAAAATGTACTTTTGGAATACTTTTTCTGTGCAGTTATATTTAAATTGTTAATTGCTTGCAAACTTGATAAATGCATAAATAATTGTAGGAATGTGCTAAAAATGTGATTCCACTTGCATTAATCTTGTTTAGGGAAGTAGAACCTAAGAAAAATATGTTTGCTAGTGTTGCACTGTTATTTATATGGTGTGTAGTATAATGTGCCTTTTATGCTTTAATCTTGCAAAAATCACCATGCTTAATGTGTTAAGGATATGGTCATGAATATTTTTTCCTAGACCATGTTATGTTGGAAAGAAGCTAAGAAAATTGGGAAATCTATTGTTTGATACTTTTCACTGTGTTAAGTATTTTCCATTGCTTAAAAGGCTGGTTGTTCGTTATTTTTATGTAGACTGTTATACTTATCCAAATGACTTGAAATTTTGTCAGTAGGCTAATCTGGATGTGTAATAGCTACTGTAATTTTTACAGATTTTTCTGGTCACAGTAAACAGTAGGTCCAGTTATAGGCTAGGGTTTGTTTAGTTGTTTTTAAGCAAATATCTTTGGGTGTGAAGTGTTTTTATACATTTCTGTGAGGTTCAGTAGTATCACCTGTTTTAAACAGTAAAGCTGATCCTAATTTGAGCTTAGGGCAGCAAGGTTAATGTTTTGTTTATATGATGTTGCTCGTGCCTGTTAATTATAAGTTGGTTGTGCTAGGTTAGTTGATGCATGTTAATTATTAAGTGCAGATTGTAGACCTCTCACCCGGGACGAGAAATTGTTCTATGCTTTGCTTAAGAAGGGTGAGTATGAGTTAGTTATCTAGAGAAGAAATATGCACGTACTCAGTAAATGAGTGTGGATTGTTAAACTGATTGCATATCATAGGTTAATTTGTGCATCTCTATCTTGCATTTCATGTGCATTCTCAGTTCTCACATATGCATATCATGCATACAGGATCGCCGGGAGGCGTGACGCTGTTGCAGTTCGATCCACCGGAGGAGGGAGTTCCGCCGGAGATTGAAGTGCCAGAGGTTCCCAAAGGCCAGGAAGAAGAGGCTGAACTTCCAGAGTGCCCTGATCACCAACCTACTAACTTTGTGAAAGGCAAGCCCCGGAGCATCCCTAAGTCTCCACCTACTCTTTTTACAAATGCACTGGTCTTTATTAAATCGTATGATTGTGCACTTAAGTATACGAGTTGATATGATACCGTTGGTGCATTTATACCTTGTCCACTTATACTTGATCCTGAAGTATTACTAGATAAGGGGACGGGTTCGATCTTATGCTTAGCCATGCTTAGACCGGTAGAAGTCGAGGGATTTCCTGTCCTTCGCGAGCATAGGTGGTTACTCATGATGATGGGGTTGGATTCCACATGATGGACTATATGTGCCACCATGCCACAGTGTCTAATGAGAGAATCAAGGCTAGGTAGGGGGAGCCGCATGACATGGTTGAGGTCATGCCGTCTTCGGTGCTGCTTGCGGCCGACTAGGACTGAGGCCACCAGACATCAGTTGAGATTGAAAGACGTCGTCACATAGCTGGCCAGATAAGTCGTTCTGACAGCGAAGCCGAGTATTTCTTTCCGAGCCGAGCCTTGGTGCGACTAGGCAGACATATTCTGGAGGTAGGAAGTATGTGCGGAGACACCATCTTACCAAGGGCAGGTCAGGGACCTGATGCATCCTGGAAGTGGGTTGGTCTCTGAGAATATGGTCCCCGCCAAACTCGCGACATATTGTGTCTCAGAAAGATTTAACGGTGGCCCAAGAAGCCAGTGGCTCGGCTGACAGGGTTTGTGATTGGCATATTTGCCAACTGGTACAATCGATTCGAATCGCCATCTCTCCTGGTTAGTGAGAAACTGAACTGATCTTCTGGTGAGGTAGAGGCTAATAACTTGAACATAATGATTATGGTGAGATGAGGTTGATATCTGTGGATATCGGAAATCATATGGTTCTATTGATTGCTATAATATTCAGTGAATGCTTAGTATAGTGGCTAATCTTAGTAAATAGCTTAACTGAAATCGAAGCTTATCACAATTAAAAGGAATAAGTTGAGGATCTACTGTAGTAATGCTTTTGATGCAAAAAAATGATGCTACCCTCTGAGCTCCACCAAATAAGCCTTACATATCCTTGAGAGTCTTTTTATTTACTCCCTGTCGGGTAAGTCTAGCTGAGTACAATTGAGTACTCAGGGTTTTATTCCCATTGTTGCAGATGGCGTAGTCTACTACGCGTATTGCTGGAATTGCTTCACCCCTGCGGGCGAAGAAGACTAGACCCGAGGGCAGGGTCATTATCTATCCTTTGATGTTGTAAGAATGCTGTGACAGGGTCATTTGATGGTACTCGTATTTGAACTTTGTGGTGTAAAACTATGTTAACTTCCGCTACTGTTATATTTGTGTAAAAGACTATGTTGTACTCTGATGTTTAAATTCGGTTGCGAACTTATGTGTCATGTGATCGGGTATTGCTGAATGAATGATCCTTGGGGTATGAAATGTTTGAAATCCTTCGAGATTTCCGGACTACCGGGTTTATATTGGCTCAAGTGCGACTGGATTGCGATTAAAAATGCGATCGTTGTACTTGTGCTCGTATAAATTGGTCGGTTCTGTGACAGTGGGCCCCTTGACGCAACGGCGCCCCGAACGCGCACGTTTGCCGTACCAACTGCCCCATCTCCTCTAGCAGACGATCTGACGGTCCTACTCCTCCCACGCCGCTACAGGGACAGTCAACCGTACGGCTCCCCGGGCTGACAAGGAGATTCGCCAACTACGACGGTGACTGCCATACCCCGGTCGCACGTGTGACACCAGGAATGGGGGAACGACAGTCACCCGGCCAACCCGGGGGAATGGGCAAGCCTTACGAATAGGCTCGCCTACCCCCTGAAATGTACTTCACAAGGAAAAAGAAACACCCGAGGAAGGACACTCTTCCTGCTCTGTCCCATAGCGTCCCCGACGGCACCAAGGTCTCCCGAGCCTCGGGAGTTTGTACACAAAGGTCAACCTATCTACTCGTTGCACTGTGCAGGGTCAGACTTGACGGCGTGACGTATTGCCATGCAGCCAACCATGTCCAGCACTATAAGACGCCTTAGAACCCACCAATGGAACAGTGGTGGATCAGCCGAATAACTAATGCCATGCTGCTGAGGCGCCAAGACGAGGGCGTGGCTGATGACCAACTCCACCATGCCGAGCATTGTAACCACATGGCAAAACATGTAATTCTAGCCCCTCCCTTGTAACTATAAAAGGGAGGGCAGAGGCCGATCACAGGCATCTTCTCGACTCACGTTCCTCACACAGATACACACTCATCACCAGAACTTCTAGTTATACAATCTTCAAGCTCAAGAACACCCACAAACACTCACACTCACAAGAGACTTGGGTGTCCCTCCCTCTCTCGACTAAGCTTGTAACCCCTACTACAAGCACCCCGGTGCAAGGCAACACGACTAGATCTCACACTGGACGTAGGGCATTCATTGCCTGAACCAGTATAAATCCTGTGTTCCTCCTTGCACACCATCCATAATCTCAACCGTAATCTCTAAGTTTACCAGCCGGTGAAGCACTAGCTAATCTAACCACTGACAGTTGGCGCACCAGGTAGGGGCCTTTTGCGTGTTGATCCAGGTTGCGGATGGAAGCCAACGTCCCTGCACTTCCTGTTGGCGCGGTGCTCCGGTTCGGGAGCCTCGAGTTCGTGGCCACTGGCCACGGCCTCGAGATGAACCTCCGCCCGACCGAGCCCCATGTCATCTCCGTCCTGATCCCGGCTCAACAGGCGACTGGGGAAAGGACCCCGGCGACACCTCCACCCACTTCGGAGGGCGGAGGGAACGCCATGCGCCGCTCCCACCGAGCTAGGCAGGGAAGGCGTAACGGCGTCAACCCGGGCCACACCACAGGTGACGCGGCCATCCCGGTGCCCCCTGCGTGGGACACCACCCCCACGCTCACCACCAGCTCGACGCCACGAGCGGTGGAGGCATCCCGCTCCCCCACTACTCCGCGGAGTAATTTGGGAGGGGCTGCGGCATCGCCTGCCGTTTCCCTTCGACCTCGTTGGGGAAGGCAGGCGACACCCTCTCCATTTCCCTTTGGGCTCCACACTACTGTGGATGCCCACGTCCGCGCCGTTCGTGCCTACGAGCACGACCAAGTAATGGCATCTGTCCATCGCTTGGAGGGCCTGGGCGACCACGACAACTCTCCACCGTCCTCTCCTGCAAGCTCTCCTAGAGCACGTAGCGGTGGGGAGTTGAACTCCAGCAGCAGCTCCACCCCTCAGGAGGACTCGGAGGGATGGGTTCGTTAGGGTCGCGTCTCGCCGTCGCGATGGGATCTTAACAATGACGACGACGATGAGTACTTCTGGGCGAACTTGGACTTCGACGTCTACGACCCCCAAGCCCACCTCTCCTCTGACGACGCGAGGGAAAACATTCTCAGCGTCTACTCCTCTGACGGCAGCATCATCGACCCCTCTCGGGAGTGCTATCACCTAGTGCACCCGGAGGAAGTTGCGCTGGAGGACGTCCACTCGGGGAGGAGGAAGACGCACCGACAGAGCAGGCACAGCCGCACACACCGCCTGTGGGGATATAAACCCCCGGTACCACAAGTCAAGACATAGGCCGCACCATCAAAGCTAGCCCGGCCCAGAAGGTAAAGGCGTGCGGCGCAAGGCATTGCACCGCACGGTTATTGTACCAACTTGGATAGTTTACTTGTAACCTTGTCCCTTCAGACTATATAAGGAGGGGCAGGGATAGATTCAATCAACTCAACTCATAATAATACAAGACAACAACTCACAGGACGTAGGGTATTACGCCTCGCGGCGGCTCGAACCTGTATAAATCTCATGTCTCGCGCTAATTGCGCAACTCTTACTCGTCTCAGGCGCACCTTCACCGATCATCTACTACCTTGGTCATACCCCTCGGTAGACTATCGCCGGTATTCCGTCGACAGTTGGCGCGCCAGGTAGGGGGTGTGCTTCCTGATTCCATAGCGAACAAGATGGATATTTTTCTTCGTCGTCGCCGACCACAACAACAGCGTCCGGCGGCGGCGAACCAGATCTGTATCTTCGTCGTCGTCGACCACATCCGACGGCGGCGGACCGTAGATTTTTTTCTTCATCGGGTCATCCACGGCGATCACGGTATCCGGCAGCGGCATCCTTCGGCACCAGAATCCAGATTCGCATCTACAACCACCAACGATGCTACCGACAGCATCCAGCCATCCGGAGAAGCGTCACGTGAGCAGGATCCAAGCAACCGGTGGCAACCGATCAGGTGGCAGCATCTTCATTTTCCACTTGAGATCAAAAGCGCCAGCAAAGATCCAGGGTCCCGAAAGGCCCCAACTTCCGCAACACATATCAGATCTAATCTTGAGGCGAGGCGGTGCACGTCAAGCTGATCGACATGCGAGCCAATTCATCTACGTATCGTCACGTACCATCTGCAAGACAGGCAGAAGATCTCCAATCTCACGACGACGTCCTACGCCACACGTGCCCAGTAGATGATGAAGCCACATCATTACGTGTTGCTCTCAATCATCAAGCAGCCTATGCGTGTACAATTTCAAGAGAGGCAAGCGATGGCCATGCACTCCGATCAGGAAATGGCTAAACGGATTCGATCAATTGCTTCGCACGAAGTGAATTTCCAGAAGCCCAACGAGGCAACAAGCAGTGGCAGATTTGATCCTACTACTATCAGCATAAAACAAAACAAGTCAAGGCACGAAGGCCACATTCATATGACAACACGCATGGAAGGGGAACGTCAATTGACCAGCCGACGAGCGATTCATGAAGCTACATCCAGATTGATTGATGATTTTTGGAATCGATGCCCTATCTCCACGTGACGGCAAGATTCGATCGGAGAAAATTAACCGAAAGCTTAGTCTTATTTTATTTATCATATTAATTAAGATATTTTATCATCTTCAAATTTCTCCACGAATCTACATGATATTTGTTGGCAGAGAATTAATTACGCTTCTCTCCGGCGGTCTTGACAACAACGAGCCACGGCGAGCCATCTCCATGGCGCAAGTCGGATTTTTCTTCATCGATCAACGTCGACGGCGGCGACCATCATCATCAACACGACGATGCAATCCATCGCGTCGTCTCGTCGAATCTCCATGATATTATTTATTACACTTCTCGGCGTCAACGCCTTGCGGCGGCTTCGTCGTCGTTCATTCATGAGAACAGAAAACTTTGGAGCCGGCCGAGATATCCGAGCCATCCAAGCAAGCCATGTCGAGCCATCGCTAAACAAACCGTCTACGCCAAGATTATCTCCATGATTCTGTGTCGTCGACGTAAGCCCCGCATCTGTTCGGGCAGTCTAATTTCGTCACCGCGTAAGCCCCGCACCTGTTCGGGCAGCACGTCTTCGACAATGCATAAACCCCACACCTGCTCGGGCTTACAAGATGGAAATTTTTTCTCGTCGTCGTCGACTACATCCGGCGGGAGCGGTCCAGATGAAATTTCACTCGGTCAACGTCATCGAGAAGAAAATCAGGGAGAGTCATCGCTGACGCGGCAAATTCCGACGACGACATTCAACGACCAAAGAGTCAGATACATCAACGAATCGACAGGACGTGCACTTCGTTACCAGGTCGATTGGCGCCGAAATTCTCCAGGACCACTACTCCACCTCTTCCAATCGGCAAGATAGAAGCATGAGCTTGCATATATGTGTGCGGGCATGTCGACGTGCAACACGTCAACACCCAGAAGATACATCTATCTACGTGGCTATCTATGGCAGGAGGAATAAGCTGTGCTGCTCGCCGTCCTACGACAGCGCTAGACAACTCGTTGTGGCCGTTACGGCGCCACCCGCACCCATCAACAGCTCGACATCCGACATCATCGCCCAACCGACGACGCAGCATGTACGGCCGCCCCATGAAGTCAAAGAACTGTATGCGTGGTATACGTATTGATCTACAAGACTATACAAGAGACCATACATGCATATGCATCTACGTGACCATGCGGCCGGAGCAATACTCATTGCCCCTCGCTCATCGGCGACAGCACGAATCGCATCCAGCATGACCACGCAAATCAAATGCATGAAGCGACGAGTCGACGACCACCAACATAAAGCGCTGACTCTTGTCACGTGAAGACATGTCGTACTTCATCATCAAGTAAGAAAAGACACCAAGCCGTCCGAGCGACCCGTTGATCCGCAGCAACGACAAACTTTGAAGCCGTCCGAATTGCAAAACGTCTCCTCTGACCTGTTCGAGCTCTCAAGATTGTCGCCTTAGCTGTTAAGCGAACCGTCCGAGCAATACCAATCTACTCGGACATCATGACACGGCCTCAGTCAAAAGAAAATCAGCTGCGCTTCTCGTCGTCAAACACTCCGCGGCGGCCTCAACTACAGTAGGCCTTGAGCCGTCCGAACTTTCGGAAATTTTCTTCGTCGGCATATCTGTGACAACATCGTCACGAACGGCAGCATCTAAGCACATTGGCGCTCATCAGCAAGGCGTGCAAGATCCAATCTGCCCCAACGATAACCGCGTGCATCGACATCAGCGAAGCCTATTCAGGATCGCGACAACCAAGCGATCAGCTTTCACCGGCTCGATGACCACGTCACCAAGCATAATCCGAAGGAAGACGTACTCACGTACATACACATCTACAAGCAAGATTGAAGCCAACTACAGATTTCCAAGGTACCTACGTGCGCATGCACGGATGCATTCACGAAGCTTCGCCCTGCTGGCCAAGATAACAAGACAAGATCTAATCAAAGTTCAGAAATCTACGACGGAGGCACAACATGCCATCGGATCTCCATGTAGTCACGTCCGAACCAGATGGGAATTTTCTTCGTCGTCGTCGACGGCGTCTGAAGGTGGCGCTGTTCCCACCACGCCGTAATCAACCACGTCGCCGTAATCAACCACGTTGGACAGTGATGCGTCGTCGGCAACACAAAAACCACATCGGATGGCCATAATCAACCACATCCGGCGGCAGCGGACCTGATTGGAATTTTCTTCATCAACATGATGAGATCAATCAACCAATGGACGGTTTTCACACGGGGATTTCTTCATCAACGCTATCTGCGGCTGCCTGGCTTCCGATCCGATCTGATCGATCGGCTTCGTGTGAAGAAATTACTATGATCAGTTTGAGTAGCGGCGGCGCTAAGTCGTCACGTGATGATACGTCAAATCAAAGTGCCAGAGGAGAACGCTCCCACGTCTACGAGACCATGCAAGCTAGCGAAGATCTGATCGGCGAAAGAAAAAAAAAAAAGAGAGGACACGTCCTACTTGGATTCGATCGGTCATGCATGCGAGTCCTTCTCTGCTTCGATAAGGACATGCACGAGGGAATTTTCCTCGCTGCCCATCTAACGGAAGAACGCACCGCAACGGAAAAACATTCGGCGGCGGCGAAGCATATTCGAATCTTAGTCGACGACGATGGCAACGGCCGTCAATATCTACGACATCAACCAAGATACATGGAAGCCAGCGGCAGCGAGGAAGAGACGTGTGCAGGACCATGCGAATTTGCATGTATACACGTACATCGAGCATGCAGATTTTTTTGCCAGCTTCTCGCAGCGACGGCATCCATCCGTGACGAGTTCGACGCGGCTCCAAACGTTGCGGTGGCACATCATCACGCCTAAAGACGTGGATTTAATCCAACGCCTCAGTCCTTCATCCGGGCGGCTCGACAAATCAAGCTCTAGCTCTCGCGCGCTTTCTCTGAAGTCAACACCAACTCGTGAAGAGAAAAAGAAAAGTCCGGTGACTAACTGCTATCAGATTTTTTGCAAGGTCTTGCTCGTATGCGAGCTCCATGATCACTACTCCAACCTTCATCACGAAAGCTAAGTCATGCCATTTATTCCAATTAAATATTCTATTCGATGGAATTCCTGTATTATCTGCATACGTCGAGATTGCAACTGTTGACAGACCATCGCCGTCATTTGCTGGAACGTGATCTGCTGAAGCCACGCAAGACGACCGCCATCCGACTACATCAACCGAGCCGGCAAACCAATACACGCCACGACGAGGCATCACATATTATCTCCAAAATTATCTTTATGATTCGCCGCCGCCGACAAGACTACATAAGCCCCGATCAGACTCGAGCACCTACTACGGATATCATCGCCAAGATTATCTCCAAGATAATGCATAAGCCCCGCACCTGCTCGGGCAGCACTTCCAAGATAATGCGTAAGCCCGGCGACTGCTCGGGTAGCACGTCTTTGCCAATGCGTAAGCCCCGCAACTGCTTGAGCAGCACGTCTTTGCAAATGCGTAAGCCCCGCCACTGCTCGGGCAGCACGTTTTCGCCAATGCGTAACCCCCGCACCCGCCGGGCAGCATCTGGCTCGACGCCGCGTAAGTCCTACATATGTTAGGCCGCCTAACTTCGCCACTTCGTCGACCGCCCCGATATATGGGGTACCAACGCCCACGATAAGCGTAACCCCCGCCTGGCGCGGGCAGCTTCGCCACCACGTAAGCCCCGGGGACGTCTGGGCCGTTAAGTTTTCGCTAATACGTAAGCTCCGAGGACGCTTGGGCAGTTTAGTAGCGTCTCCAAAAGCCTCGGCACAAGCACGGGCAACACGCAGGACGTGTAGGACTACTCGTCGATCTACAAAGGCCCCGACTGTGCTCAGGCACCTGGCGACAAGCGCGACATAGCTCGCTTTCTCCAGAAGGGTCAAATCAAATAAACCAAGGCAACCACAAACCGGACGGTGACTACTCCAATGAGCTATATGCTCTGAAAAGACCCGACCATGCTCGGGCACCTCGCCAACAGTTCTCCGAATGCTTCGACCACGCTCAAGCACTCACTGAAGATTTTTTTCTCCGCAAGAACTCGTCGTCGCTCATCGCACTCCTCGCCGTCTTCATGGGAGAAAAAGCTAAAGCTACGAAGATCCGACCAGTTCGGAGTCGTAAGCAAAGTTACTAGACCTCCTCGCCACCCTCAGATCGGACTCCCCGGGACGCTACTCCCACGCCGGTGTCCACGGAGACAAGCACATGCCATATATGTAAGAGGAAGCCAACCGAGAGAAGGAAATTGAATACATGTGCGTTGCAAGATCATGAAGGCCACCTTCGTCCTGCATGTACACGTACATGAAGCATGCACAAAATTATCTCCTTGGCCGGACGATCATTGCTCCGATCAACCAACAAGCAAGCTACTCAGGCGTGAAAGCCAGCATGCACGAATGCATCTACCGTGCACTCGAGCAAGCCAATCGTTGAAGATCATGCAAGCTGCTGTAAAGATCGGTCCAATCTACATCAAGCCAACGTCATTTACAGCACCATGCATGGGTCACCGGTCTCATCATCATTCGTCAAGCTGTCTAATGAAAACGCCTCATCGCATTACGCTCGAGGACTTCGTCAACACATTGGACTCCACGGTGTTCTCCAGTCAAGCTCTACACCCGAGCTCTTCATCAATATATCACTGAGCACTCCATTGATACAGTGCCGACCACCCCAGCTACACGGCACTGATTGAAAGAATGTAAGGGATGGTTCTATTGATCGCATCGGTTACATATTTATACAACCTCTGCACACATGTAGCCACACACGCGACACACACATGCAACCGCACGGTGCCTAGTCTAATACATGCAACCACACATTGCTTAGTCTAACACTCCCCCACAGTTTTAACTGGGAGCACCGCGAACATTAAGACTGGACCTAAACTCCGTGAAGACTGATGTCGGCAGACCTTTGGTGAAGATGTCGGCGTACTGAGACGTAGTGGGAACGTGCAGGACGCGTGCTTCACCGAGGGCGACTCGCTCTCTCACGAAGTGCAAATCAATCTCAATATGCTTGGTCCGCTGGTGCTGGACAGGATTGCTGGAGAGGTAAACAGCACTGATGTTATCACAATAGACCACGGTAGCACGGCGAAGAGGATGATGAAGCTCTTGCAGTAGTTGTCGTAACCAGCAGGCTTCAGTAACGCCGTTTGCCACAGCTCGATACTCCGCCTCAGCACTGGACCTGGACACTGTAGGCTGACGTTTAGATGACCACGAGATGAGATTGTCCCCGAGAAACACCGCATAGCCAGAAGTGGACTTGCGCGTGTCAGGACAGCCCGCCCAATCTGCATCTGTGTAGACAGTCAGATCTACTGGTGAGGTCCGGTGAAGATGAAGACCAAGATCCAAGGTACCCTGAAGGTAGCGAAGAATGCGCTTCATAGCGCACAGATGAGGCTCCCGGGGGTCATGCATGTAGAGGCACACCTGCTGGACAGCATAAGCAATATCTGGACGAGTAAAAGTGAGATACTGAAGAGCACCAGCAATACTGCGGTAGGAGGAGGGGTCGGTGACGGCAGCTCCATCGGCAGAAAGCTTGGAATGAGTATCCACAGGTGTGCTGCAAGGCTTGCAGCTAAGCATACCAGCACGGTCAAGAATGTCCAGAATATACTGACGCTGGGAGAGGAACAAGCTGTCACTCTGACGCTGCACACTGACGCCGAGGAAGTGGTGAAGAGCCCCCATATCTGTCATAGAGAATTCTTGGCGGAGAGCATGGATGATCCGCTGCAAAAAACTCGTAGAGGAGGCTGTAAGAACAATGTCATCAACATAGAGAAGCAAGAATGCCACATCAGTACCCCGGCTGTATATGAACAGAGAACTGTCAGTCTTCGCCTCAACAAATCCGAGAGAAGTGATATGACTTGCGAAGCGATGATGCCAGGCTCGGGGTGCTTGCTTCAAACCGTAGAGTGACTTGTTCAACCGGCACACATAATCTGGGCGGGAGGTGTCAACAAAACTGGCAGGCTGAACACAATATACTGTCTCATTCAGGATGCCATGGAGAAATGCATTCTTCACATCAAGCTGATGAATAGGCCATGAATGAGAGAGTGCCAGAGTAAGAACTGTGCGGATGGTTGCTGGTTTGACCACTGGGCTGAAAGTCTCATCATAGTCGATACCTGGACGCTGTGTGAAGCCGCGGAGTACCCAACGAGCTTTGTAACGGTCCAGAGAGCCATCAGACTTGAACTTGTGATGAAACACCCATTTCCCAGTAACAAGGTTGACACCGGACGGTCGAGGCACCAGGGTCCATGTGTCATTAGCCTGCAGAGCATCAAACTCATCCTGCATTGCACGGCGCCATGCGGGGTCAGTCAGGGCAGTACGGACTGAGGAAGGCACAGGGGACAGCGGTGCCGCGTGAAGGTTGAGACGGTCAACGGGCTGCCGGATGCCGTCCTTGCCGCGTGTGCGCATGCCGTGTGCGTTGACGACAGGTGCTTGCTGGAGAGGAACTGTGGCGGTGGTGCGGCCGGCTGGGCGCCCGGTGCCACTGGCAGCAGCCTGGGATGGACCGTCCGCAGGGGCAGTGGCACCAGGCGCGGTCGAAGCGGGGCCACCAGCAGCACCCGTGGCCGGCTCAGCTGGAGAGGAGCCGTGGCCGCCCGTGGCCGGCGCGCCGTGGCCGCCCGAGGCCAGGCCGTGGCCGCCCGGGGCCGAGGCGGTGGGGTCGAGGCCGCCCGTGGCTAGAGAGTCGGTATGACCCCCCGGAGCAGCATCCATGCCGCCGGGGAGGCGGGTACCTGCAAGCACAGCTCTTGCGCCATCGGGCGAAGAGGAATCATCAGCATCCAAAAACTCAAGTGTGGTGTGGTCCTGGGGGAAGAGGACATATCGGCGAAGGGGAAAACCGTCTCATCGAAGGTGACATGGCGCGAGATGATGATACGGTTTGTGTGAAGATCAAGACACCGATAACCCTTATGATCAGTGGAGTATCCCAGGAACACACACAGAGTGGATCGAGGTGAAAGTTTATGCGGAGCTGTGGATGATAGGTTGGGATAGCAGGCACAGCCAAAAACGCGTAAGTGATCATACGTAGGCTGCGTGCCATATAGGGAAAAGAAAGGAGTGAGGCCGTCGAGGGTTTTAGTGGGGTGACGATTGAGAAGATATGTTGCAGTGTGCAAGGAGTCAGCCCAATAAACGGGAGGAAGACTAGCCTGAAAAAGAATGGAGCGCACAATATTATTTATAGTGCGAAGAATGCGCTCGGCCCGCCCATTTTGCTGTGAAGTGTAAGGGCAGGACATGCGAAGAACGACTCCATGAGTGAGGAAGAACGTGCGGGCCGAAGAATGGTCGAATTCACGGCCGTTGTCGCACTGGACTGCCTTGATGGAGGAGCCGAACTGCGTACGCACATAGGAAAAAAAGTGAGTAATGGCACCAAACGTGTCGGATTTGAGGCGTAAAGGAAACGTCCAAGTGTAGTGTGTGCAGTCATCTAAAATAACAAGATAATATTTGTAGCCAGACACACTAACAACTGGGGATGTCCAAAGATCACAATGGATTAAATCAAAGGCGTGCGAGGCATGAGAGTTTGACATGCTAAAAGGAAGGCGCACATGGCGACCAAGCTGACAAGCGTGGCAAATATGAGTATCATGGCGCTTATTACATGGAATAGCATTGGAACTAATGAGCGTGGACAAAGCCTCATAACCGATATGACCGAGATGACGATGCCATAGAGTGGTGGAAGATGCAGCAGCAGTGAGGGCAGTGGTGCTGGATGGCGTGAAGAACGGGTAAAGGTCTCCCGTGCTATTGCACCTGGCGATCACGCTCCGTGTCTGAAGATCCTTCACAGAAAGGTCGAAGGGATCAAACTCAATGGAACAATTATTATCAGTAGTAAACTGGCGAACTGAAATCAGATTCTTAATAATGTTTGGAGAAACTAAAACATTGGAAAGAACTAGAGGACGCCCAGTGTTCGAAAAAGAGTGTGATCCAACGGAAGTAACGGGAAGTAAGTTCCCATCACCAACAATGATAGATGAAGGATGCGATGACGAGGGAGGGTGAGAGGTGGTGAGTATACCGGCGTTGTTGACCATGTGGGAGCCAGCGCCCGAGTCAGCATACCATTCGCCCGTGCCGGGAGGGGAGAGCGTCATGGTGCTGAAGTTGCTGGCGAGCGAGGACGTGTCGAAGCTGCCTCCATGCATGGGCGTCCACGGCTGCTGCTGCTGTGGTGGCGGCGGGGCGACGTGGTAGCCAGGCGCCCCGTAGCCGTAGCCGGATGGTGCGCCGAAGCCTGGTGGCAGGCCGAAGCCGGGTGGAGCGGCCTGGTAGCCGTGCGACGCCTGCTGCTGCTGCTGCACGGCCATGTACCCTGCAGTAGGCGGTCTGTACATCGGCCCCGGAGCGGGTGGTGGCCAGTACGCCCAGGGCTAGTACTGCGCCGGCGGGCGCTGGTGTTGCCCGTGCGGCGCCTGCTGCTGCTGCTGCTTGTTGCGTCCGCGACGGCGTCCGGAGCGGCCGCCCTGGTTGCCGTTGCCGTTGCCTTGGCCGGTGGGCGCGCCGCCCTGGTTGCGGCCAGGAGGAGCAGGGCCACCGGCAGGGGGGCGCCATGCGGTGTTGGTGGAGCCCGTGGCCGCAAGGAGCGCCGGTGCGCCCGCGGCCGGCGTGGTGCTGCTGGAGGACGTGCCGGCGTCGCCGGCGAAGTCGTTGAGGTCGATTTCCTCGAGGAGCAGCAGGGTTCTCGCCTCCGAGAAGCTGGGGAACGGCTGTCGCAGCTTGATGTTCGTCACCATGGGGCGGAACTTCTCGCTGAGGCCGCACAGCAGGGTGAGGACGAGGGTGCGGTCGCCAACGGGGTCGCCAAACTCGCGAAGAGAGGCGGCCATCGTCTCGAGGCGTCGGCAGAAGTCCGTGATGGAGGAGGAGCCTTGCTTGACGGTGCGGAACTCGGCGGACAGCAAGAGGGCGCGCGACTCGCGCTGCCCGAGGAACTCGTCCTCCAGATGTACCCATGCGACCCGCGCGTTGGGCTCTTTCAACATCGTGGACTGCTGCAGGTCGGGGTTGATGGTGCCGTAGATCCACGTGAGGACGGTGCAGTTCATCTGCAGCCACGCCGGGCGATCATCGTTGACCACATCGGTGAGGACGTGATCGGTGAGGGCATATTTGCCCAAGACGACGAGGAAGAGGGCGCGCCACCGGGTGTAGTTGTTGGCGACGCGATCCAGGACGACGGGCATGAGCACCTTGATGTTGAGGACAGCGATGGCGGCGGCGTGGACGTCGGCGTACTTGGCCTCGTACTCGTTGAGGGCCTTGGCGCGGGCAGCGGCGGCCGCCTCCCGGTCGCGCTGCTCCTGGGCCTCCCGGGCGGCGCGCTCGGCCGCGGTCTCCGCCATGGTTGGGGTAGAGGCAGGAAACCGGCGGCGGGCGGACGGATCGGGTCGTGGCGGCGCGGACGGACCGTGGCGGCGTGGACGGATCGGTCGTGGCGGCGCGCGACGTGGCGACGGGATCGGCGGCCGGCGCGGATGGATCGGTCGGCGGCGCGCGACGTGACGACGGGATTGGCGGCCGGCGCGGATGGATCGGTCGGCGGCGCGATCAGAACGCACGGCGTCGTGGTGGCGCACGTGTGGTACTCCGGCGAGCCTTGGCCCAGCGACGGAGGGAAGGCACGGCGCAGGGGCGCGCGTGCGGCCGGCGAGCGCGAGGCCCAGCGACGGCGAGGCCGCGTCGGTCGTGAGGACCGGCGGCGTCTAGGGTTGCGGAAGCGGGGATCGTAACCCCCTGTGATACCTTGAAAGAATGTAAGGGATGGTTCTATTGATCGCATCGGTTACATATTTATACAACCTCTGCACACATGCAGCCACACACGCGACACACACATGCAACCGCACGGTGCCTAGTCTAATACATGCAACCACACATTGCTTAGTCTAGCACTGATCACTTAGTGCAATACTAAGCTCCATGCAAAAGCCACACCTAGATGCGACCAAGCAAGATGACGATCGGCCGTACAAGCTAGTTGGAGTAATTAACGAAATATACGCACACATGCAGCTGAGTCTACATTACCGTGCAAGTAACCAAGATTTGCACCTACGTCGAGAGAAGGCACAGTTCTGATCTGCATGTGATCAAGCAACCAATCAGAGTTCACGTCATCAAGCGAGCAAGGAAATAAATCTACCTGCAAATCTACGCGGCCATGCGTGCGTTGCTTATTTGAGTAATCAAGATGCATGCATACAGATGCGATCTCCAAAATTTCCACCATTGGGCTCCTCGCCGATATCTCCAGAAGCCAGCCCCAATCACGTTTGGTCACTTACTGAAGATATTTCTGCGCAAGAACTCATCGTGCTCCTCGCCATCTTCATGGAGAAAAAGCTAACGAAGATCCGACCAGGTCGGAATAGCAAGCAAAGCTCCTTGACCTCCTCGTCGGCCTCGGATTAGACTCATCGGGAGGCTACTCCCACGCCATGTGTTGAAGAAAAGCAGAACTTGCACAGCCGAAAAGAGATGAATTAAGATACAATGCATCCCTCGACATCATCTCCACCTCGCCGACTTAATCGCCGCTTCGTCGACCCACTCTTCACGCGACCGATTTGGACTCCATATCGCCGACACGACATCCACATCACCAATCTGGTCTCGGCGCGACAGCATCGTCATCAGCATGTCAGAGCAACATTGCTCCACCGCGAAATTGAATCTGCTGGCGGCTTCCTGATTTTTTCGCTCGAGAGCAAAAACAAGCCAGCAAAAATCAAGCGCCCCAGTGCTTATGCCTGCTGCAACGCTTACAAGATCCGATCTACTACAGTTGCTGCCAAATATAAGCAATCAAGAATCTCCACTGTGCGGCGGCACACAGCAAGTCGAAGTTTGCCTTCATCCGATCTGGTCTAATTCACGCACATTATTCAAATCAAGGCATCGATGTCACGAGACCTCCATCAAAGGCAGCGGGCGGCGTGGCCAGCGTGAAGTGTAAAGTTATCAAGTCACATGCACTTCCAAGGGCACTTATCTGCCGCAAATCATCGCGATCTACGGAACGATGGGACACAACTTCATGCATCAAACGCCAGGAGCAAAAAGTCATATCACGTGGAGAAAAGCAGTCAAAGATCCACAATTTCGAAACATAACCCCGCGGCGATTGACCACGCCATGATTTTCATCGCCAATCTAAAAGCAGCCAAGTGATGCCGCATCCGGATCAATCCCATGAAGTTCGGCCATCATCATCATCGACATGACGCAACAACATTTGGTCGCACCAGGCAGATTGTCATGACTCTCGTCGGCGGCAGTAGCGGCTTCACTCTCATCTTTAAAAAAAAAGAAGAGAAGGAGACATTCGATCTGCTCAGGGGCCGTTGAAGCATCTGATCTTCAAGGCAACTTGCTCATCGCTCGACGTCGACCAAGGAACTCGTCGCCAAGCTTTCGCCGCTCCTCGTCGTCCTTGCGCTGGTCGGACCACATCTCCGACCACGTTGGGGACTCATCGCCGTCACTCCTCGCCGTCCTCGCACTGCTCGGACATCATCTCCAACCAGGCGGGGGACTCGTCACTGCTCCTCGCCGTCCTCGCGCTGCTTGGACACCGTTTCCGACCAGGCTGGGGACTCGTCACCGTCTCTCCTCGCCGTCCTCGCGTTGCTCGGACATCATCTCCGACCACGCTGGGGACTCATTGCCTTCGCTCCTCACCATCCTCACGCTGCTCGGACATCGTCTCCGACCAGGCTGGGGATTCGTCACCGTCGCTCCTCGCCGTCCTCGCGCTGCTCGGACATTATCTCCGACCACGCTGGGACTCGTCGTCGCTGCTCGTCGTCCTCGCGTTGCTCGGATTACGCCGGGGACTTCGTCGTCTTCATAAAGCATCTCCGAGCACCAAGCTGCTCGGGGACTTCGTCATCTTCGTCAAGCGTTTCCAAGTAATAGATCTGCTCGGGGACTTCGCCGCCTCGTCAAGCGTTTCCGAGCACCAACCTGCTCGGGGATTTTGTCGTCTTCGTCAAGCGTTTTCGAGCACCAAGCTGCTCAGGGACTTCGTCGTCTCGCCAAGCGTTTCTGAGCAGTACAGCTGCTCGGGTATTTCGACGCCTCGTCAAGCGTTTTTGAGCAGTACAGCTACTCGGGGACTTCGTCGCCAAGCTATCAAGTCACTCCATGCTGTTCGGATCAGGGTGCTGATCTTGGGCAGCACATCGGGGGTCTCGATATGCGCCTCGCCTGCTCAAAAGATTTTTTTCCCGATCACTTGTTGTGCTCAGGAACTTCGTCGACACTTCACAAGATCAACAAGGATAAAGATTTTGACCCTGACACCACGTGACTGCGTCAGCTACTATCAGGCTCGGGGACTAAGTGGATACACTTCACCTAACGGTGAAGGTATTGGTTCTAACGAACCAAAAGTGGATACACTTCACCAAAGAGAAGCCCTTTTTTAAATTTTTTCTGAGCTCCTTACATTCGTCTGGTCAAGCAATTCTGAAGATCTGCACCTCCCGACGAATGCAAGGTGCTCGGGGACTAGCTGTGGGGATATAAACCCCCGGTACCACAAGTCAAGACATGGGCCGCACCATCAAAGCTAGCCCGGCCCAGAAGACAAAGGCGTGCGGCGCAAGGCATTGCACCGCACGGTTATTGTACCAATTTGGATAGTTTACTTGTAACTTTGTCCTTTCAGACTATATAAGGAGGGGCAGGGATAGATTCAATCAAGTTAACTCATAATAATACAAGACAGCAACACACAGGACGTAGGGTATTACGCCTCGCGGCGGCCCGAACCTGTATAAATCTCGTGTCTCGCGCTAACTGCGCAACTCTTGCTCGTCTCAGGCGCACCTTCACCGATCATCTACTACCTTGGTCATACCCCTCGGTAGACTATCACCGGTATTCCGTCGACACCGCCTCCATCGTAGTGATGATCGGACGATCGACGTTGAATCCAGCTGACACGTGGCTTCATCGTGAGCGTCGGATGCAGAGTGTTAGTCCGACGGAATCAGTCCGACGGTAGCATCCGACGACATCAAAACGTGCTTAACGGCTATTTCGAGTGGGGTAACGGCTAGATTTGCACTTGGGGATATTTATACTCTCTCCCTTGTCACTTGGTGACTCTTTTGCACACTTGGACCATTGTCATACACTTTGTTGCATTCTAGCCTCCCACTCTCTCACTAGTTCATCATCTTGATCATCCTTAGTGAGATTGAGTGAACCTCAAGTACATCCTTGCTAGTGTTTTATATTCTAGAGCACTTGAGAGCAAGCCTCGGATTAGTTCTTATTCTCTTGGGACGGCTTGGAGGAGAAGAAGGTGTGGAGAAGCTTGGTGATTGTGCTTGCTCCAACCGGTGATTGTGAGGGGTCTTGTGCCTACCCCGAGCGGAGAGCTCAAAGGTAACTCTAGTGAATTGCTCGTGTCATTGAGTTACTTCCTCCATGGTAGGTTCTTGTGGCGCCTGGTGTAGACTCGGTGTGTGATACCAATTAGCCACCGAACCGACGGTTGAAGTCGACACAACGAGGACGTAGCGTGCCGGCAAGCACGTGAACCTCGGGGATAAATCTTTGTGTTCATATTGCTTTTCTCACCTTCGAGTGAGTGACTTGATCTTTATCCCGGTGATTGATGTAACACCCCTGGTGTTACGGTTAGTTAAAATCTACCATGTCATCATCCTTAGTTGCGAATCATCCCGCACCATACCTGATCACTGTGTAGTAATTAAAACAATTTTTATTTCCACATATGATTGTACTTAGGTATTTTTGAGTGACTTTATGATTTAGATATTTGTTTTTGTGTATGCCTTTAAATCCAAAAAGAAAATTTAAAAAGAAATATTTATAAACCCTACATCGGACCCGAAACCCTAAATCAAAAACTAAGCATAATTAGGGGTTGGGCCATAAACAAAAGTTGTAAATCTTTAAAAGTTGAGCAACTGTTATTTTGGAAAAAAAATTGAAGTTATTATAAAGAACTTCAAATAAAACCCTAATAAATGTTTTAAAGTTTAAACTTAAAATACAAATTTAAAAACTAAAGAGAATCTGATAAAAGTGCCTTAATAAAAGTTGTAGAGTTTTTAAAATGGAACAACTTTTATATTTGGAGATTTTCAAGTTATATGGTAGAAATTTAAATTAAACTCAAAACTGAACTTTAAAATTTGAATTTGAAACATCATTTCAAAAACTATCAAGAATCTGACCAAACATTCTTAATAGAAGTTGTAGAACTTGACAAATGGAACAACTTTAATTTTTACAGATTTTCAAGTTATATGGAAAAGTTTAGAGAATTTTAGTGAATTTCGAACTAAATTCAAATCCTACTTTTACCCCCTTTTGATTATTTTCAAATCTGAGCAGAATTTGAATTTGCTTCAAAAACCAAAAATGTTCTACTTAAAATTTTCTACAACTTTTATTTTGGGTTTTTTTTTCTTGTTTTCCACTTGGAATAGGGTATGATTGCACAAAATAGAGTTTGACCTTAGTACCTGCTACAGTGCTCTACAGAGGGGGGGGTCCAGCTGCTCTGCTCATGGGCAGGGCCGCACGTGCGCACGCCGGCCGCCGGCGATGCCCGGGGCCGGCCCGCCGCGTGTCACCGTTGGGGCCAGGCCCGTGGGGTCCTCCCACGTCGCGCACCTCTCCCTGGTCCTATAAGAACTGCAGCCGGTCGTCAGTTTTCCATTCTCTCCCTCCTTGCCGGCGGCAATGAGCTCGCAGTTAGGGTCAAAATTTGTAGCCATTGAGCCACCACATGCCACTCCATCTCAAAGCTATCTGAAGCACTCCCTTGCGCCCTTCCTGAACCACTCGCATCGTTCCCTCATCCATTGAGGCCTCTGTGTCGCCGGTCTCCTTCTCGAACTCCGGCCGGAGCACCACCGAGCTTGGTTTTGTTATAGCCAGCGCCTCTCAGTGAGCTTTTTCCATCTTCGGCGTACGTTTTGTATTATCCATAACTCAGCGAAGTTCTTGGCCCAAGAATCCTAAACTCTATCGTCCAGGTTTCCGCGGAACGTTGGTTCGCCACCGCGTTCACGCCACGGAGAGCTCCATCAACGTCGACCACACCACTCCAGCCCTCCTCCGCCTCAACTGGTTCTCTGCGCAAGTCTTGGTGAGGCTTCTAAAGCTTTGATGGTAGTTGTCTAGGTCTCCCGTGGGTCGCCGTGGCGGGAACGCCGGAGGCCGCTCCGTTCAGCCGCCATGTCCGCCCGCTAGCTTGAGCTCGAGCTCTAGGGTAGGTCCTAGTCGTCCGGATAGGTTGGTGGGGGTGTTAGGTGCCTGGGGTTTTCCCTTCCCATCGCCGGTGAGCCGTCACCGACGAGCCCGAGTGGCCGGGAGCGCTCGGTGCCGGATACGCTGGTCGGCAGCTTGAGGAAGAAGAAGGGGAGAAGGGGAAAGCCAGCTGGGCCGCACTCGGTCGTGCTGGGCCGGCCCAATCGGTGCGCGGGGGCACGCCTGAGAAAAGAGAGAGCGGACGCGAGTGTGGGCCGGCTGGGCTTACTGGGCCGCCTCGGGTAGGTTTAGGTTTTCCATTTTTCTAGAAATTAATAATGGTTTTCTATTTTGAATTAAAATGAATAGTTCTCTGTGTTATTCTTTTTATATGAATATTTCTACTGCACCAAAAATCATAAAATTTTTGATGGATGCTCTCTGTGCTATGTGGTAATTAATAAAAATACTAAATGATGACTTTGAGCAATTTATATGGGAACTAAAAATCAGTGATTTAAATATTAAATGCAACCTTGGGGATTTTTAACAAAATATAGGTTAATCCAAAAATCATGAAATTTATTTTGGCACTGTTTTAGGGCAACATCTAGCTGTTGGTAAAGTTTGGGTTCAAATGGAAATAGTTTGCTTAATTACTATTTAACACTCTATAAATCGATTAATAAAATGAATTGAAACCTTAATCAATTTAGGGATTGTGTGAATTTGGAATTGTGTGTTAATTTTGGGTCATTATCATGTGCTGACCCTTAGTGTCTTGCTAACTTGTTAAGGCTTATATTAATCATGAAATTAGGATATTTAAAGGAAACTTCAAGTAGGTAGACCTATTATTAATTAAAAATTTTATAGTTCATACACATGTGATAATAGCATTTTTATGAATCACTTAAGTGAGTACTGGTCATCATCATAGGAGGGCTAGTTCATCTTTCCAACAACTGTTAAAATGGTCAATAAACCAAAGTAATTAATACTCGATAGTAATTAGTTTCGTTGGCTTACAACTTTATCGTGAAGGAAAGTCGTACTCAACATTCTAAATTAAAGTTTACTTTTAATTCAATGCATCTCTGCATCATGGCATACATATCATCATGTTAAGTGTTGCATTATTATTTCGTGTAGTGAACGCGCGGTGATTATTATCTGAAGCGTGTCCCGAGTAAGGTCTTCACTCGGTGGACGTGGATCCTTCTCGGTGATTGAGTTCAGGGTTCTATCTACTTCAAGCAACAGGCAAGCTCCGGTGCATTTGCCCCTCCTTGTTATTTAAAAATATTTTACCACTTGAGTTAATCTATTGCATTAGGTTGATAGGAGTTGAGTGATAACCCATTGATGCATTACCTTTCCTTGACCACTTATGAACACCTAAGAACCAGATTTATTTAAAAGTATTGAAAAATGCTTAGTCATGCCTAATGATTAGAGTTGCAAAAATGCTATTTTAAACACTGTGATGATATGAAACAAATGAATCATTTTATGGGATTGCTATTGTCCTCGTTTGGTGATGGTGTACTTGGCCAGTCCATTATCATCAACGTGGGTGGGTTTTCCATTTGGTTGGCCATTTGTTTGGGTTAGAGTCCCAACTATCGTCGCCATCGGAATAGGGATGCAAAAACCGGGTGGTCACTAGTGTAGTTGGGTTAGAGTCCCAATGCATGGTGTCCAACGGAAAAATATTTGGGGACCATTCGTTGTCGGCCTGCTGTGATCATGACTTTGCAACTAGCCACATACTACGGAAAGCCTCTGACTCCGGTGGCTCTACTGCTGGAATCGACAACCACACACTGGGAGTGGAGTGATGGCGAGAGTAGCGTGTACCCTCGTGGCCATCGTGCCTGGAGACGAGAGGAGTACTGTGCTCTCGGGTGGCGCAGGACCGGTTCTGGGGTATGAAAAGCCATGGTAGGCGGGGTTGGTATATGCAAGCTTAAGTGCTACATATGCAGTGTGGATAGGGATCCCCAGCTGGGTACTTCTGGATTCGAATCGACGTTGCTCCTCGGTTAATGGAGACATGATCCTCACACTTACAGCGAAGAGTGGTTCGGAACTAGGTGTTTTTTTTAGAATGAATATGAATTTAAAAGTACATGATATATGAGAATTGATATTGGAATAATGTATACGAATAAAATAATATTGAGATCAAATAATGAAATATGATAGAAATGCTTTTCAGCAAAATACCTTGACTCTTGCTCGAGCCTTACCTTGACTCTCCCTCAACCTGCATTCCTGAGTCTAATCTTTCACTTTAGTCGGGTAAGTCTTGCGGAGTACCCCATGTACTCAGGGTTTGTTAACCCCTGTTGCAGTTGACTTAGGTGTACATTTCTGCGTGGGACCGTGCCGGTCAACGGATCATGCATGAATGAAGGTGTGTGTATGATATAACCCTTAGGCAGGGTGTCTAGTCGTATACTGTTGTTCCACTACAAAACTCTGGTTTGGGAGTAATGTAATCTAAATTTATAAATTTATTTTCTGTAATACTTCCGTACTTTTTACTCTGATTCAAATCGTTTGTGTAAACTGTTGTAATACTTGCAAGGTCATTACAATGAGATCCTCGGAGAAAATTAGGGTTTCCTAGGAGACCCGACAGGCCATCTAGGTCAAAGGGAACTCGCGCATACTAGTCAAAGGTCCTTAGGGCCGATGACGGGGCACGTGGGCCCTATGATTAAGGCGGTTCTGTCACAAGTGGTATCAGAGCATTTCATTGTAAAGTACTTGCAGTATTACTTTAAAAAAAACTTTAAAATGATTTCAAATGAATAAAATTGATGGGGTAGTTTGGTCCGTGTTATTTCTGAACTTTCCTCATTCATTCTATAGTATCTTTCCTCGATTACTTCTATAGGTCTGTAGTTAAGCTTTGAGCTTAGTAGTGGATTAGCGCAGTAAGTATGCCCTATGTTGAAAATTATTGAGTGCGGGTTACTCTAGTAATTAATTTAATTAGTATAATGCGTATATATCAGAGTATTCTGATTTGCGTTGGAACGCTCATGCATCATGACATTACAACTATTAATAATTCCCCCGATATGAAGTATATATATAATATTTCTAAAAGAAAACTTACTTTAAAATATATTTTCAAAACAAAAATTACGGTTATAGCTTTCCTTATGCTTGTTGAAAGATCTGGTGACGATTTCTGACAACTCAAGTCAAAGACGGGTTTCGGAAACCAATGTGTTTGCAAAAAGCCATGTCGGTTTTGTTTAAAGAAGTTATGCTTTGATTTGAAAACTGAACCGTTCGAACCAAGTTTTGAAATTTGTTTTGGAAAATAAGACATTCAAAAGATTTTGTTTTCAAAACCCGTATTGATTTTAAAATTATTTTCAGATTTTTCAGATTTTAAGGTCTCACAGAAACACTCTCCAATTTTCAAATAAGGTTTCAGTCTAATCATCTTGAAAGTTTTTGGCAATTGTACGTTTTCTATAAATAGTTCTAACTCCGCATACCATCATTTTAAAACTCCTCCGACCAAAAGTCCATTGCAAAGAGGTTATGAAACAACTTAATTTCTAAGTTCCTTCTTCCAAAGGTCACGAATGCCTTAGAATTTAAAAAGAACAATCTTCTAAATTATTTAGAAAGGGGTTTCTCAAAAGGCTCCATTTTCCTCCTCTTACTTGGAATATCAAATTGATGCTAGTACCTCGATGAGATAAGTCATTCTCGACCTACGGTGCCACTACGAAACTTGGGGCCTCACGTGTGATGCATCCACATGGTTTGCCGCCGAGCGTATGCGGGTATCGTGGCATGATCATGACCGCCCTCAAATGGTACTGGGCACAACTGAATTTCCAAGTTAGACTCGGTAAAAATCTTCTTGTAAAGGAAAAATCGAGTTTATTGAAAAGTTACACGTTGTATATCAAGTTTTTGTCAATCTCTAATAATCTTCGCTCCATAAGTTTCTGGTCCTTGGGAAACTTCTGGATGCACTCGTTTACTATGCCAACTCCCTACAAAGCTTTAGCCGATCCTTGATTTCTTAAATCCATTCATGTGTAAATTTTTTTATATCTTCTCCTTTCCAGACCCTTCTTTTTCCTTCAAAAGCTATTGTAATTGTAGTCTATGGGATATTATGATCCATGACCAGGATGTCGCGTCGAAATCTGGGGTTTCTTGTGGCTCGCGACCATAGGAAGCTACTGCCGGACGCTCGCTACTATCCGGGTTGATGGTCATGATCCTAGCCTGCAATTAATGTGCTTTCGCTATCCTTCAAACTCCCTTACAAAATTCAAATCCATATTTATTCCTTAGTTTCTAAAATTATTTTTCTATTTATAAATATATCAAAACCTACTTTGAGAATTCCCATATGACCTCTCCGAATTCTCAAAATTGTTGTCCTTGCAATCAACTTAATATCATCCGATAAAATAACGGGAACCGATTTGGAAATGGTACCTAAGATCCAATCACTTGGAAATAGTATCTGCGATCTGCTGAGGACTTCCTGTTGTTTTATAGATTTCTGGTTTTCATAAATGCTTTGAAGAACTATTTGAAAATTACTTCTTCGGAAACCTTAGGATGCACTTGAATTCACCGCAAACTCAGTACGAAAACCCAGCACTAGATCGTGGCTTTTATCTGTATACGTGTCATGTCTTGATCCGACACGTATCACTCACTCCAATCCGACATGCTATTCCAAAGTCGCTATGGTTGTGCCTATAGTTGTGCCATAACCTGTGACCACCGTGCCGCGTCGAAATCTAGGGTCTCTCGCGTGCTCTGGCCATGCCGAGATTCTGCTAGGCACGCACCGGTACCGAGGTTTAGGATTGTGACATGCTATAGCTCCACAACTATTAAAATTCTTTTCGTTTGCACTTTATGTGGAAACAAATCCACTCTGCTATTATGTGACATGATCTACGATTGCGATACAATATAACAACCTGGAAATCTCTTATGATTCGCAACCACATGAGTTTCTGATGGGTATATGCTCGTATCAAGGTCTGTGGTCATTTTCATCATAGTCACAATCGACCTGCTGTCTCTCTCTTTTACTGAGGTTACCTTAATTATGTTCGGTAATGGTACCTCGACCCATGACTATGGTGCTGTGTCAAAGCTTGGAATCTTCTGTGGACTGCAACCACATGAGATCTTACCAGGGGGCGCACTGGTATCGTAGTCGATGTTCCTAAACCATTATAGCTCACAATAAATGTGCCCTCGCTTTCTTTGAAACCCATCTTTAAAATATATTCCTCGTAAAGGTTAATTTTAAAGAGCAAAAGTTAAAGCTTTTAGTGTTGAGAGACAACTGATTAGGAAACTTTTGCTGAAAATATAAAATCAATCACTTACCATGGAGTGGTACTAAACCTAACCCATCTCCATGAGATTTGGTATTTTTGTTGGCAATTGAGTTTCACAGGAAAATACAAGATCAAGGAGCTAGTCAGCCTAACGCCCTTACATTGCCGATACACTTGCTCCCAGAAGGATCACTCAATTTGCAACATCAAAGACCCTGTCAAACATCCAGCTTGGGGAAGGGCACCCTCCATTTAAAATCCAGCTAAGTATAAGTTTCCCACCTTATTATTATTGTACCATATCGCTTTTCACGTGAGTTAGCTAGTAAGATAAAATTTGAAAACCAAATAAATACTTAGCTATATATATTAGAGTGGTCTTAGAGTGAGTCTATAGTCAGTCTAGGTTAGAGTCAAATAAAAACTGGAGAACATTAAAATTTTATCTTGAAGATGATGAATAGTTGCTCTGCCGTAATTACTTTCAAATGTCTAGTTTTCAACCTTAAATTCTCCCGAGTTTTGGATACTACTGTTTTGGCTTAAGAATTTACTCTGAACCTGAAACTTGTGGAGGCATATGCTTGAGCTAAGTCTAGGTGATTGATTGATATGATACATGAAGGTTGAGCTGCTATTTATCTTATTCGTAGCATTTCTAAGTTCTGGAGATTTATTTTAAATTTAAAATCTTACATGATGAGCTCTTGTATGACAAATTGTAAATTCCTACCAAAGCCATATATGATACATTTAGAGATAGGAAAACCTTTGCACATTTATGCTGTTTGCTTTGCATTGAGTTTAGTCAATCTTTGTTGTATACCTTATGAGAGTCTTGTCATGCTTTTAAAATCAAGATCACTTACACACTCCACTCACATATGCATTACTCCTACTCTGGGAGTAAGCGCAATTCCACTTCCAACTAGATCCACATTAAAAATATTTTTCTCCTACGCTGGGAGTGAACACCCAAAAATGTACCCTTTAGGACAGCCCCTGTTTAATTGCTCTAAGTTCTTATCATTATCTCTCCAATTATTTATATTTAAAGGATGCACGTGGCTATGCAAAAGTATTGAAAAAAAGAAAAGGGAGGAAAAGATGGACAAGTATCCTAACAATTAAAACAATGGGTACTCAGATGCCCGCCTCCCTATGAAAAAAAAAGAGAGAAAGAAAAGAAGAAAAAGGAAATAAAGATAGCCCATGTTTTCCCGAAAAGTTCTAACTTCCAAGAGAGAGATCCATTTTTAAAGAGCAAAAGTAGAATTAGAATTAGCCACCTTATACACACCCATCCACCATATTCTATACACATGCACATCTTGGTTTGATTGTATGACTTAACTCTCTGTGGATCCGTTGTTTGACTTTACAATATATGAATTGCAAATATGCTCATCCTTGTTATTGCCACTCCTATAAGCTCCACTATAATCCTTAGTTGTAGGAAGGCATAATAACATCATTAATGCCTCAGTGAGATCCATAAATATCACATATATTAAGAGACTTGAGGGTGTCATACAATTAAGCTCTGAGTTTTATTTCGAAAACATGCAAAACTCCAGAATATTGGTACTGTGAAGAATTTGAGACATAGTGCTTGACTTGATTGTTCTATCTTTCGGTTGTTCAAGACTTATGCAAAAGCTGAGAAGCTCCATAGTTAAAGGCACAATGGGTAAGTTTGAAAGTTAGAGCAGTTTTGTCTAATCCGGAGGAGAATTTCTGTTTGAAAGCATGTATACTTGGAAGGCATGAAAGCATTGTAGCAACTCCTGATCCAAAAATACTAGCAATTAGGCTTAGATTGTTTGCCAAGGGACTGGCAAAAGGTAAGCTTGGGGGAGTTGTTGATGGTCGATAACGTCAACTTTTATTAGAACTTTAGACATGAAAGGACATATGAATACACACTAGTCTAGGGTTTTAACTGAAAATTTCCATGAGTTTTGCATATTTTGTATTTTTCAGGGAGAATTCCTAAAAGACCTTAGTTTGGTTTTGGTAATTGATGAAACCAAGTTACTAATCTAAGTGCTAAGTGTGTGTAGCCAAGAGTAGATTAGTGATATGGAGAAAGATGACATGAGCTCAAGTGAAGATCAAAATGAAATGATCAAGGAGAAAGGAAAGGACTTAAAGAAGGAAAGCTAGAGGTTAAGGTATATTCAAATAGGGCTTTTCTTTTAGTGATCGAGACTCCAAGTGGGAGTGATCACATTTAGGATAGATAGCCGACTATCAAGGGGAGAACTAAGCTATTGGATTACTTTCAAGTGCTCTAGGTTGCATCTCATATGTATTAATCTAACCAACCTAGAGAATCCCTTTGAAAACCCTTGAAAAATGTTTGCAAAATGCTAACACACTGTGCACAAGTGTAGAAGACCTTGAGTGTTAGCACATAGAAGCAAGGTGTGAGAAATAGACTTGAAAAGGGTTGTTTCCAGAGCGTCAGACTGATAGTGGGCGTAGCGTCGGACCATTGATTCGGTCCGACGCCTGAGCTGTCAGTGAGCGTCGGACGCTCGTTTACCGAGCATCGGACCATTGTGGTCTTCAGTCCGACGGTGCCGAGCAGCGAGGTGTGACGCGTGGCACGCTGAGGAGCGTTGGACGAAGTCCGACGATGATTTAGCGTTTTCAAACCTCTCTGGAAGTGTCGGACGTTGAGTTTCATTAGTCCGACGGTGCTCGCGCGATTGTCCGACGATACGCGCGCAGTGAGCTGAGAGAGGGCGTCGGACTCTGCAGTTTAGTCCGACGCCCTCAGTCCGACGGTAGTCAAACGCGCGAAATCAGTTACCGTTGAGATCGGACGAACGGTGTTTAAACCTGTTGACACGTGGCGTTCATCCGAGCGTCGAACGCTGCCGTTTGGTCCGACGCTGTCGGCCCGACGGTATAAAAACGGGGTTAACGGCTGTTTCAGAGGGTGTAACGGCTAGGAGTTGGCTTGGGAGTATTTATACTCCCTCCCTGGTCACTTGGTGACTAGCTAGCACACTTGGATCATTGTCATACACTTTGTTGCATTCTAGCCTCCCACTCTCTCACTAGTTCATCATCTTGATCATTCTTGTGAGATTGAGTGAATCTCAAGTGCATCATTGCTTGTGTTTTGCATTCTAGAGCACTTGAGAGCAAGCCTCGGATTAGTTCTTATTCTCTTGAGACATTGCCGTGTCCCTAGACGGCTTGGAGGAGAACAAGGTGTGAAGGAGCTTGGTGATTATGCTTGCTCACACCCGGCGATTGTGAGGGGTTCTTGTGCCTTCCCTGAGCGGAGTGCTCAAAGGTAACTCTAGAGGATTGCTCGTGTCTTTGAGTTACTTCCTCCGTGGTAGGTTCTTGTGGCGCCTAGTGTAGGCTCAGTGTGTGATACCGATTAGCCACCGAACCACCGGTTGAAGTCGACACAACAAGGACGTAGCGTGCCGGCAAGCACGTGAACCTCGGGGATAAATCTTGGTGTCTCTATTGATTTCCTCACCTTCAAGTGAGTGACTTATTGATTGTCCCGGTGATTGGCTTCTTCACAAGGCAAAGGTTTATTCGACGTTCATCTCTTTCTTATTCTTGTACAAAGTAGCTTGTTCATTTGTCTTGAGTAGTTGTGTAGTTGTTTAGCTTTTGCTTGCTCATTTGTGTGGATTAGAACTAAGGTTTAACTAGAATTGTGTAGGTGGCTTGCCTAGTTTAGTGGTTGCCTTAGCATTGCATTTATAGCCTCTTGTGGTTCTAATTATTTGTTTAGTGGTTTGTAGAATTTTTATTTAGGCTATTCACCCCCCCCTCTAGCCATACTAGGACCTTTCAATTACAGAAAAGCGTAAAAGAGGGATTAAAGTGTGTAAAATACACGAAACTTAACCGCGAAGGAAACATCGCCTTCGGAACACTAGAAGGATCTGGAACACATCCGAGCAATCGGGGCCTGAGACCCCACAAAGTGGGGCCGGCCGGCCCTAGGGTGGGACCAGCCGGCGCCCCCTAGGGTTTCGGTCCCCGCCTTCTGGAGTCTTCCTCCACCGCCTCCCACGATGCATCTCGGCCCTTGTTTTAAGTCGGTTTGATCCAACGGCGCGTATTCATCCCACCGGGCTATAAATAAAGGGGCAGACCCCCTGGAGGCATTCCTATTCCTGAGCTTCAATTCAATATCTCCAGTTAGGGTTAGATGTAGCAATTAGGAGAGACTAGTTCTTCTAGATCTAGTCTTGTTTAGAGAAGTAGAGAGATAGAATAGAGGAGTAGAGATTCGGAGGAGTTCCGGCCTGTCGGCGCTTCTTCGTAGCTGTATTCTTCTGGATTCAGCTCCCTCGTCCGGAGCTGTGTTCTGAGATACTTTTGTATACAACTTCTAATTCAAGTAAGCATTTGTTCTTAAGTTTGTAACTCATATTGAGTACTTTGATCTTGGTAATTGCTTGATTGAAGTAGTATTTCGTAGTGTAGGCGTGGTGCCTAGGCTAGATTTACTTGTGAATGTCCCCTGATTGGCCGGATAATGGCAGTTCGCGTAGGTGACAGCTACGTTGATTTCTCTGTAGTCTACTTCCTGTTTATAGGATCGATAGGTGTACAAGTGTTTGGTAAGAGGGAACTCTGATTTCCACTCTTATTCATTTCACTGCCTTGTTAGAACGATATTATTCAAAACTTATCAGTTGTTGGAACTAGATAATCATTAGTTATTTCCTCTTTTTTTATATTATCTACCCTAATTGTAGGGTTAAGTTCATCGGTTTGGTCATTGTCACCTACTGTTACTTGTGGATTCGATATTTAAAACCTCCGGGTGAAATGTGACAGCAGAATATTATCTGTGCGCTTGCGAATAATCTAAATACAATCTTATTTAATAGAGTGCAGTTAATTTATACCAACATGTGATCCGATCGATCGACACAACAAATAGTCGGATTCGCATCTCATTCTTATCCCTACTCGGCTGCTCCATCTCTGAAGCCAGTGCTGGGGGCGTTCCGGGATAGCTAGTGAGCGCAGACTGCGTTCCTCACCATTGCACCACTGGTCAGGGCGTTCGTTCCTCAAGTCAAGGCTTGCACGCTCTGAGTAAGATTTATCCTGTCTTGCACTGAGTTCGTTCAACATGTATGCAAACTAACAGAGGATCAGATCAACACGCTTGATTGTATTCCATCCAGACCAAATGGAGTGCAGTGCAATGTGGGAGGCAGATCGATGCACGCCATGCCCATGTTATAGTCAGACAGACGACGAGCTATGTACTGATTTAGCTAATGATAGCCTGACATGATGCTCCCAATGGACTGCCGCGCAAGCGATGCTTGCATGAACATCTATGGTTACAGGCATAGCTAGCATTTGTTGAGGCACATGCGCATGAAGAGCGTTCTGATAAGGCAGTAGAGTTGATTCAGAGAGCTCCGTTATACTGGGAGGGGAGACAGAACACAGAAGGACCAATTCTGGATGTCAAGTGTGATGAATGCCTGTGCTGATCAGAGCTGAGTGTGCCAATACACTGTTATGTTAAGAAAGGGAGAGAAACAAAAATGAGTAGAATACTAGATCCAAGCGCTTGGATTCTAGAAGAATGAGATTTACTCTTTGTGGCAATTGAGTTTGTTGCATTTCTTGTGCAATTGGTTGTGTGCATAATATAGTAGTGAGCATATTTTTCCTTTTATGAGATTGAAGAAGTTTTCTAGTGGTTTTACCATGATTCTGGCCATTGGTAATGAACCAATCAATGGCCAAAGTTTATAGGTTTATCCTGATTTTGGTTGGATAAGTTTTGGAATTCAGCAAAGTAGGCCCTTCACCCAGCCTCGCGCTCACCCGGATCAGAGAAATTGGATTGGAAACCGGGCTTTGGTGCTTTGGTGAGCGGGAGGAAATGCGTGGCGCCGGCCACGACATCGGACTAATTCTGGCTGGGCTCGGTCCGGTTCACCGTCCAGGTGCAGGGGCCAATCGATAGGAGCCCAGGACGCGTAGGACTTCGGAAGGCGGCCCGTCTTGTCTCGGACTTTTGGCCTTTTGGGTGTTTGGCACGAATGCACGATGGCAAGCAGTCCATCGCCTATGATTAGAGTAATAATAATTACATGGTTGGTCTCTAAACTAACGTTAGGTTTCATCCTGATCTCAAAACTTTCAAAATGGTCATTTAGGTTCCCATAAACTATGGTTGAGGTTGTATCCTGGTTTCTAAACTCTCAAAACCAACATTTAGGTCCCTAAACTTTTGTTGAGGTTTCATCCCAATCCCCGAACTCTAAAAATGATCATTTAGGTCCCTAAACTCTATTCGGGTGTCAAATACTCAAAACGGGTCCAAACTAGTCTAGACATTGATTAACTTGGCTCATTGACATGTGGGGCCCACATGCCAACTCCATCTTCCACCTCTCTCTCCTCCCCGTCTCAGGCGGGGGTGCCACGGCGGTGACTGAAAGCAAACAACGTGGCAAAGGAAACCTTCACGCGGAGGGGGCGTCGACCTTCGCACGGCCTCATGGGCGGGCTCATAAGAAGAGATTGCGGTGACGACGTCCTCACACCGGCATCTCACGCCACCAACTCTGACCATGTCGTCCATCTCTGATTCCCAGCACATATGGGTACGTGTTTAGATCCGTTTGAACTACTCTGACACCCAAACAATGTTTAGGGGCATCATTGATCATTTTGAGAATTTAGGGATCAGAATGAAACCTCAATAATAATTTAGGGATACAAATGATTATTTCAAGAATTTGAAAACCGGGATGAAACCTCAATAATAATTTAGGGATAATAATTTTGAGCTGCTTCAAATGAAAATAAGATTATATCTTATTTATCCAATCGTTCCTACAATTTCTTGTTTTTGCAAAAGTAGATGTGCACTACACTAGTCTTCTAAGGACGGAAATGGATAGGGTTGGCATTTCATCAGATTTGAATATCACCTTTTGCTATAATTTAATTCAAATCAAACACAAATCCAAAACAGATGTATCGAATTTTAGGTTTCTCTCAGAATATCTACTCAATTTAACTCAAAGTGCATATGTTAAAGTCAATATTCACGAACAGAACTTCACTATTAAGGCCTTGTTTGATACGGCTCAGCATCACAAGTGAAGCTGTTTGTTTTAAAATGGCTTTATGAACAACTTTTTAGTAAAGCTAAGCCGTTTTGAGAATGTTGTTTGGTAAAACAGCTTCACCAATAACTTCATGCATGACGGGGAGAGAGAATTGAGGTAGAGAGCTGGGAAAAGCTACTTTTTTATCTCCATGGCAACTCATCTATTTGTGAGACGGGGAGAAAAATAGTTTCACCTCATAAAGCTGCTTTAGAAAAAATTGTTTGGCAAGAAAAACAGTTCACGACACTGTACGAAACAGCCCCTAAAATTCACTGATAAGCAAAGTGGAATAAAAATCAAAATACACTTCTAATAATCTTTAATGAAGTAAACTAAATCGTAGTGTGTGTGTGTGTCTCTCTCTCTCTCTCTCTCTCTCTCTCTCTCTATATATATATATATATATATATATATATATATATATATATATATATATATATATATATATATATATATATATATATCATGTAGTTATAAACTATATAGACTTGTCGGGTATCAAAGTATGGGGTACCCAACTTCAACGTAAAAATAAACTTTCCAAATAAAACCTGGCCCAAGAAGGCGCCAACCAAGGCCCACGTGGGAACGGCCCACGCGGCCTAAGATAGAGCCGCGCGGAGGCACACGCTTCCTCCAGGCGCGCGGGCCCCTCGGGAGAAATCTTTCGATTCGCCCGAGCCTCCACGACAGGGCTCGGGAAAGCAGGAATCTCGGCCGACACCTTCCGATTCGCCCGAGCCTGCCACCAAGTGCCGCGGGCTCGGGCAACCGGCTTCCGATTCGCCCGAGGCCCCCGCTATATGCAATTTCCCTCGGGCGCACTCCTCTGGTTCGCCCGAGCCTTGCCGACATCAGCAGAGCAAACTTGCCGGCCAAGGGACCTCCATGACTACTTTACAAGCACGGTCTAATCGAGAGGATCCCTCGACGCGACTGCGCCCCGCACGCGCACATCCGCCGTACCAACTGCCACATCTCCTCTGGCAAACGGTCAGATGGCCCCACTCCTCTCACGCCACTACAGGGACAGTCAACCGTACGACCCCCTAGGCTGACGAGGAGATTCTCCAACTATGACAGCGACTGACCATGCCCCGGCCACACGTGTGGCGCCGGGAAAGGGGGAACGACAACCGTTCGGCTAACCCGGGGGAATGGGCCAGGCTTACGACCAGGTTCACCTACCCCCTGGAAAGTACCGCACGTGGGAAGGGACGCACCCAGGGAGGACACTCCCACCGCTCTGTCCCGTCACACCCCCGACTGCATCGAGGGCTCCCGAGCCTCGGGGGCTAATACTCAAAGGTCAACCCATCTTCTCGTTGAACTGTGTAGGGTCGGATGCGATGTCATGACGCAGCGCCATGCAGCAAACCATGCCCCGCACTGTGGACCGCCTCGGGACTCACCAATCGAATAGTGGAAGATCGACCGAATGACTAAGGCCATACCTTCGAGGCGCCAAGATGAGGGCGTGGCTGACGATAGTCACCGGTCATCACTATCTCCACCATGCCGAGTACTGTAACCTCAGCGAAACACGTGTAACTCTAGCCTCTCCCTTGTGACTATAAAAGGGAAGGCAGAGGCCGATCTCAGCAAGAGGACCTCGCGTCGCTCACAACACCCTACAACCATAAGAACTCACACAAACACATTTTCACAAGAGACTTGGGAACTTCTCCCTCTCTCGCCTAGGCTTATAACCCCTACAACAAGCACCCCGGTGCAAGGCAACACAACTTGACCCGCACTGGACGTAGGGCATTCTTAGCCCGAACTAGTATAATTCCTGTGTTCCCCCTTGCAACCATCCGTGATCTCAACCGCAAAGCATAAGTTTACTAGCCGGTGTTAGCACCCGCTAATCCTAGCACCGACATTTGGCGCGCCAGGTAGGGGCCTTTTGTGTGTTGACTCAGGTCACGGATGGCAGCTAGCATCCCTGCACTTCCTGCTGGCACGGTGCTCTGGTTCGGGTGCCACGAGTTCGTGGCCACTGGCCGCGGACTCGAGATGAACCTCTGCCCGACCGAGCCCCGGGCCATCGTCGTCCTGACCCCAGCCCAGCAGGTGGCTGGGGAAAGGACCCTAGCGACATCTCCACCCGTTTCGGGGGACAGAGGGAACGCCACGCGCCGCTCCCGCCGAGCTAGGCGGGGAAAGCGCAACCGCGTCAACCCGAGCCTCGCTACGGGAGACGTGACCAACCCGATGCCCCCCGCGCGTAACACTGCCTCTACGCTCACCACCAGCCCAACGCCGCGAGCGGTGGTAGCGCCACACCCCCCACCACTTCACGGAGAAATGTGGGAGGGGCCGTGGCATCGTACGCCATTTCCCTTCGTCCACACTGGGGAAGGCCGGCGACGCCCTCACCATTTCCCTTCGGGCTATGCAGTGCTTCAGACGCCCACGTCCATGCCATTTGCGCCTACCAGCATGACCAGGCGATGGCTTCTGTCCATCGCCTGGAGGGTCTGGACGACCTCAACGACTCTCCACCGTCCTCTCGGGGCTCGACGACCTCAACGACTCTCCCAGGGCATGCAGCGGCGGGGAGACCAACTCCAGCACCATCTTCACCATTCCGGAGTACCCGGAGGGATGGGACCGCTACGGCCACGTCTCGCCGTCGCGGTAGGATCTCGGTAGCGATGACGACGATGACTTCTGGGCGAACGTGGACTTCTCCGGCGTCCACGACCCCCAAGCTTTCCTCCCCCAATGACACGAGGGATAACTCCCTCAGCGTCTACGACTCCGACGAGAGCCTCATCGACCCCTCCCGGGAGTGCTATCACTTAGTGCACCCGGAAGAAGTCGTGCTGGAGGACGTCCACTCGGAGAAGGAGGAAGACGCTCCGGCGGAGCAGCCACAGTTGCATACGCCACCTCCACCAGCTCCCGGCCCCACGCCTTCGAAGGACCCGGGGGCTGGAACGTCCCGTCCCCTCCATCGTTCTCCGGAGCTAGAGCAGCTTCGGGAGCTCGAAGCCCGGTTGGACGAGGACCGCTTGCGCCTCGCCCAGCTTTGAGCCGCGCTGGAGCAGAGGAGGAGCGGCGAGACGGCGGATCAGTGCGACGCCGAGCCCGTGACGTCCAGGCCCGCATCATCACCGATGACAGGGCTAGGGTACTAGTGCCGGAACCCCGGGCAAGCCGGAAGCTCGCGTAGGCTGCAATGCTCCTCCGGAGCATGCATGAGCCCTCCAACACGGAGCCCCAGCATGTCAGGAACTAGCTCAAGGATCTCCTGGAAGACGCCACTGTCCTCCAGGCAGAAAGCTCGGTATAACGGCACCGTGGAGCCGAGGAACGTCATCGTGGCGCCCCGACGCACCATGAACGAGAGGCCTCAGTGCAGCTCGAAGCACCGAGGGACCCCTCGGTCCACCAGTGGCTCGGCAAGGACATCGACGTCCGCGCCATTCTTCAAGCCCGCGGACAGCGAAAAATCGACGGGGCCGCACGAGGCTACAATGTCCACTGGGGAGGACGCTACGACTCTGACGAGGATCGTGCGCCCTCACCCGAGCCACTGGGTCCTCGCATCTTCAGCGAGGCCATCCGGAGGGCCAAGTTTCCACCCCGGTTTCGACAACCGGTCAACATCGCCAAAAACTCGGGGGAGACGAACCCTGAGCTTTGGCTGGCGGATTATCGTCTTGCGTGCCAGCTGGGCGGTGCAGAGGATGATCTCATCATCATCCGCAGCCTTCCTCTGTTCCTCGCTGACTCTGCGAGAGCCTGGCTAGAACACCTGCCCCCTCGATTGATCTTCGACTAGACCGATCTGGTCAAGATTTTTGTGGGGAACTTCCAGGGCACTTACGTGCGCCCTGGCAACTCCTGGGACCTCCGGAGCTGCAAGCAGAAGCCGAGCGAGTCCCTCAGGGACTACATCCGGTGATTCTCCAAGCAGTACAACAAGCTGCCCCAGGTCGCCGACTCCGACGTCGTCGAAGCCTTTGCTGCAGGGACGACCTGCAAAGAGTTAGTTCATGAGCTGGGGCGTCAAACCCCCACAAGCATCGCAGCTCCTCCACCCGAGCCCCCAACAACAAGAAGAAGAAGGGGAAGGGGAAGGCCCCCCTCCGCAACGAACCCCTGGTTGCGGCTGCTGAGCCTAAGGCGAAACAGCCGCCCCGTGGCCGCTTCGACGAGATGCTCTCCAAGCCGTGCCCTTACCACAAGGGTCCGGTGAATCACACGCTCGGAGCGTGTGTAATGCTGAAGAAGCACTATGGGCTCCAGGCGTTCAGGGACGATCTTAGCAAGAAGCCCGCGGAGGACAGGGACGACGAGTTCAGGGAAGGATGACGAGTTCCTACCCGTCGACAAGTGCCTCATGATCTTCGGCGGGCCCGGAACCGCTCCCACGCCGCACCAGCGAAAGCGCGAGCGTTGGGAGGTCTACTCCATCGGGCTAGCGACCCCACGCTTCCACGACTGGTCCCTCGACGCCATCACCTTCCGTCGGGACGATCACCCGGACCATGTCCCATCGCCGGGGCGCTACCCGCTTGTCGTCGACCCCGTCGTCGGTAACACGCGGCTCACCAATGTCCTTATGGATGGAGGCAGCGGCCTCAACATCCTGTACGCTGAGACCCTCGACTCGATGGGGATCAGTCGTTCTCTTCTCTGGGCGGTGACATCCCTGTTCCACAGGATAGTACCGGGGAAGAGCATACAACCCCTCGGGCAGATAGACCTGTCCATCTACTTCGGGGCTCCTGACAACTTCAAGAAGGAGACCCTCATATTCGAGGTGGAAGGATTCCGCGGCACCTACCACGCCATCCCTGGGAGGCCATGCTACGCCAAGTTCATGGCAGTCCCGAACTACACCTACCTCAACCTCAAGATGCCGGGGCCCAAGGGGGTCATCACCGTCGGCACTTCCAACCAGCACGCCCACCAGTGCGACGTTGAGAGCTGCTAATATGCCAACGCACTGGTGGAGTCCAAAGCCCTCATCGCCGACCTTGAGGAGCTGGCCAAGAAGGTTCCCGACCCCAAGAAGGCCACGGGCACTTTCGAGCCCGTCGAAGGGGTGAAGGAGGTGCCCCTCAACCCCGGCTCGACCGATGGCAAGGTGCTGAAGATCAGCGCTACCCTCGACCCAAAATAGGAAGCCGTGCTCGTCGACTTCCTCCGCAAGTACGCCGACGTGTTTGTTTGGAGTCCCTCGGACATGCCAGGCATCCCGAGGGAGGTCACCGAGCACTCCTTGGACATCCGGGCCGGGTCCAAGCTGGTGAAGCAGCGCCTGCGCCGATTCGACGAGGAGAAGCGCCAGGCCATTGGGAAGAAGGTGCAGAAGCTTTTGGCGGCCGAATTCATCAAGGAGGTCTTCTATCCAGAGTGGTTAGATAATCCTATCTTAGTTAAGAAAAAGAATAGAAAATGGAGAATGTGTGTGGATTACACTAGTTTAAATAAAGCTTGTCCTAAATATCCATTTCCATTACCTCGTATTGATCAAATAGTTGATTCCACTGCTGGTTGCGAACGACTTAGCTTTCTTGATGCATATTCCGGTTACCACCAAATTCGTATGAAAGAGTCCGACGAGCTAGCGACTTCTTTCATCACTCCCTTTGGCACGTATCGTTACGTAACCATGCCATTTGGCCTCAAAAACGCGGGCGCGACTTACCAGCGTTGCATGCTCAAAGTTTTTGGGGATCTCATCGGGCGAACAGTTGAGGCTTACGTAGATGATATTGTGATAAAATCTAGGAAGGCAGACGACTTGGTAGCCGACCTAGAAGAGGCGTTCAAATGCCTAAAAAGAGAAATATAAAACTCAACCCCGAGAAATGTGTTTTTGGGGTCCCCCGGGGCATGCTGCTTAGGTTTATCGTTTCCGAGCATGACATCGAGGCCAACCTGGAAAAGATATCGGCCATCACATGGATGGGGCCAATCCGCAACCTCAAAGGCGTACAGAAGCTGATGGGGTGTCTTGCAGCCCTAAGCCGATTTATTTCGCGACTCGGCGAAAAAGGTTTGCCTTTGTATCGGCTGCTGAAGAAAACCGAGCAGTTCATCTGGACCTCCGAGGCCCAGGAAGCTCCGGTGCTCGTGCCGCCCACTGAAGGGGAGGACCTCCTGCTATACGTCGCCACCACTAACCAGGTTGTGAGTGCAGCGATCGTCGAAGAGCGGTGGGAGGAAGGACGCGCACTGCCTGTCCAGCGGCCAATCTACTTCATCAGCGAAGTCTTGTCCGAAACCAAGACGCGCTACGCCCAGATCCAGAAGCTGGTGTACGGGATCGTCCTCGCTTGGCGCAAGTTGCGGAACTACTTCAAATCCCACCCCGCGACCGTGGTATCATCCTTTCCCCTCGGGGAGGTGATCCAGAATCAGGAGATGACTAGGAGGATTGCTAAGTGGGCTATCGAGCTTATGGGTGATGGCATCACCTATGTGCCATGCAAGGCCATCAAGTCCCAGGTGCTGGCGAACTTCGTGGTGGAGTGGACTGAAACACAACTACCACCGCTCCCCACCCAAGAGGAGTATTGGGTCATGTACTTCGACGGGTCGATGATGAAGACCGGTGCCGGCGCGGGCATAGTCTTCATCTCACCTCTCGGGGTTCGGCTCAAATATCTGCTCCGGCTGCACATCACGGCTTCCAACAACGTGGCTGAGTATGAGGCTCTCGTCAATGGACTCCACATTCCCATTGAACTGGGGATCAGGCGCCTCGAAGTTCGAGGACACTCCCAGCTCATCATGGACCAGGTGATGAAGGAGTCGACGTGCCACAACCCCAAGATGGCTGCATACTGCAAGCCAGTGCGGCCTCTTGAGAAAAAGTTCAAAGGCCTCGAGCTCAACCACGTCGTGCGTAGGTACAACGAAGAGGCCGACCAGCTGGCAAAAATCATGTCTGAAAGGGCCTCGGTCCCGACAGGCGTATTTGCCAACGATCTCTACAAGCCTTCGGTCAACATCGATCCCTCGGGAAGCAAGGGGAAAGCAATCCCCATGCCCCCAGGAGAGCTCAGAGTGTCTTCAAGCCACGAAAGTCCCTCGGGGGCTGCCGACCCCTCTGACAAAGAGGAGCTGCCGGGCACCGACGCTGAAACTGACGACGAAGCCGAGGCGATGGAGATCGAAGCCGAGATGGATGACGACGAGCCAGATTGGCGCGAGCCACTGGTCAGTTGGCTCGTCCGAGGGATTTTGCCCTCCGACAAGACTAAGGCTCGGCGGCTGGCACGCAGAGCCAAGTCCTTCACGATGATCGACGACGAACTTTACCGGCATAGTCCTTCCGAGGTCCTGCAGTGCTGCATCCCCTTCAGTCAAGGCAAGCGCCTGGTTGAGGAGATACACGCCGGAGCCTGCGGTCACCACGCCGCGCTAAGGACGCTCGTCGGCAACGCCTTTCGACAAGGCTTCTATTGGCCAACTGCAGTGGCCGACGCTACCGAGGTAGTACGCTCTTGCAAAGGGTGCTAGTACTACGCTCGGCAAACTCATCTCCCGGCCCAAGCTCTCCAGACGATCCCCATCACTTGGCCTTTCGCCGTGTGAGGACTGGATCTTGTCGGGCCCCTCAAGAAGGCACCCGGGGGCTTCACCCACCTACTTGTCGCCATCGATAAGTTCTCAAAGTGGATTGAAGCTCTGCCAATTGCCCAGATCAGTTCAACCCAAGCAGTGTTGTTCTTCACCGACATCGTTCATCGGTTTGGCGTCCCGAACTCCATCATTACCGACAACGGAATGCAGTTCACCGGGAAGAAGTTCCT
The DNA here is from genome assembly GCA_038502445.1 of Eremochloa ophiuroides. Taxonomy (NCBI): domain Eukaryota; kingdom Viridiplantae; phylum Streptophyta; class Magnoliopsida; order Poales; family Poaceae; genus Eremochloa; species Eremochloa ophiuroides. The sequence goes on from JAHLJS010000006.1 coordinate 68,215,739, forward strand.
GAAATTCTACGACGAGCACCACATACGAGTGGATCGGGCAACAGTAGCTCACCTGAAGTGGAGCGTGCCAACGGCATGATCCTCCAGCGCCTCAAGCCGAGAATTTTCAACAGGTTGAACAAGTTCGGCAAGAGGTGGCTGACCGAGCTCCCCACAGTGATATTGAGACTAAGGACCACGCCGAGCCGAGCCACGGGCTTCACACCTTTCTTCCTGGTCTACGGCGCTGAGGCTGTGCTCCCCACGGACTTGGAATACGGCTCCCCGAGGGTCCGAGCCTACGACGAGCAAGACAATCAGACCTCTCGGGAGAACGCGCTGGACCAAGTCGACGAGGCCCGAGACATCACCTTACTGCACTCGGCCAAGTACCAGCAAACCCTACGCAGGTACCATGCTCGGCACATCCGAGGTCATGCCTTTAGCGCAGGCGATCTGGTGCTACGGCTCAGGCAGGACAACAGAGGATGCCACAAGCTAACACCGCCGTGGGAAGGACCATTCATCATCGCCGAGGTGCTGCGCCCTGGAATGTACAAGCTGGTGAACAAGAAAGGCGAAGTCTACGACAAGCTTGGAACATTGGACAGCTACGTCGCTTCTGTCCCTAAGATTCCAAGCATTTTATATTCTGTAAATCTTGAAATCAATAAAAGATTCGACTTCTTTTTCTCGTATGATTTTAAGATTTTCACTCGAGCCCACCCTTGGGAACTGGTGAACCCGTGTGCCTCCGTGCAACCAAAAGTGAGGCTCGGCCCTATCTCCAGTCGACCCTCCCTCGGGGGCTAGGACGGAGGGAACCCCCGGACTCCTCCGAGACTCAACGAATTCAAAACTCAAAATTTCAAAACCTATTGAAATTTTTACCTCCCGAGTCCGATTCTTACCTAAACCAAATACAAGCTTATAAGTCTTAGACGAGCAAAAGAAGTCTGAGAGGGCAGAGCCAGCCGAGTCGCGAGACCGCCTACGCCTCTGGAATACGACACCTCTACTCGCCACTCTACGCCTAAAGATAACTTGCGCTCAAAAGGGAACTTATAAGAATAACGTTTGTAAGGGAACAAGGCTCGAGTGGTATCGATCAAACCTTTTTTCTAAAGCTCTCGCCCTACCAAAATAACTAGGACTGCGGCCGTGTCTACGCCGCTAAAGCTACGACGCCCAAAAAGTCCCCCGAGGCTCGATGGCCCGGGCTCAGGATCAGCGAGGAAAATGCTTAAGAAAAAACGCTGAACTAAAAAACAAGCATGCTGCAAATATACACACGAATATCAAGACCGTGAAGGACCGCATGTTTGTTTCTTACAAATCTTGGGCATGATGGCCCAGCCTTTCTAATCCAGGTCCAGGGGAGGAAGCTTCACATCTTCTTCGAAAAGGGCCGCCAGCGCCGTCCCAGGGACTGCCATCGAGCTGATTAGCACGACGAGTTCGTCATCAGAGGCCTCGAGGAAACCCTCGCTGACGGCGTCAGTGTCAAAGTTCTCATAATGAGACTTCGCCACCGCCAGCGTCTTCAGAACGCCCATCAGGAGGGCTTCTTTGAGCTGATCGCCCACCCTCCCGTGGAGGGCTTCCCGGCGGCTCATGAGCGAGCTCCCCGAAGGCTCTCCGCTGGTGCCAAGGGTGTCACACAACGCACGCACCACATTCTGCAGGTCCTGGTGATCGGCGATGGTCCCTTGCGCACTGGCGGCCTCCACCTTTAAAGCTGCAGCGACAAGACGATTAAGCAGAGAAGGCGAAAAACGACGGACGACCAGAACGAACGAAAGGTAAAAACGTAAGGCTTACCGTCAGCCTCCTCCCGCGCTTTCCTCGCCTCCTCTCAGACAGCGTTGACCTCACCCACCACCTGGTTCAGGGCCGCCTGGGAGCGGTCCAAGTCCGACTACAAGACACCAACGGTGGCCTCCTTCTCGGCGGCGAGCGTCCGCACGGCGTCCCGCTCCTGAACTGCCTCGGCCAAGGTGGCCTCCAGCTGCTAGATGCGCTCCTCTAGGGGATCCACTTGGCCCCGAGCCTCCGTGACCTCGACCTTCGAGGAGTCGCGGTCGAGGGTCAGGTCGGCGAGCCGAGCTGTCGTGCAGGCGAGTTCCTCCTGGGAACGAGCGAGGGTCCGGCTCTTGAGCTCCAGCTGCTACCAGATGCCAAGACCCTGGCGGAGGAAGTAGGACTTCTCACGGGAGGTCATCACGGGCTCCTAAGAAAGAAGCAGAAGAAAGCAAGCGGGTCAAACGGAAGCGCAGGCCGGAAACACCGAGGTAACAAAAAAGGCAAAGCACGTGCACTTACCTGGAGTCGCTCCTGGAACTCTGAGTCGATGGAGTCCGCGAGAAGGCGCAGCCTCTCTGACCACTGAGACTTGAGCTCCTGGACGGCGTCCCAGCGAGCGGTCTCGACATCGTCCCACAACGTGAAGGCCGGCGGGGCTTCGCGCTTAGCCCGGTTGGTCCACTCGATGCGGGAGCCTGTCAGCATCTGGGAAGGGCCCCCCCGAACGACCAGCGCCATGGAGTCCGCGGTGGGTGGGGTCACGGCTTCGGATGACGGCGAAGCATCGATGTCTATGGCCGCGGCGCTGGCGTCGGTCGGCTCCGGTGCAGGAGCAGTAGTCGCCGCCCCCGAAGAACTCCCGAGGGCGACAACGGGCGTCTCGGGAGACGGAGCCAAAGCCGTCTTCTCGGCGGGGGCCGCAGCCACGACAACCGTGGGAGAAAGGACCGCCTCCATTGCCATCAAGCCCTCAGATGGACGGGTCAACGCCGAGGGAGCCTCCTCAGTCGCCAGGCGGCTCTCCTCTCCAGCAGTGCTCCAGGCCTACACCTTCAGGACCTTCAGGTGTGAAACCTAGAGGGCCGACCTCTGGCGCTTCGTGGAACGAGATAGGGAGAAATGGGCATTTGCAACATGAAGAACGAAAATTAGTAAGGGAGTGATTGGAAAAACAACCTACCTGGTTTTGGGGATCGCCGTCTTCTTCGCCACTCCGGCGCTCGGTGGAGCAAAAGGTGCGGCGGACGACGTGGGCCACGTCACCGGCGGAGGAGTGGGCAGCACCTCGACGTCGCTGTCGACCCCGCCTTGAGATACCCTGAAACGACCTCGATTTTCGTGAAGGGAAATCCACAGGCTCGAATTATAATTCAACAGATTGCTTGGGACAATCCATGAAATTACCCATATCTCAGTTGACACCAGGATCCATACAACGGTAATTAAGTCTTACATAAACGTTTATTACATCGCCACATTGGCGGAATCAACAATCAGAGAAGCTTTAGAAGATGCGGAAACGATTCATCCTTCACGGCCAACTTGAGTGTAGCACGTGACCCTATTCCTCGCCATCGTCTTCCTCGAAGTCATACTCATTCTCGTCACCTGACAGCAAATTTATCAGTACGATTTGTACTAGCCACGGAGCCCACCTATGCAGCATTTGCTTTGTGGAAAGTGGATGCAAGGCTATACAAGCAGACCTATAGGCTGAGGTTTCCTATGCAGCTGTAATCAATGTTTAATTAGTCAAGTTTTATCTCCAGATAACACCATCATCCCATTCCCATCACCACATCTCACTTACCCACACCTCGCTCTTATTCGACAGGCCCAACTCCCTCTCGGGCCTATCTCAGCGGCACACTACCACAACGGGTACACTGCCGGAAAAATGTCATCCAGGAGGAGAAGAGAACACTCACTACACTAGTAGAAGCTTCACAGGAAAGGTCCATAGCCAACGAGTTGGCATATGTATCGATCGATCAACCGTACACTCTGCAGAGGTTTTACTACTCACAAGATTAGCCATCATAGGTGTTGCGCAAACACCTAGGAAGAATTCCGGGTGCTTGCTTGCCTAGGTCGATGCCACCCTACCACTCAGCCCTGGGATATTCCGGATCCTACACCGTTATGCTGAGACTGGGAGACACAGTACCGGGCCCATCCAGTGGTACTGTGCATCTAGAACGGAACGGGAACCCATAGACCGTCTCCGCCCACCCTTATCACCTCTCAACCTAGCAGTAGTGGCACCGTCCTACCAAGTAGTCCAGCCGTCTCCCGCCCATCAGAAGCGAGTGAGTAGAAAAGGATTCCCATGAACCTGAAACTAGTCCGTCCTAGGTTTGACCAAGCAGGCATCTTCGCTTAGGGGATACTCTCCCCGTGCCATCACAGCACCTCCGTCCACGGGCTTCAAACCACCAAGGCTATCCCACCCGGAACCTCCTCAACAACTTTACCCGCCACAGGTATCTTGCTTGGGGATGCCCAGGTTGCACCCCCGGCACGACTTGCCCCATGGGCTTGTCTCACATCCCACTTGGTCAACATCAACCCTTACCACGCACCCAAGACGCACGCAGCACTCTCTCCCAGTGGTTATAATCAGTTATACACCGTCCCAATTCCACCACATAGCATATAGCAAGTAGTAAGTAGTGGAAGAGTAACAGTAAATTAAGCAGCAGCTAACCTAGCAGCGGATAGCAGGGTAAAGTCTTATCAAGGCAGGGAATTCAAATATACTATCATGCAACCAATCCATACATAATCATAAAGCAATAGCAACAATGTCATTTGCAATGCGTAAATAAGATCTAAGGTTTTGGTGGGACGTGGCACCTTCGTAGTCGTCTCCTAGCTCCTGAAAGTACTCGTGGTCGTCTTCCTTAGTCAGATACTCCTCTGGCTCTGAAATCAAACACGAAATAGTCGCGTCAGCGACTCCTATAGAGTATTTTAGAAAAATCTAATAAAATAAAGAGCCAAATGCACACAAACATAGTCTTAGATTGTAGATCTTATTTTTCTGAGAATTTTGATATATGGTGCGTAATTTTTGGACATCGTATGAATAAGTTATGAATTTCCGAAGATTATCCTATTTTCTGAAAATGGAAAATGGTCTATTAATCAGGGGCAGCTCGGGATTGGTCCACGTGGCGCGCGGGTCCAGTAGTGCGGCAAGTGGCGCCTCATCAAAACACAGACCCGATGGTCGCCCACCAGGTGTTCGATGCTGGTTCCCAGAGAGTCGCCGGCGTCGGCGCAGCTCGGTGGTTGGTCGGGCGAGCTCGACGTTGGTCGGGGTTGCATCGGCGTAGCTCGGCGGTGGTCGGGCGAGCTCGACGGTGGTCGGGGGTGGTTCTCAGAGGTCGGGGTGGTTCTCAGAGGTCGGGGGGCGTCGGCGTAGCTCGGCGGTGGTCGGGCGAGCTCGACGTAGCTCGGCGTAGTTCGGCGGAGCTCGGCGTAGTTCGGCGGGGCTCGGCGGAGCTCGGCGTAACTCGGCGTAGCTCGGGCGAATCGGAGATTCGGGGCGCCGAGGGTGCCACTCTCCCGAGCTCTCCCGGGGAGGCTCGGGCGAATCGAAGATTTGGGCGCCGAGGGTGCCTCTCTCCCGAGCTCTCCCGGGGAGGCTCGGGCGAATCGGACATTTGGGCGCCGAGGGTGCCGCTCTCCCGAGCTCTCCCGGGGAGGCTCGGGCGAATCGGAATTTTGGGCTCTGAGGGTGCCGCTCTTCAGAGGTCGGGGCTGGTTCTCAGAGGTCGGGGGGTGGTTTGTGACCTTGGCCGACCATTCGGCGTGCCATGGCGGCCGGCGGCGAGCTGCCGCAGGGCTAAAGCTCCGGTAGGCTACGTTGCAGCTCACAGCGAGGCAATTTCTCCCCTCCGGGCCCCAATATTCATTTCTAAGGGATCCAATTTGGCTAACAGGGTCCCTTTTGGTGCTCGGCCACGGCACAGGCGCTTCTCCGGCGAGGCGGGCGGCGGTGTGGTGGCCGGGGTTCGGTTTTGGCACGAACGGGTGTGGTACGGCATACGGCGGTTCTCCGACGAGGTGGAGGCGCACGTAGCCAAGGCGACAAACATGATTTGGGGCTCGGCTATCTAGCGGCGGTGCCGAGGCAGACTTGGCGAACCTCGGCGGCCTTTCTCCGCAGTGCGAGGCGATCGGGGGTACTCGGAACGGATTTTAGGCGAGGCGGAACGTGTCGGCGGCGATCACGTTTCCCCGAGAACGCACCTCTCGGTGTTCCGGGCTATGGAGGTTCGATCTTCCGCAACTAAGCTTGTCCGAGGTGGTCGGTGAGTTGGTGGTCACGCTAGCGGGTCGCGGTATTGAGATGCTCCGGTCATCGGCGGCGATGTCGCCGCGACTGTGAGGTTCCGGCGGGGCTAAGGAGGTCTTCTAGGAGATGTATACGCCTCCAGGGTCTATGGCGATGGTATACCAACTACCAATTTTGGCTACCGAGATTCCCAAGGTGCTCGGTTGTGGCGGCGGCGTGTCGCCGACGACGGCGGAAGGCGGCAACGCGGCTACGACCATGTCTTGGTTCAATCGAATGCAGTCTTGTCAAATTGGTGAGGCCAGAGAAGCATACAACACTCTAGTGGCGAGCTTTAGCCATGGCATGGCCTTCTTTTGGCGACGGCTCGCGGCGGCGCTCCGGCGAGGTCGCGGCGCACTCGAGCAGGGCGGACGAGGCTTCCTCTAGCGCTTAGATCCACGTAGCTAGCTCAAGGGGTCGTGGCGGTGCTCCACGACGCTCTAACCTATACGGGTGCTAGTCGGATTGCTCGGAACGGGTGATTCGGCGTCGGATCGCGTCGGTGGTGAGCGCGCTCCGCCGAGAACGCGTCGTGCTGCGTTCTCGGTCTAGCAAGCTTGTAGTCCGGGGGTTTCGGCCGGTCGCATGAGTGCATGGTGCAGATGATCTTCCTGAGCCGGTAAAGGCTCATGTCTGCGCGTCCCGTGGGCGGAACACCATGGCAAAAGCAGGGCGAGGTTCGGACATAGCGTGCGGTGGCTCACCGTGGTGTCGGTGAAGCTAGGATGGCGATGCAGTGGCGAGTCGGAGCCGTGCAGAGCGTACGCAGTGCCGTGCCGAACCGCGACGGGGCTCCGGCTTCTCCTCCGTGTCCGGCTCGGCGCGCTTCGCGGCGGCAACGCTCCGGCAGCTCCTCCTCCTCTACTCCGCCTTTCTCCTACGCTCTCTCTCTCTCTCGGTGTGGTGCAGTGTGCCGGTCTGTGCCGCGGTGGCGGCGAGGGGAAATGAGGGTAGGGCTTCGGGGTGAGCTCCTTTTTACAGGCGAGCTTGGCCAGCTCCAATGGCGAACGGTCCTGATCGCGCTCGACCGATCGAAGGGCCGTGGCTCGAGTGGATCTAGGGCTCCGGATGGGCGCGGGTTCGCTTGGCAGCCAAGGAAGGAGGGGACAGGAGGGGGACAGCGGGGTCAGGGCTCTGCCATGCGTGGCGCTGTCGGTCACGGCATTTGCGTGACCCGGTGGCGTCGTCTTCGTGTGGAAGAGAAACAGTGGAAGGGGAAGGCAGCTGACATGCGGGGCCGGGCGGTCAGCGGCTGCGGGGCAGTGGGTGCGGATGAAACGGTCGCGCGCGCGTGCGGTCGGCATCGCGCGTGCGCGAGGTGTTGGGCCGATTTCTGCTCTTCCTTTTTCTCTCTTCTTCTTTTTCTTTTTCTTTTTCTATTTTCACTTAAGGGTATAAATACATATATTACCCATTTTAAATATTGAGTAAACACAAACATAAATTGCAATAAATCCCAAATGTGATGCATAAGTTCTTATTCTATGTGAATGGAATTAAAATGCAAGCTATACTCCTTTATTTACCAAATTCATAATGAAGCCTATATGCTTGCACAAGAAAAATGGGTTTTCATAATAAATAAATGAAAAATTTTAATTGGTTGGGATTTTTAGGTTGTGTGGATTTTTAGGGTTGTTACATACCCCTAACGGCGGGAGCCCCGTCTGGCCACCGGGGGTCGTCTCGGTGCCGCCGTCCCTCGGCGGGGACGCCCTGGTTCGGGCGGATCCTACCTCGAGGTCCAGCGTCCCGGCGTCACCCAGCTCCATCGCGGGCGACGTCCTCTCCCCGCTCCCTCTGCCCTCAGCCGTCGCGGCGACCAGCGACGTGTCCGGAGGAAGGGTCCGCTGGAATAAGGGCCTTTTGGCCCCATCACCAGCCGTGGTCGAAGGACCGACCTTGGCCGCTTCGGGCGCCGGGCCTAAACCTGTTCCCGGCCCCTCAGAGGGGCCCTCGTGGCTGCCGGTCGGCGGAGCACCGGCCCCGACGCCCTCACCGTCCGAGACCGCACCTCCGGACGCGGCCTCCGACAACTTTGCTCGGGGGCTCGGGACACGGCCCCCGGCACTTCCGCCGGCAGGCACCGACATAGGAGCCTTCCCCAGCTCGTCGGTGCCCGCCGCGAGTTTTGTGGTCAGTATGGACCAGGTCTCTGCATCATCGTCATCTTCTTCTTCTTCTTCGCCTTCCTCGGAGGGGGACTCCTCCTCCGGTTCCCTGGCCTCCCGTCGGCAGCGGCGAAGCTGGGCGAGCCTCTGGGTCTCACGAGCCTGCCTCCTCCTTTGTGTGGTTCTCTTGTCCTTCTCCGCCTTCTGTCCCTCGCCCCGGAGACAGTTCTGGGCCCACAGGGCAGCATCCTCCGGGACGGAGGGCAGAGAGGGCCTTCCCTCTCTCGAAAGGCCACCAGCGAGATGTATCCTGAGGAAGGGCGCATGGCCACCCTCTTCAGCTCATCCCAGTAGGGATGACCTCCTACCGTGTATTTTACACGGCGCATGATCTCATCGGAGCTGAGCCCCTGAGTCAACATCATCGTGCCCTCCCACGGAGCTCCTTCCACCATCTTGTACAGGGCAAGCCGGTGCTCTATCAGGGGCAGCACCGTCCGCGCGTGGAAGTGCGTCACCACTTCAGCCGCCGTCAAGCCCCGGTCCCGCAGCGTTTGCAACGCGACGAGATAGGGATCCAGGTGCTTGGCGTCTCGTGACAGACACCTCCACTTCCACCGAGGAATGGGGGCGGAGATCAACTTTCCCGTGTACTCGGGAAAGGCGCCGTCGTCGATGCGCAGGTAGAACCAGCCGTCGTGCCACCCCTTGTTGGAGGACTGGGCCTTGCAGGGGATGTAGCGATGGAGCGCAGCGAGAAGTTACTGCCCCCGACGCTCACGACCTTCCGCGGGTTCTTCGCGCCGAACGACTTGGTGTACGAGTCGACGCGAAAGAGGTACCGCCAAAGGTCCCAGTGCGGCATCACCCCGAGGTAGCCCTCGCAGACGGCGGCGAAGATCGCTACCTGCGAGACGGAGTTAGGGTGAGGTTGTGCAGCTCCAACTCGTTGCAGAAGAGGAGCGCCCAGCAGAACTGGCTCGGCGGCGACCCGAGCCCCCGCTCATGGAAGGCGATGAAGCTGACGACGTACCCCACGAGGGGCCGCAGCTCCTTGTGGTTGCACGGTGGCGCGATCCACTCCGGGCGCTGCGGGTCGGTGCGGCGGCGTAGGAACCCCAGCGTCACGAGATCCTCAAGCTGCGCCTCTGTCACCACAGATGGGAGCCAAGGCTCCACCTTGAGCGGGATGACTGCAGCAGCGGCTGCGTCAGAGGGCACTGGAGCGGCCATGGCGAGAGGAGAAGGGCGCGCAAAGAAGGGAAGGACGCCGCGGCGAGGGCGAGGAATTAGCAAAGGGCTCTAGAAGACAGAGACGAGAAGACAAAAGGGCAAGCGACCGCGGCAAATGGCTAAGGTAAAAAGAAAGAAGGAGCGACTTTTTCCTTATATACTCAAGCCACGAACCCAAAACAGATGCGGTAAATTCGCCGCATTAACTGCGCGGGCCCTGCCATGACACTCCGCATCGCCGCCGCCTTCGCGCACGCAATCGTCCGGTCTACCCCGAACCGTCGCATCCGTCACAGGGGATCGAAGACTGGCCCACTGAGGCTCGTTACGTTCACAGGGGATCGAAGACTGGCCCACTGAGGCTCAAACAGCCGCCCCAGGGATACCGAGTTAGGGACAGCAAGTGGGTGGATCTCCAAACGGTGAGTATTCCGACGCCCGAGCGTCAAAAGGGACACCCCACGCTGTGTCCAAGTCCCAGCAGCAAGTCGATAATGTGGGATCCCCTCGGGGGAGGCATCAGGCCCTCGGGACCCGTTGAAGGGACCCGAGACCCACGAATCGACCTTCGGGAAACATTTGGAGTGTGCTCAGGCCACTAGCCGACCCCCAACGAACGGGGCACGGACCTCCACTTGGACAAACCCGCTTGTAGCTCATCAAAAATGCCGACTCGTGGCCACCGTGGGAAGTCGAGCATGACCAAACCTTCCTCTTCTCGAAGAAGAGCGCGAAGGTTGAACTAAAAAGAACCCGATCGACCCCCGATACGAAAATAGGGGCTCGGGGACTCTCCTTGTACCCTGGTAGGATGAAGGACGCTCCAAGATTGGATGACTACCCGTGGCAGAGGCTCAGGGGCTCCAGCACCGAAAGACTCCTACCGAGGGACAGATCGCCAGCGAGCAAGAAGGCACCCGAGATTTTGCAAGAACGATTTCAAGCCCTTGAAGGGATACACCACCTCTCAGGCCTCGGGGGCTACACCCGGGAGGTGCGCTCGCGCGCACCCACCGGATAAAATAAACAAACCTTACCAACATGACAGGAGAAACTAACTAGAGCCTCTGGAGGAGTGCCTCCACTCCACCACAGGCTCGGGGGCTACTATCGGGTACCAAAGTATGGGGTACCCAACTTTAACGCAAAAACATACTTCCCAAATAAAGCCCGGCCCAAGAAGGCGCCAACCAAGGCCCACGTGGGAACGGCCCACGCGGCCTAAGATAGAGCCGCGCGGAGGCACACCGCCTCTTCCCGGCGCGCGGACCCGTCGGGAGAAATCTTCCGATTCGCCCGAGCCTCCACGACAGGGCTCAGAAAGCAGGACCCTCGGGCGACACCTTCCGATTCACCCGAGCCTGCCATCAAGTGCCGCGGGCTCGGGCAACCGGCTTCCGATTCGCCCGAGCCCCCCCCCCCCCCCCCCCCCCCCCCCCGCGCTATATGCAATCTCCCTCGGGCGCACTCCTCTTGTTCGCCCGAGCCTTGCCGACGTCAGCAGAGCAAACTTGCCGGCCAAGGGACCTCCCTGACCACTTTACAAACACGGTCTAATCGAGAGGATCCCTCGACGCGACTGTGCCCCGCAAGCGCACGTCCGCCGTACCAACTGCCACATCTCCTCTGGCAAACGGTCAGATGGCCCCACTCCTCCCACGCCGCTACAGGGACAGTTAACCTTATGACCATATGGGCTGATGAGGAGATTCTCTAACTACGACAGCGACTGACCATGCCCCGGCCGCATGTGTGGCGCCGAAAAAGGGGGAACGACAACCGTCTGGCCAACCCAGGGGAATAGGCAAGGCTTACGACCAGGTTCGCCTACCCCCTGGAAAGTACCGCACGTGGGAAGGGACGCGCCCGAGGGAGGACACTCCCACCGCTCCGTCCCGTCACGCCCCCGACTGCATCGAGGGCTTCCGAGCCCTAGGGGCTAATACTCAAAAGTCAACCCATCTTCTCGTTGAACTGTGCAGGGTCGGATGCGACGTCATGACGCGGCGCCACGCAGCAAACCACGCCCTGCACTGTGGACCGCCTCGGGACTCACCAATCGAACAGTGGAAAATCGACCGAATGACTAAGGCCATACCATCGAGACGCCAAGACGAGGGCGTCGCTGACGATAGTCACCGGTCATCACTGTCTCCACCATGCCTAGTACTGTAACCTCAGCGAAACACGGTAACTCTAGCCTCTCCCTTGTGACTATAAAAGGGAAGGCAGAGGCTGATCTCAGCAAGAGGACCTCGCGTCGCTCACAACACCCTACAACCATAAGAACATACACATATACATATTCACAAGAGACTTGGGAACTCCTCTCTCTCTCGCCTAGGCTTGTAACCCCTACAACAAGCACCCCGGTGCAAGACAACACGACTCGACCCGCACTGGACGTAGGGTTTTCTTAGCCCGAACCAGTATAATTTCTGTGTTCCCCCTTGCACACCATCCATGATCTCAACCGCAAAGCATAAGTTTACTAGCCGGTGTTAGCACCCGCTAATCTTAGCACCGACAAGACAAGACTGTTTATATCAGTAAAAAAATAAGTAAACAAACAAGAAGTATTCAAATAATTTATGACAACAAATATATACTAGATCCACATAGTTTCTAAAAACAAAGGACTTGTTAAAAATAGGTCTCTGAATTTTAATCTTCCTCACACAACGGTTATTGCATATAGTACATTTTATACTAAAATTATAGATTTTGTTCACTCTAATTTTTATAGTCACATTATATAATTTTTGGTACCGAGAATATGAAACTTGTTAGATAAATGACAAATCCGACAAAAATCTGTTTTGTATTAGGACAAATGCAATTAACAATTTATAAATATATAGATAAATAAAATATTTGTGAAAAATAATATTTTTTATTATACTAATGAATGAACAAGAGTATTGTCTGAAATTATATTAAAATTCTGACATAAATGAAAAAACAAATATGTAGATACGAGTGTCCGATAATTTAAATATTTTTATTTTTCATCCTTAGTCAGGGCTTATGACGCAACGGTAAGACCCGTTCCATTCGCTTCAGCTTATCAGCACTTATTTTTAGCTCTGAAATAATGTTTCCTCTCACAACAAATTAGTATCAACTAAAATCAATATTTATTTTCAGTTCCTGTGAAACTGTGTTTGCGCAAAGGAGCCATTGCCGCTGCACGCCTAAGCACGACCAAGGACGATCAGATGACTCTGGTGCAGAAGGATTTAAATATTTTTATTTTTCATCCTTAGTCAAGGCTTATGACGCAACGGTAAGACCCGTTCCATTCGCTTCAGCTTATCAGCGCTTATTTTTAGCTCTGAAATAATGTTTCCTCTCACAACAAATTAGTATCAACTAAAATCAATATTTATTTTCAGTTCCTGTGAAACTGTGTTTGCGCAAAGGAGCCATTGCCGCTGCACGCCTAAGCACGACCAAGGACGATCAGATGACTCTGGTGCAGAAGGATGCACCACCACCCCAACCCCCCCCCCCCCCCCCCCCCCCCCCCCCCCCCCCCACACACACACACACACACACACAAAAACCATCCGCACAGCGGTCCGGCCTCCGTATCCCCCTTCGCCTGCCCACGGAAAATGTTAAAAAGGAGAAAGGGCCGCCGGAAGCGCCGCTGCATTGCATGGCCAATCTTGCGTGTCATCTTCCCTGTCCTTCTGCTTAGAGCGAGGTAAATAGTAAAGCCAAGTTACTTGACTATAAGCTAAATTGTAAGAGTTAATTATATAATAGTTGGTTCTAATTTATCTTGAAAATGTTTCTCTCCCCTACTTCTCTTCACAACACTTGCTATTTATGCCTATTTATGTATATGTTTCCGTGTCCAGCTTAGTGTTTACATGAGAGCCAAACTCTTCTCTCTTCTTTCTTCTCTCCTCCACATCAATATTTACTTCGCTATAAGGCATTGTTGTACATGGCCTTACAAAAAAGTTTCCTCTCCGTCATCAGTGTCATCAGATACAGTCATACAGATAAAGATCCCCATCAGATAGGCTCTAGCTCTACACGAACGGACGCGCGCATGCATCCGTGACCGACCGCCACATCACCATCACCATCACGCTATCGACGCCTCGTTCTTCGTCGTCTCCGTTTAGTGACATGCCGCAGAAAAAACAAGCAAGATCCGACGAAACCATAGCGACAGATCAAGTTACAGAACCTGCCGAAAACTGAAACGAGGGAAAGGGTCAAAAGAGGCATGTGTACATTTGAGTACTCCAGCTGTCCAGCATACTCCGTATATTGGGAACACAAACACATACGTAGGCCGTGTGCTTACTTTGCTCTCTCGTGTCTCGTCGATTAGTCCAGTCAGTCACGCACGGTGTCACTCACTGCTGCAGAGAGAGGCGAGGTTTTTGACGACGGGATGGACATGGCGCGGTACGAGTCGTGCTACCGGCGCTGGATCGCCAGGCAGGAGGCGAGCCTCGCGGAGCTGGAGGCGGCGTCGGCCAATGCCGCGGCGGGCCGGGCGACGGACGCCGAGCTGCGGGACGTGGTGGAGCGGTGCATGCGCGGGTACCAGGACTACGCCACCCGCAGGCGCGCGCTGTCGCGGGAGGACGGCGCCGCCTTCTTCGCCCCGCCCTGGTGCACCGCCTTCGAGAACTCCTTGCTCTGGATCGGCGGCTGCCGCCCGTCGCTCACCGTCCGCCTCCTCTACAACCTCTCCGGGGAGGGCCTGGAGGCGCAGGTGGAGGAGCTGCTCGCCGGCCTCGGCGGCATCCCGACCGGGTCCCTGGGGATCACGCCCGCGCAGCTGGTGCTCATCAACGACCTCCACGGCCGGACGGTGCACCAGGAGAACGCGCTGTCGGATCGCCTCGCCACCCTGCAGGAGGACATCGCCGACCGCCCGCTCCTGCCCATCGTGCGGCAACGCGAGCTCGCCGCCGCAGCGGCGGCGGCACGGCCGGGTGGCGCTGCCAGCGGGAGCTGCTGCGACGGCGAGGCACGGCGGCTCGGGGCGGCGGCCGCCGGACCAGGAGGCGCGGCGGACGCCGAGGTGGACGCGGCGCTGGACAGTTACAAGGCCGCGCTGTCGCGGCTGCTGGTGGAGGCCGACGAGCTGAGGATGGCGACGGCGCGGGCGCTGGCGACGGAGGTCCTGACGCCGCGGCAAGCGGTGGAGATGCTGGCGGCAGCCAAGCACCTGCACCTCTCCGTCCGAGACTGGAGCCGCCGTAGGGAAGCAGCAGCAGCCGGCGCACAGCAACAACTTGGCGGGCTCAGCACTGGGACGGCCAACTGCGCCTCCGCCGCCGCCGTCAGCCGGAACACATGAAAGGCTTGCCATTCTTCACCCTTGCCTGCAGCTAGTAGCTAGCATAGCATCCCGTGTGTAGCGTGGTGCGTGGACACCACAGCACCTCTCTAGTACCGCCTGTCTTTCTATAGACCCGTCGATCACCGTAGCGCGTGTAGCTTCTCCTAGTTCTGTTTTTTTTTAATCTTTGTTAATGGCTGTCGCCTCTCCCTGCATGGGCTGTCAATCGATGGTCGGTATAGCTGTGACCGGCTTGATTGGCCTTTCAGACACCGCACCGGCCCTCACCATTCGAGATTTCCAGTTCCTGTCCCTTTTCTGTATCCGGCGTACTAGTAGCTACTAGCTAGCTACACGGGGAGGACGGCTGGACGGGGCCGGGCCGCCGGGGCCGCGGCGCCTTCAGTCAGTGCCCCGTCGTCATTACCGCCGACCCGGCGAAACGAGGCAGACTGGCGCGCAGGCCAGCATGGACCATCGGCACCATTGCTCGCGCTCTGCGTCATGCCGTTTGGCCGTGGACGGCGCGTGGGTGATCGTCGAGAGCACCGGGGCAGCCGCCAGCTTGCGCTTGCATGCGTGACGCGTGGATCGCGTATCGTGACTCATGGAACTTTACTTTTGTTTGCACTCTGGCTATTTAATTAATTGGCCCTGCGTGAGTCTGTGACCACCATCTTGACACCAGTGAGTGAGAGCGAGTGAGGCAGAGCAGGCGATGAAACGAAGCGGTCGTCGTCGAGTGGTGTCAAAGTAGGAAATCATTGATCCCTCTGACAAAGTAGGAAGTCATTCACCACTCACCCTTAATAGTGGGCAATATGTTAGATTTCAGCGAACCATTAGTGTCAAAATTCCGTTGCGGAAATCTTTTAGGCAGAGGCGGCAGATCATGAACGTTGGTCGTTATTGGTGGTCTGCCTCGGCGCCAGGGCCAGCAAGGGAGCTGGAGGCGGTGAATCGCTGCCCTGCCACGACCACACGATGTCACCTAACGACGGCTTCAGTTCATGCCTGTAGAACTCTCGGAACTCGAGCGAGTCACCGCCGGTCTTCCTCATCTCCACCACGTGCACCGACGGCGCCACCTCGAAGATCTCCGCCTCGATGGCAAGCGTGCCTCTCCGGCAGTCCTGGCCGCCCTCCATCTCGACCCTGCCCCCCTTGTCTAGCAGCTTGATGCTGAGCTTCCGCATCGCCGCGATCTCCTCCAGCTTGGACATGATCGCCGCCGTGGTTTCTCTAGAGGAGAACCGTGCCTCCAACCTGCTGTGCTCCTCATCGAAAATCTTGGACAGGTCCAGCCCTCTCGATCGTGAGATGATGTCGAAGGCGTTCATACTTGACGGTCTCATCACGCCGGCAACGGTCGTCGGCGAAGACACCGTCGTCACTTTGGACCGCTTCCTCTTCCTGGTGTCCTCGTCGTCGTCGGCGGCGGCCGCGTCATCGCGCTGGTGGTGGCACCTGCAGGCTTCCTTGCCTAGCACCTCTGATGAGGTCTCCCTCAAGACGAGGGCCTTGTCGGCGAGAGGGCAGAGTCCTTTCTGGAACCAGGGATTTGCCACGATCTTTGAGATGGTGATCCTGGTCTTGGGGTTGGGGTCTAGCATCCTGGCGAGGAGCTTGCGCGCCTCGACGGAGAACCACGGCGGGCAGGTGTAGCTGCTCTGTGCGATCTTCCGGTACAGCAGCATCAGGTTGGTCTCGTTGAACGGGAGGTAGCCTGCCAGGAGCACGAAGAGGATCACGCCACATGACCAGATGTCTGCCTTCGCACCGTCGTAGCCACTCTTCAACAGAACCTGATTGATGATTATAATAACAATTAACATAAAACATGCATGAAAACGTATATGTGCACATGCACGTACTGTAGTACTAGTATCTGGTCTCTTGTAACAACCTCGGGGGCGACGTACGCTGGCGTGCCACACGCGGTGTGCAAGAGGCCGTCGCCGCGCAGGCGGGCGGCGCCGGCGCCGTCGTCCTGCAGCGCGCTGAGCCCAAAGTCGGAGACCTTGAGGTCGCCGCGCGCGTCGAGGAGGAGGTTCTCGGGCTTGAGGTCGCGGTGGTACACGCCGCGGGCATGGCAGAACTGGACGGCGGTGATCAGCTGCTGGAAGTAGCGGCGCGCCACGGGCTCCGGGAACCGCGCGCTCCGCGCCAGGCGCTCGAAGAGCTCGCCGCCGCCGGCGTACTCCATGACGAGGTAGATCCTGGACCGCGTGGCCATCACCTCGTGGAGGCGGACGACGTTCGGGTGGCGCACGCGCCGCATCACGTCCACCTCCGTCGTCACCTTCCCGGCCATGCCGGAGCGGCGGACGGCGTCCTTGTCCAGCACCTTGACGGCCACGGCCTTGCCGGTGGCCACCTTATGGGCCTTGTACACCTTGGCGAAGTTGCCGATGCCGAGGAGGTGGCCCAGCCTGTACCGCCCCATGATCAACCGGGAGTCTTGGTTGTTCTTCTCCATTATGGCCATGGGAAGCGAAGGATGTTCTCCGTGTGATCATGGGTACGTGAAGGTCCGGCCACGCCAATGGCCGGACCGAGGCAGTATCCCGGCCTCTGAGCAGCGGTTGAGATGGTGGATGGCCATTGGCGGAGAGGGGTTGGGGTTTGATATGTTCGCTGAGATCTGAGGCTAGGCGATTACTGTCCAGTGGTGTTGGAGCCTGGAGGGGAGGAAATGAGGAGTCCAATTTGCCAATTTTAGAAAAGAGAAACTCTGTCCGATGCAACAATGGTTGTGAGGGAAGTTCTCAACATACCAACCCGTTTTTGAGGATTTCACCTTTTTTCTAATTTTAGAAGGTTATCGGTTGTCGGTTACCTAGTGGAAAGGATCATGGACTAAATTAGTAACTTACAAATGGTAGTATTGCAGCATTGCCCACTTTGTCAATTCTAAAACTATTGATATTGTTTAAGACCACCCACTGATAGCCACTACTACTGAATTGATTTTCTTACAGAAGCCTCCTATTTTTTGAGAGGAGATAAGGACCAACATCAGATGCCAATTGTTATATCATACACAGCTCGGTTTTAATTTTTAGTGCAAGATTCACAAGCTAATACATGACCCGGGGGGTGTTTAGATTGTTTATTTTGTAAAAAAAAAATACAGTAGCAACATGCTAAGTTTTGTAATAAGTGTTTAATTATAGTCCAAGGAGACTTAAAAGATTCGTCTCACAATATTCAAATTAGATTCAGTTTTCATCAACATTTAATACTCCATGTATATATCAAATATTGATGTGACGAAACTTTTGGTATTTAATGGTGAATGTAGCGATGGAGCGCAGCGAGAAGTTACTGCCCCCGACGCTCACGACCTTCCGCGGGTTCTTCGCGCCGAACGACTTGGTGTACGAGTCGACGCGAAAGAGGTACCGCCAAAGGTCCCAGTGCGGCATCACCCCGAGGTAGCCCTCGCAGACGGCGGCGAAGATCGCTACCTGCGAGACGGAGTTAGGGTGAGGTTGTGCAGCTCCAACTCGTTGCAGAAGAGGAGCGCCCAGCAGAACTGGCTCGGCGGCGACCCGAGCCCCCGCTCATGGAAGGCGATGAAGCTGACGACGTACCCCACGAGGGGCCGCAGCTCCTTGTGGTTGCACGGTGGCGCGATCCACTCCGGGCGCTGCGGGTCGGTGCGGCGGCGTAGGAACCCCAGCGTCACGAGATCCTCAAGCTGCGCCTCTGTCACCACAGATGGGAGCCAAGGCTCCACCTTGAGCGGGATGACTGCAGCAGCGGCTGCGTCAGAGGGCACTGGAGCGGCCATGGCGAGAGGAGAAGGGCGCGCAAAGAAGGGAAGGACGCCGCGGCGAGGGCGAGGAATTAGCAAAGGGCTCTAGAAGACAGAGACGAGAAGACAAAAGGGCAAGCGACCGCGGCAAATGGCTAAGGTAAAAAGAAAGAAGGAGCGACTTTTTCCTTATATACTCAAGCCACGAACCCAAAACAGATGCGGTAAATTCGCCGCATTAACTGCGCGGGCCCTGCCATGACACTCCGCATCGCCGCCGCCTTCGCGCACGCAATCGTCCGGTCTACCCCGAACCGTCGCATCCGTCACAGGGGATCGAAGACTGGCCCACTGAGGCTCGTTACGTTCACAGGGGATCGAAGACTGGCCCACTGAGGCTCAAACAGCCGCCCCAGGGATACCGAGTTAGGGACAGCAAGTGGGTGGATCTCCAAACGGTGAGTATTCCGACGCCCGAGCGTCAAAAGGGACACCCCACGCTGTGTCCAAGTCCCAGCAGCAAGTCGATAATGTGGGATCCCCTCGGGGGAGGCATCAGGCCCTCGGGACCCGTTGAAGGGACCCGAGACCCACGAATCGACCTTCGGGAAACATTTGGAGTGTGCTCAGGCCACTAGCCGACCCCCAACGAACGGGGCACGGACCTCCACTTGGACAAACCCGCTTGTAGCTCATCAAAAATGCCGACTCGTGGCCACCGTGGGAAGTCGAGCATGACCAAACCTTCCTCTTCTCGAAGAAGAGCGCGAAGGTTGAACTAAAAAGAACCCGATCGACCCCCGATACGAAAATAGGGGCTCGGGGACTCTCCTTGTACCCTGGTAGGATGAAGGACGCTCCAAGATTGGATGACTACCCGTGGCAGAGGCTCAGGGGCTCCAGCACCGAAAGACTCCTACCGAGGGACAGATCGCCAGCGAGCAAGAAGGCACCCGAGATTTTGCAAGAACGATTTCAAGCCCTTGAAGGGATACACCACCTCTCAGGCCTCGGGGGCTACACCCGGGAGGTGCGCTCGCGCGCACCCACCGGATAAAATAAACAAACCTTACCAACATGACAGGAGAAACTAACTAGAGCCTCTGGAGGAGTGCCTCCACTCCACCACAGGCTCGGGGGCTACTATCGGGTACCAAAGTATGGGGTACCCAACTTTAACGCAAAAACATACTTCCCAAATAAAGCCCGGCCCAAGAAGGCGCCAACCAAGGCCCACGTGGGAACGGCCCACGCGGCCTAAGATAGAGCCGCGCGGAGGCACACCGCCTCTTCCCGGCGCGCGGACCCGTCGGGAGAAATCTTCCGATTCGCCCGAGCCTCCACGACAGGGCTCAGAAAGCAGGACCCTCGGGCGACACCTTCCGATTCACCCGAGCCTGCCATCAAGTGCCGCGGGCTCGGGCAACCGGCTTCCGATTCGCCCGAGCCCCCCCCCCCCCCCCCCCCCCCCCGCGCTATATGCAATCTCCCTCGGGCGCACTCCTCTTGTTCGCCCGAGCCTTGCCGACGTCAGCAGAGCAAACTTGCCGGCCAAGGGACCTCCCTGACCACTTTACAAACACGGTCTAATCGAGAGGATCCCTCGACGCGACTGTGCCCCGCAAGCGCACGTCCGCCGTACCAACTGCCACATCTCCTCTGGCAAACGGTCAGATGGCCCCACTCCTCCCACGCCGCTACAGGGACAGTTAACCTTATGACCATATGGGCTGATGAGGAGATTCTCTAACTACGACAGCGACTGACCATGCCCCGGCCGCATGTGTGGCGCCGAAAAAGGGGGAACGACAACCGTCTGGCCAACCCAGGGGAATAGGCAAGGCTTACGACCAGGTTCGCCTACCCCCTGGAAAGTACCGCACGTGGGAAGGGACGCGCCCGAGGGAGGACACTCCCACCGCTCCGTCCCGTCACGCCCCCGACTGCATCGAGGGCTTCCGAGCCCTAGGGGCTAATACTCAAAAGTCAACCCATCTTCTCGTTGAACTGTGCAGGGTCGGATGCGACGTCATGACGCGGCGCCACGCAGCAAACCACGCCCTGCACTGTGGACCGCCTCGGGACTCACCAATCGAACAGTGGAAAATCGACCGAATGACTAAGGCCATACCATCGAGACGCCAAGACGAGGGCGTCGCTGACGATAGTCACCGGTCATCACTGTCTCCACCATGCCTAGTACTGTAACCTCAGCGAAACACGGTAACTCTAGCCTCTCCCTTGTGACTATAAAAGGGAAGGCAGAGGCTGATCTCAGCAAGAGGACCTCGCGTCGCTCACAACACCCTACAACCATAAGAACATACACATATACATATTCACAAGAGACTTGGGAACTCCTCTCTCTCTCGCCTAGGCTTGTAACCCCTACAACAAGCACCCCGGTGCAAGACAACACGACTCGACCCGCACTGGACGTAGGGTTTTCTTAGCCCGAACCAGTATAATTTCTGTGTTCCCCCTTGCACACCATCCATGATCTCAACCGCAAAGCATAAGTTTACTAGCCGGTGTTAGCACCCGCTAATCTTAGCACCGACAAGACAAGACTGTTTATATCAGTAAAAAAATAAGTAAACAAACAAGAAGTATTCAAATAATTTATGACAACAAATATATACTAGATCCACATAGTTTCTAAAAACAAAGGACTTGTTAAAAATAGGTCTCTGAATTTTAAT
The DNA here is from genome assembly GCA_038502445.1 of Eremochloa ophiuroides. Taxonomy (NCBI): domain Eukaryota; kingdom Viridiplantae; phylum Streptophyta; class Magnoliopsida; order Poales; family Poaceae; genus Eremochloa; species Eremochloa ophiuroides. The sequence goes on from JAHLJS010000006.1 coordinate 68,236,986, forward strand.
CTTCCTCACACAACGGTTATTGCATATAGTACATTTTATACTAAAATTATAGATTTTGTTCACTCTAATTTTTATAGTCACATTATATAATTTTTGGTACCGAGAATATGAAACTTGTTAGATAAATGACAAATCCGACAAAAATCTGTTTTGTATTAGGACAAATGCAATTAACAATTTATAAATATATAGATAAATAAAATATTTGTGAAAAATAATATTTTTTATTATACTAATGAATGAACAAGAGTATTGTCTGAAATTATATTAAAATTCTGACATAAATGAAAAAACAAATATGTAGATACGAGTGTCCGATAATTTAAATATTTTTATTTTTCATCCTTAGTCAGGGCTTATGACGCAACGGTAAGACCCGTTCCATTCGCTTCAGCTTATCAGCACTTATTTTTAGCTCTGAAATAATGTTTCCTCTCACAACAAATTAGTATCAACTAAAATCAATATTTATTTTCAGTTCCTGTGAAACTGTGTTTGCGCAAAGGAGCCATTGCCGCTGCACGCCTAAGCACGACCAAGGACGATCAGATGACTCTGGTGCAGAAGGATTTAAATATTTTTATTTTTCATCCTTAGTCAAGGCTTATGACGCAACGGTAAGACCCGTTCCATTCGCTTCAGCTTATCAGCGCTTATTTTTAGCTCTGAAATAATGTTTCCTCTCACAACAAATTAGTATCAACTAAAATCAATATTTATTTTCAGTTCCTGTGAAACTGTGTTTGCGCAAAGGAGCCATTGCCGCTGCACGCCTAAGCACGACCAAGGACGATCAGATGACTCTGGTGCAGAAGGATGCACCACCACCCCAACCCCCCCCCCCCCCCCCCCCCCCCCCCCCACACACACACACACACACACACAAAAACCATCCGCACAGCGGTCCGGCCTCCGTATCCCCCTTCGCCTGCCCACGGAAAATGTTAAAAAGGAGAAAGGGCCGCCGGAAGCGCCGCTGCATTGCATGGCCAATCTTGCGTGTCATCTTCCCTGTCCTTCTGCTTAGAGCGAGGTAAATAGTAAAGCCAAGTTACTTGACTATAAGCTAAATTGTAAGAGTTAATTATATAATAGTTGGTTCTAATTTATCTTGAAAATGTTTCTCTCCCCTACTTCTCTTCACAACACTTGCTATTTATGCCTATTTATGTATATGTTTCCGTGTCCAGCTTAGTGTTTACATGAGAGCCAAACTCTTCTCTCTTCTTTCTTCTCTCCTCCACATCAATATTTACTTCGCTATAAGGCATTGTTGTACATGGCCTTACAAAAAAGTTTCCTCTCCGTCATCAGTGTCATCAGATACAGTCATACAGATAAAGATCCCCATCAGATAGGCTCTAGCTCTACACGAACGGACGCGCGCATGCATCCGTGACCGACCGCCACATCACCATCACCATCACGCTATCGACGCCTCGTTCTTCGTCGTCTCCGTTTAGTGACATGCCGCAGAAAAAACAAGCAAGATCCGACGAAACCATAGCGACAGATCAAGTTACAGAACCTGCCGAAAACTGAAACGAGGGAAAGGGTCAAAAGAGGCATGTGTACATTTGAGTACTCCAGCTGTCCAGCATACTCCGTATATTGGGAACACAAACACATACGTAGGCCGTGTGCTTACTTTGCTCTCTCGTGTCTCGTCGATTAGTCCAGTCAGTCACGCACGGTGTCACTCACTGCTGCAGAGAGAGGCGAGGTTTTTGACGACGGGATGGACATGGCGCGGTACGAGTCGTGCTACCGGCGCTGGATCGCCAGGCAGGAGGCGAGCCTCGCGGAGCTGGAGGCGGCGTCGGCCAATGCCGCGGCGGGCCGGGCGACGGACGCCGAGCTGCGGGACGTGGTGGAGCGGTGCATGCGCGGGTACCAGGACTACGCCACCCGCAGGCGCGCGCTGTCGCGGGAGGACGGCGCCGCCTTCTTCGCCCCGCCCTGGTGCACCGCCTTCGAGAACTCCTTGCTCTGGATCGGCGGCTGCCGCCCGTCGCTCACCGTCCGCCTCCTCTACAACCTCTCCGGGGAGGGCCTGGAGGCGCAGGTGGAGGAGCTGCTCGCCGGCCTCGGCGGCATCCCGACCGGGTCCCTGGGGATCACGCCCGCGCAGCTGGTGCTCATCAACGACCTCCACGGCCGGACGGTGCACCAGGAGAACGCGCTGTCGGATCGCCTCGCCACCCTGCAGGAGGACATCGCCGACCGCCCGCTCCTGCCCATCGTGCGGCAACGCGAGCTCGCCGCCGCAGCGGCGGCGGCACGGCCGGGTGGCGCTGCCAGCGGGAGCTGCTGCGACGGCGAGGCACGGCGGCTCGGGGCGGCGGCCGCCGGACCAGGAGGCGCGGCGGACGCCGAGGTGGACGCGGCGCTGGACAGTTACAAGGCCGCGCTGTCGCGGCTGCTGGTGGAGGCCGACGAGCTGAGGATGGCGACGGCGCGGGCGCTGGCGACGGAGGTCCTGACGCCGCGGCAAGCGGTGGAGATGCTGGCGGCAGCCAAGCACCTGCACCTCTCCGTCCGAGACTGGAGCCGCCGTAGGGAAGCAGCAGCAGCCGGCGCACAGCAACAACTTGGCGGGCTCAGCACTGGGACGGCCAACTGCGCCTCCGCCGCCGCCGTCAGCCGGAACACATGAAAGGCTTGCCATTCTTCACCCTTGCCTGCAGCTAGTAGCTAGCATAGCATCCCGTGTGTAGCGTGGTGCGTGGACACCACAGCACCTCTCTAGTACCGCCTGTCTTTCTATAGACCCGTCGATCACCGTAGCGCGTGTAGCTTCTCCTAGTTCTGTTTTTTTTTAATCTTTGTTAATGGCTGTCGCCTCTCCCTGCATGGGCTGTCAATCGATGGTCGGTATAGCTGTGACCGGCTTGATTGGCCTTTCAGACACCGCACCGGCCCTCACCATTCGAGATTTCCAGTTCCTGTCCCTTTTCTGTATCCGGCGTACTAGTAGCTACTAGCTAGCTACACGGGGAGGACGGCTGGACGGGGCCGGGCCGCCGGGGCCGCGGCGCCTTCAGTCAGTGCCCCGTCGTCATTACCGCCGACCCGGCGAAACGAGGCAGACTGGCGCGCAGGCCAGCATGGACCATCGGCACCATTGCTCGCGCTCTGCGTCATGCCGTTTGGCCGTGGACGGCGCGTGGGTGATCGTCGAGAGCACCGGGGCAGCCGCCAGCTTGCGCTTGCATGCGTGACGCGTGGATCGCGTATCGTGACTCATGGAACTTTACTTTTGTTTGCACTCTGGCTATTTAATTAATTGGCCCTGCGTGAGTCTGTGACCACCATCTTGACACCAGTGAGTGAGAGCGAGTGAGGCAGAGCAGGCGATGAAACGAAGCGGTCGTCGTCGAGTGGTGTCAAAGTAGGAAATCATTGATCCCTCTGACAAAGTAGGAAGTCATTCACCACTCACCCTTAATAGTGGGCAATATGTTAGATTTCAGCGAACCATTAGTGTCAAAATTCCGTTGCGGAAATCTTTTAGGCAGAGGCGGCAGATCATGAACGTTGGTCGTTATTGGTGGTCTGCCTCGGCGCCAGGGCCAGCAAGGGAGCTGGAGGCGGTGAATCGCTGCCCTGCCACGACCACACGATGTCACCTAACGACGGCTTCAGTTCATGCCTGTAGAACTCTCGGAACTCGAGCGAGTCACCGCCGGTCTTCCTCATCTCCACCACGTGCACCGACGGCGCCACCTCGAAGATCTCCGCCTCGATGGCAAGCGTGCCTCTCCGGCAGTCCTGGCCGCCCTCCATCTCGACCCTGCCCCCCTTGTCTAGCAGCTTGATGCTGAGCTTCCGCATCGCCGCGATCTCCTCCAGCTTGGACATGATCGCCGCCGTGGTTTCTCTAGAGGAGAACCGTGCCTCCAACCTGCTGTGCTCCTCATCGAAAATCTTGGACAGGTCCAGCCCTCTCGATCGTGAGATGATGTCGAAGGCGTTCATACTTGACGGTCTCATCACGCCGGCAACGGTCGTCGGCGAAGACACCGTCGTCACTTTGGACCGCTTCCTCTTCCTGGTGTCCTCGTCGTCGTCGGCGGCGGCCGCGTCATCGCGCTGGTGGTGGCACCTGCAGGCTTCCTTGCCTAGCACCTCTGATGAGGTCTCCCTCAAGACGAGGGCCTTGTCGGCGAGAGGGCAGAGTCCTTTCTGGAACCAGGGATTTGCCACGATCTTTGAGATGGTGATCCTGGTCTTGGGGTTGGGGTCTAGCATCCTGGCGAGGAGCTTGCGCGCCTCGACGGAGAACCACGGCGGGCAGGTGTAGCTGCTCTGTGCGATCTTCCGGTACAGCAGCATCAGGTTGGTCTCGTTGAACGGGAGGTAGCCTGCCAGGAGCACGAAGAGGATCACGCCACATGACCAGATGTCTGCCTTCGCACCGTCGTAGCCACTCTTCAACAGAACCTGATTGATGATTATAATAACAATTAACATAAAACATGCATGAAAACGTATATGTGCACATGCACGTACTGTAGTACTAGTATCTGGTCTCTTGTAACAACCTCGGGGGCGACGTACGCTGGCGTGCCACACGCGGTGTGCAAGAGGCCGTCGCCGCGCAGGCGGGCGGCGCCGGCGCCGTCGTCCTGCAGCGCGCTGAGCCCAAAGTCGGAGACCTTGAGGTCGCCGCGCGCGTCGAGGAGGAGGTTCTCGGGCTTGAGGTCGCGGTGGTACACGCCGCGGGCATGGCAGAACTGGACGGCGGTGATCAGCTGCTGGAAGTAGCGGCGCGCCACGGGCTCCGGGAACCGCGCGCTCCGCGCCAGGCGCTCGAAGAGCTCGCCGCCGCCGGCGTACTCCATGACGAGGTAGATCCTGGACCGCGTGGCCATCACCTCGTGGAGGCGGACGACGTTCGGGTGGCGCACGCGCCGCATCACGTCCACCTCCGTCGTCACCTTCCCGGCCATGCCGGAGCGGCGGACGGCGTCCTTGTCCAGCACCTTGACGGCCACGGCCTTGCCGGTGGCCACCTTATGGGCCTTGTACACCTTGGCGAAGTTGCCGATGCCGAGGAGGTGGCCCAGCCTGTACCGCCCCATGATCAACCGGGAGTCTTGGTTGTTCTTCTCCATTATGGCCATGGGAAGCGAAGGATGTTCTCCGTGTGATCATGGGTACGTGAAGGTCCGGCCACGCCAATGGCCGGACCGAGGCAGTATCCCGGCCTCTGAGCAGCGGTTGAGATGGTGGATGGCCATTGGCGGAGAGGGGTTGGGGTTTGATATGTTCGCTGAGATCTGAGGCTAGGCGATTACTGTCCAGTGGTGTTGGAGCCTGGAGGGGAGGAAATGAGGAGTCCAATTTGCCAATTTTAGAAAAGAGAAACTCTGTCCGATGCAACAATGGTTGTGAGGGAAGTTCTCAACATACCAACCCGTTTTTGAGGATTTCACCTTTTTTCTAATTTTAGAAGGTTATCGGTTGTCGGTTACCTAGTGGAAAGGATCATGGACTAAATTAGTAACTTACAAATGGTAGTATTGCAGCATTGCCCACTTTGTCAATTCTAAAACTATTGATATTGTTTAAGACCACCCACTGATAGCCACTACTACTGAATTGATTTTCTTACAGAAGCCTCCTATTTTTTGAGAGGAGATAAGGACCAACATCAGATGCCAATTGTTATATCATACACAGCTCGGTTTTAATTTTTAGTGCAAGATTCACAAGCTAATACATGACCCGGGGGGTGTTTAGATTGTTTATTTTGTAAAAAAAAAATACAGTAGCAACATGCTAAGTTTTGTAATAAGTGTTTAATTATAGTCCAAGGAGACTTAAAAGATTCGTCTCACAATATTCAAATTAGATTCAGTTTTCATCAACATTTAATACTCCATGTATATATCAAATATTGATGTGACGAAACTTTTGGTATTTAATGGTGAATCTAAACATGCCCCCATACTGAGTGGTGAGTGCTGCCTTGAGTCGCTGATGATGTCCTGAAAAATATAGGCTCTCGAGAGCAACAGTTTCATTCACTTTCAAAACAACAACAACAAGAAGAAGAAGAAGAAGAAGAAGAAGAAGAAGAAAGCAACTTCATTGTCTTTCATTTGCAAGGAACTAGAGTTGAGAAGTATTGTTTAGAACAATTCATCGGAGCAAATATATCAACAAGGTTTTTAACAAGTTAGCATCACCCATACCAGACACATCCGCGGCCCTCGCCGTCCTATTCCCCATCGCTCTCATGTACAGTACTGTATGTCAGTGTGCCACCAAGAATGCATATCGGTGAATCCAGAAAAAGGAGCACGGTCACAGATACGACGGCGACACAAACCCATTTCACGATAATGCGATCTTTATCTCTGCAAGCGCGCAGCGACAAAAGGGGGGCCCTGACCCGCTGACGAAGTGACGAGCGCCGCCAACTCCGAGCCCCGCGTAGCCGCACACGGCGCTTTCGTGGTCGGGCCCGGCCGCCCACGCGCGCCAGTGGGTACACCACCCACCGCCAACGCCCGCTCACGTGCCCGACTAGGGCCGCCGCACTTGCTGCCAATCCAGCGTCCCCGTCTCTAGCCGACTCCCGAAACATCAGCGCCTCTCCAAATCAGGACTCCATACAATTATGCGGTATCAGAAATGGAAGATTCGGAATCCCAATCAAGCCGGAGCATGTGCGGATGTGCCGGTCCAGGATGCACCCGATTCACCATCGTTCGAGACAGAATAGCATGATGATTAACCAAATTATTACATTATATATTCTGCTGCGCGCCTACAACCAATAAGCGGAACTCAACCACCCGCGATACAACATTCAGCAACAACTTAACCTCAGGTACCAACAAACAATTGTGGAGTATGTACATCCACAACCTGCCTCCATGGCAGATTGGCAGGCATTGTTTAAAACTTATTCAGTCATGAGAAGACGTCGAACTCATCAGGGGCGGAACTACACTGGTGTGGAACTGGTCAAGATTTTTGTTCGACTAAGATCGCTTCTGGTCACTGTGCTCAACTCTGTCTCTAGCCTCATGCCGCTCCGAATGTCACTCCTGTTATCAGTAGCTCGGTCTGTGCGAAGTGCTGTTGACCTCTTGTAAAATTCAAAGCCTGCAGTGAGCAAAGGAAATGGTCAGATAAAGCAACTGATTCTGCGGTACTGTCAAGAGTTTCAGAAAATTGTATAAACATCGGTTCCATGCTGATTTATGACAGACCGTTTTACTTGTAACCTATCAGAAAATTTGTACTACATCTCAATACATCACATTTCCTTTGCGCCCGATGGGGCATCAATATTTCCATGTGACAGGAAAACACTGTTGAATGGTTGGCTGATGCTGGCTGGTAAATTCAAGCGAACAGAGCCATATATTTATACTACCGGATCCACTTATTCATGTGAAAGAACGGCGAAAGGCCATGGGGAGAGAGCGTCTGTGATCCATGGATATTAGGCAGACTGATTTAAGAAGACATATTGGAATCTTCAGGTTTAAGAAAAGGCAAATAATATAGAAAAGGAAGCCAAAAATGACTCTTTTTTTTTCTGTCTGGCAGGACATTCAACTAAGCTGACTGAGATAGCAGCAAATCCTGATTGTGGCTGCATACATGCGTACAATTTAACTATGTTAATGCTCCATGTTTTTCATTATAATTATGACTCTGTTTGTCAAATTAAGTGCTCAACATGGTAGTGGATCCAATAAGGTAGATGTTATCATTAAATGCACACAGATGATGATATGGATCAATAATGCAAAAAGCATGTATGGAAGATTACGTTACCACAGAGAAAATTTAACATAAAGCCACCAGCATACAAACCCCAAAAATCAATTCCTAACATACAACAAATAGTGAATACAACCTACTGCCACATCACACAAATAAACCTGAATAACCCTAATGCAGGAAGAAGTCATAACATTACTACAATTTATGATAGAGGGATAAAAGCGATACACCACATAAATCTGAATCGTTTATCTACAGAGAGTAAAGTTCCCAAGTTGAACTAGTATGCAAGAAAGCTTCTGAGAAAAGTTTCCATATGGAATAAAAGGAATGAGCGCCTCATTCTTGCTTTCACTTTATACCACATGTGTTGTGACAACATTCAATAAAAGGGGGTGTCGATTACTCACAGCTAGATGCAACAGTATGGAAAAAATGCTGGTGTAATAACAATAAGAACATAAAGGTAAATAAACCAGAGATTAAGTTCATTGATTGAATCTGTATTTTTATCTGCGGGATCAAACGGTAAGTTTCAACAAAATGTGGATAATCACAACTTAAGCTTTTAAAAATGAAGATGTGATAGAGAAAAATGTCCTGGTCTAACTAATTGCTACAGAAAATAGTGATCCAGTCAAACTAGGGGGGGGGAACTAATCAAGTGGGATGCCAAAGATAACTTGTGCTCGTGACATGTGTTCATAATTAATGGATCTTAGTGAAGCCAATGTGTGGTCTACACCTAGAAATAAAGATAATCAATCATTAAACAACTTCAGAGCCACTACAATAAGTGTATATATATTCTAATTTTGATCAAGTGGTGATGCATTTCAAGTAATAATTCCACAGACAGTTTTAAACCTCGCTTGTTTCCAACATGCAATTAGCAAAATTAGTATGTTCAAAGGCAAACAAGAGAATATCTGGGCCAGTAAATTCATTTCTGTTCACATGGAATTAGTAGTGCAACCACATCATGCCTGAATTAGCATGAGTCATGAAAATAAATATTATTAAAAGTGTTACTCGGAATGCCATCAGTAACATCATAAGAAATAAGTGAGGGACAAATTAGTACCTTTCGATCTACTTGGCATCAGTAACCATACTTGGAGCTCGGACCATATGGTGGACAAGGTGCTGCATCCCTGGCTTCAATTCCTTGTTGCAGAAGTCCTCGTACTCTTCATTATCCCCTGCCTTCTTTTTTACCTCCACCATTACAAGGGGAGGTGTGAGTTCAAATACCTCCGCGCCAATTGTTAATGGCCCCTTAACTCCTTCCCTTGTACCCTCCAGGCAGATGCGCCAGTCCTTCCTCCGCAACTTGAAGCTCTTCAGCTTCGCTATGTCCTCCAATTTTGTTATGATATCCGACATGGGCTCAGCCGAGATGAACCTCACTTCATCCCCTTTCTCCTCAAACAACCCTGATAAGTTAAATCCCCTTGAGAATGATATGATATCGAACGCGTTAAGACTTGCTGGACGTGGGAGCGAGCCGCGGGGCCTTTGGCTCTCATTAGATAACACTGAAGCAGGGCAGGATGAAATCGACGAGTCTGAGTCCGACCCTGACTCATCATCATCAACCTTCGGCGGGGGTAGAGGTGGAGGTGGAGGTGGCAATGGTGGAGGAACAGGACTAGCAGGTCCCACATCCAACAGGCCATCCTCATCATCTATAACGTTATGCAGCTGGTCATCCTCAATATAGAACTTGACAGGCTTGAATCCTTTCTTGAACCAGCTGGACTCCATGATCTCCGGCAAAGTGATCCGGGTGTTGGGGTTAGTGTCAAGAATGCGCGTCAGCAAGCTGGTAAGGTCTTTGGAGAACCACCTCGCACAACGGAACTCGCCCTTGTAAATCTTCTTGTACATGGCCATGATGTTCTTGTCATGGAAAGGAAGATACCCGGCCATGAGCACAAAGAGGATGACACCGCAGGACCACACGTCCGCCTTGGCGCCGTCGTACCCGCGGCGGCCGAGCACTTCGGGGGCCACATAGGCCGGCGTGCCGCAGAAGGTGTGGAGCAGGCCGTCGGGACGGAACTGGTCGGCGACGGCGGAGAGTCCAAAGTCCGAAACCTTGAGGTTCCCGCTCTCGTCGACGAGGAGGTTCTCGGGCTTGAGGTCCCGGTGGAAGACGCCGCGGGCGTGGCAGAACCCCACGGCGGAGACGAGCTGCTGGAAGTAGCGGCGCGCGGTGTCCTCCCTGAGCCGGCCCTTGGAGACGCGGCGGAAGAGCTCGCCGCCGCAGACGAGCTCCATGACGAAGTAGATCTTTGTCTTCGTGGCCATTACCTCGAACAGGTGCACGATGTTCGGGTGGCGCACGCGGCGCAGCACGGCGATCTCGCGCTTGATGTGCGGGACGAGCCCGCTCTTCACGGCCTTCTCCTTGTCGAGCACCTTGATGGCAACGCTGTCCCCCGTGCCGACGTGCCGCGCGCGGTACACCTTCGCGAAGGTGCCGTGCCCCAGGAGGCGCCCCAGCTCGTACTTCCCCATCAGCAGCCCCCCGGCAGCGCCCGCCCCGCCCCCTCCTCGCTTGGACGCGGCGGCGGCGGACGAGGCCGGGCGCCCCGTCTGCGGCGGCGGGTCCAACTGCGGCGGCGGCGGCGGCGGCGGCGTGACGGCGGACATCGGGCGGTGGGAAAACGAGCGCGGTGATTAGGTAGTGCGGCCGGCAGCGGAGGCAGGCAGGCGATAACAATTCTGTGCAGCTGCTACTCCCACTTCCTCTCTCTCGTCGCACTGTCCTGTATTATGGCCCTGACTGGTGGGGAGATTTTTCCACTGCTCGATTCGTTTTTGTATTGTGCTCGGCGGGTGTGTGTGGGGGTGCTTTTGCTTTTATGCCCTCGCCGTTTCCGTGTTTTGCTGGGCTGTGGGCTGGGTCCGTGTCGGCCGTGGGTGGTGCGCACTGGTGCTTATAGCCGCTTCTTTACTGCTTTTCAGATAAAATGCCCTATTTTGAGCCGGATAAAATTGGATGGACCCGGGTCCACTTTCTCATGTGCGCTCCTTCATTGTCAAGAAAACTAATCATATGTGCCTCCACCAAACACGGAAGATGCTAACCACTTGAGTGTTCACATGTTATTCTCAGATCCTAACCGACCGTCAGATCGTTTCTACGTACATGTGTCATACATCAGGATAGGGTCGCATGGGCTATACCGTGGGCGAGGAGTCCACCCAATTTATTTCCTTTGAGCTGTGGTTAAAAAAACTGCCATACCTGTTGTAGAAAATTAGCTTAAAAAAACCTGTTCGTTTGAACATAGCAGCTAAAATCAGCGCTCATTTTAAATAGTATTTTCCACCTTTTCAGATTTACGATGAAATAATATTTTTCTCTCACATCAAATCAATAATTAAAACCAGTGTTTTTTTTAGGTAAAACAAATAATATGCCATTTGGGAAACAAATGACGCTTTTGAAAACACCTGCAAATGGACCTCACATGTCATTCACGCTCCACCCCTCTCGACTCTATCCCTCTCTCATTGACCAGGTGACCCTGCTTACCAGCCCTTTCTTCCTCCCACAAGCCTGTATGAACAGCACCTGTCTAAGCCTGCGGTGGAGCTCTCGTCCACATCCATCAACAGGGCCACGTTGCGCATAGAGGTCGGGGATGCAGTTGCCGCCGGAGCCAACGTCGGGACACGAAAGGTCACGTCCACGGACGGTCGTGGAGAAGCAGAGCCACGGACTGTGTCTGCCTCACCATACGTGGGCGGCTCGTCCACCGCCGGTGCAGAGCAGCGCCATAAGGGTGTCGGAGCAGTGCTCGCGCTCGTCGGGGCCGGGGCATCCTCTGTCTCGTGACCATCGGTCATAGCATCGCCGTAGGGAAGCCGAAAAGAGAGGCAACATGTGGTTACCAAAGCCAGGATTCCAAGGGTTGTTTGGCAGTGATTCAGATTCTCATTTCATATCCAAATTCTCTTGAGAAAACGTTTCACATAGTAAATCAAAATCACTGGGTCGTTTATCTATAGAATCAGAATCATTGCGCCAAAAGATGATAAGCGAACAGGACCATTAAATTATAAAAAGCATCTATGAAAATAGAATTCGATATGTGACACGATATATCAAGTGTTTTTAAACATTCGATGTGACATGATTTAACGGGAAAGTTAGAATTTCGAAAGGAACTACACATGGCCTACTACCTTCGTTCTAAAATAGATGTTATTCTCACTTCTAAGTTAACGATTTTTTTTATTTTGACCAAATATATATACGAAATATTAAAATTTATAATATATAGTTAGTATTATTAGAAAGATCATTGAATATATTTTTATAATATATTTATATGTATTTTTACAAAGTTAATTAAAGTTGAAAAAATTTGATCAACACACAATCTATAACGACCTCGGTTTAGGGACGGAGGAAGTATGCAACAAGCCAGTGCCTCTCTTGGTCTATGTGAACACTCCATTTCCTATTCACGTTTCTGAGAAGGCCGGTGCCCTTTGCAGGTATTCCTACGCGATTACTCCTGTTTCCCAAGTGATGCTCACGCCTCACGCGCGCTGCAGCCCCGTTGCTAACTTGACGTCTTGATGAGCCCTTGACGCACGCGTCAGGTGTCCTGTAAACGTGTGTAGTCCCGCACTTTTAATTTCCATCATTAAGCAAACGAAAACTGCACTACTGCCTCCACTTTATTAAGTTTTTCTTAGTATGTACTGTAGTAGTATAATCGGTGTTTGGTGATGTGGCGACACCGCGGTACGCGTGGAGCGCCGGCAGTGGTCGATCTGGCGAGCGAGCGGACAGGTGTAGCGTCTCGAGCGACCGCCGCGACCGATATCGGGCAGGCCTATACACGGGGGCGTGGGCGTGCGTCGCCTAGGCCTAGCGGCGCGCGACGCGGCGCCACACCGGAGACCGGGGGACAACGGCGCTTGACCGCGAGTGAGACGCGACGCCGGCGCCGGGGTCGCGTGGTGAAGCCGCGAACGGACAAACAGGCCAGGCCAAGCGAGCTCGTGCGTTTGCGTGGGGAAACTGGCGCCTGATAGAGGCGCGTTTGCAGTGGCAGCTCGCAGCCACAGGCCCACAGCCCACAGGCAGGCGTGGGAAACACCACACCGCCGTCTTGCTCGGTGAACCAGTACTTTCAGGATGGGCGAAAATCAGATTTACGTCATGGCTCTATGAGTCATGTAACACTTCGAATGAACCTGTAAGAGAAAAAAATCACGGACACCATCACCAGTACTGCCTTGGCTTTGCGTGCTACATTTCGCCGCGGACTTTAGCAGCAAGAGGACAGCGACGTTTTCCATCCGTCCACGCAACAAGTCAAACTCGCGCCGTGCATCGAGTGCCATTGTTTTCTCCATGCTGCCACGATCGCTCGCACCGTTCAGCGACCAGTGCCGTGATGACTAAACAAAAGCATGGATTGTTCGTGATACAGATACGCGACGTCGCGACGAAAGAGACGGACGCCAGAACCGGCCGGGGCTACGGGAAGCGAAAGGGTCGGCATCTATCTCCGGCGCAGGCGTCGCGGTCGATCCTTGGCGTCCGCGACGGGATGAGCGCGCATCGGGAATTTCTTCTATCCATCTTTGCTGGATGGATAAACGGACATCGCCTAACGAAAAAGAGGAAACCGGGGAGTGCCTGACAACTCTTTATTTGCACTGTACTTTGCTGCCGCTGCTGCGAAGGGAAGCTTTGCAATTGCGGAGTCACACAGGTTTGCCCGTTCCGAACTGCTCGTGTAGTCGTGTGAAACTTCGCCTGTTATGGAAAGCCCACATGACTGAAGCAAGTTTAAGCTGCAAACCCGTCTCTCGCTATATATAGCTTGTCTCAATCATGCTGCAATCGCTAAAATAGAACAAACAAAACAGCCCTTTCGTGCTGGCGATGATGGATCGACAGGTTACTATCGATTTTGAAATATACTCATCACTACGTAGTTAGTAGTTGTCACTTGTTTATATTTTTCAAATAAGGCATAATTTTAAAAGGTTGGTGTGCTGGCTGTTACTTATTTTTGGCTACCAATTACATTTTTTTATAAAGGATATTTTATACCCGACTTCATCTACCGTCAGGTAGAATCAGGTCAATTATTACAAAATTCAGCCCGTAAGCTACCAATTACATGAGTCATTTTGAGCAAGATGTTTTAAAAGCCATGAATAGCTGGTGTTTTAAAGTCTGATACGCATGGATGCAGTTAAGTAATTCAAAATACTTTATAATTTGAGATAAAGTTTAAACCTTCTATACCTTGTATTTTAAGACGACCGAGTACAAAATAATAAATAATAGCAAATTATTTATTTCAGAGATTTTTTCCAAAAATAAACATCTTATCTATTATTTAAACAATAGGCTAGTTGAATAGGCTTTTGTAAACCTAAGAAAAAAAAATTCCACCTTTGCCTTACTGTCGCTCTAGTCTTGTGGATTGTAGATCTCTAGTGTGATAACTGGAGATTTAATTGTCAGTGTGCTCTACCAAAAAAAAAAAATTAAGTCTAAGTATTTTTTCTTTTTGGATTTGGCAAAATTGAAAAACCAAAGAACACCTCGCTAAGGATGGATTAGCGAATGGTGTATGTGAGGGCGAAGCATTGGACAATGGCTGGACGAGCCAGCGACATGGCTTGGCACGGTAGGGAAAAAGGGAGAGCGAATAAAAGCAACAACATATAAAACCACTCCTTCGGTGGAAAAAAACATGAGCCCTCATGGTGGGCGAAGCATTGGACAATGGCTGGACGAGCCAGCGACATGGCTTGGCACGGTAGGGAGAAAGGGAGAGCGAATAAAAGCAACAACATATAAAACCACTCCTTATGTGAAAAAAACATGAGCCCTCACGGTACATAATACACAGAGTTCACTTTTTTAAAAAAGAATCATAAATATCAAAACTTTAAGAACAAAATACATGTTTTATGGATAGAAATCCCCAAAAATATGAAAGCATCCACCTCATGACTAGGCATATGTCCTAAACTTCTCCTAATAATACATCCAAGAGCAAAGCAGACTAAAGTGAATCCAAGTAGGTTCTTTGAGATCAAACCACACAAAAACCTCAAAAAATCTATCGTGTATATATATATATATATATATATATATATATATATATATATATATATATATATATATATATATATATATATATATATATATATATATATATATATATATATATACCACTGGGAACATGATAAATACTACCATCGGGCAGTGGATACAAAGGCCTTCCATGGTCTCCTTTGTTCATTGCATATATAGGGGGTTGAAAGATGGGTTGAACATACGTCATAAGCTTCATCAGACCAAGTCGAATACCTTTTGCAAATGACAAGAAACTGAACCCTGCCATCCATGAACCCAAAGTGTGCACCCATTCATGGATTATGAGCCTCAAGTAAACAACGAAGGCCAACCCAAAGATTGAATTGGCTAAGCAAGAACTTCTGAAAGGTGACAATGGATGAACAAACTTGATCCCTGTTGAGACCTCCATAGAAGAGATGACTCTCAGATTTATAGCAGCTTCCATCTGACCCGATGAAAATAAATATGGCTGGTGCCTACACTTCTGGATGATAGTGAAAGAAGATATGAGATTTTGAACACAACTTACCGAGACCATGCAGTGCTAAACCTGAGGCTGGCTTTGCCCAGAGAGCGAAGCCTGGAGTCGAAGGCATAGTTAAGGGTTGCTCAAGGAAAAGAGTAAATGTTGGTGACCAAATAACGACGACAAGAAGAACAAAGAGCACCATAAAAGCTAAGTTCGATGCAATTGGATTAGATCTAAGAGCAACTCCAACGGCTTGACTATTTTAGTTGCGGATGTTGTTTTATAATTTTGTATAGCAAAAAATAGACTTCAATAGATGTGCTATTTAATTTTATACAATGAAAAATTGACTATCCCTTAATTTTCATTGGCCATATATAACTAACCATGAATATTTGCGTGACTTTATAAAATAGCAAGGCTATTGTGGACCTCTTTCTTTTAGAGATATTTTTTATTTTATAAAGTGGCTAAACACTAAATTTTAAATATTAGTTTTAATCGACAGGTTGGAGTTGCTATAAGGTCTGGAAGGTGTCTACTCCTCTGCCGCCAGTGAGGTTGTAGCAAGGAGCACTAAAAAGATAAGCTACAGACAACTGGATTACATCTAAGGTGAATGTGTCTACTCCTCTCGTCACTGGTATAGTTGTCAATACAAAGAAGGGCTGGGAGGCGACAGTTGGAACCTTAGGAGTGTTGAGAGGTGTTGATAGACTAATTGCTATCACCGTGATGGTAAAAAAATTAAGAAACAATCGGTTCTTGATTAATCTAATTTATAATCTAGGTTTAAGGTTTCTAAACAGTTCCAAACCATATTCGCAGACTCGCCAAACTTCTGCTCCAACCCCGAAATCCCCCGCCTCCTTCCTCGCCGTTTCGGGCCTCACTTCGCATCGTCCCCAAATCCAACCCTTCCTCTTCAATCTCCGTCCTCGGCATGGCGTCCGATACCGAGGGCATCGCCGCCCTCTTCTCGATGTACAACGACGACGAGGAAGATGAGGACGCCGACGAGCCCAACCCTCCTTCCCCAGCGCCGCCCGCCGCCATCATCTCCTCGTCGCCGCTGTCCTCTCAAGCCGGGGGCGAGGACCCTAACCCTTCCCTGGCGCCTCCGTCGCCTCCCCGTCCCGAGGAGTCGGCCAGTCTCAAAACCCTAGCGAGTCCCCACCCTTCCCCGGCGCGGGGGTTGCTTCCGCCACTCCCCTCGCGGCGCTCTTTGTCGCCCTTTGCAGTGTCGTCCCCCTCCCCGCTACGGGGACCGTCCTCCGCGCCGCCGGCCGACCTGCGGCGCCCGCCACGGCGCGGGGCGCTTGCAATCGTGGACTATGCGCACGACGATATGGCTGTGTCGCCCGAGCAGGAGGTACAACCGGCGAAGTATGTGTTCAGTTATAGTGTTTGTAACCTGCTTGTTTTCCTTATTGATGTTATTAGTATGGATTGCTTGCAGGATGGGGAGATCATGAGCCACACACACAGATTTGGCTCGGATGCTCAGGCTGCGGACGGTAAGTTCCTTATCATGACCATGTACTAAGTTGTATATATATGTTGCTAATTGCTATCAGTTTCAATACAGATCAACTAAACTTAGCCCAACCAGTTTGCAGAAAATCTGTTATGTAAGGAACTAGGATATCTGGATTGTTCTTATGTTACTTTCTACTCACGCTTGTAATTCAGTTACTTTAATGTGAGTATCATGCATAACAACCATGCCATAATATTACTAGAAATGGCCATGGCCAAGCAGAATCATGAAATACACCGAGTTATTGTGATTCAAATAGCTGAAAATATGATGATATTGCCTTACGTGCTTTAAAATTGCAACTGGTCATGTAAACATCCCCATCAACCCGTATTTATTTTGAGATCATGATGTGAAACAATCTGCTAGAATGTTAGACTGTTTACCATGTCATGTCTTGATATGGGTATTATGCAGTTATATTTGATGACATCTCGGCTTACATTTTGTTCTTCTTGATCTTGGATGGGTTTTAATGTTACGCAAAAGATGCAATGTATAGTAATGTAGCAAGGGTTGTGATCTCTTGTGTGGCATTGCAATAAAAAAGAAAGTAAACTTCTATGATAATCAACTATATCTAGTGGGCTGTTGGCTAGTGGTCTGGCATTGGAATGCAAGAAAAAAATAGGATTATAATGATTAACTAGATTCAGTGGACTTTCAGTCAAATATTATTGTAGGCTTCTAGGAAAATAATTGTGCTCTTGTACAAACTGCCAGATGAGTGAATTTTGATTTACATTTTTATTCCTCCCACTGGTGCATTCGCTGATAAAGTGATAAACGTGCCCTGAGGAACATCCTCTTGAAATAATGAAACATAAACACTTAAAAGAAGTATTCTTATGTTAATGTATTTGATTTTACTTTTAACCTTGGTAACAACAATGTAGGTTCTTTAACTAAAGTGCATTTTGGAAAGCTGTGTGTGTTTAGCTTCTGAAAGTGCATTGTAGGCCGCAGGAAGTGTAAATTATTTACAAGCATGAACATGCCATATGCTTTCAAAAAATTTTCAGTCAGCTGGACAAAAAATTCGTTGAGCTAGCTTGGTTTCAAAAGATTTTGATTCATGATTATCAGTTGGGCTGGACAAAAAATTCGTTGATCTAGATTGGTAGCTCGGTTCAAAACTGCTCCTATTGAACTCGTTTTTCTTTTAGAACAAAAATGGGTTGATTTTGAATGGCTTTTGACTTTGACTCGGCTCTTTAAACTTGGTGTAAAGTTGAGTCTCATATAATTCAGAACACCATAAGATTATTTCAATTCGAAAGCATATGGCTTCTTATCCAACCCTAATTATCAGTTCTGTTAAAAACACTAATTATCAGTTTGTACAACAATTTGATTGATGTGAAGCAAAGCAATTTGTGCATTTCCATTCTTTAATACATTATTTGGGAGGGCACCGATCACATAGCTGGAGTTCTTGATATTTAAATTTGACTTGATTATATCTGATGCTTGGTGTATACAGTCTGACCTCTGCACAAAAAAATACATATAAGTTCTGTTTTCTTTTTACATGTCTGGAGCAATTTAGTCATTGCAATGTCAAATATCCATCGGATTATCTAATATGTTCTACCCTTCCATCTCGAACTATCTCTGGCACAGTTCATATTATGAGCCCAAATACTCCAGCAGAAATGTCTCAGCATCCTGATGCACCCGAGGAGAACGAAGTAGCGACAGACATGGCAGTGGATGTAACTAGAGCAGAAATTGAAGATGCCCAGGTGGAGGAAACTACGGATATTTCAACCAATGGTGAAAATGATGATCCATTGGGTCGTTTCCTTCCTCCACCTGTGACTACAAAATGCTCTGCAGCATTACAGGTTATCCTATGATCAAATAATTATGATGCCTATTTTTTAACCCTAAACAACTTATTCATGTTTTCGTACAGAATATCAGCTCCTAGTGGAATGTCTTCCACTCTTCATTGTTATTGTGTTTGATGAACTCCATAATCTGGATTTAAAATTGATGAAACTATCATGTTCTCCTGTAATGTGAAAGCAAAAACATCTGCATCATACATTTCCACACCTGTGTGTGCTAACAGGATATTATCGGGAATAGGTTATGTCCTATGTGATAGCTTTACTTTATCAGTTCACCTATTCTTATGCTCGAAGGTTTTTCTATTCTTTCTTTTCTGGTTGTCTGCTCCTCTATGTTGCTATTCAGGCAATATTTACAATCGGAATGTGTCTCACCTTCACACTTATTCTTGCGTTTGTTCTTACTGCAAGTATTTACTTAAAACTCATTATCTATTGTTTTCTGTTTTTTCTGCAGCAAAAAATTAACAGGTTCCTTGCATACAAAAGGGCTGGAAAGAGCTTTAATGATGAAGTTCGCAACAGGAAGGACTACAGAAATCCTGACTTTTTGCAGCATGCTGTGCGATACCAAGAAATTGATCAGATAGGGACCTGTTTTGGTAAAGATGTTTTTGATCCTTATGGGTATGACAAGGGTGACTACTATGATGAGATAGGTATTTATATTTGTTCAATATACTATCCTTTTGGGAGCGTTACAATAAATTTCCTTTAATCCGTTTGCTGGCTAACTGTTGGCACCTGGTCAGTTAGGAACATTTAGAAAATGTTATATTGTTCAGCTATCTGGAACATCCTTTTGAGAAGCTTGTTAACTGAATGGTAAAGGGTGCATGTTTGCCTCACTTATTTTGAGGAAAATGCTACAAGAGTTAAGAAGCTAAACTAGCTATTCTGGTCTGTATACGTAACACCAAGTTAAAGTAGACGGGCAGAACATGAAATAATCTGTGTGTAGTTGATTTTTTATAGAAATGGAAATATTTAATGTACCATAAGCTCCCAAAAGAGTTGCTCATTTTTAAAGTTTACCAAAATTATATATCTATTGATGTTGTGCTTATGCAAGTAGGGACAGATATTTCAGCTGCAAATATATATTTTTTTCAAATTAATATTATTCCAATTTACATCTTATCTGTACTATCTGAATACAGAAGCTGAAATGAAGCGTGAACTTGAGAGGAAGGAACAGGAGAAGAAAAGGAACCCAAAAGTTGAATTTATTACTGGAGGAGTACAACCTCCAATTAGTGCATCAATACCGAAGATCCCAGGTATAGTGAACATGTTTATTTTCTGTTTTGCCAGTACTTGATGGAGCACAGCCTCCATTTATGTGGTTTTATTATTTTGATGTTTGCTCTATATACTCAGGTTTGGCTGCTGTCAGTACACTACCGGTACCTACAGAAGGTTTACAGAAAGAGACTAGACCAAACAAGAAGTCAAAATGGGATAAGGTGTTTAATCAACAACTCTAGGCATCTATCCTTATTTGGAGTACTCGTCTCCGGGGCTGACTTCTGTTTTGCTTTTATTTGTTACTTGTTAGGTTGATGGTGATGTTAAGAACCATTTGGTTCATAGTGGACACGACAACTTATCTGCTTCTGCGGCACTTTTGACTTCAGCTAATGTTGGTGCTGGATATGCTGCTTTTGCGTAAGTTCTGTTGCTTCAGTATGACTGTCTTTACCATGTTCAGAAACTTCAGATTATCCATTAGCACAATGTTATTTCTTGTTATAGGCCTGTAGCAATTTTCATATGCTCTAGGTGACTAGGTGCCCTCTCACTTGCTGTTGCTCATGCCTTTGCTATAGGCCTGTGCCCCAATTTTGTTTCTTATTATGTTAATCTGATCAACAAATGTCAATGCTCAAACTTTTGTTCTTTTGTTTTGGTTTATCTATTGGGGAAAATCTTTCATTTTTACTGGCACTTTTTTTTGGCTACTTCATCTGTTTCCGTCACCTTATGTTTGCACCGTAACTCTAGTTTGCAATTAAATGACCATATGTGACTGAAAAAAGAATGTTGAGGTTCGATCAGTACACCTGACAACCTCATTAAGCATATGCTATTGCTTCTTTTTTTTTTTTCTTTCCAAAACGGCCAAGCCGAATTTCTTTACCATAGTAACGAAATTACAAAAGTTCCAACTGAGAAAGCATATGCCATTGATATCCACTGCCTATGAAGCCATATTTGATAAGTTCGATTTGCACTAGAGCCCTAAGTGACAAACAATATCAGACCCAAAATTGCATAAAGTGGCAAAGACAAACAACCCTTCTAGAAAGGGGTGGCAAAAAAACAAGCATTGGTTAAAAACGGATGATAGAATCAACTGCAAAAGCAATTAAAGGGATTATGATATATTTAATGAAAGGAAAATAGAGCTGACAATATTGTTTATTACAATTCGTTGCTCAATTATAACAGTGTATTCTTGTTTTTCAGGCAACAAAAGAGAAAAGAGGCTGAAGAGAAGAGGAGCGATTATAAGTCGGACAGAAGATCGTAGCACCACTCACCTTTTTGATCCACTCTGAGCAGTCAGCGTATCATTGAGTTTTTGAATGACATAGTTTTGTAATGTGGATAAGGGAAAAACTTAACAATTAAAATCAGTCCAAGGGAAATGATTCCAGGAAAGGCCCTCTGAGCAACTGGTAGTCTTGTATTATACAGGTACCGGAATTTTATGCCAAGGAAAAGAGAACAGTGATCGTTCTGCACTTGTTCCCCCCTGTTACAATGGGCAATCTCATTGCTCTGCCGCTGGAATGCTGGGATTTACAATTGCTAACCTTCTATTACCATTGATGGTCACGTACTGGTTTTTATCACGCAGAACGGTGGCAGTCGCTCATCATCATATCCATGTGACGTTTCAGCGCTGATGTGCGATCTGCAGTTCTACACGCTACCACTGACGCTGGACACGTAGTGCTACAGTGCGCTAGATGTACGAGATAGGTCGCTTCTACAGCGTAGATAGTAGCGCTACAGGCAACACACGAGGCGCCGTGTGCCCCCCAAAGCTAACGACGCGACCCACCTCAAGTTATCATCCGCGGTCACGGCAGGCCCTTGCAATTGCAACCCAACCCAAACGGTCAGCAAGTCTGCACCCACTGAAGCGACCACCGTCCGTTCGCCAATCGCCACCACCAACCGGCAACGTGACCACCGTCTCTGGCTCGACGCAGCTCATTACTCCCAGTTGGCCGGACGCACGCCCATGAATTCACCACAGTGCCGCGCACACCACCGTAGATCTGGCACTGGCAGACAGCAATTGCAGAGGGATTTTCCCGTTGGCCTCGATACCCAGCAGGCTGCAGTAACTACAATAAATTACCAATCATCCATTGTCGTAACCAACGCTGCAGCGGGAAAGGGAACAGTACCCGCAGCTCCACCTCCACTAGTAATAGTAAAGCCTGATTATTTGTTTGAAAAAAAAATAGTAAAGCTTGATTGGATTTCCCATCGACATGAGAGTTTTCCGTTCCCCGCCGCTTCTGTTGCTGAAGACCATGGCACGGCCGGCAGTTTTTTTACGAACAGCGGCAGATGCGTAGTAGTACTCGTAGTATAGTAGCGTGGGTCTCCGTGCGCGCGCTCAGGGCGTCAGGTAGGCATCTCTCAGATCGCGGTCCCGTCCCGCGCGGCCCCAAGCAGAAGGCGTCGTCTTGCAGGCTTTGCAGCTCGGCCACGGCGGCATGGCCGGACGCCCAGACCACCGCCAGAGGGCCCAGACTCGCAGGCAGGGCACGGCAGCCGCCGGTAAGGGCTGCGTCTGCGTGCCTGGCTAATGTGGTGCTGAGTGCTCGTCCTACATGCGAAATGCGATCAGAACATCGGTCCGACCACCCGCCCACACGTCCACACGGCGAGCGGCACCCAACGCCCAACGGTAACTTTGCTTTGCCCGGAGCCCGGTTGCCCACCCCCTCCCTCACCTGTTGTCCGACTCGGACTGCAAGTTGGGACACGCGCCGACATGAACTGCTTGATTTGGGGAGGGTGGAAAGAACAGGGACAAGTATCCTCTGACCTCGGGTCTTGGACGACAGTGGCCCAAGTGACGCTGTGCATATCTAATTGGAGCAATTGGCTCATCGGTTGGCAGGAGCCAGGGAAATGTTCGTGGAATGCAATGCACTCCCTCTATACAATCTGTTTTCTTTCTGGCATGTCGTCGCGGCAGCCTAAGTAGGAGTAGTAAATCAAAGTCCATAAACAGAAGTCATTCTAGCCTTCTATATATTTTTTTTCCAAAATTATATACTTTTTTCACTTTTCAGTACACTCTCTTCTCCTTTTCTGATACATCTTTATATATCTCCCTCTCATTTTCTGTGTATCACATCAATTCTTACTTCCCATATTAAGCTAAAACGTCATTTAATATAAGATGAAGAGAATATGTACGCGAGTATTTACTTTATTTCACTATGTTTTCACATTGCAAGTAGTATGCAATTTTTGGCAAAGACTTACTTATGAACGTGTAGGTGTGTAACACCCCATGCTACCTCATCTCTAGAGAACTCGTTCGGTCTCTCCCCACGCGCACCGCCCACCTCCCTATATATCTCTCTCTCATCTCTAGCGACCTCCTCCCAACTCTCTCTCTCTCTCTCCGTCCCCACGCTAAACTCCTCCCAACTCTGGCTAGCGGATCCAGCGGTAACATGGAGGCTTCAAGCGGATCTGACGGCGGGCATGGAGGATCCGGCGGGTATGTCCTACTTTGGCCAGTGGATCTGGCGGCGGCCATGGTGGATCCGGCGGGTATGTACTACTTTGGCCAGTGGATCTAGCGGCAACATGGAGGCTTCGGCGGATCCGACAACGTCCATGGAGGATCCGGCAAGGTATGTCCTCTTCCTCTTGCTCCTCTTCCTGGATCTACGAGTTAGGGTTCCGACCCCTCACATCCTCCACAATTTCGGCAGGCCTAGAAAGGAAAGTTTTGGGGGGGGGGGGGAGGGGAGAAGGCCAACAAAACAGTGGGGATGATGGAGGATGATTTAGGGACCTAGAGGCGATGGAGGTGGTCGGACCAGGTCGTGACGAGGACGCCATGCCATGGCAGGGATCCTGTGAGAAGGGGGAGGGGGTGGAGAAGGAGGTCGTCGCGGGCACATTAGGGCTCGGCTGGAGCTCTATGGCCACGACCGCGAAGCTCCGGCCAAACCCTAGCGCGCCGCAACGGGATGAGGACGAGGAATAGAGCGTGACGGCCAGCGAAGAGGAAAAAGGGAGGAGAGGTGCGCGAGAGAGAGGTTGAAGATGGCCGTGCGTGCATTGTCCATAATTTTTACACCTGTTGTTCCAAATTATTAAACATTTTGATTTTGTTTTAAAAAAATACACGGCTTTTGTTACGCGTTAGATAGTAATACTATATCATAGTAAAATCAATCGATGTGTTTAGAAAAACCAAAACTTCTTATAGCTTCAAACGGATGGAGTAATTATATACCTAGAAAAGCCACCACAACTTATAAAGTGGAATTGAGGGTATACCTTTTCTAATAGAGTAGAATGCTTTGGACTAATTGTCGTGAAGGTTGAAAATGATACTTATGTCCCTTTAAATGGTAGAAGTTGAAGGTTTGAGAAAATCAATAATATTTATTCGTACTACTTTGCTAACTTGGATATCGCTGTACATCTGATCTAGTATTACCAATGAACTTTCGGAGAAAGAAAAGAAATGTTAAAAACAATTACCTCTTTTGACCAAAAGAGGATAAAACGCAGCAGTCAACGGTACGTTGAAGCTGCGATAAAACGCAGCAGTCAACAGTACGTTGAAGCTGCAGTGGACACTGGACAGCAGTCGCCCGAGGTCGGGCATGACTGCACGAGGTGTAGTGAAAAAAACACAAGGTGTGCCGTACATACCGGGCACAGGACAGGAGGGGCAATTCGGTCATAGCAAAAAATCCAACGGCCAGTTCCCCCACACGGGAGAGGAGAGGAAGCAAGAGCACTTCAACGGCGGTTAAACCTAGCAGCACAGCAAAACCCAGCCCGGCAACGATAAAAGGCAAAGCAAAGAAAAAGCGTAGCATCACGAGACAAGAGAGGCCTACCGGCGAACAGTTGTGCTCGCCACTGCTACTGATAGACGCCGGCCGCTGGCCAGTGAGCGGACTCGCTCAACAGCCGCCGCCGGCCGCCGCCGGTGGTGTGGTGTGGTGTCCCTTCCGCGCCGTCCGTCTGTCCTCGCACCCCTCCTCCCCCTCGCAACCTTGCTTTTCTCTCCAAAACAGATTTCGTCGTGTTGCGCTGCTGCAACCGGCGGCTGTTGCCTGTGGCTGGATACGTTTCAACTCTATCTCTA
Source organism: Eremochloa ophiuroides (assembly GCA_038502445.1). NCBI lineage: Eukaryota > Viridiplantae > Streptophyta > Magnoliopsida > Poales > Poaceae > Eremochloa > Eremochloa ophiuroides. The sequence goes on from JAHLJS010000006.1 coordinate 68,262,108, forward strand.
CTCTCTCCGGATCGGCGTGCGGCGGCCTGGTGATTTTAACTTTTAAGGGAGACGGGATCCTGTTCTTGGGAGGCTGAGAGACAAGAGCGCTCTTCCTGTCCTCTTTTTTCCTGCGGCTTCTCTTGGTCCAAGAGGGCAAAACTCGTCGGGGGAAGGAAATGGCGGAGGTGAAGCCGGAGGAGATAAGCCATCCGCCCATGGAGCAGCTCCAGGGGTTCGAGTACTGCATAGACTCCAACCCTCCCTGGGGTGCGTATCGTAGTTAGGAGCTGAAATGAATTCGCATTTGGGTTGGAATTCCGCTCTCTGAATCTTCGTCTTCCTTTTCTTTAATCTTCTTTTCTTTTTTTGGATTGCAGGCGAGGCGATCATACTGGGATTCCAACACTACATACTGGCGCTGGGCACGGCGGTGATGATCCCGGCGGTGTTGGTTCCCATGATGGGCGGCGACGATGTGAGCTCCTGTCCCACGCTTTTCCGCTTCTTGACCATACCAGCTTCGTTCTTGGCAGGATCAGTTTCGTGATGTGATGTTTTTGGGGCTTTCTATTTGCAGGGGGACAGGGTCAGGGTAGTGCAGACGCTGCTTTTCGTGACAGGGATAAACACTCTGCTGCAGTCCCTCTTCGGGACCCGGCTGCCGACGGTCATCGGCGGCTCCTATGCGTTCGTGATCCCGATAATGGCCATCATCCAGGAACCGTCTCTTGCGGGGATTCCCGATGATCACCAGGTGAGCAATTGCTTTTGTCCATTCTGTTGCTTCTGATGAGGCGGTGGTCTAATCTGCAATATTTTTTTTTCCATCCGTGATTGAGCAGAGGTTCCTCGAGACCATGAAGGCGATACAGGGGGCACTGATAGTGTCCTCCAGTATTCAGATCATCCTGGGCTACAGCCAGCTGTGGGGTATTTTCTCCAGGTTGCTTTCCTTCACACTTTACAGTCCAAGCATTCTGGTTCTAGCGCTCTTGCCTTGGAAGAACAATACCAATAAGTTGTAGTTAAAATGTTAGAATGGATTGGCCCATGAATGCATCTTCATTCCATTTCAGTTTTGACAGTGCTTAGGCTGTACTGATTGGTTCGAGAAATGCATATCCTCTTTCAGATTCTTCAGTCCGGTGGGGATGACTCCAGTGGTTGCGCTGCTCGGATTTGGCCTTTTCGAAAGAGGCTTCCCTGTGGTACCGCTTGCTTTGTCCCGACTCCATTTTGTACTGTCAACTTGTGGGCATGACCACGCAAGTCGTGGGAATGTCGATGACGAATAGCTTGTTCATCCTACTGATGTCTGATGATATTGCTTCAGGTTGGGAGATGCGTTGAGATTGGCTTGCCAATGCTGATTCTCTTTGTTGTACTCTCTCAGGTTTGACAAAACACCATACTGTCCTGGTTTCTATGCACCAAATTAGTCTTGGGAAGTTAAACATACCTAATTTGTGCCTTTCGATTCTTTCCCAGTATCTGAAGAATATACAAATAAAAGAAATTCCCATACTGGAAAGGTTCTCCCTTTTCATCTGTATCGCATTGGTATGGGCATATGCTCAAATCCTCACTTCAGGTGGAGCCTATAAAAATAGCAGTGAGGTCACTCAGAACAACTGCCGAACTGACAGAGCCAATCTGATCTCTTCTGCCCCATGGTTAGTACCCTTGCCAACATGATGTTTGAGTGTGTCGTGTAAATGTAAAGATGCTCAAGCTAGTACTAGGCGCCACGCTTATGGTGAACATTTATATTGGATAGTCTAATTTTGTAAATCTGAACCTATTTCTGGTCTATCATACATGTTTTCGGTGAGGTTTCTATGAGAGTATTCATCATTTTTTTTGTTCGAGGAAAAGGTACTGATGATCGTTACTGCTACTATCAATATATTCTGAATGAAATAACGATGGTCTAATGTTGAAAACTTGGAGTCCTGATTTTGCAATAGAGGTGTAGCAAAGTGTATTTGTCCCAACTTAAGATAGATCTTCAGTTGTTTGTCCCTGTTCAGTTGTCTGAAAAGAAACGCTGATTTCTGCTGATGCTGATTTATTGTGAGGGGAAAACACTGTTCTATGTCTGAAAAGAAGCCGATTAGTGTCTTTTTTCTTGCTCATTTACCCATTGACTTCACCCAGGATTAAGGTTCCCTACCCACTGCAATGGGGTGCACCAACCTTCAATGCTGGCCAGTCATTTGGTATGGTGTCTGCTGTTTTGGTCTCGCTAATAGAGGTGATACATATTTGAGCCTTGGATCTTTGTTTTGGAATTCAGGAATGACAAAAGTGATCTTAACACAATTTCTCTCTTGGACAGTCCACAGCCTCCTACAAAGCTGCTGCTCGGCTTGCAAGTGCGACTCCACCTCCGGCTCATATCCTGAGTAGAGGCATTGGGTGGCAGGTAAACACTTTCTTGCACCCATGATTGTTCTTCTTTTGATGTCCCGTCAGATGTCCAAAACTGAAAAGATGCTCTGCGAACATCAGGGAATCGGCATCCTCCTTGATGGGCTCTTTGGAACGGTGACTGGCTCCACTGTCTCAGTGTGAGTGTGTATTCCAAAATCTTCACCACTGTGCCTCTGCAGATGTTTTTTTTTTTTTTTTCCTTACAAGCCCTGACACTTACTTGGCTGGCGCAACAATGCAGGGAGAACGTTGGGTTGCTTGGGTCGACAAGGATTGGGAGCCGGCGGGTTATACAGATCTCAGCTGGCTTCATGATCTTTTTCTCCATGCTGGGTGAGCTGAGCCACTGTTTGATCGTGTAGTAATCGGACTGTTGTTTGCATGTCGCTGAGGCCCTGAGTGCGAGGAGCAGCTCCTGACACTCTCATTTATCGAATTGCAGGGAAATTTGGAGCTCTGTTTGCTTCCATCCCATTCACCATCTTTGCAGCCGTGTACTGCGTCCTGTTTGGGCTTGTTGGTTGGTCATCCTGTTTTCCTGATGCGAGTAATGCGTGCAGTCTGCTGTTGCGCTTTGGTAATGATGCCTGTGCTGACGCCTTTTTTTTCTTGCACCTTTCTCTGGCTTTCAGCTGCAGTGGGACTGTCCTTCTTACAGTTCACTAACATGAACTCCATGCGCAACCTCTTTATCGTCGGCGTCTCCATCTTCCTTGGCCTGTCCGTGCCGGAGTACTTTTTCCGGTACACCATGGCTGCTCACCGTGGTCCTGCGCACACCAAAGCTGGATGGGTTCGTGTCTCTCTCTCTATCTCTCTATTTACCCCCATTTTTTCTCAGTATTTCATGGCTCAAGGTCAAACAGTACCTGAGATGATATCGTGTGTGACTGTGTGTGACTGTGACCTGGGACATATATGAATGCAGTTCAACGACTACATCAACACCATCTTCTCGTCACCGCCGACGGTGGGGCTGATGGTGGCCGTGTTCCTGGACAACACGCTGGAGGTGAAGGACGCGGGCAAGGACCGGGGGATGCCGTGGTGGCTGCGCTTCCGGGCGTTCAAGGGCGACACCAGGAACGAGGAGTTCTACAGCCTGCCATTCAACCTCAACCGCTTCTTCCCTCCGGCCTAATTAAACCAAGAAGAGAACTCCAAGAACGTTCTCGGGCCATCTCATCGCGCTTGTGCATGCGCCTTCTCTTCTCTGGAACAAGTCAGTAAGATTGCTGAGCAGAGGCATAGTTAACTTTGCGGACGGATCGAGTTGCCCATTGGTTGATTCGTTGATCTCTAGTTGATGATCATGTTGGGGTAGGTCCAGTATGTACACTGCCGAACCCAGTAAACTAGCCTTCTTTATACTTGGAGAGATGGGTGCACTACCGTCCGTCGTCTATCTCTGGCCTTATTAGCGAATGTCGCCGTACAATCTGCGTCGCTCCAATGCTCCAGTTGAGTCCTGTCCTGTACTGTACCATCGAGGAAGGACGTACGAAGGATCGATAGCGCGCCGGAACAGGAATCCTATGTGACGGAAGTGATGTGACGACGTATGGAAGAAGAGAAGCAAATCCTGGTGGAGTATGCGCACGCGCCATGCTCCCCCACTTGAAGGAGGGGGCACGCACGCGCGGACGCAGCACCGCCTAGCTCACCGCGGACGCCTGGCCGCCAATCGCAGCAGCTGGGCGTGCGCGTGACAGCTACGCGGACTCACAATGACAATGCCATGAGATGACGCCCTCGCACTGGCTCAGTTTGCTCGCAGATTCTCGCGTGGCTGCGCCGCATGAGTGCATGACGGCATGTGAGGCATCAGCTCGATGCTGCCTGAGGACTGACTGCATGGCATTGCTTGCTAATGGCGTCGGGGGGCGGGACTTATTTCGATGACGGCATGAGGCATTAGCTTAGTGCTCGCGAGGAATGCAGCTGTGGTGGGCCGTGCTGTGTGGCGGGCTGCATGGAATGGGCCGCCGCTCCTGGACAGAGGACGTGCCTTCGTGCCGTAAGCGTGTAGCACGACCGAAGCATACACTTTGCTCAAATAAAAAAAATAACCATATCTATATCTGCTATTCTACTCCCTCCGTTTCTAAATTATAATTAGAATAGAGAAATATGTATCTATTTATCTATATCTATATCTCTATCTCTATCTCTATCTGTGTATACGTAATATTAGGGAGTAACGTGATCCTTGTGTCTATCCTGTTCTATTTTCCAAAGTGTCGTTGTCTAAACCAAAATATCAACCGTGCTCACAAGTGTTAGAATTGCACGTGGTTTGTACGTTCAGCAATAGTTTAGAGTCTAATTTCAATACATATTAGAACAAATAGAGCATCTATTATAAAAACTAGCAGAAACCCTGTGTAGTTGTGCGGGCTAGGATGGTCTGGATCATAGGAAGCACACGAATATAGTTGTAACAAATGAGTAGTTTTGAATTATAGGTTACTTAATGTCATTTTTGTTTATATGAAGGATAGTGAGTCTTTGGTATTGCATCGGATTCCGACCTTATTTGGGGCGCATGAAATGCATTATAACTAAAAATCTGCAAGCAAACAAAAACAAAAAAACAAAAAGAGGGCATTCAGCCGGATTTGTGCAGCATACCTTTACTAAGGAAAATAGTGGAATATATCAGGCATGTTATTATCACTAAATGCCGCCACCTCTAAGGTTTGGTCACATTGTACAATCTTGTCATCATACAATATAATGTTACTGTCGGATAAGAGAACAAGGTATGTGATAAATGTCAATTAGCAAACGATAAACACATAAAAATTAGAACATGTGCAAGCATTGTATATAGAAGTTACCATAGTCGAATGTATTGTAAGGATCTTAAACAACTGTGTACATATTATGTGCTAACCTTGGCATCTTCACGTTCCAATCTAACTCTTTGAATAGAACTGTACTGGCTAATTCCAATTGATGTAAATTTTTTGCAAAATCTGCATCCTTGTAACCTTGCAGGTCCATCTCTGGCATCTTTGTTCCTTTGCTGCACCATTCAAAATGAGGCTAAAAGGCAATGCGTTGCAAACCACAGAGGCATTCTTTCATGCAATCCATGAAATGTTTTTTGGTAGATGAAATGAAACAGTTTGAAGGCAAAATAAAAACTTCAAAATACGGTTAACGAGAATTTTTTTAAATTGCAAATGAGTATAATAAATATCAGCAATAAACTGAGCTTTGCATACTTCTATATTGATGTGGCATATTGTAGCATGTGAAGAAATTGAACTTAACATAAACATCAGAAAACATTTAAGTAAGTAATCATGAGGAGTCAGAAGCACTGTAAAAGAGCGGATGAAGCTTAAATTTAAGGTATAAAATCGCTACTCAGAGGGATATCTTCAGAATCCGTCGTGTGCAAGGCCGCTGGAGGAGGGATCGCGACGGAGAGAGGTAGCGAGAAGCGGAGGAGGTCGGGTCAGCCTCGTGTTCTGCACTCCCCGGGGCTGTGAGGAGGGGGTCACGACATAGTTGAGGGGGTGGGCTCGAGAAGCATAGGGCGGCGCAGTGGCGTGCAGACTCCAGGAGCATGCCTTTCCCCGTCCCTCCTCAATAGTGTGGGGGTTCTGTATGGATGGTGCGGGAATGTCCTGGAATTCGCTGGGACCAGTGACTTGCTGGCCATCCATGGGAGATGCAGTGAACGAAAAGCAGGCGATGTGGCACGATGTAGGACCAAAAAAATGGAATACAAACATTATAGTAATGGTTCTACTGTAAATGGAAAGATGCATATTGTAGATCGGGGTATATGGTAGACACACCACGGTGTCAGTTGCTCTGTTAGAGTAAATTACTACCAACTCAATTGCTGATGCATCTGGCAAAAATAGATAAAGTGCACACTGATGAATAAAAATATAGGCGTACAAAATCACCTAAGCAAGTATCAGAACTTACCATTTCCAACCAGGCAGGGCACAAAATTCGTCGTGTTCGCGGGGCACCGCAGCAACATTGGCCCAAGCGGTGCAGGCTGGCAAGCTACGGTGGGGGTTAGAGGACGTGAGGGAGGGAGCGCATCTGTGGCGTGAAGCCACACGACCTAGATGTGGCCATGTGGTAGGAGAGAATGGGCGCAATGGAAAGATGTAGCGAGAAGCGGAGGAATTGGGTCTGCCTCGCGTGCTTCGCTCGCTGGGGGCTGCAAAGGAGAGGTGTTGAAGGGAGTCATGACGGACCTGAGAGGGTGCGCCGGAGAAGCGCAGGGCGGTGCGATGGCGTGCGGACGCCAGGAGTGGGGCTTTTTTCTCCTCTCTCTCTCTCTCTCTCTCTCTCTCTCTCTCTCTCTCTCTCTCTCCTCAGTAGAGTGGGAATATCAGGTATTGATGGTGTGTGGATGAGAGATGTCCAAACGACAGCCTGGCCCTTGCCTAGAATGACACAACACTAAATAGGCACAACACGATTGGGCACGGTGATGAGTCATGTCGTGTCGTGTTGGGCCATTGTGCCTGGCTTCCGTCCCAGGCACGACCCTACGGGCACTTAGCCGTGCCGGCCCATGCCGAGGCTATTGCATGAAGGGAGAGAGGGAGGCACCCCATGGTCGTCTGATCCGGGGCGGGAGGGAGAGTGTAATACCCCGGGTATTACGGATTTAATTAATCTGCCATGTCATCATATTTAAATTAATCATTTGCATATGATTGTGATTAGGTCCCTAGAGTGATTTGAATTTAATTAGTATTTGTTTGTAGAATTAAATTCCCAAATAATGGTTTAAAAATTTACTTTTATTAGGGCCAAAACCTAATTCAAAATCTAAAAGGAATTTGGAGATAGTCCCTTAATAAAAGTTTTAGATCTTTTAAAATGGAACAACTTTTATTTTTGGAGATTTCAAAGTTCTGTGGTGGAAATTCAAATTTATTTCAAAAAAATGATTTAAAACTTAGTTTTAGATTGGCATTTCAAAAATTAATTGGAATCTGGCAAAACTTCCTAAATAGAAGTTGTAAAGCTCATTGAGTAGAACAACTTTTATTTTGGCAATTTTTCAAGTTGTTGTGTAAAATAAAAAGTAATTTTGAAAATGCAGTTTGAAATTCAAAAACCAAGTTTACCCCTTTTGCTGTAGTTTCAAAAATATTTCGAATTTGGATTTAGTTCCAAAAGCAAAGTTGTTCAGAATTTCAAACCCTACAACTTTTGTTTTTGCAGTTTTTCATGTTGTTATACAAAATCAGTCGAATTTGGTCAAAAAACCGACAGCCCTAGGGTCTAGGTGCTACAGTGAAATGCCCCCTCTTCCTGTTCGCGAACAGAGCCGGCAGCCGCCGTGTCGCGCGCGGGCGCGCGGCGAGCCGTGCCGGCCGGGATCGTGCCCCCGCGACCTCGGCAGATACGGGCGCGCGTGCGCCGCGTCGTCCTGGTTCTGTCCCCCTCGCTCCCGGCCTTTAGAAAGGCGACGAGGCCCTCCCCTCGCCATTTTCTTCTCTCCCGGCCACCTTCGAGCTCTCTCGGTCGCCGGCCAAATTGGTCGCCACCGAGCCATCACCACCCTCTCCATCTTGCAGCCAGCTAGCTAGCTTCCTTGCGCATCTCCTGCGACCGTCGGCGGGAGCTGTAGAGCTTCGTAACCACCGAAACGCCGGTGTCTTCCTCGCGGGCGAACAGAGCGCCGCCGCGAGCTCCGCCGTCGTCTCGAGCTAGTCTGGGTAAGCTCTGGACCTCGGATTCTTGCGTACCGTGATCTCCGTGACCCCTTGAACCTTACGCGTGCGTCGGCGTGCTCTCTGGTTCCCTAGGTTCGCCGGAACGCGTGTTCGCCGTTGTGCCGAGCCGCCGGGATCCGCCGCCGTCGCCAAGTCGCCTTCTCCGAACCACCTCCGTCTCCACCGACCCCTCGGCCAGCTTCGTGGTGAGCCCCAGATACTCGCGCACCTTTTTCCCCTCTCTTTACCGGCTTGTGCTCGCCGGCGACGTGCTCGCCGCCGCCACCGAGCCGCCGCGTACGTGTCTCCAGGTGCTGCGCGCCTCGGATCTCGTCGTATCTTAGCTTGGTAGACTCGCCTTGGAGTGTAGAGTCCGTCAGTGCCCTCGGCTTCGTCCCTCGGCTCACCGTCGGCGAGCTAGGGGCGGCGAACCGCCGGCGCCCTCGCCTCTGTCAAAACAGAGGAGAGGCCAGGGGCCTCGGGTTAGAAGGAGAATAAAGGCAGGGGGTTAAGTGCAAATCCTGTGACTCATGTGAATAGTGTAGATCGGACCGCGGGTTGATTTCCAGTTTCCCCAGGGTCTCTTGTGCAAAGCCGTCGGCGCCGGGCGCGGGCAGGCCGAGTGGGCCGGCTCGCTCTGGACTTGGGCCGTAGTGGGCTGATTTGGTCTTTTCTTTTTCCAGTGAATTTCAAAATGCTTTTCTTTTATATATTCATGTGAATAGTGCTGATGTTTGTTAATTTCATATGAATTAATATGCTAGTTGTAAAAATGTGAAAATAATTGTGTATGCTCTCTGAAGTATGTAGTATTTGTTAAAAATATGATATAGGGTGTTCCAGTGCCTTTAATCTGCTGAATAAATCAGTAAAGTAATTAATATATGCAAGTTTGGGTAATTTTAATTAATTCTCTGTAAATCCAAAAATCATGAAATTTATTGTGGCTCTGTTTTGTGATAAAACCTAGCTGTTGGTAAAGTTTGGTTGCAATTGAAGTTAGTTTGGTCAATTAATTAATATATGTGAAATTAGGGATTAATAAAGTGAATAGAAAAATGAATTTAGGTTTGTTGTGTGAAATTTTGGGTTGAATGAAGACCAAGGATCTTTCGCTGTGTGATCCTTGGCAAATTGAGAACTTAGTGCTTGATAGTAGTCATAAAGCTGTGTAGCGGCTTTCTGTGACCGTTAAAAAGGTCAATAAAACAAAAGTAGGAAACATTACTTTTACCTTCCGTAGATTGTTTACAACTTTACCGTGAAGGAAAGTTGTACTCAAGATATTAATGGTTTACTTCCAAGCATTTCATTGGTTGCCCTCATGCCACGCTAAGCATACATCATTGCATACGTGTAGTGCCCGTTCCCGAGGTGGTCCAGGTCGAGACTACTACTGAGGAGGCTACTCCAGAAGTCATCCAAGGATTCGACATCTGCGGGACTGATCCCGATCCGACGCTGTACACGATCCAAGGCAAGCCCCGGTGCATTCAGCCCCTCTATTACAAAATATTTATAATTCGAGTTAATCTACTGCATTAGGTTGATAGGAGTTGATTGTCACCTATCCAGATGCATTGTCTCAAATAAATACCCTGAAACCTGATTTAAATAAAATGGTTTGAGAAATGCTTAGGCATGCTTAATGAACTTAGCTTTGCGTAAAAGAAAAACTATTTTCTGTGCCATGATTATACTTATACTTTGATTGGTGAAGAACTGGTTATCCGTTGGTCGATGTGTATTTGGGTTGGAGTCCCAATGCATGGTCGCTTTCGGAATAGTTTGGAACTGGTCGATATCTTTGGAAACGTGTTTCGTTGGGTGGCCAGCTCATGGGGCGGCGTTCCCTATGTCTCACTCACCCGACAGGCACGATAATAAAAACCGTCGGGTAGTCTTGTACTTGGGTTAGAGTCCCAATGCAGGATTGACGGCAGGAAGGAAGTAGGGACCGTTCGTTGTAGGCCTGCTGTGATCATGATGAACAGCCTAGCCACATACCAATGCGGAAAGCCTAGAGTTCGGTGACGCTATTGCTGGAACCGACAACCACGCACTGGGAGTGGAGAGATGGCGAGAGTAGCTTGTACCCACGTGGCCGGCGTGCCTGGATAAGAGTGGAGTACTGTGCTCTCGGGTGGCGCAGGACCGGTTCCGGGATAGCAAAGCCGTGACAACGGGTTGGTATATGTATGCCGGCGTGCTGCATATGCAGTGTGGTTAGAATCCCCAGCTGGGTACTTTCTGGATTCGAATCGACGTGCTCCTCGGTTATGGAGACTTGATCCTCACACTCTACACCGAAAAGTGGTTCTCAACTAGGCTATCTGAATGAATTAAGAAATTTGAAGAATGATGATATTCGAGATTGAATGTCGGAACTATAGTTGTGATTATGATATTGATAAAATAAAATATGGAACAGGATAGATTGCTTTTCTGCAAACTCCTCATCCTCTGCTAGCCTTACCCATAGCCTTGCATTCCTGAGTCTCATTTTACACCCTTAGTCGGGTAAGTCTTGCGGAGTACCCCAAGTACTCAGGGTTTGTTAACCCCGTTGCAGGAGGACCGCAGTCGGAGATCTGTCTTGCTCCATGTTGCGTGACCGTGGTCGAAGAAGAAAGCGGCGATGAGTGAAGTGGAACCCGTGGGCAGGGTTCGAGTTATCTTATCTAGTATTGTGTAACTATTCCACTGCTACTGTTATGTCCTCTGGCCTGTAATAACTATATGTGAATCCTATTTGAACAACTGGTTTGTAATCTAAATGTTATGTAATCTTCCGCACTGTACTCTGATGTATTTTATTATGAAATGTTGTAATCCTGTGATGATTCTGCAATGGTGATCCTGTCGGAGAAAAGGGCGCTAATGTAGCCCGACAGACCTGTCTAGATCATTTGGGACACGGGCCCGGCTGTCAGAAGTCGTTAGTGACAATGACAGGTGCCAGTGGGCCAGGTGATTTAGCCGGTTCTGTTACAGAGAGACGGTGGTGTCGCTGGCATCGGGATGGAAAAAGAGGGAGGTGCCGCCGCCGTCAGGGTGGAGAGAGGTGTACGCGAGGTGGCGCAGTCGGAATGTTGGGAGAGAGAGAGAGAGAGAGAGAGAGAGAGAGAGAGAGATGGGGAGAAAAAGTTAGGGTTTCGTGTTTATATATGGATCTGGCTGAATCCAATGGCTCTACTTTATTTGAGGACATCCAATGGCTAAAATCTATTGGGTTACATCGTGTCGGCCCATTAACCATGCCGTGCCTATGGCGACACTGTAGGCCGGACCTGTGGCCCAGGCATGGCCTTAGACATTTCTAGTGTTGGTATTGGCACTATGAACCCATGTGCGTGCACTGTGCTAGTGCTGAGCATTTTTGGGCGGGGCCTATGCCGATCCAACAGGCCTAGCCCATTTGGTTATCTATACCCTGGAAGCTTCGTTGGGGCTGGTGACTTGCTAGCTATCGATGGTAGATCGTCGGGAATGGACATGTGACGCGATATATGACCAAAATATGGTATACAAGAATTATAGTCATGGCTCTACTGTAAATGGCAAGAGACATATGGCAGGTCGAAGATGACAGTCTCACCAGGCTAAATTATCGCCAACTCAAGTTTTGACTCAATTGGCAAAAGTAGATAAACTGCACACTGATGAAATCGAAATATGGGTATACCAAATCGACTAAGCAAGTATTAGATCTTACTATTTCTAACCAGGCGAGGCATGGAATCCGTTGCGTTTGTGGGGCACCACAACGTCGCTGGGCCTAGCGGTGCAGGCTGGCGCATCGCGACGGGGTTGGAGGAGGTGAGGGAGGGAGGGCATCCGCGATTGAAGCCACAGGACTTGGGTGCGACCGTGTTGGAAGCGATCGAGGACGGGGCACCGGCAGAGGGGGTGCAACAGAGAGATGTAGCGAGAAGCAAAGGGGATTGGGTCTACCTCACTCGCCGCACTCGTCGAGACTATAGCGGAGGGGGTGGGGAAGAGGGAGGTGGAGGGGGTGTTTTAGGAGGGAGTCACGACAGAGCTGAGGGTGTGGAACGGAGAAGTGTAGGGCGGAGCGGTTGCTTGCGATACTAAGAGCGAGGATTTTTCCTCTCTCTGCTCAGTAGCTTGGGGTATGAGGCATGAAAGTTACGGAGATGTACCGAAAGTTTCACAGAGAATGAAAAGGTAGACGACATGGTACAACGTAGGATAAAAAAATAGTATACATAAATAACTCACTGGAGCAAATTTTTTGCATGAATGTTGGTTCCGCTGACCTGATAACACATACAAATCAATTATTAAGATACCATTATTATGGTTAAAAAACTGTCATATAATGAAGTTAGTGGGTGTTTAGTTCCTCTCCAAAATCCCAAAACTTCCATCACATTAATTTTGCGGCACATGCATAGAACATTAAATATAGACGAAACTTTTGCATGTTTGCATAGTTTGCCTGTAAATCACGAGACGAATCTTTTGAGTCTACCTGGGCTATAATTGGACACTTATTGTAAAAGATTTCTCGCTGCTACAGTGCTAAAATCCTAAAAAATTTAGGATCTAAACACCCCCTTAGCCTCGCAACCCCATGAGCCATGGTATTCTCGGTTAGATTCGCTTTTATCGAGCAAGGAGCAACAAATCATTCAGATGACCATGCTAAGATATATATGTTTTAAGGTTTAGAGCCGTATATATTTTATTGGAACGCATGAACACACGTCTTCCTGAAAAGATACTGCTGGCTGCTGCGAGGAAAGTTCTAGACTTATCATCATGCTCATGTGTGTGCCACACTGATGAAGTGCCTAGCGGGGAACGATGAATGGATGGACTGCATAGTGTGGTGTGCTCCCGTGGATCAGGACCCGAGCCCCCCCATCAGGAACACATGCTACGTTGCTACCAATAAAATAGGCCTGACTGATTTGTTTACCCGCAACCCGCAGGGATCAGAAAGAGCCCGACACTTTCCACATTCCAGCCCGCCGCCCCGCCCTGACGTGGTGACCTCGCCATGGATAGGGACCACCGGAGACCGGACCTCAAAGAGATAGGCAGCTCTAAGCCACCGTTTGGAAGCTCCAGCTTCTTTGGACTGATCCAGGTAGAGTCGATCAGTAGATAATCATATTTTCATTTATATTAGAAGCCGAGACTAAAAAAAATCTGCTTCGCCTTACTTCCTGTAATATCACGGTGGGGATTAATAGGTAATCGATTCTTAAAGAGCAGAGCTAAATAATCAGAGAGCGGAAAACTAAATATAGTGCTAAATATAACCTCAAATTACTAGTCTTTGAGGTTAGATACAATGACGACCCCGGGTTCTCCGAAATCAGTCGGCACACCAAAATTGAAATCCGCGCGCCCAATTCAACCCGCCAAATTAAAGATTGGACGTGACGTTGGCCATATCCAACACGGCAAAGCACCTACAGCAGCCAGCAGGAGTTAATTAATGATAATGAAAACCTGTGCTTTCCCACGAAAGCCATCCATCCTTCTCGCTCGTTTCCTCGGCATTTGAACAATTGAGCTCGAGGGAGAGGGCCGACCTGGTCGTTACCCGATGCCGGTAGTCGCAAGCACGTCAGCCTGACGCGGATGCATGCGGATTGTGGATGACTGCCCGTCCTCTTCCGTTCCCGGTCCCGGGCTCCCGGCTCCGGCTATTTATTATAACAAGAAAGGAGCAATGCCGCGCACATCTCTCAGCTCCGAGTCGTCGTCGTCATCGTCTTCTTCTTCTCCAGTTCTCCTTGTTCTCCAGAGTTCATATCACGTTCTAGCTGAGCCCTCGTGCCGACAGTGCCGTGCCGGTGCGTGGTAGCAGGACAGGAGGAGAGCAGAGCAGGGACACGTACGGCACCATGTTGGAAGGAAAGGCGGTGGTGGAGGACACGGACATGCCGGCGAAGATGCAGGCGCAGGCGATGTCGGCGGCGTCCAGGGCCCTCGACCGCTTCGACGTCCTCGACTGCCGGAGCATCGCGGCTCACATCAAGAAGGTAACGCGCGTGCCGTGTCATCCCCCATCTGTCTTCACCCTATGAAGCTAGCTAGCTCTGCTCACCAGTTGCAGCTGTAATTATTGGCTCTGACTAGGAGTTTGACGCGATCCATGGCCCCGGATGGCAATGCGTGGTCGGCTCCAGCTTCGGCTGTTACTTCACGCACAGCAAGGGCAGCTTCATCTACTTCCGCCTCGAGTCGCTCAGGTTCCTCGTCTTCAAAGGGGCGGCAGCATGACATTGACACGCCAACGGCAGCTAACATCACGGCGGCTTTTGTGCAGATTAAAACACTGTGGGAGATTGGAGAGAGTGGGAATTCATCGCTGGCCAAATTGTTTTTGTGTACAAAATAAATCTAGACGGATGGATTTGTTGATAATGGTGTATGGATGAAATTCTGAAATTGAAAGGGGTTATATTATATTCTAGTAGGAGCAAAGCAGACCTCCCCATCTGCGAAAACGGCAAAAGCACAATGTGTGTTCACTGAAGAAAAAAACAAATTGCTCTAAATCTTAGACGGACGAAATTGTTGATAATGGGGTATGGGAAATTGCATTTGTGTACGGAATCCAGAGGATGAATTTGGTGGTTAAAATTTGTAATTATTTGGAGTTCGAACCAGCGAGCTAAGGTCGGATGTGTTGTTTATCTAAGATTGTTTTATCTACCGATAATAGCACTGCATTGCATTACGCGTCCAAGACTCCAAGGTACAACAGCTAGTAGAAATGCCGATCCATCCATTATCATATCCATGGTAGATTGGTAGTACAAGCCTCCAAGCAGAGACCTGACGGCGGAGCATCTCCGGCAAAGATCGAGTAGCGAGAGGGCTTCTTCCTCCTCCTCCAAGTCCAACCCCGACTCCCCGACCGTTCAATACACGGGAAGCACAAGCACCGGCAGGGGAAGGAGGCTAAGAATGGCAGGCGCCTTTCTAATAATAAAGCGAGTGCCACTCCCTAATTATACTCACTCCTGTCTTCCCTTGCCACCGGTCCGGGGCCTCCCCTATTCGGACAGGGCAGGGCAGATGACGATCCATGGCAACCGATTCATGGATTGCAGACACCCCACAGGAATCATCCATCATTCGGAGCTAATCTAATCATTTCTCGGGGCTTGCTTTCGGCTCTCTCTGCGCGCGCACAATCTTCACACCCGCGCTGCGCTCGAGGCCCCGAAAAGCTTCTGCACGCTTTACAGGTATGCCGGCATCATGGTGACCAGAAATTTCTGTCTTTCGTGTGGCCGTGTGGGATACATGACGGAGCCGGCGGCGGCTGTGACGCGAACGCGGCAGATCGCTGGATGAGCGCCGGTGCGCAGCTGGAGCGGCGGAGCTCGGTGCGGCGGCCGCAGAGCATGGCGCAGGAGGAGGACCGGGGCCAGCCGCCCGACGAGGAGGTCATGTCCCGGAGCCAGGGCTCCAGCACGGAGCCGTCGGGCGGCGGCAAGGACGGCGCCGCGCCCAATAAGCAGAGCGCGGGACCTTCCGGTAAGTCGACGTCGGCAGATGCATGGTTATTGGATCGTGGTGCCGGGTGGTGGTGGTGTTGTTGCCAGTACCGGTCTTGACGAGACGTCAGGTGGTCGCGTTGCATTTGCGTGCAGAGATGGACCTGATGAAGGAGAAGTTCGCCAAGCTGCTGCTCGGGGAGGACATGTCCGGGTCCGGGAAAGGGGTGCCCTCCGCGCTCGCCCTCTCCAACGCCGTCACAAACCTCGCAGGTGATTGATTGGCCTGGCCATCTCGTTGCTGTCGAATTCGATCGCTACAATGCATAAATCGTTCGTGCGTGCGTGGCATATTCACCGGCAGCCTCTGTGTTCGGCGAGCAACGGAAGCTGGAGCCCATGGCGCCGGACAGAAAGGGGAGGTGGAAGAAAGAAGTGGGGTGGCTTCTGTCCGTCGCCGACCACATCGTCGAGTTCGTCGCCAAGAAACAAGTCCTGGACAACGGCACCGAAATGGAGGTTCGTCTCGTTCCGTTCAGCCGCCGCTGCATGCATGCACCGCTCCACCGTCCTTGATCGATCGGTCCATCTTCTTCCTCTCCCTCTCCGTGCAGGTGATGGGCACGCAGCAGAGACGGGATCTCCAGGCGAACATTCCAGCATTGCGTAAGCTGGACACGATGCTCCTCGTAAGCACACCACTCACTCACTCACTTACTCACCAGCCTCAGCTAGTCAGCTCTGTCCTTCCTTGCCGCTGATAGACCCATGACCATGTGGAGCAGGACTACCTGGACAACTTCAAGGACCGCAACGAGTTCTGGTACGTGAAGCGCGACTCGTGCTCGGAGGGCGAGAACGAGGAGAGGTCCGACGAGAAATGGTGGATCCCGATCGTCAAGGTGCCCCCCGGCGGGCTGTCGCCGACCTCCAGAGGCTGGCTCCTGCACCAGAAGGAGCTGGTGAACCAGGTGCTCAAGGCGGCCATGGCCATCAACGCCAACTGCCTCATGGAGATGAGCATCCCGGACACGTACATAGACACGCTCCCCAAGGTTGGTTACCTCCTCATCTCCTTGGCATGGCATGAGCATGATCTCGCAACACATGTAAAAAAATCCTCTCGGAAACGCCTTTCTCCTGGCGGCAGAACGGGAGAGCCAGCCTCGGGGACGCGCTGTACCGGATCATCACGGACGTGGAGTTCGACCCGGACGACTTCCTGTCGACGGTGGACCTGACGTCGGAGCACAAGATCCTGGACCTCAAGGACCGGATCGAGGCGTCCGTCATCATCTGGAACAGGAAGGTGCACAACAAGGACGGCAAGTCCTCCTGGGGCTCCGCCGTCAGCCAGGAGAAGAGGGAGCAGTTCGAGGAGCGCGCGCAGACGCTGCTGCTCATCATCAAGCACAGGTTCCCCGGCATCCCCCAGTCCACGCTCGACATCGCGAAGATCCAAGAGAACAGGGTGAGTGAGCACACTAGTACTCCGTATCTAGCAGAGCACGCGATGCAATGGAACCGCCCTTGGCTTGCACTGCATGCACTGAGCCACTGACACTTAACAGGACGTTGGGTTCGCGCTGCTGGAGAGCTACTCCAGGGTCCTGGAGAGCCTGGCGTTCAACGTCATGTCCCGGATAGAGGACGTCATCCAGGCCGACAACGTGGCCAGGGAGAAGGCCAAGAAGAGCACGCCGCCCGGGGCAGACCCCGCCGCCGCCGGATGCCGCTGCCCGCAGGAGGCCGGCGACGACGACGACCAGAGCAAGACGACCCTGCTGGACTTCATGGGGTGGACCGGGGACGCCGAGGGCAAGAACGACGACGTGTCGCCCGCGCCGCCGCCCGAGCTGCCGGCGCAGGACGACGGCAGGCTCATGAAGCTGCCCAACATCATGACCAACCTCAAGCAGACGTACATGGACAAGCTGGACTTCCTCAGCGGAAACAGAAGCCCCTCAGGTCGCCATTAGAGACGGCATGCCATGCCATGGCACGGCACGACACGAGATTTTTCCATGTATCGTGCGAGGTAGTACTAGTGTACATATATATTTTGGATTGGATCAAAGTGGGCTCTCGCTTGAGTAGCCCGTCGTGTCGAGTTCCTGATTTTGCAGATACGCGAATTCCTCTTCTCATGTATGGTTCCAAGGGATTGGCCATTGTATCAGAGACATCAATAAATAGAGAACAAAAATAGAGCTAACAGGACTCAACATCACAGATATATGTGAGACTAAAGAATATGAATATTTTTTTCCTTAGAAAAGAGAGACAAAAGAATATAGTTAGGCAGGAAACAAAAACACACTCCAAGTACATACAGAAGCATTGAAACCGCTGTCCATTTTCAAGCAATAAACTGAGCAAAGAAAAACAAATATACTACAACCTGCTACACTAATCAACGAATGCTTATAAGATAAGAAACCACGATCAATCATACGACCCGATGACTTTTTATTCTTTGAAAGAAAAGGAAAATTGCATGGATGTACAAGGACAACGACCCTAAAATCATTGTTCGCTCCGGGCGAACGTCCCCAAAACAACAACCGCAAAGCAAAGCAAGCAGAGTAGAAAACTCCTGAGCATAGGAAACGTACAGTAGGCAAAAATCACCTTTGCAAAACTACTGCAGGTTGTGGATAAACATTTAGCACTGGTGAAGCAAATTTGCGTATGCATATTTATTTGGAGTTCTGAAGACACCATAATCTTTGAATCCTTATAAATCCACCAGTACAAAACTGCCCCAAGAACAGAGTAAAAAAAACATATCTATTCCGACGCAAAGTACAGTAGGTCTACCACTGGCTGAGTCCTTGGAACATTGTGGTAGGTGATTCAGGTTTTATTCACGAATGCTGCCATACTATCCTCATTTTAGTTGAGTAACTGCAGCGTGTATGGCATCTGCAAGATGGGGCACGGTCCTCATGCTCAAACCAGCCATGCTGATCCTCCTGCAAGAAGAATATACACATTGTCAATATAGCAATGACAGTTGGAACTTCCATTATATGGTGGAGAAAACGAAACCTATTCATAGATCAATGTCAAATAGTGCAGATCAAGATTGTTCAATCCTATATGATCTAAAAAGTACTTAAAAGTGTAAGACAAGCTAATGATTCGTTTTTAACTAATAATTAGCATATCCTATTAGATTTCCTAAATGTCAAAAAATGGAGGGAGTAACATATTAAGACAACAAGTACCTAAACAGTCTGTACTCCAACTTATAAATTAGAAAAAAAGGCAAATAATATAATATAATATAATATAATATAATATAAGAAGTCCAATGTAGCCACCGTTAAGTACTCCCTCCATTCTAAATTATAAGTCATTCCAAAAATTTTGGAGAGTCAAATCATCTTAACTTTGACTAAGTTTAATAAGATAATACTATTTACAAATTACAATACGAACTAAGTATCATTATATTCTTCACCAAATACATTTTGACAATACACTTATTTGGTATCATAAATCTTTATATTTATCTCTATAATTTTGGTCAAACTTGAGATACTTTGACTCTCCAAAATTCTTGGAATGACTTACAATTTGGGATAGAGGGAGTAGTAACTAGACTGAAAAAATACAAGAGTTGAATAGACAATTACCCATCAGACGTCATATAAATGTGGTACTCCTGCCTCATGAATGCCACTTGCTCGCTGTTCAGCCCAGTGAAAGTAAACATCCCAATTTGCTTAATGATATGGCTCCAATCTCCAGGGGTTCCTGCACGTTATTAACAAGACTGAGTGCCATTGTGCTAGGACTCGAAACAAAAAACAAAAGGAATAATACATTGAGATTCAATTTCTTGAGAAATCAACTGAGAAGCTAAAAAGAAGTTCTTTTATTTTGTACAATAGCTGCTGATACCCAAGTGATCTTGGATGCAGAAGTAGCTACATAGCTTGCCTTAAGCAGCTAAATTAATCCAGGACAAAAGAAAAACATTTGCACCAAGAGTTGCAATACAAGATCATGAAAGAAATGGTAATGGAGAAAAGGGTAAGTTACTTCGCAAACAATATTTAACCATATTTTGTAGAAAAAGTGAGAGCAATTGACAGAAACAAGTACCTCTGGATTTCAGCGCATCAAATAGCTGTTGCCTCATGCTAATGATCCTATCAGCCATGGCCTTCAGTTCCAGAGTCCATTCGTTGAACATCTCACTGAAAAGTTAAAATAAATAGTCAATGAACAGGAAGTAACCCCTTTGTATTATTCTTAGACCCACATCTAAATATGGCACTGCAATAGCAAAAATGTTACCTGTCCCTGAGTATGGTAGCTACGATAGAGGCACCATGAAGAGGGGGGTTTGAATACATAGGCCTGATCACAAGTTTGAGTTGACTTTCAACCCTAACAGCTACATCGGCACTTCCGCATACCTGAAACATGAAGTTACTATGAATAGGACACTCTGTGGCATAAAAGACTGTTAAAAAATGAACAATGTAGGAGAAGTACACCATCATTTAACAGTTAAGGCATAAAGTCATGACTATACTTAATAACTAGTCAAATATCTCTGGAACTGATGGAAGTAAATAGTTGTCCACTGTAACATTAAAAGCTAATACTCCCTCCGTATAGGAAAAAGGATGTCGTTTTGTACAAGGTTTTGGTCAAACATCGGAAATATAAATCATGAATAACCTTTAAATTATTGAGTTTGAAAATATGAAAACTATATAAATAGATTTGTCTTTAAATATAATTTCATAAAAGTATGCATATATCACTTTTCAATAAATATTTTTATAGAAATATGAAGTCAAAGTCATGCTTTGGAGACCTTGTTGTTGTCGTCCTAAACGACATCTAAATCCCATGAGGAGTATATTTCAACATCAATATAATATTCTAAAAATGTGAAAGAATTCAACCCTAGCAGAAGGTTAAAAAATTAGTCACCAGTGGCTACAGGTGATTGACAACTCAACCATCCACAGCAACGCACTTCTGATTTCAGATAGTGAAACAGATACAGCCTATATGAACTAAACATATCTCAAGTAACAAGTAGGAAGATAAGAGGCAAATTTGAACGCAAGTGACAGAATTTTCCACAAATCAATCACTCCTATAGCACTAGACTCACAAGTTGAATGGCAAACATAGTGAAGATATCTTACAATGCTCAAAGCGCCAACACGCTCTCCATACAATCCCATGTTCTTAGCGTAGCTCTGAGCCATGAGAAGTTCACCACCATCAGCAACAAACATACGTACGGACTGAGCATCTTTGTCAAGACTTCCACTCGCAAAGCCCTGTCAGATTAACAAAAAAAAAAATATGCGAATGATGAGTGTATAGGAACCAGATGTGTTTTTGCAATGTCAAGTCAATTCTGACTCTGCACATCTGCATACTTGATAGGCACTGTCAAAGAATGGAAGCAGTGATTTCGATCTCATCAGCTGCCTAATCTGTTCCCACTGTTTGATGGTAGGATCTACTCCAGTAGGGTTGTGGGCACAGGCATGCAGCAGCACAATTGAACCTGAAGGAGCAGAACCGAGGTCTTCCAAGAGTCCTGTAAAACAAAACAATTTGGGTCAATGACAGAGCCATGACATAATTTGCAAATATAAAACATATAACACAGTTGTGAATGTTCATAGCATATTAGCATTATTAAATCATTCTAATAGATCTAACATGAAAAATGAAATCCATACCTTTGAAGTCAAGACCGCGGGTCACGGGATCATAGTAGCGGTAGCTCCTAACAGTCAATCCAGATAAGGTGAAGACTTTTGGGTGATTTCCCCAGGTTGGTTGCGGGATGTAAATAGTGCGCTGGAATGTATTTGTATGATTTAGCAATCATGCATTAAAATCGAGAAGCAGGCAAACAGAAAGGAGCCAGCCAAAAAAAGTTCTTAACCTCATGATAGTGCCTTGCAAGAAATTCACCTCCGACTCTTAAAGAACCAGTACCTGACAGGCACTGGACTGTAGCAACCCTATTCTCCTGAATAGCAGGACTGTTCCATCTCAAAAATAAAATAAAAAAATCAGCTCCCTATTAAAGTAATAAAACCTGAATGAACCACAACCAGTAGGCAGGGAACTTAATTTTTATGTAATGAAACTTCAATACTAAGAAATCACAATTGGCAACATCACCATTTGGAGCAGTTGAATAAACAAGTCAAACAGAAAATACCTGTCAGCACCAAAGATAAGCTTAGCGCTCAGCTTATTGAATTCAGCCAGACCGGTGATTGGTAGGTACTCCTTGACACGTGACCTAGAAATAAGGAGAAAATCGTGTTTAAAATACAGCTTCAGATGTCACCAACTTCACGCCGACAGTTTTTCGCATCAGAGGCTTATACACACACACACAAGGCATACTTCCTCCATCCCCCTTTATCCGCTCTCGCTTTCTGAGAAGTCAAACGCCCTCAACTTTGACCAAATACATATTAGTATCTTTGGATAGATCATTGAATCTATTTTTCTAATAAACTTATTTGGAAATATTTTTACAAACCTACTCAAACTTAAGAAAATTTGAACAGTTCTCATGCCATAAAAAGGACAGAGGGTGTATGGCAGCGCTTGCAAACGACAAACCATTCCCCACACAGACAAAACTGATGTCAATTTCCCAGGTACCACAAAAAGAAAGGAGGGAAAGCAATAGAAGCAATTGCAAGGTCGACTACAAGAGAGAATCTTACACGGCAGTGGGACAGAGCAGATCCAGTCGCAAGGAAAAAAAAATACTAGTTCCAATCTTAGGAGAAAACTTATTAAAGAAAACTAGCATTAGAAACAACAGAAAGGTCACCTACAATTACAGAGGACAAGTCAATAATTAATCTGGTGGTGAATGAAAGTAGTAGTCAATTAAGAGCGTGTTATCCAGATTTTAGATCCAGTGACTAACAAAATCCACTATTGTTTCCACTTGGGGGCGGAGGGCAGGAGCTTTAAGCCTGAAAGCTCAATAACCCCCGAAGCACGATCACGAAATCAAGCGGATCATATGGATTTCGCATAACACTTACGGATTATTGATCAACATTTGCTCGGCGCGCCTGACCACATTCAGCACGAGGGGCTTCCCTTCCTGCACAGATCAGAACAGGAACCGGGGCGTCAAATCCATCTCGAATCCAAATCATAGAAAAAAAATACAGAAGGGGCGATAGAAGGTTCAGAGCAAATCCCCAAACCCATCTCACCTCGGTCCGGTAAGCGCCGACGCCGAGGTTGACCTTCACGGGGCTGGGGTCCTTGTTGTAGGCGACGGTCACCTGCCCCAGCAACCAAGCGAACACCGATCAGCCAGAGCAAACCCACGAGGCCGCGCGATCGCGTCGAAACCGCGCGGCCGACAGCGACAGCGAGATCACCGTGGGAGAGGAAGCCAGGAAGGATGGGGAGACGGCCTTACTCCGAGGATAGGGTCCTCCGGGGCCTGCGCGAGTGCGGCGAAGACGGAGGATCCCTGCGACGCCATGGTGGGGAACGATTCGAGGGTGGCGGAGGTGTCTGCCGCTGCCGCTGCCGCTGCTCTTCGTGGGGAAGAAGGCAGCAGGTGACCCAGCAGCGTACTTAACCTGCGGTCGGCGCTGGGGGACTGCGCCTGCGCCTGCGCGGCGCGCACGTTAGCAGGGGCCATCCGGTGCGCGGCGCGTGAGCGTGCCTGCGTCTGCGTGCCTGGTGCGGGGCGGCGGAAACGAGAGAGCGGGACGTGGGGAACAGCGTGCGCAACCCGGGTGCGGCCGCCGGGGTCTCGTATAAAACGGCGGGCGTGGTCTGCGGGCCGGGGAAGCGAAGTGGTTACGTGGACGTCTGCTTTTGCCTTTTGGAGTCGTGGCCCGTGGGGACCTGGCAGAAGGACACCTCTGTACGCATTCTGGGGTACTCCAAGCGCTTGGTTAATCTCAAATTAATTAAATAAATTTATTACAACAATACAATCTCAACAAAATTCTCTTTAAGTATTCTATATGAAAAATATTGAGATCTATGTTAATTTTCTTGTCATAAACATACACATACTCTTCCCATTTCAAATTATTTTAAGTTTTAGCTTTTTTTTTTCTAGATTTCTAGATAGATTTATACTATATCCAGATATAGATATATATATAAAGGACAATGTATATAGAAAAAAAAACATAATTTAGAACGAGGATGGTCAAATTTAAAATTATTATTTTTTAGAAACTAGATTTCTACTTTTTTAGACAAAAGACGACATCAACTACTCAAGGCTTACAACCACCCATTTTGTATTTATCTGATCCGTACCAGCCAGGGAAAAGCGTGACGTGCTGGCAAAGGAGCTCCATGACCATGATATGCAGCTTGTTATTGTGGTGTGTGCCGGCAGAATATCTTTGGCGAACACTGCTCCTGCCGTGCGCAAGTGGTAGACAGGATAGGGAGATCGACGTCGATGACGTGCCTACGGGTGGCAGTACATCTAACATCCTCAGTTATTGATTTGAGTCGTCACAAGACCGATTCAACATGTCGATGAGCTAGCCAGCGACCCGGCGGACTCCACCGCGCCGTCCTGTCCTCCTCCTTACCTTTCCTCGACGCGATCACCGCCTCCGGCTTGGCCGCCTCCAGCCCGTCCGGCATCACCACGAAGCCGCATGGCAGCACGGCCACGGCGCCGACAGGGACGGTCGACTCGTAGGGGCTGGTGCTGCTGTCCTGGATGAACCACTTACCTCTCGGCTCCTCTGCGGACGATTTCGCGACCTGACGTCCGAAAAATCAGCAGCAGCAGTGTGAGACTGGACTGACATGGCATGGCATGATTGGGTGGCTCCGTCGGAGACGAGCTGAGACTTACGGGAAGCCGAAGAGAGCCGCCGGGCTCACCGGCAGCCACATCAATAGCACCGCGCAGGTGATCAGCCCCTGCGGCTCGCCAGGCTCGCTGGTGCTCTTCTTCCAGGACATCACCAGGATGTCACTGGTGCCGCCGTGGTTCGACGCCTTGCTCCACGCCAGGTCCCTAGAGGCACCGATGGCGCGATAGAGGCTCGATATGTCATCCGCTGCGCGAGCTGCCGAGCTCTGCACTTGTTGCACCGTGTCGGCTGTTCGTTCTGAAAAGAAGCCTTGATTTGGCTGACGCGGATTTGTTACGAGAGAAAAACACTATTTTATGGATGAAAAAAAACCTAAAATTTAGACAAGCGAAGAGCCCCGTGTCAATGCACAGCGATACGCCAGTCTCCCTTGACGCTTCAACCGACCACACGGCCAGCCGGTCGCTGGAGTCATCTCCATGCCGGAACAAGCGCGCGTACGCGTCGTAGTTCAGGACGGGGCCGGTCTCGACGCGCGCGCATTCAGAGTGTGGCTCCCCGGAGGAGCACATCGTCGTCGCGCGGCCGGCAAGCTCTCCAGGAACTTCGTCTTGTCGTGGCCAACGTCGACACGTAGTCGTCCAGCGCATTCCTGCTTCTGATAATCCGCCGTAGAGCACGACGGCGAGGCCCAGAAGGCGGCTGCGTTGCACTTCCCTAGAGCCCTGCGGAGCCTCAAGATGGCGGCGCAAGTGCATACAAACCTCGGCTTGGAGCTTGGCGTTCTCCACCCGCAGCAGCTGCTCTTCGGTGTTCGTGGCGGCGGGCCGGCGACGGCAACACTATAAGTTGGGCAGCGTGGGGATTTCTCGATGAACTCTCGCATGGCGCGGTTCTCCTGGAGCTTCTCCAGCTGGGGCTAGCAGCGAGTTCTCATATGCCGCTTCTGAATTGCCTGAACATACGAGGCAAAGAAAGAAAAAAGTACTGTAATAGTCTCCATGACGCAGTGCAATCAGAGTTGCGAAGATCGGCATGTATTGCACGTAGTGCATTAGGCTAATTTACCTTGATCTGAAATCACCGGTTCCGGAACCAAAACTTCACTTGGCTTGCAGTGAGGCCGAGCTGCTGCTGCTGCTTCTTCTCGTCAGGATGCGGCGATTCTTTGAATGCTCTTGGTCATTTGATCAAATTCAGGAAAGGAAAAAACACCGCACTACCAAAGCTAGCACTGGTCTTTTGTTTGGTGATGAGTGGCAGTCCTCTTAATGAAATACGTGCCACAGTTTGGCACGTTCGCTAAAAAAATGATGAGTGGCGGTGCTTGCCTGCTTGGCAGTGCGCCGTGTGGGTGTGTCACAGCCGAACAGAACAAAATACCCGTGCGGAACTATCCTAATACTGTTGGGCTCAAATGTCTTGCCGTATCCTGGCATTTTGGAGCTCTCTAGCCCAATGTCTTGGCAGGCCGGCCCGAAAAAAACACAGCACATGGGAACGGAGAGACATTGGTGACACGAATCCATGGCGGCTTTGAGTCGTCTTCCTCCCCCAAACATTCTCACACCAATCTCACGTCTACCTCAATCTACTCCTCTGAACATTCCTTACAAGATTCCTCCAATACTCCTCTGAACATTCCTTACAAGCTTCCTCCTCATCCTCATGGGAATTTCCCATCGTTGAGTGAGGCCTCACGACAGAGGGTGACGAGGAAAGGTTGTGGGTTCTTGTTTGATTCACATCGCATGGATTCAAACACACAGTGGCCGCAAAGAACTTCCCCTTTGCGGAGGTGCAGGAGGGCATAGTGAAGCTTAAGCATACACTGATTGGGCTTCGGTGGGCTCGACATGTCGTCGAGGACCAGAGTAGAAATAGAAATCTCGGAAGGCAGGGAGAAAAGGAGTTGACGAAGTCGAAGTGGGCTAGGGTGGGACATGATCATCAATTCAGATGGTTCCAGTCACCTCCCAAGGTACACATCATACCAAGGATCCTATAGGGCTCGTGGGCACAGACGTAAACGTACATGTGGTGGACATCCAATAATATCCTACCGAAATATCTTCCTTACAACTATGGTCCTGAATTGTGTGCCACTCCAATGGAAGATTACAGATTCTTTTTACATTGATGAATACGTAGATCAAGAGTGACTAAGAAGAAGGCGAGCGCTGCGATGATTTCGATTATCAATTTGGTGGTATCTATGAAGCAAATTGAACTTGAGTTCATGAATTTTGTTGGATCTGATGTTTGAGGTGGATTGCTATCTAGTCCTACATATGATGAGAAACTTATGATGAGAGGAGTGGATCTATTTCAAAACTTTGACCATGAGGAATGCTCAAATAAACATTGGACTTCTTTTCGTCAAAAAAAAAACAATGGACTTTTTGTCCAGTAGGAACTAGAGGGGAGCTACGACAAGGATGGTTTAGAGTCAAGGGCATTCTTATTGATCAAAGATCTGTGAGAAGTTTAGTCAAAGTTGGGGAGTTAGTGGGGAAAGTCATAGAAATTGATGAAAAGGCCAGATTTGGTTGATTGTGTGAAACTGAAGATTGTTTGTAGGGACATCTCCATAGTCCCCAAAACAAATATGTTTATGGTAAGACTTCTCAAGCTGAAACAACCGGAAACAAACAAATATGTTGGTAAGCATGGCACTAAATTGAAGTTCTTTGCTCCTCCAAAACTTGGAAAACAAGCTGGGATGAAAAAGCAAGTTTATGGGGATGCTCAGAAGGTATATAATAATAAAGATCACGTGGATGATGGAGAAAAAAATGCATATTCTATACACTTTGGAAGACTGACAGTGAATTTTTCAGTGAAAAGTTGAAGCAAATTGAAGAGATGGGTGACATGGGTCAGTCATCATCCAAGCAAGCTCCAAGTGATAGCTCCAGGCAGTTATGGTTCATGAATATGAATGCTATTGGAGAGGAGGTAAATGCTGTAATTATTAGGAAAAGTGAAACAACCATGGAAAATAGGTATCTTTATCCAAGGCTGAAAAAGGTTCGATAGACAAGGTTAGAGGCTCAAAAGATGACCAGGTAACTGGAATATTTGTTCCTAATTACACTATAATCAATACACAGGAAAGCATTTATCCTGAAGGTGATATCGACAGATTGAAAATCAGTCGACAAGATGGAGAGACCAAAGTCAATCAAGAGGACGTGAAGCAAGAAAGGAAGAACAAGCGAGAGGCTGAAACC
This sequence comes from Eremochloa ophiuroides, assembly GCA_038502445.1. Classification (NCBI taxonomy): domain Eukaryota; kingdom Viridiplantae; phylum Streptophyta; class Magnoliopsida; order Poales; family Poaceae; genus Eremochloa; species Eremochloa ophiuroides. The sequence goes on from JAHLJS010000006.1 coordinate 68,289,785, forward strand.
TTGCAAAGTGGTCCTTTGCTTTCCATTTATATAGGCCGGGGGGGGGGGGGGGGTGGTGATCCAAGAAAATGTCTAGTTCACTGAATTCCGCGGACCTAGTAACAAGCCCCATGATTCATTGAACAAATGTTTTCAGTATATTAGGCGTCCTGATGCATATCCAGTGTTGCACATCAGAAGGACACATGCTCCTAAAGGCAGAATTTACTTTCCCATATCACTATTTATTGTGAAACTGTGAAAGCGTTACATGACCCGTAGGACCAATAGTACTACAAAAAATGACTATCAAAAAGGGGAAAAAATATACTTCTACTCTACCCCGTTGGTGCTATTGATTCTTATGCTAATTTTTTAAGCAAAGTTCTCATGCTTATCGCCTGGTTTTCTTGAGAAATGACAAGATGTTACTCCCATGGTTACCCTTCTTCTTGTGATCGCCTAGAACAATGTGAACATCCTGCCAAAAGTACAAAGAAATCTTGTTTGGATCAACATAAACAATCACAAAAAACTTTATACAATTTGAATAGTGTTCGATCACTTTTTGGTGTCCGTACAGTGTAGTGTCAAGACAACATCTCAGATAGGAAATAATACTCATTCACAAAAGGTACGGCTTTTCTGTATATAAAAATGAAATATACCTCTGCTCTGAAAGAGAATGACCTTCTTATGGTCCTTGGGCCGTCCTCAAAATTTCCTGATACCACGGTATGTTCATTTCCTAGTAAGAATTGAACAGACATAGAATTGAAGGACTATCATGATTCGAGGAAACGACAATGGATGAACAATATACAAGATTAACATATACTTTTTTTTTTACCTTACTATTAAGCCTCAAGTAGAATTGTAATAATACATTGGCATAAATTTCAAGGCATACTACACTCATACAATTTGATTTTTTTTCTCCAAAGACAGTATTGTTCCCTCTGTTCATGGGTTTAGCAGTTTATGGTCAGGTTATTGCTGGTTGCTATGGAATAATTATTCAAATAACGTTGCCAAATTTTGCTAAGATGTTGCTTTAAAAGAATGAAGATAACCATAAAGGGATCACTTAGAGGAACAACACTATGCTAAGAACGGTATAATCTTATTATATAAATATGGCAAGCATACTAAATATTAGTATTACCGATGGCTGGTTGAACGTCATATGGCTTGAGAGTGAGGGTACCTCCATATACTGTTGGGCTACTAATTTCCGGAAGTTGTGGATCATTTTCACTATACATAAACATGGAAAAAATCATTAAGTGGTGCAGGTTATACGTAAACTAATAACGATATGATGAAAATGAACAAGTAACAAAAAGACCTCGATCCAACTTCGTTTTCCAGTTTGGACCTTTGAGTAGCTGTTGAAAAATATAGAAGAGCGACCAAATCAATAATAACATTTTTTTGAACGAGCCATCAATAATATAACCAGTTAATTTTGAAATAATTGAGCGAAATGAAACTGAATAAAAAGGTACACTTTTAAAAAAACAAAAATATGCAAATCCTTATGCTATTTGTATGGACCAAAAGATGATGTATATATGGAAATAAACAGTATAATAATTGATGCAAAACTTGTGTGACTATAAATATTCAGATGGAATCGCATCAGACAATTTGAATAGAAAATATACTAGAGAGCTGCTTATCTTTCCATCAAGAAAAGAAATAATGTCCAAAAACAATACAACAGGGCAAAATCATAAAACGCCTGACAAATTGTAATAGAAAACCATTAAGATGTTTCTGCTAGAAACTAGAACTACCAAATCAGAACACAACTGATCCACATGAGAATACAAAAATAAGCTAATTGCTATTTTCGTTTTGAAGAGTAAAATGTGAGACATAATAATATGCAAACAAAATTAAGAAGCCTTACATTGTGAGATGTAACGACGATGATATTGAATGGCACCAGGGTCCCCTCGTACAGTCAAAAGCTTCAGAGAAAGGGCATACTGTTCGCATGTCAAAAGCCTCTGGTGCCATGAACAGACCATAACAGAACTCAGTAAATCATTAAGGTTTCATGTGGTCTTTGCTCATTGGCAGAATGGCAGTCATCGTAAATTGTTACTAACTATGAAAGAATTATGATGCAGCATGCATATGTTAATGCTAACTTCTTAATTAATAAAAATGTAGTAACACTGTAACAGAGAAGAAATGGAGTTTGGATCTGAAGATCACGAGACGTAAGTAATGACTAATGAGTACTTCTTCAATTGGAAATCAGAGCCTGTTAATCAGCTTTTTTACTTTGCAAGTAAATAAGAGAAGTCCAACCAACCTGTTTCAAGAAGTTGATCTTTCGTTCTGTCTGTGTGACGTCAGTCTTCTCCTGCAGCTTGTGCTCAAGCTTGGATGAAACAGTCCCCAAGTGATCAATCACAGCTACCACCGCGTCACATATGTAACCCTTCGTGCCCTCCAGAATCCTTCACATGCATGGAAAAACAAAATGTGACATGCCGTGTGAACCGATGTCTTCGTGCGGTGACAGAATGAGGTGGGTAGCAGAGCAGACTAGGGACGGCGGCGGAGCTGCTTACAGCTTCTTCTTGTCGGTGTTGTGGAACGCCTTCTCGCAGCAGTCCGCTGCTTCGTGCAGCTGAGACCGCAGATCCTTGAGCTCCTGCACGGCCCAAGACGGCAAGACGCCACAACCCGTAAGCTTAAAAATTACCGACAAGGCTGCGCCGCGTCATGCATGGCATAACCAGGACACGACACGCCACCCCGAGCAAAACTGATGAACTGCTCAACGTACCCTGAGCGCGCCGTCGAAGCTCTCGGCGCCGGGCGCGCCTAGCCGCGACGACGACCTGTCGAACTGCACCGCCGCCGCCGCCGCCGCGTTGCTCGTGGACGCCGTCCCCGGCTGCTGCTGCTGCTGCTGCATCGCCGCCTCGCCGGCCTCAGCGTCCATCTCCGACCCCTGCTCCCTGGCTCCCTCCCTCGCCACGCACTCGCCGCTCGCGGCGCCAAGCAAACGCCTGCGGCGGAGGAGACCAGGATCGACGAGAGCGCTGTATTGTAGCAGGATACAACAGGTCCCAATGTGTCGCCGCTCCCTCAGGCCTCGGCTTCGGCTTCACAACGAGTGCAAGCTACTGCTAGCTGCTAGCACAGAAATGGCATACGCAGGCCAAGTGAGGGGGTTCGGGGACAAATAAACCGGCGGCAAGAAGACAAGGCGCCCAGGCGGTCGCGTGACTTCCCTTTGGCGCGGGGCGGCGGCTCCGCACAGGGAGGCACGCCACACACGCGAGCGATGACACAAGGCGCCCAGGCGCGCACGTCCCTCCCTCCCCGAGGACCAAGAGGCTCGGACGGCGCGGCGCCGTGCGCAGGGGCAGGGCTCGTCACGGGCACGCTGCTCAGACGATGGTGCCGGTTGGATTCTTGTGTCTAGCGTTTTGTTTTGGTTTCATTCAGGCTGCACGTGTCCATCCTGATTAAGGAATCTGGTGTTTGTTTAGTGGCTCCCATCTCCATCACCGACCGGAGAGTCCCCGAATCCCTAGAATATACTCCCTCCATTTCAAATTGTAAGGCGTTCTAAGAATTTTTGAGAGTCAAATTATTTCAACTTTGATCAAAATTATAGAGAAAAATATGAAGAATTATGACACCAAATAAGTGTACCATGAAAATATATTTGATGAAGAATCTAATAATACTTAGTTGATATTATAAATATTATTATCTTATTATATAAACTTGGTCAAAGTTGAGAAGGTTTGACTCTCCAAGATTCTTGAATGACTTCCAATTTAAGATAGAGGGAGTAGTTTCTTTTGTCTCCACTGTTCACAGTTCACACTCCACAGTCCACACCTCCCATCTGCCGGGGGCGACGAGTCGAAATACGCGCACGAGTCAGGGGGCAATCTGGAAACCGGACACCCGATGTTGCGTTAGTGGACCAGAGAGCTCCGGTTCACCACATCCGCTGCGGCGCACCGGCCAAGCAGCTCATCGCGCGCTTCACCCACCGCCTCGTGCCTCTCAATTCCGCGTCGTTCTGCGGCGATTCCCCGCGGGTGGGCAGCCATGATGGCGTGTGCCCTCGCCGTCGCGCAGCCTGCGGCGTCTCTCGCGCCATACGGCAAGAGGAACGGCCTCGCCGGCGGCCGTCGTCCCCCGCGGCTGCCATCTCCCAGACTTTCAGGTAAAAATGCCTTCCGACGGACTGCTGCGTTTCTGCTTATTCTTCCACCTTGGTTCGGTTCCTCTGCATAGAGGCCTCCTGATGCGGAGAGCAGAGTTCACATGCCATCATGTGTTCGTGTTCGTGTTCTGCAATGTGCGTGCGTGGTGCAGGCAAGCTAAGGAGCCGCAGTGTCGTTGCCAAGGTTGCGCAGGACAATTCAGAATCATCCGAGAGCATTGTGAAATACGTCACGAGTTCTGTGAGTTTCTTGTCTCCTTGTGACTTGTGAGGCATCATGACTCATGAAAAGCCATTTAGCCATATCAAGCTTGAAATTTGAGCTTCTTCAAAAAGGCCAAATATCTCTTGCTCTGTGACAGTCTTTTTTTTTTTTTAAAAAAAAAGTAAATGCTGTATGTGCTGCGACTTCCCAGTGTAAACTGTTGTCTAAGCAAATTTGGCCTTCTCAAGATTGGGTGCTACTACTTACAACTTAGTTGGGGACACCATACTAACTATAAAGAAAACAGATCCATATTTGCAGCTTTGAACATTACAAAGCTCACTTCGATGCCCGATGCATCAATCCTGCAGCTTTAGGGTTATGCTTTCTTTGGTGACATTAGTACTTCCATGAGCCACTATTATATATGAATGAAGACTAACCAAACTCATATTGATTTATTTTTTTTTCTAAAAACGAATACAGCTCAGGACTACAGAAGACATTTTTGCTCTAGTTGGTATTGGCTTTGCCGCAATAGCTGCATTATGGGCATCAGTCAACCTCGTTGAGGTACATTCCAAATGACATGTTGCGCTTTCAATTCCTAACAGAAGAGCGTTCAGCTACAAGCCACAAAAGGTTAATCTGGTCCATGTTTTCGTTCACCTTCAGATCATCGATAAGCTCCCGGTTCTTCCTTTTCTCTTTGAATTAATTGGGATATTAGTTGCATGGGTAAGTTTTATTCCACCTTTAGGCTCCTAGGGTTTACTCTAAAAGTTCACTATCTTTTCAAATATTTTTATGTTATGACGCAAGTAAGTTTTCCCGAACCCTGATTATCAACTCCTCTTGACATTTTCAGCTTTTCATCTACAACAATCTCCTCTTCAAGCCAAAGAGGTAATAACTACTCCCGAGAGGATGGCTGCCGTACCTCTTATAGTAGGATATGTTTAAAGATAGTATTGTTTCAAGAAAAGAAAAATCAACGTCAAATGATTCCAAGCATACTCTAAACAATACGGTAGAACTACGTCTCTTCTTTCAAAGCATTTTCAGGTAATAGCACAAACACTATCAACATGAGGATAATTGAAAGTAGGGAATGTAAGTTTGGAGTCATGATTTTTTAAATCTTCTGTTTGTTTCATGGGAGTATGAGTATGACAGAAGAACGAGAGTTAAGGCTAATCTCAACGAGGTTTCATGGAGGATTTCATGCACATTGAATATGATGACACATCAGCTTTTTGCATGAAACGAGAAAAAGAGAGAAGGAAATGTTTCATCCCCATAAAACTTATCCGCACAATTTCCGAAACATTGGGAACTCCGTGATACCTACAGAGAGCCTTATTTCGTTTCATCAAAACTTTTTTTCTTCGGGAATACAAATGATAGGGACACGTGGCACTGTAAATAGCAAAATAAGTAAAGAAACCGTGCCATGAAACTTTGCACTGTAAAAGAGACCTGTTTCATATCAAAATTTCATGCGTTAGACTATGAGGTGAAATTCACCATTGAAACTAGCCTAAGAGCACCAACTCCCATTAGTCACTTCCTTGGGAGGGGTGGTGATTGAATGAAAATTGTGCCTTTAGTAATGGATGAATGCATCATTACTGTTCATCACGTGTTATATAATTTTCCACTAAAAAACTCACACAGTGGATGTGAATTCCCTTTTTGGACTCCCGTTCTTATTTCCTTATTGGAACCAAGAGTACTCCCTCCTTTCCATATACGCAAACATAAACAAAAGTATTTCAAATCGTGTTTCCAGCGCCAATATTCACAAGCTAAATTTCCATTTGCGTTACTGTAGCAGGAACCAAGCACCTACGGTATAAGATTAGTCTCTTAAGGCCATAAGACAAACTTACCGAGCCCATAGGCAAATATACCAAAACAGGAGAGTAATTTAATCATTGTAGTTATGAACAATTGCTCGAAACATCACGCCTCCTATTGTGAGTTTTGGATTGATTAGTTCATATTATCTGCAGGAAAGAATTTCTGAAGAACATCAAAAGCTCATTATCTCGAATCCTGGGGCAGTAAGCTTTGCAGGCGACAGTAGACAGCAAGCGTTCTGTCATGGGTTCTCTGCAACTGCAAGCGTGCCGAATGCAATTATGCAATGCAACTGTCTGCAAGCTATGAGTGTTACCTTTTTTGACTGTATAAGCATTACCGATTTTCTGTACAGGTTAGTGTGATTAAAATCGTTCTCCTTGTACCAAAAACTTGGAATTTGGACCACTTGCTGTACCAACCTAATAAGAACAGGCACCCGGATTCTTCCTCAACTGAATGCTTCGGCTATTCAATTTCATGTTCAAGGGCAAAGGGGGTACTTACATCTGAAATCATGGAAATAACGCAACAAAGAAGAAAAGATGGCAAAGAGATTCAATACTGGCCAGCGGTGAATGTGGAGGTCGTTATGATTATCTTGCGGGTTAGCAATCAAATATCACAATGGAGACTGCAAGTTGTAAAGCCATGGAATCAATGTTACAAAGATCTGCGAGTTAAAAATAACATCAGTGCAACAATGACACTTGGGCTCATCTCTGCAGTGTTACCTTCCTTTTGACTTCTTATTTTGAAATAAGCACCCACCCAGCTACATCTTGAATCGAATCAGGTGGATGGCAAATGATGAAATTTCGACAGGGAAAAGAAAAGAGAGAAACTACAATGTAGAAAATACGACAAGGTTGGCATTTATGACTAAACTAACTATCCAGATTCCAGCATTACACTTATTCTGACCAATGAGAATAAATTGGAATTCTCTAAAACCTAAATTATCTATCGAGACTGGTACATGTATCTGATCAACATGTTAAGAGGGTGAAAACATGATTCCCTTAATCATTGCAACACCCCGAGTACAAACCTGGAACGCCCAGGCTTCAGTTTTTGTCCAAAAGGCCAGTAACAGGTTTTCCAGCAACAGGATGACTGCTCGAACTCTGTGGATATGTTTTTACAACTGGCACATCTACTTTTGAATATGGTACTTGAGAAACACCATTTACCTGTCCAGGATGGCGAGATGTTTCAGATTCCATTGCCATGGACCGCCTTTTCTCTGCAGGGGAGAAATCAGGATTAAACTCATCCTAGTCTTAGAAAGCAAGCAGAAAAGGATATATCGCTCTACTGCTCCAGCCTTCCTAGGTTTACTAACGGATTCTCAGTTCCCACATAAAATGGAAGAAAGTACTTGTATAAATGAGATAGCAAGTCACCAAGTTCAACTCTTAAGTCAAGACAACACAAGGCCATGTAAAACCATTCAGTCAGATGGATCCATATTATGCAATACTGGCAAATATCACTGACAGAACTCTCTTTCTCTTCTTTAATATAAATAAATTGCACAGTAGGGGCCTACCCTACTGTATTCCCATCTCAGAGAAAATATCACTGACGTAAAGTAACAAGATGAGGCCAGGTGTAAGGATTTTGCGTTAGCAATTAGCATGGTGAATAAGAACACTTGGTGTACCTCCACGTTGCACAAACTTGCGGAGGCAATCACGGAATGCTGTCAGCACAACTCTTTCTTGTTCTTCATACAGTAGGGATTGGTTTTGGTCGACAGTTACTGTCTGCTGAGGAACAGCATTTTCGGAAATCGTAAACACTGTATCTTCTTCGTCACACATTTTCTCGAACGCTTCTTCGTCACACATCAGTGATAGTGTTCCAGGAGACATAGGTCTATTGGGCTTCTGATCATCAGTACAGTTAGGTCTGGATTCTTCTAGAATAGCTTTGCCCGTATGGGTTCCTCTGCTTGAATGGTCATCAATTGATGCTTTTCGATCTGGATTTTGATTATTTCCTTCTCTATCGTGGTTTGACAATGCTAGAGAAGCTGCCCTGTCATCTTCCTTCTGTCCTCCCATTTCATCTTCCTTCTCGCCAACCCTCTCTTCTTTCGTTTTGTGGCCTGTTATTTTAATTAAAAAAACAATGAGCAGCACATAACCATCCAATTACCCATTTTTTGGCAAAGACTCACGCTTTGGAAATTTTCTGTATTTCTTGGCAGTGCAAACAGCAGCTGTTCTTGGGTTAAATGGTACATAAACTCTACAGCTACAAAGTAAAACAAACTTCTAACAAAAGTGCTAAAGCAAGAGATAATATGCCATGACATATGCTATAACCACTACTATTACTTATCCTAAGTTGGAGCTCCAAAATATCAAGAACACAATGGCTTATTCTTCACATTTAACCATCTCTCTTAAATATAGCACACTGAAGGACAGAAGTGTAAATATGCAGTGAAACGCTCATAGATGACCTGAGAAACAGAAAGTGTGATTTGTACATATCAACAGCTTGCCAACTCTTGTGCCGTTTCAACAGGAAAAAGACAAATCGCAACCTTGACCATGAAATCTAGCACTTAGTAACTTATAGAGTTATAATATAATAGTATACATTAGAGGCAATAGCTGCATATCCAAGAACCCAAATAACTCAATAACAATAAGTATATCAATTTATTTTCTGTGTGGAGAGATGAAGCATTAACACTTTTGTCCCTATATCTTATCATCTAGTTGTTGTCAAAATACACTTCGATAAAGTACTTCACCAGCATCCAAATTCCAGGTTCAAGAAATGATGTAAAGTTGTAAACAAGTCAAAAAAAAAAAACCCAACTTTGAAGCAACAAAAGAAAAGAACTTGCATGTACACAGGAAAAGTTAATATTGAAACAAATAGGTGCTAATCTATGTGAGTTACTTCACTGCATATCAACAAGATAACTCATGGATACAGAACCAAATGTCACTTCCTGTTTCAAAGTGGCAAAAGGTTAAATCACCATAAAGACAAGAGCAGTACCAGCATATGTTTTCGCAGCTTCTCCTGACACCCCCACTAAAAGCTTGCATAGCTCCTTTATATCCTCTTCTTGGACAATGTTTGCTAAAAGGGGCCTGAAGTGGATGGCACAAACCCATCAATGGAACACAGGTATGGTAAGAATTCTATGATACTGTTACATAGGTGATGGATAGTTACCTGTAGGTATATTTAAAGGGGCCCAGAGTTGGAGGATATGCAGACTGGCTTATTGGAATTGAACCATCAGACCCTGCATTTTTCTGATAAATAGACTGATTAAAGTGTGAAGTACATACAACTAGCAACAGTCTAGTAAAAACTGCTGCACCAAGTAGCTTTGTCTTATCTCCTTGCCAAAATTCAATTTTAATTTGCAAATATGTTCAAGAAAATTCGAAGTTCTCCCACAAAAATAGAAAAAATAACTTTGTAAGGTACATTTGTCTATAAAAAACTCAACTGGTGGGGGAAACACTGCCCAACAGCTATGCACTAAGAAGAAACCTCAGCAAAACCAGCTGAGAAAACTTGCCCTACCACTTTTTTGTGGAGGCACAGAGAATTTATTTGGGTACAAAGCGGGATTTGAACCCCAGTTGGCTGCTAGCTGGTACCATTACTCGGTGACCAACCACTGGACTACTAGTGTGCTTGCACATTTATCATTTATCTACTAGAAATAGAGCATAAGGAGCTAACACTGGCAGTCTTCACTTTGTCACGTAAAATGAAAAGTTTTGAGATGCTATTCATCAATTCAATTCATGAAATAAAACACACACTCCTAGTAATGGAACAAACCAATTCAGCTTGCTCCTGAAGACAATAAGGCAAGAACACAAAGTCATGCCCAGATAAAGAAATGAGGCAAAAACAGTGAAAGTTGAAGTCTTAGCCATGGCCATTACCTGAGGTATGTGGCAATTCCTGTGTGCTACATGTTCCTTATTTAAATGGTCAAGTGAAGGATCAATATGTTTCCTCTTCCTTGATGTGGAAGGAGAAGGGAATCCTGTAGCTCCAATAGCACCATTTACAGCTGCATTTGTCGCCTGCTGCATGTTAATTGCATTTTTGTGATCGCCTTGGAAAATATTTCTTCTCTCTTCACTTCCTTCAAAATTCTTGCAATCCATGCACTTGCAATTTTCAGAGCATAGTATATTAGCTTGGAAGCACTCACAGTACTTCTTGAGGCATCCTGACTTCTTGCAGTGGCACCCTTTATTATGCTTCCCTACTAAAGGGAGATCACTAGACACCTCCTGGCAATTTCACGGACTAAAATTAATGCCATGTGTCATGGCAGCACAAGAACATGGATTAAATGAAATACAATAATGGCATAATGTCTATAGTTGATAGTAAATAGAATAGGGTTAGGGTTAGTAGAATAGCATATTTGATTTATCAAAATCTCATCAGATCCCAATTACTACTGGTAGCTATGGATAACAAGAGAAAATATGGATGCGGCCTTCATATGGGAAACATTATTCCTTTTCAACTAAAATACTACCTGTGTCCTACAGTCTAAATTTCTTGTTACTTAAGGTATCAAATACAGTCTCTGGTGCACCCCTTCTACAATCATTTTTTCTAAGAATATGCTATAGAAAATCAATAACATTATAATTACACAGAAGCGATTTTGCTGATGAATCCATGAATATTGTTTTTAACAAATATAAGTAGATTTTGTGCAGAGATGAACAAATTATAGAAGTTGACATATTTTATAACAGCTTATTTTTTGGATGGAGGTGCACTTCATATTAGTATAAACGGAAAGAAACAAAACATGCACGTCTTTATGAGGGCAGAGGTGACAAACATTTTGCAGGGAAGACTAAATATAGGACTTTCCACAAACATTGTTTTCTTCCTACTTTGCCAGGATATATTTTTTACAGAAAGCTTATCAATAATAGTTTAATAAAGAGACAATAGCTTGATTAAGGTTCAACAACAGCAAATTTCCATCTCAGACAATGTCAAAAACAGTATGTTGATTTAACTTTGAGGATTTAAATTTGGATTTACAAAATACCAAGCATACACACAAATCTAACTACATTGATAATTTGATACACATTTCCAAAAGAGGCACGATGCTTCAGTAACTTAGAGAAACTGAATTACAGGCATGAATTCTTAAAAAACAAATAATTTTAAGATGTCAGGTTTTATCAGGAAACTTCTAGTATAGTTTCATTGCAATGTTCTCCTTTGTCACTTCAGCTAGAATGGTATTTCAGTTCGAATCCTCTCAATTGGAATAAACTATGACCTCTGAAATGAGCATGGACACTGCTATAATTAACTGAAACTCAAAGGAAAAACCAATAGCAATAAATATTCCTTTAGAAAGTAACTACGCGAACAATATTTGGACCACAGAACATACATTATTCCTATTCGTATGTGGGCTGCTCCCAATCTTAGGCCTGAAAGCATCTGGATTACGCTCCAATGTAGCTTCAATAGCTTCACGCCTGGCAACTTCATTCTCAGGATTATTAAAACAGTTGGTGCAGTTGCACCCATCACAGTGGGTACCAGAAGCGAAGCATTCACAGTACCTGTAAGGAACCATAGAAAGATTTCAGATGGATACGTATACACAAGATGCCAGCTGGAAAAATATCAAAACCACAGTATATTCTCTATATTTAAAAAGGGAGGCGGGCTGACTTCAACGTGGAGGACAAAACAATGACACACTATATAGATTTGTAAAGGTATGCAGAGAGTCAGAAGTTAGGGTTTTGGAGACAATTATGAAGGATTGAAAGGGTGCTGGAAAGATTACTGAAATTATTCGCATTACTAGTAATAGTACTCATCTAACGTACATCTACATGTATGTATCTGCTTAAATTGTTTGCTACATTTGTCTTTGTGTGTTACATAGCTTAGAATTCTAGTCTAAGTGCCATTTAAGTGAACTTCATTTATTTTGAAATCATGAAGAAATTTCAGTGATAATGCCATAGATCAAGCAGATCCACGTCTATAATGCCATATAGATAAATCCCTCTGTCCAGGAATGATAAGCATATTTTGACTATCCATACAATCCTCATTCAGTTCCTTGCCTCTTTCAAGTCGAGTCCAAGAATCCATATTGATAAAAGGAGATTGGAGAACAGTGTCCACATAGGAAAACGTCCTTTGCAATATTTTATTCTTCTCAAGCTAATGATAGAATCTGACTTACAACTTCAAACATCTGGAGTTCCTGCAGTTGCAGCACTTCTTCTTCGTGGGAGTGCTATCTTTCCCTTCGTACAGTCTTGCCCGCGGTTTTGGTGACTCTGGTTTCCTACATTACAAGGTCCCAAAGCATAATTAGAACATGGAGCAAGATGCAAATTTCAAAGAAAGAACTTGAAATATTTGGATCTTTGGCAGGGAGAATGCGCTGAAACTTTCCTAGAATTGTAAGTTTAAGATCAATAAGCTAACGCAAATATGTGCCTTCTTTCCCCAGGAATCACAAGTCCACACTAACATTTGGAAACCGCGTCGTGGTGACGCTCGGGTAATCAGAAACGATCCCATGTTCAGCATATGAATCAAGACGACAACGGGCTTAGTCATCGAGCAGAATGAACCCCATACCAAACAGAGAGGCGGAAGTTTCAAAACTTCTAAATCTCAGAACCGGGACACTCACAAGGGAACGGCGACCGGGGGGCGCTGGACTGGCTGTGGCGGCACCGGACGAAGCTGCGGTACAGGGACCGCCAGCGGCACCGCGTGCCGCGGCAGCGGTACATGCCCCAACACCTGATGCGGGCGCATCACCGGCAGCACCCGCTGGTGCAGCTGCTGCGGCACCCCCATCGGCACGGCAGCCCTCACGTGCTGCGGATGCTGGAACCCCACGGGCAACGCCCTCGGCTGCAGAGCCCTAGATACGGCGGCGGCCGCCGCCGCCATCGCGGGGTTCCCCGCCAACGCTGCCGAGTTGAAATCGAGCTGCCTTACCAGCTTCTTAATCGGCGGCTGCATGGACGCAGCGGGCACGGGAGGCCTCTGCGGCGGCCCTCCACCGCCCTGCTCCTTGCCCGCCATCTGCTCAACCCGGCAGCTACAGGATCAAAACGCCTCCGCCCACCGGTAACGTCAACACAAAACCAATTCGCGGCGGCCGCGGGGACCCGCAGCGGGATCGCGGCCGCCGGCTCCAGATCGAAGGGGGCGGAGGCCCCGCAGCTGAGTGCGGGGTGGCGGCGCTCGCCACGAGCTCCGACGCGTGTTTGCGGCGGAGGGGAATGGCGGATTTTGAGAGAGCTGGGGTGGGGGATTAGTGGATTTTCCCTCTCTCCCTGCAGCTCCAGACTCCCCTCCTCTCTCTCTCTCTCTTGCCACCTCTCTCTCCCCCCTTTCTTTCTCTCCCACTCTTTCCTTTCGAAATCAAATTCATATTCTACGGCCCGATCCGAGGGGCCACCCGCCATCCGACGGCGAAGGCGCGGCTGGGCCGCATCCTGCGGCTCGAATTCATAGATGTGGAGTTGTTGGTCCGCTCGCCGTTCGATTCGACGGGTTCGGAATTGCTCGCCTCGCCTCAGCCCTCAGGGGCACGCGGCGTCCCCTACAGACACGTGGGCCACAGGGACGAAGATCCGGTGGGGCTGCGCAGTCGGTGTGAGGGCGCGCAGACGCGGCGGGTTCTCCGTCGCGCAATGTGATCCGTCCTGTCACTAGAGTTCTTTTCCTGGGAAAAGCACCGGGACCCGGTTTACGAGTATCTGTCTCATGACACATGGGGCCAGATAAGGTGTAACCCATATGTCAGTTTGTTTTTATTTGGATTCGCGTGAAGGTACGCTTCGTAGCGTGCTGAATCTCGCGCGAGGAAAGGTGTGACTAGGGCCCGTTTAAATCTAGTTGAAGTTGCAATTCTGTGTTGTAGCACGTTCGTTTGTATTTGATAATTTTTGTCTAATTAAGACTTAAGTAGACTTAAAAGATTCGTCTCGTGATGTATATATAAAATGTACAAACATATAGACATTTCGTCTATATTTAATACTCTATACATATACCACAACGTTGATGTGACTAGTTATAATCCTAATTTGCAGTGCATCAGCCCTCGCGCCTTCGGTTCAGTGGAGGCCCTGTTGAGGCGTGGAGAGCGCCATTTTTGGTTGGTGGGCTCTCCGCTTTCGGAGGAGAAGGTTTAGGCCTAGTTCCAAAGATTCTCCGTCATCAAACATTAAATATAGAAAAATAATTAATTATATAATTTATCTGTAAATATCAGGACGAATCTTCTAAATTTAGTTAGTGCATGGTCAGATAAAAATTATTAAATACAAACGAAAACGTTACAGTATCATAATCTAAACTTTTTCCTCAACTAATTGGAGCCTTAGCTTCCGATAGACAGGCTTCAAATTCTAATTTTGTTTTGAGAATTGAGATTCTAGATACTGGGTTTTGTCGTTTTAACATTTGATTAGCGCCTATTTAGAATAGAGGAAATAAGATAAGTCTATAATAGTAAAACAGAAGAAAAGAAAAAACACATAAAATAGTTAAAAATAGGTGTTTGGAACACATCAATCCATAAAATGAGAAATACAAAACATGAACGTCTAAATGGTGATAAAGAGTCATTAGCAATGCTTAATGTAAATGTGTAGATCTCATAATTTTTTTTTACAATTTGACCCCTTTTGTGAAAAAATATTCATATTAGATCCTGAAGGTTTTATTTCATTTTCTAAACCCTGACCTAGACGCCATAGGAATTGGCACCGAGGTTGCACTTAATCTTGTCATTCTTCAGATAATATTGTTTTCTCAATGTTGATCAATATGAGGGCTTTCACACCATCAAATGTCTTGAGCCGACTTTCCTTAGCTATGACTTTGAATTTATCAAACCATTTGATCAAGACCACACTAATAAACCACAGCCACTTTCCCAATAATTTGATCCTCCGCGTTAACATGTCTCTCAGCGTTTGATTGGTACCTCGGCAAAATGCAGGCACTTTCTTCTTCATCATAGCTAGGCTTTTCGGACGCTAAACTGTCGCTTGCCCGTCGCCATTGATTATTAGATCGGAAATTTTCCTTACTATATTCACTTGTAAGCCATCATATCTTGTTTTGAATCAACTGTAAGCACGTGCTATGTCCAATTCATTTGATTAGACAAGCTTCAAGTGCGAACGTAGGCGCATGGGCGGGTGCATCTCCCCTATACCGTAGTGGTTATCGATCTCATCAGCTCCCTCGAATCTTGCCTGACTCTTCCCCATAAATTGGCACAGAAAGAATATCCCCTAGAGCACGAGATATTCCTTCCTCAGATCGGGCGAGGCAAAAGCTCTCTCGAAGGAGTCGAGCGAGGCGGAGATCCTCCCCCTGTGGGATGGATACGACTAAGTTCCTTTGGACGAGACGAAACCCCTTTCGTGTCACGGGCTTTGCCCCACCCCACAGGGGTTGGGCGAAGCGGACCCTACCCTTGGAGGGTTAGGCGAGGTGGGGTCCGTGTCTCCGAGGGCTGGCTTGAACGATCGTCGGTCCCTATGATCAGGTGAAATGGAATGTCACCGTCTGGGATTGGGTAAGACAAATGTTGCCCTTATGAGAGTCGGGCGAGTTGAACGGACCCCTAGAAGAGTCCGCTTACTTTGGTCTGTTGTGTCCCATCTCTCGGTGGGGTGGTTTTATTATCGAATAACCCCTGATCTTTTTATCGTGATTATTGAAACCTGATAATATTTGAGCCCAAATATAATATAGCACACTTGGGACTAAATACTTGCAAGTCTCATAAAACACAGTAGTCTCTTAATTATGTTGTAATTCAATCCACAAAACTCACGTAAGGGTCTAGATGTACTTTCACCCACATACTTATCGGTAATGGATATGTATTTATTTATACTACTGTGATACCATGATAGTTGTTATTGTACCCTTCCACACTTTTTTTTCCAAATTAGTTGCCACTCTCACTTCCATTTCTCAATGGGTCTTTCTCTTTTTTCAATACATCTATCTATCTCTTTCTCTATCTTTGTTCTATCTCTTTTTCTATATCTATACATCTATCTATACCTATATCTATATCTATAACTATCTCTATCCTTGTTGTGTTCTTCTCGTGCACTATGTTTTGTAAATTTCTCAATATATTCATGCCCAAAGTTAAAATTATAACTAATTTGTTTTTTCTTCGCACCACTTCTCTCTTATGCATGGAATATATTAAAGGCTACTAACATATCTCACCTATATGTTGGTTCTATTGACTGTGTTGTTATCTAGGTCATTGAAACCAAGACTTGATCATGATGGCTCATCATTATACTTAGTCTTCCATCATAGAACACATGTAATTTGTGGTCACGTAGAGTTTCTAGTATTTTAACAACTTTTGCACACCATTACACAATTGAGCCAAAAAAATTCTGAGTCATTGTGCATGTACCGGCTCTGAGGTCAATCCTAACCCAGAAGTTATGAGATTGTTTTCATCCTTGTCAAGCCATATAGACGCCAATGGACACTTTCTTCAAAATAGAATTCTATCCGTATTCTCTCTCCTATCATCCACCAGCGATATCTCTCCCTACTTTGGTTCTGATGTAGAGGTATTCTTTATTATAAGAAACTATTTTTTCTACCCATTTCTTTATTGTAATACAACATCACCATTTCGTTTAATTGACATCTTAGAGCCTGTTTGGATTCATTAGCATCAAAAATTACTTACTAAAAATTGTAAATGTGGATACAACAAACTGTTAATTATTAACTAAATGACCACTAACTATTAGTTTCATTAGCTGGTTTGAATTGCTAACAGTTGATCACTATCAAACATCTATTAGCAGGTGGATCTAAACCACCTCCTGCAAAAAAAATTAGAAGCTATTATTAGTTTTAGCCTAATAGACCCAATTAATGGTCATATAAATCATCCTAGTTTTATAAAAAGTATCATGGCTATGTTCACTTGTCTAAAAGAAATGGTGATTTCAGCTTATGCTAATTTCTCCGTTTATATCCTTAGAATTGAATTCATTTTAAGAATCATAATTTACATATATATTATTTAACTTAATATGGTTATATGTAGATTATATTCGTATTATTGTTTCCTATGCGAGAGTTACTGATGTGTTATGTTTTTACCACGTGAAAGTGAGTTAAAAGCGTGCTATAAATTATAAAGTAGAAATATATCATGATGATCTGTAGAATCAAATTCCATCTCTTAACTTATGAGATTTGTAAAGTGATGGAATGTCATATCCAAGTGAAATAGGTAAGTTGTTAACTAGTACTGTAGATTTCAATTCCAGTCTAAACGCCCCCTGATGGGACAAGCAAACAAGTAATAATTCTAATAAGAGGACATTAACACGTGGTTAGTGCCCGACTTTTTTTTTTTGAGCCTGGTTAGTGCCCGACTTGATAATCAGGGGCGGGCCCACATTGATTCATTGGTTTTCAGTTGAATACCAATTATTTTTGGAAAAAAAAATTATACATATAATGTGTATATACATATGTATTGGAAAAAATAAAAAAGATCAATGTTTCTTGTATTCTGCAGCCCAAACTTACATTGTCCTCCCAATCCATCTCTCTTTCCAGTCGGCCCAACAACCAACATGGCCCAAACAAGCCCAAAATCTACTCCTCTCCCTCACTCAGTCACTCTGCTCGTGCTCGGGCAGACAGGCACACGCGACCCAACGGCCGAGCCGAGCCGACCCCAACCCTAGCAGCCGCGCAGGCGCAGCGGGCATTGGGCAGGGCGGCCAGCGGCAGCGAGCAGCGGCAGCCGGCCGAGGCGAGTCGGCGAGGGCGCGTGAAAGGTCCTAAATGGCAAGAGAAGGGGTGAATAGCCTATAAAATATCTGCAAACAACACTTAACAAGCCGATTAGTAACAATAGTAAGCTTTGCAAAGCACTAGCTCTAAACTACACTATGCAAGCCACCTAGACAAGTATACTACACTATAATGTCTAGTTCACACTCAAAGGCTATGTTACTACTTTACACTACTCTTAAGTGAGCAACTAACTAACAAGCTACACAAGAGAGAAGTACACAAATGTAAGGGGTAAAGGTGATTTCAATACCGCCGGTGAAGAGAAGAGACAAAGTCCAATATAACCAATCAATCAAATACAAGAGAAATCCTCGGTAGAGAGATGACACAAGATTTTTGACCGAGGTTCACTTGCTTGCCGGCAAGCTAGTCCTCGTTGTAGCGATACACCCACTTGGAGGTTCACGCGCTAATTGGCATCACACGCCAAACCCTTCTCAAGGGTGCCGCACAACCAACACAAGATGGGGATCCACCAAGTTACGAGCAATCCACTAAAGATGCCTTTCGCAATCTCCCGCGGGGATAGGCTCAAGAACCCCTCACAACTTCACCGATCGGAGGCGGAGACTGTAACACCCTAGTGTTAGTTACTATTTTCACACTTGCATTTGCATGTCATCAAGCATAGATCATGTCATTTCATGCATCATCATCATTTCATTTGAATTGATTTCCTTTAATTGCTATATGTTTGTTTATATGTCCATGACATGCTAAATGTGTTGACATGCAAATGCGATGCTTGCTTACTATTCTAAATGCTTTATACATGTTTGGGATAACATTTGGAACAATGTTCATGTTGGTGAAATCCCCAAATTACCCCTCTAGCTCATAGTTGACTAGAGAGCCCTCTAAAAACTATTCTGTTTGACCAAACAAGAAGGGTATTTTAGAGATTTCGCATGTCAGTACACCCTTAATCAAAGTTGTGTAGAATTTTATAAGCAACAAACTTTATTTTTGGGTCAACTCATAAAAATGGGTGAAAGGTGGTCAAAAAGTTGAATTAGTGCAGATTTGGAGCTGTTTTGAAGTTTCAAAATTTTCCTAAGTCCAAAACTGGTTTTCAGTTTCGGTGTACCCCTGTTCATCGACCTGTATCTCTCAATTTAGGCCGATCTAGAGTAAAGTGTCTTAATACCAAATGATCTACTCATGTAGCTCTTCAATCCATATTAGTGAAGTTTTCGCTGAAACGCCCTGGATCACGAGCTAGAGATCGATCAAAAGTCGAGTTTCAGTCGGCTTTCTGCAACTGAAACAGGCCGATTCAAATCGGCATTCAGCCGAACAGCTGGCCGCGCCGTCAGACGCCGCGCGCTAGGTGGCGTCGTACGCCGCCATTGGCCGCCGCGCCGGTCGGCTTTACAAAAGTAGCACGCCAGCCGGTTCCCAGCACGCTCCTCTCACTCTCACTCGCTCGCTCTCGCCTCTGCTCTCCGTTTTCCCCTCCGCCGTCGCCATTTCCGCCGCGCCGTCGCCGCGGTGAAATCCGCCGTCACCAAGCCGTCTCCGACCGCTCCATCTCCGCCGTAGCTTCACCTGGCTCTGCTCTTCATCCTCGACCCGTTGCCGACCTCAGCCGAGCTAAGGTATAACGGTTTGGCCTTTCTCGCCGCCGCGCCATTGCCGGAGCACCGCCGAGCTCTCGGGTGGCCGCGACGAGGGCGATGCCGGGGTCGGCATCTCTCTCCATTGTTCGTCTAGGAGTCTCCGTTAGCTGTAGATCCAGTCTAGACCGTCGGATGGGTCGGTCTCGCCGTAGGTTCGCCGGAACCCGAGCTCGCCATGAACCCGCTCGCCGCCAGTGCCGCCATGCGTGCGCGGTCAGTGAGTTCCCATGCACAATAGTTCGATTCGTCGCACGCATAGGTCCGCTAGGGTTCCAGGGACACAGAACGAAGCTTAGCCGCGCGAGTAACGGCCGGAATCGGCCGGCGCAAGCTCGCCGGACAACCGCCGTCCGCCATTGCCGCCGTCGAGCTTGCTCCGGTGGGGTACAACCCTCGGCAGTTGGTCCATTGGGTTCGTCTCGTTGCCACGAGTCGGTAGGTAGCCTCGGCGTCGCCGGAGACCTCGCCGTCGGCGAGCTCTCGCCGGTCAGCGCCGGCGGCTCTGCCCCTCTCTCTGACGTGTGGGGTCGGGTTGACCCCGGGGCCCGCGAGTCAGCCGTTCTGGTGCGTCTCTGGTCCACTGAGCCGGGTGCACGTAGCAGTTTCTATCAGGTTTGGGTTTTATGATTTATAAAATGAATTTCCAGAAAATGTGTAAAATCTTCCAAAATTCATATTTGGAGGTAGGAATGTCCAATTGGGGTGAACCAAATTTTGTTATGTTTGTATTTCTGAGCTCTATCAAGGAAACATATAAAATTTACTTTTGGAATACATTTTCTGTGTAGTTATATTTAAATTGTTAATTGCTTGCAAACTTGATAAATGCATAAGTAATTGTAGGGATGTGCTAAAAATGTGATTCCACTTGCATTAATCTTGTTTAGGGAAGTAGAATCTAAAAAAAATATGTTTGCTGGTGTTGCACTGTTATTTATATGATGTCTAGTATAATGTGCCTTTTATGCTTTAATCTTGCAAAAATCACCATGCTTAATGTGTTAAGGATATGCTCATGAATATTTTTTCTGGATCATGTTATGTTGGGAAGAAGCTAAGAAAATTAGGAAATCTGTTGTGTGATACTTTTCACCGTGTTAAGTATTTTTTATTGCTTAAAAGGCTGGTTGTTTGTTATTTTTGTGTAGACTGTTATACTTGTCCAAATGACTTGAAATTTTGTCAGTAGGCTAATCTGGATGTGTAATAGCTACTGTAGTTTTTATGGATTTTTATGGTCAGAGTAAACAGTAGGTCCAGTTATAAGGTAGGGTTGGTTTAATTGTTTTTAAGCAAGTATCTATTGGTGTGAAGTGTTTCATGCATTTCTGTGATGTTCCAGCATTGTCACCTGTTTTAAACAGTGAAGCTGATCCTAATTTGAGCTGAGGGCAGCAAGGTTAATGTTTTGTTTATATGATGTTGCTCGCGCTTGTTAATTATAAGTTGGTTGTGGTAGGTTAGTTGATGCATGTTAATTATTAAGTGCAGGTTGTAGACCTCTCACCCGGGACGAGAAATTGTTCTATGCTTTGCTTAAGAATGGTGAGTATGAGTTGGTTGTCTAGAGAAGAAATATGCACGTACTCAGTAAATGAGTGTGGATTGTTAAACTGATTGCATATCATGGGTTAATTTGTGCATCTCTATCTTGCATTTCATGTGTATTCTCAGTTCTCATATATGCATATCATGCATACAGGATCGCCGGGAGGAGTGACGCTGTTGCAGTTCGATCCACCGGAGGAGGGAGTTCCGCCGGAGATTGAAGTGCCAGAGGTTCCCGAAGGCCAGGAAGAAGAGGCTGAACTTCCAGAGTGCCCTGATCACCAACCTACTAACTTTGTAAAAGGCAAGCCCCGGAGCATCCCTAAGTCTCCACCTACTCTTTTTTACAAATGCACTGGTCTTTATTAAATCGTATGATTGTGCACTTAGGTATAGGAGTTGATATGATACCGTTGCTGCATTTATACCTTGTCCACTTATACTTGATCCTGAAGTTATTACTAGACAAGGGGATGGGTTCGATCTTATGCTTAGCCATGCTTAGACCGGTAGAAGTCGAGGGATTTCCTATCCTTCGCGAGCATAGGTGGTTACTAATGATGATGGGGTTGGATTCCACATGATGGACTATATGTGCCACCATGCCACAGTGTCTAATGAGAGAATCAAGGCTAGGTAGCGGGGAGCCGCATGACATGGTTGAGGTCATGTCGTCTTCGGTGCTGCTTGCGGCCGACTAGGACTGAGGCCACCAGACATCAGTTGAGATTGAAAGACGTCGTCACATAGCTGGCCAGATAAGTCGTTCTGACCGCGAAGCCGAGTATTTCCTTATGAGCCGAGCCTTGGTGCGACTAGGCAGACATATTCTGGAGGTAGGAAGTATGTGCGGAGACACCATCTTACCAAGGGCAGGTCAGGGACCTGATGCATCCTGGAAGTGGGTTGGTCTCTGAGAATATGGTCCCCGCCAAACTCGCGACATATTGTGTCTCAGAAAGATTTAACGGTGGCCCAAGAAGCCAGTGGCTCGGCTGACAGGGTTTGTGATTGGCATATTTGCCAGCTGGTACAATCGATTCGAATCGCCATCTCTCCTGGTTAGTGAGAAACTAAACTGATCTTCTGGTGAGGTAGAGGCTAATAACTTGAACATAATGATTATGGTGAGATGAGGTTGATATCTGTGGATATCGGAAATCATATGGTTTTATTGATTGCTATAATATTCAGTGAATGCTTAGTATAGTGGCTAATCTTAGTAAATAGCTTAACTGAAATCGAAGCTTATCACAATTAAAATGAATAAGTTGAGGATCTACTGTAGTAATGCTTTTGATGCAAAAAAATGATGCTACCCTCTGAGCTCCACCAAATAAGCCTTGCATATCCTTGAGAGTCTTTTTATTTACTCCCTGTCAGGTAAGTCTAGCTGAGTACAATTGAGTACTCAGGGTTTTATTCCCATTGTTGCAGATGGTGTAGTCTACTACGCGTATTGCAGGAATTGCTTCACCCCTGCGGGCGAAGAAGACTAGACCCGAGGGCAGGGTCATTACCTATCCTTAGATGTTGTAAGAATGCTGTGACAGGGTCATTTGATGGTACTCGTATTTGAACTATGTGGTGTAAAACTATGTTAACTTCCGCTACTGCTATATTTGTGTAAAAGACTATGTTGTACTCTGATGTTTAAATTCGGTTGCGAACTTATGTGTCATGTGATCGGGTATTGCTGAATGAATGATCCTTGGGGTATGAAATGTTTGAAATCCTTCGAGATTTCCGGACTACCGGGTTTATATTGGCTCAAGTGTGACTGGATTGCGATTAAAAATGCGATCGTTGTACTTGTACTCGTATAAATTGGTCGGTTCTGTGACAGCTGGTACCAGAGCATAATTCAGCATATACCGTCACTTGACTATTTGAAAACTAAAAGAGTTTTGAGTTTTACAAACTAATTGCCAACTGGTAGTGTGTATAGGTGATTTAAACCAAGTGTTTGCGAAACTTATGAGTACCAATGACCAAGTCCTATAGCCATATATATATGTGGTAATTAGGTGGCTTATGTAAGTACTGACTTGGGGGAAATTGCATCATGTTTCTATTGTGGTTCATTTGGTTTTATCGTGCGGATAATTATGAACTGTCGGTTTCTTATTGCTTCCTATGAGTCAATGTACCACGTCGCCTAAGGTAAGGTGAGATGTGAGTGTAAGATCGAACAACCATCGATCGATGGTGAGTGTTATGGTTACTGAAGTGAGTACATGTGATCCATATGTGTACTTATGGAAATAAGGTGGAGTAATTACTTTGGGGTCGCAAATGTTCATGGGAACATTTCCGGCGAAAAGTGCTTCTTGTTGCCCTGCATACATTGGGATTTGGGCTAAAATGAATCTTCTGCAGGTACACTAACCACGCAAAACGTATAGCACGGTTAGTTACGTATATGAGAGCACGTGGTAGGCCACCGACTATAACGTTAGTTAATATATACTATGTGTGAGGTCGTTGGCACGTGCATGCATCATGATCATGAAATTAACTCAAGCTATTTGTACTATTATCCTTCCCTATGATAAAATTTGTGCTGCCCTATCTTATTCTAAATGCTGAAAGATGTTGTAATGTACCAGATGGCAGCTGAAGGTGAGCCGCAGAGTGGTCAGTTTCTGGAGCAGTTTGGCACACCCACCGTGCTATGGAAGTTGTTGAAGTCTGTGGGATATGCAGAGCCACCACTGTATTTCTGGAAGCCAGCGGAGACCATGGTGCAGCCTTGGTTTGATGTTTGGGTGACTATCCCTGTGCTTGAAAGGGGCTGGTCGTTTCCAGGAATAAAGGTGGAAGTTGACATGAGGACGCCATGGGATGGTGCACAGCTTACAGCTTTCGAGGTGTTGACGGATATTTGCGGCCGGTTCAACAAGAGAGCTGATTTGAGGCCAGCAAATGTTTTTCTCAGGGTGGATGCTTCTCAGGGTGAGTGGGCTCAGTCTAGCCAAGCTTCTTTGGAGCGAGGCAGGGATGAGCGTGCTCATAGCACGGGTGCTTCTATGAGTGCTATGTTTGCTGTCCTGAGGATGCATTATTCCACTAGGGATGGTTGGATGAAGTGCGTTGAAACCCTACATGATGCTGTGGAGAAGGAGTTAGAAGCTGAAGAGTGGGCACGTATAGCTCGTCGTAGCTCAGATGACTTGGTGGTAGCTCTCACCGCCTGTCGCAATGAGTTGTTACGATGCACTGGCGCTTTGTTGGCAGCTGATCGCCGTGTTGAGGTGCTTGAGAGGGAGAATGCAGATCTTCGCCGCCAGCTTGACAATCGCAATATGAGCTTGACACGTCAGCGCGATGAGTTTCTGCAGGAGTTGCGTACTAGTCAGCAGCAGGTTTGAGAGTTGCAGCAGGATGTTCATCGTCTGAACAACCGTGTTGATCCGTTTCATCCTCCGGGTGCAGCGGAGTTTGCTCCTGAGATCTTCGTTGCAGCTGATGATGGTGAAGCAAGTGAGGAAGAAGAGGAAGAAGACCCCGAGGAGATCGTGCCTATTGACGAGAGTGATGACCATGGTGGGAACGTGTCCGGCATGGACAGTGACCACGATGACTAGGCTTTTTCTAGTGCTCTTGCCATGATCGGCACCCTTTTGTATTGGGAAAACCTTTAATGTCATGTAATGGGTAGAACCTGAATTGTAATAAGAGAACCCTGTGTGTTCAGGGCTGGAACCATCAAACTTTTAATTAAGTAATGGTAACTTATGCAGTTTGGAAACCCTTTTTGGTTGCGCCTTGTTATTGTGCGGTTGTGTGATGATTATTGAATTATTGTGCCGTTTGTTGGTTATCAAAAATGATCATTGATATCTTTTGGGCATAATCTTTCGGTTTTCTTTGACATAACTGACACGTAACGATGGTTGTTGTGTGTTGCTACAGATGGCACCTCATACCCGTCGTCATGGGTCAACCAGTGGTGGTGGGAATGAGCATGAGGATGAGGAGTTGCCGCCTCCTCCACCGCGTACCCAGGAGCAGATGTTTGCTCAGTTCTTGGACACTCAGCAAGCAATTCTACAGCAGATGGTTGCTAGTAACACCCACAATCGCAATCGAGATGGACGCCGCGGAAACGATGAGGACCAGTACAGTAACTATAAGGACTTCATGGACACTAAGCCTCCGGTATTCAAGCAGGCCATTGAACCGCTGGAAGCTGATGAGTGGTTAAACACTATTGAGCAGTCATTCTCTATGCTGCGATTGACTGAAACCATGAAGGCTAGCTTTGCTGCTATGTTGCTGCAAGGCCAAACTGGAATATGGTGGGCCAATCGCAAGACCGCCTACCCTGTGGTCGCTGATATCACCTGGGAGCAGTTCACCAGGGATTTCAGGGGACATTTCATTCCAGCAGGCTTAATCAAGATGAAGGTGAATGAGTTCATGCAGCTTACTCAGGGTACCAAGACCCTCACTCAGTATCATCGTGCCTTTAACAATCTATCAAGGTATGCCCCGTGGATGGTGGATACAGATGAAAAGAAGATTGAAACTTTCAAGAGAGGCCTTAGTACCAAGCTTATGAAGACTCTGGCGAACAACGCTCGTACAACTTTCAACGAGTTTATCAGTGAAGCTTATATCCAAGAGAAACAGAACAACTTGCACACTGCTTCCAAGGGAGGCAAGAGGCCATTTGAAGGAAGCTCTTCTCAGTCAAGGACTCCAGCAGCTAGTCGTGCGGTGGCAAATCGCCCTGCTTAACGTCCTGCTGTTCCTGGAGCAAAATTCAGACCCCCTCCAAAGAAGCAGCCAGCGCCACAATGCTACAAGAAAGGTTTCACAGTGTCTTTGAACAAGAACAATGCTCCTCCAGGCAATACCGTTCAAGTGAGGACCAACCAAGGTCTGGGGCCGTGCTTTAATTGCGGTCAACAGGGGCATCTTGCTCGTTATTGTCCTCATCCCAGGCAGGGTCGTGTGCATCATACTACTGCTGAGGAACTTCCGGAAGGTGAACCAGTCACTGCGGGTATGTTTTCTGTGAATCAGCATCCTGCTATTGTTTTGTTCGACTTAGGATCGTCGCATTCTTTCGTGCGTCAAGCATTTGCACAAAAGCATGCGTTACCAATTGTTGAGTTGAGCCATAGTTTCCAGATAACTTCAGCTGGGGCTGAAATTTGTACGCGTCATGGTGTCGGGGATGTGACCATTGAGATTGGTAATCGGGTTTTCATCAGTAGTCTTATTGTGCTACCAGGGTTGAGTCTGGATGTTATTTTGGGAGTTAGTTGGATGGACAAGTGGGGTGCGGTGTTGGACGTCCCTAACCGGATGTTGACACTGAAGGAACCCCAAGGTGAAGGCACTTTTCAGGTTCATCTGCCCGTAGGGGAGATCTTTTTAGTCTCTCTTTCTCAGTTGAGGCCGTGACACTTTAGAGCATCCCTGTAGTGTGTGAGTTTCCTGATGTTTTTCCTGATGATCTACCTGGACTTCCTCCTGATCGAGATGTGGAGTTTGCAATAGAACTTATTCCCGGTACGGCACCCATTTCTCGAAGGCCATATAGAATGCCTCCTCATGAATTAGCTAAACTCAAGAAACAACTCCAGGAGTTATTGGACAAAGGGTTTATTCGCCCTAGTTCTTCTCCGTGGGGCTGTCCTGCAATCTTTGTTAAGAAGAAGGATGAAACCTTGCGTATGTGTGTGGATTACAGACCACTAAATGCTGTGACAATTAAGAACAAGTATCCTCTACCTCGTATTGATATCTTGTTTGATCAATTGTCCAAGGCCAAGATTTTCTCCAAAATTGATCTGAGATCTGGGTATCATCAAATTAAGATCAGACCACAAGATATTCCCAAGACGGTTTTCTCCACTCGGTATGGATTGTATGAGTATTTGGTTATGTCTTTTGGATTAACCAACGCTCCTGCACATTTCATGTACCTAATGAATTCGGTGTTCATGCCTGAGTTGGATAAGTTCGTGGTAGTCTTTATTGACGATATTCTGGTGTACTCTGAAAACATGGAGGATCATGCTGAACACTTGAGAATAGTCTTGACTAGACTCAGGGAGCATAAGCTGTATGCTAAGTTCAGCAAGTGTGAGTTTTGGTTGACTAAGGTACCTTTTCTGGGCCATATTTTATCTGCTGAAGGTATTTCTGTAGATCCGTCAAAAGTTCAGCAGGTGTTGGATTGGAAGTCACCAACCAATGTGTCTGATGTTCGTAGCTTTCTGGGATTAGCTGGGTATTATCGCCGCTTTATCCAAGATTTCTCTAAGATAGCTAAACCTATGACCAAGTTGTTGCATAAAGATACCAAGTTTGTGTGGAGTGAGGAGTGTGAAACAGCTTTTCGCACCTTGCGAACGTTGTTGACCACTGCTCCAGTTCTTGCACAACCTGATATTGAAAAGCCTTTTGATGTGTACTGCGATGCTTGTGGCACTGGGTTAGGATGTGTTCTCATGCAAGAAGGCCGAGTCATTACTTATGCCTCGCGTCAATTGAGAAAACATGAGCAAAACTATCCTACTCATGATTTGGAACTTGCCGCTGTAGTTCATGCATTGAAGATTTGGTGCCACTATTTGATGGATCACAAATGCCATATCTATTCCGATCACAAGAGTCTCAAGTACATTTTCACTCAGCCTGAGTTGAACATGAGGCAAAGAAGGTGGTTGGAGTTGATCAAAGACTATGATCTAGAAGTACACTATCATCCGGGCAAGGCCAATGTCGTAGCCGATGCTTTGAGCCGAAAGTCTCATTGCAATGTATTGCAGCCTTTGCTAGCAGACGGATTCAATCTTGTGCATCCAGTAGTGTTGAATAATATTACTCTCAGTTGTACTTTGGAAAGCAAGATTATTGAAGGTCAGAAAACAGATCCCGGCATATATCATATCAAGAGGAAGATGAAAGAACAAGAAATGCTTCATTTCCGAGTAGATGAAAAAGGTATATTGTGGTTCAAGGATCGATTGGTAGTACCGAAAGACCGTGAGTTGAGGAATCAGATTATGGATGAGGCTCATTTGTCCAAGTTGTCTATCCATCCTGGTAGTAGTAAGATGTATCAAGACTTGAAACCTAGGTTCTGGTGGACCAAAATAAAGAAGGAAATTGCAGCTTATGTGGCCAGGTGTGATACCTGTTGTCGCGTGAAGGCTATTCATCTTAAGCCAGCAGGTCTATTACAACCTTTACCAGTTCCAGGGTGGAAATGGGATGAGATAACCATGGATTTCATATCTGGGTTACCTCTAACGCAAAAAGGCCATGATTCTATTTGGGTGATTGTAGATCGATTGACTAAGATTGCACATTTCTTACCAGTTCGAACTACAGATCGTCCTCATCAGTTGGTACAGCTCTACTTTGCTTAGATACTTCGGCTACATGGTGTGCCGAGGACGATAGTTTCCGACAGAGGCCCGCAATTTATTGCACGCTTCTGGGAGCATCTACACAAGTGTTTGGGAACCAATTTGGTTCGCAGCTCAGCTTATCATCCTCAAACTTCAGGTCAGACTGAAAGGGTAAACCAAATCCTCGAAGATATGTTGAGAGCTTGTGTTCTATCGTCTAAAGGTTCGTGGGAAGAATGGTTACCTTTGGCCGAGTTCTCGTACAACAATAGCTATCAAGAGAGTATTCAAATGGCTCCTTTTGAAGCTTTGTATGGGCGCAAATGTAGAACTCCTCTCAATTGGGTTGAATCAGGCGAAAGGAGATATTACAGGATTGACTTTGTGAAAGAGGCCGAAGAGAGAGTGCATACCATTCAAACACATCTCAAAGCCGCTCAGACTCGTCAAAAGAGTTATGCGGACAAGCGAAGAAGGCCATTGGAATTTGAAGTGGGTGACTATGTATACTTGAAGGTGTCACCTATGAAAGGCGTACAACGCTTCGGAGTGAAACGAAAGTTAGCTCCAAGGTTTGTAGGTCCTTTTCAAATTCTGGAAAGAAGTGGGAAAGTAGCATACAAGTTACGGTTGCCACCACACATGTCCACTATCTTCAATGTGTTTCATGTATCGCAACTCAAGAAATGTTTACGAGTACCGGAAGAACAAGTGGATTTTGGTGATATCAAGTTAAAATCAGATTTGACCTATGAAGAAAAGCCTATTGAAGTAATAGATTACAAAGAAAGAATCACCCGTAGCCGAGTGATCAAGTTCTATAAGGTGGTGTGGAACAACCAAAGTTATTGGGATGCGACTTGGGAGCGAGAAGACTATCTCAAGGAAGTCTATCATTCTTTCTATAAACAATGGTAATTAACTCTAATCTCGGGGACGAGATTCTTTTAAGGGCGGAAGGGCTGTAACACCCTAGTATTAGTTACTATTTTCACACTTGCATTTGCATGTCATCAAGCATAGATCATGTCATTTCATGCATCATCATCATTTCATTTGAATTGATTTCCTTTAATTGCTATATGTTTGTTTATATGTCCATAACATGCTAAATGTGTTGACATGCAAATGTGATACTTGTTTACTGTTCTAAATGCTTTAGACATGTTTGGGATAACATTTGGAACAATGTTCATGTTGGTGAAATCCCCAAATTACCCCTCTAGCACATAGTTGACTAGAGAGCCCTCTAAAAGCTATTCTGTTTGACCAAACAAGAAGGGAATCTTAGAGATTTTGCATGTCAGTGCACCCTTAATCAAAGTTGTATAGAATTTTATAAGCAACAAACTTTATTTTTGGGTCAACTCATGAAAACGGGTGGAAGGTGGTCAAAAAGTTGAATTAGTGCAGATTTGGAGCTGTTTTGAAGTTTCAAAATTTTCCTAAGTCCAAAACTGGTTTTCAGTTTCGGTGTACCCCTGTTCATCGACCTGTATCTCTCAATCTAGGCCGATCTAGAGCAAAAGTGTCTTAATACCAAATGATCTACTCATGTAGCTCTTCAATCCATATTAGTGAAGTTTTCGCTGAAACGCCCTGGATCACGAGCTAGAGATCGATCAAAAGTCGAGTTTCAGTCGGCTTTCTGCAACTGAAACAGGCCGATTCAAATCGGCATTCAGCCGAACAGCTAGCCGCGCCATCAGACGCCGCGCGCCAGGTGGCGTCGTACGCCGCCGTTGGCCGCCGCGCCGGTCGGCTTTACAAAAGTGGCACGCCAGCCGGTTCCCAGCACGCTCCTCTCACTCTCACTCGCTCGCTCTCGCCTCTGCTCTCCGTTTTCCCCTCCGCCGTCGCCATTTCCGACGCGCCATCGCCGCGGTGAAATCCGCCGTCACCAAGCCGTCTCCGACCGCTCCATCTCCGCCGTAGCTTCACCTGGCTCTGCTCTTCATCCTTGACTCGTTGCCGACCTCAGCCGAGCTAAGGTATAACGGTTTGGCCTTTCTCGCCGTCGCGCCATTGCCGGAGCACCGCCGAGCTCTCGGGTCGCCGCGACGAGGGCGATGCCGGGGTCGGCTTCTCTGTCCATTGCTCGTCTAGGAGTCTCCGTCTGCTGTAGATCCAGTCTAGGCCGTCGGATGGGTCGGTCTCGCCGTAGGTTCGTCGGAACCCGAGCTCGCCGTGAACCCGCTCGCCGCCGTGCCGCCATGCGTGCGCGGTCAGTGAGTTCCCATGCACAATAGTTCGATTCGTCGCACGCATAGGTCCGCTAGGGTTCCAGGGACACGGAACGAAGCTTAGCCGCGCGAGTAACGGCCGGAATCGGCCGGCGCAAGCTCGCCAGACCACCGCCGTCCGCCATTACCGCCGTCGAGCTTGCTCCGGTGGGGTACAACCCTCGGCAGTTGGTCCATTGGGTTCGTCTCGTTGCCATGAGTCGGTAGGTAGCCTCGGCGTCGCCGGAGACCTCGCCGTCGGCGAGCTCTCGCCGGTCAGCGCCGGCGGCTCTGCCCCTCTCTCTGACGCGTGGGGTCGGGTTGACCCCGGGGCCCGCGAGTCAGCCGTTCTGGTGCGTCTCTGGTCCACTGAGCCGGGTGCACGTAGCAGTTTCTACCGGGTTTGGGTTTTATGATTTATAAAATGAATTTCCAGAAAATGTGTAAAATCTTCCAAAATTCATATCTGGAGCTAGGAATGTCCAATTGGGGTGAACCAAATTTTGTTATGTTTGTATTTCTGAGCTCTATCAAGGAAACATATAAAATTTACTTTTGGAATACATTTTCTGTGTAGTTATATTTAAATTGTTAATTGCTTGCAAACTTGATAAATGCATAAGTAATTGTAGGGATGTGCTAAAAATGTGATTCCACTTGCATTAATCTTGTTTAGGGAAGTAGAATCTAAAAAAAAATATGTTTGCTGGTGTTGCACTGTTATTTATATGATGTCTAGTATAATGTGCCTTTTATGCTTTAATCTTGCAAAAATCACCATGCTTAATGTGTTAAGGATATGGTCATGAATATTTTTTCTGGATCATGTTATGTTGGGAAGAAGCTAAGAAAATTAGGAAATCTGTTGTGTGATACTTTTCACCGTGTTAAGTATTTTTTATTGCTTAAAAGGCTGGTTGTTTGTTATTTTTGTGTAGACTGTTATACTTGTCCAAATGACTTGAAATTTTGTCAGTAGGCTAATCTGGATGTGTAATAGCTACTGTAGTTTTTATGGATTTTTATGGTCAGAGTAAACAGTAGGTCCAGTTATAAGGTAGGGTTGGTTTAATTGTTTTTAAGCAAGTATCTATTGGTGTGAAGTGTTTCATGCATTTCTGTGATGTTCCAGCATTGTCACCTGTTTTAAACAGTGAAGCTGATCCTAATTTGAGCTGAGGGCAGCAAGGTTAATGTTTTGTTTATATGATGTTGCTCGCGCTTGTTAATTATAAGTTGGTTGTGGTAGGTTAGTTGATGCATGTTAATTATTAAGTGCAGGTTGTAGACCTCTCACCCGGGACGAGAAATTGTTCTATGCTTTGCTTAAGAATGGTGAGTATGAGTTGGTTGTCTAGAGAAGAAATATGCACGTACTGAGTAAATGAGTGTGGATTGTTAAACTGATTGCATATCATGGGTTAATTTGTGCATCTCTATCTTGCATTTCATGTGCATTCTCAGTTCTCATATATGCATATCATGCATACAGGATCGCCGGGAGGAGTGACGCTGTTGCAGTTCGATCCACCGGAGGAGGGAGTTCCGCCGGAGATTGAAGTGCCAGAGGTTCCCGAAGGCCAGGAAGAAGAGGCTGAACTTTCAGAGTGCCCTGATCACCAACCTACTAACTTTGTAAAAGGCAAGCCCCGGAGCATCCCTAAGTCTCCACCTACTCTTTTTTACAAATGCACTGGTCTTTATTAAATCGTATGATTGTGCACTTAGGTATAGGAGTTGATATGATACCGTTGCTGCATTTATACCTTGTCCACTTATACTTGATCCTGAAGTTATTACTAGACAAGGGGATGGGTTCGATCTTATGCTTAGCCATGCTTAGACCGGTAGAAGTCGAGGGATTTCCTGTCCTTCGCGAGCATAGGTGGTTACTAATGATGATGGGGTTGGATTCCACATGATGGACTATATGTGCCACCATGCCACAGTGTCTAATGAGAGAATCAAGGCTAGGTAGCGGGGAGCCGCATGACATGGTTGAGGTCATGTCGTCTTCGGTGCTGCTTGCGGCCGACTAGGACTGAGGCCACCAGACATCAGTTGAGATTGAAAGACGTCGTCACATAGCTGGCCAGATAAGTCGTTCTGACCGCGAAGCCGAGTATTTCCTTCTGAGCCGAGCCTTGGTGCGACTAGGCAGACATATTCTGGAGGTAGGAAGTATGTGCGGAGACACCATCTTACCAAGGGCAGGTCAGGGACCTGATGCATCCTGGAAGTGGGTTGGTCTCTGAGAATATGGTCCCCGCCAAACTCGCGACATATTGTGTCTCAGAAAGATTTAACGGTGGCCCAAGAAGCCAGTGGCTCGGCTGACAGGGTTTGTGATTGGCATATTTGCCAGCTGGTACAATCGATTCGAATCGCCATCTCTCCTGGTTAGTGAGAAACTAAACTGATCTTCTGGTGAGGTAGAGGCTAATAACTTGAACATAATGATTATGGTGAGATGAGGTTGATATCTGTGGATATCGGAAATCATATGATTTTATTGATTGCTATAATATTCAGTGAATGCTTAGTATAGTGGCTAATCTTAGTAAATAGCTTAACTGAAATCGAAGCTTATCACAATTAAAATGAATAAGTTGAGGATCTACTGTAGTAATGCTTTTGATGCAAAAAAATGATGCTACCCTCTGAGCTCCACCAAATAAGCCTTGCATATCCTTGAGAGTCTTTTTATTTACTCCCTGTCGGGTAAGTCTAGCTGAGTACAATTGAGTACTCAGGGTTTTATTCCCATTGTTGCAGATGGTGTAGTCTACTACGCGTATTGCAGGAATTGCTTCACCCCTGCGGGCGAAGAAGACTAGACCCGAGGGCAGGGTCATTACCTATCCTTAGATGTTGTAAGAATGCTGTGACAGGGTCATTTGATGGTACTCGTATTTGAACTCTGTGGTGTAAAACTATGTTAACTTCCGCTACTGCTATATTTGTGTAAAAGACTATGTTGTACTCTGATGTTTAAATTCGGTTGCGAACTTATGTGTCATGTGATCGGGTATTGCTGAATGAATGATCCTTGGGGTATGAAATGTTTGAAATCCTTCGAGATTTCCGGACTACCGGGTTTATATTGGCTCAAGTGCGACTGGATTGCGATTAAAAATGCGATCGTTGTACTTGTACTCGTATAAATTGGTCGGTTCTATGACAGAGACAATCACCAACTCCCCTCAACGATCCTCGCAGCTTCAAGCCATCTAGGAGTCAGCAAACTCCAAGAGTAACAAGAGAAACCGCTGCGAAATACCACTACCAAGTGCCTCTAGATGATCTCTATCAATACAATGCACTTGATGCTCTCCAAACTCACCAAATGATGATCACAATCAAGTAGGATGAGTGAGAGTGGAGTGGGAAGACTCACAAGTATGCTACGATGTTTAGAAGTGCCAAGAGCTGCTCTCCAAACCAGTCAAGTGACTATTTATAAGCCACACACAAAGAAATAGCCGTTTAGACTTCACTGCGTACCGTCGGACTGTCCAACGGCCAGACCGTCGGACTAATCGGCACAGTCAGACGCCCCGGATGAACGCCACATGTCACTAGCCATTTGAAGTCGAACGTTGGATCACAACGGCTAACTTCCCGTGCTAAACGAACCATCGGACGGTAGGCCGTCGGACCAAACCTCACGGTCCGACGCACTACACATATTCACCGTCGGACTCTAAAACAGCAGGCCGTCGGACTAAAACTCGCCAGCGTCCGACGTTTCCAGAGAGCTCCCCGAGCGCTGAAAACCGTCGGACGTTAGTCCGACTTTCCTCTGCTCTCCACGTGTCACCTCTTCGTCGCTCTGCACTGTCGGACGCTTCAGACAATAGTCCGACGCTCCGAAACTGAGCGTCTGACGCTCTCAGCAGTGTTAGCCGTCGGACTGAGGCTAATGGTCCGACGCTCTGTGACAATACGGTTCGACGCTAGTTTTTCTATTGTAATGTCTCCAAAATTTGCCGAATCCTGCCGAGCAAGCTCGGCAGGAGGAAGAGAGGACCAAAACCTCTCTAACCCTCGAACTTCACCCCATTTCTTAAGTCACTAACACTCCAAAGTGTCTCTCACTTTAGTGTACGTGTGTTAGTCTTTTCCAAAGAGATTTCAACGGGTTTTGTTAGTGACACTAGCATCTATATGCAATGCAATGATCATGAACACCTAGTGACACTTGATAACCGTATTTCATCAACGATTTTACCCCTCTTGATAGTACGGCTATCTATCCTAAATGTGATCACTCCCTCTATGGAGTCTTGATCATCAAAACCAAAAGAGCTCCTATTGGTTATACCTTTGCGTTGAGCTCCCGGTTTCTTATCAACTTCCTTCTCATCTCCTGATGGACCTTGTGGACACCTATGATGATGGACTTATACCATTTGCATGGATGCCGTCAATAGGGCATTCTCCTTTGTTGATGGGCTTACACCATTTTCATGGACGCCGTCATTGCCCTTCACTTGTGGCCCCCACCGACCAGGTCCTTTGCTCCATCTTGCCATTTGCTAATCAATTCTCATGAAACACTTAGAGCAATCATTAGCAAACTAGGTTTCATCAATTACCCAAAACCAAACATGGGCTTTCAGCGCGGCCGCGCGGCGCGCGTGCGCGGAGCGCCGGCGAGCGGGGCGCGCGTGCACGGAGGCGGAGCGCCGGCGCGTGGGGCGCGGGGCTCGCCGTGGCCGGAGCGGGCATCGGGCAGGGCCGCAGGGGCGGCCAGCGGCAGCCGGCCGAGGCGAGCCGGCGAGGGCGCGGCCGCGCGGGGCACGGCCACGCGGGGCGTGGGGCTCGGGCGCGGAGCTCGCCGTGGCCGGAGCGGGCGTGGGGCCGGGGGCTGGGGCGCGTTGCGTGTGCCCGCCGGCGCGCGGCCGCGCGGGGCTGCGTGTAACAGAACCGCCTAAATCACGTGGCCCACAGGCACCTGTCAACGTCACTAATGACATCTGACAGCCGAGCCCGTGTCCCATATGACCTAGGTGGGCTCTGCCGGGCTACATAAGCACCCGTTATCTCCGACAAGATCCCATTGCGAAGCCATTACAGAGTTACAACATTTCATAACAAAACATATCAGAGTAGAATTTGCGGAAGAGTAAATAGTACTTAATATTACAGACCAGAGTTTGAATAAAATTAAGTGTAGTTATTACAAACCATAAACTTAAAAGAGTAGCAGTAGTGTTTGGAACAACAGTACGACAGATAGTTTAATATTACACGAACCCTGCCCAAGGGTTTAACCTTAGTCTTCTTCACTCTCCTGGACGATGGTGACACAGCACGGAGCGAGACAAACTTCAGTCTCCTGCTGCCCTCCTGCAACGGGGTTAACAAACCCTGAGTACATGGGGTACTTCGCAAGACTTACCCGACTAAAAGTGCAAAATTAGACTCAGGAATGCAGGCTGAGGGAAATCAAGGTAAGGCTTTACCAAGAGTTCAAGAGTTTTGCGGAAAAGCATTGCTAATCCTATCTCAATACTTTATTTCAATAATACTATTCATTATTAACCATGCCTCCAAGTTCTTTCTCATATTTCATACTTCTTTCATTTGCTTTATCCATTCTAAAACAATCCTAGTTCCGAACCACTATCCGATGTAGGGGTGAGGATCAAGTCTCCATAACCGAGGAGCAACGACGATTCGAATCGATTATTACCCAGCTGGGGATCCCTATCCACACTGCGTATGTAGCACTTAAGCTTGCATACACCAACCCCGCCTACCACGGCTTTTCATACCCCGGAACCGGTCCTGCGCCACCCAAGAGCACAGTACTCCTCTCGTCTCTAGGCACGACGGCCACGAGGGTACACGCTACTCTCGCCATCTCTCCACTCCCAGTGCGTGGTTGTCGGTTCCAGCAGTAGAGCCACCGGAGTCAGAGGCTTTCCGTAGTAGTGGCTAGTTGCAAAGTCTTGATCACAGCAGGCCTGACAACGAACGGTCCCTAATATTTTTCCGTTAGAAACCATGCATTGGGACTCTAACCCAAGTACACTGGTAACTACCCGATTTTCACATCCCTTTCCGATGGTGAGGATCGTTGGGACTCTAACCCAACAGATGGTCGACCAAACGGAACAACCCATCCCCGTGGATGACAATGAACTAGCTAGGAACACTGCCAACCAACAAGGACATACCATTCCCATAAAGTGATTCATTGGATTAATCTCATCATAGTTCAAAATAGCATTTTCGCAAACTAACCATTAGGCATGACTAAGCATTTTTGCAATACTTTTAATAAATCAGGTTCTCAAGTATTGTCAGGTATTCAAGGATGGAAATGCATCAATTGGTTGTCACCCAACTCCTATTAACCTAATGCAGTAGATTAACTCAAGTGATAAATATTTTTAAATAACAAGGCGGGGCTGAATGCACCGGGGATTGCCTTGTATTGTGTAGAGTGTCGGATCCGGGTCAGTTCCACAAATATCAAATCCTTGTACAACTTCCTGAGTAGTCTCCTCAGATGGACCCTCAGACTTTACCTCCGGATTCTCGGTCACTACACGTTTGCAATGAATGAATGTATGAATGTGATGCACATGAAATGACAGAATAAAATTAAATAATAATAATGCCCACACGTGAACAAGATCCTACCATAGACTAGCCATGATTACTCTAATTCACAATGTCCTAGGTCATAAAGGTGATTGACCTAGAATCTCAATCAATCCAAAAATCACACCATCCAATAATCATTCCATCTCCTATTCCTATTATTAATCATTTAAACTAACATATAATTTAATAAATACTTAACTATTTCCATTTGATGCCCAATCTCACCAACAGATAGATTTCAGTACCAAACAGTGGCACAATAAATTTCATGATTTTTGGAGCAACACAGAAATTATTAAAAATCATCAAAGTTCCTTTTATCATTTAATGTGCTGATTTTTAATTAATACAGAAAACATTCAAATCATGCATTCAATATTTTTATTAAATTATACACATCTCAGAGAGTATCTAGAAATATTTTCATAATTTATGGTGCAGTAGATTAATCCACACAAAAAGATTAAAACCTAACACTATTCATTTAAATGAAAATGAAAAAGCAATAGAAAATCGCTTGGAAAATTGAAACGGCCATTCGGCCCACCATGGCCCAGCATGGCCCAGGCCACGGCCGTGCGCGCGCCACCGAGCCGGCCCACAATCACGCACAGGCCCAGCACGGCCCGCACGCGCCCGCGCGCGCTCGCCTCCGCGCCGGGTCGCTGACAGGCCGGCCCCAGCCGTCAGCCCCCGCGCACGCTCTCTCCCTCACTTTCTCAACCGCTGACAGGCGGGCCACCCCTGTCAGGGTCGTCCCCTACCTCCGGTCGGGCGCTCCTGCGCGTGCGTGAACGGCACGGCGCGGACTTCGCCGCCGGCGACCTCAACGGTGAACCCCAACGACACTACGACTCCCCTAGACCTTAGCCGGCCACTCTACTAGCACATCTTACGCCCTACCGCCTCCGGCGAGCTCGTTCTCGCCCATGGCGGACCGCGGTGGCACGGCGGCACGGCGGTGCCGTTCCCCTCACCAAGACACGATCGGGTTAGCAAAAAAAATGGCTAGGGAGGTTCGGGGTCTCACCAGAAGGCCAAACCGGAGGTGGGTTGGGACTGGAGTGGCGTGAATCGACGAGCGTGACGGCGGCGGCGGGTCGGCGGCGTTCACCGGAAACAATCTTCCCGTTCCGACGACCCTACAGCACCAGAGCGGAAATCACCGTACGCAAAAGGTTCAATAGGGGTTAAGGAATCCACAACACGGAACCTAAGGAGAAGAAACTCACCACGGAGAACTAGACACGGCCAAAGACGCGCGGCGGCGCTCCGGTCGGACGCGGGGACGACGACCGCGTTCCCGGTCGATCGAGACACTACAGCCCACACCAAAGGCACCAGACGATGCGCAAGGGAAAAGGCTAACTGACTGGAAGATGGAGGTGGTGAAGGAGGACGGAGCACGGCGAATTTTGTCGGACACCGACGAGCTCGAAAGTGGCCGCGGTTGGGAGAAATGAGGGTAGGGCGGTGCGGTGGTGGCTTATAGGCCGGGCAGGAGTGTGGATAAGCTCGGGCTGGGTCCGGGGCCCTATCTCGGCTGCTTGACAGTGGCCCTGCCCACCCACACCGGCCGGACGGCGCCCGGCGCCGCGCGCGGCACGCGCGTACTGCGAGGAAGAGGAACAGGGGACCCCCCTGCTGCTACAGTAGTCTACTAGGTAGGTCAAATGCTATTTGTTGCAAATTCGAGCTGATCTCAATCGAATCCGAGGAAGTGGTGAATAGCAAAATTGTAGGGTATTTTTAGTAGATCACTTTTGCTTTTGACACCAAATCCAAATTCGGCCAAAATTTCAAATTACAAACAAGGGGGTAAAAGTAGGGTTTGAATTTCAAACTGAAATTTTAAAATTACTTTTGATTCTTCTCAACAACTTGAAAATTGGTAAACATGAAAGTTGTTCTACTCAGTGAGCTTGACAACTTCTATTTAGGAAGTTTTTGAAGATTCTTAATATTTTTGAAATTGAAGTTTCAATTGTAAATTTCAATATAGTAATTTGAATTTAATTTGAATTTTTATAACATAACTTCAAAATCTCCAAAAATAAAAGTTATTCCATTTTAAAAACTATAAAACTTTTATTAAGATACTTTTCCCATATTCCTTATAGATTTTGAATTGGGGTTTTAGGTCAACTTTAGGGTTTAATTTGATTTCTATTTAATTTTTATTTTTGATTTATGATTAAGGACTTAATTACACAATCAATACTTAGCTGAAATCAAATCACTCTAGGCCCTAAGCACAATCATATGCAGATGCTTAAATTTAAATATGATGACATGGCAGATTAATTAAACTGTAAAACCAGAGGTATTACACTGCGGGGGCGTGCAGGGCGCCAGCCGCCAGGCCGCTAGGCGCCAGCGCCACTGCCCCAGCAGGCCAGCACGCAGCATAGCCAGTCCCCTACTCCCCTGAGGCCTGAGCTGAGCTGCACTACGCCAGTGCGCCTGCCGCCTGCGCAGCCGCCCAGGGGAGCAGCCGAGCAGGCCAGCAGCAGCACTGCAACAGGCAGGGCAGCAGTCAAATTGGCTGTAGCGTTTGAGGGTTTGTGCAATTTCTTTGTTCAATGTTTGAATACTCAAATGGTTGAGCACTTGAGTCTCTGAAATCTGAATCAATGCTTTTTACTGTTTTGATTTTTAGATTTATTGTGTGATTGTGTCCACCATGAAGAAGAGGATAAGAAAACAGGAGAGTACTAGTATAGATTTGAGGGTTTTTATGGAAAATGCTAAGAAGAAAAAAAAGAGATGAAGTCGGACAGAGACAAGAGATGGTTGCTCCATCTGTTAATGAAAACCAAATGGAATTGGTGGTTTTTGAAGGACAGAGCAGCGGTGGAAGGACACATCAACCTGAACCAGAACAAGTGACAGTTGATCCTAGTGAAGTTGATTTTAGTGAAGATGACCCAATCCCGCAAAATGTATCCTATTCTAGTGATGAAGATAACAATGAAAATTTTCAAATTTAGCATGATCCAGGATTGAGAGTTCCTATCTCAAACTATGCCGTGAATGATCAAGATTCAGTTAGAAGAAGATACATTGCATTGGGGCCATGTCAACCAAAAATGAAGCTTAAAGATTTCCCACAACATGATTGTGGAGGTATGCGTCGTTTCAACCCTAAATGGTTTAGTGAGTTCAAGTGGATCGAGTATAGCATAGAAAAAATGCTGCGTATTGCTTTGTTTGCTTTTTGTTTAAAGATAGAAACAAATATGCTGGGGGATGCATTTGAGAATGAAGGATTTAGAAATTGGAATGTGAAAGCAAGAATTCGTAGGCATGTTGGTGCTGTTAATAGTGCTCATTCACAGGCTCAAGAGAAGTATAATTTGTTTATGACACCTAAAGCATCAATTCATGAGTCTATTGCCTCCAACACTGCTGAGTTCAAGGCTCAATATCTAGCTCGCTTGACATGGTCACTTAAGTGCGCAAGATATCTTTTGCGCCAAGGATTGGCTTTTCGTGGTCATGATGAGGGTGTGGGTTCACATAATAAAGGGAATTTTCGGGAACTTCTAGCATGGTTGGCAGGAAACTTTGAGGAAGTTAATAAGGTGGTTCTAGAAAATGCTCCACAAAACTGTCAAATGGTGGATCATAAAATTCAGAAAGATCTCATTGCTTGTTGTGCTCAAGAAACAACTAAATTGATCATGGAGGAACTAGGGGATGAGTGTTTTGCAATTCTTGCTGATGAATCTAGTGATGCATACCTACAAGAACAAATGGCACTTTGCTTGCGTTATGTCAATAAAAAAGGTGAGCCAGTTGAGCGGTTTCTTGGTCTTGTCCATGTCGAAGATACTACTTCATTGACTCTTAAAGAAGCAATTCACTCCTTGCTTCTTAAATATCAATTGCCTTTCTCCAAGGTATGAATCTATTTCAATCATTTCAGTTTGTTTTCTTATTACACTTGATGAATGAACTATTCGGAAATGACTTATGCAATGCTTTGTCGTACCGCAGGTACGTGGCCAAGGGTATGATGGATCTAGTAATATGAAGGGTCATGCTAATGGCTTGAAAAAACTTATCATGGAAGATTCTCCTAGTGCTTATTATGTACATTGCTTTGCTCATCAACTACAACTAACACTTGTTGCTGTTGCTAAGGAGAATATTGATTGTCAGTGGTTCTTTGGGCAACTTGCATATCTATTGAATACTCTTGGAATGTCTTGTAAGAAGATTCGAATGCTTCGTGTGGCTCAAGCTGAGTATATGATTGAGGTTTTGAAATTGGGAGAAATTGAAACTGGCCAAGGGTTGAATCAAGAGATGGGCTTAGCAAGGCCAGGTGATACACGATGGGGATCTCACTATAGGACTGTGATGCATGTTATGGCTTTGTATCCTTCAATCAAGAAAGTTCTCATCAAGATTGGGAGTGAAAATAAAGGGGCTGAAGCTTTAGGAGCTCAAACAATGCTTACAGTATTTCAATCATTTGAGTTTGTTTTCCTTCTACACTTGATGAATGAAATATTTGGATACACAAATGACTTATGCAATGCTTTGCAAAGGAGGGAGCAAGATATTGTTAATGGAATGGATCTTCTTGAGTTCACAAAGGTAGAATTGGATGTTCTGAGGCATGATAGTGGATGGACACAATTTCTTGCAAAGGTCACTTCTTTTTGTGAGAAGCATAAAGTTAAAGTTGTTAACATGGAAGAGATGTATAAGCCTATACAAAGATCAAAAAAATTCTTTAGAAGTCTCAACAATTATCACCGGCTTCATGTGGATATGTTTTTTGGTGTCATTGATAGGCAACTTCAAGAGCTTAATAACAGGTTTGATGAGGTAAACACTGAGCTACTTCGATGCATGGCATCATTCAGTCCAACCAATTCTTTTGCCGCCTTCAATGTTGAGAAGTTGGTGAAGTTTGCTGGATTTTATCCTCATGATTTTGAATTTGAAGAAATGAACCAGCTTCCTTTTCAACTGAACCACTATATTAATGATGTGAGGAGAGATGAAAACTTCACAAATTTAAAAGGTCTAGCAGAGTTGTCCATGATGCTTGTTAGAACCGGAAAGGCTTCTCGGTATGACATTGTTTACAAACTTCTCAAATTGGTGCTAGTTCTCCCTGTTGCAACAGCTGGTGTTGAGAGGGTCTTTTCTATAATGAACTACATAAAAAAAATAAGCTAAGAAACAAGATGGGGCAAGATTACTTAAATGACTGCTTGGTTACATTCATTGAAAGAGAATTCTTCTTCCAAGCTAAGGATGAGAACATCATCAAATGTTTCCAAAGTATGAAGGATCGGAAAGTTGTCTTATAATTTGTAAGATTTCTTATTATTTCTCTAATTTCCTATCCTCTAGATGACTATATATATTGCATATGTGATGTTTTGTCACTTTGTTATGTTGAACTACTGCTACTTTTTGTGATAGATAATTTTAAATCATGCTTAATTGTGCGTATATGTATATTTGCTATATTATGTATTTACAACTATGCGACATTATACATATCATATATTAGGTCTTGGTTGTTAAAAAAATAATTAGACATTTATATATATTTCGAATACACACCCCTCAGAATCCTGCGTCCTCCACTGTTGATAATACCACAGGCACCCAGTATCATCAAGCGACCGACGCGGCGACGCGGCGACATCTCGTCGTCCGCCGCTCCGTCCGGGACCGTCGTCCCCAGTCCATTGTTCCGGCCAACCAACCTAGTATATTCTCGACGACGACGAGGAGGAGAGATAACAGCGACCAGCGAGAGTGAGAGAGAGACCCACCCACGAAACCGTGAGGCGCCGCACACCAAACCAACCAACCCGGCGCCGACCGTAAATGCGGCTGGCGTGGGGACGCGGGGCGGTGGCGCGCTTGATGACACCATT
Source organism: Eremochloa ophiuroides (assembly GCA_038502445.1). Lineage (NCBI taxonomy): Eukaryota > Viridiplantae > Streptophyta > Magnoliopsida > Poales > Poaceae > Eremochloa > Eremochloa ophiuroides. Next base: position 68,333,238 of record JAHLJS010000006.1, read on the forward strand.
CAATCGCCGCGCGGGCCACGCCTCTTCTCCCCACCTGCTACGCGCCTGCTCATCCTCCTCTTATACCATCGCCCTCTCTCGCCTCCGAAGCCACTTCACCTCTTCTTCTTCATCCGCCTCCTCCCCAGGTTAGCTACTCCACTCTCTCGCCTCTCTTTTTGTTTGCTTCGTTTTCGGTTCAGCGCCAGATGTTTGTCGTTTTGCCACAAGGACGTACCACTTGAGCTGGCAAATTTCGTCGACTCCTGGCCGAAGCTGGCGACGCGAGACTCAATTTCTATGTCACGGTTTAGTAGAACGGAAGGTGTTCGCCGTTTTACCTCTGCCGCTCAGCTGATGCCTTGCGTAGAAGGTCGCTGGTGTGGTTGCGACTGTGGATCAACGGGATTGATGACCCAATTTTTCTTAATGCATAAACGGTCCAATTGGGCAGGCCATGGTCGAAATTTGGACCCGCGAAGCACTGGCGGTACAAAGGGTTCCTGTGCTCCAAGTGGAGTAGTGGGTTTGGAACTGCCTTTTTGTGTCTCAGGGTGTAACACAATCATGGTGCTCGTGCAGGATTCTCATAGACTTGGGTCTGTTGTTAGGTGTCTTTGAATAGCTGTGAGCTTTCTAGTTACCACAGCTCTTGCATGTCTGAGAATGCGCTTCGTGGGTTTATATAAGAAGCAGTGGGCTAGGTTATGGCCATTTGACTGACTTCATAAAGGAATTCGTGGTGACTGTTTTATCAGTGCACAACACTTGGTTTGTTAGTCATCAAATTTGCATGCTGTTGTTTGAAGCTTCTAGCAAAGTACTTAGATCATTGCACAATCGTTTCATTTGTGCTCTCTAACGTTTCCATTTCCTTCTTGTGTTCTTTAGCATACAGTGCCAGACAGGATACCCATACATTCATGGAGGTGGTTCAAGAAGTCCTTAAGCATGGCTCATCAGATGGTGTCCGTGCTGTCATAAGAGCTGACAAAAAGAGCTACAGCCTTGTCCAGCTCGTCGCAGCCTCTTTTGACGTCCACAACATTCTGTGCAGCAAAAATGTACCGCAGCTCCTTTTATGCTCTGCATCTTTAGGCTATGTTTAGTTTGGAAACTTTACGAAATTTTGCAACTGTAGCACTTTCGTTTATATTTGACAACTTTTGTTCAAACATGGCTAAAGTAGACTCAAAAAATTCGTCTCGAGAAAGCCTGATAAAAAGTACAAACATGCAACAACTGCTACTTTATTTAACGCTCCATGCATGCGTAAAGGACAATCGATGTGATGAGGAATCTGAAAATTTTTGGTGAACTAAACAGGGATTTAAGATTGCCCATTCAGTGACATTTAAAAGTTCTCGTATGATTGTTCTCTTAGCTTCCCTTTTCATTTGTCTGGATGCAATATGATATAATTTTTCCAGGGGAAGAAGTCTTACGAAATGCATTAATGCAAATAACATGTAAGTTCAGAATTCATGACTCCGGAAGCAGTCCTGGTGAGTGCACATAGGAAGCTAGGAGAGTACTTCTGGTTGTGTTCCGCAGGGTTGTTCTGAAAAATGGCTGGAAGATCTTGACTAGAGGATGCTGTATCAGATGTTTTCTTCAAGCAATTAGTTTGTCATGTCCTCTTCCTTGCATATTTGCAACAAGGCCGCATCATCAATGTCTTAATTGTACAAGCTTTTCTGTAAATCTGTCTCCTAAATTCCAATTCTGTTTACCAAGATAATTGCCTCCCCTCAAGTTTCTTTCTGAGAATACGGGGACCAACTGGATCCTGTTTCCCAAGACATTTTGTTTTGTCTTAGTAGTTTAATGCATAAGTTAACTGCAAGGAACTTTGTTGGCCATATCTACAGACTACAGGAGTTTGCTTTTTTAGTCAATTTTGTTATGACCAAATAGTTTAATACATAAGTCTACCTTACAGAGCTATGTTGAACATAAACTGTATTAATTTCTGTTTATAATACACAAACAAAATCTCATCTTTTCTGCTCTTTTAGGTGACACGAAATGGAATACAAGATTCTTCTTCCAAAGGAATAAACAGAGGAGGTTTCCTTAATGGAGCTCGTGTTGGCATTGTGGCTAAACCCTCTCCTGAATTTGTTGCTGGGGTATTTGGAACCTGGCTTTCTGGTGGAGTTGCAATACCCCTTGCTCTCAGCTATCCAGAAGCTGAGCTTCTTCATGTCATGAATGACTCGGTTTGTTCCAAGCTTACAACAACATTTCATATTGCAACATATCATTATAGAAATGAAATGCACCCATTTTCTGCTACCATGCTATGATTCTATTTTGGTCTTTTCTTGTAATTATAATGCTACAACAACAAAAAAGTAGAAAAGCACCATGCAGATGCAGATAGCATTGTTTATTAATTCTTAAATTCGTCACACGAAATGATTGGACATCTTCTAGATTACACATATGTACAAACTTTGTATACAAATCAATGCATTTTTTGTGGCTGAAGCAGATTTCGGTACCTAATTGGGTTTGTGCACCTGTGCATTTGAAAAAGATTAAAAAGAAACAAACAAAAACCCAAAAAGCAAATAAAGAAAAATACAAAAAATTTCTGTAGGAATTTATGAAAAAAATGGTGTTATATGCACTTAACTGAATTTCAAAAGATTTTAAACTTTCGTCTTTTTTTTTTGGTTGCATTGTGCATGTGATCATAATATTTTATATTCTTGCAATTGCTGCAGATGTTCTAATGTGAACATTATAAAGTGTCAAAAACCAAGTCAATTTGTTCTTTTAGTTTCTAATTTCTGTGACTTATAGGATATTTCAATGGTTTTAAGCACCAAGGAGCATCATGAAATCATGGAGAACCTTTCTGTCAAGTGTTCTGCTTATTGTTCTCTTCTTCCATATATCACTAGTATACCTTCAGAAATCAATCCCCAAGAACCTTCAACCAATGAGGCGACTTCATCAGTCTCTACTTTAATAACTGAGATCAACAGTTCAAGGAAAATCAAAGGTGAATTGCTCCTCTCTCTCTCTCTGCTGCAACTTGAACTTAGTGGCTGATATTTCTTGCTGTTTCTGTAGTCCCCTTTTGTGTTTCAACTATTATTTTTATACTCTCCTTTTATATCTCTACTATTACTTGCTTACAACCCTGAGCACTTATTCACTCACTAATAGTTCCAAATATTTTTCTTCTTGCTCCTATTAACCTCTATTTTCTGGAGTTGATTATACAGGCGATGACCCTGCTCTTATCCTTTACACAAGTGGCACAACTGGTAAACCTAAAGGAGTAGTTCACACCCACGAGGGCATTCTTTCTCAGGTGCATTTTTCATCTTTAAATAGATATATAAATGGTTCTATAAACTGTTGAGCACTGTACAGAAGCCGTATTTTTTATATACCACATTTCCATGATTGTTATTACAGTTGATTGATCTAAGAGTTTTAATGGTTTGTGTGATTTGTTTTTTATTTGCTACATAACATTTATCCTAACTGATTTGGCAGGTTCAAATTCTATCAGAAGCGTGGGGATATCGAAGTGAAGACCAATTTCTGCACTGTCTTCCGCTGCATCATATCCACAATGAATGCTGTTGCTATTTGCGTTTTTAGCACTATTCATATACTGATATTTCGTATTGTTTTTTTCCCCAAGCCCACTCTTTTCTTGTGATTATTGTATTTAATGTTCAGCAACACAGATTAGTAGCTGCCTAGGTATCAATGTTTTCTGATCGGCTGATCGTTTCTAATCGTTTTAGGACCGATCAGGACGATTAATCGACCTCTGATCGGTCTGATCGTCCATATAATCATCCAGCATATAGGACTATATATCATATATGTATGGTATATATACCGTATACTATATATTTATATAGTGGACAATGAGCATCAAGACTATATTTCTAGTGAGTTGGTGGCTGGAAGAAAGCTCAGTAGCTGCTGTTGGTGGCTGGAGTGCAAGTGAGGACTGAGGATTGAGGAGAGAAAGAGTGGGGATGAGATATAAGAAAACCCTAATGGGCCTGGCTCAAATAAATAAAGCCCATTACCTCTGATTGATCAGACAGCTAATCGGACGATTAATTGCGATTAGTGGATGATTAATCGGACGATCAGTTTTCTGATCGCTCTGATCTGATCGAAGTGCCTAATCGAGTGCTAAGTACCGATCAGGACGATTAATCGGACGATCAGAAAACATTGCTAGGTATATTAATGTTTTGGCAGTAGTCCTGCATAGAGAGAGGTTAGAACAGTACAGTACATAAACCCATACATTCCCAACATAGCACTTCTGTGTTAATGTTTGTACATGAAGTGGAGGATGTGCCAGCTCTATGTTGATCCTGAGGTTCCTGGGCATAGAGTGGTTTTAAGTGCAGTTGTAGTACTTGATATTGTTGAAGTGTGGGCAATGCACTTATACTCACTTCAACATATATCTTGTCTTCTCTCTTTAAGGAAAATGTTTGGTACCATAGCCATTAGTTCTTTACTCTTCTTTCACTCGTTTTAAGTTGTCATGCTCCTTCTGTTTGAAGCACCACATGCACCAGTCCCTTCAATTAGAAAACAAAACTGAAAACTCATGTAATTGGATGGTAGCTACATGTAGAACTAGGACTACATTGCATATTTTTATTTGAACAGTGATAGTGTCCCTTATTGTGATTATGTTTGCGAGGATCTATTTCTTCGTCATTATTATTGAAGTCCTTAACTTTCAAGTGTACATGTGCATGGCCTTTTCAATGCTCTATTTGCGCCTCTTTATTCAGGATCAGTGGTAATTTCTCTCCCAATTTCTCTCTAAATGCTCTATTTAGGAAAAAAAATTGCTGTTTGGTCAAAAGATATTTGGCGTGTTTGGGACCGCAGTTGCAGACCGCGCGGTGTGGTATGGGTACTGCAGCTGCTGACCCGAGGTATGGGAAACACAGGAGCTAGTTCATTCTTGCTGTCCTGGTGCTTTGTGAAGTCGATTCTCGTGGTCCCAGTGCCATGTGCAGCTGAGAGAATTTTCTGCATCTTGGTCCGTTTGCCACGATTCTTCGCTTGTCTTTGCCACCAACACGGTCCCAAACATGCCAATTGTGGCTTAGTTTAGGTGAACTGGTCTTCTATATCTGTTGGAGATTTTGAATTCTCTCCTGTGCACATAATAGATCCACTCGCATTTGATTTAGGAGATGCAAACAATGAAGCTTGTTTCAGCAGCACATCTGCAAAGTTCCTTTTTTGGTAACACATATTCTTTGTGATCTCAGGTTGAGTTTATACCAAAATTCAGTGTAAGCGGAATATGGCAGAGATGGCGAGAATCGTATCCCAAGGATGCTAGTAAAAGTACAGAGGCCATTACAGTATTTACTGGAGTATGATTCGCTGTCATAGCATAACAGTCTATCTTCAGATTCATGCCAAACTACTATTTGTCTTCATATTGTTTGATAAGTTAAGGTAATTTGACACTTCTTTTATGGCAGGTTCCAACCATGTATACACGTCTTCTCCAAGGGTATGATAGTATGGATCCTGATCAACAGTCGGCCTCTTCTTACGCTGCAAAGCATCTGAGGTTAATGGTAAGTTCCTCATGTTCATTGGAAACAGTGTTTAAGTCTTTCTCTAGCTCTCCTCATTCCTGAAAACCTCACGGCTACATACTATGTACAAAATTACTTGATGGTATTCAAATTTGTGATACATAGTTTAAGGAAATATCCATGGGCATGAACTCTTGGATTCTGGTATTGAATCTATGAAGTCCAACAAGAATTGTTGCTATGCTTGTTCAATGAACTGCACAACTACCTAATTAAGGACCTTTGGATATATGCTACACTCCTTTCAGTGACCAAGAGGTCCTCAATATGTTTTAATTATCTCAGACACCGTGTGTGTGTGTGAGGGAGAGCTAAGATATACTTCTTTCCTTTATAATTTTTCCATTTTTCACTTGCTGTGCATTGAAGTATGATTTCCAGGTTTGTGTTTTACTCTTACAGCTATATAGATCCTTTTCAGTTCTATCATGGAACTGATGCATGAATTCTAAAGATTTTATCATTAATACTCACTGAATTGCTGCAGATGTGTGGATCGTCAGCTCTTCCTTCCCCAGTTATGAAAAGGTGGGAGGATGTGACAGGCCACCGTCTTTTGGAACGCTACGGTATGACTGAGGTAAAAAAGCATTAACTCTTCCCATCTAGTCAATACACTAATTAACTACATGACTTCTGATAGGCTTAGTACTGGTTACAGTTTGTCATGGCACTGTCTAATCCATTGCATGGTATCCGAAAAGAAGGTACAGTTGGTAAACCTCTTCCACGCGTTGAGGTATGATGAACAATTCACGGGAGTTAGAAGTACCATTAAAGCATTACTTGTTCTGTGTATTCTACATTGCTTCATAGCTTTAAGGCATCTTTCTGACTCAGGCCAAGATTATTATGGAGGACGGGACTGAAACTACAACTGGAGTTGGTGAGCTCTGCATTAGAAGTCCATCCCTTTTCAAGGAGTATTGGAAAAGACCAGAGGTACGATCATGCTGTTTCTACTTTTGCCAATTGATGATCATGGTGTATAGTTTCGGAGGGAACAACCCATTTCATTTAGGAAGTTCCTACTTCTTACTAACTACAGCTGTAAAGCATACATCTTTTCATTTCAATGCACTGCTGTGTATTGTTTTTTAATGCTTTATATTTTTATAAGATTGCTGGCATTGACATTTCTGCTAAGCTGTACTACTCAAATGACAAATTTACTAGGTATTTCAAGTCATATAGAAACCAGTAAAGGACACACGCTGAGAAGTTAATATGCTTTATTTCATCATTGAAAATGGTGAATTTGTGTTTGCAGGTCACTGCAGAATCTTTCATTGATGGCGGATTCTTCAAGACAGGTGATACAGTAACTGTAGATGAGGAAGGATACTTCATAATTCTGGGGCGTAAGTAACACTATGCACACACACGCTTTGTAGTTGCTGTTTTCATCATCATGGTGTTACTGCCTGGTATCAGGGCTTTGGATTGCTTGTAGCCTCATTTGCATTACCTTGTGCAGGCACAAATGCCGACATTATGAAATTTGGCGGTTACAAGCTGTCAGCATTAGAAATTGAGGCCGTACTGTTAGAGGTAAACTCGGATATGCTGGAACTACTTTTGAAGTGTAGCCACTGCATGATATTTTAAAAAAATCAGCTGACGTTGTCCTCAAGTTTAGGCTAACAGGTGGATATATAATATATTAGGCTGAAAGGTTTACTGAAGTCTTTGCACAACAGTGAAATAACTCCCTTTCTTACTCATGTTACTTAATCTGGTCTGTTCTTGTCTTCAGCATGATGCTGTACTGGAATGTGCTGTCCTTGGTTTGCCTGATGAAGCCTATGGGGAGGTCATATGTGCAATAATTGTGCCTAAGGAGGATGCAAAGAAAAAGGCCGAGCAGGACTCAAAACCAGCGCTAACCTTGGAAGCATTAACAAGTTGGTCGAAAGATAAGCTTGCTCCATACAAGGTTTGCTATTTGCATTATTTCCCCTTTTCCCTAGCTGCCTTTTACAATTGCTCTTTCATAGATGTTTTTCCTTTGCTTGTCTGCCTTTTGCCTAAGTACGCTCTGTTGCTTGACATTATAAAATTTCCAATTTGGTAACAGAAAGTGTCACTCCAAATATTATATTAACAACAATGTTCATAAATCATTTACGGCATTTATGATCTTGTTAGACCTACATTTACATAGCTATGTACAGTACGGTATGATGTTGTTAGCCTTCATGCCACTCCTGACTTCAGAGTTCAAATACTCTACTGTGTCATTTGACAATGGAATTGTTTTTTTTTCCCTGTGGATGCCAGATTCCAACGAAACTATACCTGTGGGATTCTCTTCCTCGGAATGCCATGGGAAAGGTGGGGATATGATCTGCTTGAAAATACCCTCGTATTGTGCTTGTGACTGACTTTTAGCCGTTGCTTATTTCAGGTTAACAAGAAGGAGCTGAAGAAATTATTAGGAGCTTAGCCATGTGTATAGATGTATTTATTTTTTCGCTTCCTTCTCAAAGTTTAGTAAGTAAGGCTCATTATAGTGATTAGCAAATAAGTGCTTTCATTATCATTGAACAATAATTTTCGAAACGGCCTAACTGAGTTAAACTGCACACACATTTCTTTCTTTATCATAAAAGTTTCTAGTCACTGTGCAGTATGAAGTTATGCATTGACTTGTATAGGAAAGACCAAACCTGCTGGTGACCCTGACAAACCTAAACAATAGTACTAGTAACTAATAATCTAGTAAAGTGAACTAGATGTTTTATACTATCACATATTGAACATTCATCTTCCAGAAGTTAGTTGTTCAGCCCTACAGTACAATACAAGGTTCTCATAGTAACACGAGCGTCCCAACTCGGGGCTTCAGTACAGCCGTACAGGACTAGGGCTGCTCCGTGTCCGTGTCCTCCTCCCACTCCACGTTCTTCCCCTCCTCACCATACACCCAGCAGCACCAAGCGAAGTACACGAAGTTCGCGACGCCGTAGCCCGTGAGCAGCCAGTAGTAATAGTCGTAGTGCCCGGCGTTCAAGTTATCGACGAGCCAGCCCATTTCCCCCCCTCGCTTGCTCGCCGCCTGGACAACCTTCACGATGAGGGCGCCGGCCAGGTTTCCCACTCCGAAGGCCATATACACCAGCGACATGCTGAAGCTGGCCATGCTCTTGGGCAGCTCGGTGTAGAAGAACTCGATCTCCCCGATGACGCCGAACGCCTCGGCGAGCCCCACGAGCGCGAACTGCGGCACCAGCCAGAACGCCGAGATGGTGACCCCGCGCAGCGCCAGCCGCCGCCGCGCGCCCTCCACCGCCGCGGAGACGGCCGTCGACGCGGTGGCGAGCAGCAGCCCCCCGCCGATGCGCTGCTTCATGGTGAGCCCGCGCGAGTTGCCCGTGTACCGCTGCAGCGCCGGCGCGACCCACCTGTCGTAGCTGGCCGACCACAGCGACATGGTGGCCATGTTGAACACGGCCAGCGAGCCGCTGGGGACGCGGAACCCGCCCGCGCCGACGCGCCGGTCCATGGTGTCCGCCTGCTTCACGGCGAAGCTCTGGTTCATGGCCAGCGTTAGGAAGATGGTGGAGGACCAGATCGGCAGCACGCGGATCGCCGACTTGAGCTGCTCCACCTGGTCCACCGTGCACAGCCTCTTCATGTTCCCGTCGAGGCCGCCGTGCCTCTCGGACGCCGCCGCCGCCGCGTCCGCGTCCTCCTTGGTGCCACGGAGCAAGCACGCCTTGTTCAAGAACCTACGCGTGTTCGTACCTTGAATGAAAGTTGAAACGATGCTATCTGCCTGCTGCATGCTAGGACCGGGACGTGACGTGACGTGAGTGATGAGTGACAGTGACGTACCTCAGCATGTCCGTGGGGACGGCGAGCTTGCAGTCCTTGAGGTGATGGTACACGCCATCGGCGGTCTTGTCCGGCAGCCGCGCGCCGCGGTTCCTGATCGCGGCGCCGACGGCGGAGCCTATCCCGGCGAACATCTGCCGGTGGCCCTTCTCCTTGATGTAGAGGCCCGACCCCAGCAAGAAGCTCACCGCGGAGAGCAGCATGAGGCCCATCGGGACGGCGAACCCGACGGTCCACCCGACGTTGTCCTGCAGGTACACGATGGCCGTGACGGCGACCATGAACGCCACGCCGATGGACGCGTAGTAGGCGTTGAAGTAGGCCTGCAGGACGCTGTGGCGGCGCTGCTTGGGGTGCCTCGAGAACTGGTCCGCGCCGAACGCCATGGAGCACGGCCGCACGCCGCCAGCGCCGAGGGACAGGAACGCGAAGCCGGCGAGCAGCCACGCCAGGTGCCGCGTCCCCGGCGGCGCGCACTGCTGGTCGCCGCCGCCGTTGCACGGAGGCGGCCGCGCTCCGGGGATCGTGGCGCTCAGCCATAGGAAGACCATCCCCTGTGAACGATCGAGCGAGAGTGCACGGAAGCGGTCGTTCCATGGCGCGGCGTTAGTTAATTACTGTACCTTGACCTTGTGGTAGGTGGTCGGTAGCTGACCTGAGCTATAGAGAAAAAGACAGACAGAAGGGGAGTGGAGTGATCTCGTTGGCGGCGTGCACTTACGATGAGGCAGGCGACGGAGCCTAGGGCGACGGCCGTGAAGCGGCCGAGGTACATGTCGGCGAGGATGCCGCCGGGGATGGGCGCGAAGTTGGAGATGGCGCCCCACACGAAGAGCATCGTTTGGGAGGCGACGGTGCTGAGGTGGTACTGGTCGGTCAGGTACGTGATCATGTTGGTGTTGAGCCCGAATCCAGCAACTTTCTCCAGCATCTCATTTGCTAGGCATCCAAAAACATGTACGGAAAGAAGAATCATCCATTAAAACCGAAGGGAAGCTGCTAGTAGGTGACTGAGAATTCTTCGAGCATTATTAATAAGGCCAGTGAGAATTAGTAAGATGAAATTCACTTGGCCAATATATAGCAAGAGGGAAGTTACTCACAGAAGATGAAGGGGAGGGCTCTGAACCCGCCCTTCTTGCCCTTGAAGCAGCAGTACTCTTCTTCTACCGATCCAGTATCGGAAGCAAGAGAGCGCTCCACCTCCATGTCGCAGCGGTTCGTGCAGCAGCCCGAACCAAACGTGAACGCTGCTGAAAGATTTGGCCGGAGGATCGATGGAGGGGCACCGGAATCACGCACTAAATAGTTTCACGCCGGTAGACGGTAGGTAGGTCACAAGGCCGACAGCTAGTTAGTTCCCGTCTAGGTAAAGATGTAAGCAAGGTAATAAGCACAGCAGTCAGCGGCAAATACATACAAATAGCTGGGAAAAACCCTCGCATGCAAGCTTTTCTTTTCGTCCGGGACGCGACGCAGCATGTGCACGCTACACGCAGCACATCGCCATCGTTTCCGTTTGCTTGCCCGACATGGACGGAGCAGGTGCTCTCAACTTTTCGCTTTTGAATGAAAATGTAATGTAAAAAAGATGGACCGGAAATCAACAAAAGGAGGCTGTTAATCGCAAGCACGGAAGCACCCCATTTGGCATGTTTCGTCACTAATAATGACCGTCCATGCATTTCCCTCAAAATAACGACCGTCCTTAGTTTGTGCCCACATGCACATCATGCTACACTACAGCAGTACCGCACCTATGAGAATGCTATGTATGTGCTTTGTTTCGCAAGTGCAGCCGTGTACGAGCAGCATATATCCGATCTGTCGATGTCCTTGCATCAACATTATATTTCGCCGATCTATGCACGAACGCCTGTTCGTGTTTTCCTTTTCGAAACCAAATGCTTGTTCAACTTGGCCACGTTCGTGTAGGGGCCATGATCGACAATTTTGCATGCTATACGTATCCATTAGTTGGATAATGCAGCAACTTGAATGATGCATTAAACAGTGTGATTCCACACAAGTATACTATCAACACTTGAAGTGTGTATTCCGTCCTTCTGAAGAGGGATTTATAGTTCTTTTTTTACTAGTAATACAATAAGCAGAAGGAATTCAGTTATCTGCTTCCAAAACAAAAGTCAAAAAGATCCACTTTGACACGCACGACCACGAAGAGACCTGAACCAACACACTTCGTACCAACTTCGCCGTCTCGGCCGCCCTCCAATTCCATGTTTGGAGCCTGCAGAGAAAAAGCTTCAGCAGGAGGTGTCTGGGGTTTAACTGACACACGCCCCGGCATACACACACACGCATGCGTTGCACGACGATGTATACTGCACTCGATCGATTTCGTGCCCTGTTTCTCCTCGTCACTCGTCACTTTTTTTTTGGATCGAATACGGTTGCGTCGCAGCGACCGAGCGGCGTCGGACGCGCGCCTGCTGGGAAGTCGCCTGTGAGATCAACGCAGAAACGGACGGCGGTTTCGTGGGGCACTTTAAGTTTTCCCCCATCAATAAATTCATCGAGCGTCCCCAAAGTTATCACTAAGTGTCAAATAGGTCCGCAAAGTTATAAACTGCACATTTAACTCTTTAAAGTTTGTTTGGGTCCAAGCAATGGTCTAAACCAGCTATTTGACACTACCTAAGAGCCGTTAGTGCATTTGGTGATCAGTATATGCATTTTTCTTTCAAGTTTTTTTTTTTGCGTTATTAACATATTGGTTATTGCCATTATTTTTGGACATTTTCATTTTCAACCATTATGTTTTCCTTTTACAATGCTTCTGTAAAATAAAGGAACGAGGATAATATTATAACTAATTTTAGTTACATTGAGTTTAATATAAATCATTTAGATACATAAAACATAACAATAAAATAAGATCTTCAACATGCGTTGATATATTTTTATAGCGACATGTTGCTGATGTCTGCTCTATGGACCATCTGAGTACATTCGTTAGTTTATGGAATATTTTTTATTTTTAATCCTTTTTGATAGATATTTTAAAATAAGCAGAGCCAAAATGATTTTACAGACCTATGGCAGTGTCAAATAGCTGGTTTGGACCATTGCTTGGACCCAAACAAACTTCAGAGAGCTAAATATGCAGTTTACAATTTTAGGGACTTATTTGACACTTATTGACAATTTTAGGAACCCCGGGTGAATTTAACTCTTGCGCAAAAGGGTCCCGGAGCACGCGCATGCAGTGGCACGGGGTCACGGCCTCACGGGGCTGCTACTGCTACCGTCTCTGCGTCTCACTCGCACAATGCAGTGCCTGTGAAACTGCTGATAGAAGCAGAGAAATGAAGAGGAAACAGAACAGGTACCTTTCGTTAACCTTTGCTTCGTTGGTTGATAATTGATTGATCCCACTGTCAGCGGCTCCTGCATGTTTCTTGCAAGCTTTCTATGGCGTTAGCTGAGAGGAGATCATAACATGTGACACAAGTGACGAGTTGCATAGGAAGGATATGTATGATCTCTCATCTCAGAGTCCTCTGTGACAAGTGACGAGTATCTGTGATACAAGACCAGAAATTGTCAGAGATGAGATGATGACACGGCATGAAAAACGCGTCAACGGGCGTGTTCTCGAAACAAAAAAGATGATGACATGGTACCATACAGGAGCAGTTTTTATTAAGGGCCAGCTTGATTGACATTTAAAATTTATCATGCTATAGATTTAGCAAACCAGTTGTGTGATTTTGGTAAGTTTTAGTAGCAAACCAAAATCTAACCAAAATAATGATTTGCCAAATCTTTGGTACGACAAATTTTGGTAGTGAACCAAGTAGACTCTAACACTTCAATGCTTAGTGGAAATTGGAAGTTGGGCTTCGGACCACTAAGGTTATTTGTATTTAACGAGACACATCTGCAAAAATGATAATATAATACGAGGATGGATTCCATCTAGATAAAATCTAGTGCGCACCATTTCAAGTATATTGGAACTTGATTTTTTTTTATTTCATCTCTGTGCATCGAAAATTGAAAAAAAACATTTTATAACACCTTACAACATTTAATGGTAGACATAAAACTGCGCACCGTCTTGTTTAGACATTGATGAGAAGGTTCTGCGTACTTTATAGCTTTTCTGAAAAATTTCCTATTTTTTCTAGAGCCCGGTCTAATTTTTGGAAGCTTCTAGAGGCAATTTATGAGTTAAAAATATTTTATTAAGGTGTATCCTGTGCTAATGTATCTCTATGATTTCTCGGCATTTTTTAGCCTTAAATATATTTTTGTTTTTAAAAAACTTAAGTATTGTTTGACGGATTTGTTTATGGACTAAGAAAGGATGACGCGACTCAAAAGCACTCTCAACTGCTGTGGAGGGAGGGTGGAAATTTCATTTGTCCAGTTTTGTTTAAAATTTGGGGACATAAGATTTCTAATTTTTAAGTTGAGAGGTTTTGAGTTTTGACCCTGGGACAAATTCAGAGGAGTCAAATAGACTTCACTCTTTTGTGTAACAGTAGAATTTAATGACGATCCTTGCACATGTTATGTTGTATCATTTAGATCCATATATGTTTGAAATGCAATTTGTTTTTGAAACAAAGAATCACAACTTTATTACGACACAGGCGGGTCGTGAAGATCACTAACCGTCAAAGTAATTACAAACTCAGGGAGGGGATCCACCCAAAAGAAGGTTACGGTTGTTACTCATTATTCGAAGTCAACTCCACCTTCTCGCTAGATGAAACTATTCCACGATTTATAAACTTGTGGAATCCACATACTTGAAGGCTAAATCCACGAGATTTTTTTTTTGAGAAACGTCTAAGGCCATTAGATGATGAGTTACTCTATGGGTCCTGTTGACACTTAAATTTAGCCAAGGCCTGTTTTAGAATCGGCCCATACAGTTTAAGCCCAATCTAAGAAAACTCTATGAATCAACTAAAAAAAAAAACTCTATGAATAATAAAACAACATAAAGACAATACCGCATTAGTTTTCCAATCGATATAAGATCATCCCCACTCCTACACAGCCTATTGAGTATCCAACTACTAGGAGTGGCATTGAGCTTGAGCCTTGAGGGGAGTGAGACGGAGGGGAATGGGGAAGTGGGTAACGTACGGGCGACCAATGAGACTGAATCACTGAAGTTCTCTCCTCTGAATTCTGAAGGAAGAATGCACGCACAATGCATGCTCGATCGCATCACAACAGCACTTACTGAATTCTGAAGGAAGAATGCACGTACAATGCATGCTCGCATCACAGCAGCACTTACTGTCCATATTAACATTTCAAGATTAAGATTACTTTCTCTTGACGTGTCACCATATATATAGGTTAGCATATGTATGAGGTACCTAGACTCACACAGTCACACTAGAGCAAGAGACCATCTCAGATCAACGTACGCTATACACTGCTCCTCGTGCTCTGCTCAAAGTCCACCGTGGCCCTAATCCTAAATGATCACTGCTTTCTGTTGCTCCTCCTTGTCGTCCTCGTCCTCCACTGTGTCGTCGTCGGCGGCCACCACCCGGTTCTGCCCCTCCTCGCCGTACGCCCAGCCACACACCACGAAGTACACCACGTTGGCCGTGCACAGCGCCGCCAGGACCAAGTAGTAGTAATCGTAGTGCCCCCTGTTGAGGTTGCTCGGCAGCCAGCCGTCGTGGCCGCCGCTCTGGGTCCCCGCGTGGATGACCCCGACGACGGCGCTGCCCAGCACGGCGCCGAAGCCGAGGCCGAGCGCGAGCAGCGACACCCCGATGCTGGACATGGTCTTGGGGAACTCGGAGTAGTAGAACTCGATCTGCCCGATGAGGTTCAGGCCCTCGGCGAGCCCCGTCAGGCAGTGCTGCGGCACAAGATGCAGCGCCGACATGTGCACCGGTGGCCCCGTCCGCGGGTCGGCGTCGCGGAGCCCCTCGCCGAGCGCGGCGGCTCGGCGGGCGACCTCGGTGCGCGCCGCCACGGCCATGGCCACGGCGAAGAGCGCCAGGCCGGCGCCCATCCGCTGGCGCAGGCTGAGCCCGCGCGCGTGGCCCGTGAGCCGGGACAGCGGCCGCACCAGCACGCGGTCGTACACGGCCACCCAGACGGTGAGCGTCAGTATGGCGAAGACGCCGAACGACGCCGCGGGGATCTCCAGCTTCCCCACCCTCCGCTCCATCGTCTTCGCCTGCAGCGTCGGGAACATCTGCTGGCCGACGACGACGCCGGGCATGATCCCCGTCGACCAGATCGGGAGCACGCGGATGACGGCCTTGGTGTCCTCCACCTGCTGCACCGTGCACTGCCCCCACGGCTCGCACGCCGCCGCCGCCACCGGGTTCCTCCGAAGCACGCAGGCCCGGTTCAGGTACCTCAGCCTGTTCGTGGGAGCCCTGGGCTTGCAGCCTGCTCTGTTGAGGAAGATGGAGGCGTCGGCGGTCTCCGGCGGCAAGGGCTCGTGGCGGTTCTTGTAGCTGGCGACGAGCACCTGCACGAAGCCGATGATGACGCTCCTGTCGGCCGCCGCCCTGACGTAGAAGGGCGAGCCGAGGAGGAACAGCGCGAGCGCGGTGACCATGAGCACGACGGGCACGGCGAAGCCGACGACCCAGCCCCTGGCCTGCTGAATGTACACGATGACGGTGGCCGCGAACACGATGGAGAGGCCCAGCACCGTGTAGTACCAGTTGAAGAAGGTCTGCAGCGTGCGCACGTTCCTGGCGCTGTTGTCCCGCCTGTCCAGCTGGTCGGCGCCGAACGCCAGCGTGCAGGGCCGGATGCCGCCCGACCCCAGCGACATGAGCGCGAACGACGCGAACAGCAGCGGCAGCTGCCACGGCAGCACCACGCAGCCTGGGCTTCCCGGCCGCGCCGCCACGCACTCCGGGGTCTTCTTGTACGCCGGCAGGATCGCCGTCAGGCACAGCAGGCACATCCCCTGACCGGGAGCAACCGCACAGGCAAATCAAAACTAATTAATTAGCACGGCGATTGAAGAGCCATGGAGCCGAGGGATCAGCTGGTGATGGGCGCTTACGAGGAGGCTGACGCAGGAGCCGAGGGCGATGACACGGAAGCGGCCGAGGCGGGCATCGGCGAGCACGGCGCCGAAGATGGGCAGGAAGTTGGAGATGGCGTTCCAAAAGTAGAGGACGACGGTGGCGAGAGCGCTGGACATGAGGTACCGCTCGGTGAGGTACAGGATCATGTTGGCCGTCAGCCCGAACGTGGCCACCTTCTCGAAGATCTCATTCGCTGCATGCCGCCGCGCGCGAGCAGAACCGCCCCGTCAGTCGTCAGACCAAGCAAAATTAAGCATGCGATTGCGCGCTAAAAGATAGCTGCTCGTGCTCAGTGTCCTTACAGATGATGAAGGGAATAGTTCGGAGGCCTCCCTTCCTCCTCGCCATCGCCTTGGGGAGGGCTTCCTCCTCCACCATGGCCGATGAGACCTCCATGATCGCTCTCAAGACGACGGAGCGAGCGAGGCTACAACGTACACCTTGCACAAGCAACAAGATGGGCGGCTGACTATTTATATGCGCAAACCGTGTGACTGTAGCGGCCGTAAGTACTGATCTCAGCCTGACAGAGGGGGTGGTTAGATCCCAAAATTTTTAGGATTTTGGCACTGTAGCAGTGAGAAATCTTTTACAATAAGTGTCTAATTATAGCCTAAGTAGACTCAAAAGATTCGTCTCGTGATTTACAGGCAAACTGTGCAAACATGCAAAAGTTTCGTCTACATTTAATGTTCCATACATATACTACAAAATTAACATGACGGAAGTTTTGGGATTTTGGAGAGTAACTAAACACCCCGAGAGATAAATCTCCGCCGACAAATGAGTGATGGATCAACAGATAAGGGGGTGTTTAGTTCCTCTTCAAAATTCTAAAATTTCCGTCACATCAATTTTGCGGCACATGTATAGAACATTTAATGTAGACGAAATTTTTGCATGTTTGTACAGTTTGTCTGTAAATCACGAGATAAATCTTTTGAGTCTACTTAGGCTATAATTAGACACTTATTACAAATGATTTCTCGCTACTACAGTGCCAAAATTCTAAAAATTTTGAGATCTAAACACCCCTCAAGCACATTTTTTTAGTAATGGAAGTACATTTCCCAGAGGGCTCTGCACTTCTTTAGGAGTGAGTGATCAATCAATGCAACTATGAAGGGCTTGTTTAGATTCACTGCAAATTGTAATTGTAATTGTCACATTAATGTTGCGGTACATGCATGGAGCATTAAATGTAGACGAAATATTTGCATGTTTGTACTTTTTGCGAAATGTAGATAAAATAGAGCATTAAATGTAGACGAAATATTTGCATGTAGACGAAACGTAGATAAAATGTAGACGAATCTTTTAATCTTACTTGGATCATGATTGGACAAAAGTTGTCAAATACAAATGAACGTGCTACAATGCAAAATTGTAACTGCAATTGAAATCTAAACGGGACCGAAGTGGATGAGTTGGACTGGATGGACATGGACAGACACGGGAACGCCTGCCGCCAGTAACTGCACCGAGGCTTGCACAGATCCACTGTAAATTCTAATTATAACTAGTTACATCAACGTTATGACACATATATAAAACATTAAATATAGATAAAATATTTACATATTTATACTTTTTACATATATATCACGAGATGAATCTTTTAAACCTATTTAGATCATGATTGGACAAAAATTATCGAATACAAACCGAACGTTCTATAGTCAGCCGCAGGACCGCTTGTTGCTTGCCCTTGGCTTCCGGCGCTGTTTGGGCTCGGTCGGGCGTGGCTTTCCGCGCCCATGACGGACAAACTGTTGAAGCCTTTGGAGGTCGTGTAGAAAGAAGACACTGGGAGGTGTAAATACAAAAAGCTTTAAGGCATGTACTATGATGGTCTATGTAAGATGATTACCAGTCAGTCAAGAATACCTCATACAAATACAACAATCTAAAGAACACCATGTTAAATGACACATGATTCCACTGAGCTGAAATTAGCTGTGACTATTGTTGTGAGAGAAAAATATTGTTCTATGCCTGAAAGTAAGCTGAATCTATCTCAAACGAACTGAAAATAAAATATATCTAGGAGCTTGTTTAGTAGCTTCAGTGAGAATGATTTCTAGCCTATAGAATAAAGATAAAAATTATTTTTACAATATATCTAGGAGCTGGTATGAAATATTTGGGTCTTTAAATGACTTATACTTATTGTCAACTATAAAATTGTAGCCATATACTATATATGACATCAGGGTTGTTTAAAAAAATCTAAAAAATGGATTAAAAAAATCTAAGAACTAATAAAACGAATATCTGGCCTCTAATTGATCCAAAAAAATGTTAGCTACAAAGTGTATATCACGTCAAAAACTGATGGTTTAGAAAATTTTAAAAAATTGAATTTCAAAATCTAAGAAGTTAAAATGAATATTCGACCGCTTGCACGTCTCTAAAAATCAACTTCTAGAGACGGGCTAGCGTCTACTTCTTGGACTCCATCATATGCTATGGCCATTGAGTTGCTCAACTATTTGGAAAGGCAGATGCTTTTTCCAACCGCAAGTCTCTAAAAGTAAAATGTGATGTCTCTTAAAATCTTTTATTTTATAGTGGGGTTGGATAACTATTTGGAGCATTCTATCGTGCCTCATGCACTTTAAAGTATGCTTTATTTGACACACTTTAAAGTATGCTATTTTGTTAGGGGTTTGCAGTAAGCTGAGCATATATAACCTTCCGGGATGGAAGCCCTGCGTAATCTGGAGGCTAGCAACAATGGATGGACAGTATCATTTCCTATATTTAGCAGGGAGCCAGGGTGCACCGGCCGGCCCCCAATCGCAGCTTTGCCGTTTTCTCACATATTCGCTGTGATAATACATGGCTGCGGTAGGAGGAACTGGCTAGGAAGTATCTAGCTAGTCTGAAATGCAAGTACGTTTGCATTTGGTTCCCCTCTCATTCGCGCACTAGCTAGCTCCGAGTGCTCAGAGCACGTACTCGACAATTGACATTTTGATTCTGTGTCATTATATCGGCACATGTACGGTCGCGGGCTCGCGGCAAAAGAGTACTGGTCGAGATTGCACACATGCTTGAAACGTTTGCATTGGGTGCAACGATATGACATCTCACGTCGACCATTTCACTGGACACTTCGATCGCATCGTCATCTCCTCGTCCCGATCAGGAGGAGTTGTCCGATCACCGAAACGGCGCCACGAGGCGGCGGCTCGCACACCCCAGTCCGATCGAGCTCCTTTATTTCGCTGCACGTAGCTACTAGCTATAGTATACGTGCGAAAGAAACGTCCGAGGGGCACACGCCATGATAGCATATGGGAGCATATCTCGCATTCTCGTTCGCTTTGGCGCCCGGCCGGCGGTGGATTCCACCGAGGCACCGACGATCGAGCTCTGTAGCCAAAAGTGAAGCGACAGCGTATAAAAAGCACATTTGTCCCCAGCCGAACCGTGCCCATCGATCAGGCAGGCCGTTTACGACGGGACACCGGCGAGAGCGACCGGAACCGTGGAGGAAACAGTCTCTTCGTCATGGAACAAGGCAAGGCAGGCAGCGACCCCAAGTTGGGCCCGCGTCCACTGATGAGTACTACACTACTACTACTAGCTAGCTAGTGGTCATATGATATGATATGATTGCAGTACGACCATGCAGCTAGCATGTTCATTAGCTGCCGCGCGCGGAGAAATTCAAGCGTGCAACAGATGGATCATTATTGCACAACCGATCGACCGCATCGTGTGTCGTGGCGCGACGAGGGCGGATCGACGAGGCCGCGCCGCCCCCGTCCAAACGCGCGTCGTCGCCGTCGGCAGCATGCGCAGCACCCCCGCGCCCTCGCTGCAGACGACGACGACGCGCCCGTCGTCCATGCCATGAGCTCTACCCCCTTTGATCGATCGAGTTGCCGTGTCTGTTGCGACTTGCGAGAGGCAGCTCCGATCCGGCCGAGCCTTCCTGATCACTCGTCAGTCCATGATCGATGTCGATCGTGCTCGCGCCTTTTTATTTGTTATCTTCTTCAAAACCAAAATTTTTCTAAGTTGTTTGTTGGCCGACGGCATCCACTTGCACGGACACGCGCGGACACGTACATGGAACACACACGGCAGCGCGCGCGGTGCTAGCAGCTGCATGCCCGGCGCCAAAGGCATGAGCAGGTTATCAGGGGGCATGCATACATGACGCGCGCCGCTTCTGATGACGGTGCTGCGTGCATTGGCATCACGTCGCCGAACCGAATGCATGAGCCCCCAGCGTACGTACCATACGCATGCATATGCATGCCGAATTGCCGACCTGCGCATGCGGAGTGGCGCGGAGGGCGATGACTGATGCGCTTGGTGGAGCATCGGTGGCGAATTAGGCATACAGAGGACGCATTTACGTTGGAGGCCATGCGCAAAGGTCCTCTCTCCGGCCACACGCCTTGATCGCACCTTGATCCTTCCTAGTCACGCATGCATGGGAGGTCTTTTTTTGTGTTCCCTATTAGAAAAGGCAAAAAAATAGGTACTTGACCCTTGCATATGCGACTTATTTTATCGAATGAGCCTCCTGTTTGAGTCATAGGGCGAGCATTATGCTTAGAGTATGATGTTGACGAAGAAATAAAGCGTGGTGTGACCAGAGAGCCTAGCTAGCAATTGGATGGATATAGCAGGATATATAGTATAATATATCTTTGTTTGTTTTGTAAAAAAGAAAGTAGACATTCACCTAATAAAATGGTCCGATCGACGATCGATACTTATGGATCTCCATGTGATCTGATTGATATATATATACCTGCCATGCCTATCACAGTTTGCTATTTTCTCATATATTCACAGCGTATAAAAAGAAAGCGTTGTAGCTACGGGAGAAGAGGAACAGCCGCATGCAGATAGGAGAATTTGGCGCCACCGATCCAATTTAGCGTGGTAATGCTCTAAATATAGTACGATATATATATATATATATATATATATATATATATATATATATATATATATATATATATATATATATATTTCTACATGGCCAATAATTTCACTTTCTGGCATCGCTGTACGTCTGATCGTCACGCAAAGACCGGCCGGTCGTCGGAAGGATCCGTGAGGTACAACAAAAATAAAAAACTTTACACCTATTTTTTTTTCGAAAACTGCTGGCAGGAAAGTGCTAGGCAAATATATTAATAGAGGAGAAGAGACAAACAAAGTACAAGTGAATATCTAGAAGACAAAGCAACAGGCCCAAATGAGGGGTTTAGGCCCTCGAAGCAAAGGAGTCAGGCGGCCTAATCCATAGGTAAAATTTCTCGTAATCGCTTGGCTCCTGCAATACACCATAGTCTAGCCTCTTCTTTGATCTTTGCAATCAAAACCGTCGCTGGTTTGTGTTGATGCTCGAAGATCCGTGCATTTCGCTCTATCCAAAGCTCCCAGGCGACAAGTAGCCTCATTGATCTTACTGCTTTACATGCAAAACCTGATGGCGCCTCCAATTGCATTCCACCACTGGACCATAGAGTCCATGTTGTTCCATCCTTCACTGCTAGGAAGGTTTCCATTGGTCCAAGAGCGTATTGCTTCCCAAATTCGTTTCGAATATCTGCAATGGGCGAATAGATGGATGGCCGATTCATTCGTGGACATGCAGAAGGGACAATACTGCTGGTTGGGGCAACCACGAGCAGCCAACCGATCAGCTGTCCAAAGTCGGTTTTGTATCGCTAGCCATGCAAAAAGCTTGCAGGTTGGAGGTGCCCAAGCTTTCCAAATTAACCTGTCAAAATCTGTATTTACAGAACCTATGAATTGTGCCAGGTATGCGGAGCGAGATGTGTATTCCCCATTTGCAGTGAGGTTCCATGTAATTTGGTCCTGAACTTCCGGATTTAACTCCACCTCTTGTAGTCCTTGCCAAAGCCGAGTAAATTGGGTGAAGTGTTGTACAGTATCAAACCTCAGAAGATTGATGTCCCAAACTTTACACCTATCATATAATTAATTATACATAGATTATGAATAAATTATAAGATGAAATTTTTAAGCCTAATTAGTTCATGAATTTAACAATTTTATGCTACAATAAATATACAGTTTACAGGCGAGTTATGTAATTAATTTTTTATTAATTATCTACAAAACCCTTCTAACATCTTATAAAACATTTGATGTGACAACGTACCGGATTTAAACACCCCCTTACATTACTTCCGAGACCCGGGCCCTCTTATTACTCATCTTTTCCACTGGACGACGATGCTGTACAGTACGTGTACAGTACAGCGAAGATATGGGAAGCACCCACCAAGCACAGAACGAATGAATGGCAGCATCTCGATCGCTTTGGTGCCCCGTGGTGGATTCCACCGAGGCGTGTAACCCAAACTCCCAAAGTGAAGAGGCACTCTCGAAAGCATGGTTTGTCCCCAGCTGCACACAGCGACCCAAAGTTACTGAAGGGTACGCAGAGCTATGGGCGAACGGATGATGATTCGAAACTGTGGAACAAAGGGCACCGGACCTGAGTGAAGTTTGCATGATTGCAGTTGCAACGTAACAGATGCACACCGCGAAGGTGAAGCAGAAAGCCAGAGAACACATCTCGTCTCTGATCTCACACGACCGCGTCGTCGAGCGACATGTCTATCGTATTCAACTACTCGTATCATCATCATTATATGAAGGCCGCCGCGTTCGTCCAAGCGCGCGCGTCGCCGTCGCCGTCGGGCAGTGCAGCACGGGCACGGAACGGCGGCCGGCCCGCTTCGATGGACCAGCCGCTGCTGGTGCTGGCAATCCAACGTGATGAAACAGCATAGCCGAGCCACATCCCTCATCGCCCCGCCGCCCTTGATCCGCTAATCAGTTCCGCCGCATTGACATCCATCCGTGTGTGCCGGCGAGCGACGCAAGCGCGTTCCCCGGCGGTGCTCGCACGCGCACGCAAGTCCTGCTCGGCGGTTTCGTTCGAGTACACGCAAGCGCGCTCCCCGGCTGGACTTTTCCCGGTAAACTTAATTCGTCTTCAACTCAAACAAATGAAGTTTGTGCCTTTGTGGGCCTGGGCCTGGCTGACGACGTTCACTACCTTAGCATTTGAAAAGGTTGCTCCTGCCTCAAAGCTCAAAGGCGTGTTGTCAAAAACAAAAGAAGAAGCTCAAAGGCGTGAGGTGTAGGAGGTTTCTCAAAAAAAAAAAAAAAAAAAAAAAAAAAAAAAAAAAAAAAAGGAGGAGGAGGGGTGGGGGTCTTCCCTTGTTGAGACGACGTTTTCACATAACACACTAGGATGCATGCGTACCTTTTAGTTCATATTAGTTCACATTTCCCAAAGATGTATAGGAATCCTGTGAAGTCACTCTTACTAGTCGGTTCATATTAGTTCACATTTCCCAAAGATGTATAGGAATCCAGTGAAGTCACTCTTAGTCGGTGCAGATTGTAGGGCCTGTTGGTAGATTCCGCTCTAACTCCTTGATTCAATGATGTAATTCTAATTGATTTTAGTGGGAAAGCAAGGTAGGAACTAGGAAGCATATGACAGTTGATTCTGAAGTGATTCCAATTATTGGAACTAAATAGGGAGCACCGAGGAGCAGTTTGCTATAAGATTTTGCTGTTTGCAGCATAAATAGAGGAGTGATTCTTGTCTACTCACTATCATAATCTATATGACATTTATCATAATCTATATGAGTTTTTTCTGTTTGGTTAAGAAGTGACTCACGAAGAATCTGACCCAAGAAACGCTACCGAATGGCCCTGTAACATACTAGGATACAAGCACCTACAATTATCAGTTGTGTGATGCTAACTGAGATCACACTTTAATGCTCTCTTTTGGAGGTGACATTTTTTCCCCGAACCCAGAGGATCTCCGTTTCCATCATACCATAGTGTTTGAAGCTTACAGAGGAGAAAGAAGTTAACAGAATACTAGAGCACTTGTAATGCTTGCTCTAACCACTGACTCAGCAACTCAGCAGAGAAAAGCACCAGTAAACATAACATTTATAACAAGATATTCAGCAGTTACCCGAACTGCAGCCGGCAGTTCTATCAGTTTGACCTCTCAGCTTTAGGACCTCCAAAAGCAGCAACCCCCCCCCCCCCCCCCCCCCCCCAACAAAAAAAAAAGGGATAGACAAAAGCCCGAAAACTCACTTTGAGGAGCTTTTGGCTTTAATTCCAAGATCTTTTTGGCTTTTAGAAGGTCCAAAAGCTCCAAGGAAGCTGAAACAAACACGGCCTAAGTTTGACTATACAGACGGCATGCCAAAAAAAGAGTATCCAAACCATCGTGACGGCATCCAGGAGACAGTAGTTTTGTTGCAAAAGCCACTCCTGATCATCAGTAATCATCAAGCTTCGTGATCCTCTTCTAATGAGCATGTTGAATCATCTGGGACGCCAAGCTGTTGGAGGTGTTCTTCAGAATATTTTTGGCAATCTGCGAGGCAGAGTGACAAAAACCTATCTTAGCCTCTGCATAGACTCACTTCAGAATTGGGTACATGTCTTTATTTTTAACAAGAGATTTGCATCCCAGATATCACATTCAACATAACCCTTATACTGCGCACATCATATATCAAGGAAACCAAACAAAATGAACTGATGCGGATCTCATTATTAGCATCGTTTTCACTACCTTGGATGACAAGCCAATTCTTCCTTTGAGTATACCATCGGCATTGAAACTTTTTAATCCAACTCACTTTTGCTAGAAGTCAGAATCTCCATTCTATCCTTGAAAGTAACAACTGGTTCTTCACTTGAACCAAAGTTATTGGATCACCTTCTTCTGAAACTTGAACAGCATAAAGCTTCTCCATCCAATTCATGATGGTTAGATTTGAAGTTTTCGGAACACAAAACACATCTGCTGCCTTAAAGCTAGAGGGAGGACAACTATTAGTTACCAGCAATTGAGGCAACTTCCTCATTCATAACTGCTGAATTGTCATCAGCAATCTTGGCTGTTTCCAGTTCTATCTTTTCTGAAGACCCTTCTGGTAGGCTAGTGGATGCTGGATGCATGTCTGTACATATATCAAAAATAGATGCAGCTTCTGGTTGGTTTGTATTTGTCTCGTCCTCAGTATTTAAGGAAGAGGGACGATATAAATTTTCTTCCAGTGAGAATACCTGCTGTTGTAGATTATTTCTGCTTATGGGATCAGTTGCTCCATCATCAATGACATTTAGTTCCTTGTCGTCGTCATCAGAAGCTGACACATCATCAAGGCACTCTGTCTGTACTGTTTCAACATCTGGTTCCCGAGGGGATCCTTGCGACTCAACTCCACTACTAGAACCGAGCAGAGTATCCCTCCTTACAACATTAAACAAAATACCATTTTCAATCTTTTCAGGCTGCAACAAGTCACCTTCAGAAACCATGATACTTGTCGAAGGGCCAAATGTCGACCTAGGAGTAAGGGTATCATGGGTATCTAAAGCTGAATTGTCCAAGCTCCTATCGATTGCTTCTCTACTCACTGCATGAGCTGCCAAGGTACCAGCATTCGGTGTCACAGGATCAGTTGTGTCTTCCCTTGACGTAGTTGTTCTGAATTCTGTGTCGATCCCAAGATTCTGAACAAAGCTGATGAATTTATTCGCTGAGGCTGTCCTCATAAGAGGGCCACCACTTCTTGTCCAAGAGTGTAAATCAATACTCTCAGATTCACTGTCACTGCTCTCGTGTGCACTTCTCTGAAGATACTGGTTTCTGATAGATGATCCAGGAACTCCTCCAGATCCTTGATGATTTGTATGAGGAGATGTAAGCATTTCTTCTTCAAGAGAACCAGTTGAATTTTCTCTTGCTATGAGATTCCAGGATGGAATTCTCCTAGATGGGCAGAACCTGATTGCTGGACCAAATCCTTGCGATGCAGATGCTCTTTCTGTACTCCTCTTTAGCCTACGCAAGTGGTTCAGGAGGGCAACACATTCATCCAATGCAAGCTCAATGGCACAATTTGCCCTGATGGCCGATAGCTTTTCCCAAGTGCATCTTCTACCTTGATTCGCAGCCTTCTGAAGCTCAGCATAAGACGGGTTCTGTATCATCTTGGAATACTGATGATAGTGGGAAAGAAATCATGTATAAGTCTACTGATTACCGTGTCAATAATTGATATTTTCTTCAATAATGTGAAAATAACATTTGCATGAAAGGAGAGAGAATAGGAAACATTGCAGACCTGCGCAAGAGTGGCTGGCATAACAACTGTAACATCGCCTTCCCAATCTTGAGCAAATAATTTAGCTAATCCTCCTAAAGGAAATCCAAGTTCCAGAACTTGATTACACCTATGTTTAACTTCCATCTCGGCAAGTTCAGCGAGCTAAATACAAGAAACAATAAACATGTATTAGTACATCATAACATGCCTGCGGATGATACTTTGGTAAAATGAACTGTCTGGCCAGAGTATCCATCTGTTGTTTGCAGCAAATAATTCTAGCAACTCTTTGCTGAGTGTAGTGGGAAGTTATGTTACTTAGGCATTAATATGCTACCATTCCTGGTATGTTGGAAGACATGCCATATGACAACTGTAGGGAAAGAAGAAATATCTTTATGTTTTCATGGATTGGAAGCATGTCCACGAAAAAGTATATCTGAATTGTAAGTGGAAATAAACCAAAATCAATGAAAAGAATACAACAAGGAGAAACTATTTGACATACCTTGGCAGCGAAGCTGCCTCCATAAGCCCTGACGATTTCCTTTAGTCTCAACAGCGGAGCTATGTGAGGATTGGCTTGGCTTACTATGAAATGATTCACATTGAATAGTTCCTTCAATTGCTTCATGGGTAAATCGCTTTCTAAGCTCCCATCTCTCCAGCGGCGGGTTGGAGCAACAGTTCGTTCCTCCATGCCTAATAAGAATGGAGCATGGAAAGGAATGGTTTGACCAAATCTATCTTTTGCCATCAATTCCTGGGCCTCAAAAAGTCCAGGAAAAGCACAGGAAGCTGTTACTGCACTCCAGATAAGAACATGTGGTGATGTTAAATAGTTTAGGCATCGAGGTGGCTCATGCTTCCTTGGAGAACACACGGTGACAACAAGAATCCGACCAGTCATGTCATAAGCTTCTTGAAATGTCAAATTGCTGGTAAGGTTTCTCAAAAGCACCTGCAAGTGCCTTATATCATGAACAGCGCCTTGCGTCAAAATTCTTTTAACCACAGGAAAGATTCCACCCATCTGGTCAAAAAATTTCAGGGAATGCCATTCTTCAAAAAAGCTCTCCAGCTCAGGCCATGACCTCGTTGCTACTATAGAACACATTATCGAGCCAACACTTGATCCTGAAATTATCCTTGGCAAAAGTTTATGTTCTACCAACGTTTTAACAACACCCACATGAAAGGATCCCAATGAAGCACCTCCACTTAGCAGCAAGGCTGTTCTACCAAAGGCATGTCTTGTCTCATGCATAAATGCGAGTTTCTCTTCAAGAGGCAACTCATCTGAATCAGAATCACAGACCATTTTCAGTTGAGTAGATACTTCCTCAATGTATTCCTTTATGAGTCTAGGCACCTGGCGAGCAAGAACATTACAATAAATAAAATAAATCAATGACCAACATAGTGCTACACTATTGTTACAAGCTCTAACACCTGAACAGTGGGTGGAAGAAAAGAACAACTATAAAGTGCAAACACAACATCCTGAGAAAAGGATGTGCCAAAGATGCAATACGTTCATAATGTGATTGTCATTGTCACTTGTAGAAACTGTAGGCTAAATGTTTTGCAGATCTTAATTTATAATATGTGATTACTTTTTAACTCCTACTTTTCAATTATATTCCATATTCAGCAATGAAGAGCGGAATCTACCTAGTAAAGTCCAGATATGTACAGATGGGAATTGTTCATCCCCCAAATTAGAGTCACGAGTTTACTCTGATATGCTAAAACGAGTGGTGCAATATTGAATTGAAACTACATAAAATGAGCTAAGATTGCTTCATCCTAGCTAAACCATATGGTCTCTCAAAAGAGCAGTCATCAAATGGCGTTGCGATGGCAGAGCATTACGTACCTGCAGCCTGCCCTTGTGCAGTTCGGGGTTGCACATATTGCCGAGGTTCCTGAGCAGGTCCGCGCGCATGCAGAAGACGATGTCCCTGAGCGACCCCTCCTGGCGCCGGTGCCTGAGCTCGCGGAGCTTATTGCGGACGAGCTCCTCGTCGTAGAGGTTGGCGTCGGTGGCGCGGCGCGGGGCGGCCTCGCGCTCCAGCATCCGCGCCGCGTGCGCCCACTCCTCGTAGGTGAGCGCGGCGCGCATCATGTTCCGCCAGAACTTGCGGCGGTAGGCGGAGTGCACCCTGGCCCGCAGCGACGCCCTGCCGCGGCGGCCCCGCAGCAGGAGCGCGACGGCGCAGACGGCGAGCAGGATCCCGCGCGTGTTGTCGCGCGGGTGCAGCCACGCCGCCGCGACGTGCAGCGCGGCGCGCAGCGCCGCGGCCAGGCGGTGCCGCAGGCGCGCCGCGGAGCCGCACAGCAGCACCCGGAGCGCGACGGCGCGGCCCAGCGCCGTGGACGGGCCGATGGCGAACGCCCCCACCGGCGCCTCGCTGGCGACGTCATCCATTTGGGACTGGGTGATGGCGCAGGCGCAGGCGCAGGCGCAGCGCAGAGGGTCACCCGCTCACCGCGGCCGCGGGCGGGCGTCTCGGATGGCTGTTTCGGTTCGGATCAGAGGCTCGGACTCAGAGCCGGAAGGTCGGAGAAGACGAGTGGTGCTTGACTTGCAGCTATTCTATCTATGCATGAGGGCATGGGCGCACGGCGTGTTGGATTGGAGTTTGGCAAGTCGGAAGGGGGCGGCAGCCGGCAGGGAAGAGGGATCACAAGAGGACGACGAGGAGTCGTGGGCGCGTCACGCGTGGGGACAAAGCCGGACGTAGGAGAAGGGGAAGGCCGGCGTCCGAGTCAGGAAAACGGGCGAGGAGATAAGGGGAAGGAGGTAGCGCAACGTAACGAACAACATTGGGATGGGCGCGGCCTCGAGCTCGAGGTCGGCCGCCGTAGGCCGTTGGTTTGGTTGACCCCTCGCCGCTGGGGGAGACGGTGTGGAGCCGTGGGATTGGAATGATGGGGAGAACGGCCGCGCGCAGACGGTAGATCTGGGAATCTGTACAAGGGACACGTGGACTGGCCGGTGGGCGGTGGCACGTGAGCTGGCCTTTTTTTTCAAGGTGGCCGGCGGCAGCTCGTGGGCTGCAACTCCCATGTTTACGCCTACTGTATGCAAAGCACACCGCTCTCTTCAGAGCCTGGCTCCGTCCGTCCATCGCAGGTGCTTTTGGGTCGGTGAGCCGTGAGCCGCGCAGGTCCAGTGTTTGCAGTGCTGTTTTGGACCTAGCCCAGCTTAAAAAACAAACAAGATCTCACCTGGGCCTGCAGAGCCGAGCCGAACTCAGCATTGATATCAAACAGGCCCAAAGGTATTGCGATAGACTCATACAAAAGTCCAATACACTGACTTAAATATTCCCTTTATTCTAAATTAAATAATTAAATCGCTTAAACTTTTTATAGTACCATAAAAATCAAAGCGGCCTATCATTTAAAACAAAGGGAGTAGCAATTTTTTTTTACCGCACTGCACAAACATAGCCATTACCGTACTCTCCTATTCCAAATTAAAATTTATTCTAACTTTCTTTGAAAATCAAAGTATCTTATATTTCACCAAATTTATATAATAAAATGATAATATTTATCATAACAAGTATTATTATATTTTCACTAATTGTATTTTCATAGTATGCCTATTTGATGTCATTTTTTTTTGAAATTCTCTTAATGATTTTAGACAATGTTGAGATGGTTTGACTTAAGAAAAATGTTTGACTTGGAATTTGGAATGGAGGAAGTACTAGAAATTAGAAAACCCATTATTTGCAATTTTTTACTAGATATTTTCGCACAAGGCACTTGCTAGAATTTCTTTGACAGGCCGTTTAGTAAATTATCAATTTACCATAGCCTCTAGGGATCATATGAAGGTCAGCATGCTCACGATAAAATTTGACCACTATGTACGGGAACGAGAACTCGAATAACATTACATATCTCAACTCGATATCTCCACTCAATTTGGTTGTCTGTAAGCCGAACCCATGTACGAGCAATATTAGGGCGTCCACAATGTGATGTGGAGATGAGACAAAGACTAAAGACTATTTTATACATCTTATATCATTGGACTCACATGCTCCTTTCAAATATTGTCGAACACATCAGCAAGGAAACGCACCAAACACATCCTATATGACTACAGTATATTGCATCAATCATAGTTTAGCGAGAGGGCCTTTCAAACACGATGTGCATCAATTATATCTTACAGTTTCTTCTTCCGGCTACAGCGCTATACTTGAGTACTGATGGTGATCAGGGCGCTAGAGGACCACGTTCATCCGGTGAAGAATCTTCGCCAAGACTGCCATGGAAGAAAACCACCTGCGGAGGAAACAGGCAGCAAATCGTGTCACATTTTCCAGACATTGAGGGTGGGGAGGTCTTCTGAATTCGTTATCCACTTATCCCAAAGCTAAAGTGACACTAAAGCATATTACTTACCGCACCCTTGGCATCGAACATAATAATCTTTCTTCATTACAAGACCAGAGCCTCCACAAACTTCGCATTTCTTTTGTGCGATCTGAACAAACAGGAAAGAAACGATCATGAAAAAAAAAGAGGATAGAACGTGATCCATGCATAACAGCATTGATGGAACAGACAGAAATTCAGTTAGTAAAACAATGTTTATGCAACTTTTGCAAAGGGTAGGAGCCTGTTTGGATCTATTAGCATTAAAAATTAGCAGCTAAAATCTGTACTAATAGATCTTAAATTCTTAATAGACCTGCTAAAGAGCTATTAACTATTAGATCCATTAGCAGGTTTGGAGTTGCTAATAACTATCTAACCTTTTATTGTTAGGTGGATCCAAACGGTCTCCTGCTATACTAATATGTAATATCCAACCAACCTACTGGATCCAAACAGCCTCCTGCTACGCTAATAGATACAGGTCCCGAGAATTAGAGTCGAAATGAATAGATCTACTTTTTTTTTATAAAAAAAAGGTATTTTCTGTCTCTTGGACCTCTTGGTGGCAACTCCCAATTTCCTAAAGTACAATTCCTTCAGCTCCATGACAAATTTAATAATTATTAGGGGAAAAACAGTACGCTAAAGAGCGAGAAGCAACAGGCCTAGCACTCACGATTCTTTTGCCGAACTCGACCCCTGCAACGACGAAAGGCGTCACTCCAGCTGCACGGATGATATGCAAGAGCCGATGCTGTCAGACAATTGAACTCGTGGAACTGACAATAAGCAACTCACTCAGAGCAAGGAAACAGGTACACGGACCGACCTACAGCGCCGACCACAATCTGCCAGGTGAGCTGCGCGGGCGGGAGCGCGGAATCGGCGGCCGCGGAGGCGGCGGCCGCAACGGAAGCCCCGTCAACGGCGCAAACGCTGGTGGCGCCGCCTCGGCCAGCGGGAGTTCGCCTGCCGCACGGGAATAGGCCGCCGCGGCCGGTGCCGACCAGGCCCGGCAGTGCGCCGCTCCCCGACGAGTGCGCGGCGTAAGCGCGCGCCTGCATCGCTGCGTTATGTGTCTGAGCTGCTCCCGCCTGCTGCTGTGCCTGTACCTGTGCCGCACGGCCTGCCGCGTGCGCGGCTCGAGCACTCCGATACAACAGTTTGTGGTCGCGTGAACGTCCGTCCACTCGCGCGCGATTTTGTGGTGGAAACTTGTTGGTCCCGGCCGCTGTGCCGGAGAGCGAGGGACCCAGGCACTGCCACGCGACGCGCGCACGTCCACCATAAATACTTTACGTAGCAACACACCTGAGAGCCGGGTAGAGCCAAGTGGTGGTTTCCCTGCACGACGATTTACTGCATCGTTGATCAACATGTGGATTTTATATGTGCCAGATATTCACATTTCTGAGAGCATGTCAAAACTAGGACCCTTGAAACAACGCAAGCGACATATCAATACACATTCGCGACCCTTACAACAATGCTCAAGGCAATGCAAGCAGCAACCGCAATATTTCGGCCGGCGTGGCGTCTCATGAATGATTATAAATAACGTTTGGTATCATTGTAAGACCTGTTAAAACGGAAACATTTATTAACCGCCAAAGGTGACCTCCAAAAGATGACAAAATTATAATCCTTGATGTGCCAAAAAGTTTGAATTGTTTATAGTGTGTACATTGAACGTTTTCCTTCCAACTTTTAGTCCTCATCGCCGCCATATGCGTCCTGATTTCTTTTGTTCTTCCACGCGCCTGCAAAGTGATATTGGTGGTGCTAAACGGTTAAGACAAGTTCTTAATCGACAAAGTGACTACCATGTGAATAAGCATTAAGCAAAATCGATAATCCTGGAACACTACAGTATTTCTATACACGTTCTAGGCTACACATGCTTACTACTTCCTGTAAAAAATAAGAAATATTTGACTTTTTCGATGCATACAGTGGCAAGGAAGAATATAGTCATACGGAAGCAAGTAAAAAATCAACATAGCCCACACAAAAGGCAAAATGTCTTGCTCTTACACCAATCAATTTTTTTAAGAAAGGAAAGCTTAGTAGCAATGGACAGTCAAACAAACACCCTAAGTAGCAATTTTGTCCTATATTTATTGTAAAATAATGGCTATAAACATCTACTAGAAATAGGCCCCTATCGTTTTTAGTGCAGATAACAGAAAGGTTGTCATCTAACCAGAATAATCAGTCAACTAAAATGTGCTAGATTACGAAATTTAGGGCACAAGGTCCCAGAGGTAATGAAATCGGTAGATAAAGCACAGTCTGAGGAGTGAGACAACAGTTTTTAGTCCCACTCAGCACAAAACAGGTTGCTGAACACAATAATCAAGATAACTAAATAAATGGATGAGATTGTTCTATACTCCATGAAGAAAAGTTTGCACAAAAGAAAGCACCCCGAGAGACTAAATGCAGTGGCATATTTTCCATGAATTGCTTTATTAGAGGGGTAACCTTGTTAGAATGTTAGTTTGGAGTGTGAGTGGAACATGGAAAACCCCTATCTTGATGTCCGTGTATATCATTTGGCAAACCAATTTGCCAAAAAATAAGAGATCAACTCAAACTCTCACCAATTCAATTGTATATGCTGACAAGGAAAGAAGATACAGAGTTACAACCGCATATCCCCACCATATCAAGAACAAAGTTTATTTTACTATTATATTTTAGTAATTGCTTCTACCCAGTTAAATCCATTAGCTAATTTCACGTCAGCAATATGAATAAGGAAACCATATTTTTTGCTATAGCAAAAAAAGGGAAACAAAAGACAAATCAACAGACATGGAGCAAGATTGCTCGTGCTTTTTGCTCAAAGTACTCAATTATTGTCTTGTAACACAGTAGGATTTGCTAATATATCAGTGTATTATGTAAATTATGTCCAGTTTAGTGCGACGACCAGTACATTATTTCTCTAAGCTAAGACTTAATTTCCCAAGGCATGGTAATCGCCAACTGTCTAGATTAAAAATGAACAGAAATATTCTTGTGGACACTGATGAACTGATGGTGGTCACAATCATGACTGATGACAACAACTTACTTTCGCATTAGTTGCAGCAACTGAGTACAGCAAACATTCAGATTGCCATCAACTAAGTACAGGTGATAAGGAAAAATATCCACTGACCTCTGGTGCTCCTTAGAGCGCTCAATAAACTCGGCGGCAATATCACCACTTTGATAGGATGCAAGAACAGCCCTGATGTCAGAAGGCCTTGCCATAGCAATATCTGAAGAAATTTTATGTTTATAAATATTGCCAAAAAAAAAAAACTAGACAAATGAAAAAGACTGGCCTAATTCGATGAAATAGATAAAGTTCCCAATGCTTACATTCTAGAAATGGAATAAGATCAAGCAGCTGAGTGTCATCACTTTCAAGTTTCCAAGGTTTAATTTCCACAGAATTTTCAGGCTGCAGGCTTGACTCTTTAGCATGAGCGCTGATATAAATAACTTGAGCAGGATTTCTGTTCAGCTTTGACAAATCCTAGTAGTGATATCATAAAGGGTCAGTCTTGAAAAACCAATGTACTGTACATAATGCCCCTTATAATGTTATTAAGATCTTACAATTACTACCAAGAGAAACATTTACCATTCAGAAACAGAACAAGACTAACCACTGGAAAGAGCACTCAATTGGCGATGATCAACAATAAGTAACTAGTGAACACACGAATCAGGAATGATGATTGTATATCGCGAATAAAGTTCCCATGTTACTTTCAATATACGACAACAGCATAGAATTTCAGAATTAGATAGGGCATTAACTGTGGATTGGCTTTGGAATCTGGCATGCAAATTGTAAAATATTAGTTTGCATGATGAAAAGTTACAGCATAGAAAAAGAAACACACTTAACACATCTTTGGGCCGTGGGATAGGATCTGGAACACCAAGCAAGTGCCGCTTTTTTATATGGCTTGTGGCACACAAGTGTTAGACTACCGATCTCTTAGCACGATGAGGTCTGCCTAATCCCACCAAATGCACCCTTTGTGATCAGGAGGAAGAAACAAATTCAGCACTTGTTGATTTTGTGTAATTCTGCTTCAATCTACTGCAAAAGGTTGGTTTGCAGATTCTGGCTGCACAGTCTGAAGACATTTCCCTGGAATGGATGAATGGGTGATTGGTGATCAAGAATCACTAAAGGTCTCTGTGGTGACTGGTGAAATAAAGAAGGGACTCAATTCCCAATTTCCCATGTTATCTTAGGAGCGTGGACAATTTGGAAGCACTAGAATCGCTGTGTGTTCGACAGATCCTCTCAATGTCTTCCTGAAAATCTCTTGCTTGCCAGAGACGCAGCTTAAGTACATGGCTGACGCTCGGGGTCTGTGTGTGTGTGTGTGTGTGTGTGTTTGTGACATGGCGCTGTGCAACGTGTCCGAGAGAAAAAATTGCTTTTAAGACATGCACAAAAAAACTTTATGTAAAATCAGTTTCACTCTATACAAACTGGATCAGTTATTATAACAAGAAATGTGAACCTCCATCATATTTCAGCCCATGCTATGCCACCATTAGCCTACAACACTGTAAATTATTTGCTAGAGTATCACAGAAAAGTAAACAGATAATAGGATTGACCTGGCAGAAACAAGTATTCAAAGCATCCATACATTTTAAGGACCAGTTTATAAAATATTTAAGCATGGCAAAAAAAATAAAATAATACACAACAATTCCTTTACTAACACAATAGCATGTAAATCCCCACATACCCGATAATGTTTTCCATTTTCGTACTTAGTTGCAACTCTTGATAGCCTGTGTCGAATATTGCCCTTTGGATCCAGCCTATCAACAACAGGATCAACATACTGCACATGCAACAAGTTTCATTAAGGTTACACATTTGCAGATACAAGAGAATTGAAAGTTCTGAAAATTTTACCATATTAAGCTGATCAGAATACACAACAATTTCATAAAACCTCCCGAGATGTTCAAGAAAGGCATCCACTCCTGGCCTCTTAAAGGTCCTCCACCCTCTCTCACGCTATAGACATGTTTATTGAAGGGGAAAAAAAACATTAGACCGGTATTCCCAATAAATTAGACAGTCAAACCAGCAAGCAAAAAAATGAAATGAGTATGATAGAAAAAAAATAAAGAAAGATTATTTGACTGTATGTTCTAAAAATATATTTGTCCCTACATAAACCTGGCCTACATGTTTGTGTTACATTAGAGTTTGATTCATATTGCAATATACAAAGATCCATACTCCATAGGAAACAAAAAAAAAACTGAAAGTTTATACGGAACATAAAAGTGCACCTTCCAATCTGAGTATACAAGAGTCTCATTCAGATCCAAAACTAGAGTGAATACATGCTGCTCTTGAGGAGCAAGATCTGGGAGAAGTTTGTCTGATACTGGTTCACTAAAGCCCTGTGGTAAACATATATTAGTATGATTATGGACATTTCTTCATAATATCCAGCGTGAATCCATGAAAGAAAAAAGTTTTACCATTTGTACTGACCCGAATTTGATCTTCAATTTGGCTCCTCACATCCAGATATACCTCAATAGCGGCAACAGGAACTACAGAACAAAGCATACAATCCTGAGGACTAAGGAGGCACCAAAAAGGAATTAAAGTATCTAGCACGCAACCTGAGCAGTCAATTAAATTGAATCGAACCAGTTTTGGCTTAACTTTTTTTTCTAAGACTATGTAGCATATACAGATGCTAACCGAAATAACTCAGTATCGAGTATGAGCACATTAATAGTAATCTCATATGACACTCCTTACCATGACATGTTTAGATACAGTCATCTTTGTTCACTGCTTTACAGTCAATATGGCTCAAATTATCCACAAGTCACTACAATGCCAACTGCCAACTACACGTGCCCTGCTTAGCAGTTGGTTACGGCATATCTAACGTACATAACTTCAAACGGTCCGATAATTAGGACCGACAATTACCAAATCTTCTCTAGTCAATCATGATGTGTGATTTAAGCTTCTGCTAACGTTATCTGGCTATTTTACACATGCATATATGCAACATAGTGTGGTATTATCAAATGTAAAGTCTGATGTCATATTTGAAATTTATTGCAGAGGTATTGTAAATTCAAATTTACAGCCTGCATACAGTAAGGGCTTTAATGTTAGGGCTATACAGAAATCGCCTGAAGGCTCCAGTTTAAGCAACAATAAAGAATAGTTAATTGCTTGTTAGCTGATCATATAAAATATCAGCATGACGCATAAAAAATCCAAAGAGCAGAGATAGTAATGAGAAAGATAAGTAAAGAGGATGTTGTAGCACTACCTTTCATAGCTGCTGAATAAGCCATAGCCTGAAACCTCTGCAAACAATAGAAATAGTTACTGTTGCATTATTCAGATACAGTGAACACCATTAGAGCAAGGTCAATAATAGAGCCAAGTGCTTGGCTATAAGCCAAGTCACAAGAGCCAAAATATACAACAATTAGGCTTCTAGTTGTCTACAAAACTTCTTTATTGTTATATGTTTTCATTTTCTTTCCTAATCCTCCTCAGTCCTCACATACATCTTTATTGGGACCCACTATTACCTATGCATCCGTGCCCAGCTTGGTGCTTGCATAAGAGTCAAGCTCTCTTCTCTCTCCTTTCTTTTCTCTTCCACATCAGCAAAAATATTTATTAACTTGGCTATAAGCCAATTGTTGTACCTGCCCTTAGTATTGCAAAACCACTTCATGTCTTCTACTATATTGTATATTCCCAGAACGCAAAGCGTACTATAGAGCATCATTCAAACATTTTTAGCACCCTATCATATATTCAAATCCTTGCAAGGCGATCATGTACTAATTTTGGAAGGAACAATAAGTGGGGGAAACAACAGCTGCTATCTCAAGGTTGAAGCAAGAAATGCACCAAAATCAAAGTTCCCCATATGCAATTTCAGCACATGCAAATTTCTAGCTCAAGAGCTAAAGCTGGGCTGCCAAATAGCCACCTCAACAGCTTCACGTAGTAACATCATCAGTGCTTCACATGGCTAATTCATCTCCCACAATCAAAGGTCACATTTTCATAATTCCCTCTAAATAACTTTAAGGCACTGCGGTTCATGACTTTGCATAGCTCAGGAAATTGAGCTAACAAGAGGAGCTTAAACTTGACATGTAACATATTGCAGCATTACCTCAAAGCCGGAAGCATCCTCAGGAATGGGCTGCTTCGACTTATTCCGGAGCTCCCGCGTCATCTGATCCACTTCCTCCAGAGAATAAGCTAAACACAGGAGAAGAAAACGAATCACCTTCACAGGACATTGAACCAAAAGCCCAGGCCACGCTGAAATCTGGAAGGGGAGCGAAACCGCGAAGCTGAGCATCGGGGCCGCATGGCCCCGCGCGGGGCAGGGATTGGGAGCCGTACCATAGCTGACGTAGCCCGTGCCGCCAACCGCGGCGGACACGGCGGCAAAGGCGGCGAACTTCAGCGCTCCCCACGGCTTGCGGGCAGCCTGGGGCGCCTGGGAGGATGGATCTCCTGCGGTGGACGAGGCCTCGGAGGCGGTGGCGGCTGCCGCCGCCGCCGCCGCCGCCGCCGTGGATGAGGAGGAGGAAGCGGCGGCGGTTGCCGGGGTGGCCGTGCAGAAGGAGAGCGCAGAGATCCTAGGGAGGAGGCGCGAGGCCGCGACGCGAGACATGGTGCGGCTTGGGTCCTCGATTTGTTCTTGGTTGGGTTCGGTTCGAGCGGAAAAGGGTTTAAGCAGGCAGGCGTCCGAGAGCGGTGAAGGCGTAGCAGCGGCGGAGTTGGGAGGGATGGCTCTGGACTCTGGACGCGGAGAGTCACGATCACGAGCGGTCCCATTCGTCAGCCGTGCCACGGTCCATCGTGCTGGCATATGCTTTCGGAGGATGCATGCGTTTTGCCCCGCAAATCAAAAGGTCGGCAGAACTATTTTCAGCCCAAGCCCAAAGGCCACGCACAATCTGGTGGCCTGCTAAACCCACCCATCCACCCCTCTCACCATCTTTTTCAAATGTGCTAGCTCCCAAATGTGTTACACTTTACACATGAGCTCCAACGCCTTAATCACACGAGTTAAACTTTTCCAAAAACATATTAAAAACATTTTCACTTGATTCATCACCACGTCATCAAGTCTAGTCTAATGCATTGTAAAGTCAGTACACACCTAATGACATTAGATAATCATATTTCTTTTAGAGATTGACTCTTAATGGTATAACTATCTATATGCACCTTAGATAGCAAAAGAAAAGCTTAACTGATATAGCTTTTGTCTTTGGGCTCGCTCTTAACTCCATCTCCTTCTCTTATCTCCAATATTGAGCATCTCCAGCTTGTATTGACACGATTGTCAACATGGTTGCCACTTTAATTTTCTCAACACCAATTTGTGGTCTAGCTCAATCATCTCCATCGAAAGGATTAGTCCACTACTGTCACTCGATTGCCAAAACGAAAATAGGTCTTGCGTACCATGCTTTATTGACACAATATATAAGAAAAGGCTTCTAGAGTATTACATGAGGAAGTGTTGACGGTAATTATTGTATGATTTTACCCGTCAATTAATCATGAAAAGGGATACAAATCAGAACCAACACCTAGAATAGGGTTTAAACTGACAGAATTTCACGAGTTTTGGTGAATCTGTGTTTTTCAGGGACTATACAGGAAAAGAACCAAAGAGGACCCACTCCGTAGAGAAAAATACCGAATTACGCCGTGGTAGTAGATCAAGAATATTCTAAAAGACACCAGAGACATGCCTGCCAAAGCGGGACCCGCAACTCAGAGAGAGGGGGTCGGCTGACCCACTGACCAGGTCGGCCGACCTGTCAGTGAGGCCTCTCCGCCTCCGCTTCGACGTGGACCCATATCTCGAAATTTCACGCAATCTAGACCACCCGTCGAAGTCGGTTTGATCCAAGGGCTACGGTTCATCCCATCGGCCTATATAAGGACCCCTAGACCCCCCAGGGTTTTCAGATGATCTAGAGAGAAATCAATCCAGGGTTTCAGAATTCCACCGACATATCTCAAATAGAGTAGAAACCCAAGATAGGATCTAGAGCCAATCATCAAGTAGAAGATTAGCCTTGTAGTCTCTCCAGATTAGGGCTATTCTTGTTCTAGAAGTAGTGTGGTAGTAGAGCTGGAGATAGTTGGGGGAGTTGCCAGCCTGTCGGGGACTGCTCTACGACTTGTACCCGCGGATTTAAGTTCTTCTTTGGGGGCTTGTTTCTGAAGATTTCTTCGAAGTTCAACTTCTAATCAAGTGAGTAATGTTGTTATTATTGTTCTTAAGGTTTACGATTCATTTGAGTGCTTTAGTCTTGGTAGCTCCTTGATTAAAGTAGTTATTTAT
This sequence comes from Eremochloa ophiuroides, assembly GCA_038502445.1. Taxonomy (NCBI): domain Eukaryota; kingdom Viridiplantae; phylum Streptophyta; class Magnoliopsida; order Poales; family Poaceae; genus Eremochloa; species Eremochloa ophiuroides. The sequence goes on from JAHLJS010000006.1 coordinate 68,373,722, forward strand.
AGTTTAAGCGTGGTGGTTAGATTATATTTACTCGTAAATGCCCTATACTGTCCGGATTGGTGGTAGATCGCGAGGGTGACCTAGCCTTGTTGAGTCTTACACAGTCCACCTCCCGTCAGTAAGACCGTAGGATTCCATTACTAAGGTATTTACCCTTTGTTGCTGTATTCCTATAGTAATTCTCCTTAAGAACAATCATATCATATCTTGTGAGGATTAGAACTAGAAGCCTTAGCAATCTCCTATATCACCTATTTTCTCCGTCCTTGATAGCAGCTCAGGGGTTAAGTCTAGATTTTAGTCATCCCGTTTTCCCTGTGGTAAAATATAAATAACGATACCTGAAATACTCCCGGGTGAAGTGCTACATCGGTATCTGTCCGCTTGCAGATAATTCTAGTGTTTATTTGTTTGAGTTATCTTATACCAACAGTGTGACAGAACCGCCTTAATCATAGGTCCCACATGCACCGTCATCATCCCTAAGGACCCATGATCAGTCTGCACGAGTTCCCCTTGACCTAGGTGGCTTGCCGGGTTCCCTAGGAAACCCTAACTTCCCGATGATCTCATTGTAAGCATTGCAGTATTACAACAGTTTACACAAATAAAATGAATCAGAGTGAAGAGTGCGGAAGTATTACATAACCATAGGTTTACAAATATAGATTACATTAGCCCGAACCAGAGTTTCGTAGTGGAATAGCATCATACAACTAGACACCCTGCCCAAGGGTTATATTATACACCTCATCAGCCATGCCCGATCCGTCAACCGGCACGGTCTCAAGCAGAGTTGTACTCTCAGCTCACCTGCAACAGGGGTTAACAAACCCTGAGTACTGGGGTACTCCGCAAGACTTACCCGACTAAGAAAAAGAAATGAGACTTAGAAATGCAGGCTGAGGGGAGTCAAGGTAAGGCTTTAGCAAGAGTCAAAGTATTTTGCGGAAAAGCAATACTAATCTTGATCCTACTTTCAATATTTTAACTCAATATCATTTTAATCGAATATCATGGATCTCAGTTCTTTCACATGTATCCTTCAATTTCAATCACTTAACCATTCTCAAAAACATCTTAGTTTCGAACCACTTTTCGATGTAGGTGTCAGGATCAAGTCTCCATAACCGAGGAGTAACGACGATTCGAATAGATTAGTACCCAGCTGGAGATCGCTATCCACACTGCATATGTAGCACCTAAGCTTGCATATGCCAACCCCGTCTACCACGGCTTTTCTATCTCTGAACCGGTCCTATGCCACCCAAGAGCACAGTACTCCTCACGTCTCTAGGCACGACGGCCACGAGGGTACACGCTACTCTCGCCATCTCTTCACTCCCCGTGCGTGGTTGTCAGTTCAAGCAATAGAGCCACCGGAGATAGGGCTTCGCGGAGTATGTGGCTAGTTGCAAAAAGTCTCGATCACAGCAGGCCGACAACGAACGGTCACTAATTCTTTTCCATTGGAAACTATGCATTGGGACTCTAACCCAGATACACTGGTGACCATCCGGTTTTCACATCCCTTTTCCGTCGACGACGATAAGTTGGGACTCTAACCCAATCATATGGCCCACCGAATAGAAAATCCCTTCCCGTCGGTGACGATGTATTGATCAGGTGCACGGCCACCGAACGAGAACATAACCATATCCCTTTTTCATGAATTAACCATTAATATATCACCACAGCTCAAAAATAGCTTTTTGTGCAAAACTAAATTAATTTAGCAGGGCTAAGCATTTTTCAAACATTTTATTTTAAAATGGTTTCAAGGTATTTCAGTGGTCAAGGTTGGTAATGCATCAATTGGGTTATCAATCAACTCCAATAAACCTATTGCAGTAGATTAACTCAAGTTATAAACATTTTGTAAATCACAAGGAAGGGGCTGAATGCACAGGGGCTTGTCTGTGTTGCAGGTCTGTCACTTCTTCGAAATACCCGAGAAAACCTGCTTGACTTCTCCTGACGAATAATCCTTCCGTCGATGAGCAGTCAGACGTCTTTTCCGAAAACCCGATCACTACACGTAATAATAATACAATGCTTAACATGATGATTTGCATGCCATGATGCATGAGATGCACTTAAATTAAAAAAGTAAACTTAATTCAGAAAATTGCGTACAACTTTCCTTTTACGATAATGTTGCAAGCCAAAGAAACTAATTACTATTTGAGTATTAGCTACTTTAGTTTATTGACCATTTTAACAGTCGTTGAAAGTCGAGTTAGCTTTCCCTAGAACACTACCAAGGCCTTGCTTAAACAAATTATTAAACTTTATCATCATATGTTAATAACATAAATTATCAATGTTCCTATTTAACAATTTACTTAAGAACCCAAACACTAATTAAAGTGCCATGGATCACTTGTAGAACGATGATCTAGGGTTAACACATACTCCAAAAGTCACACCATCCAAGAATAGATTAGAGTTTTCATTCATTTATTAATCAATTTATCAATTAGGATTTTTGTTTTAGCATTTAATAACTATAAACAACAACTTATTTTATGTTTACAAAGTAAATGATCATCAAAATTTGGAACAACAGGGGTTCAAGTGCTACAAGGGGTTTAACCAAATCCTAAAAGATTTAACAATTTATTAAAATTTAATTCGAATAACCTTTTCTTAATTAATCAATTAATCAAGTAATAAATAAAAAATATTAATTTTTTCTACAAATAGGTCTTGACCTAAAATAGTTCTAATTTAAATTTTATGATTTTTGGATAAATATTTTGGCTTATAAAATCCTAGAAGTTCCATTTATTAATTTAAAAGGCACATTTTAATACCTAGAAAAATTACTGAAAATGCATATTTCATATTTTTCCTAAATACAGAACTATATGGAGAGCTTACACAAAAATTTGCATAATTTTAGGAGTCAAATATATTTTTATACAAAAACATCAAATCTCAGCCCTATCCAATTTAACGAAAAATGAAAAATGTCATTTAATTCACAAATAAATAGAAATGTTAATTCGGCCCGAGTCGGCCCACACCCACAGGCCGGCCCAACGCAGCCAGCTCCCTCCCCATTCTCTTCCGGTTGCCCCACTGTGCCACTGGGCCGGCCTAACTTGCCCGTAGCGTAGCTCAGCAGGCCCGGCTCGGCCTCCTCCTTTCTTCTACCCCAGGCACGAACCGAGCGCTCGCTCGCGGTGCCGACCGCGGCGACTCGGCCATGGAGCCCGCCGGCGGTGACTGCTCCGACGAGGATAAGGGTACCCCTGCGCACCCAACACCACCGTAAGCCCATCTGGTCGACCAGACCGAGAACTAGGACCTGGGCGCAAGCTAATAGACAGCTATGGCGGCTCGAGCTCCGGCCTACGGCGGCGCAGTCGCGTTCCACCCGCACAGGTCCAGGAGAGTCCAAGCTAGAGAGTGATAAGATGTCAGGGTGCTCACCGAAATCCCGCGCGCGAGCTCGTTGAAACGACCTCGATTTCCACGAAGGGAAATCCACAGGCTCGAATTGTAATTCAACAGATTGCTTGGGACAATCCATGAAATTACCCATATCTCAGTTGACACCGGGATCCATACAACGATAAATAAGTCTTACATAAATATTTATTACATCGCCACACTGGCGGAATCAACAATCAGAGAAGCTTTAGAAGATGCGGAAGCGATTCATCCTTCACGGCCAACTTGAGTGTAGCACGTGACCCTATTCCTCGTCATCATCTCCCTCGAAGTCGTACTCATTCTCGTCACCTGACAGCAAATTTATCAGTACGATTTGTACTGGCCACGGAGCCCACCTATGCAGCATTTGCTTTGTGGAAAGTGGATGCAAGGCTATACAAGCAGACCTATAGGCTGAGGTTTTCCTATGCAGCTGTAATCAATGTTTAATTAGTCAAGTTTTATCACCAGTTAACACCATTTTCCCTTTTCCCATCACCACACCTCACATACACACACCTCGCTCTCATTCGACAGGCCCAACTCCCTCTCGGGCCTATCTCAGCGGCACACTACCACAACGGGTACACTGCCGGAACAATGTTATCCAGGGGGAGAAAAGAATATGCTCTCATCTAATAGTGGTTGCAGAAACATTAGGAAAGGTCCATAGCCAACGAGTTGACTTATGTATCGATCGATCAACCATACACTCTGCAGAGGTTTTACTACTCACAAGATTAGCCATCATCGATGCTGTACAATCATCTAGGCAGAATTCCGGGTGCTTGCTTGCCTAGGTCGGTACCACCCTACCACTCAGCCCTGGGATATTCCGGATCCAACACCGTCATGCTGAGACTGGGAGACGCAGCACCGGGCCCAACCAGTGGTACTGCGCATCTAGGACGGTACGGGAATCTCTCCATCCGTCACCGCCCACCCTTATCACCTTTCAACCTAGCAGTAGTGGTACCGCCCTACCAAGTAGTCCAGCCGTCTCCCGCCCATCAGAAGCGAGCGAGTAGCAAGGGAATCCAGATGTTTCCGGTCACTAGTCAGATCCTAGGTTGTGACCAAGCAGGCATCTCCACTTAGGGGATACTCTCCCCGTGCTATCACAGCACCTCCGTCCACGGGCTTCAAACCACCAAGGCTATCCCACCCGGAACCTCCTCAACAACTTTACCCGCCACAGGTATCTCGCTTGGGGATGCCCAGGTTGCACCCCCGGCACGACTTGCCCCATGGGCTCGTCTCACATCCCACTTGGTCGACATCAACCCTTACCACGCACCCAAGACGCACGCAGCACTCTCTCCCAGTGGTTATAATCAGTTATACACCGTCCCAATTCCACCACATAGCATATAGCAAGTAGAAAGTAGTGGAAGAGTAACAGTAAATTAAGCAGCAGCTAACCTAACAGCGGATAGCAGGGTAAAGTCTTATCAAGGCAGGGAATTCAAATATACTACCATGCAACCAATCCATACATAATCATAAAGCAATAGCAACAATGTCATTTGCAATGCGTAATAGGATCTAAGGATTTGGTGGGACGTGGCACCTTCGTAGTCGTCTCCTAGCTCTTGGAAGTAATCGTGGTCGTCTTCCTTAGTCAGATCCTCCTCCGGCTCTGAAATCGAACACGAAATAGTCGCGTCAGCGACTCCTATAGGGTATTCCAGAAAAATCCAATAAAATAAAGAGCCAAATGCACACAAACACAGTCTTAGATTGTAGATCTCATTTTTCTGAGAATTTTGATATATGGTGCGCAATTTTTGGACTTCATATGAATAAGTTATGAATTTCCGAAGATTATCCTATTTTCTGAAAATGGGAAAACTGGTTGGTTAATAGGGGCAGCTCGGGATTGGTCCACGTGGCGCGCGGGTCCAGTAGTGCGGCGTGTGTCGCCTCATCAGAACACAAACCCGAGGGTCGCCCACCAGGTGTTCCATGCTGGTTCCCAGAGAGTTGCCGGAGTTGGCGTAGCTCGGCGTGGCTCGGCGGTGGTCGGTGGTAGCTCGGCTGTGGTTGGGGTATCTCGGCGGAGCTCGGCATAGTTCGGTTTAGCTCGGCGGGGCTCGGGCGAATCGGAGATTCGGGGCGCCGAGGGTGCCGTTCTCCCGAGCTCTCCCGGGGAGGCTCGGGCGAATCGGAGATTTGGTGCGCCCGAGGGTGCCGTTCTCCCGAGGTCTCCCGCGGAGGCTCGGGCGAATCGGAAATTTGGGTGCCCGAGGGTGCCGTTCTCCCGAGGTCTCCTGCGGAGGCTCGGGCGAATCGGACATTTGGGTGCCGAGGGTGCCGTTCTCCCGAGGTCTCCCGCGGAGGCTCGGGCGAATCGGACATTTGGGTGCCGAGGGTGCCGTTCTCCCGAGGTCTCCCGCGGAGGCTCGGGCGAATCGGAAGTTTGGGCGCCGAAGGGGCTGCTCTCCCGAGCTCTCCTGGGGAGGCTCGGGCGAATCGTAAATTTGGGCGCCGAAGGGGCTGCTCTCCCGAGCTCTCCTGGGGAGGCTCGGGCGAATCGGAGATTCGGTGCTAGCAGGGTTCCAGGGCGTCTGTTCAAGGCGGCGGTGTCTCTCCGGTGTGGCGGTCGGTGACAGGGCGGCGATGGCCATATTTCGGCAAGACAGGGCTCGGCTATCTAGCGGCGGTGCCGAGGCAGACTTGGCGAACCTCGGCGGCCTTTCTTCGCAGCGCGAGGCGTCCGGGGGTACTCGGAACGGATTTAGGCGAGGCGGAACCTGTCGGCGGCGATGTCGTCGCGACGGTGAGGTTCCGGCGGGGCTAAGGAGGTCTTCTAGGAGATGTATACGCGTCCAGGGTCTAAGGCGATGGTATACCAACTACTAATTTTGGCTACCGAGCTTTCCAAGGTGCTCGGCCGTGGCGGCGGCGTGTCGCCGACGACGGCGGAAGGCGGCATCGCGGCTACGAACAAGTATTGGTTCAATCGAGTGCGGTCTTGTCAAATTGGTGAGGCCAGAGAGGCATACAACACTCTTGTGGCGAACTTTAGCCATGGCATGACCTTTTTTTGGCGACGGCTCGCGGCGGCGCTCCGGTAAGGTCGCGGCGCACGCGGCCAGGGCGATTCAGGCTTCCTCTAGCGCTTAGATCCGCGTAGCTAGCTCAAGGGGGTCGTGGCCGTGCTCCACGACGCTCTAACCTATACGGTTGCTAGACGGATTGCTCGGAACGGGTGATTCGGCGTCGGAACGCGTCGGTGGTGAGCGCGCTCCGCCGAGAACGCGTCGTGCTGCGTTCTCGGTCTAGCAAGCTTGTAGTCCGGGGGTTTTGGCTGGTCGAGTGAGTGCATGGTGCAGGTGATCTTCCCGAGCCGGTATAGGCTCGTGCCTGCGCGTCCCGAGGGTGGAACGCCATGGCAAAAGCAGGGCAAGGTTCGGACATGGCGTGCGGTGGCTCACCGTGGTGTCGGTGAAGTTAGGATGGCGGTGCAGTGGCGAGTCGGAGCCGTGCAGAGCGATCGCAGTGCCGTGCCGCTCCTCGTCCGCAGCTCGGCTTCTCCTCCGTGTCCGGCTCCGGCGTGCTCCGCGGCGGCGGCGCTCCGGCAGCTTCTCCTCCTCTGCTCCGCCCTTCTCCTACGCTCTCTCTCTCGGTTTGGTGCGGTGTGCCGGTCTGTGCTGCGGTGGCGGCGAGGGGAAATGAGGGTAGGGCTTCGGGGTGCTCCAATTTATAGGCGAGCTTGGCCAGTCTCCAATGGCGAACGGTCTCGATTGCGCTCGGCCGATCGAAGGGCCGTGGCTCGAGTGGATCTAGGGCTCCGGATGGCGCGGGTTCGCTTGGCGGCCAAGAAAGGAGGGGACAGGAGGGGGACAGCGGGGTCAGGGCTCTGCCATGCGGTCGGCTGTGGGACCGGGGTCACGCCATTCGCGCGACACCCCCGGCAGGCGCGTCGCCTTCGTGAGGAAGAAGAACAGTGGGGGCGAGAGTGGCTGACAGGCGGGGCCGGGTTGGCAGCGAGCGCGAGCGCGAGCGCGTGTGTGCTGGTCGTGCGCGTGCGCTGCCGAGCCGCGACGTGGGCCGCGCGCGGTGAGATGAGGAGAGGAAGGTCGGGTGGGCTCGGGCTGGCTTGCTGGCCGAACTCTCTTTCTCCTTTTCTGTTTTCAGTTTAGTGTATATATACATATATTGCCCATTTTAATTTATTGAGTAAATACAAACATAAATTGCAATAAATCCCAAATGTGATGCATAAGTTATTATTCTATGTGATTGGAATTAAAATGCAAACTACACTCCTTTATTTACCAATTTCATAATGAAACCTATATGCTTGCACAAGAAAAATGGGTTTTCACAATAAATAAATGAAAAATTTTAATTGGTTGGGATTTTTAGATTGTGTGGATTTTTAGGGTTGTTACAGTCCTCCCCCCTCATTAGGATCTCGACCTCGAGATTCAGAGTTAACGTACCCATCGAAGAGGTAAGGAAACATAATCCGCAAGTCCGATTCTTTCTCCCACGTAGCTTCCCTTTCAGTGTGATTGCTCCACTGTACCTTGCACATCGGAATAGTCTTGTTTCGCGTCTCTTTGGTATCCCGTGCCAAGATCTTGATCGGATGTTCCTTGTATTCAAGTGTGTCTTGCAGGTCTAATGCATCTGTAGGAACTTGCTCCTCGGGAAGCTTCAAACACTTCCTTAATTGCGAGACATGGAACACGGGGTGTACTCCAGATAATTCCTCCGGTAGTTCCAGCTTGTAAGCAAGCTTTCCAACCCTTTTACAGATCTTGTATGGCCCAACATATCTTGGTGCCAATTTCCCCTTCACGTGGAATCTGACAGTGCCACGAAGTGGAGATACCTTGAGGTAGACATAATCCCCAACCTTGAACTCAAGCTCTCTACGTCTCCTATCTGCATAGCTCTTTTGCCTACTCTGTGCAATTCTCAAATTTTCTCTGACCTGTGCTACGCCTTCCTCTGCTTCTACAATCTTAGCAGGGCCAAAGAAGGCTCTCTCTCCGGGTTCTGACCACATTAGCGGGGTCCTGCAGGGTCTCCCATACAATGCCTCAAACGGTGACATCTTGAGGCTTGTTTGATAGCTGTTGTTGTACGAGAATTCAGCGTGGGGTAAGCAGCTTTCCCAACTGGTCTTGTATTTTATCACACAAGCTCGGAGCATATCTTCGAGAATTTGGTTCACTCTTTCTGTTTGACCGTCAGTTTGTGGGTGATAAGCCGTGCTATAGTCCAGCTTGGTTCCGATGGATTTGTGCAAGGCTTGCCAGAATCGAGACGTGAATTGTGAGCCTCGATCAGATATTATGCTTGTGGGTGCCCCGTGTAGTCTCAGAATGTGGGTTATGTATAAATCCGCCAGCCGTTCGGCATCGTAGCCAATGCTGATGGGAATGAAGTGAGCGACCTTGGTCAAACGGTCGACTATCACCCAAATCGAGTCGTGTTTCTTCTCGGTGCGGGGTAACCCAACGATAAAATCCATCGAAATGCATTCCCATTTCCATTCTGGAATTGCGAGGGGTTGTAGTAGGCCGGCTGGTCGTTGATGTTCGGCCTTGATTCTGCTGCAAGTGTCACATCGGGCTACATGCCCTGCAATGTCTGCCTTCATATTCTGCCACCAGAAGTGTTTCCTTAGATCATGGTACATCTTGGCTGACCCTGGGTGAATGCAATATTTGGAGTCATGCCCTTCTGACAGAATCTCTTCTCGTATCGCTGAATCCGTCGGTACACAGATTCTATCCTTGTACCATACAGTTCCCTGCTCTTCTTCTCGGTATTCGGGGCCTCTTCCCAGCTTCATCAAACCACGGATATAGTCTATCTCAGGACAGTTCTTTTGCGCTTCACGAATTCGTGAGGTGAGATTGTACTCGACGCGAAGCTCATTTAGCGTGCCATAGGAGACTACCTCGAGCTGGAATGCGTCGAACTCTCTCCTAAGCTCAGGTGGCATAGAGTTGGTGATGAGGGTATGGCAGTAGCTTTTGCGGCTAAGTGCATCAGCGACAACATTGGCCTTTCCTGGGTGATAATGGATCTCAAGATCATAGTCCTTGATGAGTTCCAGCCATCTGCGTTGCCTCATATTCAGATCTTCCTGTGTGAAGAAGTACTTCAGGCTCTTGTGGTCAGTGTAGATGTCACACTTGTTGCTTATCAGATAGTGTCTCCAAATCTTGAGTGCATGTACCACGGCTGCAAGTTCTAGGTCATGAGTCGGGTATCGCTGCTCATGTTCCTTCAACTGTCTTGAGGCATAAGCTATCACTCTTCCTTCTTGCATTAGTACACAGCCCAAACCTTGCCGAGAGGCATCACAATATACAACAAAATCCTTGTGAATATCGGGCAGGGCTAGTATAGGTGTAGTAGTGAGCTTCTCCTTCAAGGTCTGAAAACTCTTCTCACATTCAGGAGTCCAGATAAACTTGTTCTCTTTCTTCAGCAAGTTGGTCATGGGTCTTGCAATCTTGGAGAAATTCTCAATAAATCTGCGATAGTATCCTGCAAGTCCCAAAAAGCTTCTGATTTCTGACACATTACAGGGTTGTTCCCACTCTTTCACAGCTTCAATCTTGGCTGGGTCTACTGCGACTCCTTCTCCTGACAGTACGTGTCCAAGGAAAGCAACTTCCTCAAGCCAGAATTCGCACTTGGAGAATTTGGCGTATAGCTGGTTGCGAGACAACCTCTCCAATACGGTCCTCAGATGATGTTCATGTTCCTCTTTTGTGGCTGAATAAACCAATATATCATCAATGAATACCACTACAAACTTGTCTAGCTCATTCATGAAGACCTTGTTCATCATGTTCATGAAGTATGCTGGAGCATTAGTGAGTCCAAATGAGACTACTGTGCACTCATACTGTCCATATCTAGTGACAAATGCAGTCTTCGGGATATCTTCTTCCCTGATCTTCATCTGATGATACCCTGATCGGAGATCGATCTTTGAGAAGTACTTGGCATTGCTCAGTTGATCTAACAGATCATCGATGCGGGGCAATGGGTACTTATTCTTGACTGTAACCGCATTCAGATTCCGGTAGTCAATGCACATCCTCATCGTGCCATCCTTCTTCCTGACAAACAAAACGGGAGATCCCCAAGGCGAAGCACTTGGCCTAATGAAACCCTTCTCCAGTAATTCTCCCAGCTGCTTCTTGAGTTCCTTCAACTCATCAGCCGACATTCTGTAGGGTCTTTTGGCAATCGGTGCAGTTCCTGGCATCAGCTCTATAACAAACTCCACATCTCTATCTGGTGGCATTCCTGGCAACTCCTCTGGAAATACGTCATTGAATTCACAGACTACTGGCACATCTCTGAATGTCAGCTCTGTCTTATCTGCTTTAGTCTCCAGGGCACATAGGAGGGCTTGGACTCTCTCGGTTTGGGGTACACATCGGACAGCTGTTCCCCAAGGGTGGGTTACCTGAACATATCTAGGTGAACAAGATATCACTCCCTGGTGTTTGGTTAGCCAGTCCATGCCTAAGATGACATCTAAGCTATTGGAGGGTAGTAGGGTTAGGTCAGCTCGAAAGTCAAGTCCCTCGATAGTGATTATCACTCCTCTGCATATGTGAACGCTTCTGAAGGTTCCTAAGGGCGAGCTAGTTAGGATGGGGTTTGCTCTCGGGGTTACAGGTATGTTATGCTTACGCGCATATGCAGATGAAATGTACGAACATGTAGCTCCCGAATCGAACAGAACTGTAGCCATGTTACCCTGAACTAGGAACGTACCGTACACAGCATCAGGTGCAGCTTCAGCTTCCTCAGCGGTCATGTGGTTCAGTCTTCCTCGGGTAGCAGATCCCCGGTTTGGTGTGCCCTGTGCAGCTGCTGGTGCACGGTTGAGGTCGGGGCACGCAGCCACACGGTGTCCAGGCTTTCCGCATCCGAAGCATGTGAAGGGCGCACTGCCTGCTGTAGCTGTCGCAGGAGCCTTCCAATTGCTTGTCCTTGGCGTGTTGGTAGCGGGGGCGGGCGTGTTCTGCACAGCTCGAGTCGGCGCAGGGTAGGTCTGAGCGGGGCGGTGATAGTTGCTGCTGTTGGTACCACCACGGCTCGTTCCCGAAGAGGGTCCCTGGCGAGTCCGAAAAGACGGAGGTGCACCTGTTCGCTGTCTCTGAGGTGGAGCAGTGCGAGCGGGTCCCTCAGAGCGGCGCTTCTTTCCCTTGTTCTGGGCCTCGAATTCCAGTCGTGCTTCCTTGCGATCCTTCTCAATCTCAATACAGCGGTCAATCAGCTCACGCAGAGTGTAGCTCTTGTTCCCTGACAGAGCCAACCTGATCTTGGTCTGAAGTCCCTTCCTGTAGTAGTACATCTTTTCCTTCTCGGAACTCACGCAAGACGCAGGTGCGTAGCGGAGCAAGCAGTTGAAGCGGGTGGTGTACTCGTGGATCCGATCAGCTCCCTGGGAGATGTTACGAAACTCATTCTCCTTGGCCTCCATGACTCCCTCAGGAATGTGGTGGTCACGGAAAGCCTCGGTGAACTCATCCCAGTCAATGCGGGCTGGATCCTCGTGAGCGCTGGTGTAGTTGTCCCACCATGCCCGTGCAGCACCGGTCAGCTGGTGGCTAGCAATCCCAACACACTCCTCGTCGGAGCAAGTGGTCAGGTCCAGCTTCTTCTCCATCTCTTTAAGCCAATCGTCGGCAGCGAGGGGATCGCAGTCGGTCCCGTCGAAGGTAGGTGGCCTCAGCTTCAGGAAACCCTCCAGTTTCCTTTGGAAGTCATTCTGGGGTGGCCCGTGGTGCCTGTTCATCCCAGTAGCTATGGCATTCAGCAGCTGGGTCTGCTGAGCCATCACTTCCGCCAACGTCGGTGGCGGCGGCGGTGGCGGTGGCGGAGGCACGTTCTCGCCTTGTGGTGGCGGATCGATCACCGGCGGTGCATCCTCTGCCCGGCGCAGCTCTTCTTCCAGGTTAACTCCAGCACGTCTGCCAGCTGGGCGTCCACGGTTGCGACCACGCCCACGTCCTGGCGCAGGCGCAGGGGAGGGCTGGCGGTTCTCCAGGCGCGCGGAACGTCTCATTGACATCTGAAGTTATTAGGTACGTGCTCAGTGCAGTAATAATCTTGTAGTGGTTTATGTAGGAGTTAGATGTTTTCAACGATTTAAATGAATTAAAACATTTTTCATGCTATCCTACACTCAACCAAAGATGCATAAAGAACCATAAGAAGCATAAGATCCAAATGTCACTCATCACATGGTTATTATTATATAAAGGATGTTCCTAGCTGCTAAGAAGATCGTGCTATGCGCAGATAGCCAAATGACAGGACAACTCATGGTATCACTAGTCTAAGGGCCACGCAGGGTCCCATAAGCTACTGGTGCATAAGGTCAATGGCCATTTGATCGGGATCTTAATAGTGCCATCGTGCAGTGGACGAAATGGTGATCCAAGGCTGGTCATCTGCAAATTTTTCAAGAAACGGATTAGCAGGTCTTTGTATTAGATAAGCCATTGCATAAAAAGTGAATGCAAGGTCGGTAATATAACCGAAAGAGAGTCTGGCTTCCTATTCTAACGTCCATTTTCTATGGGTCTCGTCCTACAGTCAAGTATGGCTCTGATACCAACTGAAACGACCTCGATTTCCATGAAGGGAAATCCACAGGCTCGAATTGTAATTCAACAGATTGCTTGGGACAATCCATGAAATTACCCATATCTCAGTTGACACCGGGATCCATACAACGATAAATAAGTCTTACATAAATATTTATTACATCGCCACACTGGCGGAATCAACAATCAGAGAAGCTTTAGAAGATGCGGAAGCGATTCATCCTTCACGGCCAACTTGAGTGTAGCACGTGACCCTATTCCTCGTCATCATCTCCCTCGAAGTCGTACTCATTCTCGTCACCTGACAGCAAATTTATCAGTACGATTTGTACTGGCCACGGAGCCCACCTATGCAGCATTTGCTTTGTGGAAAGTGGATGCAAGGCTATACAAGCAGACCTATAGGCTGAGGTTTTCCTATGCAGCTGTAATCAATGTTTAATTAGTCAAGTTTTATCACCAGTTAACACCATTTTCCCTTTTCCCATCACCACACCTCACATACACACACCTCGCTCTCATTCGACAGGCCCAACTCCCTCTCGGGCCTATCTCAGCGGCACACTACCACAACGGGTACACTGCCGGAACAATGTTATCCAGGGGGAGAAAAGAATATGCTCTCATCTAATAGTGGTTGCAGAAACATTAGGAAAGGTCCATAGCCAACGAGTTGACTTATGTATCGATCGATCAACCATACACTCTGCAGAGGTTTTACTACTCACAAGATTAGCCATCATCGATGCTGTACAATCATCTAGGCAGAATTCCGGGTGCTTGCTTGCCTAGGTCGGTACCACCCTACCACTCAGCCCTGGGATATTCCGGATCCAACACCGTCATGCTGAGACTGGGAGACGCAGCACCGGGCCCAACCAGTGGTACTGCGCATCTAGGACGGTACGGGAATCTCTCCATCCGTCACCGCCCACCCTTATCACCTTTCAACCTAGCAGTAGTGGTACCGCCCTACCAAGTAGTCCAGCCGTCTCCCGCCCATCAGAAGCGAGCGAGTAGCAAGGGAATCCAGATGTTTCCGGTCACTAGTCAGATCCTAGGTTGTGACCAAGCAGGCATCTCCACTTAGGGGATACTCTCCCCGTGCTATCACAGCACCTCCGTCCACGGGCTTCAAACCACCAAGGCTATCCCACCCGGAACCTCCTCGACAACTTTACCCGCCACAGGTATCTCGCTTGGGGATGCCCAGGTTGCACCCCCGGCACGACTTGCCCCATGGGCTCGTCTCACATCCCACTTGGTCGACATCAACCCTTACCACGCACCCAAGACGCACGCAGCACTCTCTCCCAGTGGTTATAATCAGTTATACACCGTCCCAATTCCACCACATAGCATATAGCAAGTAGAAAGTAGTGGAAGAGTAACAGTAAATTAAGCAGCAGCTAACCTAACAGCGGATAGCAGGGTAAAGTCTTATCAAGGCAGGGAATTCAAATATACTACCATGCAACCAATCCATACATAATCATAAAGCAATAGCAACAATGTCATTTGCAATGCGTAATAGGATCTAAGGATTTGGTGGGACGTGGCACCTTCGTAGTCGTCTCCTAGCTCTTGGAAGTAATCGTGGTCGTCTTCCTTAGTCAGATCCTCCTCCGGCTCTGAAATCGAACACGAAATAGTCGCGTCAGCGACTCCTATAGGGTATTCCAGAAAAATCCAATAAAATAAAGAGCCAAATGCACACAAACACAGTCTTAGATTGTAGATCTCATTTTTCTGAGAATTTTGATATATGGTGCGCAATTTTTGGACTTCATATGAATAAGTTATGAATTTCCGAAGATTATCCTATTTTCTGAAAATGGGAAAACTGGTTGGTTAATAGGGGCAGCTCGGGATTGGTCCACGTGGCGCGCGGGTCCAGTAGTGCGGCGTGTGTCGCCTCATCAGAACACAAACCCGAGGGTCGCCCACCAGGTGTTCCATGCTGGTTCCCAGAGAGTTGCCGGAGTTGGCGTAGCTCGGCGTGGCTCGGCGGTGGTCGGTGGTAGCTCGGCTGTGGTTGGGGTATCTCGGCGGAGCTCGGCATAGTTCGGTTTAGCTCGGCGGGGCTCGGGCGAATCGGAGATTCGGGGCGCCGAGGGTGCCGTTCTCCCGAGCTCTCCCGGGGAGGCTCGGGCGAATCGGAGATTTGGTGCGCCCGAGGGTGCCGTTCTCCCGAGGTCTCCCGCGGAGGCTCGGGCGAATCGGAAATTTGGGTGCCCGAGGGTGCCGTTCTCCCGAGGTCTCCTGCGGAGGCTCGGGCGAATCGGACATTTGGGTGCCGAGGGTGCCGTTCTCCCGAGGTCTCCCGTGGAGGCTCGGGCGAATCGGACATTTGGGTGCCGAGGGTGCCGTTCTCCCGAGGTCTCCCGCGGAGGCTCGGGCGAATCGGAAGTTTGGGCGCCGAAGGGGCTGCTCTCCCGAGCTCTCCTGGGGAGGCTCGGGCGAATCGTAAATTTGGGCGCCGAAGGGGCTGCTCTCCCGAGCTCTCCTGGGGAGGCTCGGGCGAATCGGAGATTCGGTGCTAGCAGGGTTCCAGGGCGTCTGTTCAAGGCGGCGGTGTCTCTCCGGTGTGGCGGTCGGTGACAGGGCGGCGATGGCCATATTTCGGCAAGACAGGGCTCGGCTATCTAGCGGCGGTGCCGAGGCAGACTTGGCGAACCTCGGCGGCCTTTCTTCGCAGCGCGAGGCGTCCGGGGGTACTCGGAACGGATTTAGGCGAGGCGGAACCTGTCGGCGGCGATGTCGTCGCGACGGTGAGGTTCCGGCGGGGCTAAGGAGGTCTTCTAGGAGATGTATACGCGTCCAGGGTCTAAGGCGATGGTATACCAACTACTAATTTTGGCTACCGAGCTTTCCAAGGTGCTCGGCCGTGGCGGCGGCGTGTCGCCGACGACGGCGGAAGGCGGCATCGCGGCTACGAACAAGTATTGGTTCAATCGAGTGCGGTCTTGTCAAATTGGTGAGGCCAGAGAGGCATACAACACTCTTGTGGCGAACTTTAGCCATGGCATGACCTTTTTTTGGCGACGGCTCGCGGCGGCGCTCCGGTAAGGTCGCGGCGCACGCGGCCAGGGCGATTCAGGCTTCCTCTAGCGCTTAGATCCGCGTAGCTAGCTCAAGGGGGTCGTGGCCGTGCTCCACGACGCTCTAACCTATACGGTTGCTAGACGGATTGCTCGGAACGGGTGATTCGGCGTCGGAACGCGTCGGTGGTGAGCGCGCGGTCTAGCAAGCTTGTAGTCCGGGGGTTTTGGCTGGTCGAGTGAGTGCATGGTGCAGGTGATCTTCCCGAGCCGGTATAGGCTCGTGCCTGCGCGTCCCGAGGGTGGAACGCCATGGCAAAAGCAGGGCAAGGTTCGGACATGGCGTGCGGTGGCTCACCGTGGTGTCGGTGAAGCTAGGATGGCGGTGCAGTGGCGAGTCGGAGCCGTGCAGAGCGATCGCAGTGCCGTGCCGCTCCTCGTCCGCAGCTCGGCTTCTCCTCCGTGTCCGGCTCCGGCGTGCTCCGCGGCGGCGGCGCTCCGGCAGCTTCTCCTCCTCTGCTCCGCCCTTCTCCTACGCTCTCTCTCTCGGTTTGGTGCGGTGTGCCGGTCTGTGCTGCGGTGGCGGCGAGGGGAAATGAGGGTAGGGCTTCGGGGTGCTCCAATTTATAGGCGAGCTTGGCCAGTCTCCAATGGCGAACGGTCTCGATTGCGCTCGGCCGATCGAAGGGCCGTGGCTCGAGTGGATCTAGGGCTCCGGATGGCGCGGGTTCGCTTGGCGGCCAAGAAAGGAGGGGACAGGAGGGGGACAGCGGGGTCAGGGCTCTGCCATGCGGTCGGCTGTGGGACCGGGGTCACGCCATTCGCGCGACACCCCCGGCAGGCGCGTCGCCTTCGTGAGGAAGAAGAACAGTGGGGGCGAGAGTGGCTGACAGGCGGGGCCGGGTTGGCAGCGAGCGCGAGCGCGAGCGCGTGTGTGCTGGTCGTGCGCGTGCGCTGCCGAGCCGCGACGTGGGCCGCGCGCGGTGAGATGAGGAGAGGAAGGTCGGGCGGGCTCGGGCTGGCTTGCTGGCCGAACTCTCTTTCTCCTTTTCTGTTTTCAGTTTAGTGTATATATACATATATTGCCCATTTTAATTTATTGAGTAAATACAAACATAAATTGCAATAAATCCCAAATGTGATGCATAAGTTATTATTCTATGTGATTGGAATTAAAATGCAAACTACACTCCTTTATTTACCAATTTCATAATGAAACCTATATGCTTGCACAAGAAAAATGGGTTTTCACAATAAATAAATGAAAAATTTTAATTGGTTGGGATTTTTAGATTGTGTGGATTTTTAGGGTTGTTACACTCGTTGAGGATGAGGATGATCTGAGGCAACTTCTTGACGACGACCAAGCCCGCGGCGGCGTGAACCGGTGGCACGGGGAGTGTTCCGACCCCTACAACGCGGTAGCGTTTAAACCAAAATGTCGAGGAGCTTCACGGCGATAAAACTAACCTTAAACACGAATTCAAACGACGCGAACCCCACCAGAAGAACCTGGGCACGTGAAGGCGCTTCGCGACGGCGACCCTGACCGGCATTGGGGAAGATGGCATCACGCGGCTAGCTCGGGCGACTAACCATGGCACCACTGGTTTGGGAAAGAGCGTAAGGTTATGGCAGAGCTACGAGAAAGTGGAATCGGGTAGTGATCAGGCGGAGATGAAGAATTCTACCACGAACCGTGAGTTCGCCGGAGACGACTATGGAAAAGGAGGGAGAAGAAATGACGGCCGACGTGGCCATATATATGGCAACGATGAGCGAGAGACGTGACCGGGGCCCCCATGACTCCACTGCGTCGCTGTCGACGGCTTCGGCCGGCCCCGGCCATGCGCCGGCGCCCGGCGCGCGCACACGCCCTTCGCGCGGACAAAGCGAGGTACCGGACCCCCCACTGTAGCAACTCTACAAGTCAAACCCTAGAGATACAAATTAAACCCTATTCCAAATAGTAACAGTAGGAACACCCAAAATAAAAGTTGTGGAGCATTTTATGTAGAACATTTTTTCTTTTTAAACCAAGTTCAAATTCGAATTATTTTTGAAATTATCAGAAAGGGGGTGAATCCCCAATTTGAATTTCAAATTCAATTTAATCAAATTCTCAAAAGTTTTCCATATAACTTGAAAATCTGTAAAAATATAAGTTGTTCTATTTGTCAATCTCTACAACTTTCATTATTAGAGTTTGGTCAGATTCTTGATAAAATTTGAAATAGCATTTCCAATTTAAATTTCAAAACACTGTTTAGGGTTTAATTTGAAACTGCACTGCATAACATCAAAATCCTCAAATATAAAAGTTGTTCAATTTTAAAGTCTTACAACTTTCATTAAATAAGTTTGCCCAAATTCTGGATAGTTTTTGAAATGACATTTTAAATTTTAATTGACAAACACTAATTGGGGTTTAATTTAAATTTCCACTGGTAAACTTCAAAATCTCCAAAATTGAAAGTTGTCCAATTTTAAAAGATCTATAATTTTTATTAAATCACTTTCATTAGATTCCTTTTAGTTTTTGAAATTGAGTTTCAACTCTAAACCATTAAGCATGAATTGAGGTTTTATTTGAAATTATTTTTATTAACTTCAAAATTGCCAAAAATAGAAGTTGCTCAAATTTTAAAGATTTATAACTTTTGTTTAAGGCCCAACACCTAATTCCTTTTAGTTATTAAATTAGGGTTTTGGGTCCGACGTAGGGTTTATAAATGATTCCTTTTAAATTTCTTTAATTTTATTTTTATCTCTCATACATACACAAACATTATCATAACTAGATCACTCTAAAGTACCTACATACAATCATATGCAAGAAATTTTTTACTTTAGTTATTGCACAGAAAAATGAGTTTATGCGGGATGTTTTTGCATGCAATCATGATGACATGATAGGTTTTAGTTTCAGTAACACCAGGGGTGTTACATCCTTTCCCCCTTAAAATAAATCTCGTCTCGAGATTTTAGATACGGCTAAAGCCTTAATTCTAGTAATGGAAAAGAAAAGGTGTCAAGTAAATCTTTTTCAAATTTGACTATAGAGCAAGTAAGGGTTTTACATTTTGTAAGACTTGAAAGGGGTAAATTATTTTTAAAGAGTAGCAAGGAATTTAGGTAAGCTTTCATACGAGTAATTTTCTAATCTTTCGGGTAGCTTCTTCTGAAAGCTGATTCCATTGTACTTTGTACCACCCTGTTAAAGTCCTTCGGGTAACACGACCTTTTCCGGTCCACGACTCACGCGGAATACTGAGAGCATATCGGATTTGGTTCAATCCACTACTACCAAGTCATTAACTCGATCTGGCACATGAAGACACTTCTCAAGTGGTGATACATGAAATACATTCTACGTAGTGTTAGGTGTTCAGAGGCTTAAGTTGATAAGCTACTAGCCCATACTTCGGTCCCTATCTGGTATAAGGAAGATTCTCATTTGACCTAATCAGTTGTCTCTCAACACTAAAAGCTTTAACTTTTTATCTTCAAAATAAGCCTTTTTGTGAAATATCTTTTAAGGGTGGGTTTCAATGAGAGTGAGGGCACATTAATTGCGACCTACAACGGTTCATGAGCACCGACTACAATACCAGTGTGTACCCTGGTAAGATCTTATGTGGCTACAGCCCACAGAAGATTCTGAGTCTCGACACAGCACCATAGTCAAGGGTTGAGATACCATCATAAAACACAATTAAAGTAACCTCAGTAAAAGAGAGAAAGTATATCGATTGTGGCTATGATGTAAAATGACCACAGACCTTGATACGAGCATATACCCTTTAGAATCTCATGTGATTGTGAGTTACAGGAGATCCCAGGTTGCTATATTGTATCGCAACCATAGATCGTGTTACATCGTAGCGAGATGAATTTGTTTCCACATAAAGTGCAAAGAAATTTTATTAGTTGTGAAGCTATAGTATGTCACAACCTGTCGACGGAATACCGGCGATAGTCTACTGAGGGGTATACCCGCGGTAGTAGATGAGACGGTGAGGGTGCGCCTGAGACGAACGAGGGAGCACAATTCGTGCGAGACAGTGATTTAGACAGGTTCAGGCCGCCGTGAGGCGTAATACCCTACGCCCTGTATGTTGCTGTGTTGTATTGCTAGTAGATTAGATGAATCGAGTAGACCCCCTGCCCGCCTTATATAGTCCGGGGGGCAGGGTTACAAGTTGATCTTGCCATACATAACAGATTATAATCCTAGCCGATCTGGGAAACTAATCGGCTAGATCTTAGGAAAGCTATTTCCTTGCCCGCCAAGGTCTCGGCGGATATACGCGATCTCCTGGAGATCGTATGGGCGACGCGTCCTTGGTAGTTCGGGCCTGTTCGGTAGACTTGGCCCATGTATGACTATGCGAGTATATAGGCTTATACCCCCACAGCTAGTCCCCGAGCGCCTTGCATTCGTCGGGATGTGCAGATCTTCAGCGTTGCTTGACCAGACGGATGTAAGGAGCTCAGAAAAATTGAAAGAAGCTTCTCTTTAATGAAGTGTATCCACTTTTGGCACAGTAGAGCCAATACCTTCACCGGCAGGTGAAGTGTATCCACTTAGTCCCCGAGCCTGATAGCAGGTGACATAGTCACGTGGCGTCAGGGTCATAAATTTTGATGATATCGCTGATCATTTTTGATTGAATGACAAAGTCCTCGAGCACTTTGCTACTCGGAGACGCTTGATGAAGACAAAAGAGTCCCCGAGCAGTGCTTCATGCTCGGAGATGCGTGATGAAGATGATGGAATCCCTGAGCAGTGCTTATTGCTCGGAGACGCTTGGTGAAGACGACGGAGTCCCCGAGCAGTGCTGCTTGAAGACGCTTGACGAAGACGACGGAGTCCCCGAGCGTTGCTGCTCAGAGACACTTGACAAAGACGACGGAGTCCCCGAGCAGTGCTTATTGCTCGGAGACGCTTGACGAAGACGACGGAGTTCCCGAGCAGTGCTGCTCGAAGACGCTTGACGAAGGCGACGGAGTCCCCGAGTAGTGCTTATTGCTCGAAGACGCTTGACGAAGATGACGGAGTCCCCGAGCAGTGCTGCTCGAAGACGCTTGACGAAGACGACGGAGTCCCCGAGCAGGGCTTATTGCTCGAAGACGCTTGACAAAGACGACGGAGTCCCCGAGCAGTGCTTATTGCTCGGAGACGCTTGACGAAGACGACGGAGTCCCCGAGCAGTGCTGCTCGAAGACACTTGACGAAGACGACGGAGTCCTCGAGCAGTGCTTATTGCTCGGAGACGCTTGACGAAGACGATGGAGTCCCCGAGCAGTGCTGCTCAAAAACGCTTGACGAAGACGACGGAGTCCCCGAGCAGTGCTTATTGCTCGGAGATGCTTGGTGAAGACGACGTTTTCCCCGAGCATTGCTGCTCGGAGACGCTTGGTGAAGACGACGGAGTCCCCGGGATAGCTTTTCCCTGCAACAAGCGATCTGTAGCATATTAATGACCCTTGCCGGTGGTTGCGCATTCAATCTCCTTTATTTCTGACGGTTGATAGTTGGCAGTTAGAAGTTGGTAAGTTCTAATTAAATGGAACTCCTTGTGCCTATAAATATTGTGGAACTGGTAGCCATATGTATCTTCTCAGGAGAAAAAGCCTTCAAGTTCCCCTTCTCTTATAATGGATCTTGAAGAAACGCGAGCTTGGCCGTCCTCCAGACTTCGGACTACTACGTCTCCTGTAGTTTGAAGAAATCTTGTGAAGGGGACCAACATCAGGTTGGTCCTGTTGTTGGTAGCAGACCTGCAGCTTGATAAAGCAGTTTGAAGAAGCCTTGTGATGCAGAAGCGATGCCATAATCCCATGGCAATGCTCCATCCTCGACCATCTTCTTGGTCAGCTGCAGGATCCTGTATACTTTTTTCTTGAAAAACTTCAATGATGTGATAGTCCCTTATCATTGTATGACAGTCATATGGAAAGAGAGAAAAAATGACTCCAATATCGTCTTCATGCTGCTCTTTGTCTTTTGTGAACCGAAAATACCTCTGTGCTGTTTGAAAGGGGAATAAATAGAAAGGCGAACGGTTGCTTTATCTTCTTGCGCATTCAAATCCCGAAATCCGCATCCGTCTCCGCCTATTCCTCCACCGCCGTCTAGGGTTCCATTTTTCCCGCCGCCGCCATAGTAAAAATCGTCGATCCCAACTCTCCCCTGCCCAGATCTGCCATGGCGGGCACCAGGAAGAGCACCCGCGAGTCGAAGAAGTCAAAGGAGGCACAGTCGGGGGAGTTCCGCATGTCGAACGAGTGGCAGCTGTCGATATTGGGAAAATCACAGCTCAAAGCGCTCATGGCCTGGGGATTCCTTCCTGACCAGGCAACCAGTGGCTGGAGAATATCGCAAGGTGAACCATATCCAATGCCTGACTCTGGAGAAATGGTTGTCTTTTCTGACCATTTTACCCGCGGATTTGGTCTGCCATGCCATCCGTTTCTTCGCAAATTGCTTGATTATTACCAGATTTCCCTGTGCCACTTGAATCCCAATTCTATCCTCTTGATTTCCATCTTTATTCACTTCTGCGAGGCGTACCTTGGCGTTCTTCAGCACTTCAATCTGTTCCGCCATCTCTTCGTTCTTGTGAAATCGAGCGGCACAGGTTCTCGAGTTGCTGGTGGAGTGTATCTGAAAATGCGTGACAGAATGTCCGCACATTATCTCCAAATCCCTCTGAATACCAGTGTGCGTGATTGGAGCAAGAGATGGTTCTATATCCCCAACCAAGAACCGAGCGTCCGTTGCGCCGTGGATCAGATTCCAGAAAAACAGAGTAGCTGGACGGAGAAACCACATGTATAGGAGCTAGGACAAGTGAACTGAGTTGCTGGAAATCATCAAGGATTTGACCCTGAATGGAGTTGGAGTTGCTACCAATTTTGTGTTTCGTCGCGTCCAACCTCGCAGGGAAAGAGTTCATCCTGCCTTTGAATTTACTGGTCGGAATGATCCGACCAGGTGCTCATCCGGGGATCTATCCGAAGCCGAAGTCAGAGAAGTCTTGGAAGAAAATTTTGGGAAGGGCTCTCATATAGGGAACCGTGGCCAAAGTGCGGCTTTTAATCTGAAGAATCCCCCGCCGGTGGTAAGTTCCGAACTGCCCTGGCTCTTCCATCGCTCATATTGTATTTGTACCATAACTTCTGCTTGATCTCTTGAAGATAAATGAACAGGACCGAAAGGTGTACTTCTCCGATGTGCCAACCGCTGAATGGCCGGGCCGAGTTGACCCAATGCACAGTTATCAGCGGGGACGTGCCGAGGACGACTCTATTGATCCATCCGAGGAAGAAAGAGAGTTTGTTGACGAAGAAGATGAGGAGACACTAGCCCAAAGGACTGCTCGGGGGAAACAGCCGGTGTCGGAAAAGGCTGGATCTTCTAGTGGCGTCCGAGCTGTGGAAGGTTCTGTAAAGATTTTCGAGGACCGTGCCCAAGCCATCGCTGACGCCCCTTGCTCGAATCATGATGAACCGAGCCCAAAACGCCGTAAGGGTGATGCGCCTGCCGCTGCCGCTGGAGCTTCCGGTCAAAGAAAGAAATTCGGCCGAAAGCGTCATCGCTCAGAAATGTAAGTAGGATTTTCTCCATATTTCTCCCTTTTTGATCCGAGCAGTGTGAAGATTTTGTCTTGGAAATGTAGGGACCCTTCTAATGAAGACGCTGAGAATCCCGGCGCTGAAAAGATGACGACTTCGGAAGCTGGTGTAGCCGAGGGCTTCCGCGCTGGCTGGACTTCAGAGCATGAATCACCCCAGAGGTTGCCCGAGAGGCCCTCAACGGCTGATACGTAAGGCTCGCCATCTCCTCCCAAGCAGCCGCGCATGCCTACGCCGCCGCCTCCGGCTTCTCCTCCAGGGCCGTATGTCAAGGAGCCGCGTCGTGAAGATGAAACTCGGACGTCGCCGCCGAGGGACAGTGGCGCCATTCCTCCTGGGAGCGCTGATCACGGAGCGGAGACCAGCTCGGAGGCGCGAGCAGGGCCATGTCCTCGGCCTTCTACAAGCGCTTCCCCGGAGGGTGTGGATATCGAAGAAGTCGCCCGAAGGGGGCCCGTGCCATTGATTCGCACCTATCGAATGGTGGGGAGCACCTATGCTTTCGCCACGGAGGAAGATCTTGCTGACGCCGAGATAGATGGACTGAAGAATGACATCCACGATACTTGCGCGGACTTGAGGAAGCTTCTCGGTCGTCTGGGAAATCTTTCGTCGCGTGTGCAGGTGACGCCTATCATATTTTATCCTGACGATATATTGACTTAATAATCTGTTGCTCCTTTGGTTTTCCAGGCAGTGTATGAGACCACCGAAGATCGCCGAAAAACCCTACACCGCCTTTGGGATGTAGCAGAGAGAAACAAACAGCTGCAGACCGAGGTGACTCGCCTAAAGGGGGTGATGGCAGGCATGCGCGAGGAGCGTGATACCCTGGAGCTGCACTGCTCGGACCTTATGGAGTCCGAGAAGCGTCTATTGCGGGAGAACAAAGGTATGTTGGGCTCTTATTCTTCTTGATAGCTATTCGTCCCGCTTTTGCTTTCTGAACACTAGTTGTGTGGCATGTAGGTCTTCAGGAGCTGCTGGATGTGTCGACGAAGCGGAGTATGTGTGACATCTCGCCATTTGTAAGATGTCTTGGTTTGATGATCTGATTGTATTCTTTGTGACGTGCAGCCGATGAGCCGGAGGCTGAGGTGGCGCTGATGCGAGAGGCTGCCCGGAAGAACCTGGAGACGATGACAGGTTGCCTGTTTTTGTTCGGCTTTCCCCTTTCTTTTTATTTTTGTAGTGCGACTGACGTGCTTTGTTTGTCAGAGATGGGACGTAGGCATCGTGCGCAGGTCAATGACCTTGCGGGTCGCCTTGAGGCTGCCGACGGAAGGTTTGACGCCTTGGTTGGTGGTGTTAAGCCTGTGCTTGACATCATTGAGTATGCGCCCGCCGTACCGCCTGCCGAAGGTCCTTGTGTCCTTGACATCGTGCAACGTGGACGGGAGGCTCTTCGGTTCTTTAAGGACTTCTGCGTGGTTGCTGCCGAGAATGTGGCCGCCCATGTGCTTGGAGTCATCCGGTCGCACTACCCAGGAGTGAAGAATGACCGTGTGCAGATCGGGTATGCGTGGGGGACCACTGAAGAGCAGGAAGACCAGCTTGAAGAAGAGGCTAGGGAACCTGCCAAGATGTTGACTACTGATGTTCAGCTTTTTCCCACAGAAGGGATTTGAATTGAGACGCCCGAGCATGGTCGAGGTCTTGTATGGTCGACGAATAATCCTACACGCCCTGCGTGTCGCCCGTGCTTTTGCCGGGGCTTTTGGAGATGCTGCTAAACTGCCCAAACGTCCTCGGGGCTTACGTGTTAGCAAAGACTTAATGGCCCAGGCATCCCCGGGGCTTACGTGGTGGCGAAGCTGCCCGCGCTAGGCGGGGGTTACGCTTATCGTGGGCGAAGGCTACCCGATATATCGGGGCAGTCGATGAAGTGTCGTAGTTAGGCGGCCTATCATTTTTAGGGCTTACGCGGCGTCGAACCAGATGCTGCCCGGCGGGTGCAGGGGTTACACATTGGTGAAATCGTGCTGCCCGAGCAGTGGCGGGGCTTACGCATAGGCGAAGAGGTGCTGCCCTAGCAGTGGCGGGACTTACGCATAGGCGAAGACGTGCTGCCCGAGCAGTGGCGGGACTTACGCATTGGCGAAGACGTGCTGCCCGAGCGGTGGCGGGGCTTACGCATAGGCGAAGACGTGCTGCCCGAGCAGTGGCGGGACTTACGCATAGGCGAAGACGTGCTGCCCGAGCAGTGGCGGGGCTTACGCATTGTCGAAGACGTTTAGCTGTACAAAATGTAATGGAGGCAAAATATCGAAGAGAACAATGTATTGCCCTTGTTTATAATAAAATGGAAATACACATATCTGGTTTGAACCCTAGATCAGGGGTAGAAGCGTCGCAGGTGCTCGATGTTCCAGGAGTTAGGGATGTCGACGCCGTCTAGGTCGGAGAGCCTATATGCGTCTGGTCGAGTAACTGCCTTGACCATATATGGCCCCTCCCAGGGAGATGACAGTTTACGACATCCTTGTTCTTGGTGGCTGATCTAGGTGGGGTCTTCTCTGGGATGACTTGGTCTTCTGGAGCTACCTGCTTTGCGTCCGCGGCACAGATGTTCATGAGTATGGATTCTTCGACAGCTTCAGCCATGGCAATGGCCTCCCGTTCGCAAGCATATGCGACTTGGAGGTCGGCGCGAATGGAAAGGATGCCGTTCTCCGCTGTCATCTTCATGACGAGGTAGGTGTAGTTGGGGATGGCCCCGAATTTCGCCAGAGCTGGTCGGCCATGGATAGCATGATATGCGGTGTCGAAGTCGGCCACCAAGAAGTCGATGTGCTCGATGCGGAAGCACTGTGGGTGCCCGAACTGGACCGGGAGGTTTATCTGCCCTCGAGGATATGACGGCTGTCCCGGGACGATACCCCAGAAGGGGGCCGATGTTGGCTGCAAGTCTTTTTCTTTCAGCCCGAGTTCCTTGGTAGCTCCGGAGAACAGGATGTTGAGGCCGCTGCCGCCGTCGATCAGCACCTTCCGGAAACGCGTCGTGCGTATGACCGGATCGACGATCAATGGGAAGCGACCCAAGTACAGAATCTGGGTCCATTGGTCGGTCCTGCTGAAGGCGATGTCTTGGTGCGACCAAGGAGGAAGCCTTGGATCAGCGATCGCGCTGTCGGAATTGGCGACGGAGTTGACACGTCTATTGACGAGTTTCTGCTCCCTCTTTGACTCGATGGCGGCGCGACCACCGATGATGGTGGAGATGGTTCGGTATGCGTCGGTGAAGCCTGGAGGCTTGTCGCTGTCGTCGTGCTGGTCCCTGTCGGACTCTACGCGAGCCTTCTTCTTCTCTTCTACTTGGAACTTCCTGGAGAAACCCTCGCACTCCCTCATGGTGTGCTTGTGGTGCTTGTGGACGGGGCACTGGGCGTCGAGGAGCTTGGAGTAGGCCTCCTCGTAATTGCGCTTTGGGGCTGGTCGGGTGTTGTAAACTTGGTAGTGGCAGCGCCTCTCTCCAGCCCTGGAGCTCTCGGGTTCGTCGTAGCGGCGATGTTCTGGGCGTCGTCGGTGGTCGCGGTCATCACGGCAGTAGTCTCTCCGAGGAGCTCGATCATCCTGGTGCCGATCTGTTCGGTGGCCTTCGTCTTATTGCCGCGACTGGTCGGGGAAGCGGAGGCGACTGTGAATGGAGTGATGAGCTGCGTCGTTTCCATCGGCGTACTTGTTGGCGATGCGTAGCATCTCGGTGACGATGGTCGGGCTGGTGCGGTATAATTTCTTCCATAGTTTCTCGTCGGGCCTCAGGTCGCGCATAAACGCGGAGATGGCTTCTGCATCTGTGATGTCGGGGACGTCGTTTCTGATTTCTGAGAAGTGCCAGATGTAGTCTCGCAGGGAGTCCCGAGAGCCTTGCCGGAGCCTTTCAAGATCATACTTCATGCCCGGTTGCTTGCAGGTGGCGCGGTAGTTATTGACAAACTGCTCCTTCAACTGATCCCAAGTGTCGATGGAGTTCGGCCTCAAACTATGAAGCTAGTTGTTGGCGGAGGCGGTGAGCATGACCGGGAGGTAGTTGGCCATCACATCCCTATTTCCACCGGCGGCTTGGACGGCGATCTCGTAGACGTTGAGCCATTTGTTGGGGTCAGCTCTTCCGTCGTAAGTCTTGACACCGACAACTTTGAAGTTAGGAGGCCAGACAACTGTTCGGAGTGCCGGCGTGAATGGCAGTTCCGGGGCGGTCTTGTCGTTGGGGAAGCCGTGCGTCTGATCATACTCTCTTCGTCGCTCGGCCTCTGCTGAGTGTCTGGCTTCTCTCCTATTCTCGATGCGGCCGCGTAGGTCTTTGGTCTTCAGCTTTGCGCAGAGGTCGGATTGACTCACCTCTTGGTCGCCGTCTCGCCGATGTGGTCTCCGACCACCGCGAGACATCTCACCATCTTCGCCGACGAGCTCTGTAGTAGATGCCATGCTATGAGATGGTGCTTGTCTTCCTTTGTTGATCTGGACCTGAGTTGCTTGGAGAAGAGCGGTGAGCCGTCCGAGCTCTGGAGTCTGGGGTAGCCTCTTGGCCTCGGCGATCGCGACGGCGACATTGGCGCTTGGAGTCGTGCAGACCTCGTATTGCCCATGCATGCAAAATTCGGGCTCCAGATTCCTCGTCGCAGTGCTCTTCACTTCAGCTTGCTGCTCGCGGCGTCGTCTGCGATCGGCGTTCTTTGCCTCGCGGACTGCTCAGGCTTCTTCGGTCTCATTGGGCGGCGGGTCGCTGTCGTTGCTGATGGTGAGGACCGGTCCCCCAAAGAATTGCTTGATGGGGGGCAGATCAGCGAGAAGGCCACCCTCTTGATCATCATTGTCAGGGCAGTCGTTGTCGGGGGTGATGAAGGAGCTGGTGCCGACGTGGCTGGAGGCGCATCGACGCAGCGTCTGAGCAAAGTTGGAAGCTGCGTTTTGTAGACCGAACGGCAAGTAGCCGTTCGGGGGACGGTCCCCTTGAGGTCGCTCCTCGACAATGCGCCCGAGAGGCGTGACGGTGACGACCAGTGTTGTGTCGTGGGGCGGCGATGAGGGGCGATGCGTCGTGGATGACACGGACTCCAGGATTTGGAGTCCCTCTGACAGCTTCTTGGTGACCCGATCTATAGATCCGATCAGGTCATCGTTGTTGATGTTTTTCCGGATGTAGCGTGGCAGCCTCTTTGTCGGAGGAGATACGGATGGGGTCGGGGCTGCGTCCAGAATCTCCCCTTCACCGTTCGCGCCGATGACCCAGGTGATGGATCCCATCGTGAAGATCTGGCCCGGCATCGGGAGCTCGATGGAGCTTGAAAAAATCACCTTGTTCGCCATGGAATCAGGTGGCACAGCCCCTACCTGGCGCGCCAATTGTCGACGGAATACCGGCGATAGTCTACTGAGGGGTATACCCGCGGTAGTAGATGAGACGGTGAGGGTGCGCCTGAGACGAACGGGGGAGCACAATTCGTGCGAGACAGAGATTTAGACAGGTTCAGGCCGCCGCAAGGCGTAATACCCTACGTCCTGTATGTTGCTGTGTTGTATTGCTAGTAGATTAGATGAATTGAGTAGACCCATGCCCGCCTTATATAGTACGGGGGGCAGGATTACAAGTTGATCTTGCCATACATAACAGATTATAATCCTAGCCGATCTGGAAAACTAATCGGCTAGATCCTAGGAAAGCTATTTCCTTGCCCGCCAAGGTCTCGGCGAATATACGCGATCTCGTGGAGATCGTATGGGCGACGCGTCCTTGGTAGTTCGGGCCTGTTCGGTAGATTTGGCCCATGTATGACTATGCGGGTATACAGGCTTATACCCCCACACAACCCTAGGCCTCGATACCTGCGCGTGCCTAACAGAATCTCGGGGTGGCCATGGCATGTGAGAGACCCTAGGTTTCGACACGACACCGTGGTCACAGGTCATGGCACAACTATAGGCAAAACCATAACGACTTTGGAATAACATGTTGAATTTTTGAGTGAGCGGTACATGTGTTGACGGTTGTTAAGTACCAATTTTATACCGTCAACTAATGCCAAGGGAAGATTAATAATAGAAGCATAGGGGTTATTATTGACGAATTCCACGAGTTTTGGTGAATTGTGTATTTTTCAGGGATTATTCCAGAAAGGCTTAAAAGAAGGATTAAAGAGCATAATTACCACGAAACTTGATCGTGACGGAAACATACTTCATCAGCAAGTTAGAAGGATCCATAACACACCCGAAGCACCGGGGCCCGAGACCCACCAGGGTGGGGCCGGCCGGCGCCCCCCTGCTAGGGTTTCGGCCCACCTTCTGGAGTCTTCCCACGGCGCACGTTCATCCCACCGGGCTATAAATAAAGGGGCAGACCCCCTCCCAGAGCACCAATTCATTCCTCCTGCTTCATTCGTCAAGAGTAGACAGAAGTTAGGGTTTCCAGAGATTAGAAATAGGGCTCTAGTTCTTCAAGTTCATAGTTTAGGCGTCTAGCAAGGTTCAAGTAGAGTTGGGCGTTACGCTCGGGATTCCAGATCCGTTCGTTTGGAGATCGGTAATATTATCTTGTATCTCATTATGACTTTGCTTTATTTTAATATATTGCTACTTATTCAGTTCTTAGTTTATTCTAGTTGTTTATTCGATATAGTTCTGATTGGTGATGATTATTGTCGTATGATCGTAAAGCGCCTAATTCAGTACTCGAGTGAGTTAGGTGGTATACATTATGTTGACGTAGTGTCTAGATATATTGTGTACCTACGGTGGCACCCTGACGTGCCGGGTCGTGTGGTAGTCCACGTAGATGACAGCTGCGTTGGTTCCTCTGTAGTCCACCCACCGTACGTAGGACTAGCATAGCGCGGTCGCGAAGGAGGTGACCCTTGTGTCTTAATATCCTCATTAGATGATGCTCCTTATGATGTTTTCTGAGTTGATTATGTTATAGATGAAGATGTGTAATGTGGCGTAGGCTGTAGACTTTGTATTTAGTAATTACATAGGTTTCCTTTACTTTAGCCGAATCTCGAGATTGTCTTACTACATTAGTGAGTCTCTATATTCTATCTCTGGAATACCATTTACCTCATTTACTCAGTTATCATTTACTATTTATCATTGACTTATTTATCGCTAAAGCACTAGAGTTATGGGTTATCATAGGTCTGCACATTTATCTTTCCAATTATTATAGTAGATTGTCCTAATGAGTAGAATGCCACCTTTATCCTTTTGGCATAAAACAAATCAACGATACTCGGAATACTTACCGGGTGAAGTACTACAATGGGAGAATTATCTGTGCGCTTGCTGATATATTCTATAGTATTATTTTTAGGAGTCAAGTGAAGATCATTTTACCTTTGGTTTTTGGCATTATGTTAGGGATGACAACTTAACGTGAAGTGATGTTAAAAACACCAACAAGCATTTCTGGCGCCGTTGCCGGGGATGGCAATTGTATTCACTAGGATGTTAAAAATACCAACAAGCATTTCTGGCATCATGTTTCCATCGCGATCAAGTTTCATGGTAATTAAGCACTTTAATCCTTCTTTTAAGCCTTTCTGGAATAATCCCTGGAAAATACACAATTCACCAAAACTCGTGGAATTTGTCAGTAATAGCCCCTATGATTCTATTATTGTCCTTCCCTAGGCATTAGTTGACGGTATAAAATTGGTACTTAACGACTGTCAACAGTTGAGCATTAAATTGATTTGCTTGAGATGAACTAACTTGATCTTGATATTGCATTTGAGAGCCACTAGCTTGATCATTGGATGCAATGCCACTAGCTTGATCATTGGATGGAACTTGCACTTGATTTTTGTCATCTTCTATGTCAACCACTTGAGTTGGCCTAATGTCACCAATGTCCATCTCTTGCATAGCCTTTTCCAATTGAGGTCCACTCACATCATCTAGATTCTCATCTTGATCTTGTGACCCATTGGTTTCATCAAATTCAACATCATGGACTTCCTTAAGTTGACCACTTTCCAAATTCCAAACTCTATAAGCTTTGTTAGTGGTGGAATATCCAAGTAAGAATCCCTCATCACATTTCTTCTCAAATTTGCTCAATCTAGCACCCTTCTTCAATATGTAGCACTTGCAACCAAAGACCCGAAAGTATGTAATATTTGGTTTTCTTCCATTCAAGATCTCATAGGGAGTCATCTCCAACATAGGATGGCAATATAGTCTATTTGAGTAGTAGCATGCCGTGTTGATTGCATCGGCCCAAAAGGATTGACTCACATTATACTCACTAAGCATTGATCTTGCCATGTTAATGAGAGTTCTATTCTTCCTCTCAACTAGACCATTGGATTGAGGTGTGTACTTGGCCGAGAATTGATGTTTGATTTTATATTCATCACATAGCTCATCAACTCTTGTATTCTTGAACTCACTACCATTGTCACTTCTCACTCTTTTGATGGTGGTTTCAAACTCATTGCAACTTCTCTTGCCAAAAGATTTGAAGATAGCATGCACATCACTCTTGTCAATCATAAAGAAAACCCACGTGTATCTAAAGAAGTCATCTACAATCACCAAACCATACTTGTTGCCACCAATGGTTGTGTATGTGGTTGGACCAAATAAATCCATGTGCAATAACTCAGAACGTTTGCAGGTGCTCATCATGCTCTTCTTGGGATGAGTATTGCCAACTTGTTTTCTGGCTTGACATGCACTACATAACTTGTCCTTATCAAACTCAACATCTTTAAGGCGTCTAACTAAGTTATGCTTCACAAGTTTGTTCAATTGTTTCATTCCAACATGACTAATCCTTCTATGCCATAACCAACTCATACTTGACTTAGAGAGTAAGCATGTTGACAATTGAGACTCTCTAGCACCAAAATCCACTAAGTAGAGGTTCTCATATCTAAATCCTTTGAATATCAAATTTGAATCATCCACATTTATGATTTCCACATCATCAACACCAAATATGCATTTGAAACCAAGATCACAAAGTTGAGCCATCGACAATAGATTGAAGTTCAAGCTCTCTACCAATAGTACATTGGAGATGCTCAAATCATTGGATATTGCAATCTTGCCAAGCCCTTTGACCTTACATTTGCTATTGTCCCCAAATGTGATACTATCATGCTCATTTCCACTAGAATTGATTTGCTTGAACATTCTTGCATTACCGGTCATGTGTTGAGAACACCCACTATCAAGAACCCAATGCCTCCCTCCGGCTTTGTAATTCACCTATGTTGGCGGTCCTTAGTAACTAAATTCTAGCATCATTTTAATACTAAAATAAATAGAAGGTAGGGTTTTTATCTAACAGTTCCACGAGTTTATTGTATATGTGACTTGCAGGTCTAACACGTGGAAATGCACAAAATAAGCGCACTACCGGAAAGCATATTCAGAAAAGGCACCAAGCAAGAACAAAGAAGAAAGCCCACCTCAAACACCGAACTGCACCCATTCGTAACCGCGGGGGAGATCCAGGTCCAACAACAAACCGACCACCCGAAGGCGGTGGCCAGTGGGGCCAGCCAGGGCACCGACCGCCCCCGGGTGCGGCCGCCCCCCTGGTGGGGCCTCCGGGGCCTAGTTTTTGGAGGCGGTGCTCTAGGCGGTATCCCAAAGGCGGTTTCACCTCCTTCCAAACTTAGCTCCGCCGGAATCGTCCTATGAAGCTATAAAATGATGCCCCCACTCCCTCCAAGAAGAACAACTTGATGCAATAGAGAAGAAGAAGGGAGTGCCACAATTTTCCATTAGTTTAGCTTCTAGCTAGGCTAGTATAGGGTTAGAGTGAGAGAGATAGAAGCTTGAGAAGTGAGAGCGGGGTCGAAGCAGTTCTACTCTCGGGTGGACGAAGTGCCGGACCTGTCGTCTCTCATATCCAACTTGTACCTCTACAACCATCTTGCTATGAAGGAAGAGGTTTGTGATACATTCTAGTTTTGATCCATTAAGTGAGTTACTTTTATAAAGCTACTTGTTTGTGGGATCGTCGCTCATCCTTGAGACGGGTGCTCTAGTTAGAGGACTCCTGATAAAGACGAAAGTGTATCCTCTCCACCCATGTTACCCTACTATCTTTTCTAAGGGTCAACTAGCTAAGTGTAAGGACCTTGATGTCGTCAATAGTGGCCTAGAGGGGGGTGAATAGGCCTTTAAAATTTCAGCTCAAACAAATGTAAAAACACAGAGCGACAGTGCCGCTCCTCAGAGCGGCACTGCTGCCTGCGCGGCACTGTTGCTCTCCAGAGCGGCAGTGCTGCCCTGGCCAATACCCGAGACTGCACACCAAACTTGGTAGAGGTGTCCAGGAGCCTATTCCACCAACTGGATGATTGCGGAAGCTTGTGTACAAGTAGATCGAGTCCAATCCCTAGAATCATCACAAAGACAAGTAATACAAAGCAATACCAAGAACACAAGAGAGAGGACAAGCAATTTATCCCGTGGTTCAGCTCGCCACCAAGGCTTGCCTATGTCCACGTTGTTGAGGTATGCCACTAAGGCTTAAGCTCGCTACCAAGGCTTGCCTTTCTCCTCGTTCTCAAGTCAAAAGAGTGAACTCTTGAGATGAGGGGTGATTCCACTAGCTGATTTGAGTCGCTTACAAACTGTCCCACAGCTCACCACAAGCACGGGAGCTTGCCGGGCGACGCCTAGCCGTCTAGGAGGCTTCACCTCCAAGAGTAACAAATGCGCAACGAAGATTGACGAAGCCCGACAGGTGCTCAAGGTTGGGAATGCTCTAATCTGCTCTCTAACTCTTAATCACTTGTTAATCACTTGCTAATCACTCACTCTCACAAAGAGAGAAGTTAGAGAGAGCTCACACAAGGCTTGGGAAGGGTTTGGAATGTTCAGAGCTCACGAAAAACGGCATAACTTTTTACTCTAAACTCCGTTTTCAGTGATCTTGGACATTCCGGAAAGCTTGTTTCGAGGGCTATCCAACTCAGCAGAGAACAAGCCCAAGATCAATAAGTGCAGGTGCAGTTTTAAGTGTTTCTCTCATGTTAGCACTCGGGGTTCGGTTAGTTTGAGCACTTGAGACTTGTCTATGATTCGTATTGCATCCCCCTTGATAGTACGGCATACCTATACTCAAGAACTAGAGAATAAAAGCAATTTAACCACATGAGTCTTCAATGTCTTCATATGCCATGTCTTCTCAATATCACTTCAAAGGAGGTTGTAATCATCCTTGTCTCATATCTTCGAGCAAACACAACTTGAGCATGTGACTTGAACCATTTCAACACATATGAGTTCAATTCATGGCTTTAAGTCACTTCCGCTAATGATTTGATCATTAACACAATATGACTCCTCATAGCTTGATTAGTTCCTCGACTAAATGCATGTACTCTCTTCTTTACCATAGCCATGGTACCTCGGTCTGAGGCATTGCTTACCCTTCACCTCCACTTAGTACCTCGAACCCCTTTCCTTGCTATCTTCACCCTACCAAGCCATACTCAAGTCACATCATATTAAGCACCCATTGAAAACTATTTCTTTAATATTGTGGTCTTTGCTTGAATGTCTTCTAGATATGAATGTGGAGATCAATCAAGTTTCACATAGAGTGATATACATGAGTCAACATCAATATGGTCAAGCTAATTCACGATTCCTTATATCCTATTCATTTTGGCTTGACTCTCCAAATACTTCAATCCTTGATCAATGCTAATCCATTATCAAACCCTTCTTGTTCATGAAAAACAAGCCATTGTTGAGACCAATTCAAAACTATCAACTCAAGTCTCTTTTGCTATTTGCTAAATATACTTGCTTTCTCATAATGCTATGATATCCCACCATATAAGCCATCTCATAAATTCCATTTACATTGTTGTCTTTCACTTGATATCAATGATCTTCCAACACAACAATACACAATATTGGCCTCCAATGAACATTATGTGGAATACCATCAAGTTTGCTTTCTTGTTGAACCTTCCATACACTTAGCAAACTTGTTAGACCTTTAATTGTCTTGTCATTCAATTCACCAAAACCCACTAAAGGGCTAAATGCACTTACAATCTCCCCTTTTTGTTGATTGATGACAACACAATTAAAGTTTACTAGAGATTGATAAATATAAGATTTTGAATCCTATGATATAGTGAGCTCCCCCTAAATGTGTGCATTAGAAGGAATTTAAACTTTGGCCTCAAATGCCAAATACACGTATTTAAGGAAAAGTATGGGAACTCTTCTATATCTTAGCATTCGTGGGGTGCATGGTGTTAACATGATAACCGTGGTGCTCATGACAGTTCATGCACACAAGAGTTTGCTGGTCCAGTAAAGAGCGGCACTGCCGCACCTAAGGGCGGCACTGTCGAACTTGCCAGCACAGCACAGGATAGCTCAAGCACCACACAAGGCATGAATATCACACACTAGCAAAAACAGTCTTCATCAAGAGCATCAATTTAAACTATCTTTGCACACACCATACAATTTTTGAAAAATCTTATATGCCTCTCTTTTACACCTCTAAATCCACATATCAATCACTCCTCACACTTTTCTCCTAATATTTCTCCCCCTTTGGCATTAATCTCCAAAAAGGATCTCTCCGCCGAGAGAAAGAAACGGTGGTAGACAAGTGAGGACAAGAGGTAGGTAAAAGTTCAGCATATATGATCTTTCTCCTAAGTTTCTACCAAATAAAGTATGCAACAATTTAAGTCAAGATTCTTGAGAGGTTAGTATATTTGGTTCATACTTCACTTAAATGACATTTAAACATGAGACTAACTCATGCTATCATCACAAGAAGTATCAACCAAATATTTAAAGAACTCTCTAATCGTCATCACAAGAACAAAGTCATGATGTGACTCAAAGTATTGCATACACATGCACACACTAGCATGTAAGGGCCTAGATGCACAAAGGTAGTACAAGAGTTCATGGAATGATGTACCTTTGTTCTAAGCCTCACAATCTCCACCATGATAATGAATTTTGAATTTAGTGCTTTGATGGGTGTAGTGTTTTATGCAAGAATGATTCCATCTATGCCCATCTTACTTCATCATTATCTTCAATGAGATATCACAAACTTGTGCTTGATCTCAATTGAAAGTCAATTGCTAGCTCTTGTCGTCATTTTGAGATACCACTTGAAGTCATATTTCTTGATATACTGAATTTAAGATTGTCCACCAATACCAATTAAAATATGATCTTCATAATATTGACACCACTTGGAATGTAGTACTGAGATCTTTGAACCATGGGTGTAGGACCTCCCCCTAAATATGTGAATAGGGATTTGAATTCCCAAATTGGCTTGAGATGCCAAGATTCACATTTTAGTGAAGTGTGAAGCTCCCCTACATCTATGCCTGCTGTGGAATGTTGCATAAGCTGTCCCAATGAATATCCATGATGCACTTGACAGATTAAGCAGAGCAGTAGGTTGCTGCAACAGCAGGGTCCGGCACTGCCACACTGGAGGTGCGGCACTGCCGCACTCACTTCCACAGTCCAATCAAGATGATCTTCACAGGCTGATGTCAAGTGCAGTGAATACTTGTATCTCATAATGTCACCAATTTGGATTGAGTTAATGTAGCATACTCAAGAGAAACTCATTCTCTCCAAGAGACTACATAAATTCACTCGAAGAAAAGGTTAGTCTCAAAAGACACAAGACATAGAATGGGCTCCCCCTTAATATGTGCATCAAGTAGTTGAATTACTTGTGAAATGCACTTGAATTGATTTAAGAGTCCAGAGGAGTTCATCCCATATCTTGGTCAAGGCATGATAAATTTACAACAATTGAAATTATGCCAAGAAAACATACCACCATCAAGGTAGAGAGATCACCACACATATTTTCATGGCCATCATAAGAGAGACTTCAAGATTTGGATAGCCATAATTGTCATGTGGTGAATTTGAGCTCTTGTGATCAGCCAAGGTTCATATTTGGTTCCTAGCTCTTTCTTTACCCAAAGCAACTCACATAGAGAGCAAAAGGTAAAATTCATGAAATTTGCAAGTTGAGAAATAGGAGTTGCCACTCTTGTTGACAAGGTCTTGGATGATCATTAAGATGGATCCATATGCATATGATGAGCTCTAGAGTGGAGAGATGATAATAAAAGTCTACTTCTTCAATTATTTTCTCCAACTCAATTGAATCTGGTTCCACTAATAATGGATTGGGTCATTCAACATTAAACTGAGAGCACTTGATTTATAAAGACCAAGACCTCCTAGAATAATTTGAGAACCACCAAGTGAATCCATAGGAACCATCCATCTTCCTTTTCCAATGTGTGAGACTACACAACCTGCACTTGAAAGAAACTAATAGTCCCACAAGCTATTGGCTAAACTCCCCCTCAATTTGTGCATAGAAGAGTACACATAGTACACTCATGCATATCAATAATGAAAGATCAAGGGAGACGTATGCACTATCTTCCAACTGATCTCATCCTTCATCAAGTTGCTTATAGCCCAAATAGCTTCAGCTGGTTCCAATTATTTCTAAATGATTTCAGCTAGTTCCAACTATTTGCTGTTTCTTGTGATTTGGCTGCAACTCCTTTAGACCTTTGAGTGACTCCTTTTCTTCATTGCAAATCCTTTGAATCAAACTGATGCTTCACACTTGTGTGATTTCTTGATGTCCAACTTTGAGAGCCAACTTGATCTTGTTGCTTCTATGCAATTCAATTTCAGACAACCAGTTTTCAGATTCTGTCCTCCTTGGAGAATAGTCCATACCTCCCAGAATATTAGCCCAATATGTATAAAATTTGGTAAACATGTTTATCTATGAGTCCTCTAACTTGTGTTCAAATTTCAGGTCATTTGGACTCCATTTTGTCAGCCAAATAAATTTTCTACGAAAACTGCTCAAGTCTGAAACTGCATTGCTGAAACTGACAGAATTCAATTCAAAACTGAAGTTCTTATCAATCAATTTTCATGCCAACTGTATAGCAACATGTACTAGATGTGTGTGACATGCTCACAAAGTTCCAGCCCAACATATTAACATTTGAATCTTCAAATCCATGGTTGAAGATAGCTAACTCAGAATTTCAGTTTCTGGACAGATTCGACCATTTTCATTTCTTCTCTTTTTCTTGTCCAATCTTGAGGGGAATTTGGCTGAGAATACTCACAAGATGATGTTACCATTTAGTTCTTCTATCAATATGAGTGACCTTGTGAATTCTTCCAATATAGCTTCTCCAACTAAACCTCAAACTTGATTGCTTTCAAATCTGATTTCTTCGGTCTCTAGCAATCTTATCTTGCTTTAGATGACAAGCAATCTTTAGGCTTGTGATTCATCCAATTAAATAAGCACTACCTCTTCATATTGATTTTCTATAAATAAGCTCAACACAAGAAGGCATTAGTAACACAAGCACTAGTTTCTCATTTAGTAACCCTTTATGTGTGGAAGGCAAGTGGGTCACCAAAATGAAGAAACTTCATAACATGAACTAAATCTCCCTTAATATTTCATGCACACACTTTTGAGTGGAATGAAAATGTAAATGTGCATGATTGGCCAATTAAGTTCAAAGGGTAGATTTAAGTCATATTATGGTGAGTGGCTAATATAGATGGATCAAATCCAAATTAACTAGAGAGAAAATACATCACATGGTTTTGAATTGATGACCTTCACATGATAGCCCACTCCATTTGAGAAACACATTCTCATTTAGTGAGACTACATAAATCACTTAGAGAAAGAGTTAGTCTCACAACACTAGTCATGGAGTGAATTCCTTTTGATAAAAGCTCTAAGCATTCGAATTTCTCACATATTCATTGAAGAATTTGGAATTTCACTCTATGTCCAGGTCATGGCCATAAAAAGGATAATAAAATTGAACTATGTCAAGAGATACTCACAACCATTGGAACATGTATCTAGCCATAAGATAAGAATGTGAATTTGGCAATTTGAACTTGATTCTTCATTCTTGGCACTTGTATCCTCAAATGTGAGCCAAGTTTTTTTAGATCATTCAAACCAACTCATAATATGCATGGATAAACATAAACTTGCTTCATCTTGAAATTCTTGGTTTGAAGTCCACAAAGGAAACTCAAGTCATCTAAGTTGCTTGGTATGGATGATCAATTCAATTTCAATCATACTCTTTCTTCATGACCAGCAACCAATGGATATCCTCGAGTGCTTTATTTCCTAAGTGGCTATACAAGGCACAAAGGAGTAAAATTTGAATATAACTTGCACTTGAGATTTAGTTGTTACCACCCTATCTTGAATGTGATGAATGAAATTGTGTCTTCATCTTCATCTTGCTCATTTATAGGTTGTAGGTTCAGCCCTTGTAGCGAAGTAGAATCAGCTACTGCAGAGGTAGCAGGAGTGTCACTGCCGCCCTGCTGATTTCAGCAGGGGTGTGCTGCACTTCTACATGGAGTACGTCAACGGAAATTGGTTCAACAGCAACTTGAGGAACATCTTCTTCTGTGGCTTGATTTTCTCGTGGTCTAATAACACCAATAGCCATTTGCTTGATTGCCTTGGAAGGTGGTTCCTCATTTCCTACAACATGAAGATCTTGCTCTACAAGGTGAGTATGAAGTGAGAAATATATCCATCAATTTGCTTTTGGGTCAATCTTAGAGAATAGATCATGTGAATAAGATTGATAGCTTGATATGATATTTTCAATAAACTTTCTCAAGCACTCCAAAGCATCATACCACCTTCAAGTACCTACAACAATCATTTAGGCACAATTTGGTACCCATACCATGATGGGTCCATCAAGGTTAGTCACAAGAGACTTAGGCACCCAAATGGCCTTTGTGCTAACACGTGGTGAACTAATCACCTTTCTAGCACAAGTGTCATTTTTGGGCCTCCTAAGCAAATTTGAATTAAATGGAGGGTTGAGCTTAGGAGTGTTGTTACCCATGGGACAATCCCTGCTTAGATGTCCCTTCTCTCTGCAAGTGTAGCATAGGCGGTGCTTATTCTTGTAAGACATCTTCTTGTCTTGCCTTTTGCTTGCTTCCTTGCCAATGAGCCTCTTCTTTGATAATGTCAAACCTTCATCTTCCATGTAGGGGCATGATGCAATTTTATATCCGTTCTCATTGCATCTATAACACTTTCTCTTGCTTGTACTTGTATTCTTCTTTGGAAGTGTGGCTTAGTTATCAACCTTACTGAAACACATAGAGGCATTGTGTCCCATGTTGGAGCACTTGACATGAGCAATCTTCTTCTTCTCTTGGATCTTTCTCATGCTCTTTTTTTCTTTCTTCAAAGTGCAATCTCTCATGTGGTGACCCTCTTTCTTACACTTGAAGCAAGTAATGAGAGTCTTCTTTGGTTGGACTTGCACCGTGTTAACCTTGGCAGCTTTTCTCTTTTGCTCAGGTGCGGCACTGCCACGCTTGGGTGCGGCACTGTCGCCCCTTGAAACTGTATTCTGGGCAGATCTGACTTGCTCCTTAACTTTGCCACCGCTGGACTTGTGACTTTGCTGATGGTGTTTGGTGCATGCATCGGTTGTTCTCTTCTCAAGCTTGTTCACCATGTGTTCACGGTTATCTTCAGAAGGTTGAGCATTGCATTTTTTCTTCCAATGAATCAAGTCCCTTTTCAGCCTTTCAACATCTTCTTTGAGCTGTTCATTTTCTTTTGCAATGGAATCATCACAAGTTTCTACAAGTACATGCTCAACGGATGGTTGGCTTGCTTGAGAGCAACAATTGTTAGCACATGATAAAATAGATTGAACTTGTGTACATGTGTACTTGTGTGTGAGAGGTTGGTATGATTTTACCGATGTTATCACAACCTCATGAGTAATTTCTAGCATGAGATGAGAGTCCATGAGCTTCTCATGAGAGCACAAAAGCCCATCATGATTTTCTTGTAAAATCTCATTCTTGCTAGTGAGCCTTTCCAACTTGTCCTTGAGCATATGATTCTCATCTTCTAATTGAGCAACACTAGATAGAGAGTTAATAGCATTAGTTTGCTCAATTGACAAGTTTTCATACCTTTGGACCAAACTAGCATGAGAGCACTTAAGCTTTTCATGCCTTTTGGTCAACTTCTCCAAGCATTTGATCTTTTCAACAAGGAGCTCTTCTTGCTTGTAGAGTGATTGTTCTTGTTCATTAATTTTCTCAACGAGCTTGATCACCATCAGTTTGTCTTTATTGCTTAGCCGTGCAAGGTGTTGATCAATCTCATCATCAATTTCAGCATCACTCTCACTTTCACTTTCACTTTCACTTTCACTTGAGCTCTTACTCTCACTTGAACACTCACTCTCACTTGCCACATTCTTCTCTTTCTTTGCCATGAGGATCATATGAGAAGTGGCATAGAGAGTGGAGCTTCTTGGTAAGGTGGATTCATCATGTGGCCGCCATCGATCACAAACTTCTTGTTCCTTGAAAATGTTAGTTTCACAAGAAACAAAGGAAGTAGAAGTACCACATGTAAAAGTATTATTCTCACCAACCCTTGCATTGCTTTCCATCAAGTAATATGTTGGTGAGGAAGTGGATGTGGACTGATCACTTGTTCTATTCGAGAGAATCACTTGAGCTCATGATTTGTCGATGAAGTAGAGCACTCCTCAAGTGGTTCCTCCAATGAGATCAATTTCTCATCACATTTGGACTTGCCATATCTTTCCTTGAGCGCGGTCCAAATGATATGAGCATCATCAAGTGGCTCACCATATCCAAATATGGCAACATCTAATACATCTTCACTCAAAGCACTAAATAAGACATTAGTAGCTTGAGCATTGAGTTGTAAGCATTTCACTTCCTCTCTAGAAAGATGGTCCAAATCATCACTAGGAGGTGAAATGCTCACATCTACAATCCGCTCGATTAGAGGATCCATGGTCTTAAAAACAGTAAGCATACTAGTAGACCAAGGTGCATAATTAGAGCCATCGGAAAGTAGAAGTTCTAGAGATACCTCCTCACTTGTCGATATTTTCTCTCAAGGCGGTTAAGCCCGTAGTTGAGAGACCAGGCTCTGATACCACTTGTAAGGACCTTGATGTCGTCAATAGTGGCCTAGAGGGGGGTGAATAGGCCTGTAAAATTTCAGGTCAAACAAATGTAAAAACACAGAGCGACAGTGCTGCTCCTCAGAGCGACACTGCTGCTTGCGCGGCACTGCGGCTCTCCAGAGCGGCAGTGCTGCCCTGGCCAATACCCGAGACTGCACACCAAACTTGGTGGAGATATGGTAGAGGTGTCCAGGAGCCTATTCCACCAACTGGATGATTGCGGAAGCTTGTGCACAAGTAGATCGAGTCCAATCCCTAGAATCACCACAAAGACAAGTAATACAAAGCAATACCAAGAACACAAGACAGAGGACAAGCGATTTATCCCGTGGTTCAGCACGCCACCAAGGCTTCCCTATGTCCACGTTATTGAGGTATGCCACTAAGGCTTGCCTTTCTCCTCGTTCTCAAGTCAAGAGAGTGAACTCTTGAGATGAGGGGTGATTCCACTAGCTGATTTGAGTCGCTTACAAACTGTCCCGCAGCTCACTGCAAGCACGGGAGCTTGCCGGGTGACGCCTGGCCGTCTATGAGGCTTCACCTCTAAGAGTAACAAATGCGCAACGAAAATTGACGAAGCCCGACAGGTGCTCAAGGTTGGGAATGCTCTAATCTGCTCTCTAACTCTTATTCACTTGTTAATCACTTGCTAATCACTCACTCTCACAAAGAGAGAAGTTACAGAGAGCTCACACAAGGCTTGGGAAGGGTTTGGAATGTTCAGAGCATCAGCAGCAAGCCCAGGGGGCGTCAGATGGGTATATATAACCCCCACACAAAAACTAGC
The DNA here is from genome assembly GCA_038502445.1 of Eremochloa ophiuroides. Taxonomy (NCBI): domain Eukaryota; kingdom Viridiplantae; phylum Streptophyta; class Magnoliopsida; order Poales; family Poaceae; genus Eremochloa; species Eremochloa ophiuroides. Next base: position 68,417,301 of record JAHLJS010000006.1, read on the forward strand.
TGTTAGAGTTCAAAAACTAGCCGTTATGGTCTGTAGGAGCTCGGCACTGCCGCTCTAAAGCCCGGCACTGCCGGGGTGCGGCACTGCTGCTCGTCAGAGCGGCACTGCCGCTTCTCCCTGGACAGCAGAGGTCACCTCACGAAAAATGGCATAACTTTTTACTCCGAACTCCGTTTTCAGTGATCTTGGACATTCCGGAAAGCTTGTTTCGAGGGCTATCCAACCCAGTAGAGAACAAGCCCAAGATCAACAAGTGTAGGTGCAGCTTCAAGTGTTTCTCTCATGTTAGCACTCGGGGTTCGGTTAGTTTGAGCACTTGAGACTTGTCTATGATTCGTATTGCATCCCCCTTGATAGTACGGCATACCTATACTCAAGAACAAGACAATAAAAGCAATTTAACCACTTGAGTCTTCAATATCTTCATATGCCATGTCTTCTCAATATCACTTCAAAGGAGGTTGCAATCATCCTTGTCTCATATCTTCGAGCAAACACAACTTGAGCATGTGACTTGAACCATTTCAACACATATGAGTTCAATTCATGCCTTCAAGTCACTTCCACTAATGATTTGATCCTCAACACAATATGACTCCTCATAGATTGATTAGTTCCTCGACTAAATGCAAGTACTCTCTTCTTCACCTTAGCCATGGTACCTCGGTCCGAGCCATTGCTTACCCTTCACCTCCGCTTAGTACCTTGAAGCCCTTTCCTTGTTATCTTCACCCTACCAAGCCATACTCAAGTCACATCATATTAAGCACCCATTGAAAACTATTTCTTCAATATTGTGATCTTTGCTTGAATGTCTTCTAGATATGAATGTGGAGATCAATCAAGCTTCACATAGAGTGATATACATGAGTCAACATCAATATGGTCAAGCCAATTCACGATTCCTTATATCCTATTCATTTTGGCTTGACTCTCCAAATACTTCAATTCTTGATCAATGCTAATCCATTATCAAACTCTTCTTGTTCATGAAAAACAAGCCATTGTTGAGACCAATTCAAAACTATCAACTCAAGTCTTTTTTGCTATTTGCTAAACATGCTTGCTTTCTCATAATACTATGATATCCCACCATATAAGCCATCTCATAAATTCCATTTATATTGTTGTCTTTCACTTGATATCAATGATCTTCCAACATAACAATACACAATATTAGCCTCCAATGAACATTATGTGGAATACCATCAAGTTTGCTTTCTTGTTGAACCTTTCATACACTTAGCAAACTTGTTAGATCTTTAATTGTCTTGTCATTCAATTCACCAAAACACACTAAACGGCTAGATGCACTTACACTAAGAGACCTCTAACTTAAGTCGTCCCTGTGGGAAAATACGATACCCTGAATACTTCCGGGTGAAGTGCTACGGCTATACTTCCGTGCGCATGCGGACTTTTCTGCTGTCGCTAAGAAGCGCCAACAAGCATTTCTGGCGCCGTTGCCGGGGATCGGTTGTCATTTCTAGTCTCCGAACCTAGTTGCCCGTGTATCCTTTATTTTACCTTTCTTTTCTTTGACCTCTTTTGATCCAATGGAGAAACCCACCATCTCCAAACTTTCTGGTCCTAAGGGCGAGTTCGTTGAACCTCGATAATCCGCAAAGCCAATCACAGCTTCAAGTTACGAACTCCGCTCAGCTTTTATAGGTATGGTTCGGGAACAAACCTTCTCAGGATCAGATTACGAAAACTCATATCACCACCTAAGGGAGTTTGAGCAGCTCTGTGCATGCCTAACCATTGCTGGCATGTCACATGAAACAATGCGGTGGAAATTGTTTCCTTTCTCCCTTAATGAGAGAGCGAAACAATGGTACGCCCTCAATGTAGGGAAGGTAGCTGGTGATTGGGAAGAATTGCGAAACAAGTTTTGTGTAGCATTCTTCCCTATATCCCGAATCACTGCCCTACGTCAAGAGATTCTCAACTTCCAACAACATGAGAAGGAATCCATAGGTGTAGCTTGAGAAAGATTTATGATTTTAACAAAATCTGGCCCAGACTTGTCTATTCCCAACCATGTGCTCTTGCAGCATTTTTGGTTAGGACTTAGCAAGGAATCTGCCTGACAACTTGACATAGCCGCAGGGGGGTCGTTCACATACAAAACCACAGCCGAAGAAGAGGCTCTTTTAGATCGCATTCTAGAGAACACTCCTCCGTTAGAACCCCTCCGAGTAGACCAGAGCTGTGTCACAAGGAAGTCTCTTCGGCCGAGGCTGAACCAACGTTACCTATAGAGACACCCTCACCCGAACCAGAAGATCCGAAGGAAGGTCTCCAACCTTCAGATCTTCCATACTTCGATGATGAATTCTTCGATGATTATGGGAATGTCTCGAAGTATGCATACAGAAGAAGCACCCATGTCCCTGTCACTCCAAAACCTTGCCTCGATTCTTTAAAAGAATCCATTAGGGAGTTGACGGCTATCATGAGTGACGAATGGACAAACGAAAGGGAGTCTTCATCTGAAGTAATTCAGATTCGCTCCCCTTCGCGAACCATCCATTACAAAATTCAGGATGATTGGGTGGAGATGTTGTGCAACCCTACGGTAGGAGCAAATCTGATGTCCACGACTTTTGTACACACTCATCTGAATGATAGACATTTTGCTCCTACGACCCTGTCCATGACAAATAGCTCGCGTACTTGTCAGCTAGGACAAGGGTTGGTTCACAACGTCAAAATTCAGCACGATGACGTTGTCTTAACTTTAGATTTTCACATCTTTGACGACATATACTTTAACGTGCTAATCGGGCATTCCCTGGAGAAATTTCTCTCCAATGCAACAAGAACAGGGGAGTTAAATATTAAGCTAGGGAGGAATGATTATTCCATACCTTTTTATCAAGCTAAAAACTCGATGGCAGACCCTCTCCCCTGTCCTATCCTGCCCGAGGAGGTTATGTCGGTTTCACCTTTTGAGCCTCCTGAATCATCCTTAGAAAAAGATGCCAACTTCTTCATAGAAGAAGAGGATGACGTAGGAGAAACCTTTGACCTTCCTAAAGAGGAAGTGCCGACTCCACCTCCCATTGAGCTAAAAACCCTGCCTGAAGGACTACATTATGTTTTTCTAAATGGCAACAAAAGCACTCCCGTCATCATTAGTGACAAGCTTTCAAATGAGGAGACAGCGAAACTTATTGCCGTTTTAGAAAACATAGATCGGTCTTTGGGTATTCATTTCAAGATCTCAAGGGGATTAGCCCAACGCTCTGTACCCATCGTATCCCTATTGACCCTGCGAGCACACCATCACGCGAACTGCAGCGTAGGCTCAATAATGCGATGCGGGAAGTTGTGAAGAAGGAAGTCCTTAAGCTTCTTCACGCCGGGATCATTTATCTCGTACCACACAGTGACTGGGTTAGCCCGGTCCAAGTGGTTCCCAAGAAAGGAGGAATGACGGTAGTTGAGGACGCCAAGAAAGAGCTCATCCCACAACGTACCGTCACAGGATGGAGGATGTGCATTGACTATAGAAAACTCAATGCAGCAACACGAAAGGATCATTTCCCATTGCCCTTCATTGATGAGATGTTGGAGTGATTGGCGAAACATTCTTTCTTTTGCTTCCTTGATGGGTATTCTGGTTATCACCAAATTCCCATCCATCCTGACGATCAAAGCAAAATAACCTTTACATGTCCGTATGGAACGTATGCATATAGAAGAATGTCGTTTAGGCTATGTAATGCACCCGCTTCGTTCCAACGATGCATGATGTCCATCTTTTCAGAAATGATTGAGGAGATCATGGAAGTTTTCATGAACTATTTTTCAGTCTATGGAAAAACTTTTGATCATTGCCTCGAGAATTTGGACAAAGTTTTGCAAAGATGCCAAGAGAAGGACCTGATGCTTAACTGGGAAAAGTGCCACTTCATGGTCCATGAAGGCATTGTCCTCAGACATTTAGTGTCCAAAAGGGGGATAGAAGTAGATAAAGTAAAGATAGAAGTTATTGAGCAACTACCTCCCCCTGTGAACATCAAAGGGATCCGTAGCTTCCTAGGCCATGCTGGGTTCTACAGGCGTTTCATCAAGGATTTTTCGCAGATCGCTAGACCCTTGACTAACCTGTTACCAAAAGATGTACCCTTTGAGTTCACGGATGAGTGTTTGAAAGCTTTTGAAACCATCAAGAAAGCACTCATCTCGGAGCCCATAATCCAACCTCCGGATTGGGCATTACCCTTCGAAATCATGTGTGATGCTAGTGACTATGTTGTTGGTGCGGTCCTTGGCCAAACCAAAGATAAGAAGCATCACGCGATCGCTTACACTAGCAAGACTCTAATAGGACCTCAGCTTAACTATGCCACGATCGAGAAGGAGCTCCTTGCAGTAGTTTTTGCTATCGATAAATTTATATCTTACTTGGTAGGAGCAAAGATAATTATTTATACTGATCATGTCGCTTTAAAATATCTGCTTACAAGAAAGATGGTAAACCTCGTTTGATCCGCTGGATCTTGTTATTACAAGAATCTGATATTGAAATAAAAGATAAAAAAGGAGTAGAAAATACTGTTGCCGACCATCTTTCACGTATGCAAGTTACTAACATGCAGGAACAGGAGATCAATGACTTCCTACGCGACGACATGCTCCTCATGGTCACCGACACAAACCCGTGGTATGCAAACATTGTGAATTACATGGTTTCAGGGTACGTACCCCCGGGCGAATCCAGAAAAAAGCTAGAATATGAAAGTAGGCGCCACTTATGGGATGAACCCTACCTGTACCGGATTTGTGCCGATGGACTGTTGAGAAGATGCGTGCCTACTGCCGAGGGTGCACAAATCATTGAGAGATGTCATGCAGCACCATACGGGGGCCATTATGGAGTTTTCCGCACACAAGCCAAAATTTGGCAATGCGGATTCTATTGGCCAACAATGTATACCGACACCAAATAATTCATCCGAAGGTGTCGACAATGTCAGCTGCAAGGCAACATCAGCTCCCGCAATGCCATGCCCCTTCATTTCAACCTCCAAATTGAAGTCTTTGATGTCTGGGGCATTGACTTCATGGGACCATTCCAGAAGTCGGGAGACTGTGAGTACATCCTAGTGGCAGTAAACTACGTATCAAAATGGGTCGAAGCGCTACCCTGTCGAGCAGCAGATGCAAAACATGCAAGAAAGATGTTTCATGAAGTGATCTTCCCCCGCTTTGGAACACCTAGGATGGTGATAAGCGACAGGGGCTCACACTTCATAGACAAGACTTTCAGAGCATTCCTGTGAGAGCTGGGAGCCAAGCACAACGTAGCTACTCCTTATCATCTCCAAACCAGTGGACAAGCCGAAACTTCAAATAAACAAATCAAAAACATCCTTCAGAAAACGGTAAACGAGATGGGAAAGGGATGGAAAGATAAGCTACCTGATGCACTCTGGGCATACAGGACAGCTTACAAGACCCCCATCGGGATGTCACCATATCAGCTGGTCTATGGAAAACGTTGTCATTTGCCTGTTGAGCTTGAACATAGAGCTCACTGGGCAATAAAAACCTGGAATATGGATCTCAGGACAGCTGGTAAACATAGGCAGAAACAAGTCGCAGAACTGAAAGAATGGCGAGAAAAAGCCTATCATAGTGCCAAACTCTACAAAGAAAGAACAAAGAGATGGCATGATCGAAGAATCCAGCACAAAGAATTCAAAATAGGCGATAAAGTTCTGCTCTTCAATTCAAGAGTGAAATTATTCGGGAAAGGTAAGCTCAGAAGTAAATGGGACAGACCTTACACCGTCATCAACGTATCATCACATGGAGCAATCACAATAGAAGACGATGACGGAAATATCCATAAGGTAAACAGTCAACGTCTCAAGGTATTCCTTGAACCCGAACCTAATTTTATTGATGAAATAAATATAATATCTTTTAAAGAGTTTACTAAAAACTTATAAAAAAATAAATACATATATAACAAATAAAACAAACATATCTATTACATTTACATTTTGCTATTTTATAAAACATTGGTGTTGCATTTATGTTATATCTAAAAATTCCTATGCTCTTTCCTTGTGTATACATAAATCTTCATGATCATAGGTATATTCTCTCATAAATACATGATAGTGTAATCTTGAGCATTATTTTTTAAAAAAATCACATCTTATCACATACACCATCACACTGATCCGCTGCGTATCAAGCTTGATCGTAACCGGGATAGAGATCTACTCAATCAGAAAGGTAAGTGGGAAAAAGACAGAGGCTGGCAGGCGGACCCAGGGGACCGACCGCCCCTGGGACCGGCCGCACCCCTAGCTGGCTCAATCAGAGCCAATCTTTTTCGTACCTCCCTCTAATCGCTCCAGCATCGCGTCCATGGTTACGATCAGTTTGTTTCCTCGACAGAGACCTCGGAAGAACCTATATAATCATCATAAAGGCCTCTCCTCTCTTTGCACCAAACCATTCTCCTCTCCCTCTTGTAAAGGTTGCTAAGCTCTCCCACCTACAAAGTTTTGACCATGTCTAGCTATGCTCTTTCGCTGATCCATGCTCCTGGTTCCATAGCCAACCTAGACATAGCACCCTATCAAGAGAATTCCTTTGTGAGAGATGAAGCGCGTGCCATAGTAGAGAAGCCGCTAGCCTTTCTACCACCCTCTAGCGATGACTTCAGCAACATATCAAGTTTGAAGTCCACGGCACGCTCCTGTGCACCCGAAGGTGGTGCCAAGAAGAAGAGTACTGCTGCCCAACCAACTACCGGCGCTTTAGGCCTCAAGAGGAAGGCTCCTAGTAGTAGCGGGCTTAGCAAACGTGCTGCCGTGATGCCCTCTACCTCCAGTTTACCTTCCCTGTCGTCTCCCGCTAAGGATAGTCGCTCTTATACCATTAGGGGAGTACGCAAACCTGATGGAGGGTACGCCAAGGGTCTTTTTCGCAAGGGTGAAGCTCCCTCTAGTAATCCGGCACCCTCTGCCGAACCTTCCGACGCCAAGCGCAAGTTTGTAAGGAAAATAATTAGGGGACAACCTAAGGGTTTCTTTAGCGATAGTGAGGATGAGAAACCTCCTAAGGGGCCAACTATCGCCTCGCTCAATGCTAGCATCAAAAGCACGGGCCTGAATGTTGTCAGGGCCCAAACTCGCATAGCCGGGGCTCATCTCAGCGTAAAAGGTCTTAGGGATGAATTAGATGAGATGCGCCGCGGCTATGGAGAGCAGCTGCGCAGGATTGCTAAGGCAGCATGAGTTGAGCACGTTCTCTAAATATCTTCAGAACGCTCCTGCTACACAAATAATTAGGCACACATTTTTCCTCTTCATGATCTTTTATTTTCTAATCATGTCCCCCTCCAATGTAATGTGCCTATTTGATTTATCAATGGAATAGAAGTCTTTTATCTTTATATATATATTGCACACTTGTTTTCTCTATATATTGTGACTAATCAGAACAGGGAAGAAAACAAGTGTGGGGGAGGACTCTCCAATTCAAACTGCACAAAAGAAAAAAAATCAGAATTCGGTTTGTGCAAATTTCTCCTCTCTCTCACTAAAAAGTTTTTAAGATAAAATTTAAAATGATGACTCCTTCATACTCCATCAAAACATATCTTCCTACGTTCAAAATGTTTGCATACTTTTTATTCCCTGCTAATATTCCTACAGATTTATGAACACTATTTAGGGACCCCTTTTTATCTAAGTAATTGACAGGTGAGATATAGTAGGATGACATGATGCTTATTCATTCTTGCAAAGTACTTGGGATTTATTTTACAAAAATTCAATAGCATACTCCTTGAATGATTAACAAATACCTACCAAGGCCATATGTGACTCTTTATGATGAAACCTTCCACATATGCCACTTACTTTGTGTTGAGTTTGGTCAAATTTTGTGACCGCTGCTGAGAGATGTTTTATGCTCCCAAGATCAGAATTCACATGCACCCACCAAAAGACAATTTTCACCTTGAAAGTTGCGCAAAACATGCATCCATCCATCCACCAAAAATATGCCAACTCTTACACTAAGAGTTGCGCAGTTTTCTCCACCAAATAAAAGTATTGTTTTCATCCTAAGAAACACGCATTCTTGATGCAAAACTTTACTCATTTATCATGATATCTCAAAATATGTCATATGGCAATAAAAGATATGGGGCTACGCTAAAAAAAAGGGGGAAGAGACTATGCCAAGGGGCATCAGAAAATAAACAGAAAAGAAGATTTCAAATACCCGATCAAAATAATAATAATAATAATAATAATAATAATAATAATAATAATAATAATAATAATAATAATAATAATAATAATAATAATAATAATAATAATAATAATAATAATAATGGAGATCCTATAGCCCATATCTTGTCTTTCTCAAAAAAAAGAATCATGATGCATAGAGCATCAAAAAGATTTAGAATTAGGTTTCCACCTTCATATTCTCCACACACATGCATATTCTGATCTAGGAGTATGACGCACTCCCTCCGGTATGGTCTAGGGTTTGACTCGACAACATATGCAGGGTAAGTGTGCCTCATCATTTTCATTCCTACCTAAAACTCCAGATAAGCCTTTTAAGAGGTAGGATGACCATGTGAAGGTATTACCTTTTCGTGCCTTGGTGAGGAACCACTCACATACATGAGCGATTTGAGAGAATCATTTAAGGAGCATGAGCTATTTTTATGTTTTTACAATCTCGTAAAAACCCAAGTTTCTACGCAAGGACAGAATAAGAGGATTTGAATCTAGGCTATTCCATTTTTCAATTACCTAAGATAATCTGGTAGACACCTTGAAGTTCATAAATCTAGGTGAAGCTTGGAATAACCTGTATGCAGAACTTTTTGAATAAGGAAAATGAACCCTTTTTGGTCCTTAGCACTTTACTCGAGGACATGCAAAGGACCAAGTGTGGGGGAGTTGTTGGCGGTCCTTAGTAACTAAATTCCATCATCATTTTAATACTAAAATAAATAGAAGATAGGGTTTTATCTAACATTTCCACGAGTTTTGTTGTATATGTGACTTGCAGGTCTGACACGTGGAAATGCATAAAATAAGCGCACTACCGGAAAGCATATTCAGAAAAGGCGCCAAGCAAGAACAAAGAAGAAAGCCCACCTCAAACACCGAACTGGACCCATTCGTAACAGCGGGGGAGGTCCAGGCCCAACAACAAACCGACCACCCGAAGGCGGTGGCCAGTGGGGCCAGCCAGGGGACCGACGGCCCTCGGGTACGGCCGCCCCCCTGGTGGGGCCTCCCGGGCCTAGTTTTCGGAGGCGGTGCTCTAGGCGGTATCCCAAAGGCGGTTTCACCTCCTTCCAAACTTAGCTCCGCCGGAACCGTCCTATGAAGCTATAAAATGATGCCCCCACTCCCTCCAAGAAGAACAACTTGATACAATAGAGAAGAAGGAGGGAGTGCCACAATTTTCCATTAGTTTAGCTTCTAGCTAGGCTAGTATAGGGTTAGAGAGAGAGATAGAAGCTTGAGAAGTGAGAGCGGGGTCGAAGCAGTTCTACTCTCGGGTGGACGAAGTGCCGGACCTGTCGGCTCTCACATCCAACTTGTACCTCTACAACCATCTTGCTACTTGAAGTAAGAGGTTTGTGATACATTCTAGTTTGGTTCCATTAAGTGAGTTACTTTTATAAAGCTACTTGTTTGTGGGATCGTCGCTCGTCCTTGAGACGGGTGCTCTAGTTAGAGGACTCCTGATAAAGACGGAAGTTCCTGGCCATCGCTAGAGTAGTAGTCGCCTTCGTAGACGTGGTGTCTAAGTTGGAGTCTACCTTCGCTTGTTGCGCGCGCCCACGGGCAGAGGGGTAGGTGGCAGGTGGTGACAGCCCTGTCCACTCGTACCAGCATCCCCTATGTTCGACCACGGAATAGCGCTGATACTGGTATCGCTTGGCAGACCAGGTGCGTCAGTGGGCCCGAACCAGGCAAGTAGTGGGAAAGTCATCTTCACTTAGAGTTTCTTGACTTAGTGTATCCTCTCCACCCAAGTTACCCTCCTATTTTTTCTAAGGGTCAACTAGCTAAGAGACCTCTAACTTAAGTCGTTCCTTTGGGAAAATACGATACCCTGAATACTTCTGGGTGAAGTGCTACGAACGGTACTTCCGTGCGCTTGCGGACTTTTCTGCTGTCGCTAAGAAGCGCCAACAACCTACAAAACAAATCAATGCCTTTTAGGTACCCATGCTTGTTTGGGTCCTTGGAGGTTAGCAACCAAAACCTTTGGTACCCAAATAGTCTTCAACCTTAGGCTCTCTTTAAGTGTACCAATGTATTTTATTTTAACACCTTTCTCACCCTTGGTAAGCATGTAACAAGAATCAAGCCTAATAGATTTAGCATTTGCAAATTTTATTTGCTTGTTCTTGTTGTTAGTGATGTAATTTGCCTCAATATACCCAACTTGCTTGCACTTGTAGCAAAATCGACCATTGCTCCTCACAAAGCTAGGCTTTGGAGTTACAAAGGCCGCCTTGTCCTTCTTAGGAGTGTAGCCAAGTCCCTCCTTAGAGTTACTATATCTTTGGCTACCCAACCATTATAGCAAGCGAGCATCCCCACCATAGGCATTGCCTAATGCGCGGGTTAGCTTGTCCACTTCCTTCTTCAATTTCTCATTTTCAACTTTTAGTGTTGGGTCAACACTAGTAGTGAAGGTAGAAGTAGAAGTGGATGATGATGAAGAGCCAGTGTTGTTAGGTGTGGTTGCAACAAGTGGTTCATTAGTTGATTCATTCATTAAGTCACAAGTTACACCCACATCACATGTTATAGCAACATCCTCAACCTTGCTTAGCTCTAAGAGTGAGGAGTGAGCTTCTTCAAGCTTGGTGTGAGCTAGTTTTAGATCCTCATGGTCTTTCTTTAAACACTCAAGAGAAGCATTTAGCTCATCAAGGGATTTCTCAAGATCTTTTACCTTCTTAATCAATTCCTTGCACTTCTTAGACTTAGAGCTAACCAAGTATTCGGCGTGCTCTAACATGTCTATGAGTTGTGCTACACTAGGCTCATCATCATCACTATCACTATCATTATCATTTTTATGATCATCACTTGAGTCATCAAATTTTACCTTGGTGGACCTTACCATGAAGCATGATGAATCAAATGATGAAGGCCACTTGTTGATAGCAATGGAATCCATAGCCTTTTTTCTTGGATGTCTTCCTCTCATCATCATCATTGGATGGAGCATCACTATCCCATGTCACCACATAGGATCCACCCTTCTTCTTGGAGAAGTTGAACTTCTTTTTGTCTTTCTTTTCTACCTTGTCCTTCTTGTCCTTCTTGTTTCTCTTCTTATGATCATATTCATCATCACTAGCATTTGGACAATCCGCCACAAGATGATCCATGCTCTTGCAACTGTAGCACTTCCTCACTACATCTTTGCCCTTGAAGTTATCCCTTCTCTTCCTAGCACCATACCCCTTCTTCTTCATGAATCTTCCAAACTTGCGCACAAAGAAAGCTAGTGCCTCATCATCACTATCAAGGCTAGATGCATCATCATCATCACTACATTGCATTATCTTGCCCTTGCCCTTGCCCTTGCACTTGGAAGAAGAGGTGGTGGATTTGAATGCCACGGTCTTCTTGCTCTTGTCATCCTCCTTCTTCACTTCTTCACTATCACTCTTCTCATTGTATTGGTCCTCGGTCATCGCATCACCAAGAACCTCATTTGGAGTGACACCCTTCAAGCCACCCCAAAAGATGATAGTTCTCAAGGTCTTGAACCTCTTGGACAAGCACATGAGAAACTTGCGAGAAAAATCCTCATCACTTGTCTTCTCTCCCAAAGCCTTGAGATCATTGATGAACACTTGAAGCCTATAGAACATCTCTGTTGGTATTTATTAAGTGCAAATAGAATATGAAAGATTCTGCAAGCTGAAAGGACCTTGTTTGGTTTTGGTAATTGAGTGACAACTTAGATGGACTAATATGTGTTTAAGTGTTGATTACACAAGTGATTAGTCCACAGGTACATGTGTGTGAGCATCTATGCCATGGAGGTGAAAATGGCTTGGAGATGATGCTTAGCTCACACATATGGGATGAAGGAGCTTAATGCACATGAGACATGACATGGAGTCATGTGGCTAGGTGGAGAAAATCAAGACAAGGCTTCGCGTCGATGGACCGGATGTAAGTATGAAGGGCAAGTCGGGTGATGGCTTGGCGCCGATGGACCAACGCAATGGTGAAGAGCAAGCAAGTCGAGGATCGATGAACCAAAAGCCACATGATGATATAAAGTAAATCATATCATTCATGAGGTGTTAGTGCATGTGTTGCACCGGCATCGACCAAGGTATTGGAGATGGTGATGAAGACCGTGATCGAAATGGAAAGCGCAAGGCAAAGGTATAACCTAGGGCGTTTTCATTTCACTGGTCTAAGGTTGAGTAGAGAAGTGCTTGACCAGATTTAGGATAGATGGCCATACTATCAAGAGGGGCAAACTTGTTTGTATATCGGTCATCTAGTGCCACTTGAGCGATCTAACTTGCATACATTGCTAGGATCGAGTGGCGCAGTGAAAAGAGAGAAAAATCCTTTGAAAAATATTTGTGAAAAGCTAACACACATGCACATGAGGTGTACACTTGGTGATGTTAGCACATTTGCAAAGGTGGTGAAGTTTGGTGTTGAGAAGAGCTCAAAAAGAGCGTCGGACGCTGGCTTGGACAGAGCATCGGACCATTAGTCTCGGTCCGACGGCTAGCTCTTGTCCTGCTCATTCTAAGAGCATCGGACGCCGCGTTTGAGGGCGTCGGACCATTCCTGCTCGGTCCGACGGTGCAGAGCAACGAGGAGGTAACGCGTGGCGAGCTATGGTGCGTCGGACGCGGTCTGTTGGTCCGACGATTTTCAGTGCTCGGGGAGCTCTCTGGAAACATCGGACCGTGGCTTCGTATAGTCCGACGCGCAGTGGAAATTCAGTCCGACGGTGGCTAACCGAGGAGCGTCGGACCGTGGGCTTTGGTCCGACGATCGTCCGTCCGATGGTTCGTTTAGCGCGGGAAGTTAGCCGTTGTGATCAAACGTTCGACTTCAAACGGCTAGTGACACGTGGTGGCCATCGGGAGCATCGGACCGTGGACATTGGTACGACGGTGGCGCGGCTGAGCGTCCGACGCTCAGTCCGACGACCGATTTCGGTTGACAACGGGTCTTTTGAGCAGGGGGCTATAAGTAGAGGGCTGTGGCCGACTGTGAGAGGGGTGTTGCACCTTGGGAATGTGTTTCCCTTGCTAGTGCATGGGTTTGTGCTCTCTAACTCACTAGTGTGCTTAGTGTTCATCCAATGGATCGCTAATAAGTGATTCTAGTGCGTTGCATTGAGAGATTGCAAGAGTTGGCACTAGGTGATCGAGTTGCAAGCCGGTGGTGCTTGTTACTCTTGGAGGTTGCCACCTCCTAGACGGCTTGGTGGCTTGTGGTTCCGTGAAGCAAGCAAGAAGATTGTGCTTGGCTCTGGAGAAGCTTTGTGAGGGGTTGGAGCTCACCCCGCGGGAGTTCACGAAGAGCATCACTACTAGAGCGAGATGTGAAGAGAGACAAGTGGTTCGGCCAGATCAAAGAGCTTGAGCTTGTAGGCACTTCACGTGGGAGTGGTGACTTGTGGTGGGTCACCTCAAGCTAGAGGATCGGCGGTGCAACACCCAAAAAATTGCATTCTTTTAAATAGTGGGAATTTATTTAATTGTGCAATTAGTTGATCATTCCAATATAGGGAAATAATAATTTTTCTCAAATATAAAATCAAACCTAGGTCATACACATGTATGATGCATTCATGCTGGAGCATTTCTTCTTTGTACTGTTGTAGATTATTTGAATTTCTCAAATATTTCAAAACCCAATTTGAAAATCCTTTTGGAAAATGGAAAAAGGAAATAGAGCAGAGCCCTTCCCCTCTCCTTTCTGGCCCGAGCAGCAGCTTGGCCTGTTTTCCACTCCCTGGCCCCAGCAGGCCCAGGTCGGATGGCCCGAGGACAGCTCGGCCGACCTGCTCCCTCCCTTCCCCTTACCCCATCTAACTGACGAGTGGGACCCACGGGTCAGCCCTTCCTTCTCCACCTCCCCCGCCGCGCGAACAGAGACGCCGCTGCCGTGTTCATCCACCGCGGCCGAACGCGCGCGAAGCGTCCCTCTGCCGTGACTGCCAGCCCGACCCCAGCGCTCGGTGCTACCGACCTATGGACCCACAGAACAGCCCCTCCCCTGTTTCCCTCTGCTGCTCGCCGAGAGTCCGACGCGGGCAAGAAAGAAACGGCCGAAGCCGAGTTCGTCGCCGCGCCGAGAGTCCGTAGCAGAGAAGAAACGGCCGAAGCCGATTTCTCCGCTCGCCGAGTTTGTTTCAATCTCCGAGATTGTCGTCACACCTCGGGAGTATTTAAGCAGCGCCGCACCCCCCCCCCCCCCCGTAGCCGTCACCTTACCCTAGCCGCCTCTTCTCGCCGCCATTGTCGAGCTCCCGCGAGAACCGAGCAGCCGCCGCCGCGAGCAATTAGCTCGATTCGCCACCAATTCCTCTCGGTAAGCCTTTGAGGAGCCTCGCTGTGATCTTGTGAAGTTCCCGAGCACTTCCCCCTTCGATTTGTGCACTGACACGCCTCCGCCGCCGTTGCAGAGATCCACCGTACGCCGGATCACGCCGCGAGCTATCTCCGACTCGATTTCCGACCTTCCCATCACCCTAGGTGAGCTTACGATGCTCTTCCCGATCTATGGGTACCCTTCCCGACCTATTTCATGCACCGAAGGCCGAGTTCGCCTTCTCCGGCGGCCCTCCGGCCATGGCGCCGCCGTCGGCCTCTGTTTTCCGGCCGAGAGCACCGCCACCCCTCCTCTCTTTTAATCTGATCCGCCGATTTTGAATCGGACGGCCGAAGAGCAGCCCATACCGATTCGGCCGGCGTTTTTGCGAATAACCCCCTGCAATTTTTAATGCTTAGCCCGCAGCCCTTAGCGTATACAGTAGATTACGTTTGAAGGCGTATTTATTTTCGGTATATATGAAAATGTGTTTTCAGATTTGAATTCAAAATTGTTTCATTTATAATTTCCACGTTTTAGTTCCGATTTGAACGATTCAAATTGCGTTAGATTCATAATTTCTTAATCTATCTGATGGTACCACTGTTTCATATATTATCCATTCTTAAAATTCAAGATTATATTTAATCTATTATTATCCTATTATAAATCTTGTAAAATTCACATCTTCCTCGTTTTAAATCCGATTTGCGCAAACTTTATATCGATGTGATCGTAGCAACGTGTAGATTTGTTTTATAACCTTTATAATTTATTTTCTCTCTGTTGGTGTACTGTTCTAATGAAAACTCTTGTTTGTATGCATGATTGCCCCTGTATGCGTGTGTGTTGTTATGATGAATCGAGTATAGATGGTGAGCCATACGCGGGTGATCAAGATCAGTACTGCGACAACCCGGATCACCAGGAGTTTGCTGATCAAGGCAAGTATTAGCATGGATCATCCTTGTTGTCCTATTCACCAAATAAATAATTGCATTTGCATGTGTCTTCCTTGTTAACCATAGTTACTTCCTAGTTTTGTTATCCTGTTCCTTGCAACCTATGGGATTATGCATGTGGTAATTGATGCTAGTGCGTTATTGATATCATGATCATGTAAACTTGATTAATTGATTATGCAACATGATTAAAAGATGCCTTTTTAGCAACATGGAGCTAGAGGATTCGAGCATAGTTTTGTGATGCTCAAAATCCTTCACCTTTGATAATGATCTGTAAGTATGACACCGGGACTTACAGTGCAACTATGAGGGCTATATGGCTCTGGTTTTAGCTCAGTATGAGGACCTTTTCTAGCTTGTTAGAGGTTACCGAAAGGCGCAAGAGGGGCTTAGACGACTCGGGTATAGTGCGGCCTCTGTCCATATGTGTATAACCTGCGTGACCTTGTGCCATATGGAAGGGGGGCTCTACATCTGCTTGCCGAGGAAACCTCGTGGCCCTAACATGTTAGACGAACCTTTGAAAGGCTTCATAGTGAAACCCTGCTCTCTCACCTTAGTAGTGTTATGGGAGTAATTAACCCGAGCAAATGGAAATCACGGCTCATAGTGAAAGTGCACAACCTCTGCAGAGTGTAAAACTGGTATACTAGCCGAGCTCACGGTCAAGAGCGGCCTTGGACGTCTTATGGAGTAGTTATTCTTTTGGGGTGATGCTTACTTACTGCTAAATCTATTTATTGCTGCTCATTAATTATGTTTATTATGATCATGAGAATGGGCATATTAACTTGTTGCTGTCCAACTGCATAAAAGATGATTAATTAAAAGCAACCTGCTGTTAAACCGTGTCAACCTTTTGAGCCTCATGAACCCATGCTAGTCTTGTTGAGTACGACATGTACTTACGCTTGTTTATTTTTCATTACTTGGTTGAAAATCCCGGATGGGTAACAGATGGTGATAGTGATGAGGACTACCCAGAGGATTACTAGACTTGTGCTTCACCAGTCGACGTCCCTGTGCTATGGAGCTATCACGAGAGTTATCTTTATTTTCCGCTGTGTAATGACATTGATATTATTCGCTATGTATTAAACATTGGTTATGGTACAATTTATGCAATTTATTGGCTTATGTGTGTGACTGATCTCTGGGCGCACATAAGATTATGCATCCCATTTTATCCTTAAAATTGGGTGTGACAAATTGGTATCAGAGCCGACCATCGTGGCCACGGGCGCGTGCGGGCCAGGGGCGCGGACATGGGGGTTCATTGCGCGTGTAGGCCCTGCGGGGCGCACGGCGTGACACATGTGCCGACACTGGACGCACGGTTGCGTGTGCTAAGAGGGGAACGTTTCTGGTTATCGTTTGCCCGGTTGTGGGTGTGTTGGGCCGACGAGGACGTCGGGCCCTTTGAGGGGGGTGTATGTGACATTCGGCCCAATTTAGAATTTATCCATTGTGGCCCATGTGCAAGTAATGAGACAATATGATGGGTTTAGTCCCACCTTGGTTATTAAAGGTGGGTTAGACCAACATATAAGACTTTTAGAGTCCATCCCACCATCCCCGAGTTAACTCTTTTAAGCGAGCGAGGACGAAAGCTTAAGTGGGATGGTGGCAGGTGTGGTTCGCTTAGCATGCAGAGTGGAGCTACCGCGAGAGTTATCTTTATTTTTCGCTGTGTAATGACTTTGATATTATTCGCTATGTATTAAACATTGGTTATGGTACAATTTATGCAATTTATTGGCTTATGTGTGTGACTGATCTCTGGGCGCACATAAGATTATGCATCCCATTTTATCCTTAAAATTGGGTGTGACAGGCGGCAACCTTGGAGCTTGTCTCAACGGAGGACGTAGCTTGTGGCAACAGGTGAACCTCCGGGAAATAAATCACCGCGTCAACATCTTCCCATCCCTCGCGGTGGTTTGCTCCCTTCTACACAAGTTATTTACTTTGTGCATTACTCTACTTGTATAGTTGTAGGTGCTCTTGTGAGACCGATTAGCTTGTGTAGCTTGCCACTCACCTTCTTAGTTTGTGTAGTTTAGAAGTAGTTCTCACCTAATTTGTGTAGCTAAGTGAGTTGCGCTCCTTGATTTGGATTGTGTATCCTTGTTATTGAGCAAGTAGTGAGCTTAGGTGCTTAGTGCGCTTTTGCTTGCTAGTTGATAGGAGTTTCCCCGGTGTTTAAAGTACTAGCGCTTAGGTTTGTGTGATCTTGCGATAGAACGGTTTAGGGAAGCTCAAGCTAGACTTGCACATTTGCTTCTTGTTAGGATCTTTTGCAAGGTGCTTAAAGTCTTGGTTAGAGGGGTGAATTGTCGCTAGAATCGATTAGGTTTTATTTCCGCTGCGATTTATTTTTGTCGGACTATTCACCCCCCCTCTAGTCCGCCATCTCGACCCTTTCACAAGCGCACATAATACCTTTGTAGCATTTTACTGGGAGTATTCCAGGTATCGTTATTTATATTGTACCACAGGGAAGCAAGGGTTAAAGAATTTGATAGTTGACCATCATGTGTCTACTAACTTGGTACACTAACTAGACTATAGTAGGGGAAAACGATAAATGATAGGAGTTATGCTTAAATGATATAGACACACAGGAGAATTCTATGATAAAAGAGTAGATAGCTAAAGTGAGAGGACAACGGGAGAGTTCAAGGTTCCTAAATACTTCTCTATTACTGGGATTCTATAATAACTGATTCATGGTAGATAAAGTAATCACACAATAACACTTCGGGACATCAGAACACTAGCCACGGAACGGGATGAGAATGGGACTAGGAAGTTCTGACTACGGTCCTACAATCATCAACCTACATGAGGTGGAATGCGTCGGCCATCAGGGCTGTCACCTCCTGGGGCTACCACAACTATTCGTAAGGTTGGGTGCAATCTCAGGTAACCTCTAGTCTAGACACCATGCCTACACTATTAATTACTACTCTAATCCCATATGAAAACTAGAGCACTCGATGCGAGCGGTGATCCTACGCCAAAGTATAAAACCTATATTAACCAATCAAATTCAAGGCATAAAGTAAATAGAGAAGATAAATATATTAAAGCATAAGTCTTACAAAGATGAGATACAAAGATATACCAGACCCCTGAAGACTTCTCCTGAACCGAAGCGCAGCTCCGCTCTCCCTAACTCTCAACTAGAACTAATCTATTACATTGGAAAGTCTAGCCCTAATTATCTAGAGTTGAGAGGTTATCCATTCGAGAGACGCCTCTACAACTCCATAATGGTGCACTTGACTCGGGGGGTCCTGGGTTCCTTATATGGGGGCACCTGGCCTCCCCTCCGCCTTTGGCAAGCGATATGGTACTAAGCCTTTCCACCATGTGCACATAGGCTTTAATGGGCCAAATTCTGATTTAGGCCCAATTAATCCCACAGCCTTTAATTCATCCCGCAGCTCAGGTTCTAGAATCTTCCAGTGTTTGTAAAATCCATATCTCTTTATTCCGAACTCCAAAAATAGAAAACTATAGGTCCGTTTCGATCGTCTCGATGAGCTCTATGCAATGGTGAACTCTAATTCCTCATTTGAGATACTTTTAATCAATGAAAAATTGAATATCCCTTTATACCCTGCAAAACAAGTAAGAACACCAAAACTCATGGAACTTGTTAGAATCAAACCCCATAACTATGTTGTGTATTGTTTTATGCCCTTGATTCATGTTTAGTTGATGGGTAAAAATGAGCAATAACTACCGACAACAATCTCCGGAATGCTCTCTCCATCATCCATCTTGAAGTTTGAGAGCTTGTCCTTGAGCATGTACAACTTGGCACTTTTTACCATTGAAGTGCCCTCATAGGTATGCTATAGTCTTGTCAAGACTTCACTTGCTCTATCCAAATACTTGATTTGGTCAAACACCTTTGAGTCAATGCAATTGTAAATGGTGTTGAGAGCCATTATGTTGCATTGGTTGTTCTCTTGCTCTCTAGGTGTGGGGCTTGCGGGATCAAGCGCAATATATTCCTTCTCGGTGACATCCCACACCTTCTCATGAATTGAGCCAAGATACATCCTCATCTTCCTCTTCCAATAATCAAATGAGCTTGTGCCATCAAAGTGAGGTGGTTTGCCCCCAACACGATTGAACATGATATGAGCCATTTCAATGCACCGAAGGATGTTAAGCCTTGACTAAACGGTGACCACGGCTCCGATACCAATTGAAAGGTCCGAGTTGGCTAGAGGGGGTGAATAGCCTAAATAAAAATTCTACAACCCACTAGAACAAGTGATTAGTACCACAAAAGGCTATAATTGCAATGCTAAAACACCAACTAGTTTAACCAAGCCACCTACACAAGTCTAGTATAATCTAAGCACTAAGCCACCAAGGAAGCAAAGCAACTATACAAATACACAAAGCAACCTACTTAGAGAAGTAACTACTTTGCACAAGATAGGAAGGAACGCTTTGGAAGTTATACCATTGCCTTAAAATGAAGCCAATCACCGGGATAATCAACAAGTCACTCACTCGAAGGTGAGGAAATCAATATGAACACCAAGATTTATCCCCGGGGTTCATGTGCTTGTCGGCACGCTACGTCCCCGTTGTGTCGACTTCAACCGGTGGTACGGTGGCTAATCGGTATCACACATCGAGCCTACACAAGGCACCACAAGGACCTACCACGGAGAAAGTAGCTCAATGACATGAGCAATCCACTAGAGTTACCTTTGAGCTCTCCGCTCGAGGTAGGCACAAACCCCTCACAATCCACCGGTATGAGCAAGCACAATCACCGAGCTTCTCCACACCTTCTTCACCTCCAAACCAGCTAGGTGACGGCAGTCACCAAGAGTAACAAGAATTACTCCACCACCAAGCCATCAAGTGCACTAGGATGCAATGAGATGATCACTACACTTGAATCACTCTCTCTCAATCAAAATCTTGAGTTGAGTCAAAGGGAGAGAGATAGAGGGAGTGTGCTAGGCTCACAAGAGGCTTAGGAAGATCAACATGTGCAAGAGAGATGCCCCAAGCCAGCCACACTCCTATTTATAGGCGTGCTCAAAGATCTAGCCGTTTTACTCTGAAATCGTGCACACCGGACGCTCCTTAAGTTCGCACCGGACGCGTCCGGTGGTTGTCCGGTGTATCGCCCGCTGACACGTGTACTAGCCATTTGAATTTGATCACTGCGCGCGCCCACACCGGACGCGGAGCACTCACACTAGACGCTCGGATGCCCGTGTCTGGTGCAACAACAGGGAGCATCCAGAGAGCTCCAAATGGCACCGAACGCGTCCGCTGTTAGGTCAGCGAGTCAGTCTCTCAAACCTTTCACCGGACGCACAAAATAATTCACCGGACGCGCTGGAGTTACTATTCCAGCGTCCGATGCTCCCACAGAGAGGTTCCAGAGAGGTCAAAAGCACACCGGACACGTCCGGTGCTCCTCTGAGAGCTTTCAACTACCTTGCTTCTATATGCTAACAACTAAGTGTTTCACATTTTTAGGCACGTATCTTAGCAAGTTTTAAGCGCATTTGTAAGGCGAAGTTAGTCACTCTAGGTTAGATCAAGTGAATGCAACTAATATGCAACTTAGAGCACTTGTCGACCGGGTTCACGAAATAATTCTCCTCTTAATAGTCTGGCCAACTATCCTAAACGTGATCGCACTCATTAAGTGCCTTGATCACCAAACCAAAAAACCTAACTTATACCTTTGCCGCTAGCTCTTTTATCCTATGCCTTTTCACCAATTCATCACTTGATTTCCATTTGAGCACCGTGTCATCTCCCACTAACCTCAATTTGCTACACACACTTAGCACTTAGGTTAGTGACTAGGTTTCATCAATTGCCAAAACCAAACTAGAGACTTTCAGAAGTCCATCATAGGATCACTCCCATCATTTATGTATGCCACACATTTATGTAACAATGTACTACCTAACGATTAACGAGAACTTTTCATGTATGCCACACATTTATACTCGACTACTACTCCTACTATTACGCTTACTACTCTACTACTCCTCCTCTTACTACTATACTACTACTTATAATACTACGTTTACTACTATTCTACTACTACGCTTACTACTCTACTCCTCCTCCTCTTACTACGCTACTACTCGTACTTCTACTCGCAATACTAATCCTGGCCTACACTACTCTCACTACTACTCCTCCTAGCACTACTCACACAACTCTTATACAACTCAAAAATAAAAAAAACATTAATCGTGACGGTTATCATAAGACAACCGCCTCGGATAATATTAACCGTGGTGGCTGTATTACGGTAGCCGCCATGGTTAATGCCTGTATATATATACCCGCGCTGCCCTCCCAAATTTTTCGTCTTCTTCGCGCCGCTCAAATCGACCTCGAAGGGCTGCCGGATATCGCCGCCGCCACGCGCCGCCACCGCTATCGACGCCCGCGCTGCCCAGCTACCACCCCTGCCCCTCCTCTGTCCCCACCTGCGCCTCCGTGTCTACGTTCCCTGCAGAACCCTAGTGCCACCGTCCTCCGGTGGTCCACCGCCGCCTGTCCATCAGCCGCGTGCTCTGTCCCCTGGTGGTCCGACGCCACCGGCCCGCCCATCTAGCCGCTGCCCACGCCGCCCGTGGTGGTCGTCTCTAGGCCGCTGCTTCTCCTCGGCACCCGGCTTCGCTTCCGCATCCAGGAACCCACCGCCACCGGGAGGTCACCGGAACCCTAGTGCCCCTTCCCCCGCGCCGACGAGCTCCACCGAGGACACTTGTGCCACTGTCTCCGCTGGTGAACTCCTGTGCCCCATTTTTTGTCTCCACCAAGGACTCCTGTGCTCCTATGCTCCTGGGCTCGCTGGTGAACCCTACCTCTTCCCCTGTGTTGCCTGGATGTGATGTCTGTGATCAATTTTTTGTTTCAATTATACAAATTTTGAGATTGATGCTGCCTATGATGCGTTTGAGATGAAATGGAGATGTAGATGATATTTGCAAATGCCACTACCTATGATGACTTGGAATAACTGAGCATTTGCCGCTCATTTGAGATGAATTTTAGTTGAATTTTGCATGATTTTGAGATGAATTTTTGTGAAGATCGATTTTGAGATGAACTGAGATGAATTTTGAGATTATTTTCAGAGTTAGTTTTGCCTCTCGTAATTGAATTTTACCTGGGATGATTTCGAATTTTTGTGAATTGGGATGAATTTTACTCTTCCTAATACTACTACCCTACTGGACTGCTACTACCCTAATCTTGTGAAGATAGATCTTGTGCTAGCCATCGCTACTCATGATCTCAAGTTCTCAACTGCTGCATTGTGCCGAAACACTCCCCTTGCATCAGCCTAGCTGCACTATGACGACTTGCAGTGCCTCACCACTTCTGCTTCTGAAGATTGACCGTGTACTAGGCTGCCGACCACATCAACATACACCCTGCTGCCTCTTGATCTTGATCTTGGGATGGCTGATCTTGTGGTGACCAGTGATCTTGTGACGACCGATTGGTTTCACCTGCACCACATGGCACATGCCAGGAGGGCCTGCTGGTCTCTACTACTCCAACTCTACTATTACTCCTACTACTGTTGACGGTAGTTATTGCTCATTTTTACCCATCAAATAAACATGAATCAAGAGCATAAAACAATACACAACATAGTTATGGGGTTTGATTCTAATAAGTTCCATGAGTTTTGGTGTTCTCACTTGTTTTGCAGGGTATAAAAGGATATTTAATTTTTCACCAATTAAAAGTATCTCAAATGAGGAATTGGAGTTCACCATTACATAGAGCTTGTCAAGACGATTGAAACGGACCTATGGTTTGCTATTTTTGGAGTCCGGAATATAGAGATATGGATTTTACAAACACTATAAGATTCTAGAATCTAAGCTGCGGGATTAATTAAAGGCTACGGGATTAATTCAGCCTAAATCAGAATTTGGCCCATTAAAGCCTATATGCACATGGTGGAAAGGCTTAGTACCATATCGCTTGCCCAAGGTGGAGGGGACACCAGGCGCCCCCATATAAGGAACTCAGGACCCCCCGAGTCAAGTGCACCATTATGGAGTTGTAGAGGCGTCCCTCGAATGGATAACCTCCCAACTCTAGAGAATTAGGGTTAGACTTAGTAGATTAGTTCTAGTTGAGAGTTAGGCAGAGCAGAGCTGCGCTTCGGTTCTGGAGAAGTCTTCAGGGGTCTGGTATATCTTTGTATCTTATCTTTGTAAGACTTATGCTTTAATATATTTATCTTCTCTATTTACTTTATGCCTTGTGTGATTGCTTTATCTACCATGAATCAGTTATTATAAAACCCCAGTAATAGAGAAGTATTTAGAAAACTCTCCCGTTGTCCTCTCACTTTAGCTATCTACTCTTTTATCATATAATTCTCATGTGTGTCTATATCATTTAAGCATAACTCCTATCATTTATCGTTTACCCCCACTATAGTCTAGTTGGTGTATTAAGTTAGTAGACATATGATGGTCAACTATCAAACTTCTTAGTTCATTATTTCCCTATGGTAAAATATAAACAACGATACCTGTAATACTCCCGGTAAAATGCTACAATGGTATTCTGTGCACTTGCGAAATATTTCATATTTTATTTGCACTTAATAAATACCAACAACTACTACTCTACTTCTACTCCTACTACTACTCTGTCATACTTCTACTCCTACTCAACTATGTACTACTACTCTATTCTACTACTACTACTACTTGACTACTCCTATGATGTACTCCTCTACTACTCCTCCTAATACCTATTGACTACTACTACTCTACACTACTACTACTCTACTCCTACTCTGCTCTATTCCTTTACTACTACTACTACTCTACTCTAACTCCTACTACTACTTCTCTACTACTATTTGTCTCTACTACTGCTCCTACTTACTACTCTACTACTAGTCTCTACCACTACTCCTACTTACTACTCTACAACTAGTCTCTACTACTACTCCTACTTACTACTCTACTACTATTGTGTATGGCATTTTTGATGATGAATTGGTTTTGATTCTAGTAATGTGCTCAGGCAGTGGCATTTACAATGATGTGAAACTTAAATTGTATGCTGAGGCAGCGGCTATGATGATGAAAAATCCCCATATTGCTTGTGAGCCTCTAAACTAGGATGGCTTGTATACCATATACAAGCAACCAGTTTAGAAGCGATGTTATTACAATGGTGCAAATTTGAGTCAAATATGTACTTTTCTTATACTCTTTTGTATTTTTCTTAATTTATTTGTAAACGCAATGATTAATTGTTTGGCATATACTCTACACAAACCTAAGGGCTATGATTACAATATGCCAAATCTGAGCCAATATGTACTTTTCTACTATTCTTTGTTTACTTTTAGTGTACTACTCTTTTGTATTTTTCTACTCTTTTGTATTTTTCTTAATTACTTTGTACACCTACTCGCAATGTAAATGAAAAATAATGTAATCTCCGTTTGCAATGAAAAAGGATGTAATATTCTTTTCTTTTGTACTTTTCTTGTCTACTTTGTATGCCCTACTCTACTCTACTACAACTACTTACTACTCTACTACTAGTGTCTACTACTCTACTCTACTACTTGTGAGATGTCCGTATAATAACTATATCTTATTCATAGCTTCCAATGGCGGGATCGCCTGAAGGACAATGGCGCCAGCCAAGCCCGGGCCCGAGTGATAAGGGAGGCTCCTCATCATCATCAGATGAGAGCAGCGAGTACGAGGAGGAGGTTCTAACACCTAGGCCGGAGAAGAAAGCATGTACGGAGGAAGAAGAAGATCCGACCTATACGCCGAAAAAGGGACAAAGAACAGGGCCGTCAACTCAAGGATCTTGCACCCCAGGTCATGGACCAGAAGATGAAGAGGGCCGCGTAAGTGTCCAACTAATACACCGTCGATGGGCTCGCATGTACTTTGTATACAGCTAATGTGAGCTCCTGTCGTGTACACAGATTCTGGTGCCACCTTTGCGTTTGGAGTTTGGTGATGAGGGGCATGAATCCGGTCCGTCCCCGGGCGCTTCATCAGAAAAGATAAGCTCCAAGAGTGGAAAGTCAGAATTTAAGAGGGGCCAGCACGGAAGGCACCAGGTGTCGAATAAGGTGCATGCCATAACCAAGATAGGGCCGCAGGGAGAGCCCTTAGAGCCACAAACAGTCATCGGCACCTTCAGCAACCAATGCTCTTGCATAGTAAGGGAACATGTGCCTATCACTTATTCAGATTGGAGGAAAGTGCCGCAGACTCTGAAGGACAAAGTGTGGGCTAACGTGAAGAGACGTTTCCAGTATCCACCCGAACAATACAAGGAAGCAGTGTGCAGGGGCCATGCATTGTTCCTGGCAGGCAAAGCTCTTCGCAGCTTACGGTCCAAACTCAACACCCAGTACATGAAGAAAGGGAAGACACCATACGAAGACTACAACTTCATCAAGCGGCACATCTAGGATGAGTTTATCGAGAAGATGACCACCGATGAAGCAAAGCGCAAAGGCGAGAAGTTCTCGGAGCTCGCAATGAAGAATGAGCTCGTCCACCGCCTAGGCATGACCGGGTATGCAGGTAAGAGGCCCAAGTGGCGCCAGGAAGAAAGGGAGGCAGAAGCGGCCGGGCAGAGCTACCCGTTACAAGGCATCGATGAGAGGTCACGCGACTACTTATATGCCTGTAGGCCGAAGAAGCTGAAGGAGGGCAAGAGTCAATACAATGAGGAAAAGGCCGAGGAAGCAGGGAAGGCTGTGCTCAAGATCACTAAGGCTGCTCAGTCTGGGGAGTTCCAACCTCATAGGGATCACGATGTACTGATCGAGGCACTGGGCAACCCTGAGCACCGGGGCCGCGTCCAGGGCGTGTCCTCAAGGCAGAGCTGGAAGAACGTGGAGTCCTAGCAGTCTGACGCCAGGACACAGCACACGAGGCAGGCATACAAGGAAGGGCTCATCCAAAAAGGCCGCGATGAAGCAATGCAACAGATGATCAGCAAGTCAATACAGGAGACTTTCACTAGCACCGACCCCAAGATGGTGGAGTTGCGAGCACAGATGTTTGTGCAGGCTACCGAGTCAGCAAATAGTTTCAGGCTCATCGACGGCCGGAGGAATCCGTAGGTACCCAATCGATGACATCGTGGAGCCGAGGGAATGCACGCTCTATATACCAATTGGACGCAAGATGACGAATAAGAAGGCTGTTGCCAATGGGCTAGTGCACCCCACGGAAAGCGGCGCCACATACAACAATAGGCCGATCCCGCATGACTATGCCAGGGTAGAGATCCTTTGGACCCACAGAGATTATGATGAAGAAGAACTCGACTACCCAACTAAAGAAGGGGTCAGGTACCTCAGCGGTACTATCGCGTCGTTTGTTCTGTGGAATAAGGAAGACATCGTCTTGGAATTCCATACGTCTCCGTCATCATAGTCCACGGAGCCACACTCGTCTCCACAGGATGGTGGGGACGACGATGGCGGCGATGACTCTAACGACGACGAGTATGACGCTACAAGCCCAGACAACAGTCCTGCACCGCGTCCCGACAAGAGCAGCCCTCAAGGAGGTATAGGGGGTCCATCGAGCAACGAGACACCGTCCCCAACCCAGGGCAGTGGGAAATGTCCTTCAGCACCGAAGAAACCGGATGATGAAGTGGGGGACAAACCTGCCGACCTCATCACGGACAAAACTCCCTACCTCACCCCGGACAAACCTCCCCACCTCACTACGGAGCAATGGGCAGCATCCAACATAGCCAAAGAGTTCAAGTACTCTACGGCGTTCGAAAGGTATGTATACTTATGGCAACTAAACATCTTCAACAACTTAAATGCACGTAGATGGACATAACATTCTTTTTTCATGTTGCCCCTACAGGGAGCGAACCCCGCCTAAATTTTGGCAGCTAAGTCCAGATTGCCCAGATAATTACGAGAATGGCAAATTCATGTTGACCTTGAACGATCTTATGGAGGAGTCGTGGGAGGTTCGGAGATTCCGCATCTGGTATATGCATGCTGCGAAGCTGGGCATGAAGGAGTTCGTTGTGAAGGTCCCGCAGGAGTACTTTCATTTGGTGGACGACGAGACTTTCATGCCTGTTGAATTTCACGACATGCATAGGATGCTACGGCGCAAGGATCTCGACGTCGTCCAAGTGACTCTTTTTACCATGTAAGTTATATCGTATCTTGGAATCGCTATAGGTATGTTATTTGAAGACGATCAAACTAACAATGTCACGACGATGACTTATGTCTTTAGGATGCAAGAATATGTATGCAAGGAACTAGGCGAACCTATTTTATACCTATCTCCTATGCATATTAGCCAGAGGGCAATAATTGGCCATGGAATACCGGACACGCAACCTGAACTCGTGAACTTGGAAGGGTTGCAGAAAGCGGAAGTCCGTGCGAGATTGATAAGAGAGATCAAGTACAGAAAGGGACAGTACCTCTTACATGTCATGTCCTTGTTTAGGAAGTAAACATTTTGTAATATCGATGGTGACATACGGGGGGACACATACGGATGACATAAGACTAAATATGATTCACGTGTTTATACTCTGTACGTGCATTTTTCTACTTTGAATGTATGTGAATATCAGAAATTTTGGTTTGAAATCCAAATTCAAATATTACAAAAAACATTTTTTTATTCCTGAAAAATAATAACGGTGGCGGTTATATTAAGATAACCGCCACTGTTAATAGATTAAACGTGGCGGTTGTGTAAAGCTAACCGCCTCGGTTAATATAATTAACCGTGGCGGTTATTTTTACTCAACCGCCTCGGTTAAGGCCACGATTAACTGTGACCTTAGGTCCGAGGCGGTTGAGAAAACTGCCACGGTTAAGCGTTTCTGAGCGCCACCGTTAACATTTTGTAGTAGTAATATAGTTGATTAGTATTAACTGTATAATATGGCAAAGTAATGTCTTTCTTTTGATTTTATATTCCAAATATATTCCTTCATTTCTAGTTGATTTGAAACCTCTAGAGACCATTATTGTCACATCTAGTGACCCCACCACTGATGATGAGGTATTTTATGACCATTTTGCAACAAACTAAAAACAATAACATAGCTTTACAAACATATGTGTAAAAAGGCAGGAAGAAGTGGAAAGCAAACTAGAGGTAATGAATAAAGATGGTGAACTAGGATGAAATCTTCTAAACATGTGAAGATGTGTTGTTGGTGGATCTGTTGTTCATACATGATCCTGTGTGCTCTGTTAATTGTCATTTTGAAGTCTTGTGGACTTATTTGTGGAATTCTAGGTTTATTTGTGGTCTAATATTGTATTGTCATATGTGTATGGTACTACTTTCAAGTCTATATGACTTATGAGTCCTGTCATGCGTGTTATGTGTACTGTCTTGTTCTTATTTAGTTTGGACTATGCATGTCATGTTGTGAGCCTATGACTTGTAAGGTGCATGCTATTTAGTTTGGCCCTGTCATCCCATGACTTGTGATGTGTATGTTTTCTGTTTGGCTTCTATTTATGCATGTCATGTGATGACAAGTGGCATGTATTATCTGTATACTTATTCAGTATTTTTAATATGTTATGTAACAGGCCTACCATGCAACATCTATTTTTGGCCTAAAATTTTCGTTTATCGTTGTTTATGTCTATTTTCCGATCGTGTTTATCTTTTCCTATAATGTATATCTCACTACTACTAAGGCTCTCGGCTTGTAGCAATGGAAACAGAGAGTATCTATTTGTTTTCATTCATTTTCAACCCTATTTGTCTGGTATCACAAAGTCACCACCTGATTATACAGTGAACATGAGTGGTCTAAGGCTGACCCTCACTGGATGACTTGCCTGGCGGCGTCACGAAGGACCGATAATATGGTGGGTACTTCATACTAGAACCAAACTAAGTTGGTACCATCGAATGATGCATGAACCAAGTTTGATATGCTTGACTTAAAAACCTATCCAATAATGCCATATAAGCTATGACTCGGACACTCGGTGAGCATATACCATGCATATTCAAGTGTTCATAACTCGAGTCTTATCAAGTTACATGTCTTAGGCTCCTCTCTTAACGGTATGACCAAGCGAAAACAAAGTCCTATACATTCTACGTCAAGCACCTCCAAACACCAAGCTTGCACTTGATGAGTCTAGGTGTTTGGTTCCCTTCTCCTTCTAACTTGGCTCACACTAGCCAGACCTAACACATGCAAAGGTCTATTGTTTGGTTAGCCACACGCGAGCAACCGGGTCAAATGTAGAGTCTGTTTGGTTGCTCGCACCTACCCATTCGCGAGCTTATGTTCACTCACTCCACACTTGCTCTGCGTGCTTGTCTACACCATGCAAGCTTGTTTAAAAATGGTAGACATCACCAAAGAGCACCGGATGAGGAGCTTATGTGGACGTCCAGGCTTGCCCGCACCTGGATCTGCCAGTGTTTGTGAATGACCTTTGAAGTTTGTACCATACATGCTATCAATCCAAATTATTATCGGGTGATCCAAGACAACCATGTGATCTGCAGGTGACCAACTAATATAGATATAACCATTGCAAAACACATGTTAGTCGTACAACCTTGTGGTTATCGAATCCTAAAATTAGAAAAATTGGAACCTAAATGCGTTCCATACCAAGCGCCGACTATGATAAGTGAGTTGTCGATTCGTGTATTGAGGTGGCAGGAGCTGTGGATTTCGTTGGAGTTAGAGATTGCCAACGGCGGGCGAGCCACGAGCGTGATACAGCCATACAGGCACAAGAATTCGGCTGAGTCCTCAGCCTGCCTATTCGAGGAGATGGGAGTTGTAGATTTGGTTAGAGATTGTCAAGTTGGTGCTTGACCAACGTCAGTTGAACCAGCCGTGACATACGCGTAGATTACAGGATGCAAATCAAATGTCACGGTTCCATTTTTTTTTAAAAAGGGTCACGGGTCACTAGCAGTATCCACGACTTCATATTTTATCTCACACACGTTGACTATTTTGAGGGTGACCAACCATAGCTGGAACTGGAAGCGCCGTTCCATTCCTTGAAGGCTGTGTTCGGTGAAACTGAAGTGCTGTAGATAAGCGCTGAAGTGCTGTAGAAGTGCTGAAATCTTGTGAGAGAAAAATACTGCTGAAGTGCTGAAAAATAAGCGCTTATAAGCGCTTATACCCTCAACCGAACGCAGCCGAAAGTTCAAAGCAGATACTCCATCCGTTCCAAAATATCTGTCGTTTACGCTTCCCAAGAAACGGCGACCGGCAATTATATATTTAAAAATATTAACATTTATAATACATAATTAGTATCATTAGAAAGATCTTTGAATCTAGTTTTTTAATAAATTTATTTGAAGATATAAATGTTGCATATATTTTATACAAACCGAGTTAAACTTATAACACAAAAATCGAAAAGGGACTAAAATTTTATAGTATGGCGACACCGACTCGCCAGGCGGCGTCGTTCCTGAACACACCCGAGTTTAGTATGACTGGTGGGGACCTTCGAGGACGGTGTCACGAGAGGCGGCGTCGCCGCGCCAGTTATCGAGCCGTTTTGGCCGCCGAGGGTGAGAGTAGGACTGCGTATATAGGAGGAGAAAAAAAACGGACGGTCGCAAGCTCGCTATGTGATGTTCCAACAGCAGGACGGCTCACGCCGAAAGGAGCCCGCACAAAGTCTACTGCTCCCTCCGTCTCTTTAAAAAGTATCGTTTTTGGTTCTCGAGAAATTCCTTTAACTAAATATATATTAAAATTTATTAATTTTTATGATACATGATTAGTATCGTTAGAAAGATCTTTTAATGTAGTTTTTTAATAAATTTATTTAGAGAGATAAATGGTGTACATATTTTCTATAAATCGAGTCAAACTTGTGGCACGCATACCAACAGCAATAGTATTTTAGGGATGGAGGGAGTACTGTGCAACACTTCTCGTCTTGTAACCGCTCACAATTGTCATTAGTGATGCTGAGCTCTGAACCAAGCAAGATCTGTGATGGCTCGTGAATGACCCTAGAGGATTGCAAACCGTGGGCCTGATCTCCAGATGCACCTTTTTCATTAAATCTGCGGAGCAAAGCAAAGCAATGCAAAACCTTGGAAAGCAAGATGCAGGTAAGGAATTTTGTGAGAAGACAGGAGAGTCATTAAAGTATATACTATCATGACCTGGAAAAAAGCCAGGTCTTCACCTTTCGCTTTCCTGGCATGAATCATCATATCATACTCCTAGCAAGTATAGCAACTCAAACGGAGTAATGCTGAGGTAAAAGCCACGGGTAGAGTGAGAGTGACAGAGGATAACGAAAGCGCAAAGCCACAGCCACCTTGACAGCGAAAGACGGACGATATGGAAAGCAGTCAAGGCGCGCGCACACAGATCCCTCGGACTTTTTTTATTTTCCGCCATGATTTATTATTAAAATCCACGGTATATTACACCGGAGCAGAGGAAGACATGGAGGAGTCCTAGGCTACCGCGCCACTTACAGGTGGGCCCACAATGGGTTGCCCCCACCCGTGCCACTGGAAGCGGCCGTCACCCCGGCGACGGGGAGCACGCCATGCCACGCAGCAGCACACACAGCTCGGCGGCTGTCAGCCTCCTCTCCGACTCCTCCTCCGGCAGTCCGTTAGATCTCCGGCTCCGGCGGAGGAGCCTCCACGGCGGCCACGGCCGCCGCCGCACCCGGGACGAGGTGCTCCAGGTCGTCGCCGCGCCCGGCGACGAAGTCGATGAGCTCCTTGCCGGACTCGTCGTCGCCCGCGGGCGGCGGCGAGATCCAGAGGAGCACGGCGACGGCCACCAAGAAGAGGCCCGTGGAGAGGAGCAGTGGCCAGAAGAATGTCACCACGGCGCTGAGGCTGGGCCCGACGGCGGAGATCGAGACGGCGGCCGCCGCCACTAACGCCAGCGCTACGGCGCCCTGCACCCGGTGCTCCCACACTAGCTCCCCGAGCTTTCCCTTGGCCGCCATGGCCGGGTCAGCAGCGCCGCCGGACATCGGAGATCTAGGGGCAGGAGGAAAGCTCAGCTAGGGGTTTGGCTGGCTCTCGGGGGGGGGGGATGGATTTGCTAGGGGATGAAATGGGGTGGGAAGCGAAGAAGGACGGCGAGTGGGGAGACGAAAGCCAAGCCTGGGGTTATCTCAGGCTGCGGAGATTCGCCCTGCCGCCGCCTCCGGCCAAGGGTTGTGTGTGCTGTTGATGTTTTTTCTCTTGCAGCGGCCGGGCTAGTACGGGGCCTGCCCGTTTTCCCCTTTTACCATAGTGCGGTTACTGCGGTACATGTATGTGACCGGTTTTTAGTTTTAGGGTTAAGTGAGCGTTCTATAATGGACGTTCATAATTTGCGCGCCAAACTTCATTATGTTTTTCGGAATTGGATGACATAGATTTATATCAATATAGTAGTTGAAGCGTTACATGCACGTAGATATGTCGGTTTACGTTACATGCAAAATAGAAACATTAGGTTTCAACGTACGTGTGACTCCTGAAATCAACTGACATGTTCGTTCAACTGATCTTTACGGCTGCATTCTACCTATCTCGAGCTTTTTCGAACCTGCTGAACAAGGCTTGATCTCTATATATGTACTAAATCTATTGTATCTTGTTGGTATCTCTTTGGCTCCGATACTTGTATTTCTATAAAAGAAGTATCTATGGTTCTCTTTCGGTCTTTTACTAATTGGTCTGTCGCTAGCTTTGATGTGCTTTCACAATCTCTTATAAAGCTCTTTCCATCTCTCCGGCTCGTTCTTATGGTTGGATTAAACGTATATTAAAGGGCACTTTGGGAAAAGGTTTGCTACGAGTTCCTTAGATTGTCGTCCGCACTGGTGGTACAAGTCGCAACGTGGGACAACACAGTGCATACGTGGCAGTATGCCTGTATCCTTCTTGCTCACTCACGTGCTAGGCACTCGCCGACTCGCGTCCCCCGATTTCGATTAGGCCGGCCCGATTTTTTCGATCTAGAAACAGGCCACAGCAGGGGCGCCAGCCAGATGTGTTTCGAGTGCTCGACTCGGATCGTTGGCGTGCCGTGTGCGAGTACATTTGTTGTACAGCTATACAGAACTTGTTTTTTTTGGCCACGAAATGTATCAAACCTGCGTGTGTTATACAAGTTAAAACGCTTAAAAGAAAACAAAATGGTCCATCACCTTATAGCATGCGCAAAAGCTAGTACAGAAAACTGTTACAGTTTCAATATTTTATTCAATTTATTCTCGCGTTGTAGTGTATATATAATTAATAATACAAGGAAACACTCGCGCGTATCCCTGAGAGCGGACGTACGGCACTGAACCTAAAGAAAATAACCTCGCCTTTTTTTTATGATGAAAGAAGAAAAGAGAAAGGAAAAAGGGCCGCAAACTAACTAATTACTCCATGTGATGCAGAAACACAATGCAACAGCTTTTGAACCCGATGCACGCAACCTACTACACGTGAGCTAGCCGAGCCGTCGTCACTTCACCGGCCGCCGTACTGGCGGCATATATGGATCTAGCTACTTCACTTCTTGGGCTTGCCGTTGGCGGCGGCGGCCGCCCCGGAGTTAAGCGAGTCCCAGGCCTCGATCCAGGTGACCATGGCGTCGGCGAGCTTGGTGAAGTAGGGGTCGACCTTGCCGAGCTTCTCCTTGACCTGTTGCGAGAGCGCGACGTAGCACTTCTGCACGGTGTCGCAGTCTTTCGGCAGCACGACGGCCTGGAAGAAGGGGATGATGTCCTCCTGCCAGAAGATGCCCTTGTACTCCTTCTTGAGGTTTACGAACGGGTTGCTGGCCTTGCTGTGCCAGATGTAGGGCAGCCCCGTCTTGACGCCCAAGCCCAGGTGATCGCAGATGACCTTGACGCACCATCCGGCCCACATGTCGTCGTAGCGTCCGATGGGCTGGCCGTCGCCCATGAGGCCGAAGTACATGGCGGGCCCGATGAGGTGGCGGTCGAAGGCGAGGTTCATGCCGCACATGGGGAAGAGGGTGCCCTTGGGGATGGTCATCACGGCGTCGACGTACCTCTCGTTCCGCTCCCGGGGCTTCACCAGCTGCGTGGGCGCGTCGTAGTCGGGGATGTTGAGCCACAGCCCGTGCGACACGGCCGTCGGCACGCCCTCCCGGAGGCTGAACGGGTAGCCGCGCACGAAGTCCGCGCCCTGCGCATAGGGGTCGTACAGGGTGTTGAAGAAGAGCGGCGTGGACGGGCACAGCAGGTTCTTGATGTGCTGCGCCAGCGCGTCGATGTCCTTGCCCGTCGGGTCCTTGGCCACCTGCATGCATGCCCCCCATCGGCCATCGCATAATAATAAGTAGGAGCCGAATGCACAGCAACGTACTAGTACACGAGATTGCTAAAACCGTAATTAAATTTTAAAAAGAACTAACTCACGAAGCAGTCGTCGTCGATCGTGTAGATGTACTTCTTCTTGGACACCATGTAGCCGAAGCAGCGGCACGCGGAGTCCTTGAAGGAGATGCAGGACGCCCTGGGCCCGAGGATCTTGTCGATGTCGTTGCGGTTGTAGAGCTCGTAGTCGAACCCCTCGGGAACCTTTATCGTCTTGGCCGGGTCGCCGTCCTGCACGATGATGAGGTGGTACGCCTGGAAGAAGGGCCGCCACATCTCCAGGAAGTCCAGGTTGCGGATCGTCGGGATGACGATGTCCAGCTCGTCCTTGAGCGGTGGCGGCGTCGCCATCTCCCAGACCACCGGCGGCCGGCCGGGTAAGCCTTGATCCGGGGCGTCCGCGAGCAGAGCAGAGAGGTGGCGCGCGACGCGGCTCAGCAGGGGGCCGCGCGAGCGAGGTGGATGCTGAGAATGAGGAACGGAGACGGGGCGCGCAGCTATATAGCGCCGCGGCAGGGACGCTCCACGCGTCAGGCGGCCGCGGAGGCGACCACATGAATCGAATCGACGAGGACCGTGGAGTGGCGCGCGCGAATGGCGGATCGGGAGCCCTGTGGTTGAGTGCTTGCCGGGGAAAGGAACGGCTGCCTGCCTTTGCTGTGGTGAGCTGTCGAGTGAACCGGCTGAAGGACCGTTCGATCGGCACACTACGGAGTGCGGACCTTTGCTTTACATAACGGTAATTTTAAACGCGACCCGGAGCAAAAGTTGCGTGCCAGTGCAGACTCCGAATCTTTATGCGCTAGCAATCTGGAGACTCCAGTGGCTAACTTATGTAGTATACCACAATTCTAGAATCCAACTAATTACGTAATACAGACACAACCAGTCAACGCAGTTTAGCATCTTCTAATTCCAAGATTTGGAAGTCAATGTGCAACAATCTTACCACCATAAATCAAATCTGATAAAGAGTGATAGTACTTCTACGGCAGCACAGAAAAGACCGCAAAAGCATCATCCCATTACACCAAGAAAGTATTTTTACAGCATAAAGCATTCCGAACTCAATCTTCCACAAAATCTCCAGCCTCTTCATCCGAGTCATCTTCTTCTTGCTCTCTAGCTTGTTCGGCGTACTCATCAAGTGATGCAGCAGGAAAGATATCACCCTCTCGGCTTCTGTCAGCAATCTTTGGGACTGACGGCCCACTCTCCCCACCCTTGCCTTTGTTCATCTGCCATGAAATAGTAACCATAATATTGAGTGTCATTGGAATCATCAGTGTAGAGAGTTTGTGGAAATGAATACATCACCGCTAAACATTGTTTATAAGGTAACAAAGGTCTAAGGGTCAGGTGCTAGAACTGAAGCTGGAACATTCAACTGCAGTTGCACTAGAAAGGAACCAAAATCACATTCCACTTGCATTCCAATAACCTTGAGTATTCCTTTCAAAGGAAAATGTACCAGATCCCAAGCTCTATGGTTGTTCAATACAACCATTGCCATTATTCTTTTAAATAGCTTAAAAGTTACTTTATGAATACACTTATTATACTACTCGTTAATGTTACATGAAGTAGAACTCAGTATCTAACAATGCTACATCTGTAATACAGATCTTAGAGGAATAGATTGTGCATCAGTGAGATAAATACTGAAGTTTTAAACTAAGATTAGCAGCTCCAAGGTCAGATCAAACAGAACACCTGTTCATTCTCCATGAGCAGATCAGTATCAATATTCCATATTAATGATCCTAGGTCGATTCTAGCATTGTTGCATTGGCTTTTTATTAGAAGGAGAAAGCAAAATAATTACAAACAACTTAACGCCCAACTCGAAAAAGGAAAAAAAACAACTACAAATCACAAAAGAAACTAAAAAGTGTAGCTCTGGAGCAAAGGTTATATATGTTTTGTACAACCAAGGCTGATACAAATGTTTGAAATTTTCTCATGATATAAATGCCAGCAGAATTGGCAAAAAAAAAATAAAAAAAAAAATTGGGAAACATGAATGAAAGTATTATAAGTAAAGGACCCAGAGAAAAACACAATTGCCTTTTCAGATTCATGGCTCCATAGTCTTAAGAGGGAACTATTGGTAAAGGACCCAGAGTTTATCAAACAGTAACAATAAAAAAACACAATTTCCTTTTTAGATTCATGGCTCCAAAGTCTTATTCAGTTTATGCATCACGGAGACTAATAATAGAGGCAAGTGCATAACAACAAAAGTTTTGTTCAGTGCGAAAAGTTGAACAGAAGTACTCACAATACGAAGAAGCGTACGTCTTTCCCTCTCCCTAGCACCTCTGATAGCCTGAAAAACAACTTCAGTCATCAGCGCAAAACAATAATTCTTCTACTAGGATCATATAGCAATCTAGTTACAACTTCCAAATATAACAAAATCAAACCTCTTCTAGTGACTTGCGTTCGCTTTCCTCCTCATTCACATCCCTAAATAGAATTGCAAATTAATCAAACTACAGATATTATGCATACATCCATACAGCTACAAGTTTAGAACCGGAATCACACCTTCCAACAAGCTCGTTAACACGAGTGCAGCACTTGGCACATATGCCGAGGTCCTTGGAGCAATCTGCATTAAGCAGTGGTAACCCGAATCAGTAACCATCCAACATAGTATCAATGTTTAACAACCAGATCTAGTGGCACGAGAGATTGAGCGGCCAAAATTCACCTCTGCATACGTTATGGTAGGCTTGCCGGACGTTTCGCTTATTACACTTCTGGCTGCCAAAAAAAAAAAAAAAAAAAACCCCATGGGTCACCTCTGCTCACTACTCAGTACATGTGCTAGACAGGGAAAGAGATTTACCACTTTGCTGGTTCAACAATGGGCTTGTATTTACCGTATCTACAAAAACAAACAAACAAATCGGACATAGGAGCAACGAAAACAATCGAAGCTACACACTAAAACAAATGAGTTTTTAGACAACCGATGAGGGATGAGAGCTCCCCACCTGCGTTTCCAGTCGATTTGATCCCGGCAGCGCTGGCAGACGCCGGTGATCTCCGACAGAGGTCGGAACCTGCCCCCGGGCTCCTGCGGCGTCGAGGGTTTGCAGCGGTGAGATTTGAATGAACAATCTAGAACTATGGGGAAGTGGGGTAGGGCGAGGGGAGGAGGAGAGCTTACGGTTTCGTTGATCTTCTGGCCAAGGTTCGGCTTCCACGCGTAGCGGTTCTGGTGTTTCGGCGGTCCCTGCCGCTTCGACATGGCCGACCTCCGCTTCGCGCCGCCGGGTGTTTCTCTTCTCCCGGTCACGCTTCGACGGCTTTGCCCTTAAAAACCTTTCACGCCGCGGCTGCACGACGTGGCCACATCGGACTCGTCCGATCCCAAGGAATTATGTAAAATGGGCCGTAGCCCACAAGGCCAATGCTCCGAGGTCTGCAACTTCGAATCGGGCCCAACTGAAGCATTATGGGGCCTAGCCCTGACCTTCTCTGAGGCCCGAGCAGGCCCCAACTGTACCACTCCGGCACTGCCACACCAACACAGACGCAGCTCAAAAACGGCAAAGGAATCCAGCGCTCGCCGATCGGGAGTACTTCGAAACCCCCTTTCTCGGAGTTGGAAAAACCTCCACCGAGGAGCCCCCGTCGAGCCGGCGGCGGCGGCGGCAGCGGCGGCCGGAGCGGCCTAACAGAGCTTTTTGAGCTAGCCAGGCGGATTCACCATGCGGAGGAAGTTGCTGCAGTTCCCGTCCCTCATCGCGCAGCATGCCCTCCGCTGTGCCCCAAAACCCAGACCCCAACCCCAGCCCCACCACCACCGCTTCCTGCACGCCCCCTCCGCGCCCTCACCCGCATCCCCTTCCTCCTCCCTGTCGGCTCACCTCCTATGGAATCGCCTCTCCGGCGCTACCGTGGCCTCTCTCCTCCCGCGGATCACCGCGGACGTCGCAGCGTCCGCGCGGACCGCCGCGTCCCGGTGGTTGGCCGCCGCGCGCGGCGCCGGCTCTCTCGATCTCTTCTCGTTGCAGCGGCGACGCAGGGCCTCGTGGTGGCGGTTCTCGTCTTCCACTTTTCTCCAAGGCGCGCCCTGGTGAGGTTCATAGTTGGCGCGATTTTACTTGGAATTGATGTAGTCGTTTCGTCATTTTGTGTTCTGGTGTCTGCCGAAGGGCGCACTGGATGAAGTCTCCCGAAGGGATGGTGTTGATGCTCATCGGTGCGAATGTAGCTGTCTTTATGCTGTGGCAAGTGGCTGATCCAGGGTTCATGAGGAGGCATTTCATGGTAAGTGAAGTGATAAATTCTTAGATTCAGTGGTTACTATGTCATTGCTGTAATGAACACTGGTTTCTTTATTATTGTTGCAATGAGCAGATTTCACTAGACAATTTCAAGAGTGGACGGTTGCACACCTTGCTCACGAGTGCTTTCAGCCATGCAGAATTTAATCACCTCATTTCCAATATGATTGGCCTCTACTTCTTTGGGAACAATGTAAGTTGCACACTCCTCCTTTATGTTGCTTGAAAGATATAGTGCAATAGGGAATCCATGTGAAAAGATTTTGCAGTGAATGGGAAATCAATGTGTCTTCTGATGTTCTTAAACCCAAGAAAAAAAATGGAAAGTAGAGAGACACGTTGAGGTTCTATAATCTCAGGCTCTCTGCTTTTCTTGAGTGCAGCGTCAATGTCGTCAGCTATGGTTCTTGAAAATTTAGTGAAACTATGTGCAATATACAGTTCAAAAAAATTAGCCTCATTTTTTGAACAGTAGATTGTACCAATGCTTGATAACATTTTATCTATAACATGAATTTAGGGCCAATTGTAACAATATATTTTAAATGTTCATGAAACCAAATTATTTTAGTATCCTAATTTAACTCCACTTCTTTGGCCACCTATATTTCCAAAAGAAGTCATGGACTCACGTCGTTAGAAAAGCTTGGCCTGCGGGGGTAAGACAGCCCCCGGGCATTTTGCTAAGAAGAAGACGTTCTCATGCAGGTTGAGAAAACCCTGAACCCCTGCCCCACCCATACATAGCGGCACATTGTTGTATGAATTTACAATACATTACTTTTTGCAGTGTTGAATTCACTCTGTTTTTTTCTTCTTTTCCTATCTTTCTTTATGAATTCAAAAATCAACTTTCTCGAACCAAAATAATTTGCCTTTTAAAGTGATGCTGGCTTCAATGATATCTCGTAGCCTTTGCCGAGTTCAGCTGGATCCTTTATTCTGTCAATAGGAGTTAGGACTAGCATTCCATGAATTCAAAATTAGGATTGAGATACTTATGAGCCTTGAGTATACTTAACGACCAAGTTAGTGGTTTATTAACCAAAATAAGTGTTACTGGTTTGAGAATTTTCCATTAAGTTTATCATCTGGTTACACAAACAACTTAGCTTCAATATCTGAAGGGAATATATTCGCTAGCCACCCAATCTAGCCTTATGTGTTTCAATTAGGGCTCAATGTAGAAACCCTTGCAAATGCTGGCTGCAGGTCGTGAAGCAGCACCCCCATATTGATTATGCACTATTGAGAATCACAGCCATAACTCAACATCTATATCAGATAGGATATGTAGTAAAACCAAATGTATCATGTTAGGGCCAACTGCAAATTTGCATCGGTTTGTTTTCATATGGCGAGTTTGCTGCTTAAAGATGTCTAAATGCATGTTTGACATTATAATGGCATCTTGTCAATCTAACTTACCATTGAAATAATGGAACATGCACATGCCGTTTGCCAGACATAATTGCTCTTCTCCTTTTCTCTTTCGTCCCATCAGCCCATCACTGTAGCTGCCGAATCCGTGTGAGGACTGGGGAGTACGAGGCCAAAAAAGTGGCGATTTGTCATAACTGTGGCCCTGAGGAAGGTCTAGCAGGGCACGGCAGCGACTGTTCAGGATGAACACCTGCGGGGGCAGGAAGACCAAAAAGAGTGGGTGCAGTTGGGGATAGTGGTCTGGCTGCCAGTGCAAGTTGCACGGGTCCCAGCCCTTATTCCTTACACATCCAACTAAAGCTTCCTTGCACGGGCTTGAAGACCGCGTCCATCACATATCTGGAAGCTCACCTTAGCTAGACCCGTTCCACAGCCGCAGCAACCCCTCGATCCAAAGTCTGCCTTGCTCGTCCTGATTTAAGAAGTTTGCAGAAGAAAGAGAAGGTGTTGCTTGCAAGATGGGGAGGAACTTTGCACGTTTTTTCCTTTGCTCGAGGACAATGATGTGGCCAGGTCTTCCTGATGCATGGAAAAAGGAAAGAAACAGAGATGTAAAACAGAAAGTATCATGGTACATCGTCCTTCCTTGAAATGGAACTTGAATGCTGGAGCAAGAAGACGCATTCAAGTCGATCTATTACGACCAGCGCGGTTGTTCGTATTTCATTTTCTTCTTCCAAGCCGACGCTCTTCTTATAAAAGAAAGCACTCACTGAATTACTTACTGAATTTCGTCTTTCTCTCGACACCGATAATTTTTTACGTGTCCGGGGGTCGATCAGAGGTTCGGCTTGCTTCTCCCCCACCCTTGCCTATGAAATGGATATTGTTGTTTTAAGATCAGGATTGTGACAGAAGTCGTCGGCACGGACCTTTCCAGATCCTGGCAGAAAGATTTCCTCCGCTAATGGCTCTGGTTGAGACCTCCTTTTCAGTCCGATGGCTGAGTGGTAGTTTGGTCAATTGGTCCTTTACTGTTCCTTATGATTTTCTAAATATATTATTTGGATTGTTTTCACATAAGTGTTGGGCACACTAAATGATGTAGAAATCAGTTGCAAACAGGCATATTGGGTGACAATTTTGCAGTTATTGAGCGCAAAAATCAGTGGCAAATACACAATTCTCCCATCATATTAAGCATCTCATATTAGAAACAGTTGTGTGCAATGTGCAGTGAACTATGAATTCTTTTTTTTTCTCCAACTGCATCGGATTGTCCATCACTCCATTTCTTACCTTGTTCTTTGTAGTAATGATCTATCACCTTGTGCTGCTAATGTTGAATTGCCTTTTCCCTATATTTTTCTTTCTGCATCAGATTGCAAATGTGTTTGGCCCTGCCTTTCTATTGAAGTTGTACGTTGGTGGAGCACTTACTGGATCGGTATTCTTCTTGCTGGAGAAGGCTTTTCTAGCTCATCGGAAACAGGTCCGTTAGAACACATAGTGTATTAAATTTTATACATTAGGATTCCAAATCCTGGTGAGGCTGTCAATTAACAGTCAATTCTGAAATAAATGATGAGTTCAAAAAGTATTGGTGACTTATCGGATTTGACCCTCACCTAAGATATATTGATGACACTACTCAGCCTATGCATTGAATTTCTTTTTTGTTGTAGCTTTGTGTTAATCTTCTGATATAGCGATGATGCTCCTGCAGGATTATGTAGAATGGGATACTTCAAGAACTCCTGGACTTGTATGTGGTTTCTGTTCGAACAACATAGTCTTAATTGCTGCTATATGCACAACCCATTTGCCAATTGTACAATTCTTTTACATCCAGCACATAACGGTTCATATCACTTGGCAATTGATTACTTTTGAGTCAAATGGTCTAGATAATCAGATCACGTGGTTGTTTTGAAGTTATTTAAATGGGTTGTATGTGAATCATTTCCCAGTCTTAATTTAGTTTATACTAAAATAGCTTGTACTTGTGCATGGATGATACTTTCGCCCAATATACAACTATTCATTCAATCATCATGTATCTAGGAATAAAGTAGACATAGGCCCATGTGAGGTG
Organism: Eremochloa ophiuroides; assembly: GCA_038502445.1. Taxonomy (NCBI): domain Eukaryota; kingdom Viridiplantae; phylum Streptophyta; class Magnoliopsida; order Poales; family Poaceae; genus Eremochloa; species Eremochloa ophiuroides. Next base: position 68,460,077 of record JAHLJS010000006.1, read on the forward strand.
ATATGCAATTTAATCCAGTCTAAAGTGTGATGACTGTTTGAGCATTATTGATGGCATTGCGCATACATTACTTCATTCTAAATTTGATTCCTTCTGTTGTATTCATGTCACTCAGGGTGCAAGTGCTGCAGTTAATGCAGTTATCCTCCTTCCGATTTTTCTGAATCCCAAGGGACTAGTGTATCTTTACTTCCTCATTCCTGTTCCAGCTGCACTTTTTGTGAGAATCTTCTTTCTCTCTTTTTTTTTTTCCTTTTAACAATCCATTGTTCATTTAGTTGCTCATCACAAAATTTCTTTGTTTCTTCTCATTTCAGGGCGCAGCTTTGATTGGTGCTGATTTATTGAGGTTGAAGGTATGTGTTATTGCTCTATACCCTTTTATTTTTTTTATTTCTTATATAGTAAGTGAATGGTTTGGTTTCACTCTTTATCCTTTTTTTTTTAATTGCCTTCGAGTTTTGACGAAGGTAACATTTTTTATTTGTTTTTGTTAATATAGCACATGAATGTTTTGGATGTCTCTTTGTTTCTTGTATTTATGTATGTTGCTCAAGAGTTTTGCAAGGTGAGGGGGTGTCAATTTAACTCGAGATGGCCGAGACTTGTTGGTTAATCCATAGTCACAGGGGTCGGTGTCGATGGCTTGTACTGCGACCCAGCCACCCAGGGACATCGTCCTAGTTGAGGGTTGGGGTCGAGCAAGGTCAACATCCCTTCTGCCTGGGTCACGACTCAGCTGCAGCTTGAGCACACCAAGGGTCGAAAGGGCTGAGTTGAGGAACAGGGGGGAGAGGATACAATACAAGGGGGAGATGATCTGGTTTCTTGTTGCTGGGACGTAAATACGTAATGGCACTACGATCGTGTTGTTGAAGAGGACTACCAACAGCAGTTGACAGAACCTACTGCATGTCTCTAGGAGCAGCAACAGCCAACACAAAATTAGTTAATTCTTACTCAAATTAAATTGGGGACACAAAAGAGAGGAAGACAGCACAGGCAATCGTTTTTTGTACTGCCTGGTACGAGGTTTTGGCTACCAATGGTTGATTTGTGGCTGGTGGCTTTGCCGCGATGGGTCCCTTTGTGTAGAGAGAAAGCGAGGAGCAAGGCAGGATGAAAAAGGCAACTGCGCTTGTGACCGTGATTGCCATATGTGGCTGGGTAGTGGATCGTGGGCTGGATGGTCTAGCATATGTGGATAATTTAGGAGGTGTTTAAATCCGGGGTGTAAAATTTTTGCGCGTCGCATCGGATGTTTCATGGGATGTCGGAAGGGTTTTCGGAAATTAATAAAAAACTAATTACATAACTCTCTTGTAAACCATGTGATGAATTTATTAAGCCTAATTAATCTGTCATTAGCAAATATTTACCGTAGCACAACATTGTGTGGTGCCCCAATTGCTATATAAATTCACAGTTTTTTAGTAGGAATACTATTTATATGTTAGTTGTATGTACACATGCACCACTTGAAGACAAGTGAGAAGTCGCATTTACATTATATTAAAAAATAATAATTTGCAACATTTTCCCTATCAACGTGAGGATCTGGGTCTGGGAGAGCCTCCCGTTGGTGTTAAATCTTGGCATGAAATGTGTCTGGGCTGCATATTGTGTGCGGTGACCATACAACACATAGGTGTGGGAATATTTGGGGGTTCTGTGGTTTCTCCACCATAGAACGTCATCCTGTTTTATTGTTTCCAATGAATCTCATCTGTAGAAAGACTTCCTTCGTCTGATATTTTTATTTCCTGGCCGTAATGTTTCTTGTTTGATCTTACATCCTCTGCACCCATCTGCTCAACTGGATATTGAAATGTATTTCTACAGCTTTTTTAGTCTATATGCTTTGATTGTTACTTGGGTGACCTGCTAACCTGCTACTGCTATGCAATCAGCTTGTGTCTGTCTGGTATATTTGGTTGTCAGCTTACATAATCTGTCGGCCCATACTGTTCATGTATTGTTGATCTAACATCCATGAATTATACTCCCTCCATTTTAATTTATAATAAGTCATTTGGCTTTTTTTGCCCCAAGTTTGACCACTCATCTTATTCAAAAATTTATATAAAATATCACTTTTCTTATTATGACCTGCTTTATTAATAAAAGTTTTTCAAGAATAATTTAAATTTAACTCTTTTTGCGCAAATTTTTTGAATAAGATAAGTGGTCAAACTCAAGGTTGAAAAAGTCAAACAACTTATACATTAGAACGGATTAAGTATGTTTGTTATCCTGTTCAAAGGTGAAGCTAACCGATTTTCCCCTCCATTTTCTAGAGGCGTGGTGATGTATCAGGCTCGGCTCATTTAGGGGGTGCTCTGGTTGCTGCTCTTGTGTGGGCTCGAATTAGGAAAGGCTGGATCTGATCTTCTAGCGTCAGTTGAGGGGATGCCTTCTAACATGTTAACTTTCAGTCTGGATAATGTTGTGGGCTTGTGGAGGATATTGTTAACTTTGGCAACTGAAATTTTTTGAATGTATCCTGTCAAAGATAATGGGGGTTCAATGTCTTGGGGCATTTTGGATATGTTTGGATGGGATTCTAAAATCCGAATTCTAGATAAAAATAATCTCTGGATTATGTGCCTGTGTGTTAGAATGCTAGAGTGTTTAGATGAAATTTTAGGATTTTAAGATTTTCTATCTGAGTAAAATATCTATGGATCCAAACTTTACCTTACCGTTTTCATTCGATATCTCATCATTCCTTTTCCAAACTTTACCTTACCGTTTTCATTCGATATCTCATCATTCCTTTTCCTAGCCTTGTGCAGAAGACGTCAATCCAGCTTTTTTTTTTTAACAAACCGCGACGGGCCTGGATTTCATCCCCCCCAGGTTAGTTCCAGGCTTCAATCGGCCTTCACCGACTCGGGGATCCAAAAACATGGCCACGGGTTCTGCCAATTGGCCTCATGCCTCCTTGAAACATGTGCTCGCGAGATTCGTAGTACTGTACTACGTGCTCATGCACATACTAGCAGGAGCCGTCTCGTCACAATCATCTGACAAGATGATGCATCCGCGTGCGTACGGTGCTCGGAGCACGCACGTCGGTTGGCCGTACACCTGCTGAACTTCTAGGCTCTCGATCTAGCCTGTAACTACTTTAGGGTGACCACTAGGATAGTCCCAATTGAAAGCTATTCTCGTGTTCTCCCTCTATGGCTATGGCTTTGTTCGCTTGAGCTAATAAGCGACTTATTTCTACTCTTTTTTATATTTTTTTCTAAAAAAAATCATCTTTTAGTTTTCAGGTTTCAACTTACATCTCGCTTTTTTAAAGAGAGAAACCTTTTTTAGTTTATTTAGGTTATAATGTAGAAAATATTGTCAAACATTTGTCGTGCATCTCCTAATATGTCTGTTATAAAATATATTCAATTTTTAATCTAATGACTTATTATAAATCATGGATAATTAGTATGTTTATAAGTTTGACTTCTAAAAAAAATGAGTTGTGTAGTTAGTATTATTGAATGTAGCGAGGAGTATTTATGTATTAGGTATGTCCTACCAAAGGGTGCTTAGTCTAGTGGCTAAGACACTCGAGCAGCACTCCACAGGTCCTGAATTCGAGTCCCCGTGGGAACGAATTTCAGGCTGTGGTTAAAAAAATCCCCTCGCCGGCCCCAGAGCCAAAGCACTGGTAAAGAGATCGGCCTTGCTCACGGGTAACGTCTCCCAGTGTCTGGATGAGGCCGGGGTTCGGGGGTTTTCTCGGCCTGCGTGAGAAGGCCTTCTTCTTACGTACAATGCCCGGGGGGCGCCTTGCTCCTCGCAGGTCAAGTTTTTTTATTAGGTATGTCCTAAAAAGGACGCAATTCTCGGTTGGGACCTTAATTTTGACTAGAATACAATTAATAATCATGACTGCAAGGTGATATACAGTGGGCAAGTGGCTTGGCAGCACAACAATGGGCTTGAGGATGTGGCGCAAGACGACAAAGGCTCCAATGTGGGCCCACTATTCCTTTGGAAATGACGCAAGCACTATTGTTGAAATTGTTGAAATGACTCATTTCTTTCCCCTTGGTTTAATTTAGAGTGAAAAAGAGTTTCTAAACATAGAAGGTGGTGTCATCTAAATTCCAAACTTCTATTTTTTTTAGGTCGTTAAACTTGTTCTGGCCTCCAAAACATGTTCAAACGGTTTCGACCCACTCCATACGCCAACGTGGCATGATGGATCGACGCCGACATGTTCATTCCAATACCTAAATTTGCATAGTGATGTTATGTAGGCCCTAAACTTCTAACATGGGATATCAAGGCCTCCAGGCTTGTTAAACAAGCGACACAAGATACCTAAACTTCCATGGTAATGTCACCTAGGTCTCTAGCTTCCAAATATGCATATCTAGATTCCCCAAACTTGCTAACCTTGCCATATGAGATCCAAATTATTATTCTTTGCGATGATGACTGTGCACCAGACGTGGGGGTATAAACCCATATACCCGCGTGGTGCTACATGGGCCAAGTCATCCGATCAGGCCCAGATTGCCAAGGACGCGTCGTCTACACGTTCTCCAGAAGATCACGTATATCCGCCGACTTGGAAGTTTTGGCGGTTAAGGAAATAGCTTTCCTAATATCTAGCCGATTAGTTTCCTTGTTCGGCTAGGATTGTAATCTGATATGTATAGTAAACCGACTTATAACCCTGCCCCCGAACTATATAAGGCGGGCAGGGGATCCCCTCAAAACACCTCATCTACTAGCAATACAATACAACAACAAACTGGACGTAGGGTATTACGCCTCGCAGTGGGCTGAAGCTGTATAAATTTCGTGTTTCACGCTCATCACGTTACGCTTACTCGTCTCAGGCGCACCTTCACTGATTATCTACTACCTTGGGCATACCCCTCGGTATACTATCGCCGGTATTACGTCGATAGTTGGCGCGCCAGGTAGGGGGTCTGCTTCCTGATCCATCCTGAGCAAGACGGTGGTTTTTTCAAGCTCCATAGAGCTCCCGACGCCAGGCCAGATCTTCACGGTGGGCTCCATCGTCTGGGTCATCGGCCCCGATGGCGAGGGAAAGACGCTGGATGCGGCTCAGATTGCATCAACTCCATCTTCGTTGACGGTCTCCGCTCCAGCAAGAAGGCTGCCACGCTACGTCCGGAGGACCGTCGACAACAGTGACCTGATCGGATCTATAGATCGGGTCTCCCAAGGCTTGTCTGAGAGCCTCCAGATCTTGGAGTCGGCCGTGGATCAACTAGCTGCAGGTCGTCCCCAGCACTCGCCGACGACACGACGCCCCACTCTATCCTTGGCTCGGCGGGATACGACCTTGGTCATCACCGCCACCCCGCAGGGCCGCATCGTCGAGCTTCAGCCCCGAGCAGTCATGGCTCCGAGGGCTTCCGACCACGACCTCCCTAGAGGCTACATGCCTTTTGGCCTGCGGAACACCGCATCTAGTTTTTCGCATCTGCTGCGCCGCTCCGACCACGCCACCTCTGACCACATCGACACCAACTCTACCTTCATCATTGCCGACAACGACCACTCTGACCACGACGACGCAGAAGGCAGCAGTCTCACTGATCTTCCTCCTCCCGCTGGCCGGTGCAACGGAGGGCCCATCCTCGTCATTAGTAATGACAGTGCTCTGGCTTCGAACGAAGATGAAGAAGCCCGAGCTGCCCGAGAAAAGAGGAATGCCGACCGAAGGCGCCGCCGCGAGCAACGCGTCAACGCAAGGAAGGGTCCCGTACGGAACTTGGAGCAAGAGTTCGACCTGGTCGAAAAACATCCCGTCTACAAGACTCCAAGCGTGAACGTCGCCTGCGCGATAACAGAAGCCAAACACATGGCCCAGACGCTAGAGGTTGAGCGCCTCACGGCTTATCTCCAGGTGGCCCAAGTGCAGATCAACGAAGAACGCCTGCCGCCCCCGTCGCACTCCACTGCGTCGGCCACCGAGCTCATTCATGAAGATGGCGGCCATTCCCGCGGTGGGAGGAGACGTCGCCGTCAAGACAACCACCAAGAGGTAGACCAATCCGATCTCCGCGAGAAGTTGAAATCCAAGGACCTCCGCGGGCGCATCGAAAATAGAAAAGAGGCCAGGCACTCAGCAGAAACTGAGTGCCGCAAAGTGTACGATGAAGCTCACGGTGCTCCAACCAACGACAAGGAGGCCTCCGAGCTGCCATTCACAAAGAGCCCGCAGGCGGTCCGTTGGCCGCCAAATTTCAAGGTCGTCGGCGTCGAGACCCATGACGGCACCGCCGATCCCACCAAATGGCTCACCGTATACGAGATCGCAGTCAAAGCCGCCGGAGGCAATTCAGATGTCATGGCAAATTATTTGCCTGTCATGCTTAATGAATCTGCCAATAATTGGCTCCTCAGTCTGAAGCCAAATTCCATCGATGACTGGGAGCAGCTGAAGAAGCAATTCATCAGCCACTACCGCGCCACATGCAAGCAACCGGGCACGAAGTACGATCTTGAGAAGCTTCAGCAAACGTCACGAGAATCTCTGCGAGCCTACATTCAGCACTTCTCGGAGACCAGAAACAACATCCTGGGTGTCACAGACGCTGAAGCCATCTCCGCTTTAATACGAGGTCTCCGGCCCGATGAAGAACTTCAGCGAAAGCTGTATCGCAGCAGACCAAGCTCCATCGCCGAGATGCTGCGCATCGCCAATAAGTACACCGGCGGGAACGAAGCCGCTCGCCACTCCATCCACAGCCGCCTCCGCTTCCCCGACCGATCACGCCACAAACACAGTGATCGTCGAGCTGATTGGCGTCACGACGACCGAGGATCCCGGCGGGATTAAAGCCGCGATGAGCGTGACCACCGCGACCGGCGCCGCTCTGATCGGCGCCGCCACGACGAGCCAGAAGGCTCCAAGGCTGGAGAGACGCGCCACCATTACCAGGTCTTTAACACCCGACCAGCCCCGAAGCGCAATTACGAAGAAGCTTATGACAAGCTCCTCGACAGTCAACGCCCCGTCCACAAGTTCCACAAGCATACCATGAGAGACTGCTACGGCTTCTCCAAGGCATTCAAAGAAGAAGAGAAGAAGAAGGCTCGTCTCGAATCCGACAAAGACAAGCTGAAAGGTCCTAAATGGCTAGAGGGGGGTGAATAGCCTATAGAAATCTACAAACAACACTTAACAAGCCGATTAGTAACAATAGCAAGCTTTGCAAAGCACTAACTCTAAACTACACTATGCAAGCCACCTAGACAAGTATACTATACTATGATCACTAATTCATACTCAAAGGCTATGTCACTACTATACACTACTCCTAAGTGAGCAACTAACTAACAAACTACACAAGAGAGTAAGTACACAAAAGTAAAGAGTAAAGGTGATTTCAATACCCCCGGTGTAGAGATGATATGAAGTCCAATATAACCAATCAATCAAATACAAGAGAAATCCTCAGTAGAGAGATGACACAATATTTTTTACCGAGATTCACTTACTTGCCGGCAAGCTAGTCCTCGTTGTAGCGATACACCCACTTGGAGGTTCACGTGCTAATTGGCATCACACACCAAACCCTTCTCAAGGGTGCCGCACAACCAACACAAGATGGGGATCCACCAAGCTACGAGCAATCCACTAAAGATGCCTTTCGCGATCTCCCGCGGGGATAGGCTCAAGAACCCCTCACAATACCTTGATCGGAGGCGGAGACAATCACCAACTCCCCTCTACGATCCTTGCAGCTCCAAACCGTCTAGGAGTCGGCAAACTCCAAGAGTAATGAGAGAAACCGCTGCGAATCACCACTACCTAGTGCCTCTAGATGATCTCTATCAATGCAATGCACTTGTTGCTCTCCAAACTCACCAAATGATGATCACAATCAAGTAGGATGAGTGAGAATGGAGTGGAAAGGCTCACAAGTATGCTATGATGTTTAGGAGTGCCAAGAGCTACTCCCCAAACCAGCCAAGTGACTATTTATAAGCCACACACAAGGAAATAGCCGTCTAGACTTCACTGCGTACCGTCGGACTGTCCGACGGCCAGACCGTCGGACTAAACGGCACGGTCCGACGCCCCGGATGAACGCCACATGTCACTAGCCGTTTGAAGTCGAACGTTGGATCACAACGGCTAACTTCCCGCGCTAAATGAACCGTCGGACGGTAGGCCGTCGGACCAAACCTCACGGTCCGATGTACTACACGTATCCACCGTCGGACTCTAAAACAGCAGGCCGTCGGACTAAAACTCGCCAACGTCCGACGTTTCCAGAGAGCTCCCCGAGCGCTGAAAACCGTCGGACGTTAGTCCGACGCTCACCGTCAGACTAACGCCGAGAGTCCGACGCTCCTCTGCTCTCCACGTGTCACCTCTTCGTCGCTCTGCACCGTCGGACGCTTCGGACAATAGTCCGACGCTCCGAAACTGAGCGTCCGACGCTCTCAGAAGTGTTAGCCATCGGACTGCAAGCAAAGGTCCGACGCCTGCGAGTTAGCACAGTCCGACGCTCTGTTTTCTCAGGATTTCCACTCAAACCTTTCACCCTTTGTTCCTAAGTGCTAACACCAAGTGTTCTACACTTTGTGCACGTGTGTTAGCTTTTTCAAAGAGTTTTTCCAAGGGTTTGTTAGTGTCACTAGCATCTATATGCAATGCAATGATCATGAACACCTAGTGGCACTTGATAACCGTATTTCATCAACGATTTCGCCCCTCTTGATAGTACGGCTATCTATCCTAAATGTGATCACTCCCTTTATAGAGTCTTGATCACCAAAACCAAAAGAGCTCCTATTGGTTATACCTTTGCCTTGAGCTCCCGGTTTCTTATCGACTTCCTTCCCATCTCTTGATGGACCTTGTGGACACCTTTGATGATGGATTTATACCATTTGCATGGATGCCGTCATTGCCCTTCACTTGTGGCCTCCACCGACCCGGTCCTTTGCTCCATCTTGTTTGCTAATTGTTCTCATGAAACACTTAGAGCAATTGTTAGCAAACTAGGTTTCATCAATTACCCAAAAACAAACATGGGCTTTCACAAGCGTGATGGTGATGATGGCCCTCCTCCCGGCTATACTGAAGCCCACAGGACGGTCTCCACAATTATTGGCAGTCGTATCGCGATGGAGTCGAAGAGGGAGCAGAAGCTCGTCGCCAGACGTGTCAACTCCGTCGCCAATTACGACGCCTCCATCGCCGATCCGAAGTTCCCTCCCTGGTCGCATAAGCCCATTACCTTCAGCAGAGACAACCAGTGGGCAGAGATCCCATACTTGGGTCGTTTCCCACTTATCCTCGACCCTGTAATACGCAAGACCCGCTTCCGCAAGGTGCTGATCGACGGCGGCAGGGGCCTCAACATCCTTTTCTCCGGAGCCGCCAAAGAGCTTGGGCTCCGAGTAGAAGACCTGGAGCCGTCCACAACTCCGTTCTGGGGGATTGTCCTAGGGCAGTCCTCCTACCCTCTGGGACAGATCAATCTGCGCGTCCAGTTCGGGACTCCGCAGTGCTTTCGTATTGAGCACATTGACTTCATGGTGGCAAACTTCGAGGCCGCATACCACGCCATCCTCGGCCATCCAACTCTGGATAAATTTGGGGCCATCCCCAACTACACCTACCTCGTCATGAAGATGCCGACGGAGACCGGCATCCTCACGGTCCGCTCCAACCTCCAGACCGCATACGACTGCGGTAAGGAAGCTATCGCCATGGCCGAAGCTACCGATGTCTCCCTCCTGATGAACACATGCGCGGTCGACGCGCAGAAGCTACCCCCGAAGAGCAGAAGACCCCAGAGAAGACCCCGCCCAGAGCGGCGACCAAGAACAATGAGACAAAGGACGTGGTCCTCGTCCCCGGTGACTCGAGTAAGATTACTCACATCGGGACAGATCTCGACCCCAAATAGGAAGACGCGCTTGTCAGCTTCCTTAGAAAGCACGTCGGTGTATTTGCATGGAAACCCGCGGACATACCCAGCGTACCTAGGGAGCTGATCGAGCACTCCTTGAATGCCTCGAAGACCGCCAAGCCCGTCAAGCAGAAGCTCCGGCGATTCTCTCTAGACAAGAAGGAGGCTATTAGGGTAGAAATAGCTCGGCTCCTAGCTGCGGGCTTTATCAAAGCGGTGTATCATCCCGATTGGCTAACCACTCCGGTTCTTGTAAGAAAAATAATAATGAATGGAGAATGTGCGTTGATTACACCGATCTCAACAAACACTGCCCTAAAGAAGAAGACCAAGAAAAGACCTCCTTCATCACCCCCTTTGGGGCCTACTGCTACAAGACTATGTCCTTCGGCCTGAAAAATGCAGGCACCACGTACCAACGAGCTATCCAGAAATGCCTCGACAAACTTATTCATGATATCGCCGAAGCCTACGTCGATGACGTCGTCATAAAAACCAAGAAAGCTGAGGACCTCATCCCCAACCTTGAAGCAATCTTCAAGAAGTTATCTGCTTTTCAGTGGAAACTGAACCCCTCCAAGTGCATCTTCGGCGTTTCATCCGGCAACCTGCTCGGCAACATCGTCAGCAAACATGGCATCGTTCCTAATCCAGAGAAGATTGAGGCTATCATGCGAATGAAGCCCCCATCCAGCGTCAAAGACGTCTAGAAACTCACCGGATGCATGGCTGCCCTGAGTCGTTTCATCTCCAGACTAGGCGAAAAAGGGCTCCCTTTCTTCAAGCTACTCAAAACCGACGAGAAGTTCGTCTGGTCGAAAGAGGCTGACCAAGCTTTCAAAGAATTAAAGCAGTTCCTAGTACATCCTCCTCTCCTTACAGCACCGGGGAAGGGCGAGGTTTTGCTGCTCTACATCGCCGCGACCAGCAGGGTCATCAGCACAGCCATCGTGGTTGAGCGAGAAGAAGTAGATCACACTCACCTGGTCCAGCGACCGGTCTATTTTATCAGTGAAGTCCTAAACGAGTCTAAGACTCGCTACCCGACGGTGCAAAAGCTGCTCTACGCCATCCTCGTCACATCACGCAAGCTCCGACACTACTTTGAGGCACACCCAATTGTGGTGGTCACCCAACATCCCCTCGGCAACATCCTCTGCAACAAAGACGCCAATGGAAGAGTCATGAAGTGGGCTGTGGAATTGGAAACTTATTCCCTCGACTTCCACAGCCGAACCACGATCAAGTCGCGAGTACTGGACGATTTCATCGCCGAGTGGACAGAGATGCAGGAGTCAGTATCCCCCGAGCAGGTGGAGCACTGGACGATGTACTTTGATGGATCCCTCAACATCGGAGGCGCCGGCGCTGGCGTACTACTCATATCATCTTCCAATGAACGTCTCCGTCACGTCTTGAGAATATACTTCAAAGCCTCCAACAACGCCGTCGAATATGAAGCCGCCATCCATGGTCTACGGATCGCCATTGAGCTCGGCATCCGACGACTCATGGTTTATGGGGACTCTGCCCTAGTCATCAATCAAGTAAACAAAGATTGGGACTGTACCAGCGAGAAGATGGATGCCTACGTTGCCGCGATCAGAAAACTGGAAAGCAAATTCTTGGGCATCGAGTTTCACCACGTCGTACGAGCTGAAAATCAAGCAGCTGACGAGTTGTCGAAGCTCGGCTCATCACGGACCGATATCCCTCCCGGTGTCTTCGTCCAGGATTTGATCAACCCCTCCATCCAAACAGAAGAAGAGGCAGAAGCCTCCTCATCCGATCAGATGGTGGCATGCGTCTCCAGCTCTGAAGAAGATTGGCGAGCACCTTTCATCGCTTATCTACTCGAAGCCAAGATTCCAGAAGATAAGATCTAGATGGAGCACCTCGTGCGTCGCTCGAAACACTACGTTTTGGTTGATGGCAAGCTCATGCGTAAAAATCCCAAGAGTGAAGTCCTCCAGAAGTGTGTAACGCGTGAAGAAGGTGTCAAAATACTCCAAGAAGTGCACGGAGGCATGTGTGGCAACCACGCAGCTTCGCGCACATTGGTCGGCAAAGCCTTCATAGCAGGGTTTTATTGGCCCACCGCTGTCCAAGACGCCGAGACAATCGTTCAGCACTGTGAAGCGTGCCAGTTCTTCGCCAAGTAGATACATGTCCCAGCCCAAGAGCTACAAACCATCCCTGCATCCTGGCTTTTCGCCACATGGGGACTCGACATGATAGGGCCCTTCAAGGCAGCCAAAGGAGGATACCGTTGCGTGTACGTCGCCATCGACAAATTCTCCAAATGGATTGAGTATAAGCCACTGGTGAAAGCAACGGCGGTCAAGGCCGCGGAATTCTTCAACGACATCTCTCACCGTTTTGGCCTACCAAATAGCATCATCACCGACCTCGGCTCCACATTTACCGGAAGTGATTTCTGGGACTTCTGCGACAAAAGGAGCATTGTGGTAAAGTACATCTCAGTGGCCCACCCTCGGGCTAATGGCCAGGTGGAAAGAGCGAATGGGATGCTGCTCGACGCCCTGAAGAAACGCTTATATGAGGTCGTCGAACAAAGCCCAGAGAACAGGATCTTCGAGCTGCCAACAGCCATCTGGGATCTGGGAACTCAGCCCAGCCGAAATACCGGCGTCTCCCCGTATTTTATGGTATACGGATCTGAAGCAGTGCTACCCACCGACGTCGCCTTTCGAGCTCCTAGAGTCAAAAACTACAATGAAGAGATATCCAACTCCTCCCGAGCAGAAGACTTCGGCAGGCTCGAATAGGAGCGCCTGGTTTCCTGCGTACGCACGACAAAGTACCTGGAGGAAATGCGGCGATACTATAACCGCAATGTTAGCGGCAGACTCTTTGTGATTGGAGACCTCGTCCTTCGGCGCAAACAGAGCAAGGAAGGCATGCATAAACTTTCATCTCCATCGGAAGGGCCATACATGGTCAAGGCCGTGACCCGGCCAGGCTCGTACAGGCTATGTGATCTCGAAGGCGTCGACATCCCCAACTCCTGGAATATCGAACATCTACGTTGCTTCTATCCTTGATAGCATGTCAAGGCAGATATATGTATTTTCATTTGCTACTTCAATAAAAGTTACATAATCTCCATACATATATGTGTCGACATTTGCAGATCAGCAAATCACTAACATTCGTCGCTAACGCATAAGTCCCGCACCTGCTCGGGCAGCATAACTTCGCCAACGCGTAAGTCCCGCACCTGTTCGGGCAGCCTAACTACGTCGACACACAAGCCCTGCATTCAGTAGGCTGCCCAATATTGCCACTTCACCGACTGCCCTGATAGATTCGGGAAGCCATCGCCCACGATAAACGTAAGCCCTGCCAGGCGCAGGCAGCTTCACCACCACGTAAGCCCCATGGACGCCTGGGCCGTTAATCTTCGCTACTACGTAAGCCCCGGGGACGCTTGGTCAGTTTTAACAGCGTCTCCACAAGCCCCGTTGAAAGGAACGGGCACTGGTCGCCGATCCCTCCAAAAAGTTACACACTCCGGCTCCTCGTCAAAAGCCTCAACCATGCTTGAGCGTTACCCGTCCTACGGGACCGACATTAAAAAAATATATCTACGATGCTCAAAATACTCGGCAATCATACTAGGATTAAAAACAAGAATACACGAACTTCGTTCAGAACAGTCCCATCTACTATAACCTTCGATTACATTAACTTGTTTTGTTGTTGACCTACAACATCTTTTTTCAGATATCTTCAAGTGTTCTCCGTCGGGAATAGCTGCATGTCCGCCGCCAAGAGCTCCGCTGCAGGCTTCGCCTCTTCTTCCAGTTGATCTTCCTGCCGCTCGGTGGTCCCACGAGCATAACAATCCTTTACCCTATCATTGCTCATGCCAGGGTAATAGGAGCGTACCACGCCGAGCACATGGGCTGCTACGTTCTCCGCCACGTCGGTGCAGAAGGTCTTAAAGTGCGGCGGATGATCTCAAATGGCTCTGGTGCTCTCTCTCCAAAGGCTCCAACAGGTGGATTGGCAGGCGCGTACTCGATGATGTCAAGAACAGGCTTGATTCCTTCCGCCACGACGTCATATCGCCCCTTCGCGGCTTCAAGCCGCTGCGACAAGTCATTCAGCTGCGCTCGTGTCCTCTGCTCGACTTCTGATCATACAAAAAGAGAAGCAAAGATAAGAACAGTCAATAAGAAGTAACAAAGCAGCCCACAGGCGCAATAAACTCACTTGGGCGTGCTTCTTCGTTTCTCCGAGCTTCCTCCCGCAACATCGACACTTCATTCTCTAGCTCCATGACTGCACCAAGAAAAAGGCGAATCAGCATGCCTTAGGAGAGCAATGTAACAAAGATGGGTAATGTGAAAACGCACAAACCTTGGTTCACGGCACCCTCAAACGGAGCCTGCAAATCTGCACACCAAGACTCCAAAGTTGAGAAGAGAAAAAGAGCTGGGATAAAATAACAAGAGCTACGACGGCCTTCATACCTTTTTTATCTTGAAGCAGCCTCTGCTCGGACTCCATCAAATCGGCGCAATGCCCCTGCAATGTGTCGCGTTGCTCCCGGAGATCATCCATCACCCCACTAAGGCGTTTTACCTCTTTTTGAAGTTCTTCGTTCTTCAGTGCAGCCCCGGCCAAGTGATGCAGAGTATTCCGGTGATCTTTAGCGGTATCATGGACCACCTGGTTGACGGTAACGAACCAGTTAACAGCAAGCAAAAACAAGATAAGCATCTTCAGAAGAAGGAAAGATTACCTGCACACGCGAAGATAAATGGCCCTGACGTCGGAGCACCTTCCTAAGGTCGGTTCGTGTCTCATTAATGTCAACCTTCAGGGCTTCCAGTTCATCATCAGCCAGCTTCTCCTCTACTGCAACGGTATAGGTGCCGTCAACACGTCGTAAGGTCCGCAGCACAGCCAGTGGAACCGCTCCCACAACCTCTCGAGAAATTTCTTCCACATCCTACTCAAGGGGAGCAGTGCTCGAAGATGGTCGATCATGACGCCCCTGCTTACCTTCCTGTGAAGAGCCTCCAGCACGTGTATTCGACCCTTGATCGACACCAGCCGGCGACACAGAGCCATGAGGCTCAGACCGACCGTCCCCTCCAACATCGTCCTGTGGCCGCTCTGCGCCTCGTCCAAGCGGCGATGCTGGCGGTGTAGGAACATGCTCTAGCGGCTGCTCTGAGGGCGGCGTCCAACCATCGGCTGTAGGAGCCTCCGGCGGAACCTCTTGTGTATAAGCACCCAGCGATGGTCCTTCCGGTGCCTTCGGTGATTCGTGATCAGAAGGCCACGAGGCCGATATACCACCATCACCTCCGCTCTTCGCCGACTCACCACCTGGAATTCCTCCACTTGCCATTCCCTCGACGTCTTCGGTTGAGGGTCCCCTGGATAATGATGCGGATTCCATGATCACAAATAGCAGAGAAGACTGCTTGACAAAAGAATAACAAAAAGGAGACATGAATAATTACATTTCCGACCGGCGGCGTTTGCGCGTGAATTGCTTCTTCCGACCAGTGGTCCCCTAATCAGAGCCGGGACTCCTGGTCGGAGGGACTTCTCTCTTCTAGCATTTCGGTAGCGTCTCTTCGTCGTCACTCGAGCTCGAAATCACCGCTTGGCGACGGGCCTGCTTCTCGGATATCTTCACCGATCTTTCAGGCTTCCGAGCTCCACTTGACGAGCCAGCTTTTTTGACATTGGTTGCTTACCACGAGCTGCTTGTTGAGAGAGGGTCTCTTGATCCTCTTCCTTGTCGTCAGCATCATCTTCGTCATCGGAGGGCTCTGCGAAGTCTTCATACTCGCTACCAGGCTGGTAACGGTGGGATGACTCATTCGGGCCATTCTGCAGTGAGCACCTGTTGACGGTCGATAATGTCAACTTTTATTAGAACTTTAGACATGAAAGGACACATGAATACACGCTAGTCTAGGGTTTTAACTGACAATTTCCACGAGTTTTGCATGTTCTGTATTTTTCAGGGGCTATTCCAGAAAAGCATAAAAGAAGGGTTAAAGAGCACAAAAGACACGAAACTTAACCGCCAATGAAACATTATCACGAAGACCCTGGAAGGGTGTGCATGCACCTCGACGAAGATGGGTCCGGAAGCCCACACTTGGGCGCCGGCCGGCGCCAAGGTGGGGCTGGCCGGCCCCACCCCCTAGGGTTTCGGCCCCCGCTTCTGGAGTCTTCTTCCGCCGCCTCTTAGGAGTCATTTCGGCCCTTTGTTGAAGTCGGTTTGATCCTGCGGTGCACGTTCATCCCACCGGGCTATAAATAAAGGGGCAGACCGCCCTCCCTAGATCATCAAGTCATTTGGAGATCAAGTCATCCAAAGCCTCTCTTGTTCATCAGAGCCTCTCTAGTTCATAGCTTTAGCCTAGTTAGATTAGAAGTAGAAGAGTTCTAGTTCTTCAGCGGGATCTGGAGGCCCCGACGTCTGTCTGGAGCGCGGAGTTCGGTATAGTTCTAGTTCTTTTCTCTTATTGCATTCAACATTATGATTTGAGAAACATTGTTCTTAATCTTTTATATGTTCTTAATTGTAATAGTCATTGTTCACTTTGATTATATGTTTAGCATAGTTAATTTGATCCTATTGAATTTATGTAATTGCTCATATAGAGTTCGTCCAGAGATATCATCGATGAATGATTGGCAGTATGTAGACGTGGTGTTTAGATATCCCGCTTATCTACGACTGCACCCTGACGTGCCGGGTCGTGTGGTAGATCGCGTAGGTGACAGCTGCGTTGAGTCCTCTGTAGTCCACCCCCCGTACGTAGGACGAGCAGAGCGCGGTCGCGAAGGAGGTGACCCATGTGTCTTAATATCCTCATTACATGATGCTCCTTTACATTTAATCATGATGTAGGTAGAGCTAAACAATGATTGTTAGATGTAATTGCACTAATCATAATATTCATTGACGTAGTTATAGAATTACTTTAGATATTAATTCTTTTATATATCCATTGGCTAGCTATTGTTATGACTAGATGAGCTCTGATATTTACCTATTTATGATGATGATTGATCATGTTTATCCTATATATCTTTATCATATGACTGATCCTTATTATGAGTACGATTATAGTTATGGTTTATCTTTTATATTAGCAGTATAAGTTGTAGATATAATTTAAATCCTACTAGACCTTCGCAGTGGTATAAATATAAATCGACAACCTGGTATAACTCTAGGTAAAATGCTACAATGGTATAATTATCTGTCCGCTTGTAGAATTGTTCTTTAGTTCATATTCTTATATTTATTTCTGCCTAGTCACATAGAATAATATATGAAACTTTTATTTATTCTTAGCATATATAATTAGGATTAACAACCCAGTTCATGCTAAAGAATGTTGGTAATCGATAAGTGGCTAGTTGCTATTGATCAGTTAATTAAAATACCATACATCTTCTAATCTCGTCCCTAGTGTTAGAAGTTATAAAGTTATATTGGGCGACGTTAGTAGATATCAACAAGCATTTTTGGCGCCGTTGCCGGGAAAGGTAGCTAGGCATATTAAGAATATTGATAGACTTATACTTCTTAATGTAATCGAGATAACCATTAACCCCTGCTCAAGCAGGATTACCCGTGTTTTGTCTGCTTTAATATCTTATGCAGGGTAATGAACGACCGATTTACGACCTTCCGGCAAGCTCCCACAAAAAGAAGAAACATAATAAATCCAAGATTGGAAAAAGAGGTCGACGTCACAAAATTCAATTCATATCTCAAGTGACGGGAATAAAGATGCTACATCACTCACAAATTCCATCATGTGAGACATGGTAAGTATGATCAAATAAAGGTGAGAAAGTCTTACTCATGGACTTTAAATTTGATGAGTAGTTATCTTTTGCATTCCGCTGCATGTTTACTTTAAATTCATATATTCACCCTATTTATTCTAAATTCTTTCTATTCATAACTTATTTAGTTCCATTCATATATCCATCTCACTTGCATTCTTATTAAAACAAAGAAAAATATATGAGCACATGAAGGCTCATGATTAGTATTTTTTTTAAAAAAAAACTTACCATGATCATGCTTTTTCATCTCTACCTGAATAATTCCGTACTAGTGCTTTCATGCTACCTTTGTCTGCCATAGTAAATTTTGGTTTGGAGGTACTGCATACGGCCATATGAGTATTTTCCAAAGGTTTTTAAATTAAGCGTGGTGCTTAGGTTGAAATGCCTTCCTTAACTAAAGTTAGACATGGAGTTTGTTTTTGTTATTGAATTAGAAATTGCTGTAGTAGACATTGGATATTTTGTCAGACTAACACCTGCAGGAAAATTTTGAATCAAATCTGGGGAAGTCAAGAGATGAGTTCACACCGAAGATGAATCAAGGCAGTAATGACTTTGCACAAGAAGACCCAGCTCATTCTTTATAAGAGGAAGAACTGTGAGTATTAATGTCTATTCATTTATCTTTCGTTGCAAGTTATCTCTGTTTTGAACCATGCTAGAATGTAGCAACAACAATGTAAAACACAATAGATACAATCTATGCTAAACAATCTTAAAACCATATATCATCTTGTTAGCATAGAAGAAAATCATAAAATAGTATGGACAACAAAACCTGTATTTCAATTTTGTTATATTCCCTCGGATATGTGTCCATTAACATTTTGCAGAAAAGAACATTCTTAATCTATTGGAGGTGAAGTTTTACTTGAACATCAAAGAAGTGCCCCACCCTGACCATCAAGACAGCTGGCATGTCACTAAAAGAAGAATAACTCATTGCCATGCCAATAGAAGACAAAGACAACCAGGGAGGAACTTGAGTTTGCACCTCCAGTGGACCCAAGCTCATCAACCGTAATTCAATCAAAATCAAGAAAAGGTTGATGAGTAAAGAGCATGCAATTATTTGTACTTTCATCGGATGGTGAAAAGGCAAAGATCAGCAGACCACAAGCTTTCACCGACAGATGAACCGGATAAGCCTCCTCTTCCAAGTAAGTTTGTCACCACTTACTTAGAAGGATGAAGACATAAGGTACGTTTGTCTAAACCTCATGCAATATTTAACTACAATCAACATTTTATATCATGTTGCTAATTTGTCTTGGTCACTCCTACCCTATGCCATGCTCAAACTTAACTTGCTAACAATTAAAACAAATTAAAAAATGCTCTTTTTGTTCACCATAAATATTCTTGGTTCTATTTGAATAAATATCTTTAGTCTTGTAAACTTCTTTATTCTATTATAAGTATGCTTCAGAATATTACTTGAACACAACTATGAGATCAAAGCATACTTGTCTAAGAATTTGGTTGTATATGTAGACTCACCTCTCCCATATAAAAATGTTTAAAATCTATTAGGAGACTATTCGTAGAATGAAGTTGAGGTCGAAGGTACTTTTCAAATAATATCATTACCTTAACCTTGTTGAAAAAAAATGAATGAAATAATGATGAATCATTTAAAACTAAAGCTATAAATTAACCTTGGCAAGCACTATCCATACTTTAATTTAAATATTCCTTCGGGTTTGTGTTGTCTACTAACCCCTTGCAGAGAAAAAAATACATATATATAATGAGAGAAGCAGGAGGTCTGAAGAGTGAGAACAAAGTAAAAGAAAAGATGCTAATGAACAACTCAAGACGTAATGAAGGAAAGGACCATTGAATTTCATCTACCCTTTATCATGCTCCAATGATGAAGGTAACATCTTAAGGTAAGTGGTCATTAATTTTCTATTGATCTTGGTATACAATAAATAAAAAATACAACCATGTTAGAGTTATAACTTAAATTGATCAACCTGATTAACTCAACATGATTTGTTCTCTAAGTCTATTCATAGCGCTATTCTCTTAATCTCAGTCTTAACCAAAGTTAGAAATACTTTATCTATTATTATTGGAAAATAATAGTCATCATGAAAATTTTAAAGATGAACAGTCTTTCCTACGGTTAAGTAACTTCACTCTCTATCTCATAAGTTTAAATACCATATTTATACTTATGTATTCTCACCCATGTTATAAATGAACAATATGAATAACATCAATCTTATTGTGCCCAAGGTTAGAAAATAAATAAACCTTTGGTTCTGTTAGTGTTTTCCCACCAGCAGAGCCCATGCACTTGATCTCTACCTTGTCTTTTTGGGCAGAACACACTTCAATCAAAGTGTGGGGGAGAAAATTCCCCAAATTCGATAAGTGAAAGTTCTCAACTAGTAATAATGATACACCTAAGATTGGCTTCGAGATGCCAACAAAAGAAAACAAGAAGTTGGCACCACCATTGTGAGCAACTAGTGGAGGCACCACCTCAAGAGCAAACCAAAGTACTTGACTAATGAATCACTGCAAGAAGGAGTCCAATTTAGAAGACTCAAAACATCGAACCCTCACCGTGAGGTAACATCAGTAGTTATCCATTTTTTGTTTTTCTGCATTACATGAATTATTTTCTCTTAAGTAGGTTTACTCTTCTGCATTAGCTTTGCATAGAAAATGACAAGAGTGAATAGGCATGCATTAAGTTGTATTCATGCATCTTAAAAACTTGAAGCCCCATATGAAACCCATGTGGTATAAAACCTGTAGGAGTACTTATCATGGTGGCCTAAAAATAAATACAAACATAGCATGCATATTTATCTTTCTGCATATTAAACAAAATAAAAATCTTTACCGCTTTATTAGTGCATTAAAAAAAATTGTATAGCTTTTATTGCATCAAAAATATTAAAGCCCCATGTAATTAGACTTATGGTAACCACATAGGAATATTTGTTATGGTGGCATCAAAATAAAAATAAAATCTATATTTATTTTACTGCATCACAAAATAGAAAATCTAAAAAGAAGAATTCTACTAGAATCTGCCAACTAATATTAGCTCATTAGAATAATCAATTACTCATCTGGCTGACCGCTAACTACTTAAATTCGAGCCTCGAGTTTTGGTTTTCTTTCTAGAGCATAATTATGCAGTAACGACATTATGACTAATGAGTGAGTCCATCAATGGAGCCCACTAGGACTACTGCTGGCAAGCTCGCCCTGATGATCATCAACACTAAGTATTGAAAACATCTAGCTTGGGGGAGGAGCATCCCCTAGTTATCAGGTAACTATACCTATGCAATTATCGAGTCTGTTTTATAAAGTCATAAAATACCAAAAATATGTGAACACATGAAGGTTCATCATAGTACCATAAGAAAATCCAAAAGTACCAAAAATATGTGGGCACATGAAGGTCCACACTTTTTAGAAAAACTCAAAAATATGTGGGCACAGGAAGGTCCACCCAATTAGGAAACTTCTGCTGGAAATATAAAATCAATCACTTACCATGGAGTGGTAGTAGACCTAACCCCTCTCCATGAGATTTGGTACTTTTTTTGGCAATTGAGTTTCACAGGAAAATATAAGATCAAAGAGCTAGTCAACCCGACGCCCTTACGCTGCCAATACACCTGCTCTCAGAAGGATCATTCAATTTGCAACATCAAAGACCCTGTCAAACATCCAGCTTGGGGCAGGGCGCCCTCCATTTAAAATCCAGCTAAGTATAAGTTTCCCACCTTATTATTATTGTACCATATCGCTTTTCGCGTGAGTTAGCTAGTAAGATAAAATTTGAAAACCAAATAAATATCTATCTATATATTAAAGTTTGTTTAGAGTCGGTCTAGGCTAGAGTTAAAAAAATGATGAACATTAAAATTTTATCTTGGAGATGATGAATAGTTGCTGTGCCATAATACTTTTCAAATGCCTAGTTTTCAAACCATGAATTCTCCCGAGTTTTAGATATTGCTGTTTTGACTTAAGAATTTACTCTGAACCTAAAACTTGTGGAGGCATATGACTGAGCTAAGTCTAGGTAATTGATTGATATGATTCATGAAGGTTGAGCTGCTATTTATCTTTTTCCTAGCATTACTAAGTTCTGAAGATTTATTTTAAAAATTTAAAATCTTACATGATAAGCTCTTGTATGACAAAGTGTAAATTCCTACCAAAGTCATATATGATACATTTAGAGTTAGGAAAACCTTTGCACATTTATGCTGCTTGCTTTGCGTTGAGTTCAGTCAACCTTTGTTGTATACCTTATGAGAGTCTTGTCATGCTTTTAAAATCAAGATCACTTACACACTCCAGCCACATATGTATTATTCCTACCCTGGGAGTAATCATAACCATTTTCACTTCCATCTATGTTCATCATGAAAATGTTTTCTCCTACACTGGGAGCAAACACCCAAAAATATACCCTATAGGACAACCCCTGTTTAATTGCTCAAAGTTGTTATCATTATCTCCAATTATTTATATTCAAAGGATGCATGTGGCTATGCAAAAGTATTGAAAAAAAGAGAGAAAAGGGAGTAAAAGATGGACAAGTGTCCTAGCAATTAAAACAGTGGGTACTTAGATGTCCGCCTCCCTGTAAATATATATATATATATATAAAAGAAAAATAAAGATAGCCCATGTTTTCCCGTGAAAAGTTTTAAGTTTTAAAGGAGGGAGTTATTTTCAAGGAGCAAAAGTAGAATTAGAATCAACCACTAAATACCATATATATACCTATCCGTCATATTCCATACACATGCACATCTTGGTTTGATTGTATGCCTCGACTCTCTGTGGATCCATTGTTTGACTTTACAATATATGAATTGCAAGTATGCTCATCCTTGTTATTGCCACTCCTATAAGCTCCACTATAATCCTTAGTTGTAGGAAGGCATAACATCATTAATGCCTCAGTGAGGTCGATAAATACCACATATTAAGAGACTTGAGGGTGTCATACAATTAAGCTCTGAGTTTTATTTTGAAAATTTGCAAAACTCCGGAATAATAGTACCGTGAAGAATTTGAGACATGGTGCTTGACTTGATTGTTCTGTCTTTCGATTGCTCAAGACTAATGCAAAAGCTGTAAAGCTCCATAGATAAAGGTAAAATGGGTAAGTTCGAGAGTTACAGCAGTTTTGTCTAATCCGGAGGAGAATTTCTGTTTGAAAACATGTGTACTTGAAAGGCATGAAAGCATTGTAGCAACTCCCGATCCAATTACATTAGTAATTAGGCTTAGTTTATTTGCCAAGGGTCTGGCAAACAGGTAAGCTTGGGGGTGTTGTTGACAGTCGATAACGTCAACTTTTGTTAGAACTTTAGACATGAAAGGACACATGAATACACACTAGTCTAGGGTTTTAACTGACAATTTTCACGAGTTTTGCACGTTCTGTATTTTTCAGGGGCTATTCCAGAAAAGCATAAAAGAAGGGTTAAAGAGCACAAAAGACACAAAACTTAACCGCCAAGGAAACATCATCACGAAGACCCTGGAAGGGTGTGGAAGCACCTCGACAAAGATGGGCCCGGAAGCCCACACTTGGGCGCCGGACGACGCCAAGGTGGGGCCGGCCGGCCCCACCACCTAGGGTTTCGGCCCCCGCTTCTGGAGTCTTCTTCCGCCACCTCTTAGGAGTCATCTCGGCCCTTTGTTGAAGTCGGTTTGATCCTACGGCGCACGTTCATCCCACCGGGCTATAAATAAAAGGGCAGACCCTCCTCCCTAGATCATCAAGTCATTTGGAGATCAAGCCATCCAAAGCCTCTCTAGTTCATCAGAGACTCTCTAGTTCATAGCTTTAGCCTAGTTAGATTAGAAATAGATGAGTTCTAGTTCTTCAGCGGGATCTGGAGGCCCTGGCATCTGTCTGGAGCGCGGAGTTCGGTTTAGTTCTAGTTCTTTTCTCTTATTGCATTCAACATTATGATTTGGGAAACATTGTTCTTAATCTTTTATATGTTCTTAATTGCAATAGTCATTATTCACTTTGATTATATGTTTAACATAGTTAGTTTGATCCTATTGAATTTATGTAATTGCTCGAATAGAGTTTGTCCTGAGATATCATGGATGAATGATTGGCAGTATGTAGACGTGGTGTTTAGATATCTTGCTTATCTGCGAGTGCACCCTGACGTGCCGGGTCGTGTGGTAGATCGCGTAGGTGACAGCTGCGTTGAGTCCTCTGTAGTCCACCCCCCGTACGTAGGACGAGCAGAGCGCGGTCACGAAGGAGGTGACCCATGTGTCTTAATATCCTCATTAGATAATACTCCTTTACATTTAATCATGATGTAGGTAGAGCTAAACAATGATTGCTAGATGTAATTGCACTAATCATAGTATTCATTGACGTAGTTATAGAATTACTTTAGATATTAATTTCTTTATCTATCCATTGGCTAGCTATTGTTATGACTAGATGAGCTCTGATTTTTACCTATTTATGATGATGGCTGATCATGTTTATCCTATATATCTTTATCATGTGACTGATCCTTGTTATGAGTAGGATTATAGTTATGGTTTATCTTTTACATTAGCAGTATAAGTTGTAGATATAATTTAAGTCCTACTAGACCTTCCCAGTGGTATAAATATAAATCGACAACCTGGTATACTTTAGGTAAAATGCTACAATGGTATAATTATCTGTCCGCTTGCAGAATTATTCTTTAGTTCATATTCTTATATTTATTTCTGCCTAATCACATAGAATAATATATAAAACCTTTATTTATTCTTAACATATATAATTAGGATTGACAACTCAGTTCATGCTAACAAATATTGGTAATAGATAAGTGGCTAGTTGCTTTTGATCAATTAATTAAAATACCATACATCTTCTAATCTCGTCCCTAGTGTTAAAAGTTATAAAGTTATATTGGGCGACGTTAGTAAATGTCAATAGCACCTCCGAAAAGTAGACCTTCCAGTCCTGGCCATTTACCTTCCACAAATCAAGTAAAATACAAAGGAACAACATTCGGAACAGAAGACACAAAGAAGAAATTTGCAAACAACATGCCTCGGGAGGTGGATTCCCAATGAACAAGGCTTTCTGCTGCCCTCGGTTGTCGATATGTGTTCGATTATCAAAAAGCTCCTTTAGCCTTATTGTAGCTTCAGAAGCTGACATGTGTTCGGGCACCTCTCTGGTCGGATCAGTTTCACCGGTCCACTCATAAGCAGGGTGAACCCTCTCCTTGCACGGCTGTACTCGGCGCCTCACGAAATTGGCGACTACTCCAACCCCATTCAGATTCATGCCTTTCAGAATCTCCAACAACTCATGCACCTACTCCATCTCATCGGGTTTGGGTTTGTCCGACCAGCTTGACTTCCTCTCTGGTATCTAATCGACAACACACCGCACAGGAGGATCTTGGTTCGGCGGATAGAACCATCTTTTATTCCAATCACGAAGGCTCGTATTGAGAGGAATAGAAAGATATTGAGCGGACATCCCATCCCTCAGTTTTAGATACACTCCCCCGGTGATTCGAGATCCTCCGCCGCTCGATTTCACAAGCATGAACAGATGGCGGAAGAGATTGAAGTGGGAAAGGATTCCAATGAAGGCTTCGCATAGATGAATAAAAATGGAAATATGGAAAATAGAGTTGGGATGCAAATGGCATAGTGAAACCTCTTAATAATCAAGAAGTTTGCAAAGAAAGGGATGACAAGGAACACCAAACACACGGAGGAAATAATCGGCGAAGATAGTCATCTCATTGGTGTTGGGCATAGGGTACGGCTTACCTTCTGACGGCCTCCATCCAGCGGTGGCACGATTCAGCAATAATCCTTTCGCCACCAATGTCAAAATGGCTTTCTCCGTCATCGTGCAATGCTGCCGCTCGTGGTCCAAGTGGAGCTCTCCTGGCTACGGCTCTTTTGCTTTCTTCGTAGGTACACGCGTACTCTTCCTAGGAGCCATTTCTTCTAAATTGCCTGTGGATTTGGGATGGTGGAAGGATGAATCGAAGAGATTTCAGCGGAATCGGATTTTGAATCGAGGAACTCAGAAACCCTAGATGGCGGCGGCTAGGGTAGGCGGTAGCGATTGCTTGCTAGAATGGTTACTGAGCATTCGCACAAGAGAGAAGGCGAACCGTTTTCATTCCACTTCAAGTCCACTATAAAGGAAGCGCGTCGGTTCGGATACTTGAATATACAAAGCTCGAGTATCGCCTCGTCAGCGTTTCCGAGCAGGGGACTTCGTCATCGCTTCGTCAGCGTTTCTGAGCACTGGAGTGCTCGGGGATTTCGTCATCGCTTCGTCAGCGTTTCCGAGCACTGGAGCGCACGTGGACTTCGTCATCACCTCGTCAGCGTTTCCGAGCACTAGAGTGCTCTGGGTCTTCGTCATCGCCTCGTCAGCGTTTCCGAGCACTGAATGTGCTCGGGGACTTCGTCATCGCCTC
The DNA here is from genome assembly GCA_038502445.1 of Eremochloa ophiuroides. Lineage (NCBI taxonomy): Eukaryota > Viridiplantae > Streptophyta > Magnoliopsida > Poales > Poaceae > Eremochloa > Eremochloa ophiuroides. The sequence goes on from JAHLJS010000006.1 coordinate 68,486,343, forward strand.
ATCAGCGTTTTCGAGCACTGGAGTGCTCGGGGACTTCGTCATCGCCTCATCAGCGTTTCCGAGCACTGGAGTGCTCGGGGACTTCGTCACCGTCTCGTCAGCGTTTCCGAGCACTGGGGTGCTCAGGGACTTTGTCATCGCCTCATTAGCATTTCCGAGCACTAAATGTGCTCGGGGACTTCGTCATCGCGTCGTCAGCGTTTCCAAGCACTGGAGTGCTCGGGGACTTCGTCATCGCCTCGTCAGCGTTTCTGAGCACTGGAGTGCTCGGGGACTTCGTCATCGCCTCATCAGCATTTCTGAGCACTGGAGTGCTTGGGGACTTCGTCATCGCCTCATCAGCGCTTTCGAGCACTAGATGTGCTCGGGGACTTCGTCATCGCCTCGTCAGCGCTTCTGAGCACTGGATGTGTTCGGGGACTTCGTCAGCACTGCACATGATTAACAGGGACAAGCATTCTGACCTTGACACTATGTGCCTGCGTCACCTACTTTCAGGCTCGGGGACTAAGTGGATATGCTTCACCTATCGGTGAAGGTATTGGCTCTGGAGAACCAAAAGTGGATACACTTCACCAAAGAGAAGGATTTTTCAAATTTTTCTGAGCTCCTTGCATCCGTCTGGTCAAGTAAATTCTGAAGATCTGCACCTCCCGACGAATGTAAGGTGCTCGGGGACTAGCTGTGGGGGTATAAACCCATATACCCGCGCGGTGCTACATGGGCCAAGTCATCCGATCAGGCTCGGATTGCCAAGGATGCGTCGTCTACACATTCTCCAGAAGATCACGTATATCCGCCGGCTTGAAAGTCTTGGCGGTTAAGAAAATAGCTTTCCTAATATCTAGCCGATTAGTTTCCTTGTTCAGCTAGGATTATAATCTGATATGTATAGTAAACCGACTAGTAACCCTGCCCCCCGGACTATATAAGGCGGACAGGGGATCCCCTCAAAACACCTCATCTACTAGCAATACAATACAGCAACAAACAGGACGCAGGGTATTACGCCTCGCGGCGGCCTGAACCTGTATAAATCTCGTGTTTCACGCTCATCACATTACGCTTGCTCGTCTCAGGCGCACCTTTACCGATTATCTACTACCTTGGGCATACCCCTCGGTAGACTATCGCCGGTATTACATCGACACCAAACATGTGGGCGCATATGTCGCCCCCTCTCCCGCTCTCATCCTCCTCTCCACTCCCATGTTGTGTGGGCCCACATATCATCTAGATCTCATTTCCTTCCCTCCCTCCCAACTCCATTTGAACACTCAGCTCTGTGCACTTTGTTTTTTCGCAACCGCGATGACTTCACGCGTATTTCATTAAGAAGAAGAGGCCGAAGGAACGGCAAACACAAAGCAACTATGTGATCCCATAAGATCATATAGTGCAGGTACAGAAACCACAGAGAGAGTGATTAGCAAATGAAAAGGTGGTAAAGAGAGGTCCTCCATGACAAAACCTAACCAGCTGCACTTGTAAGAAAGAAAACGTCTACGTCAGGCTGCCAACTTGCCCGATAAAACCATGATGGCAAAGCATCCACCAAGAAGCGACAACAAACACTATGTTGATGCTTAGAGATGCTATATGTGCACTTTGTGTTGGCAATGGTTCGATGTGTTGATGCTTAGACATGCTATAAGTGGTGTGCTTGGACTGGGCAGTGAAAGACAGAGAGAGAGAGAGAGAGAGAGAGAGAGAGTGGTTGTTGTGGCATAAGAGGGAGTGGAGAAGGAGATGAGAGAGGGATAACATGCGGGCCTGACATGCCAGGGTGGACAGCCAGTAGCCACGTGAACGGCTAATCGCAAGCAATGGTCATTCTTGGACATTGTCCAACTCCGGTTAGCAAGTTTGGGACCTAGGGCGTGTTTGGTTTAGGGCCACAGCCCGCCACGCCAAAGTGTAGCTCGCCACAAGGATCGGTGGCAGCTGTTTGGTTGCCATCTTAAATAAGGGGGCCACTATGACGCCATGGCTTTTCACAGTATAAATCATGCCACAGCGTGTGGCGACCGAAAACTCTGCCCCCGCCACAACTTGACGCAAGTTCGGCGTGGTGACCAGCGGCCTGGAACCAAACACGCCCCTAGTACTACCTTGTGTGTTGTTACACGTTACCTATTTAACGAGTCTGAGGACCTCGATATGCACTTGAAAAAGGCCATCGTTGACCATACAATATAACGTGCGTTACAAACGTCGCCTCTAGTGGCCTGCAAAGGTTAATTTGGGGTTATTTAGTTGGATGAAAAGAGGATGAAAAGTGCACTATAGTTGTATTTGATAATTTTTGTTCAATTATGGTCTAAATAGACTCAAAAGATTCATCTTGAGCTAGCCAGGTAAAAAGTATAAATATGGAACAACTGCTGCTTCATTTAATGCTCCAAACAGACGTAAAGGACAATCGATGTGACGGAAAGAGAGAAAAAATTTGAAAAGTACACAGGGCCATGGAGTGTTGACTGCCATGTTTGCCGGGTCTATATACAGAGCAAATGTCAGCTCACGATGATGAGATTGATGAGGATCGATCGGTCATGCTGTCTCTTGGCAGAGAGTTGGCGTACAGCGCAAGTATGTACATGGAGACAAGAGCACAACCGCGCCCATACAGCCCCGTTTAGATCTCAGTTGCAGTCGCAATTCTGTACTGTAACACGTTCGTTTGTATTTGACAACTTTTGTCTAATCATGGTCTAAATAGGCTTAAAAGATTCGTCTCGTGATGTACATGCAAAAAGTACAAACATGTAAATATTTCGTCTACATTTAATGCTTCATGCATATGTCACAACGTTGATATGACTAATTATAATTATAATCTACAGTGGATCTAAACAGTCCATAGTCAGTGCAAACGGCCAACGGCTTCCGCGTCGATCCATTCATCACCTGCGTGCCGGAGAATGTGCGTGCATGCAGGATAGTAACATTGTAGCCAGTATTGTACTTACGTACTATTTAAGCCGCCAGTAGTAGCTACAGTACCTTCTGCTTCCTGCAGGCGGGGACAAAGCCAGTATTTCTACTGTATTGGCTACAGCAGACCGTAGACGACTGGCCCAATTCAGCTAGCGTACAGACAGCCTAGACGTCGTCATGTACATACGGTATACACACACAGTCGTAGGACCCAGATAATTAAATGAAGAACGAATGATCCAGCGATGCAAACTATTCCATGCCGAAACAGTACAGTTCAATACTGCAGCCTACCTAACTATGCACCTGCAGGGTAGGCCACTTCCCTACACTGATCCCTGCTCAAAAGAAACCCAAGTGTGAAAGATAGCTAGCATGTGCCCAATTTGCTCCCTTCCCGTGTCAAGTACTCTTACCTACTAGCCGGCCGCCGCCCAAAGACACGGCCAAACGACACACTGTACCATCGACTGCACCAGCATAAACAACCTAATTAACCTAGATACTACAATGCCTCATCATCGTATATACTAATCAACCATGTAGTAGGACTGTAGGAGTAGCATGCAATGCAATTATCGAGCCAGCTAGCTGCTAGCAGGATCAAAGCATGCATATTAGCTAGCGATCTCATGCATGCAGCATGAGCTTAGGCGCACTTTTTGCAGCACGGGCAAGCAAGGGGTCGCCGGGGACCTAATGACAAGTTGTTGCTACTCGCTAGCAGCTAGTCTCTACTCCAAGTTATTATGTTAACTTAGGCAAAAGTAAAGGGATGGCCGGAATGATTGTGACGCACGGATCATATACTCCATGGCTTGATTGGGGCATACAGCAAGTACTTCCGCCATCCTAAATTGTAAGTCATTTCAAAAATATTGAAGAGTTCAAGTTTCTTAAGTTTGACCAAAATTATAGTGAGAAATACTAAAATTTATGACACCAAATAAGTGTACTATGAAAATATATATTTTATTGAAGAATCTAATAATACTTAGTTGATATTATAAGTATTATTATTTTATTATATAAACTTGATCAAAGTACTTATATTTTGAGATGGAGGGAGTAGCTAGCTACCACAGCATCTTCTCTCGCCCGTTCTCTGTATACTACTACTATGTGTGTGTGCAGGCAGGGGACCATTTTCATTCATGTGAATAAGGGTATATATTGGTCCATGCGTAGCGAGCGAAAGATATGGGCGGGTACATATGATGATCGATCCGTTGCATGCATGCAAAACCCTAGCCTAGCTACAGGCCTATGCAGGGCTCGCTTTTTTATTGGAGTACTGGGCAAAGGCTTCCCGGCCGCCGGCCGGCCCAGCTAGCCCCACCACCAGTCCACCACCGGCCGGCCCGATCGAGCTGTGGTCTTTTACTACTCACATCAACCCCACGTCGTCGTCCAACCCTCGGGCCTCGCGGATCTCTCCTGTTGGCTGCTGACTCTGCTGTACCCGTGGCCTTGGTTAATTTCAAGAGAATGCATGCAATGCAATGGTCCATGCATGTCCAAATCCAGTGCTACACCAAATGCTCTGTCTTCCTCCATGTGGGACCATGTTGTGCCGGAGACTGTCTTATGGAGACAGGGGAAATTTATGTTTTGAAGGTTTCTTAGCCCTCTGGCCCTCTCTTTGCAGGCAATGTTTTCCTCCATCTCGATCTTGTAAGCATCTAATCTAGGAGTAGCACTACTGGCACCATCTGTTTTCCTGCTGCAGCCTGCAGCTGGTAGCACTAGCAGTGAATCATGCATGCATGACTGCATGAGCTGTGCTGATCGAGCAAAGGGTGTATAGAGATCGACAATAGATATGCCAGATCGGTCGATTTTTGCCAGTGCAGAAAAAGAAAGGCTGCTAGCTTTGAGATTTAGGTCCAGCTTTGGCAAAGGGTGCTGGAAAAAGACGAGAGATAGCGACTCTCTCGTTAGGGCCTTTTCTTCTTTCCTCTTGGTCAGACCAGACAGGACGGCACACGCGCAGTATACCTGATCTTCGCACTGATTTGTGCAGTTGTTTATGATGTGATTTGGGTTCAGCTTCGATTATTAACTGTACGTTCTTCCGCCAGTGATCATTAAACCTTAATTACGGACATGGCTCAAATCACATAATCTCCTATCTCATGCGTGGGAGTACTCCGGAGTTGAGTATGTATATATACCGTACCGTGCATTTTGCAAAAGTGCCATGCGTGAATGCATGTTGTCGAGCTAGCCAGCTACTATAGGACTAGGAGTGGCTAGCGGCTACGGAGTAGCTTGGTAGGAGTAGCAGTAGTCGTGCATTAGTTGGTGGGTCTGCACTCTGCACCAACAAATGAGTCACATCATTTCGTCGCCTTCTCTTCGTTTTATTTGGTGGTGCCAGTATTAGTCAGTGGTAGTGCTGGTGGCCTGGGGGCTGGGGGTGACGACGGCTGATGATACTTCCTATCCTATTAATTCTTGTGAGATCCTATTAATTCCTGCGAGAGGGAGACAGAGAGATTGTGTCTGTATGTATGCGGGTCTTTCAGACTTCAGAGTTTATACATTAAATATTGAATATCATGGTCATTAATTTTTGCCATGCGTTTCTCGCCGCTTTTCCAATCTTGGTCCACGACATAGTAAGTCAGTTGGCATCATAAACTCAGGATTTGGATGTATTTCTTTCCCAAACCCTGCTGGTTTTTTTTTTATCTCATGATATAGCTTTTTCTGCAATTCATGCGACGTCTTTTAAAGTTCTGAACAGGCGCCCATCTAATTAAGCATACCATTTATTAAGTTCTATATATAAAGATATTCTTTCGCTAAATGTAATCCAACAATTGACTCGATACATCCTATATACTCCTTTCTAACAACGATGGTAGTCTCTGTCCCTCTCTCTAGTGATTCTGCTTGCGTGCAAAGACCGCCCTGGCTCTCGCCCTCTTGAAGACCATTAATCTCTCACTATCAGTTTTTCATTAGAAAATAATGACTTATAAAAACTGTTACAAAATTAACGCAAATAGTAAGATTCAACGACGATATTTTCTTTTTTTGCTAGGCAGGGGACTAATGTATGTTATATATTGTTCCAGAGCATATATATATATGCATGATGCTGGGCATAACACTACTTGAACTACTGATGACGTATGAAGATATACAATACCAAAACCTTTAATTTAATGAACTTTGATCTACACCTATACAGTAAAGCGAAAAATTACAAAATATGCTAGCATTAATTACGATTAAATCAAGTGCATTATCTGCTTATAGACTAATATAATATCATCAGTCTTGACATAGATTAATATAATATATATCACCATCACTATAATTTTTCACTGACAACCCCTTAATAATATCATATTCAGTTGACTTAGAACTTGTAACTAAAATTAGCAATTACGAATTGGGGTATGCATGGGATATACACCCCCCCATTTCAATTTTTATATAACATTTTGGCTTTTCTAGATACTTTGCTTTTGCTATAGACATAATGCAATCTAAGTACATAGTCCCTCTAGTTTTCTAAAAGATGTCGTTTTGGATCAGACTTAGGTCAAACATTGGAAATATAAATTATGAATAACTTATAAATTGTTGAGTTTGAAAATGTGAAAACCGTATGAATAGATTTGTCTTGAAAAATATTTTTCATAAAAATATACATATATCACTTTTTAATGTTTTTTATAACAATAAAAAAATCAAAGTCATGTTTTGGTGATTGTATCGCTGTCCAAAACAATATCTTTTAGAAAACTGGAGTGAGTAGCAAAAAAGTCATTATATTATATATCTAGAAAAGTCAAAACATCTTGTAATTTGAAATAGAATGAATGAGTAGCACATGAAAGAAAAAAAATAGTCTTATTAGTTGCATTTAGTTTAAGTCAAAATCACATACGTGGAATGCAAATACTTTTCAAGTATATTTTTTTTAGTAAATATAGTGTAAGAAAATTTAGGGTGCTAGAACCTTCTCATAACACCTGATTTTTTGTTAGCACATATGTTAGATCGATGTAATGTGAGCCATGGACCTTAAAGTTGAATGGCTGAGCAATCAAATGTTGTAAAGCCTCTAAACCACTTGGTTGCAATAACTAATATATACTCCCTCTATTAAAATTCAAATTGTAAGACATTTTAGCTTTTTAGATGCATATAATATTTACTATGTATAGACATAGCGTATATTTAATTAGATGGATAGTAAAACTTATGCACTAGAAAAGTCAAAACGAACTATAATTTAGAACAGAGGGAGTACTAAGATTTCAAGAGGAGATTTAATTTGGGTGAGGCTATTCCTTGTCCCAGATATATGCCCTTAAATACTAAACATGCACTATATATGTGCAGCAATATATAGATCCAACTAGTATATATATATGAAGTGTGCCGCGAGCATATAATTCCCCGTTATGAAACAGAAGGGTATACCGCGTGAAACTCAATCAGCATGTTAGCCAAAACTAATTGTTATAACTAAAAACCATAATAATGAAACAGAAGGGTATACCATGAAACTTGATCAGCATATTAGCCAAAACAAATTGTTATAACTAAAAACCATAATAATATTAAAAAATCATATTGTTATTCTACAAGCCAGCACACATATTAATAATATTACTCCTTTTGTGTATTGAAAGAAGTAACAAATTCGTATCGCACACACACGCTTCAAGCCCCGCAGCGCAGATTTTATTCTGTTTCCGGTCTAGCTTTCCTACTAGTACTAATTACGAAATCATCATCACAAGCTTAACTACTGCCTCTCTCCTTAAAAGGCACACTTGGAATGTCATGCACACTCTTGCACAGCTAGATAGTATATTGTGCTTCGGGAATTTTGGGATCAGTGAGCATTATCTCTACTTTAATCTCGATTGAAGAGTTCCAGTACGTAGCTAGTCTGCTAGCTAGCCTGATGATCATGGTGGTAAGCCCTCGCTGAGCTCAGGGACAGGCTTTGCGAGCCAAGGTTGTTCTCCACCTGAAACTGCTGATGATCAGCTTCCGAGGAGTAGAACGGCAGCTGATGCGAACGTGGAGCCAAGGAGAGCAACGACGGGAACGGCGAGTGGTGAGCGGCTGCCACGACCTGCGGCGAGCCGCCGGCGCCGCCGTTATTCCATGCCTCTCCGGTGTAGTTGCTGCTATACGGCGCCATTGCGCTACTGACCATGCCCAACGCGCCGTTCAGCTCCATGAACCGGTGGTAGCTGCTGCCGGGGAACCTCCCCACCAAGTGGTGCGCTCCTCCGGTCCCATCGACGTCGACGTCGCCCTGGTTGCCGACCTGCTTGGCGCCGCCGCCGTCGGCTGCGAGCGCCGCGGCCGCGGCGATGTGCCCGAACTTCTCCTCGTGCGCCAGCGGCATGTGGTGACGGGGCGTCAGCTGGCCGACGACCATGAGGTCCTGCGCCGGGAACTGCAGCGGCGGCAGCTTGTCGATCTCGTGGCGCGCGGCGTTGAGCAGCCAGTCGACGACCTTGCTAGGCTGGTTGAGGCCGAGGCGATCCTGCAGGTCGTAGAGCTGGATCGCCGTCGGCACGGAGAGGCGCACCCGCCGGTCGCGCAGCCCCTTGACGGTCTTCACCTTGCTGTGGCGGTCCTTGCCGCCGAAGACGCGGGAGACGCGCACGATGCGCGACTCCGTCTGCGCCGACCATTGCCGCGACGTCGCCACGGCGGCGGCGGCGTGCTTGTTGTTCTGGCGGGCTAGCTCCTCCTCGACGAAGTCCTCCGCCGCCTCCTGGTGGTTGCCGCTCCTTATCATCGTGTTATTAGCCCAGCCCCAGCGGCGGCGGCGCTCGCCATCATCTCGCGATACCCCGGCGGCCGGCCTGCTAGCTAGCTGCGTGTAACTAACTGGTCAGCCTCTCAAATTAACAGCATGCATGTTATGGTAATCGTAGCATCGTATGCAATTAATAATGAATGCAAGCTAGCATAACAGATTCGCATGAAATGGCGCGACATGATTGATCGAGCACTGTGCATGCAAGCTCGGCAGAGAGAGAGGGTCTACTACCGGTTAATGTGTTCCACTGTTCCATTGGGGAATCGGGAAAGCACTGCAGCTTTATTCTCTCCATGGAACAGCAGAGATAGTAGTAGGTGTATGGAACAGTGCAGGTGAACGCCAGCGAGCTGTGGATCGGTGCGCCGGCCGCAGTGGCAGCGGCACTATATGCACATACTCCTACACATGATGCCGCTGCGCTGTGCAAAGGGATGATTCCATGATTGAGCGGGCCTCCACATATTTGCAAGCCGCTTTTGCAGGCGGCCGCAAAACTGTTTAGCTTCAGCTCAGCCAAAATGAACGTTTTTAATTAAAACTAATTAATAAAAAAACGTTTATTTTCATCATGGGTGAACTGCTCTTTGAAATGAGAGGATGGTATAAGATCGAGGCCTAGAAATTCATTTAGAATACTTGTTAATATAAATATATATACAAGGAAAATACTGAAAAGTTTTTTTGTGTTTTTCGTGGACACATGCATGATTATAGTAGTAGTATGCCTATGGTTTGGATTATTTTTTTTTCCACTGTAACAAAAGAAGCGTTCAGTGGCCCTTCTATCTAGAGCGAAATCATGAGGTTCAGATCCAGACCGTCGCAGGTTGTTCCACAAAGAAGAGAAAAGACAGTAGAAAGAGAAACAGCGATGATCATCTGCAAGTTGTTTTAGGGAAAGCTTTTTCTTGGTTGTGGGGAATAGAACGAATATATCAAGGAGGCAGCAGAGACGCAGAGTAGTACTTCGAAAATCCGAAAACTAATTAGTATGCATAGCAAAGACGATGAGCGAACAAATCTTTGTTAGATCTGGGATATTATAATCTAATTAATAATAAACGACCATCAAAAGGTTTCACAAACCAATAAACCAAGAGAAAGGCCTAAAAGTTTTGCAATCTTCAAATCCACAGAAGAAACCTTAAAAAAATTAACAAATTAAATGATCAAGCAACCGACCGAATAAACCGACTGGGGTAAGGAGGACTTACTGGATCTCTCTTGAAATGGGTAGCAAGCCAACAACCCCTGCAAATCAAGTGACTTTCTCTGTGCCGGGGCTGCCGCGGCGACCACCGACACCGAGCAAAGCAGATCTCGCCGCCGCCGAACTCGATTGCCCTCTTCCGCCGGCCGTCAGCCGACCGGACCGCGATCGGCGTAAACCCTAGCTAGCTTTGAGAGCTGCAGCAGCTAGCAGTGGGGGGAGACGAATGAGAGAGATGTGGAAGCCGACCTGCGAAGCTAGCTGCTTGTGGTGGGCATTTACACGGCTGCATAAATGATCAGCGTCGCTGTCCAATCCCCGTCCTTTTACCACCACCACACCATGCACTGCTCCCCGTCGTCTCTCGCTTCACTGCGTCGCCGTAGTGCTGAATGCTGATGCTGACCCTGGACCCTGCAGCTCAGCAGATAATAAGCTACTACTGTAAGCTCCAAGGCATAAATAAAAGACATGCAAATAAGTAGCTGGGGCACCGGCACAGGGAAGAGTATATAGCTTACTCAAAAAAAAGAGAGAGAACAGTATATAGCAAATATAGTACACAACACACGTATGCAGGGATTAGACAGAGTATAGGTAACACTTTGTAGAGAAATGACTTTTAATACCGGTTCCAAACCTCCTTTTACTCTTGGTTTTTCTAACCAAGAATAACTGTGACTAAAATTCTTCTGAGACTAATATATCCCACCACTTCACCCTGTGAGAGCCTGCGCGTAATTTATGACCCCACACATGTGATTTTAGACTAATCCATGGATGATCGTTTAGCCCGGGTTGATGTTAACCGAGACTAAAGGGTCCTTTAGTGGTAACACGAACCGGGATTAAAAGGTCTACTTTTAGTTCGGGTTGGTGTTATCTAAATAAAGGGTTCAGTCGTTTAGTCTGGATTGATAACACGAACCGGAACTAATATTGACCCTTTATTTCGGCCTCCGGGTCGTTGGTGTTATCAACTGGAACTAAAAGTCCTCTAACAACTCATAAAAGTGGAACTGAGACTAATGACCACATTAGTCTCCGTTTCAACTCTTACCGAGACTGATGTGCTGAACCAAAAGCCTGTTCTCTATTAGGGTAAAATATTCTTGCAGGCTGCACATGGCATAAAAATATGTTGCTTCATACCTACTTACTACGTACATGCTCTCTCCATTCCAGATTGTAAAACTTTTTTTCCTTAATAAATAGTTTTTGCGCAATATATGCACTTGAATATACATTGTCATCTAAATATATAGTGAGAGTAATGCATCTGAAAGAAACAAAATATCTTACAACTTAGAATGGATAGAGTATTGCTTAATATGAACTAGCTTTTGGCTATAGCAAAGCTAAAGAAAAGTATTAACAGTAAATGTTCGATATATGCATCATTATTAAACAACATATAAAGATATATATAATGTGTCTGATTTTCCTAGTATACTTATATATGTATGTATGTGCATGCATGCCTCTTTCGTAAATTCTCAAAAAAATTATGCCACTTTCTAATATGTTCATGTGTTGTGGGGTGGGGGAGCATTTTTTTTTTAACTTGTTACATTTTTCTATTTTGGAATTGAACTGAATTGTTTTCTAATGATTTTAAAGTTTTGATTAAAGCTTAAATTCCACCTTTCATTAGTTTCATACATAAAATTTAAATGAAGTTAGCAATTTATTTTCAAAGGATTTTGCAAAGAGTCCAAACTATTGTCACACCTAAGTAAATTTTTGTAGGAACCATGAGAAAACGAAAACTGTTGGCGATGTTGATATGATGAGTCATCTGCATATAACGCGCTCATTCCATATTGGACCAAAATACACAGCTTTTTCAAATATTTCAACGTCAAAATCTAGGAGAGGCTAGTTTAGTCTCGGGACCAGCCTACTTTTGAGCACCAACTTGCAGGACCACTCTCTAACCTTTTATCACTCAGCTCACTGTAAAAGACATCAAATTGGAAGGAGCCGTTTTCATGGAAAAGTGAAATACAGTTGGGATCATATCTATCCCATATCATTTCCGGGAGCTATAAAAACTTCAACAACTATTCAAATATGCATTTTCATCAATAATCATATTTCGTTAACTTTCTGTGCAAGGAAAATAAGAAATATAGCTGAAAGCTTTATATAAATAAATAAATAAATAAAATTCACTTACCCCTTACTCAACTGTGTATTAATCATAGCTACTGTTTCTGTTCCTGACGCCCTATCTTCGTTTAATTCTGTCTGTCTGTCTCCGATGTGAATCAGAATGTTTACATGAAGTGCAAGGTTCGCATATAGGGATCAACCTTAATTTATATTGGCCTAGTAATCTAGTATACCATGCATGCATCAGATCTAGAGTGTGCCATGCATGCCTGCATCAGATCAGAATACAATGCCACTGCTGCTTCTTGGCCTGCCAACATAATGGTCTAGTACTACTCTATATACAGTCGCTACACCCAATGATACCTGCCTGCTCACTTGAATCAGCACACAAATAAAAGATCATTAATATCTACAAAATCTACATAAACTAGCTAGTTCCTACATGCATCAGCAATTCAGCACACGCACACCGTATATTTTGCATTGCAATGTCTGATTTCTTTCGCCGCGTTCTGCCCAAGAGGATTAATGGGAACACTGCGTGTGTTGTGATTTGGCGTTTCCTTCCCGTTCCAAACAAGGAGCAACATGGCCAAGAGTACTCTGCAGCAAGCTTATCTTTTTCACTGCGGCCGGCTACATTCAGTCCGCATCACTGGCTCACTGCAGCATAATACCCAGACGGAAGCGATGCTGCATCGACCTCGCTCTCTGACATCGCACTTATAAAGCTTTACATGCGTGCGTCATAATAGATTGTTTCTTTACATAGTATCTTATACACGTATCTTGATGTGCCTAGCTTTCAGGAGGCTGTCTGTGTAGCACACACTCTCCCCCTGATACAGGAGTATATGTATATCCTCGGTATTCATGGAATCATGTTGTCTAAGCGCTCTCGCCTCTTGATGCAAAATATGGATGTATATGAAGAGCATTTACAATGGTGCTAGTTACATAGCTAACTGATATAGAGGTGAGAGACCATAGTAAAGATTATTTTTTATATTCTTGTATTGCTAGACTCACGTACTCCTCTCACATATTCTCGGGTTACGTGAAATAGATCAACTACCTATTTATTTATCGCTAGTGATTACTCTCTCTTATCTTTTCCTTGTCCATGTCATAATAAATAACCAAATAACTAGTTGTTGGAAACATCCCTATAGTGTTCGATGAGCTCTTAGAGTTAGCAAGACTGCAAGACACCGCTCTCATTGGCCATCAAAGCAGCATGATACTTCCTCCGTCCCAAAATAAATATCATTTTATAATTTTAACTATCTTTTTTTATCATTCGTCTTATTCAAAAATTTTATGAAAAGATTAATTATTTTATTATGAAATGATTCATTATTAGAAGTATTTTAATCTTGATTTGTTTATTTTTATATTTTTGTAAATTTTTTGAATAAGACGAATGGTTAAATGTCAATTTTAAAAAGTCAAAAACGACACTTATTTTGAGACGGAGGGAGTAAGTATATTGGTTTCCTTGCGACAACTCATCAGAGGTCCCCCTTAACCAGCAGCAGGCCAGCAGTAACAGCAGGAGCACCTAGCAGTAATGCAAAAGGGAGGACACATGTATGCACACTTGTTGTAAATGTAGGGGAAAACATCGATTGGGCGTGGATTCACCTGCAGTAAACGGTCGGAAATACTTTTGCCTGCACGATCGGAGACCATGGATCAACTGGGGGCCGGCATGGACACACGACACAAAGTCACAAACTTGTTGCCTGCATGCATGGATAACTCATAACTGGATATGGTTGCAGTATACTAGTCTGGTCCAAAACAAGATAGACACATGTTGGAGAGACAGCATGGAGCTGGTGGTCGGTCGTCGGTCGATCGATCGATGCATGTTCTGTTCCATCCATTTGTAGGCCATTTCTCTTATGAACAACGTTACCCCCCACCCCACTCCCCACAAAGACCCCTCACCGGCTAGAATTAAGTGACGCGAGAACAGAGGCAGAGCAGCGCGCTGCTGCCGCGCTTGCATTGCATGTGGACTAGTAGCTTGCATGCAGTGCACTGCAGTCACCAGTCAGATCCAGCCGGCAGTGCATGGTAGTCCCCGCTCGCAGTTTCATGATTTCATTCACGCTGCCGGCTGCCCCGGCCGGACGCCGGCGGCCCTTTCCTTTTGAGGCCGAGGCTGTCCAAGTTTTAGCAGTAGTGCCAGTCGTGTCCGCCCAGTCTGCATGCGTGCTTCACGCCTTCACCGCCCTGCAACTTCAATATAATGCCGTATGGTCATGACTGCAAGTCTGCAAGCTGGAAAAAAGGAGAGAAGGCTGGTGGCCCAGTGTTTAGGGAAGAGGATCAACTGATCAAAAGGACGATAGATCAATGGGTGGAGGAGGAGGCAAGGCAATTAGCTAGCTCTGGGGACAGAACAGACGCGCTGGCCACTAGCGTCTAGCAAGCAAGCAGACGAACAGCAGACGAACAGGGGGAAGACAATGATCGAGTGGATGAAAGGTGGGAGAGATCGAACCAGAGAGGCCATTAAGTTCGTGTGCGGCAGTGAGCTGAGCTGTGCTGCTGCCCTGCATCTGCGTGCCGCAGCAGGCCAGCAGCTGCAACGGAAATGCGTGCATGCATGTATCCTTCCCATTATATTGACGGCAAGCGGCAGGCGCAGCAGGCAGGACAATGACGGATGCCTCCCTTCCCACCCCATCATGGATAGATCCAGGCCGGCCGCCGGAGCCGAGATGACGATCGAACAAGTCGCGTACGAAATGAAAGGGGCGCAGTAGATGAATCGATTGCGGCAGATTGGCTGGTCCAGCAACTCATGCATCGCCATTCGCCAGCGGATAATATTGGATCCTTAGCTAATAAAGGCGCCAAACCAAACAGGGCCATATAGGCGAAATAATCTCTAGCCTAGTGGTTACGGTTAGAACACCTAACTAGTATCCAGCAGAGTTGGGTTTAACTTATCGTGAATTTAAAAGGATCTCGAATAGAAAATATTAAAAAATAGGTTGAGGTTTTCCTACTAACTTCGATAAAAACGCCTAGTCATGCATGTTGCATGCATTTGTGGATTGGATCTTACAATATGCCACGGATTGGATCCTTAAGTTGTTGTGTGAATGGAAAACAAAAATCGTACCCCTTTCGATAAAATCTAGATGGCTAGAGGGGTCTTCCGACGGTTGTCAGAACTTCCGACAAATCCAAACGTGAGAGCTTAGAAAATCTCATCCCAGTGACGATCCTCGCATATACTGGACAAATCTGGTATGCATACCTGGACACAACTCACAAAGCTATTATGAAAAAACATCCATCATCGTGTCGCATCTCTTAATAGACGACATATCTATTCAACTCAAGTTCATAAGAAAAATGAATTTAAACCGCTTGATCGAGTTAACCTCTTTCCAAAACTATGCCATCACTTTCAATATTCATCAATATAGAGGATGACAACATTTCACAATATCTTTGTTAAGACAGAACCTTTGGCTACTTAGATATTTGAGTAAGTTGGCATCTCTACCATTCCATATGCCTTTCTAAGCGCATAGGTGGGATCATTAACCTCCTTCTTTAATGTTTCATTCTAAACGATGAGGGTGGAGCCACGGGTGAAACCATCACTCAAGAGAGAAGTACTTGTGCTACAAGAGGAGTTAGCGGCTGCAACAACAATTGGAGTATAGAATGACTCATCTAAAATATGATAAATCACTCCTACGTTGGCTATTTTATTAAAAGGCACCTTCCTTTGAGCAAGTAGAGAGTAGTGAGCTTCCTTGAACTTCTCACGAGCTCTAGTTACAACTTCATGAGTAGCCAAATGCTCATCAAAGGGTTGCTCAAGATCTTTGTGTCTCTTACGCAACTCCTTGAATTCTTCCCTATTCTTGTTAATGAGAGAATGAGATTTTTGTAATTCCTTGATGAGTTCATCCTTCAAGGGCCTTTGATCGTCACTTCCCCCATCGCTCTTGTCATGTTGTACCTTTTGGCCCTTGGCCATGAAGCATGATGAGAGAACGTTGAAGGAGGGCTTCTTGTTGATGGCGATGCCGCACTCAACACAATAAACATGGCCCATATTCACCTTCTTGAAAGTTTGTTTTGCCTTCATTGTCCTTTTTAGACCTCTTCTTTTGAGCTAACTTCTAGTACAACAAAAAAGAAATTATGAATTTCATTTGAAAGAAGACTAAATTAGACTTGCATGATGATTTTTCGCACCAAATTCTACCAAGGATCTGAAAATCTAGCTGTTGCGCCATAACACCTAGCTCCATTATGGCTGCCACCGGCCCACAACTAACCGTGTGTTATCCTCCTCGAAGTTGATGCCAACATATGGCATGGGGGAAGTCCTTGATGGAGTCGATATTTTGGTGCCCACGAAAATTTTGTACATACAAGTACAACCAGACTACTATCGAGGCTCTTAACTAGTGTGTGTGGGTCTTTATCTTTATTTTTATCAGCGCTCATCTTTAACTTTCGTATGTTCGTTGTCTTCATCTTCAACCTCTCTCTAGTCATGCTCTTCTTCAATCACATGCCCACCTACCCCGCTCTTACTGTCCGCACCTACCAACCCTAGCCAGCAGCGCCCCTGACATTGGCCATGCTGCCTAGAGCCCACCCTGTCGTTCCTCCTCGCCGCTCCCTAATCAGAATGGAAGGAAATTCACACCATCGCCCCTACCCTGCACTGGCCTCGCCCACCACTGATGACAATAGCACCCCGCCCATCAGTCACCCCCGCTGACTGAAAGACCTAAATGGCTAGAGCGGGGTGAATAGCCTATTAAAATATCCTACAAAACACAATTAAGCTTTACAAGTAGTGTTAAACCAAAAGGTGAAGCTAATTGTATCCACTTGCTCTACCTCTACTTCACCGCAAGCAAGCCTCCTAAGCAGTGCTAGTTACTATGTCTCTAAGGTTGATTTTACGCAAGCACACTAACAAAAACAAGTTACAACTAACTACAAGCTATTCTAGTCAGGCAACTACCACACTAATAAATAATGCTATGAAAGTAAATACAAGTGTGATAGAATGTCAACTGAATCGGGCAAGAGATAGAAACAATACGTCCACAATGTGGCAAGTCCAAACTAAGAGATTCGCACGCTAATGGGCATCACACGCCAAACCCACAAAAGGTGTTAATCACTATAGAGGCACTCTAATTAAACACAATTCCATTAGAGTTGCATTTTATGAATCTCCCGCGGAGAATAAACACAAAAATCCCTCACACTTTATCGATCGGAGTCAGCAATAATCACCAAAGCCTCTCAACAATCTCCACAACCACCAGGACATCTAGATGTGGGCAAAACCAAGGGTAACAAGAGATGAATCAGCCCGACATGCTCAACTAGTGCCACAATATGCAAGAACAACTAAATGCCTAGCACTAGGAGCTCTCCAATCTCACTCCAAACGATGAACTCAAGTGATCAAGTAAGTGGAGTGTGTGTATTTGCTCTCAAAGGCGTTGCACAATTGAATGGGTCTAATAGAGTGGCCTTGCCTGGCCACACTGTCTATTTATAACCCACTCAAAGAATCCAATTGTTACCACTTGATCAGCATTTTGCGTGCACCATTTGGTGCTCTCCCAATGGTTGATTTTTAAATGGACTGGAATTCTTTTTATCCATAGAACAGGTAGAAATCAGCTGGCACGAGAGACGAATATCCTGTTTGGTTTGCATATTGAGTGCGCCAGGACTCAGGATCGATTCCACTCTGCACAGGGTCGTTCGCCATTTTTTCACCGGACGAGCCAGTTCCTGCGCTTGGCTTGCGAAATGAGATAGGACTACGGAGGGTTTTTTTTTTTGTTTTGTTTTGTTTTTGTTTTTTTTTAGAAAGACTACGAAGCATTGGGCGGTGCCGGATGAAACCATTCCGCACTGCAATCAGAATAGCTTCATGCATGGATAAGCCCGCCTGTTTAGATGAGCTAATAATTAGCTGGTTACCATTAGATCAAATTTGCCCATTGCCAGATGATGGGCTAATGACTAAAATGTTGTCTCCATAAAAAAAAAAAAAGTAGCCCTGCAATTAGCCATCCAAATTCCAAACTGGTCTTTAGTATTTTTATAGAAAGAAAGAAAGAGACAAGCCGAGTTGCCTAGATCCGTCGACTCGTCGATGATTAGGTCCAAGCCACAAGGCCACAAGCCCACAAGCAAGCACTCCAGAGGTACTATCATATAATCATATCGATGCACCCTCAGCGTACTGCTCCATCAATCAACACACGAGCACGTCCTATAATTGACTTCACATGCCAAGACTCGCTACATATAAGCATCAGATCACAAGTCATACACATCATATTCTAATCGTACAAAAAGTAGAAACAGGAAATAATTTTGCTCTTTTGTCAAAATCAGCATAAGTTCCTAAATAATTGGTTATGTGCACATTGGAATATAAACCTTAAATTTTTGCATTAAACAGTAACATTGGTATCAGGTAGACAGTTTTAGAATACAAGATATGTGCATCCTGTGAGCTCCACAAGTGCCATATTATTGCCACCATCATCTTTTACAACCAGGAAACTTCCACTAGGAACAAAAGAAAGGGGGATATTTAATAGCTGGAATGAAAATAGTGCAGCTCCTGATGGAGTCCAAACAAAGGACGCCTGACAAGTTAACCAGCATCAAATCAGCAAGCTTTCCTGCAATGTAAACACATACATGGGGAACAATAATTAGATACGACTTCAAGTCTGGATCTAGTTATAGTTGAAGGCCCAAATCTAAAATGAAGAGCCCTGAAAAAATCACAATATATTTCATGAAAGCAAATGAGATAATGAAGTGGCATCAAAAGCAAGGCAAACACTAGAGACCCGAACATTTTGAAAGTGAGGCAGCAAAACCACCAAACAACAGATATAAAAATAAACATAAAGGCAAAATGCAAAAATCTACCCATATGTTACTTGGATTTTGAGATACCACCGCATAAAACCTTTTATGTTGTAATTGCCCAACCCCACTACTTTACTCCGTTAGAAACCACCCCACTACACATGCGCTTACTAATTCTGCCTGTTGTCACCTACATGGAGCCACTATAAGTCATGGCACATAAATTTTTACATATAGCAAAAATCGGTTAGGTCAGGCTTAAGTTTTTCATGGGTGATCATTTGATAGAAGTTTTAATGTTAGGTTTGTACTTTTATAAGTATTCAACTTTCAAAAAGACTACATTAATGGCTCCATGTTGAGGAATCGGCATAGAGCATGTGTGGTGGGCTGATTTTTGCAGCAAAACATAGAGGTGGTGGTGGGATCCCAAAACAAAAGTGACTTATGGGGTGTTTATATAAAAATAATCTGTTAGATAATGTGAAATGTACAATTTCCAAGCAGAGTGAAACACAGCTATTCACCTAAGCTTCATTGATCTCACAAAACATTCAGTAGCCTGCTTGCAAGCAGCAGGACTCCAGATGCAAGGATTGCGTAAAGTTCATATCCCATTTTTATCATGTCCACTTCTTGTGCCCACAATCCGCATAGATTCCAAATCCAACTCATCCCATTCCACTTTACTTAATTTGAGAGATAAATTGCTAAGGTTCTAACATTTGAAACCTATTATCTAGCTTGTGTATACTCATCTAAGTATATTAACCATTTTCTCAAATCTCAAACCCAAATATAAGCCACAATAATATAGGTTTCTCAAAGAAATGACACAGTAAAGTGAAACATTTATGAACAAAATCCCTACTCTATAGAGAAACCCCACACATGCGGAAAAAATATTTTAAGCATTAACCAACTGGCATAAAGTCGTCACCTAGGCGGCTAGGCGTCCAGTAGAGTTTCCATGCTGAGCGTCGGCCTCCGCGACAAGTCAGGGTATGGCCTCCGCCTTGTGACAAAATCCATCGCCTAGGCGCAATTTGGCACTGTTTAAGGCACAAGCAGCCTGGTGCGGATGCTGCATGAGCTTGGGCACAGGGGATTAGGTGCAGGCATGAGAGAAGCTGCGCACAAGGAAAAAATGGGCGTAGACATGGGAGATTTGCGTGCGAAGGAGACCAACTGGAGTTGCGTGCACGCAGGTTCCACAAGGCCATAACCCATCTCTCTCACACACACCAATTGGCAAAACGGAAGAGGGCGCACACCTAGTTCTTGGCGTTGCGCCACTAGAATCTTGCCACTTTGCCTCTTGTGCTCCATCAATTAATGCCTCTCTGACGATTCAAGCCTCCCTTTGTCTTCTCCACTGATTTGCAACCTTGATTGGTGCCTCCTCTGATCCTTACCCTTCTCTGATGATTGATTCATGGTTCCTTCCCCTTCTCCGCTGTTTCCCATCTTCTTTAGTCCAGCGTCACAAGGTCATGGGACAGGTCACAGGTACATAAGCATCTCTTCCTCTCCCCCCTCTTGTATGTGCACTGCCTCTGCTCTTTACTTGGATATGCTCTGCAGTCTGCAGTCTGCACTGCTACTTTTATTTCTGGGTGGATGTAAACTGCTCTGCCTTCATGTGTTTAACTGATAGCTGTTCAGCGCTTGTGAATGAGGTATGTTTTGCACTAGTAACACTACTCATTAAGTTCTATTATGTCATTAGAGACTAATCTATTGCTATTGAGAGAAGAGAGATTTCAGATTTGCTATTTTGCGACTTTATTATGTTGTGTGCTAGCATTCTGGCAGTACTACTTATTATGGTGTTATGCTAAGAATTGGCAATATTAAGGTACGATTTGCTTCTGAATTTTAGTGGCATTATTATATTAAGACGTCTGCATGGAGTCACCTCACCGCGTGCCTTAAACGCCTAGTGGACTCAAATGGGCGGGTTGCCGTGACTAGACTGGCTATCTCCAACAATAGACCCATATGGGCAACCATATGCAAAATGGGTCTCCGATACTACTGTTTCAGCC
Organism: Eremochloa ophiuroides; assembly: GCA_038502445.1. NCBI lineage: Eukaryota > Viridiplantae > Streptophyta > Magnoliopsida > Poales > Poaceae > Eremochloa > Eremochloa ophiuroides. Next base: position 68,507,377 of record JAHLJS010000006.1, read on the forward strand.
TCCAACAGACTACCCATACGAGAGACCCATTTTGGGTGCCCTGAGAGGCATAACCTAAATCTGGGTCTTCTCTCTCCAGGAAACCCATTTGCAGAAAGGATTTTCTTTTGGGTGTTGTTGTTGGAGAAGATTAAAAATGGGTATTGAATCCATTCACTGTAGCGCAACCCAAACGTGGAATGAATCTTGTATTTTGGGTATTATTGTTGGAGATAGTCTACTGCCTTAATAAACATGGACATACCAAATTACAAACAAAAACACAGAAACATCCCTCCATGAGACAATAATGCAGACTGTAAAGATATGAGCATCTAATTACAAATGCCTTGAGTACTATTACCTCTGTCAAAAAAAATACTACTGCCTTGGTCTTGTAATATTACGTGGTGTGTTTGGTTCTGATGAAATGATACCTTGCCTTACATTGCAGGCCTACTCATCAATTAGCTAATGCACGTAACATGCACGACATAGGCATCAAGCACAGTCAAGTTCAACCATGTCCAGATAACTGCTTCAAGTTTTGTGGCAAGCCAGCAAATACATCGTTTTGCAGCCCGAATATATCAAATCGCAAAGTATGAAACCCTAGCTGCCACCTGAGATCTAAGAGGAGATACCACCTCTCACCTGAGTCACTTCTGGTAGCCACCGCCGATCGTGTTGTCGTCCTCCTCGACGACGGTGTTGACGTATGGCACGGGGAAGTCCTTGGTGGGGTCGAACTGCTTGGTGGCCATGAAGCGCTCGAGTTCGGGCTTGCGGAGCAGGGTGTGGCGCACGGGCGGGCGGTTCCGGCGGCAGTCGCGGGTGAAGTACTTGATGTCGTAGACTGTCTCCGGATCGGATGTGGGCACGATGGCCACGTCGCGGCCGTCGCGCAAGGTGGCCGGGCACTTGACGCGGTACTCGAGCGCGTCAGGCAGAGCGCTGCGGTACTCGGGCGAGGCGCAGGGGCCCGTGATCTCCCACGGCTTCTTGAGGAACCTGCGGAGCCCCTGGAACAGCGATTTGCCAGCGCCGGCGGCCGATGAGGCGGCGGAGGCCATCGGGGTCGGCGCGGTGGTGGGATCGACGAAGAGGGGAGAGGGATGGGGAGGGATCGGCCGCTACAGCGAGACAACAGACAAGACGCTGGAAATGGCGATGGGCGAGAACGTGGGCCGCACCAAACGGAAAAAGCTATGCGAGCCCAGATGGGCCGTCACAACGCAATCGGCGTGTCGAGACGGCCCAACCCATGCCGGTCAAATTCCGGCACAGAAAGGCAGGCCGGCATGGGAGCCCACAGGAGCCGTCCCCAGTCCCCACGGTCGTCAGCGACAGAGTATTCCCAGAATATTCCGTCAACGGCGCCGAAAACGGATAACGGGATAACCGTAACCGTCGAGGAGCAGTAACGGGCGGGTCCTACCGGAGCAACGTGAGATGTTGTAGCCACCTGTCAGCGAAGCGAACGATAGGGTGGTTGTACTAGCTCGTAACCGTACGGCGATCTCATTGGTTGGGGTGGCGGCCATTGATTTGGTTAGACTGTGTGTCTTCCGTTCCGTCAAGGGATTGACGATGAAGAAGCGATGGCGTGACCGAAAGAAAAAGCGGGGTTTCGTGGGAGCGTGGAGAGAGAGCAGAGGCGCTCTCAGCACGGCACGGAGCGAGGTGCCGGCGCCGTTTCCTCTCCTGCCCCGCTGAAACCGGAGCACAGCAAGCTCGCTGCTCGCTCGCTCCCATATACCGCGGGGAGACGGAAGGGACTCTAGGCGGGTGGAGGAAGAGGAGTGTGGTCGACAGAAAGGCCGAGTGACCACCGCTGCACCATGCGCCCTTCTCTCTGTAAGTGACCGTCTCCCCCTCGATTCGTCGGTCCATCATGATTTCTGAATGCTCGGCGCTCGGCGCTCGGCGCAGTGCCCACCGATCTGATAAACTGATAAACCTAGCTTGTGTATGCAAATTTCAGCAGTTCATTCCGCGTCCTTGCTTTTAACCTTGCGCGATCGCCTTATAGTTGTAAGGCGGGGGACTGCATTGGCGCTGAGCTAACTGGTGAATGGCCAGCTTGTGAAGTATCTGGCATGGTTTTTTGTTCGTTCGTGATACGGAAATAAAGCAGTGAGTGTACAGGGTGCAACATTGAGTTTGTGTGTTGTGGAATGATCTTGCTCTGAATTGCCTATCTGTTGTTATTTATCTGGTATACCTTTCTGAAGTGGATATGTCTGTGGGTATAGCGTGAATTTAGTACCTTCAAGGTTGTTTAATAAGGAAATTGCTGGGTTGGTTGTGCTAATTGGATCATGATACTACCCAGCTTCACACTTCTGATGCGCATATACCCTGATGTGTTAAGACCTGTTCTAATTTCATATCGTGCATATGTAGAAATCCAAGAGATGAACTGGCATTCCATTTTGAATTAACACTCCAGTAAGATTTGAAGACTTGATCTTGAGAGTTGTAATTTGTGACCCGTAGTAGAATGTGGATGGAGGAGCATGACAGATACAAAAAGAAAGAAAACTCCAAAATTAACGGAGTGGATAGGATTTTTTTTTTACTTTCTGAAATGCAAAGGAATCTTACATTGGCTAAGGTTGCAGAGCACAAACATGTGTATTCTTACATCCACGTGCTGAAGAAGTAGAACATAATGGCTGTGGCAGCTAGATTTGTTCTTTCTTCTTATTTTATATCGTGGTTTTCCATGTTCTCTCCATATAATTGACATTCTTGCATATTCTATCCATGCAGCTGCAACATAAATCTCTTAAAAGAGCTCCATGGTAGAATCTTAATGTGCACCTGATGCCACATTTTCCTTAATGTACCTTCATCTGACAGCCTTGATCATATGTTCTAGGGTGGAAATCCTAAAAAAATTAACCCCAAGCCATGGAGATGGCAAGTAATCTGACAGTTCTAGTGTGTGTTTGAAAAAAAGAAAAAAAATGACATTCCTGATGCAATGCGTATTCAAACCATGACTAAAGTTTTCTGGATTGCATATCGCTTTAATCTATGTTGTAGCTCATAGTATACTTATCACTATTCAAATTTGAAGCATTCTGTCTATACACTATAGGAATACAAGCATACAAGTTTTCCTCCATAGATGTTACAATCAAATACTGTTCCAATTGTGCACAGGCAAAACTAATATGACATTATAGTTTTGTGGTTGGATATTTCTAAATAGCATGTGAAATGTTAAAATAATGGTTTAAAATTTCTCTCTAGCCGTATTTGAATTATGAACATTGGTGTATCTCTAATTTATCTTCATCGATGTCCCTGGCAGGTTGTGCACCTCTTTTTCTTCTGCTACTATTACATTTGGCATTTGCTAGGCCTCTCTTTCCTTTACCAAGTAAGACGAAGAATGAAGAGAAGAAGCCCATACAGACGTTTCGACCATATAACATTGCTCATCGTGGCTCAAACGGAGAAATTCCCGAGGAAACAGCTGCTGCATACCTGGTACTGCTCAGAAAATTGCAAGCACTATTGATCTGTAGCAGAATTCTATTTCTATCTTGCCAAGGGAATAGTATGTTTTTTGAATTTTTGTGATGCTGATACACCTAAATGCTAGTTTTCATATTATCAGATATCGATTACTGCAAAGGACTATTGAATTCACATATGACAAGTTTATAATTTTTAGCATGTGGACAGTAAGGTATTCTAAATTGGAAAATGACATTTGACCAAAACAAATCCTATTGCAGAGAGCTATTGAAGAAGGGGCGGATTTTATAGAGTCTGACATCCTTGCTAGCAAAGATGGGGCCTTGATTTGTTTTCATGATGTAACACTTGACGATACGACTGATGTTGCCAGGCGTAAGGAATTTGCTAATCGAAGAAGAACCTATGAAGTGGAGTGGTCTAATGTTACTGGATGGTTTGTAGGTTTGCATCTTACAACCAACCCTGATTCCTTTACTCTTTTTGTTATTAACATTTTAATTTACATGAAATGTAGTTAAGCTTTGCGCAAAAAAGGAAAGAAAGAAATGTAGTTAAGCAACAAGGAAATAACAATGCATCGTTGCTGTGTTTTCTTGACTCTAATTCGGGAATTTATTACATGCTCATCTATGCTGGAACACTATTTACATATAATATATTGACAGTTTCAGCATCATGTTACTTTTTTTTTAACGCGATCAACTTCAACTTCATGTTACTTGGAGGGGTAGAATGAGAATGACAAACCTGTAAGCTTTTGGAAAAGGGAAAAAGAAAAAACTAGACCTCTGGGTAAAGACCACCCAACAGCTTTGATGTTAGATAGATGCAAACCACTTCTGTGTCTAGAAAAGATCCTGAAGGCTGCCTGCCCAGGAGGCACACCTTGCACTTGCTGCTAAAAATAGTTTGCACAACCAGTAACCTTTTTTAATGCAGAACCACAGGGAACGCCCATGGGGGCTCGAACCCGGATCTGTGTGTCCCAAGGGATGCCCCCAGGCTCTGCTCTAAGCTTATATGTTCTTGATTATTTAAACTAATGTTGAAGTGTTGGTTTGCAGTGGACTTCACACTAGAGGAACTTAAAACACTTAAAGTGAAGCAGAGATACTCGTTCAGAGATCAACAATACAATGGTATGGATATCCTTCTCATGGATTTTGTTATCAACATGTAGTAATTGTTTTATGCCATACTTCCTCTTCTATGACCATGCTGATGTGCTCCAGCTCCAAAGAGCCAAGTGATTCTTGTCACATGCATGTGGATTTGCTGAAATGAGCTGTTGCTGCCAGTTTATTTGCTTCTTACTGTAACTGCCATAAACTTGACAGTTACCTGGAAATACTTAGTTTCATCACTCACCAGCCAAAATATTCTTTTTTTTTTCTCCTGAGGGAATATTCTGATATATTTCTATGCACTGTAAACAACATACCCTTTGCAGTTATTTATGAGCGCAGCAATATTCTAGGAAACCATAGGATTTTTTGTTGTTTTAATTACTTAGAAATGTATAAGATGTGTTTCATTGGTTATTGTCTATAACATTTTTTCCCATTATCTGATACAAGCTAGGATTCTTGTTGATTTAGCATAGTTATTACTCTTCACCAAAGCAGGTATTCCATTTCCTTTATGAAACCCTTGTCTATTTAGAACTGTGTTTGACTTTACTTGGCCTAAGAACACATTTGCATTAACTCGCATGGAAGTTTGTGATTGGGGATTAATGATAGCAATCTATTATTTTCTTGTGATCTTGTCATTCAGGTATGTTTTCAATCATCACGTTTGAAGAATTCATTTCAATTGCCCTAGATGCAGACAGAACTGTCGGCATATATCCAGAGATTAAAGATCCAGTTTTTATCAACAAGCATGTAGGTCCCCCAGTTCTCAAGAGGAAATATGCACTTTATTATGATTCGTGGTATTCTATAGTTATGTCACTGCCTCACAAAAAATTCTATTTAGATGGTATATGTGAACTTTCTGTACAATGATGATATCGTCAGCAGCTGGCTGCTGAGCTTATGAAAGTAACTTTTGTCTACCAAACGAACAGGACTGAAGATGCTAGTTTATAGAGTTTTCTTTTTGTCAGAAATGTAATTAATTATGTTTCCTTCTTCTGGCGCATGGGTATTTTTGTCACAAAGCTGCAGATGATATGCTTTTCCTAAAAGTAGTTAGCCTTGATGCCCTTGACTAACATGAGCTGGATAGTACCAAATTCGCTCATTTTTTTCCTTGACAATATATGGGGCTAATTTCACATTTTATGATGTCTCGTAATAAGTTTGTATTACTTTCACCAGGTCAAGTGGGCTGATGGAAAGAAGTTTGAGGACAAATTTGTGGATACCTTGCTTAAATATGGATACAAAGGTCAATATATGTCAGAGAATTGGCTGAAGCAACCATTGTTTATACAATCCTTTGCTCCCACCTCCATTGTACATGTATCAGATTTGATTGACTCTCCGAAGGTATTTTTGATTGATGATATCACAGTGAGAACACAAGACACAAACCAGGTACTACTGTTTTGTAACAATCTGTCACCCATTTGTTCCAATGCTATGAAAGAAAAACAGGTCAGGATAACAGAAATCAACCTCTGAGATTTTAGGGCCCATTTAGTGCAACTCAGTGGAACATGCCTTTGGATATTACTTATTTCACTTCTCATTTGCAGTCATACTGGGAAATCACTTCAGATGACTACCTTGCATACATTAAGAAATATGTTGTCGGGCTTGGTCCGTGGAAAGATACTATTGTTCCACCTTCAGAAAACTACTTGATGCCACCTACTGATCTTGTTGCACGGGCACATGCTCATAATCTCCAGGTATGGTATTTGTTTGTATTCAGTGTAATAATTATCTAAAGTTCAGAATCTACATGAACTATTGTAAAGTAACCTACACTAATTGGACCACCTTCCATATGTTAACTGCTATATTCTATGTTTTTCTGTCTAAATGCATCTGGTCACTTCGGATAACCTGAAGGATCCTATAAAATAAAACATCATGGCCCTCTTGTAGTTTTGGTCTCACGTGCATAAATGCATTGACTGAAACTAGACCAATCACCGAGTGCATTGGGTTGGAACTACCACTTAGCTGGCAACACCTGCATTGCCAACTCACATCTCTCTAGTTTCTTTTGGGAAGGCTACTTACAGCTGTGTCGAATGTGTGTTGAACTAGGAATGCTGGCTTCCTTTCTTCAAAAAATGGATGGGAGTTTCCTCCAAAAAAAAGGATAAGAGCTCCCTAATAACAAGTGGTGTGCGTCAGTAAAACTTTGGTTGGGTTACTCAAATTGGCTCATTAAGCTCGTGTTTAGTTGTGCATTACGGTCCAAACTTTCTGCTGCAAAAAAAACTTGTGGATCAAATTGTCACCCTGCTACAGTCCAATTTTTTTATGCTTGTTTTATCCCACTGTATACTTGTCTCATCGAAGCCTGTTAAACTGCATTCTGTTGTTCAGGTACATCCATACACGTACAGGAATGAGAACCAGTACCTGCACTTCAACTTTCATCAAGATCCCTACACAGAATACGATTTTTGGATAAACAGTGTGGGAGTGGATGGACTGTTTACAGATTTCACTGGAACCCTTCATCGGTACCAAGAATTGACATCCCCGCATCCAGAGGATGAAACTGCAAATAGCCTCCTTGTAAAAATTGGTCAAATGATCTCGGCATATGAAGGTCTCTGATCACTACAATGTTGCTGAAAATTGTTTGTATTCTTGTTAATGGGTCTGTAAGACTACGCGACCCATTCATTCATCACGGTACACCTTGACTGTGACCTTGCAAGGTTAAATAAACAAGTTGTTTTTGGCAGGGATTTGTTAGCACGAGTCATACTTTCCATTAAAGCCCATAATCCCAGGGACAAATTTCTCGATTGGGAATAATTTTTTTTTTTTGGAAGGTATTGTAATGGCTTAGTTCACGATAGAAACCGTAGCATGGTTCAGCGTCCCAGGATGGACAAGTTGGTGTGTGCTCGTATCATATCATTGTATTTAATACCAGTTGAATTGGTCTCTAGTGTTTGCACGGTTGACCTATAAGTGTACTTGTCATTGCCAAAGTGTTTGAAATGCGACTGGAAATTAGTGGTTCGGCCTTCAGCGGTACTGTGACAATGTGGCATGTCCCTTTCTGTCCTCAATGAGAAGGAACCGGTCTTCCCTTTAGATAAACACTCTTGCCACGGATCGCAGTGGAGAGGAGGATAACAGACAAGTGGGCTCTGAGTAGTTTCAGCCTTCAGGTGTGGGAATGGGAGCTATTCAGCTATTGAAGGGATAACGAAGATTTTAAGGCCACACAAGGCCATTGAAGGGATAAAGAAGATTTCAAGCCACACAACCTAGAGAAGGCAGAATGGAAACCGCGGCGGCGGCGGCGGGGGTGGCTGCAGCCCGGCTGCCGGAGTGCGGCTCCACCGGTGGACTGCTCATCAGTGGTAATGTCAGTTTTCCGATCACTCTTATCCTTTGTTATGCTGCCTAAGTAACACGCTGCACTGCACACCATGGCTCTGTAGCCTCTCTTTGTTTGTTGGCTACCAGGGCCAAGTGCCCGACATGACATTAGCACAGTAGTTTAACTAACAGACTGGAGACAACAGACAACGACGAAGGATTCTCTGAGGAATTCCAGAGGGATATGATTCCGGCGTTTTGACGACGGCACTTGTCGTCTGACCTACTGTCCCTTCTTTGGAAAGGGCAGCGTTGCTTCACAAAATGCAGCAACCAAAACATTTTCGCAGAAGGTCGAGTAACATGCGTGCGAGAGAGAGAAAATGGTGGTGAGGTCAAGGCACGATAAGCTGAAAGATACGGCTGGAACTTGGAACTGGCCCGTCGGCACTCGCCCTCTCGTCGCCTTCTGGCCGAACCGAAGACGTAGTTGTGGTCTGTGGAGAACATGATGCTGTGCAGCACATTCATGCAGAAACAAGAACATGTGTTGAAGGAAGCCACCGCCCACGATGAATGAAGTCCTCCAAGAACCGCGGAGAGGATGTGCCGACCTCTGAGTTTTGGAAGAACGAGAGAGGGGTTAGCAGTGAATGGATAAGAAGAGAGAAGGTGCGGATAAGAACAAACGGATGAGTAGTGAATAAATTGAATTTGGTTTTTGTTTGTTGTTTGATACTGGAACCGTAGATTTTTCTATTTCTTTGATTTTATACTACGTTCCGAACACCATTCTCCGTGGCTTTTTTTTTTGGGGTATTTTCTCCCTTCATCCGTACTTTTATTCCTGCATTTCATATCGTTCCCTTGTTTTCTAAAAATTCCTTCGTTCTAAATATGACCTTCTAGATTGTGACGGCTTTGGAAGAGTCTTTTAATCGGCATCTTGAACAAGTCATATAGTCATCTTGATCATAATTTTATTCACATTTGTGTAACTAAACAGCACTGCTGGATGTCTTTGACTTTCCAAGGGATATACATACGTATATTGTAGCATATAGCAAGAGCCGGCTACGATATCATCATTGGATAGTTCCTTTCGAATTTGACTGATTGCGTCCGCAGCCTTTTTGACAAGGACTTGCAAACTTGGCAAGAGAAAAAAAAGAACCCCAGTCTCGCCCTGCAGTGTTAACCGGAGGTAGGTAAATTATGACTTGCGTTCACTAGACGCCGACTGCAGTGCTTCCCATGATCCCATCATGGAAAAACGGTTTGCCATGATCCCCCAACGAAATCCACATCTCCACTTTTGAATTTGACAAACCCTTGAGAAAGAAGAAAAAACAGAGCAACTTTCTAGATCACATGGTGGGAAAGTCCTGCTCCTGCATATGGAATAGAAGCTAAGCTTTTCCACCGGTAGTCAAACAGTGCTACCACTTCAACGTTCTCTTGGCAATTTTTTTCTTGCACCCACCATCACACTGCCGCTTCTCATTTCGTTCAAGAAGAAAAAAACGACAGTGCCATTTTTTTCTCAGTCACCGCGCACAAGCACAAGTGCGCGTCATCTGCACCTGACTTGTCTCCCCAAATGCAGGCAGAAAGGCGTCGTCACTGCTGCTGCCCCGCCGGCGCTCGCCGGCGGCGTTCGTGGGTGGGGCCGCGAGCTTTTGCACGGCCTCGTTGAAGCGACCACCGAGAATTCAAGGCCACGGAAACCAGGTCCAAAGTCTTGCCAAGGAAACTAACTAGTGATTTCATAACAAACTAGAAAGAAAATAGTTTTGTTATATAATACCTTACTTCAGTACCTAATATAATACTCCTTCCATTTCAAATTATAAGATATTTTAATTTCTTGGAGAGTCAAAGACAAGTTTGACTAAAATTTTAGAGATAAATACGAAGATGTATGACATCAAATAAGTGTAATATGAAAATATATTGGAAAATTTTACTACAGGACACTCCACTCTTGTGAAATTATCTGTGGGACACTGGAATGGTTTTGCTGCAGGACACTGGACGGTGTCCTGCAGCAAAGAAAAACCATTCCAATGTCCCACAGACAATTTCATAAAAGTAGAGTGTCCTATAGCAAAATTTTCCTAGTATATTTGATGAAGAATCTAATGATACTTAGTTAAAATTATAAATATTTTTATTTTATTATATAAATTTAGTTAAAGTTAAGATAGTTTGATTCTCTAGGATTTTTGGAATAACTTTATAGAATGAAGGGAGTAATAACCAACCGGTGACGCTCATCGATTATTTTTGGGTAGGTTTGTGCAGCACGGAGGAGGCGAGCGGACATCCAGTCGGACACGTACGTGCTGATGGAGCCCGGCATGGACGAGGAGTTCGTGTCCAGGGAGGAGCTGGAGGAAAGGCTCAAGGGCTGGCTGGAGAAGTGGCCGGGGGACGCCCTGCCCCCAGACCTCGCCAAGTTCGACACCGTCGACGCCGCCGTCTCGTACCTCGTTAGGTCCGTGTGCGTGCTCGAGATCGACGGAGATGTTGGGTCCGTGGAGTGGTACCAGGTCGAGCTGGAGTAGCTGGCGTCCCTGGATGCATGGCTTAATTCCACCGAACAACAGAATAAAGCTTGGAATGGCTTATTTATGTTATTATAAATTGAAAAAAATAGAAACAGTTCCAATCGCAAAGCTTATGATCAGCTTCTGCCGTAACCATTCCCTGGTCATTCAACACAGAAACTGAAACCGATGGAGAGAGAGAGAGGCTTTTTCTCATGCCCCTCAACTTTCCGCATTCAAACAAAACTCTAAATTAGTTTAAAGAAATGAATTCAAAACCTTATTTTAAAATCTAATGAGAATTTAAAGAAAACCTACGATAAAAGTTGTAGGTCTCATCATTTTGAGAAACTTTTTATTTTTAGAGGTTTTGAAGTTGTTATATAAAATTTTGATTTTGCAGTTTTTGTTCAAACTCCCCTTTAAATCGTTTTGCCCCAAATTTCATATTTCAAATCTAGACATAATTTGAAAATGATTTCAAAAGCAAAGTTGTAAATCTTGATAAGATAAACAACCTTTATTTTGGAAAATTTTCAAGTTTCAATATAAATTTGAAAGTAATTTTGAATAAAGAAAGACGGAGAATTTCTACTCCTACAGTAACCCCATGGCTACAGTAACCATCAGGAGTTTACGGCAGAGAAGCTAACGTGTTGACGACATTGGAATGTATGGAACCTAAAAATATTTTCAATAGCATTCATATCCAGACAAAACGTTTAGTGGCAAACTCGGAATTCCGCAATCATTCGATGGTGTAACATCCTAGTGTTAGTTACTATTTTTACACTTACATTTGCATGACATCAAGCATTGATCATGTCATTTCATACATCATCACCATTTGATTTGATTTACATTCATTTATATGCTATACGTTTGTTTATATGCCTACAATGTCATAGATGTGTTAGCATGCAAGTGTAATGGTGGATTACTATTCTAAATGCCTTAAACATGTTTGGGTCAACATTTGGAACAATGTTTATGTTGGTGAAATCCCCAAAATACCCCTCTAGCTCATAGTTGACTAGAAAGCCCTTCTAAACCTATTTTGTTTGACCAAACAAGAAAGTTAATTTAGAGACTTTGCATGTCAGTGCACCCTTAAGCAAAGTTGTGTAAAATTTTATAAGAAACAAACTTTATGTTTGGGTCAACTCATTAAAATATATGCAAATTGGTCAAAAAAGGCAAATTTGTGCAGTTTTGGGGATTGTTTTGGAGTTTGAAAATATTTCTAAGTGTTAACTGAAAACAGTTTCAAAGTACCTGTGTTCTTCGATCCATATCTCTCAAACCAGGCAGATTTAGTCCAAGATGTTCTAATACCAAATGATCTACTCATGTAGCTATTCAAGTTGTATTAGTGGAGTTTGCACTGAAACGCCTTGGATCGAGAGATAAAGCGCGTCAAAGATCGAGTTTCAGTCGGTTTTGAACCGAATCAAAACCGATTCAGTTTGAATCGGGGAGGGGCCGACGTGGCCGCTGCAGTGATTCGTCGCTAGGTGGCGACCGTACGCCAGCGTCCGCCTGCCGTCGCCCTGCAAAACGGAAAAGGGACACGCCAATCTGTCCTCTGGCCGCTCCACTCGCTCTCTCTCTCTCGTTCTCTTCTCCTCCTGCTCTCTTCTTCTCTCCGCCGGACGCCATGGTCGCCGAGGCGATGCCGCGGTGAAATTCGCCGCTGCTGCTTCGTCTCCGGCCGCTCCATCTCCACCCGAGCTTCGCCATCCTCTACTCTACCTTCCCCGCCCATTTCTGAAACCAGCCGAGGCAAGGTATAGCACCTAGAGTCCTTCGCCGCCGTGCCATTGCCGGAACGCCGCCGAGCTCACTGCTCGCCGCGTCAAGCACAATGCCGTGGCTGGCTTCCCTCTCTCTTGCTCGTCTAGTTGTCTCCGCCAGTCGTGGATCTAGCCTAGAGGGTTGGTCGGGCCGCTCGAGCCCTGTTTCGGCCGGGACGCCGCTCGCCGGAGTTCCCGTCCGCCACCGTGCCGCCTTGCGCGCGGTTAGGTCGAGTCGGAGTGGACCAAAGGTCGATTCGCGGGCAGTATAGCTTCGTTAGGGTTCCAGGTTTTCGGAACAATGCTTAACTTCGCCGGTGAAGGCCGGTAGCGGCCGGCGCGCGCTCGCCGGAGCTCCGCCGTCCGCCATTGCCGCCGTTGAGCTTGCTCCGGTAAGGGTTAGGTCTTAAGGCTTAGTCCGTTGGGTTCGCCTTGTTCACAGGAGCACGTAGGTGCCCTCGGTGCCGCCGGTGACCTCGCCACCGGCGAGATAGGGCCGGTTAGCGCCGGCGGGTTGCTCCCTCTCTCTGTCACATGGGGCCGGGTTGACCTGTGTCCCCACTTGTCAATGGCTCTGGTGCGCTTCTGGTTCACTGGACCGGGTGCGTGTAGCGTTTAAACCTGGTTTCGTTTTAAATGAATTAGGAAATTGGATTTTCAAAAAAAGGTGTAAAATCTTATAAAAATCATAGATGGAGCTAGGCATATCCAATGGAGGTGAACCAAATTTTTTTGGGTTTGTATTTCTGAGCTCTATATAGGAAAAATATGAAATATGACTTTGTGGTAACTTTTCTGTGCAGTTATAATTAATTTGTTATATGCTCGTAAACTTGATAAATGCATAACTAATTATAGGAATATGCTAAAAATGTGATTCCACTTGCATTAATCTTGTTTAGAGTAGTAGGATCTGGGAAAAATTTGTTTGCTAGTTGGTTACTGTTATTTATATGATGTCATATGTAACATGCCTTTCATGCTATACTCTTGCTAAATTCACTATGTTTGATGTGAATAAGTAATGGCTATGAATATTTTTTCCTGAGACTTTTTTTGTGATAAATAAGCTAATAAAAATAGGAAATCTGTCGTTTGATACTTTTCACTGTAGTAAGTATTTTCCATTGCTTAAATGGCTGTCTGCTTGTCATTTTTGTGTAGCATGTTATATCTGTCCAAATGACTTGAAATTTTGCCAGTAGCCTAATATGGGAGTGTGCTATCTGCTATAATTTTTTTAGAATTTTCTGGGTACAACAGATGAAAGGTCCAGTTATAAGCTAGTGCTTGTTTAATTGTTTTTAATTGAGTAATAATTGGTTAGAACATGTTTTCATGTATTTCTGTGATGCTCCAGCTTGGTAACTGTCGGTGCTAGTTTTGGCGAGGCTAACACCGGCTAGTAAATATGTGTTTTGCGGTTGAGGCTACGGATGGTGTGCAAGGGGGAACATAGGGATTATACTGGTTCAGGCCGAGCAAGCCCTACGTCCAGTGGAGAGGAGAGTCGTGTTGCCTTGCACCGGGGTGCTTGTAGTAGGGGTTACAAGCTAGTCGAGAGAGGGAAGTGCTCCCAGGTCTCTTGTGAGTGTCTAAGTGTTTACAAGTCGTTTGCTGTGGGTGAGAACTTGGAACTTCTCCGTCCGTTCGTTTGTTCTTCTGTCGTCCTAAAGCTGGTCTCTGCCCTCCCTTTTATAGCCGCAAGGGAGAGGCAAAGGCGGCTACGACGCTACCTATTAAAATAGTGAGGAGTTGCTGTTCCCCGTTTGACTAGCTGCTGCCTTTTCTCCGTGTCTCCGGGGTATGGGTATGGCTATCTTGGTTCACGAGTTCCAAGGTAGAAACAGTCGTCTGACCATGTCTTGTCGTTGGCTCTCTGGGTCTTCTGGATATGGCCGTCGTGGTCCGCACGACTTTGGTGCGTTCACACCTGCCGGCTATCCTTCCGTACGATGTGACAAGAGGGAGAGTCACCTTGGGGCGCTGTTTCCCGAGGCTCGGGATCCTGAAGGCGTGCTCGTCCTTTCGTGTGGATGGCGCAGTGGGCGTCTTTCCCGAAACGGGGCGGCGCACCGTGGACCACACCGTGGAGGACGATCGTAGTGGGCCCATCAAATCTTGGGACGTTGTTTCCCGAGGCTCGGGATCTTGAAGGCGTGCTCATCCTTTCGTGTGGACGGCGCAGTGGGCGCCTTTCCCGAAGCGGGGCAGCGCACCGTAGACCATACCGTGGAGGACGGTCGTAGTGGGCCCATCAAATCTTGGGGCGTTGTTTCCCGAGGCTCGGGATCTTGAAGGCGTGCTCATCCTTTCGTGTGGAAGGCGCAGTGGGCGCCTTTCCCGAAGCGGGGCAGCGCACCGTAGACCATACCGTGGAGGACGGTCGTAGTGGGCCCATCAAATCTGCTGTCAGGGAAATCCCGACAGGTGGTATGGCCATCAGGGGCGTGCGAAGCACAGTCGCGTCGAGAGTCTCGCCTGACGGGACAGTGCTTGTAAAGTGGTCAGAGAGATTTCTTGTGGTCCAAGATTGCTCCGCTGACATCACCCGTGCCTTGGATGCCGACTTTGGCGCCGTGGATGCCGCTCTCCCGAGTTCTCCCGAGGAGGCTTCGGGCGAGGCTCGGGCGAATCGGAGACTTGGGCGCCCAGGACGCCACCTCCCGAGCTCTCCCGAGGAGGGTCGGGCGAATCGGAGGTTTGGGCGCCGAGGACGAGACGCCGCTCTCCCAAGCTCTCCCGAGGAGGCTCGGGCGAATCGGAGACTTGGGTGCCGAGGACGCCGCCTCCCGAGCTCTCCCGAGGAGGCTCGGGCGAATCGGAGACTTGGGCGCCGAGGACGCCGCCTCCCGAGCTCTCCCGAGGAGGCTCGGGCGAATCGGAGACTTGGGCGCCCAGGACGCCGCTCTCCCGAGCTCTCCCGAGGAGGCTCGGGCGAATCGGAGACTTGGGCGCCGAGGACGCCGCCTCCCGAGCTCTCCCGAGGAGGCTCGGGCGAATCGGAGACTTGGGCGCCCAGGACGCCGCCTCCCGAGCTCTCCCGAGGAGGCTCGGGCGAATCGGAGACTTGGGCGCCCAGGACGCCGCCTCCCGAGCTCTCCGGAGGAGGCTCGGGCGAATCGGAGATTTGGGTCGCCGAGGACGCCGCTCTCCCGAGCTCTCCCGAGGAGGCTCGGGCGAATCGGGGACTTGGGCGCCGAGGACGCCGCCTCCCGAGCTCTCCCGAGGAGGCTCGGGCGAATCAGAGATTTGGGCGCCGAGGACGCCGCTCTCCCGAGCTCTCCCGAGGAGGCTCGGGCGAATCGGAGACTTGGGCGCCGAGGACGCCGCCTCCCGAGCTCTCGGGCGAATCGGAGACTTGGGCGCCGAGGACGCCGCCTCCCGAGCTCTCCCGAGGAGGCTCGGGCGAATCGGAGAATTGGGCGCCGACGACGCCGCTCTCCCGAGCTCTCCCGAGGAGGCTCGGGCGAATCGGAGAATTGGGCGCCGAGGATGCCGCTCTCCCGAGCTCTCCCGAGGAGGCTCGGGCGAATCGGAGACTTGGGCGCCGAGGACGCCGCCTCCCGAGCTCTCGGGCGAATCGGAGACTTGGGCGCCGAGGACGCCGCTCTCCCGAGCTCTCCCGAGGAGGCTCGGGCGAATCGGAGACTTGGGCGCCGAGGACGCCGCCTCCCGAGCTCTCCCGAGGAGGCTCGGGTGAATCGGAGACTTGGGCGCCCAGGACGCCGCCTCCCGAGCTCTCCCGAGGAGGCTCGGGCGAATCGGAGACTTGGGCGCCCAGGACGCCGCCTCCCGAGCTCTCCTGAGGAGGCTCGGGCGAATCGGAGATTTGGGTCGCCGAGGACGCCGCTCTCCCGAGCTCTCCCGAGGAGGCTCGGGCGAATCGGAGACTTGGGCGCCGAGGACGCCGCCTTCCGAGCTCTCCCGAGGAGGCTGTCATTAGTGGAATGATGTCGTGGGCCTCTGTAGACGCGGCCTTCGTGGGCTTCCACTGGCCTTACTTGGGCCAGGCCAAGTTGGGAATGAGCTTTTTTCATCGAAGTTGGGTACCCCTAACTTTGGTAACCGACAGTAACCTTGCTGGACACTTTGGGGTTGATCTTGTTCATGTGTAGGGCAGTTAGGTCAAATGTCTTTGCTTATATGCTTTATTCGTGGTTATTAGTTAAAAGGTGGGTGTGGTAGGGAAGCTTGATTCAAATTAATTGTTAGTGCAGGTTGTAGACCTCTTACGTAAAATGAGAAATTGTTCTATAGCTTGCTTAAGAAGGGTGAGTATGTGTTGTTGTTTAGAGAAGAAATATGCACATACTCAGTAAATGTTTGATAAATTATTTGGATGCTCACATGTTGTCTAATGCATCTCATGGCTCAAGTTGTGCATCTCTATATTGCATTCCATGTGTATTCTCAGTTCTCATATATGCATATCATAGATACAGGATCGCCAGGAGGAGTTACACTGCTGCAATTCAATCCGCCGGAGGAAGGAGTGCCCCCGGAGATCGAGGTGCCGGAAGCTCCCGAGGCCGAGGAAGAAACTGAACTGCCGGAGTGCACCGACCACCGGCCATCTAACTTTGTGAAAGGCAAGCCCCGGAGCATCCCTAAGTCTCCACCTATCTCTTTGTGACAGAACCGCCTTAATCATAGGGCCCACGTGCGCCATCAACATCCCTAAGGACATCCGTTTACTGTGCACGAGTTCCCTAATGACCTAGGTGGCCTGCCGGGTCTCCTAGGAAACCCAATTTCCCCGAGGATCTCATTGTAAAGACATTGCAAGTATTACAACAGTTTACAAAAATAATCTAAATCAGAGTACAAGATGCGGAAGTATTACATATCTATAGGTTAATAAATATAATTTTTACATTACCCAGATCAGAGCTTCGTAGTGGAGCAGCAGTATACAACTATACCCTTGCCCAAGGGTTGTACCAACAACACATCTTCACCCGTGCACGATCCAACAACCGGCACGGTCCTAAACAGAACTTGAACTCTCGGCTCACCTGCAACAGGGGTTAACAAACCCTGAGTACTTGGGGTACTCCGCAAGACTTACCCGACTAAGGGTGTAAAATGAGACTCAGGAATGCAAGTCATAGGTAAGGCTAGCAGGAGAGAGAAGGTTTGCAGAAAAGCATTGCTAACCAACAATTTAATTATTTATCATTATAATCATAGTCATAATTCCAATAATCAATCTCATCTATCATCAATTCTCAACTTCCTTTGATCATTCGGTGAACCTAGTTGCGAACCACTTTTCGGGGTAAGTGTGAGGATCAAGTCTCCATTAACCGAGGAGCACGTCGATTCGAATCCAGAAAAATACCCAGCTGGGGATTCTAACCACACTGCATATGCAGCACGCCGGCATACATATACCAACCCGTCATCTAGGTCTTTCTATCCCGGAACCGGTCCTGCGCCACCCGGGAGCACAGTACTCCACTCGTCTCCAGGCACGCCGGCCACGTGGGTACACGCTACTCCCGCCATCTCTCCACTCCCAGTGCGTGGTTGTCGGTTCCAGCAATAGAGCCACCTGACTCTAGGCTTTCCACATAGGTATGTGGCTAGGCTGTTCATCATGATCACAGCAGGCCTACAACGAACGGTCCCTACTTCCTTCCTGCCGTCAGACTTGCATTGGGGCCTAGCCCGAATACAATACTGCCCGACAGTTTTATTATCATGCCTGAAGAGTAGTGTGACATGGGAAACGCCGTCCCATGAGCAGGCCACTCAACGAAACACATTTTGGGTGATACCGACCAGTTCCAAACTATTCCGAAAGCGACCATGCATCGGGACTCTAGCCCGAATACACATCGACCAACGGATAACAAGTTCTTCACCAATCATAAAGTATATACATGTACATAGCACAGAAAATAGTTTTTCTTTTATGGAATTCTAATTTCATTAAGCATGCCTAGCATTTTTCAAATTATTTATTTAAATCAGGTTTCAGGGTAGTTATATGGGACAATGCATTTGGATAGGCAACAATCAACTCCTAGCAACCTAATGCAATAGATTAACTCGAATTGTAAAGGATTTCATAATAGAGGGTTAATGCACCGGGGCTTGCCTTCGATTGAGAAAAGGGTGGGATCGGGGTCGGTTCCGCAGATGTCAAATCCCTGGATCACCTCCGGAGTTGGCTCCCCAGCAGTGGCCTCAACCTTCACTCCTTCGCTCCCGGTCACTACACGTGTGCAATGATGCATGCTTAACATGATGCAACAATGTAAATAGAAATGCGATAATCAACGATTAACATCTTGAGTACAACTTTCCTTCACGGAGAAGTTGTATTCGGAATTCGCAAAATAATATAACAATTATTATTTCTAACCGTCGTAGAAAGCCGCTGCACAACTTTATTACTACAACCTACAATATCATCTTACATTGCCAAGGATCATAGGGTGGTAGACCCTTGGACTACAATCAATCCAAAATTCACACCAAATCCTAAATTCATTTCCCCTACACATTTTATTTATTTTCCTTATTTTACCCATATTTATCAACTGACCAAATTAACTCCAATTGTGACTAAACTTTACCAACAGCTAGATTTCATCATCAAACAGAGCCACAATTAATTTCATGATTTTTAGAAATTCCTACAATTTATTAAAAATCAATAAAATTGCATTATTCATTTATTTGGCTGATTTTTTACTCCTAATAGAAAAGACCTGAAACTCATAAATGATATTTTTCTTAAATGCTACACACTGTATAGAGCATACACAAAAATTGTCATCATTTTAGGAGTAGTAATTTAATCCACACAAAAATGACAAACTGCAACACTATTTATTCAAAATTAAATTAGAAAAGTATTCGTGATTTGCTGAAAAATGGAAAGCGATATTCGGCCCGGGACGGCCCAAGACCAGACAGGCCGGCCCACTCGGCCGCTCCCGCACCGGCCCGTGCCCAGGCGCCAACTGAGGCGCTGACAGGCGGACCCCGCCTGTCAGCTCCTCCTCCTACCTCACGCCGCGCCTCCCGCACGCGTGCGCACGCGGCGGCCGCCGCGGACTCGCCGCCGACGACCCCAAACGGCGAACACGAGCGGACCTACGGCTACTCTACGCTCTAGCGGACACCCCTGAGCACCTAACCTCCACCCTAGCCGCCTCCAACGAGGTGTTCCTCGCCCATGGCGGACACGGCGGCACAGCGGACGTGCGCCGGTTGACACAGCGCGGTAGAGTTCAAAGAAAAGGGCGGGGAGTATTCAGAGGCTCACCACGAGTCTAGTGACGCAGCTGACTGGGGCTAAGGAAGGCTAGCAAGGCGAGTTTGACGGCGGCGACGAAAGCGGCGGCTCGGCTCCGGCGATGACGACTCGTTCCGGCAAACCTAGACCACCAAAGAGCCAACCAAGAGGAGCATGATGAACCACGGACTATACAGAGGCTAGAACATGAGCCAAAGGACTCCAGAGCTCACCCGAGCAGCCTGGAGATGACGACGATCGCCGCGGCGGGGCTCCGACCACCCACGAAGACGACGAAACGCGTCCTTGCACACACACGGGTTCCCGGACACTACCAAGGACATCAAACGATGCGCAAGGGAGCTAACTTGTTGGCTGCGACACGGAGAGGATGGAGATAGACAGTGGACAGCGAATTTCGCCGCGGACCGAGAAGTCGGCAATGGCGACGGTGGTGGAAAACGGCAAGAATGCCGGTGGCGGAGTGCTTTACAGGCTGCGCGAGTGAGGGCAACGGGTAGAGAGGATCCCCACGGGTCGTCTTTAAGCCAACGTGGGAGCAGGGGACGGCAAGGATGGCCGCGCCGTGCCCGACCATGCCGGCGGCAGAGGAACAGGGGAGAGAGAGGACAAGGTCCATGCCGAGCACTGTAGCAACCCTATTCCCCTTTTGACTTTGCTGCCCAAAAACGCCAAAATTTATATAATAAGATGAAAAATCACCAGAAACAAAGTTGTAGTACAAATTGTGCTGGTCACCTTTGGTATTTGAAACATTTTCAAATTCTGAATATTTTTGAAACTATTGAAAAGGGGGTAAAATGGTTTTTTTTGAATTTCAAACTGAATTTCTGAAATTACTTTTGATTTTTCTCAACAACTTGAAAAATGTTAAAAATAAAAGTTGTTCCCCTCAGAGAGTTTTACAACTTTCATTAAGGAAGTTTTGTCAGATTCCAAATAATTTTTGAAATGGCATTTCAAATTCAAGTTTCAATTCACTGTTTTGAGTTAAATTCAAATTTCCACCATAGAACTTTGAAATCTCCAAAAAAAGCTGTCACATTTAAATAGACCTACAACTTTTATTAAGGGATCATCTCAAGATTCCTTCTAGAATTTGATTTAGGTTTTTGGGACCAAAATAGGTTTTTAGGCGGGAGTCTGATCGGGAACTAGAAAATCAAAATTTTATATAATAACTTCCAAACCTTTAAATACCAAAGTTGTCCCATTCAATGAACCTTTCAACTTTCATGTAATAAGTTTTGTCCAATTCTTAATAATTTTCAAAATAAAGATTTAAACTTAAACCTTTAAACATAGATTAGGGTTTAATTTGGAATTTCAAATAATAACTTACAAATCACTCAATGTAAAAGTTGCTCGGTTTTTCAAGAGCTAGAAGTTTTATTTAAGGCTTAACATCAAATTCTCATTAGTTTTCAGACTAGGGTTTTGAATCCGATTTTAGGGTTCATGAATGAGTTTTATTTTATCGTCCAGATGGGATTTGATCAAACGCAATTAAACAAGTATTTATGAAATAAAATCACTCTAGGTTACCTATGCACAATCACATGGAAGAATAAAAATTATTTTAGTTAATGCACACTAATGATGAGTTTATGCGGGATGATTTGCATGAAATCATGATGACATGGCAGGTTTTAGTTACAGTAACACCAGGGGTGTTACATCCTCCCCCCCTTAAAATAAATCTCGTCTCGAGATTACAGATATGGCTAAAACCTTAGTTTTGAGCAGAGGGAAAGGAATGGGGTCAAGAAAATATTTTTCACATTTTGACTATGGAGCAAGCAGGAGGTTTGCATTTTATAAACTTGGTAAGTAAGAATTATTTATAAAAGTAGCAAGAAGTTTAGGAAAGTTTTCAGAGGGGTGATCTTCTGCTCCTTTGGGTAGCTTTTTCTCCTGTAGACTGACCCCACTGTATGTCGTACCATCTCGCTGAAGTCTTTCAGGTAACACGATCTAATCAGTTGTCTCTCAACACTAAAATTTTACACTTTACTCTGACAAATAAACCTTTACGAGGAATCTCGTTTGAGCATGACTTCATAATGAGTTATGGCCAAGGACGACGATACCAGCGCGTGCCGAGCAGCTAACCCCTGTATGTATCACACGGGGAGCCCTAGGTTTCGTCGCGGCACCGTCAATCGTTAGCCCTAACACCATTATCAAGCACAGCCAGATAAAATCCCTCAAACCACTGTGATTTTAACACCTTTTGAGTTAGTCACTATTTGAAATTTCAATTTATTTGTTGTTTTCAAAAGAGAATTCAAAGATCGTGAGAGCACCTTAAATTGTGAGCTATAATATTTCAGGAGCACCGTCTATGATACTAGTGCGTACCTCGGCAAGATCTTATGTGGCTGCAGTCCACAGAAGGTTCCAAGCTTTAACACGGCACCATAGTCACGGACCGAGATACCGTTATAGCACACAATTAAAGTAACCTCAGTCAAAAAGAAAGTATTTCTATGGTGGTTACGATGAAAAATGATCAAGGACCTCGATACGAGTATACCCCCTTGCAAAATCTCATGTAGGTGCAAGATACATGAGTTTTCAGGTGGTCATATTGTATCGTAATCATAGATCATGTTTCACCACAGCAATGGAATAGAGCTCGATAGTTGTGAAGCTATAGTAGATCGTAACTTTAATCCACGATACCAGCGCTTGCCTAGTAGAATCTCGCGTGGACGTGGCACGCAAGGGACCCTAGGTTTCGACACGGCACCGTGGTCTCAGGTCATGGCACTACTATAGGGCACAACCATAAAGACTCGGACAACGTGTTGAATTTTTCAAAGAATTGAGACGTGTCAGATTAAGGCATGACACGTACACAGATAAAAATTAAGAAGTAGAACCAAGTATTGAGACTAGGGCAGTGGGGATAACCTCGAGTGCATCTCGAAATTTTAAGGAAGTGAATAGTTAAGAATAAAATTCAAGATATTTATAAAAAATCAGGAATCCTTAAAACAACAGGAAATCCTCAGCGGATCGTAGGTACCAATTCTAAGTGAATGGATCTTAGGTACTTTTTCCAAATCGGTTCCCATCATTTTATCAGATGAGATTAGGATGATTGTAAGAACAAAGAATTCTGAGAACTCAAGGAGATGAGATGCAAACTTGCAGAATAGATTTTTAATATTGTTATATATAGCAAAAGAATTTTCAAAATTCGGGAAAAATATGGATATAAATTTTTGTGATATACATTTGAAAGGGAGTGAAAGCGTATTAACTGCAGACTAAGATCATGGCCACTGACCCTAATCACAGCGAGCGTCTGGCAGTAACTTCCTATGGTCGCGAGCCATAAGAGATCCCAGATTTCGACGCTGCGTCGGTCATGGATCATGATACCCCATAGACTGCAATTACAATAGCTTCCAACTAACCTGGAAACAATAGGTGCCGTGAAAGGAAAGGATAAGTCTGACACACACACGGAGAAACCAAGGATTCGGTAATTCCTTGCTTGAATTTAGTGCCTCCAAAAGTTACCAAAGGACTGGAAACTTAGGGAGCATGGATTTTCGATGGAAGAGAGCACATCAGTTGTGACCTTCCTGGGTGAGGGGCATGGGTTATGATATTAATAGGTGCCCTGAGAAAAACTTATGCGAAAGTATCTCGCAAAAGATTCTCAGTTTTGTAAGGCACCATAACCATGGTCAAACACCATCACAAGGTACAATTAACATAGCCTCAGTCAACAGGAGTCATACGAATAAACGTATGACAATCAGGACTATGATGGATAATGACTACGGCTTTCGATGTAAGCGAATTCTTGCAAAATTTCTTGTGGGAACGAGCCATAAGAGATTTCAAGTCTCGACATTACATTGTATTCGTAGATCATCGTCCATCATAGGAATATGTATTCGTTTCCACGAAAGGTGCAACGAAAGAGGGCTTATGAATTGTGAAGCTATGGTAGCTCATAACCTTAAACCTCAATACATACACGCTCCTAGCAGAATCTCGCATGACTCAGGCATGCGAGAGACCCTAGGCCCCGTCATGGTATTGCGGTCACTAGTTATGACACCACTACAGGATACAATAGTTTTCGAAGGAATGACAATGTCTTGAAAGGGGGAAACAAAATTAAGGATAAACTAAGGTTTTCTCTAGAGTTGGCATAGTAAATGAGTGCATCCAGAAGCTCCCCAAGGACCAGGAACTTATGGAGCAACATTTATTAAAGATCGACAAAACTTGTTTATATCCTGTAACTTTTAATGAAAGAAGATTTTTAATAAATCCAACTTGGAAACTCAGTTATGCTATGTACCTTTTGAGGGCGGTCACGATCATACCACGATACCAGCATACGCTCGGCAGCAAGCCATGTGGATACATCACACATGGGGCTTCACGTTTTATAGAGATACCACAGGTCGGGAACGACTTATCTCATCGAGGTACTAGCATCAGCTCGATGTTCCAAACAAGAGAATAAATCCTTTTGAAATGATTTAAAAGACCGTCCCTTTTTGAAACTTAAGTTTTTGGTGACCCTTTGCAAGAAGGATTTTAGAAATTAAATCGTTTTATATTTCTTTTTTTGGGGATGGACTCTTGAGCAAAGGTGTTTAACAAAGGTGGGAGAAAGAGTCAGGACTTTTGTAGAAAATATTGCACAATTGCCAAAAATCTTCCGTGATGACTGAATAAAAACCTGGTTTGGAAATTTGGAAGCATTTTTGTAAGGCATTAAAATCGGAAGAAGATTTGAAAACCATTTTAAAAATGGATGAGTTTTTAAAGCAAAATCATTTGAATGTATTGTTTTTCAAAATGGTTTTCAAAACTTGGTTCGATTGGTGTAGTTTTCAAATCAAAGCATCACTTCTTTCCGCTTACTTTAAATAAAACCGGTCTGGCTTTTGTAATCAGCTTGGTTTTCGAAACTCATCTTTGACTGAAGTTGTCAGTAACCATCACCAGATCTTTCAGCAAGCATAAGGAAAGATATAAGAGTAAACCTTTTGAAATAAGTTATGTTTTGAAAATATAGGCTTACTTCATTATGGGGGAAGTATTAATTGTTGTAATGTCATGATGCATGAACGTTCCAACGCGAACCAATATAATACGATATATATACATATACTTGGCAAAGTAATTATTAGAGTGACATGCACTCACTATTTTAGAATATAGGGCATATTTTAACTGCTAATCCACTACCAAGCCTAAAATCTAACTGCAATTCTATAGAAAGAATCAGGAAAGGACTTTAGAGAATGAATAAGGGAAGTTCAGAAGCAACTGGTACCAAACCACCCCGTTGATTTTATTTATTCGAAATCATTTTGAAGCTTTTGTAAAGTAATACTGCAAGTACTTTACAATGAAATGCTCTGATACCACTTGTGACAGAACCGCCTTAATCATAGGGCCCACGTGCGCCATCAACATCCCTAAGGACATCCGTTTACTGTGCACGAGTTCCCTAATGACCTAGGTGGCCTGCCGGGTCTCCTAGGAAACCCAATTTCCCCGAGGATCTCATTGTAAAGACATTGCAAGTATTACAACAGTTTACAAAAATAATCTAAATCAGAGTACAAGATGCGGAAGTATTACATATCTATAGGTTAATAAATATAATTTTTACATTACCCAGATCAGAGCTTCGTAGTGGAGCAGCAGTATACAACTATACCCTTGCCCAAGGGTTGTACCAACAACACATCTTCACCCGTGCACGATCCAACAACCGGCACGGTCCTAAACAGAACTTGAACTCTCGGCTCACCTGCAACAGGGGTTAACAAACCCTGAGTACTTGGGGTACTCCGCAAGACTTACCCGACTAAGGGTGTAAAATGAGACTCAGGAATGCAAGTCATAGGTAAGGCTAGCAGGAGAGAGAAGGTTTGCAGAAAAGCATTGCTAACCAACAATTTAATTATTTATCATTATAATCATAGTCATAATTCCAATAATCAATCTCATCTATCATCAATTCTCAACTTCCTTTGATCATTCGGTGAACCTAGTTGCGAACCACTTTTCGGGGTAAGTGTGAGGATCAAGTCTCCATTAACCGAGGAGCACGTCGATTCGAATCCAGAAAAATACCCAGCTGGGGATTCTAACCACACTGCATATGCAGCACGCCGGCATACATATACCAACCCGTCATCTAGGTCTTTCTATCCCGGAACCGGTCCTGCGCCACCCGGGAGCACAGTACTCCACTCGTCTCCAGGCACGCCGGCCACGTGGGTACACGCTACTCCCGCCATCTCTCCACTCCCAGTGCGTGGTTGTCGGTTCCAGCAATAGAGCCACCTGACTCTAGGCTTTCCACATAGGTATGTGGCTAGGCTGTTCATCATGATCACAGCAGGCCTACAACGAACGGTCCCTACTTCCTTCCTGCCGTCAGACTTGCATTGGGGCCTAGCCCGAATACAATACTGCCCGACAGTTTTATTATCATGCCTGAAGAGTAGTGTGACATGGGAAACGCCGTCCCATGAGCAGGCCACTCAACGAAACACATTTTGGGTGATACCGACCAGTTCCAAACTATTCCGAAAGCGACCATGCATCGGGACTCTAGCCCGAATACACATCGACCAACGGATAACAAGTTCTTCACCAATCATAAAGTATATACATGTACATAGCACAGAAAATAGTTTTTCTTTTATGGAATTCTAATTTCATTAAGCATGCCTAGCATTTTTCAAATTATTTATTTAAATCAGGTTTCAGGGTAGTTATATGGGACAATGCATTTGGATAGGCAACAATCAACTCCTAGCAACCTAATGCAATAGATTAACTCGAATTGTAAAGGATTTCATAATAGAGGGTTAATGCACCGGGGCTTGCCTTCGATTGAGAAAAGGGTGGGATCGGGGTCGGTTCCGCAGATGTCAAATCCCTGGATCACCTCCGGAGTTGGCTCCCCAGCAGTGGCCTCAACCTTCACTCCTTCGCTCCCGGTCACTACACGTGTGCAATGATGCATGCTTAACATGATGCAACAATGTAAATAGAAATGCGATAATCAACGATTAACATCTTGAGTACAACTTTCCTTCACGGAGAAGTTGTATTCGGAATTCGCAAAATAATATAACAATTATTATTTCTAACCGTCGTAGAAAGCCGCTGCACAACTTTATTACTACAACCTACAATATCATCTTACATTGCCAAGGATCATAGGGTGGTAGACCCTTGGACTACAATCAATCCAAAATTCACACCAAATCCTAAATTCATTTCCCCTACACATTTTATTTATTTTCCTTATTTTACCCATATTTATCAACTGACCAAATTAACTCCAATTGTGACTAAACTTTACCAACAGCTAGATTTCATCATCAAACAGAGCCACAATTAATTTCATGATTTTTAGAAATTCCTACAATTTATTAAAAATCAATAAAATTGCATTATTCATTTATTTGGCTGATTTTTTACTCCTAATAGAAAAGACCTGAAACTCATAAATGATATTTTTCTTAAATGCTACACACTGTATAGAGCATACACAAAAATTGTCATCATTTTAGGAGTAGTAATTTAATCCACACAAAAATGACAAACTGCAACACTATTTATTCAAAATTAAATTAGAAAAGTATTCGTGATTTGCTGAAAAATGGAAAGCGATATTCGGCCCGGGACGGCCCAAGACCAGACAGGCCGGCCCACTCGGCCGCTCCCGCACCGGCCCGTGCCCAGGCGCCAACTGAGGCGCTGACAGGCGGACCCCGCCTGTCAGCTCCTCCTCCTACCTCACGCCGCGCCTCCCGCACGCGTGCGCACGCGGCGGCCGCCGCGGACTCGCCGCCGACGACCCCAAACGGCGAACACGAGCGGACCTACGGCTACTCTACGCTCTAGCGGACACCCCTGAGCACCTAACCTCCACCCTAGCCGCCTCCAACGAGGTGTTCCTCGCCCATGGCGGACACGGCGGCACAGCGGACGTGCGCCGGTTGACACAGCGCGGTAGAGTTCAAAGAAAAGGGCGGGGAGTATTCAGAGGCTCACCACGAGTCTAGTGACGCAGCTGACTGGGGCTAAGGAAGGCTAGCAAGGCGAGTTTGACGGCGGCGACGAAAGCGGCGGCTCGGCTCCGGCGATGACGACTCGTTCCGGCAAACCTAGACCACCAAAGAGCCAACCAAGAGGAGCATGATGAACCACGGACTATACAGAGGCTAGAACATGAGCCAAAGGACTCCAGAGCTCACCCGAGCAGCCTGGAGATGACGACGATCGCCGCGGCGGGGCTCCGACCACCCACGAAGACGACGAAACGCGTCCTTGCACACACACGGGTTCCCGGACACTACCAAGGACATCAAACGATGCGCAAGGGAGCTAACTTGTTGGCTGCGACACGGAGAGGATGGAGATAGACAGTGGACAGCGAATTTCGCCGCGGACCGAGAAGTCGGCAATGGCGACGGTGGTGGAAAACGGCAAGAATGCCGGTGGCGGAGTGCTTTACAGGCTGCGCGAGTGAGGGCAACGGGTAGAGAGGATCCCCACGGGTCGTCTTTAAGCCAACGTGGGAGCAGGGGACGGCAAGGATGGCCGCGCCGTGCCCGACCATGCCGGCGGCAGAGGAACAGGGGAGAGAGAGGACAAGGTCCATGCCGAGCACTGTAGCAACCCTATTCCCCTTTTGACTTTGCTGCCCAAAAACGCCAAAATTTATATAATAAGATGAAAAATCACCAGAAACAAAGTTGTAGTACAAATTGTGCTGGTCACCTTTGGTATTTGAAACATTTTCAAATTCTGAATATTTTTGAAACTATTGAAAAGGGGGTAAAATGGTTTTTTTTGAATTTCAAACTGAATTTCTGAAATTACTTTTGATTTTTCTCAACAACTTGAAAAATGTTAAAAATAAAAGTTGTTCCCCTCAGAGAGTTTTACAACTTTCATTAAGGAAGTTTTGTCAGATTCCAAATAATTTTTGAAATGGCATTTCAAATTCAAGTTTCAATTCACTGTTTTGAGTTAAATTCAAATTTCCACCATAGAACTTTGAAATCTCCAAAAAAAAGCTGTCACATTTAAATAGACCTACAACTTTTATTAAGGGATCATCTCAAGATTCCTTCTAGAATTTGATTTAGGTTTTTGGGACCAAAATAGGTTTTTAGGCGGGAGTCTGATCGGGAACTAGAAAATCAAAATTTTATATAATAACTTCCAAACCTTTAAATACCAAAGTTGTCCCATTCAATGAACCTTTCAACTTTCATGTAATAAGTTTTGTCCAATTCTTAATAATTTTCAAAATAAAGATTTAAACTTAAACCTTTAAACATAGATTAGGGTTTAATTTGGAATTTCAAATAATAACTTACAAATCACTCAATGTAAAAGTTGCTCGGTTTTTCAAGAGCTAGAAGTTTTATTTAAGGCTTAACATCAAATTCTCATTAGTTTTCAGACTAGGGTTTTGAATCCGATTTTAGGGTTCATGAATGAGTTTTATTTTATCGTCCAGATGGGATTTGATCAAACGCAATTAAACAAGTATTTATGAAATAAAATCACTCTAGGTTACCTATGCACAATCACATGGAAGAATAAAAATTATTTTAGTTAATGCACACTAATGATGAGTTTATGCGGGATGATTTGCATGAAATCATGATGACATGGCAGGTTTTAGTTACAGTAACACCAGGGGTGTTACACTCTTTTTATAAATGCACCGGTCTTTCTTAAATCGTATGATTGTGCACTTAACTATAGGAGTTGGTTGATACCGTTGTTACATAATTACCTTGTCCACTCTACATATGATCCTGGTACTATTACTAGACAAGGGATGGATTCGATCTTATGCTTAGCCATGCTTAGACCGGTAGAAGTCGAGGGATTTCCTGTCCTTCGCGAGCATAGGTGGTGACTATTGCTGATGGGGATAGATTTTACATGGTTGACTATATGTGCCATCATGCCACAATGATAATGAGAGAATCAAGGCTAGGTAGCGGGGAGCCGCATGACATGGTTGAGGTCATGCTGTCTTCGGTGCTGCTTGTGGCCGACTAGGACTGAGGCCACCAGACATCAGTTGAGATTGAAGGACGTCGTCACATAGCTGGCCAGATAAGTCGTTCTGACCGCGAAGCCGAGTAGTTCTTTCTGAGCCGAGAATTGGTGTGACATGGATAGACATATTCTGAAGGTAGGAAAGATATGCGGAGACACCATTTTGCCATAGTCAGGTCAGGGACCTGCACTTCCTGTGAGTGGGTTTGTCTCCGAGAATATGGCCCCCGCCAAGCTCGCGATATAATATGACTCAGAAAGATCTAACGGTGACCCAAGAAGCCACTGATCAGGCTGACAGGGTTTGTGATTGGCATGTTTGCCAGCTGGTACAATCGATTCGAATCGTCATCTCTCCTGGTTAGTGAGAAACTGAACTGATCTTCTGGTGAGGTAGAGGTTAACAACTTGAACATATTGATTATGGTGAGATGAGGTTGATATCTGTGGATATCGAAAATCATATGGTTGTATTGTTTGCTATAATATCAAGTGATTGTTTAGTATAGCTGCAAACCTTAGCTTAATAGCTTAACTGAAATCGAAGCTAAATCATATCTAAAATTTATAAGTTGAGGAACTACTGTAGTAATGCTTTTTATGCAAAATGTTGCTATCCTCTGAGCTCCACCAAATAAGCCTACATATCCTTGAGAGTCTTTTTATTTACTTCCTGTCGGGTAAGTGTAGCTGAGTACAATTGAGTACTCAGGGTTTTATTTACATTGTTGCAGAAGGAGTGGTCTACTATGCTTATTGCAAGAACTGCTTCACCCCTGCGGGCGAAGAAGATTAGACCTGGGGCAAGGTCGTTATCCATCTTTAGCTTTTGTAAGATGCTGTGACACGGTCAGCTAGTGGTACTCGTATGTGAACTACGTTGTTTCAAAACTATGTTGATTTTCGCTGTTGTTACATTTATGTAAAAGATTATATTGTACTCTGATGTTTTAATTCGGTTGTGAATTTATGTATCATGTGATGGGTTGTTGCTGAATTTGTAAGATTTTTGGGGTATGTTCTGTTTAAAATGTTTGAAATTCTTCGAGATTTCCGGACTATTGGGTTTATATTGGTTCAAGTGTGGCTTGATTGCTACTAAATTGGCGATCGTCGTACTTGTGCTCATATAAATTGGTCGATTGTGTTACAGATGGCATATACGAAATTTTCTCTAAATGATTTAGTAGCTCTGATGAAAAATATTTTAGTTTTGGACTAATTGAAAGTTTTAAAATTATTTGATTTATAAAAAGATGATCAATTTTGTATGTATAAATGAGGTTATTATAAAAAATGTTACGATTTGCTCTTATACTCCCTCCGTCACAGAATAAATGTCATTTTTTACTTTTAAAATCGACGTTTGACCATTCGTCTTATTAAAAAAATTTCAAAAATATAAAAATAAATAATTCAAGATTAAAGTACTTCTAATAATGAATCATTTCATAATAAAATAATTAATTTTTTCACAAAATTTTTCAATAAGACGAATGATCGAAACAAGATAGTCAAAATCCTAAAATGACACTTATTTTAGGACGGAGGGAGTACGTCATATGAAAGAAAACACAGTTTTATATATGGAAAGAAGCTGATTTATAGAGAAACGAATAATATTTGAGATTTATTGACACATGAAAAACAATAATATGCTTATCACGCGTCGTCCGTACAGTCAGGCAGCAGCAGCAGAAGCACAAAGCCAAGCTCGCCCTTCACCCCGTTTCCGGGGAACGGTCGCGTTTCCCGTTGGAACGGAATGCCGCGGCCGCGGCCTGTCGTCCTTGACTCCTTCGGGGAGAGCGACGGACGGACGGACAGCAACAGGGACGAGCGAGCCGAGGGGGAGAGACCCGGCGGCACCACGGCATCCCTGGTTCCAAGTTCCAACCAATTGCGTCCGCTGACCATCCCCATCCCTTGTCTTCTCCTCGGCAGAGCCCCCTTGGCCCTTCCCTAGTTGCCTCCCGTCGCCGTCGCTTCCCTCGGATTGACTTGACTCGTACTGTTCCACACACACCTCCACCTCCAGTTCCACTGACCTGACCACCACACCCCAAGTCCCCAATACTCGTACTCCGTTCTCTTTCTCTCTCTCTTTTGTACTTTGCGCCTCTCTCTCTTCCAGAGCCTCTCTTCCTCGCTCTTGCCTCCTGGGCGAGGTCTGAATCTTGGATTGCGGCGGTCCCGTGGGCGACCGCCGGAGTGGGCGAAGAGCGGCAGCTCTTTGGTGCCGGTGGTGAGTCTCTTCTTCTTGCTCTTAAAGGTTTCTTGCATAGTTTCCTACTATGTATGTGCTTTTGAGTGCCAGTTAGCTTTTGCTCCAGTTTGGTTTCGCTTTAATAGAGATATTTATGGTGAAGCCGTTTGAGTTCTTTTCCTTGTTCGTGGGGACTTTTTCCCCCAGCTAGTGTTCTAGCTACTATGACAATTTTCGCCCAATTGACTAATATAAGAACCAAAAAGATCATCTGCTAAACATTACTACCCCAGTAGTACCCCTCGGTGGTTATTACCCCGTTCCACATATTGAGATAAATCAGCTGTTCTTAGAAATAAGACTTGCCCTGTTCCTGCTACTCAACAAGAGCAAATTAGAGTATTAAGCCATCGGGCTGGTGGAATCTTATATGATCAAATTTCTCCACTGTTTTACTTAAGAGAAAAAAAGGGAAGTGGGGCAACTTATCTGTATTTTCTCTAGTCCCTGCCACCTTTAATTGTGATGTTAGCTTTATCTACTTTTTTTTTCAAATTCTGTTTAACTTTGCTATTTATACGGCTGTGAAGTTTGCTGCTTGAGCATCACATGTTTTGATTTTTCATGAGTCAATGCTTGATTGTCTATTTCCATCTATTTGGCATGATGTGATTTTCATTTTATCTTTACTAGCTTTCCCAAATTCAACTCTGAAATATTGGAGTTAGACCTGATCTTTTTGTTAATCATATGAAGCAGGGAACGTCCATAATATGATGGCTGCAGACTTAGTTAGGCAGTTTTCAAACGTTACTTTGGGAGAAGATAATGAGATATGCGATATTAAACAAGCGCTTAAGGCCTATAGAAAGAAGATTCTTAGTTTGGATTTTGACAACTCCATGCATGTACATGATCCACAGGACTCATTTGAGTACTTGGAAGTGCTGTGCAAAATCAAACAACTATCTGAAAAGTTAAGGACCTTAGGCCCTGGTGGAGAAGCCAAACAGCTGGATGAACTCACTGTGTATGCATATGACCTTTCTGAAATGGCAATGGCAAGACTTGAAGAGGAATTTGTTTATCTTCTTACACATTACAAACAGCCATTAGAACAGGAGGTTCTCTCTTTTCGCTCTACAGAGGATGGTAGTGTGGAAGACTTTTCAAGCAGCTCATTTAGTGAGGAACAGTCAGAAGGGAAGGCAACACCAAATGATATCAGTCGAGGACCAGAATATTTTGTGCCTGATTTAATTCAACCTGGTGCACTCTCTGCTGTCAAGTCCATTGCTAAATTCATGTTCCTGAATGGCTATGATAAGGAGTGTTTACAGGCTTACATAAACTCACGGCAGAGTGCAATAGACGAGTACTTTGGGTCTCTTCGTCTGGAAAAGCTCAGTATAGAGGAGCTTCTGAACACAAGTTGGGACAGGTTGAATTCATTAATAAAGAGATGGAACCGGGCAATGAGGGTTTTTATTCGAGTATATCTTGTAAGTGAGAAACGCCTTAGCAAACATGTCTTTGGTGAACTTACAGATTCAACTGCAGACTTGTGCTTCTCTGAGATTTCATTTAACTCAGTTATACAACTTCTGAGCTTTTATGTATCTGTAGCAATTGGTCCCCCCAAAACAGAAAAGCTTTTTCGATTGCTCGATATGTATGAGGTCCTGGATGATCTTCTGCCTGGAGCTGAATCCTTGTTTGATTCAGGATACGATGATATGATCCTGAATGAGTATCATGAAGCACTACTGCAACTGGGAGAATCTGCAAGGAAGACATTTGCAGAATTCAAGTATGCCATCCAATCATACACTCAATCCAATGCAGTAGCTCGTGGAGAAGTGCATCCACTTACAAAGTATGTTATGAACTACATAAAGGCTCTCACAGCATACAGCAAAACTCTTGATTCACTTCTCAAGGACACGGATCGAAGATCCCTGGCTTCTGACGTTCAGTTGATGGCAAACTCATATCCTAATTTCACGGCAACAGCTTTGCATCTACAGTCTGTTACTGCAGTTTTGGAGGCAAATCTTGAAGCTGGGTCTAGATTGTATAGGGATGATCGATTGCAGAACGTCTTCATGATGAACAACATCCACTACATGGTTCAGAAAGTGAAGAACTCGGATCTCAAAAGCTTTCTTGGTGATGACTGGATTCGGATTCATAACAGGAAATTTCAGCAGCAAGCTATGAGATATGAGAGGGCGTCATGGAATAATGTTCTCTCTTACCTCTGTGATGATGGCTTGTGTTCTGCTGGTGATGCTGCTTCTCGCAAAACCATCAGGGAGAAGATAAAAAATTTCAATCTGTCCTTTGAAGAGGTTTACCGAGTTCAGACAGCATGGTCTGTCCCAGATGACCAACTTCGCGATGATGTTCGGATTTCAATATCACTGAAAGTTATACAGGCCTATAGGACATTCGTGGGAAGATATTCAGGCTTTCTTGATGGGACAAGGCACCGAGATCGTTACCTAAAGTACAGGCCGGAGGATTTGGAGACACTTTTGCTAGATCTTTTTGAAGGAACTCAAAAGACACTGCAGCATCCTTGTCGAGTGTAAAGCTGAACCAATTCTTGAAGAAGATATGCCTCAGACCCCTCCACCTGATTTTTGGGTTCCTTCTTTGGTTTGTAATGGTACTGTTGAATGAGTATAGTGATGTCCTGTTGTGCCAAACTAGCATGATCTTGCCTTTTCTTGTGGCCTGTCTTGCTGCTTACCATTCCTTTCCTCGTGACATTGTAGAAGTACATGTGTTATACTAGTAACTAGTAAGAGATAGCATTCTAGTGTTCACGAAACTTGGGTAACGGTGTGTATAGTATCCGAATGTTTTAGTAGTGATACAGTAATTAATTTTCCTCCATTAAAATGAAGGACATGTGTTGGTCTGCCAGTTCTGAATCGAATGTCTGTAAGGTCTGAAAGGAGCTCTTCACAGCTGAAGGGTTAAGAATAAACCAATTCGTCACACTATAGATGTTTGATAGAAAGTCCCAACTAGCCCTGGCCATAATTAACCGATGACCGAAGACCGAACCGAAATACCCAAGACCGAGACCGAAAATTTCGGTTATAAGTTCGGTCTTTGGTTTGAAGTAACCGAACTAACCGAACTTAGTTCGGTCTTTACCCTCGGGTAACCGAACTAACCGAACATTTGGATTTTGTTGACATAATGTGTATTTTAGACCATTATTAGTGATATAATATTTATTCTAATTGATTTATATCAATCATCACCCTTATCACTTTGCTTAATCTATATGTTGTGTTGTTATTTTCCCCTTGAAATAGAAAAATATTGCTACAAATTGCTACAAACTATATTATTTAGCAGCTGTTTTTTCTAGTCCGTTTAGTTCGGTCATGACCGAGACCAAACCGAACTAACCGAGACCGAACTTCCTCGGTCCTGAGTTCTGAAACTAACCGATCGGTCTCCGATTTTAGATGACCGAACTTTCGAAAAGACCGAAGAACCGATCGGTTCGGTTCGGTCAGACCGAATGCCCAGGCCTACTCCCAACCAAAATTAAAGAACTTAATCAAGCTCCCCACTCCCCATATCTAGTGTACTCTGTACATGATTTAACCATGTAGTCCCCTGCAATTTTTAAATAAATCAGGAAAAAAAACGAAAGAGCACACAGAATAGAACGACTACCACCACCCCTACAAAAAAAAAAAAAAAAAATTGTCTGGATGAATGAATTTCTATGTCCTCCGATTAATCGGTGAAATCAAACGCTAGCCCATCACTTATTCTGATCCTCGACGTCCTTCTTGAGGTCGGCCGGCGGCAGGAAGTAGTCGGTGGTGAGGCCGTGCACGTTGAAATCGGCCTCCTCCACCGTCCACGTCTCCTCCAGCTTCCGCTTGTGGTTGACGGACCCCTCGCCGTAGCGGAAGAGCGTGACGTTGGTGTGGCCGCCGTGCGCGATGTTGATGCCGTCGATGCAGCGGTAGTCGGAGATGACGGACTCCATGCTGGTCTCCCAGAAGATGTTCTCGCTGCGGCGCGCGCCCTTGCCGGACTTCATGCGCAGCAGGTGCGAGTCCTCGAGCTGGATGAGCAGCCCCGTGCGCTGGCTGAAGTATCCCCACACCGTGTGGTGGATGATGTCGAACGCCGGCGCGCTCCGCGCCCGCAGCGTCGCGGCGCCGGCCTCCAGCTTCAGGATGAAGCACTCCTCGTTGTTGAGGATCTTCTCGCCGATGCACACCGCGTCCGAGAAGAGGTTCGCGATGGAGCGTGGATCAAGGCCCTGCGATTCCCAATAAAATTAAGGAGCATGCACGATCGAAGATGCTTCTTGCTGGCTGTCTGCATGCATGCCAGCACATGTTTTACCTGGAGAGAGCGGCGGAGGGGCCGGGGCGGGCCGCGGGAGACGTGGGAGTGCTCGGCGGCGGACTGGCGCCAGGCGATCTTGCCGTCGCTGCCGGCGCTCATCTTGTGGCCGGCCATGATGAGCTCGAAGAACCAGACCTCGGGCGTCTTCTGCCAGAGCACGAAGCCGCCGACCTCGGCGCGGCCCTGCGCGGCGGTGACGGTCTGGTCGCCGAGGTGGAACTCGGACGCGCACATCCGCACCTTCCCCACGGCGTACATGCTGCGCACCCCCTGCAGCGCCGCCTGCCCGCCCGTCGCCGCGATGTACTGCTGGATGATGTACTTGGCCGTCGACGCTTGCTTCAATCCATCATCCATTCATCATCAAGCAACCGAGTCACGATTGAATTTCTGTGACGCGCCATGGCAATGCCATGGCAGTGCCATGGCATGGCAGGATGATGCATGCATGGGTGGGTGGCTTACGATAGAGGAGTCGCGGATGGAGCGGCTGAAAGCGCGGTCGTGCGGGACGGGGCAGGGGATGAGCGGCGATCCGACGACGTTGAGGAAGAGCTGGAGCTCGGCGGTGGCGGCAGCGCCGTCGACGGTGGCGCGGTCGAAGGCCTGGTTCTTGAGCCAGGCGCGCATGTTGGCGCCCCCGGCGCCGCGGCGCTTGTCGGCGCCGGGGGCGTTGATGAGCATCTCATCGGGGATGGGCACCTCCAGCACGGTGTCGAGGGAGTCGTCGCGGTCCAGGTTCGGGCACAGCTTCCTCATGACACGTACGGCCTCGTCGTCGCGCCGCGCATCAACGTACGCCGCCGGTGATCCGTGGACCGTGGAGAACGAAGCTGACGACGGAGAAACGCCTGCAGCAAGGCGCTAAGCTAGCGCCGCGTGTGCTTGCCGGAGACACGGACACGGGCACGGGATTGATGAGAAGCCACAGAAAGGAGCGAGGTGGAGAAGGAAGGCCAGGAACCGGCCGCAAACATGTAGACGGTGGCAAGCAGGCATGCATTGGAAACGAGGAATAAGTGGATCGCGCAAACCACGGGGACGGTGTTGAGGAGCTAGTGCTCTCGAGCGAGCCTAGAGGTGCTGGACGCGTTGACACTTGACAGCATCCGCGCCATTGCCCACGGCCATGCATGGAAGTTTCTCCTCCACGTCATTTCCAAATTCCAGCAGCAGGAAGCGTCTTTAGTTACTCACATGTACCATAGTGACATAAAACTTATGGCTATGGGCTCCTTCCGTACAAAAAAGAAAGACCATTTCTCGTTTGGAAAAATCAACTTTTTTTCAACTTTGACCAAATATAATATATATATATATATATATTAATTTTTCTAATATATAATTAATATCAATAAATAAATATGTGAATATAATTTCATAGTAAACTTATCTGGATATATAATGTTGCTAATATTTTCTACAATCTAGTTAAAATTTAAAAGAGTTTGATCAGCACACATTCCCTGACGTCCCTTTTTTTTACGGAGGAAGTATTTGTTTAGACAAAAATAGTTCATTAATAGCCACAATATTAGCGTTGTTGGCTCCCGATCAAAGAATGCCTAATCTCTCCCCATCCATCCAAAGACTAGAGGCTATACTTTGAGGAAATTGGAAAGAGAAAATTGAGAACTTGAGGTGCATGGTTTGAGTTGAGGACACATCATGTACCAAAGCCAAAATTTGGCCATACCTAGCAATTTTACACCACCCTATGCCATGAAACATGAGAGTTCAGGCAACGTAACAAAACTAGATCCATTTTCATGTCCGGAAGTAACGAAAACCGCGAGAAACATGAGAGAAGAAGAAACAACGATTGCCAAATCTTCACCATGACGGCATGACACCAAAAAAAAAAAAAAGAAGAAGAAAAAGCCATGTCTTGTGCGACCGCCGATTACACAACAGGATGACGCTGCTATGGATTCCTTCCGATCCACCAGGTCAGCGCACCAAGAAAGACAGGACGGAGACGACGGCGAGGAGGAGGACATGGCGACCAACAAACGCGGCGGCGGCGGCGGTGCCCGCGCTGACGGTGCTAGGCGCGGGGCCAAACGCGCCGACAGGTGTCGTGATCGTGACGCCCCCTCCCGTTCCCGTGCTGGGCGTCGTAGCCGGGTTGCTCGCGGAGCCTGGCGACGACGTGCCCGTGCCGATTGTGTTGCCGCTTGTCCCCGCTTCGCTGCACAAGCACGCACGACGGGTTCGAATGTCAGCCAGTCAGTCCCGTGTTTGTTCCACCAGCGAACATTGTTTAGTTTGGCCGCTACTAATCCTAATCCTATACAACGTACCTTGGTGTCGCAGGGTATTTGCAAGTTCCAGAGCCTGCAAAACCAGCAACAGATGTCACTAGAATATGATTCTAGAAACGATCATGACAGATGCAGGCAGGTTCCGAGGTTCGTGACGACGTCGATCGAGAGCAAAAGGGGGGTACGTACTCGGGTCTGTGTCGGTGAGGTTGGCCGTGCCGCCGAAGTCGCAGGTGGCGCCGTTGGTCTGGCTGTTCCGCTGGAAGTAGCTGTTGGCGGCGTAGGAGCAGTGCGCGCGCACCGTGGTGGGGCTGTAGCACGGCCCCGTCGGGAGCACGGCGGCGCAGTCCGCGCCGTGCCCGCACGCGTAGTCCAGCGTCTTCTGCAGCGCCGCGTCGGCCACGTCCGAGCGGCACACACACCACGCGCCCTCTGCGCTCATTCGCGGGACACAGCAAAGCAGATTGATGTCTCAAATTCTCAGCACGCTAAAACGATCGAGCTTCAATTCATCATCTACCAATGCGACATGGAAGCTACCATACCAAGGATGGACACCTAACGTTTCTAAAAGCTGAGCGAGACGTCTCACTTACCTGATCCTCTGAGTGAAATGGCCAGCAAGAGCAGCACGAACACCATGGGTTCCATCAGTGCGTGTGCGTGGAGGGTGTCCTGAACAGTTGTAGAGTGGGGATGCTCTGCTCTGTTTCTCTCGCTCGGCGAGTCCATTTATTGGTGGCCACCGACGGCAGCGTCCATTTCTCTGCGCATTTCGGCCATCATGCAGGCTGTCGCCCTTTGGACGGAGCTGCAGCTGCTCCGTCGGCGCGCGCGGGCGGCTGTTCTTTCGGCAGCTGTGGTGTGGGCGGATATGACGAGCCGTCGTGCTCCAAAGCAAAAAAGGCGGGCGGGCAAAGTTTTGCTTGTGCGCTCTTATGTGCTCTGCTCTGCTTTCAAGTGGCAGCTTGCTAGTGCTAGCCAGACGGCTCGAGATGATTGGTGTGGAGCCTTTATCTTCTCTTTGGAGAGGCAAAGCTATGTGTACATGTTGGCTTCTCCTTGGACAGACAAAGTTACTTATGCATACAAAGTTACTTATGCATACGATAGCCACTCTATTATTACGTACAAAATGTAAAGGCAAATATGTATATCTAACAGTGTGCGGATGATGTGGTTACCGTTCCACTGCCTCGGATGCGGTGCTAACATTGAAGATTTTAGGCCCTGTACAACGCTGGGCTCTTATGGACCGTTACAGATCGTTGGCCTGGTTTTCTGTCTACCTGGAGTCCAGCGTGGATCCACTCGGGCGCTTGAGGACGGAAAGCGGCGCCGCTTGAGCCGGCGCTTCTACGATCCCACAGAGACGGATGTGTTTAACTGCCGCATGAAGTATGTTGTAAGCGCCGCTAAAATATATTTTTCATTGTACATTAAGATTTTTTAGAGGCGCTTATTGATATGCTCCATTTAACTACTACATAAGCGCCTATGCATTAAACAGGCCCTAACTTCTTGGAGAGGTCTCATGTTTGGAAACGAACATCTAAAAGAGCATTAGTGCTGGCAGGCACAGAACCAGAAATTAGGGTACTCACAATGCTCTCTCTATTAATTTTTATAGACATTACGTATAGAAATCATGGTTCTAATGGATAGTTATACATAACAACTTTTTATCCAATCACATGCATTCTCTCTCCATTCTCTACCAATCATATCCTTCGTGTCTTGGTTCTCGTGTAACCTTGGTTTCTAATTTCGACCCGATTTCTATAATTTTTGTTCTCTCTATTCAATAACTCTAAGGGTTAAGTACACATTTTAACCCTGAACTTACACAAGAGTACGAAATTCAACCTCAAACTATGAAACCAGTCAATTTACACCCTCCAACTTACAAAACCAGACACTTTACCCCACTGCCCTGTTCCATCCTGGTTTTGCTCTAGTTACCCTGGTCTAAATGGGCTGGCCCATTCACTCACATTCGTCGAACCCTAGAGAGCAGTCGTTGCAGTCCGCCCGACGGGCACCGGCGCCGCTGCTCTTCCCTCCGACTTGTCCCGCCGTGCTCTCGGCGCGGCATCTCCCTCCGCTTTTCACGTCGCCCCACCGTTCCTCGCTCGACGGAGCCGTCCCTCTCTCCTCCCTGACGCTACGGGCAGTGGCGGCTACGCGGGCGCTGTGCGCGCGACGTGGCGGCCGGGTGCCAGGCGGCGTGCGGCCGCAGGGGCGTCCGGGCACCAGGTGGCGTGCGCGGCAAGGGCCTGGCGTGCAGCATCGGGTATCCGGCCGGCTGGGTATAGCCTGCTCTCTATTGTACTGCTGCTGAATTCCTTAGGTACATAGGTGAGTTGGTTGTCCCTTTCCTCCCTGGAAATTATTAATTTAGTGCTAGTAGTCAGTACGCATGGATTCGAAGGATTAGATTAAGATTTAAGGTGATTGCACATGTAAGAATGTCAACACCTGCTAGTCCTTCAAAATATGCACATGTGAGAATGTCAACACCTGCTGGTCCTTCTAAATCTGCAACTGTGAGAATGTCAACACCTGCTGGTCCTTCTAAATCTTCAACTGTGAGAATGTCAAGTGGACAACAAAGTTGTTCTAATGCAAGAGTTGAAGGCAACAGTAGGAAAAGAAGCTCTCAGTTGACCACTACAACAGAAACCTCTTAGGTTAGCCTACTTTCTTTCAACAATGCGCAACTTTTCTTCCGCACTTAACAAAATGTAATTACTCACTCAATCTTATTCGTTTGTAGCCACAAAAAAAGAGAAATCAAGGGAGTGTGACAAGAACTAGTGCAGTAGCCAAAGTTTCTACACAGAAAGAAGGATCTGCTACACTAAACCTCAAGGCACAATTGCCATTATCTCAAGTAAGCTCTAGTGTCACAGTACATATAAGCTCTGGATCAGTCTCTGCAAAAGTCAGTGCTCAAGAACCATCAAAGAGAAAGAAAAAACACCGACAAAGTTCCAACAGTACTTGATGCTTCCTCGTACGGCTGGTGCTGCTTCATCGTCTGGGAGTGGCAACAAGATATGATGCTATGACTTGTGTTTGGTCTGTTACTATGCTATCCATGCGTATGTCAGAACTCTTTTAGTCATATGTTGGACCCTTTAACTATTGGCCTATGAGACTAGTCATTGGCATGCTGTTGGCTTATGGAATTTGTATTTGAGATCTCGTATATGCCATGCTCTTAGCTCCAATTAATATTCTGTTATCCGATGTCATAGCTGTCATATTTTATATGCCCATTTAGTACAAAACCAGGATGGAACAGGGTAGGGGGGTAAAGTGTCTGGTTTTGTAAGTTGGAAGGTGTAAATTGCCTGGTTTCATAGCTTGAGGTTGAATTTCATACTCTTGTGTAAGTTCAGGGTTGAAATGTGTACTTAACCCTAACTCTAATGCCACATCAGCAAAATGCTTAGGTGGCAGTACAATTAGTGTCTATAGAAACTACGGTGGTTTCTGCATTGAGGGTGCCCTTATATATAGAGGGAGCCGGTTAAAGCGGGTGACATATGTGAATTTTTTTAGCGGATTCTAACCACCCAAGTTAAAGCATCTCCTAGAGTCTTTCTAAACCTCACTCTCTAAATCATCATCTAGAGAGTCATTTGTATAAACATTGTTTTCTATATCTCTTGACTCTCCAATAGTTTATATATATCTCATGCGCACTTTGAAGAGTCATTCTCGTCTTCTACATTTTACTAGCGAAAAATCCAGGATAGAAGACGGCTATATTTGTATAATCATTTTGACAAGTTATAGGAGGGCAGTTTCTCACCGAAATCTCTATTTCTAACATTTAAGAAGGACTCGAGCCTTGTCTAGTCTTTAGTTTTCCACTAGACCACACCATCCAAAGCTGCCTCCTTACCCTTAACCCAAAACCAGAAGACGTACCTCTCGTATGGATCGATGCGTCACCCACCGACGACTTCTATACAGGGATTCCCTACAGGGACACCCTCCACGAGCTCGCTGTCGATGCCAGAGTAAAGCACCGGCAGAGGGAGGAAGAGTCTGAGAGAAGACGTGGCCCCATCACCTCACCGGCGCCGCAAGGTCACCAAGCCCTAAAAAATCTAAGACTCACCTCACCGGCGCCGCAAGGTCACCAAACCCTAAAAAAATATAGGACCTAACTTACACTGCCGGACGAATAGCCACCGTTTCCCACCCACATCCGAGGCAAAAAGGCCACCGGAGGCGGAGGGGAACAGTGACCTTATGGTGGGAGCACCGGAGCACGAGTCCTCTCCCTTTTCTTCTTTCAACTGCAGGGAGAGAGAGTTCGAGAGGCTAGACAGGAAACTGCATTTATCAGGCTCGTGCTTGTTGAAAGTGCTATGAGTGGCGAGGGAGGTGAGAGGATGAGAGAGAAAATTTATTTTCTATTGTTCGCACCGGTGCTAAAGCAAGCAACATGTACAATATTTTCAGGTTTCAGATGTAGAGCTAAGACATCTCTCTCTTTTTTTTTCCCCTCCCGGTACATCCTTGTAGCTCTACAACATAGCTACTGACCTTTCGTAAGGGCATATCGATCATGACATCCCGGTCTGTTGTCCATTGGACTATGCACATGCATTTGCCGTGATCATGATTGATAACATCGAACCTGAAGACCGCAGCAGCAACGAACCAAACAATCAAATGAGAAAAGATACCGAGGAACCTAACTCAAAAGATTTTATTCTCAAATCTCACGATAGAGCACAGGAATGCTCATATCTCAGAACAATTCAAGACCTGATTACAAGCATGCTCACACATAAGCACTGAACTTCCAACATAGAAGGCACATCACTGAACAAGCAAATACCCACAGCAAACTGGGCTTATTCCATTCACCGATTGATTGGGCAGCGGCTTCAAGCAGATGGCTTCATCATGGCAGCGACCTTCTGGACAGACGGCCTCTCCATCAGGCTAGACCACCAGGCCTTCACATGCGGGTAAGCATCGAGCACAGATGCGTAGGGCGTCGCAAACAGGCAGAGAGTGACGGATACATGGTTAAGGTCAGCAAGGCTGAGGAAGTCTCCAGCAAGGTACTTGCACTTGGTCAGACGTGCCTCATACACTTCTAGCACCTTCTTCAGCTTCTCAAGGTTCTCATCGACAACTTTCTGGTCGGTGGTTCCCCCAAGCATCGGACTGACGAGCACCTGGAAGAGGATGGGATTCAGTGCAGAGGTGTACTGGTTAGCCTCCACCTCCATCCAAACATCCACCATTGCTGACTTCTCAAGGTTTCCTTCCCCCAACAGCTCTGGTTTGTTTTTGCGAGCAGCATACTTGCAGATTGCGCGCGATTCTAAAACATAGATGAAAAATATTTAAATAAAAATAAAATTACGAAATCAACATCATTAGTAGATGCAAAATGATACTACAAAACGAGCAGTAGATTGTTTTTTTCAACACAATACAGACACGGACGCATTCACCCATATGCGCACCATAGACTGTCTAACATTTCTCAGAAAGAAAAAAGTAAAAACAAAAAGCATCCCATCTCCACGCTTGATTAGATTTCACATGGAAGCTACATGCCCTGACAAGTGAGAGTGAAATATTGTGTTTGCTTCAATAAGCTTACTGAACTCATCATGTTTGCCAAGTAATTCACACATATAGAACAATAGACTCACCAAGTGACAGCACAAGATGAAACATAACAAGATATTAAAAGTCAAAATGATGGGTTCCTTTCCGCTTTGGCTTTTATACACGACGTAATAAAAAAACTTCTTTACCGAACTAGTGTTGAAAAAAAAAAAAAATTGAAGCACATGGCAACAAAGTCAAATATGTAGCCCCCAATGGTGCAATGACATTTCGCAGTCAGACAACCTTTTCTTTTATCTATAAATGTGGCTTCCTTTAGTCAAAATCTCTTGCTTGTAGTAAAATCTAAGATAGCATTTAAGTGGACATTGAAGCCCAGCCATGTCACATGTTATGAAATGGGTAACAATATCAACAACAAGCAAATTAGTCACAGCAAAACAACCAAGAGATAGAATCATACCGAAGAGGTACAAGTCACCATCTTGCAAAGCTGGAACCTGACCAAACGGCTGCAGAGAAATAGACAATCATATCAAGAGTCAGGACAGATGCATACAAGAATCATATATTCAAATGCCTCATATTCGTGCATGCTTTACCAGTTAAAATTTCAATGAGCTTATTTCTGTGCACATCAAATTTAATTTTAGGATGGTTCGCAACCAAAAAAAAATAAATTTAAAACAGGATGGTGAAACATACATATCAAGCCATTCCCGCAAAAAAATTACTATGACCAATCCAAAAAATAGTTGCCATCAATTGCTCGATTATATTATTTCCCTACGTCCATCTGCATCCCCA
Source organism: Eremochloa ophiuroides (assembly GCA_038502445.1). NCBI lineage: Eukaryota > Viridiplantae > Streptophyta > Magnoliopsida > Poales > Poaceae > Eremochloa > Eremochloa ophiuroides. The sequence continues at coordinate 68,552,303 of JAHLJS010000006.1, forward strand.
GTCCTTCTATGTTTACCTGCTTTGCTTGCTTTTGAACAGAAGAACCCCACATGAACAGCCATGGATCATATATAGCAGGCCCAGGAGGGGCAAATCATACCAATAAATGAACACTAAATCCCATCCAGATGGAATTACAAAACTTGAGTCCAGTTCGCGCAGCCCCAGATCTTGGGTAGTCCAAGGGATTAGGTAAGACGCATGCAGACGCCCTACGCATCCGTAGTGGAAGTGGAAGGTGTGTGGGCGGACGGTTGGTAGTGGAAGTGGAAGGTGTGTGGGCGGCCGGTTGGTAGAGGAAGTGGAAGTTGTTCAGTTTTCATCACGTTTCTATGCCTAGCCCAGATCTGAAACAACTACAGAAATTTCACGCTTCTATTTCTCGTAATCTTGTAATTTTACCATTTGCAGTATAGAACAAATTCCCTGATTTGTCAATTTTAGATTCCCTCCGCGAAACCCCAGCCCCAGCCTCAAATCCTAAAACGGTAAAACCCCTTGTCTCCCCACGTGAAATGAAACTCATACGAGCGGCTAAGCGGTAGAGGAAAGTCAGATCGACCGTCGACGATAGCGACTGCGGCGGCACCAGAACGGAGGCCGAAAAGGAAAGAAAGAGCAGCAACAACGGGATAGGGATCGGGAAGGCACGGTACGTACGTTGCGGGCGAGGTGCTCGGGGCTCTTGTGCTCGCCGGTGCCGAAGTTGATGGGCACCAACTCGTAGTCGGAGCCGGCCTCCTCCAGCGCCGTCGCGGACCTCGTCACGTTCCACGACAGAGTCGCCCCGTACAGCTTCATCGGAGCCATGGTCTCTCTCCCCGAACCCAACCTTCCTCTCCTCTCTCCTGTCTCCTCTACCCTGCCCTGTGTTAGTTTGCCCGGGGATTATCTGCGTCAAGTCGCTATGTAAGCGGCGCACCGGGTAGTTTCTCTTTATATTAGAGCTGGGACCTGGGAGTGGGCGGGTTGCCTGCCAGCGTGTGGCTGATTTTTTTTTTAGTTTTTTATTACTTAGTCCTTCCGTCCTACTAAAAAGTTAGCGTTGTTTTTTATTTGTAGACATCATATTTAACCATTCATTTTATTTAACTTTTTTATAAATTATATGAATCTTTATTAAAACTTTTAACAATAAAATATGTCATAATAATATAAATGGTACAGTATATATTAAAAAGTTAAATAATATGAATGATCAAATAATATGTCTAAATTTTAAAATAATATTTTTTCTGGACGGACGGAGTTGTTGGAGAACGGGTATGGCTCTTGGATGTTCAGTGGTGGATTGGTGGGGAGTCGGAGTGGGTACTGGGGGTGGGTGCTGCAGACCTGCAGTGCTGTTGCCTGTTGGTCACCGAGGACCCAAGCACCCCCGCGCGTCTAGATGCTTCTGTTTGGTTTTTTATGGCCCGGCAAGACCGCAAGAGATGGGCAGACGAGAGCAGGATGACGCCAGCGATTACGCTCGGTAGTGCGCGCCACCGACAGGTCCAGGCAAGCAAAATCTTGCCAGCTCAGGCGAGGGAAGCAAAATCCTACAGTAGTATTCCAGGAACAGCTTGGTACCGTGTAAATAATTTTGCCAAGCGATGTTGCACAGTATGGGGTGTTTAGATGTGTAAAGTTTTAGGATTTTGACACTGTAGCAGCGAGGAATCTTTTTCAATAAGTATCCAATCATAGTCTAAGTAGACTCAAAAGATTCGTCACGCGATTTACAGTCAAACTGTGTAAACATGTAAAAATTTCGTCTATATTTAGTACTCCATGCATGTGCCGTAAAATTAATGTGATGGAAGTTTTGGGATTTTGGAGGGGATCTAAACACCCCCTAGATCTGCTACTTCAGGGGTGTTTAGTTCATCTCCAAAATCCTAAAACTTTCGTTACATCAATTTTGCGGCACATGCATAAAATATTAAATGTAGACGAAATTTTTGCATATTTACACAGTTTGCCTGTAAATCACGAGACGAATCTTTTGAATCTTCTTGACTATAATTAAATACTTATTATAAAAGATTCCTCACTGCTACAATATCAAAATCTCCAAAAAAAAAAATTTGGGATCTAAACACCCCCTAATTTCTTACCTGCTATCTCGATGCGAGTGAGATTTTCCTTGTCAGGACAGGAGAGCCAAAGCGACTCACCTGACTGGTCCGGCAAGACAAGGCGAGGCTACCAATACTCTAAAATCATCATCTAAAAAGAAATATTTCGTACTAGTTATCGAGATTCTTTTCTCTATATCATTTTCTCCCGCACTCATCCATCCTCTATATCTCATACTGTTGGTGTTAGTTTTGGCGGACGCTAACACCGGCTAGTAACTTGTGTTTTGCGGTTAAAGTTTCGAATGGTGTGCAAGGAGGAACACGAAAGATTTATACTGGTTCAGGCCAAAAGGGCCCTACGTCCAGTGGAGAGGCGAGTCGTGTTGCCTTGCACCGGGGTGCTTGTAATAGGGGGTTACAAGCTGAGTCGAGAGAGGGAGGGAATCCCAAGTCTCTTGTGCGAGGAAGAGGATGCTTTCGTTCTCGTGTAGTTGTGTTGTGTGTATGTTGGTGTCGTGAGCTTCGTGTCCCTCTTTGCGACTGGCCTCCGCCCTCTCTTTTATAGTTATAAGGGTGAAGGTAGGGTTACATGCGGTGACTTATGATGACGATATTTCGGCATGGTGGGAGCAGAGGTGATTAGTGGCCATCGTCAGCCATGCCATCGTCTTGGCGCTTCGGCGATATGGCTTCGGTCATTCGACTGATCTTCCACTGTTCGATCGTTGAGTTCCAAGGTGGCACAGTGTATGGGACGTGGCTTGCTGCGTGGTGGTGCGTCGTGGCGTCACGTCCGGTCCTGCACAGTGCAACGAGAAGACTGGTTGACTCTCAAAGATTGACTCCCGAGGCTCGGGAGCCTTCCTTGCCGTCGGGAGTGTGACGGGACCGGTCATTAGGGGTGTCCTCCTTCGGGCGTATTTTCCTCTCATGCACGGTACCTTCCCGAGGGGCGAACGGTCCTGTTGCCACATTGCCCATACTCTCGGGTCGGCGGGACAGCCGTCACCTCTCCCGTTCCTGCGAGGCTCGTGCATTATGGGCAGGAGCTGTCGCTGTCGTAGTTGGAGAATCTCTCCGTCAGCAAGGGGCATCATCCGGTTGACTGTCCTTAGACGGAGTGGGAAGAGTGGAACCGTCGTATCAGTCTCCGGAGGAGGTATGGCAGTGGGTACGGAGGGCGTGCACAAGCGGGGTGCCGTCGCCTCGCGGCGTCTAGTCAGTGGGGCCGCGCCTGTAAAGTGGTCAGAGGGGGTCCCTTGCGGTCCAAGATTGCCCTGCTGACGTCGATTGTGCATTGGATGTCTTTAGAGGGATCGCGCTCGAGGAGGATGAAGAGGCTCGGGCGAATCGGAGATTTAGCGCCTGAGGGTGCTGCTGTCCCAAGCCCTCTCGTGGAGGCTCGGGCGAATCGGAGATTTGGCGTCCGCGGGTGCCACTGTTCCGAGCCCTCTCGTGGAGGGTCGGACGAATCGGAGATTTGGCGTCCGCGGGTGCCGCTGTCCCGAGCCCTCTTATGGGGGCTCGGGCGAATCGGAGATTTGGCGTCTGCGGGTGCCGCTCGGCCTTACGGGAGGCCACTTTGGGCCTTCACGCGCGTAGCCTTAGTGGGCTTCGGCTGGCCTTATTTGGGCCAGACTGCGCTGAGGTTACTCGTTTTTGCGTTTAAGTTGGGTACCCCATACTTCGGTACCCGACACATACTCTATATTCCTTTTTTATTTTTTATTCCCCATCCACCCACCCTCCCTTCCCACTCCCTCCCCTCCCTCCCCTCTCTCCTCTCTTCTCGGGAGGCCCTAGCGCCGCAGCCGACGGCCCCGGCAAGGGCGCGCCGGCCCCTCCCTCACGTTCTCTCTCTCTTCTCACTGTTTGGGGACGGCACGGGTCCGCGGCCACGGCCGAGGGCACGGCGGCCGACCGGTGACGAGCGCGGCTTCGGCGGCCGCGGCCGTGCGCGGGTCCGGCGGCCGTGGCTAAGCGCGGGTCCGGCGGGCGCGGGTCCCCCACTCCCTCTTCTCCCTCTCGCGCGGACCTCGCCGCCGTGGATCCGGCCATGGCGCGGGCGGGCGCGCGGCGAGCGGCCTCGGGCTCCGTGAAAGGTCCTAAATGGCTAGAGGGGGGTGAATAGCCTATAAAAAAATTCTACAACCAACAATTCAAGCAAGAGGTTAAATAAATAGTAAGCGAAGCGAATTAAGCGCTAGCCAACTAAAATGAGCAAGCCTCCTAATCGTTCTAGGCTATGATCTCTAGTTACACACCAACAAACCTATGTCGCTACTTTACTCTACTCCTAGGTGAACAACACAATAGTAAACTTACACAAAGGTAAGTACACGAAGGTAAAGAGTAGAGAGTGATTTTTATACCGCCGGTGAATAGTAGAGAATACCAAATGAATAATCGATCACAATACAATAGAAATCCTCGGTAGAGAGATGACACAAGATTTTTTACCGAGGTTCACTTGCTTGCCGACAAGCTAGTCCTCGTTGTAGCGATACACCCACTTGGAGGTTCACGCGGTAATTGGCATCACACGCCAAACCCTTCTCAAGGATACCGCACAACCAACACAAGATGGGGATCCACAAGCTACGAGCAATCCACTAGAGTAGCCTTTTCCGATCTCCCGCGGGGATAGGCTCAAGAACCCCTCACAACTTCACCGATCGGAGGCGGAGACAATCACCAACTCCCCTCAACGATCCTCGCAGCTCCAAATCGTCTAGGAGTCGGCAAACTCCAAGAGTAACAAGAGAAACCGCTGCGAAAGACAACTACCAAGTGCCTCTAGATGATCTCAATCAATGCAATGCACTTTATGCTCTCCAAACTCATCAAATGATGAACACAATCAAGTAGGATGAGTGAGAGTGGAGTGGGAAGGCTCACAAGTATGCTATGATGTTTAGGAGTGCCAAGAGATCCTCCCCAAACCGGCCAAGTGACTATTTATAAGCCACACTCAAAGAACTAACTGTTTGGACAAAACTGTGCACCGTCAGACTGTCCGACGGCCTGACCGTCGGACTAACAACGCCGGTCCGACGCCTCGGATGGACGCCACGTGTCCTCTGCCGTTTGAAGACGAACGTTGGATCACAACGGCTATTTTCTCGCGCCAAATCCAACCGTCGGACGGTAAGCCGTCGGACCAAACCTTCGGTCCGACGCTCCGCCAAAAACCACCGTCGGACTGAATCGCAGAGGGTCATCGGACTAACGATCGCGATAGTCCGACGCTTTCAGAGAGCTCCCCGAGCGCTGAAATCCGTCGGACGATAGTCCGACGCGCACCGTCGGACTAAACCGGACAGTCCGACGCCGTCAGAAGTAGCCACGTGTCAGTTCTCGCTCGTTTAGCACCGTCGGACGTTCGGACAATAGTCCGACGCTCCGAAACATAGAGTCCGACGCTCTGAAACTGCACAGCGCTGGGTTAGCCATCGGACTCAACTAATTGGTCCGACGCTCTGGCGAAGTTAGGGTCCGACGCCCAGTTTTCTCAGGATTTTCACTCAAACCTTTCACCCTTTGTTTCCAAGTGCTAACACCAAGTGTTCTACACTTTATGCACGTGTGTTAGTTTTTCGAAAGAGTTTTCTAAGGGTTTGTTAGTGTCACTAGCATCTATATGCAATGCAATGATCATGAACACCTAGTGGCACTTGATAACCGCATTTCATCAACGATTTTTCCCCTCTTGATAGTACAACTATCTATCCTAAATGTGATCACTCCCTCTATGGAGTCTTGATCACCAAAACCAAAAGAGCTCCTATTGGTTATACCTTTGCCTTGAGCTCCCGGTTTCTTATCAACTTCCTTCTCATCTCTTGATGGACCTTGTGGACACCTTTGTTGATGGACTTATGCGATATGCATGGATGCCGTCATTGCCCTTCACTTGTGGCCTCCACCGACCAGGTCCTTTCCTCCATCTTGTTTGCTAATTGTTCTCATAAAACACTTAGAGCACACTATTAGTAAATTAGGTTTCATCAATTACCCAAAACCAAATAAGGGCTTTCACTCCGGCCGGCTCGGGCGAGCGCCGCCGACTCCTCCGGCCCCGACGCGGGCTCAGGTCCCTCCTCCCCGTCCCTTCCTCCCCGGCGGGCTCCCCGGCGTACCCCGGCGGGCAGAGGTGATTAGTGGCTATCGTCAGCCATGCCATCGTCTTGGCGCTTCGGCGATATGGCTTCGGTCATTCGACTGATCTTCCACTGTTCGATCGTTGAGTTCCAAGGTGGCACAGTGTATGGGACGTGGCTTGCTGCGTGGCGGTGCGTCATGGCGTCGCGTCCGGTCCTACACAGTGCAACGAGAAGACTGGTTGACTTTCAAAGATTGACTCCCGAGGTTCGGAAGCCTTCTTTGCCGTCGGGAGCGTGACGGGACCGGTCATTAGGGGTGTCCTCCTTCGGGCATGTTTTCCTCTCATGCGCGGTACCTTCCCGAGGTGCGAACGGTCCTGTTGCCACATTGCCCATACTCTCGGGTCGGCGGGACAGCCATCACCACTCCCGTCCCTGCGAGGCTCGTGCGTTATGGGCAGGAGCTGTCGCTGTCGTAGTTGGAGAATCTCTCCGTCAGCAAGGGGCGTCATCCGGTTGACTGTCCTTAGACGGAGTGGGAAGAATGGAACCGTCGTATCGGTCTCCGGAGGAGGTATGGCAGTGGGTACGGAGGGCGTGCACGAGCGGGGTGCCGTCGCCTCGCGGCGTCTAGTCAGTGGGACCGCGCCTGTAAAGTGGTCAGAGGGGTCCCTTGCGGTCCAAAATTGCCCTGCTGACGTCGATTGTGCATTGGATGCCTTTAGAGGGATCGCGCTCGAGGAGGATGATAGGCTCGGGCGAATCGGAGATTTAGCGCCCGAGGGTGCCGCTGTCCCGCGCCCTCTCGTGGAGGTTCGGGCGAATCGGAGATTTGGCGTCCGTGGGTGCCGCTGTCCCGAGCCCTCTGGTGGAAGCTCGGGCGAATCGGAGATTTGGCGCCCGAGGGTGCCGTCCGGCCTTATGGGAGGCCACTTTGGTCCTTCACGCGCGTAGCCTTCGTGGGCTTCGGCTGGCCTTATTTGGCCAAGCTATGCCGAGGTTGCTCGTTTTTGCGTTGAAGTTGGGTACCCCATACTTTGGTACCCGACAATAGCCCCGAGCCTGTGGGGGAGTGATGATAATCGTCCACAGGTTCAAGTCTTCCTGTCGTTGTGGTCGGGAGTAGATGCCTTTTTCGCTGGGTGTAGCCCCCGAGCCTGTGGAGGAGTGATGGTACTCCTCCACAGGTTCAAAACCTTTTCATCTGTCAAAATAGTAAAGGGTAAGTTAGTTTCCGGGGGGTGCGCGCGAGTGCACCCGCCGGGTGTAGCCCCCGAGGCTTTGGAGGGATGTTGAAAATCGTAGTTGCGCGTGCTCGGGTATTTATCAAGGGAAGGTGATCCCTCGGAAACGCAGCCCCCGAACCTCCCATCGTAAAGGGAGTTTGTCCGGTGGTATTTCCGAGGTGCAGGGCAGGTTCTCGGGCCTCCGTTTTCGTACTGGAGGTCGACCCGGTCCTCCCTGTCTTTTGCTAGTTCGACCTTCGCGCTCTTTTTTCGGAAAGAGAAAGGTTTGGTCCTGCTTGACTTCCCCGCCGGGGCGCGAGTCGGCATTTCCGATGAGCTACAAATGGGTTGGTCCAAGTGGAGGTCCATGCCCCGTTCGTTGGGGGTCGGCTAGTGGCCTGAGCACACTCCAAATGTTTCCCGAGGGTCAGTTAGTGGATGTCGGGTCCCTTCGATGGGTCCCGATGGCATGATGCCTCCCACGGAGGGATTCCACGTAACCGACTCGCTACTGGGACTTGGACACAGCATGGGATGTCCCTTGTGACGTTTCAGGCGTCGGGATACTGGCCATTTCCGTGACCCATCCACTAGCTGTCCCTAACTCGGTTTCCCTGGGGCGACTGTTCGAGCCGCTGTGGGCCAGTCTTCGATCCCCTGGGAACGTAACAGGCGCCCGAGCCCGGGGTTCCTTCGTCGAAGATGAGAGAATATTGGCGGAATCGAGGTGCGCAGTTGTAATGATTCGGCTCACCTTTTGAGGCGCGAAGCTTGACGGACGCGACGGTTCGGCTCTGTCAAGGCGGTTTGCGTGCGCGGCGATGGCGGCGATGTGGGGATCGTGGCGGGTCCCACGTAGTTAATGCGGCGGATTCACTGCGGATCACGGCTCAGGTATATAAGGAAAGATCGTGGTTTCTTTTCTTTTTACCTTAGCCATTCGCTTGCACGGCCGCTCGCCTTCTCGCTCCCGTCGCCTGTCTCCTCACCTTCGCTTCCTCACTACAGCCATCGTTGCCGCGGCCGTCGTTCTTCCTGCAGCCCTTTCCCCCTTCGCTTGCCATGGATTCCTCTTCCCCCGCTGTCGACGCCGCCGCCGATGTCGCCGCCACCGACGCTACCGCGGCCGCCGCCGGCGTCCTCAGGCTGGAGCCGTGGCCGTGTAGCACCGTGACGGAGGCGCAGCTGGAGCGCCTTGTCACTCTGGGGCTGCTGCGTCCTTGTAACGACACGCAGCACCCGGAGTGGGCCGTGCCGCCGCGCGACCACGAGGAGCCGAACCTCGGCAAGGGGTACGTGGTGAGTTTCGTTGCTTAACACGAGCGTGGGCTTGGCTCGCCGCCGAGCCGCTTCTGCCGGGCCCTCCTCTTCGAGAACGGGCTGGAGCTCCACAACCTCACCCCGAATTTCATCACACAGGCGTCGATTTTCGCCGCCCCATGTGAAGGCTACTTCGGGGTGCCCACGCACTAGAACCTGTGGCGCCGCATCTCCCGCGTCAACTGGTACACCAAGTCGGTCGGCGCGAGGAAGCCACGGGAGATCCAGCGCGCGGGGGGGGGGTGCGGCTTCGTGATCCGCTCTTCGTCGTACATCCCTTGTAGGGCCCCCTCCTCCAACAAGGGGCGGCACAATGGCTGGTTCTACCTTCGCAACGACAGGGGTCTCTTCCCCAAGTTCACGGAAAGGGCGCTCATGGCTCCCCTTCCCAATGGGAGTGGGGGTGCCCGTCGAAGGAGTCCAAGCACCTGGCCGTCTATTTCGACGCGCTCAAGGAGTTGAACAGAAGGGGCCTTACAGGGGCCGGCGTGGCGGGAAACTTCCACATGCGGACGGTGCTACCTCTGATGGAGCGCCGCCTGGTGCTCCATCAGATGGTGACCGGGTCGCAGCGGGAGGGCACGGCGATGCTGACCCATGACCTTGGCGAGGTAGAGGTCATGCGTCGCGTCGGCTACATGGTGGGGGGTCATCCCACCTGGGAGGAGGTGAACCGGGTGCCTATGCGTCCCTGAGCGGGCTTCCCGGCACTGGTAAGTGTCGTTCGTTTGATTGGGCCGCTGGTTTCCCCATCTTCTTCCTAACCTTTCTCCTTCGTTCGTCGTAGGGCCTCTCGAGGATCGGGAAGGCTTCCCTTCCGCCCGTCCCGGAGGACAAAGAGCGGCGAACCCAGAACCGCCTCCGGGCCACGGTGGAGAAGGCGCGGAAGGACAAGGCGACCGCCCAGAAACAGAAGAAGGCGCGGAAGGTGGAGGAATCCTCCCAGCGCCACCGCGCCGCCTGAGGGAGGCCGGGGAGCCTGAGGTGGATACCCCCACCAATGACGATGACGACGACGATGATGAAGAAGAAGACGATTTTTTCATCTTTGACTTGATGGAGTCTGACCGGCCGCTTGCGGCCACACAGCCCGCGGTGGGTGCTGACGAGCCTAGGAAGGCTCTGTTGTCAGTGTCCGCTGGTAGAAGTGCCGGGGTTCGTGATCCGAACCCTCGGACAAACATGCCGGAGGCCGCGTCCAAGGACGCGGCTCCCGGCAGGGCGACATCAGGAGGCGGGGCTCCGCCCGCCATCAGCAGCGGGGTTTCGCCGGAGGGGCCGGGAATGGGCTCAGGCCCGGCGCCCGAGATGCCCCGAGGCTCCGGTGGGGGGACCGAGGGTCCCTTGTTTCGGCGGACCCTCCCCGCCGACGCGTCGCTGATCGCCCTGACGGCCATAGGCGGGGGGGGGGGGGTGGGAGGTGCCGCCACCCATGCCCCCGTCGAGGGATGTCACCATCGAGACTACCTCGGGCGAGCGAGCGGCGTCCGTGCCACGGAGCGGGGCCAGGCGCGATGCCGAGGTGCTGGTCACTCCTCCACCATCGGCGGAAGCCGCCTCGTCCACCGAGCTTGCCGCTCCGACCGGCTCCGGGGCGGCGAGTAGGAAGAGGAGGGTGGTGCCGAAGACCACGTAAGTCATTTTTCGTGTCGATTTTTCCTGCCGGAGTTTTGTTTCAACGTAATGACATTACCTTTTTCTTGTTGCCGCCGTAGCGCGCGGTCCGGGCTATCTCTCCGGGTCTCTCACCAGAAGGTGCTGAAGATCCGGGGGGATGACACGGCCGGGGAGAGAGCCCGCGCCTCGGGCGAGGAGACTCACCCTCCTGTGGGTCTGACATCGACGTCGGAGGGACCTTCTACGGGGACGGTGACTCCGTCCGAGGTTGCCGCTGCCGCATCCTCGGCTGCTGTGGCGGCGGTTCCGTCGCCAGCCCCCGGGACTCCGGTCGTCGGTTCCGGAGGCGTCTCGCGGGAGCCGACCGTTGACGTTGCCACGCAACCGGTTGCCGCGGACTCGGCGGCGGCGGATACCGCAGCGAGGGCTCTTCCTCTTCGCGAGGAGGGTCCTTGGGCGTTGGCGCTGACGGGCCCGCCCTCTCGGGAGCTGACGTCCTCTCGGATCGAGTGGGCGGATCGGGCGGACCCTCAGGGGCCGCCCGTCTTCTCGCTTCGGGACAACCTCAAGGGTCCCGAGTGGGACGCAGTCCAGGAGTAGGGGTCCGACTCGGCGGCGACCCTCCGCGCGGTCGCCGATGTCCTCGATACGGAGCTCTCGGATCGGCTTCGGGTGCTCAGTTTCCTTGTGACTTCACCTGCGCGTAAGTACTCGACTTACGTGCTGTCGTTTTTTCCTTCCTTCTTAGGGCCTGATGCGCACCTCCCGGGACAAGTCCCGCTTCCTCCTTGGTGGGCTTGGCCTTTGGAGGCAGCTCGACCTCAAGAAGAGGGCGCTCGACCGTGCCCAGAGCGAGCTCGCCACCGTGACCTCCCGGTTCGCCGAGGTGAGTGTCAGCAACGCCCTCCTGAAGGAGGAGGTTGTGGAGGCGGTGGGCCGGGTCGCCGCCTCGACAAGGCGGTCGCAGGAGCTGGAGAGCGCCTTGGCCGAGGCGACGAGGGAGCGCGACGCTGCCCTGCGGCACGCCGCCGAGAAGACCTCCGCCGCCACATCACTGGCCGACGACCTGAAGGAGACTCAGGCGGCCGTCACTCAGGCGGTCGGTGAGGTTGACTTGGCGCGGGGCGAGGCATCGAAGGCTCGGGAAGCGGCGCGGCTGGCTAAGGAGGAGACCGGCGGTACGCGTTGTGTCGGGCTCTTTTTGCTTCGTTTGTCTTCGTTGCTTGCCGCCTGAAACCCTGTTTATTTTCTCATTTCGTACCTTTACAGCTCTGCAGGCTGCTTACGACGGCGAGGTCCGCGACAGCCAGGAGCTGCAGCGGGTGTCACGCGCCTTGTGTGACTCCGTCGGCAGCAGCGGCGAGCCCTCGGGGATGTCGCTCCGCAGCCGACTAGGGGCGCTTCACGGCAGTGTCCGTGACCACGTTAAGGAGGCCCTGCTGACCGGAGTCCAAAAGACGCTGGCGGTCGCCAAGTCTCACTACGAGAACTTTGACGCCGGCCCCGTCAGCGAGGGCTTCGTTGAGGTGGATGACGAGGTGCTCTTGGCATTGGAGGACTCCATGAGGACGCCTGCAGAGGCGTTGGCTAGCCTTTTCGAGCCTGAGGTCGAGCTCCCTCCCCTAGACCTGCTGTGAGAAGAAGTCGGGCCATCGCGCCCTCGGAAAAAATTTGTCGTGAGTAGTTAGCAGGGAACAAACACGCGGCCCTTCGTGGCCTTAATATTTATGTAAATATTATTTCATGTTTGCCATTTGTTCGTTCTCGGCGCTTTTTTCTTAAGTATTTTCCTCTACTGACTCTGTGCCTGGGCCACCGAGCCTCGGGAGACTTTTCCAGGTATCGTAGCTTTAGGGGCGTAGACGCAGCCGGGGTCTAAGAGTTTCGATGAGAGGGAAAAAACTTAAGAAGAAAACTTTGGCCGAGTTTTCCCGAGCCTCCTGCCTTTGCCGAACGTTGATCTTATTAGTTCTCTTCCGAACTCGAGTTATCCTTTGGACACGGAGTGACGAGTGAGGATGCCGTAGCCCGGAGGCATAAGCGGTCCCGCGGCTCGGCCGGCTCTGTCCTCTGGGACTTCTTTTGCTCTTCCGAGCTTTATAAGCCTCGGTTTGGCTTGGGTGGGAGATGTGCTCGGGAAAGGAAAAAATTTCAGCGAGTTTCGAAATTTTTAAGTTTTGGATCTTCGTTGCGGCTCGGGAGAGTCCGGGGTTCCCCCAGTCCTAGCCCCCGAGGGAGGGTCAGCCTTAAAGATAAGGCTGAGCCTCACTTTGTTATGCGCAGGACCTTACGAGTTCGCTTGTTCCCGAGGGTCGACTCGGGTTAAAATCAATATAAAGAAGGACAAAATGATTCCTTTTATTGATTTCATGACTTATACAATACAATTGATCATGGTTCAGGGATAGAAGCGACGTAGCTGTTCGATATTCCAGGCGTTGCTGTAGACTTCGCCCCTTTCGTTCGCCAGCTTGTATGTCCCGGACCGCAACACCTCGGCGATGACGAAAGGCCCTTCCCATGGCGGCGTCAGCTTGTGACGTCCCCTGTTGTCCTGCCTGAGCCACAATACCAGGTCGCCTGCATTGAAGGCTCGGCCTCAGATGCGCCGAGCGTGGTACCTGCGAAGGGACTGCTGGTATTTGGCTGAGTGCAGTAGGGCGACGTCCCGAGCCTTGTCGACCTGGTCCAACGCGTCTTCCCGAGAGGTCTGGTTGCCTTGTTCGTCGTAGGCCCGGACCCTCGGGGCACCATACTCCAAGTCCGTGGGGAGAACGGCCTCGGCGCCATAGACCAAGAAGAAGGGCGTGAACCTCGTGGCTCGGCTCGGCGTAGTCCTCAGGCTCCATATCACCGCGGGAAGCTCAGTTAGCCACCTCATGCCGAACTTGTTCAGCCTGTTGAGGATCCTAGGCTTGAGGCCTTGGAGGATCATGCCATTGGCACGCTCCACCTGGCCATTTGTTCTCGGGGGGCCACCGCTGACCAGTCCATTCATATGTGGTGCTGGTCGCAGAACACCATGAATTTCTTCCCTGTGAACTGTGTGCCGTTGTCGGTGATGATGGAGTTTGGGACGCCGAATCGGTGAATGATGTCGATGAAGAACAGGACCACCTGGGTTGAAGTGATCTGCGTGAGTGGCCGAGCTTCAATCAACTTGGAGAACTTGTCAACGGCAACAAGCAAGTGGGTAAAACCCCCGGGCGTCTTTTGGAGGGGCCCGACAAGGTCCAGTCCCCATACGGTGAAAGGCCAGGTGAGAGGGATCGTCTGGAGTGGTTGGGCCGGGTGATGTGTCTGCCGAGCATAGTACTGGCATCCTTCGCAGGAGCGTACTACCTCGGTGGCATCTGCTATGGCTGTTGGCCAGTAAAAGCCTTGTCGAAAAGCATTGCCGACGAGGGTCCTCGGTGCGGCATGATGCCCGCAAGCCCCAGCATATATCTCTTCGATTAAGCGTTTACCCTGACTGAAGGGGATACATCGCTGGAGGATGCTCGAGGGGCTTCATCGGTAAAGTTCTCCGTCTACCATTCTGTAGATCTTGGCTTTACGTGCCAGCCGCCGAGCTTTGGTCTTGTCCGAGGGTAGGATCCCTCGGACGAGCCAATTGACCAGTGGCTCGCGCCAGTCTGGTTCGTCGTCGTCCATCTCGGCTTTGGCTTCCGACGCCTCAGCGTCGACCTCCATCGCCTCAACCTCAGCGTCGCTGCTATCCTTAGCCTCGGCCGGGGGTCGCCTTTCTCCCGAAGGGTCGGCAGCCCCCGAGTGATTTCCGAGGTTCGGGACGGCTTCGGGACCCTCGGAACGCTTGGGAGCTCGTTTCTCCTTGCTTCCCGAGAGGTCGTTGTCGACACTCGGTTTGTAGAGGTCGTTGGCAAACACCCCCGTTGGGACCGAAGTCCTTTCAAATGCGATTTTTGCCAACTCGTCGGCCTCCTCGTTATACCTACGCGCGACGTGGTTGAGCTCGAGGCCGTCGAATTTTTCCCCGAGCCACCGCACCAACTTGCAGTAGGCCGCCATCTTTGCGTCATTGCATGTTGACTCCATCACCTGGCCCACCACGAGCTGAGAATCGCCTCGTACCTCGAGGCGTCTGATGCCCAGCTCGATGGCGATGTGAAGTCCGTTGACGAGTGCCTCGTACTCCGCCACGTTGTTGGAAGCGGCGAAATGCAGTCTCAGGAGGTACTTGAGTCGGACTCCAAGGGGTGAGACGAACACGATGCCTGCGCCGGCACCCATCTTCATCAACGACCCATCGAAGTACATGACCCAATATTCGTCTCGGAAGAGCTGCGGTGGCAACTGTGTCTCGGTCCACTCGGCCACAAAATCCGCCAACACCTGGGACTTGATGGCCTTGCGTGGCGCGTAGGTGATGCCGTCGCCCATGAGCTTGATTGCCAATTTGGCGATTCTTCCCGTGGCCTCGTGACTCTGTATCACCTCCCCAAGGGGGAATGATGACACCGCGGTCATAGGATGTGACTCGAAGTAGTGCCGCAACTTGCACCGAGCGAGGACGATTGCATACACAAGCTTCTGGATCTGAGAGTAGCGTGTCTTGGTTTCGGACAAGATCTCGCTAATGAAGTAAACCGGCTGTTGCACCGGTAGGGCATGTCCTTCCTCTCGTCGTTCGACGACAATTGCTGCACTCATGACCTGGTTAGTGGCAGCAACATATAACAAGAGGTTTTCTTCCTTCATTGGCGGCACGAGGACCGGCGCTTTGGAAAGTAGAGTTTTCAGCCTTTCGAGGGCTTCCTGGGCCTCGGGGGTCCAGGTAAAGTGCTCATTTTTCTTCAGCAACCAATACAGGGGAAGTCCTTTTTCACCAAGCCTAGAGATAAATCGGCTCAAGGCCGCAAGACACCCCATGAGCTTCTGCATACCCTTGAGGCTTCGGATCGGGCCCATCTGTGTGATGGCCGATATCTTTTTCGGGTTGGCTTCGATGCCACGCTCGGAAACGATGAACCCGAGGAGCATGCCCCGAGGGACCCCAAAAACGCACTTCTCGGGGTTTAGCTTTATATTTTTACTCCTGAGGCAGTCGAATGCCCTTTCTAGGTCGGCTACTAAGTCGCTGGCCTTTCTAGATTTTATCACTATATCGTCTACGTACGCCTCAACGGTCCGCCCGATGAGGTCCCCAAAAACTTTGAGCATGCAGCACTGGTAAGTTGCGCCCGCGTTTTTGAGGCCAAATGGCATGGTTACGTAACAATATGTGCCGAAAGGAGTAATGAAAGAAGTCGCTAATTCGTCGGACTCTTTCATACGAATCTGATGGTAACCGGAATATGCATCAAGAAAGCAAAGTCGTTCGCAACTAGCAGTAGAACCAACTATTTGGTCAATGCGAGGTAATGAAAATGGATACTTAGGACAAGCTTTATTTAGACTAGTGTAATCGACACACATTCTCTATTTTCTATTTTTTTAACCAAAACAGGATTTGCTAACCATTCTGGATGGAAGACCTCCTTGATGAATCCGGCCGCGAAAATCTTCTGCACCTCCTCCCCGATGGCCCGGCGCTTCTCCTCGTCGAATCGGCGCAGGCGCTGCTTCACCGGCTTGGACCCGGCCCGGATGTCCATGGAGTGCTCGGCGACCTCCCTCGGGATACCTGGCATGTCCGAGGGACTCCAAGCAAACACGTCGGCGTGCTTGCGAAGAAAGTCGACGAGCACGACTTCCTATTTGGGGTCGAGGGTGGTGCTGATTTTCAGCACCTTGCCGTCGGCGGAGCTCGGGTTGAGGGGGATCTCTTTCACCCCCTTGACGGGCTCAAAGGTGCACGTGGTCTTCTTGGGGTCGTGGACCTCCTTCGCCATCTGCTCGAGGTCGGTGATGAGAGCTGACTCCTCCAGTGCACTTGCGTATTCACAACATTCGACATCGCATTGGTACACGTGCTGGTAGGATGTGCCGATGGTGATGACCCCCTTAGGCTCAGGCATCTTGAGCTTGAGGTAGGTGTAGTTTGGGACCGCCATGAACTTGGCGTAACACGGCCTCCCGAGGATGGCATGGTAGGTGCCGCGGCAGCCTACCACTTCAAAAGTTGGGACCTCCTTCCTGAAATTGTCAGGGGTCCCAAAGTAGACGGGCAGGTCGATCTGCCCGAGGGGTTGCACGCTCTTTCCGGGCACTATCCCGTGGAATGGGGACGTTGTGGCCCGGAGGAGCGAGTGGCTGATTCCCATCGAATCGAGGGTATCAGCGTACAGAAGGCTGAGGCCGCTACCTCCGTCCATGAGGACTTTGGTGAGCCTCGTGTTGCCGATGACGGGGTCAACAACGAGCGGGTAACGTCCTGGCGACGGGACGTAGTCCGAGTGGTCATCCCGGCTGAAGGTGATCGCGTCGAGCGACCAGTCGAGAAAGCGAGGTGTTGCTGGCCCGACAGAGTAGACCTCCCGGCGCTCGCGCTTTTGCTGGCGCGGCGTAGGGACGGCCCCTGGCCCGCCAAAGATCATGAGGCACTTTTCGATGGGCGGGAAGTCGTCGTCTTTCCCGTCCTTGTCCTCCTGGTCCTTGGCGAGCTTTTTGCCGGCTTCGTCCTTGAACGCTTGCCGGCCGTAATGCTTTTTGAGCATTACGCATTGACCGAGCGTGTGCTGTACTGGACCTGTGTGGTACGGGCATGGCTTGGTCAGCATTTCGTCAAAACGGCCCCGAGGGGGCCGTGCCCCCTTGGGCTCGGTGGCTGCCACCAAGGGGTCGCTGCGTGGTAGGAGCTTTCCCTTCCCCTTCTTCTTCTTGTTGGTCGGGGCTCGGGAAGAGGTGCCCTCAGGGGCCTCGTCCTTCCGTTTGCCCTTAGGGTCGGAGAAAAGAGCTCCCACTGCCTCATCCCCTGAGGCGAAGCTGGTAGCGATCTTCATGAGCTCGGTGACACTGGTCGGCGTCTGACGCCCTAGCTCGTGAACTAGTTCCTTGCAGGAAGTTCCTGCCGCGAATGCTCCGACGACGTCGGAGTCGGCAACCTGGGGCAGCTCGTTGTACTGCTTGGAGAAGCGCCGGATGTAGTCCCGGAGGGACTCACCCGGTTTCTACTTGCAGCTGCGGAGATCCCAGGAGTTACCAGGGCGCACGTACGTGCCCCGAAAGTTCCCTACGAAGATCTTGACCAGATCGCTCCAGTCAATGATCATCCGTGGGGGAAGATGCTCCAGCCACGCTCTAGCAGAGTCAGCGAGGAACAGGGGGAGGTTGCGGATAATAATAAGGTCATCCTGCGCGCCGCCAAGCTGGCACGCACGACGGTAATCCGCTAACCAAAGCTCGGGGTTCGTTTCCCCGAGTATTTGGTTATGTTGGCCGGCTGTCAGAATCGGGGCGGGAACTTGGCCCTTCGGATGGCCTCGCTGAAGACGCGAGGTCCTGAGGGCTCGGGTGAGGGTTCACGATCCTCATCCGAGTCGAGCGCCCGCCCCGATGGACGTTATAGCCGCGCGCGGCTCCGTCAGTCTTCCGCTGGCCATGGGCTTGCAGAATGGATCGACGTCGACGTCCTTGCCAAGCCGTTGGTGGACTGGCGGGGCCCTTGGAGCCTCGGGTCGAACCGAGGCTTCGCGCTCGTGGCGTGCTATGCCGCCACGCTGGTGACTTTCAGCACCACGGTGTCGCAACGCTGAGCTTTCCGCCTGGAGGACGGCTGCATCCTCTAGGAGGTCCTTGAGTTGATTCCTGAGCTGTCGTGCCTCCTCGGTGGAGGGCTCAGGTATGCTCCGGAGCAGCATCGCTGCTTCCGCGAGCTTTCGGCTTGCCCGGGGGGCGGCCCCCGGCGTCTCGGCCCCGTCATCAGCAACGATTCAGGCCTGAACATCTCGGGCTCGACGCCGAGCTGCTCCTCCATCACTCCGCTACTCGTCGCGCTCCAGCGTAGCTCGCAGCTGGGTGAGGCGCAAGTGGTCTTCGTCTATCCACGCCTCAAGCTCCCGGAGCTGCTCTAGCTCCGGGGTTTGAGGTACGGGGCGAGATGTTCCTGCCCCCTGATCCAGCGGCGGGGCTGACCGTGCATGCCGTAGGGCCGCTAGAGGGGGCGTGACTTGTTGGTGCTGGGGTTGCGATGGAGGGGGTACGTCGTCGTTGTCCCCCGAGTGGACGTCATCCACCCGCCCCTCATCAGGGTGCATCAAGTTGTAGCATTCCCGTGTGGGGTCGATGTAGGACTGGTCCGAGTTGGAGATGACGCTCAGGGTATTCTCCCCCGAGTCGTCGGTGTGGGCGGCGAAGTCCACATTTTCCCAGAACTCGTCATCGTCGTTGTTGTAGCTGCGACGAGACGATGAGGACCAGTCATAACGGTCCCACCCCTCCGAGTGTTCTCGAGGGGTGAGGTTGATGGTGGTATCTGTTTCCCCACCGCCATGTGTCCTGGCACATTCCCTAGGGGATGACGGTGAGGACGCCACGTGGACTCCCACGAGGCTGCCCAGGCCCTCGAGGCGCTGGACTGGAGTGTCCGACAGTTCGTGCAACAATGTGCGAACTGCACGAATGTGGGCAGCAATGGCGGTCTGGAGCCCAAAGAGGGACGGCGGCGTCGTTCCCCTCCCCTGGTGAGGGCGGAGAGAAAGATCGGCCGGCGTTGTGTTTCCGCTTTCGCCCGTCCTCCGGGCAATAAGCGGATACGTGGCCGCTGGCGCCGGAGATCCCGAGACAGCGGCTGGTGCAGCATTGGCTTCCCCCGTTGGGGGTGCCTGGTTGGCCGCACCTCCTGCGGCTAGAGGCTAGTTGGCGCTGCTGCACCTCCTCCTCCTGGTCTGCCGGGGGCAGCGTGCAACGTTTCCCTCATCCTCTGAGGCCGGTGGAAGCGTTGCACGGGTCCCTTCTCCGGCCGTCTGCTGGGCCGGAGTTGGGACGACAAGGACGCGGGGCCTAGTCGAGCGCAGGTTCATCTCGAGCCCTTGGCCGGTGGCCACGAATTCGAGAGTCCCGAATCGGAGCACCGCGCCAGCGGGGAGCATGGTGGAGCTGGCTGCCATCCGAAACCTACGTCAACACGCAAAAGGCCCCTACCTGACGCGCCAACTGTCGGTGCTAGTTTTGGCGGGCGCTAACACCGGCTAGTAACTTGTGTTTTGCGGTTGAGGTTTCGGATGGTGTGCAAAGAGGAACACGAGAGATTTATACTGGTTCAGGCCAAGAGGGCCCTACGTCCAGTGGAGGGGCGAGTCGTGTTGCCTTGCACTGGGGTGCTTGTAGTAGGGGATTACAAGCTGAGTCGAGAGAGGGAGAGTATCCCAAGTCTCATGTGCGAGGAAGAGGATGCTTTCGTTTTCGTGTAGCTGTGTTGTGTGTATGTTGGTGTCGTGAGTTTCGTGGATTTCTCTGTGACTGGCCTCTGCCCTCCCTTTTATAGTTACAAGGGTGAAAGGTCCCAAATGGCTAGAGGGGGGGTGAATAGCCTATAAAAATTCTACAACCAACAACTCAAGTAAGAGATTAGATAAATAATAAGCGAAGCGAATTCTTGCGCTAGCCTACTAAAATTTGCAAGCCACCTAACCGTTCTAAGTTATAGTCTCTATTTCACACACGAGAGACTAAGTTGCTACTTTTACTCTACTCCTAGGTGAGCAACTAAGCTAACAAGCTACACAAGAGTAAGTGCGAGAATGTAAAGAGTAGAGAGAGTGAATCTTATACCACCGGTGTAGTGATGAGGTGAGTACCAATAAGAACAATCACAATAATCAAGAAATCCCCGGCAAGAGATTGACACAATGATTTTTACCGAGGTTCACTTACTTACCGGTAAGCTACGTCCTCGTTGTAGCGATACACCCACTTGGAGGTTCACGCGCTAATTGGCATCACACGCCAAACCCTTCTCAAGGGTGCCGCACAACCAACACAAGATGGGGATCCACAAGCTACGAGCAATCCACTAGAGTAGCCTTTTGCGATCTCCCACGGGAAAGGCTCAAGAACCCCTCACAACTTCACCGATCGGAGGCGGAGACAATCACCAACTCCCCTCAATGATCCTCACAGCTCCAAGCCATCTAGGAGTCAGCAAACTCCAAGAGTAATAAGAGAAACCGCTGCGAAAGACAACAACCAAGTGCCTCTAGATGATCTCTATCAAAGTAATGCACTTGATTCTCTCCAAACTCACCAAATGATGATCACAATCAAGTAGGATGAGTGAGAGTGGAGTGGGAAGGCTCACAAGCAAGGAGGAGTGATTAGAGTGGCCGAGAGTTAGAGCCCAAACTAGCCAAAGGTCTATTTATAAGCCCCTCACAAAAATATAACCGTTTGAGCCTCTCTGCGTGGCGTCGGACGCTAGCGTCGGACGCCCGCGCGCACACCGTCGGACTATACCACACGGTCCGACACCCCGAATGAACGCCACATGTCAGTAGCCGTTTGAAATTGAACGTTGGATCACAACGGCTATTTTCTCGCGCCAAAACGACCGTCGGACGGTAAGCCGTCGGACCAAACCTCCGGTCCGACGCTCCGCCGAAAACCACCGTTGGACTCTGAAACAACAGGCCGCCGGACTAAAACTCGCCAGCGTCCGACGTTTTCAGAGAGGTTCCAAAACGCTGAAAACGTGTCGGACGGAGTCCGACGCTCACCGTCGGACTAACGCCGAGCGTCCGACGCTCCTCTGCTCTCCACGTGTCGACCTGCTGCGGCTCTGCACCGTCGGACCCTGAGGACAATGGTCCGACACCCTCAAACGCAGCGTCCGACGCTCTCAGAATGAGCAGGACAAGTGTTAGCCGTCGGACCGAGGCTAATGGTCCGACGCTCTGTGACAGCACGGTCTGACGCTAGTTTTTCTATTGTAACGTATCCGAAATTCGCCGAATCTTGCCTCGCAAGCTCGGCAGGAGGAAGAGAGGACCAAACCATCTCTAACCCTCAACCTTCACCCCGTTTCCAAAGGCGCTAACACTCCAAAGTGTCTCTCACTTAGGTGCACGTGTGTTAGCCTTTTCAAAGAGTTTTCCACGGGTCAAGTTAGTGTCACTAGCATCTATATACATATGCAATGATCATGAACACCTGGTGGCACTTGATAACCGCATTTCATCAATGATTTTCCCCTCTTGATAGTACGGCTATCTATCCTAAATGTGATCACTCCCTCTATGGAGTCTTGATCACCAAAACCAAAAGAGCTCCTATTGGTTATATCTTTGCCTTGAGCTCCCGGTTTCTTATCAACTTCCTTCTCATCTCTTGATGGATCTTGTGGACACCTTTGATGATGGACCTATACCATTTGCATGGATGCCGTCATTACCCTTCACTTGTGGCCTCCACGGATCCGGTCCTTTGCTACATCTTGTTTGCTAATTGTTCTCATGAAACACTTAGAGCACACTATTAGCAAACTAGGTTTCATCAATTACCCAAAACCAAACATGGGCTTTCAAATGGAGAAGCTAGAGTTACATGTGGTGACTTATGATGACGATACTTCGGCATGGTGGGAGTAGAGGTGATTAGTGGCTATCGTCAGCCATGCCATCGTCTTGGCGCTTCGGTGATATGGCTTCAGTCATTCGACTAATCTTCCACTGTTCGATCGTTGAGTTCCAAGGTGGCACAGTGTATGGGACGTGGCTTGCTGCGTGGCGGTGCGTCATGGCATCGCGTCCGGTCCTGCACAGTGCAACGAGAAGACTGGTTGACTTTCAAAGATTGACTCCCGAGGCTCGGGAGCCTTCTTTGCCGTCGGGAGCGTGACGGGACCGGTCATTAGGGGTGTCCTCCTTCGGACGTGTTTTCCTCTCATGCGCGGTACCTTCCCGAGGGGCGAACGGTCCTGTTGCCACATTGCCCATACTCTCGGGTCGGCGGGACAGCCGTCACCTCTCCTGTCCCTGCGAGGCTCGTGCGTTATGGGTAGGAGCTGTCGCTGTCGTAGTTGGAGAATCTCTCCGTCAGTAAGGGGCGTCATCCGATTGACTGTCCTTAGACGGAGTGGGAAGAGTGGAACCGTCGTATCGGTCTCCGGAGGAGGTATGGCTGTGGGTACGGAGGGCGTGCACGAGTGGGGTGCCGTCGCCTCGCGGCGTCTAGTCAGTGGGACCACGCCTGTAAAGTGGTCAGAGGGGTCCCTTGCGGTCTAAGATTGCCCTGCTAACGTCGATTGTGCATTGGATGCCTTTAGAGGGATCGCGCTCGAGTAGGATGAAGAGGCTCGGGCGAATCGGAGATTTAGCGCCCGAGGGTGCTGCTGTCCCGCGCCCTCTCGTGGAGGCTCGGGCGAATCGGAGATTTGGCGTCCGCGGGTGCCGCTGTCCCGAGCCCTCTGGTGGAAGCTCGGGCGAATCGGAGATTTGGCGCCCGAGGGTGCCGTCCGGCCTTACGGGAGGCCACTTTGGGCCTTCACGTGCGCAGCCTTCGTGGGCTTCAGCTGGCCTTATTTGGGCCAGGCTGCGCTGAGGTTGCTCGTTTTTGCGTTGAAGTTGGGTACCTTATACTTTGGTACCCGACAACATGATGTTTAAATTTTCACAACGCCAATGCCTCCAGGGACTCATGACACCTCTTGGCGCCATCGTTGCTCGCTCACGAATAGGCAGGGCGTTCACCCAAAATATATACATATAGGGTGGGTGGACACCTTTAAGGAGGAAGCGACATCCACAGACATCGTCATCTAGGCTTTGTCCTGACCTCAACCGCCCTAGCTCCTTCGGCCAAGGTAACGCACCTGGCAGGTGGTAGGATGATGGATCCAGGCCTTCACTGCAACCATCACCTCGCCATAGCCACTAGCATGCTCAAGCTTCACATACACGTTCGCCCACTGACTAGGGGCCCCTTTGGATGGTAGGGGAAAGATAGGATAGGAATAAAAAAAGTATAGGGTTGAAGGTGGCACGCTGTGTGATTCATGATGTTTTGATCCCGTAGGAAAACGCGTTCGGAGCCCCTTTGGTAGCCAGCTCGCTGATCAGGCCCACTAGTTCAAAAAAAGGAAAACAAAACCCCCACAGCACCCACCAACCCCCGCGTCTCTCTCTCTCCGCCCGGCTCTCTCGCTCGCTCCGAGCCACGCGCCCTCGGCGCCAGGGAAGATGGACCGCGCCCCTCCGCTGCCACCACGCCTGCGCCCGCACCGGCCATGGCGGTCCGCCACCGGCGGCCACGGATCCGGTGGATGGGCGGACGGCGGCGCCACGACATCTGATCCGGCCACCCACCGCCGGATCTGGCCGCCTCCCGATGGATCCGGGGGCGGGCCGGCAGGCGGACCTCCAGCGAACGGCGGTGCTGGGCGAGCCCGGCAGGCGGACGGGAGGCGTTCGACGGTGGCAGGCGCGATGGGAGGCATTCGACGACGGCAGGACCTCCGCACCCGCGCGGCTCTCTTTCTCTCTCTCTCGGCGCGCGAGTGCTCTTTTTTCGCGCTAGGAAAGTTTCCAAGAGCTCCGAGCTCTTGGTTTCTTTCCCGTGAAATCGAGCTCGGGAACGCTATCCTCTGGAATTTTTCCTGTGACTTTTATGTGAACCAAAGGGCACTAGTAGGGAAAATTCCAAAGGAATAGAATCCTTCAAAAATCCTGTGTTTCCCTCCAATCCAAAGGGGCCCTAGGTCTAGATCAAGCCGCCTCAACAACGACATCTTCTAGTAGTCATAGAAACTAACAACAATCACTTTATCACCATAGGCAGTCTGTCACTGCATGCGTCTCGTTGTCAACGAAAACGCCTCTTACCCCTCCTCCCACTAAAAGCATAACACAGTTAAA
Source organism: Eremochloa ophiuroides (assembly GCA_038502445.1). Classification (NCBI taxonomy): domain Eukaryota; kingdom Viridiplantae; phylum Streptophyta; class Magnoliopsida; order Poales; family Poaceae; genus Eremochloa; species Eremochloa ophiuroides. The sequence continues at coordinate 68,576,380 of JAHLJS010000006.1, forward strand.
TCTAGAAAAAATTACTCTCATGGGACTAAGGGTGTATTTAGTTACGCCCTTTCACATCAAATATTTAGACACATCCATGGAGCATTAAATATAGATAAAAAAGAAACTAATTACATAATTTGCATATAAATCACGGGACGAATTTTTTAGTCTAATTAGGTCATGATTGAACACTTATTGCTAAAGTTAGCACATGTACCACAATATAAAAAAAATTATTCATAATTTATATTTCTAATGTTTAACCAAAATCTCGTCAAAACGACATCCTTCCCCTTTCGCGAAGGTAACATGTCTTATTTGGCCGTTGAAGGAGAAATATAAGACATGATGATATTTTGGGAGGTAAAATGGACTTTACCCTATCAAAATATCGTTCCTATTCGGCCTGGTCCATCAGAAGCCGTGGCCCAACTCATGAAACGAAACGAAACGGCCCGTTCGTCAGCTCCAGTTCTTGCGGTGTGGGCCTTCCCTGAGAGCTGGGTCCCGCCCCATATGCTTGCTTCCTCTCCAAGTCCACAGAGGGAGTGGTACGCGGTACGCGCGGGGTCGCGGAGCTTGGCGGCTGCGACTCGCCTGCCTGATGGGGCGGCTTCGCGCGTGCTGCCGTCTCCGCCGCTTCCTCACTCCGCCGCCGTCCCCACCAGGCCAAACTCTGGCGCGCGGGTCCAACGCCGCCACCGGTTACGTACCGCCTTTCTCGAGGCTTTTTTCGTCGGCCTCGGCGGCCGCGGCCGTGGCCGTGGCACCCCACGACGCACGCGACTCGGGCCTCGGCGGCTCGGCGTACTGGGCTTGGATTCGCGCGGCGACCGAGTCGGCCCCGGCGCTCTCGCCGCCACAGGAGGAGGAGGACGAGGGCCCGGCACGCTACATCCCCGTCAAGGCCTACTTCCTCTCCACCAGGTAAGCACGCAGCGCCGCCCCCGTGCTTGCTCGATAGGTGTTTGATGATTTATCAGCGAGGAAACATTGGGCGTTACCGCGCTATTCTAAAAAATGCCGATGCTCAATTGGTGCTGCGAACTAAGATGACGTGTTTTCCATTTTTCCTCCTCGGCGTGGCAGCATTGATCTGAAGAGCATGCAAGCGGAGCACGGCGATGATATCGTACCTCCGTCGACCCGTTCACTTAATTACATTGCTCTTCGGTACTCCGAGTTCCCACCTGAGATTATGGTTAGTGATTATAGTTTAGCATCACTTGGAAGACCTGATATTCAAAATTAACAAATCTCAGTCACGTTTGGACCATTGGACATGCTTCTGCAACATTGACCTATGCTACAAATTGATTTCCTTCTGATTCTGTTTGATATTTATGCAGAACATTGGAGTGAAGGACAACAGATTTTGCTATCGCTATGTGGTTGTTTTCCAGTATGGTTCTGCTGTGCTTTTCAACATTGCTGATCATGAAGCTGAGTACTATCTTGATATAATTAGGAAGCATGCTTCAGGATGGCTTCCAGAGATGAGAAAAGATGGTATGCCCACTGCTAAGCTGCGTTCTGTTTACCGCTTTTTACTGGCCTCCATATTTGTGTTCCTTCATAATATTTGCATGGACAGAAAACAGTATAGTTGCTTTCTGTTATATTCAAAGATGCTATTTGTTAACTGTTACAGAACTGAACTTAAAGAGAATCATCTCATTCCTGTGTTATGTGCATTTTTGTTTAGCAAAATTAAGTTGCCACAGTTTTTTTGTCCACTGACTGAGCTTTGGCATATGCCCCCTGGAATTATGCTGTTTGACTCTTTGTAAAGATGCAGGTTTAGAGTAAAACCTGCATCAACTGATGCCATCTGTTTTGCATGAACAGATTATGCAGTGGTCGAGAAACCATCCTTGACAACATGGATGAAAGGAGGTCTTGATTATATAGTTCTTAAAAGTTTAGACACAGACGGGATTCGCATAATTTCAAGCGTTCTTGGTCAAAGTATCGCCCTTGACCATTATATTCGGCAGGTACTGAAATCGTGCGAAGTTAGTGAACTTATGTGTTGTGACAGTATCATTAAAGCTTTGTCTATAAGTTCTGAACTTCAAAATTACCAATTTGGATAGGTCGATGATATGGTTGAGGAATTCACTGAAATTAATCGTGTCATGGAAAAAACTGGCAACTTCACCATGCAAAGAAAAAAACTCTTTCAACTTGTGGGCAAGGCTAATTCTAATCTGGCAGATGTTATCATCAGACTTGGTCTTTTTGACAGGTATTTCTACTACATTCAAGTACTATACTTCCTATTTAGGATGGTTCCATTCTCTCGAACAGTATATGTTAAGTTAATTAAATACTATGGATCAAAGAATGTACCATTCCCATATGGAGGATTGTGAAGATGTGTCATTCAAGTTGCTAGACATTGCACGCCTATAAGCCACTGTTATGCATACATGTGATATTCCCTTTTTGGAAAAGAAGGGTTCACATTGGGTTTATGCTGTTTGTTTGGACTTTCTTCCAGTGCTTTGAATAAATATTGATGATTTTGATCGTCGTACTAAGAAATTGGATTACTAACTCACAGTACTTTGACCGAAAAAAAAACACAGTACTTACTATTTTTAGAAGTATTGTGCTCGCTATCCTTGGAGATTATCATAGTCTTGTTGGCTCTGTTGCATGCTCCCCATGTTTCTGCCCTTGACTCCCTTCTTTTATAGTCCAACTTCGCCTATGGATCCCTGCTCTCCTCTTTTTTTTCTTTTTTTTTCTTTTTTTTTTTGTGTGTTTCTGGATGCATCCACCTTCTGTCATTTGACCATGATTTTTCTATAGGTCGGAAATTGCTTGGAAAAATGCAAATTATGCACAAATTCTAGAGTATCTTCGGGAGGAATATGAACTGAATCAGCGTTTTGGAAGCCTTGACTTCAAACTGAAATTTGTGGAGGTAGTGCCTTGTGTATTCATTCTCCTATATAGTGCAAAAGTTGGCTTCTTTATCTTTTTTGAGTTTTCATTTTTTCTTACAATTTATTATTGTAACAGCACAACATTCATTTTCTTCAAGAGGTCCTCCAAAATAGACGGTCAGATCTGCTGGAGTGGGGTGTCATAATACTGCTGATTATTGAGATTGCCATCTCATTATATGAAATTGTCAAGGACTCCATGATCTCTTAGAGTTGTTTTACTCAACAGATCAACAGCACGTTTATCCATCCTCGACTCACAACCCATCGTCTGGTTATGCTAACTCCAGGTCCTCCTGGTTAACAAGAAAAGGAAAAGAAAAGAAAGACCCCAATATCCATCTTTCTTGACTCTCCATCTCCACCCTTTTGATTTCCAACCTTAGATGAAAGCAAGTTGGAAATGCTCCTACTTCCCGTCCTGAGTACTCTGGCGTTCTGACCATTGAATCTTTGAGTTTCTTTATCCTTCAATTCCAACTCACTACTAACAAAAAGAATTTTTTCCAATTTTCCTATGCCCAATGAGTTCCTGGGCTGTCAGGGTTTTCAAATTTGAGCGGCTACTAGTTTTCCTTTCAATCCTCATGACAGGTGTTCTTGGAACATGTTCTTGGTGCTGCTTTTTAATATCGTCATAGGACTGTTATGTCCAATATTTTTGGCAAGGCTGAGGCCAGGCAGCTGGCTACTGGACCTGATGTAAAGACCATGAAAGCTTTTATCAAATGGCTTTATAACTTGTACAAATATTTAGCATGGGTATTGCACGTTCTATTTTGCGTGGTAACCAAACATACCGAAGAGTGACTGTAAATGTTGGTTCACTATGACCCATCGCGACACAGTTTTGCATTCAGTTCTTTTTCACGCTTATATTTTAAGCGTAGAATTTTGTTACATGTGCTGTGTTGATGCCGAAACTTCGGCTGCGTTCGGCTGGAGGGATAAGCGCTTATTTTTCAGCATTTCAGCAGTACTTTCCTCTCATAAGATTTCAGCACTTCTACAGCACTTCAGTGCTTTTCAGCGCTTTTTCAGCTTCACCGAACGGAGCCTTCAGATGTATATGGTTAACTAATTCTTCATAACAATTGTAAGTTCGCTCCGGCGCCCGCAGCCCATCCACGTCGGATTCCGTACGTTTAAACAGTAGCGGCTGTCGGCCCTGTTTTTTTTTTCCGGGTCGCTCACGCCGCAAAAATATCTCACCTCCAGAAGATTCGATGCCCCTCCGTCTCCATCTCATGAGTCATGACGCCCACGCGCTCTCCCGACTCATGAGCCCCCGCGGCGGGACGACGGAGCCCTCGCGTCGACGCGCCGGTGGCCTCCTCCTCCGTCCTCCACCCAGGTGAGTCCCAGCACCCTCTTCTCTTCTCTTCCCCTCCCTCTCTCTCTCCTCATCTCTCCCGATGTGCGCAGGGCGGCGGCGCTCGCGGTGGTCGGCCCTCGGCTGGCGACGGCCGGCCTTCTGCTCCTCGACGTTCCCCCGGCATGGCCGACCCCGGCGCGGCGGCTTACGCGGGCCCAGTTGCGGTCATCCCGATCCGCTGCCTTGCCCCTCCTCTCTCTCTCCTGTCTCTTCCCACACGCTGCTGCTTCATTGGAGTCACCATGTGAGATATGGTACCTGCTAGATACATAGCAACTGCTGAATTTCATCTGCAGGTGAGATCCCAGGAAAAAACTTTTGTGGGGCAGAATCACATATACTTCAATCCAGTTATATTTGCTCCAACGAAAATGTTATGCTGTTCTTTTGGTTATATTGGCAGCCGTGGCATGTGCTCGCCCTATTCCTTCCTCAAGAAAATTCGGGATGTATAATGTGTTCTTATGAAGACTGCCAAACTGGATTATAATGGTTAGCTCATGCACAAACAATAATATTGGAGTCTTTCAGTCCACCACCAGCTAGGTCTGACAAAATGATTTTAGTTGATCATGGTGATCTTATTTTTTTTTACCAAACTGGAATGAAATAATATACTCAGATAATAAAGCTCCGAATTTGGGTCTGTGCTCCGGTAGTACACCTCATTCAGACATAGATGAAACATTTTGCTATGTGTATCATGCCTGTCATTGTTTTCTTTAAAAATTATTATTAGTCCTATTACCTCCGGCAAAGATAATGCTTACACTTCAGTTGAAACTTCATATGTACAATGATATTGGTCAGAGGTGTTTTTAGTTATTAGTATCAATATGCAATCTTTAACTACAGGCCTCAGAGTTTTACAGTTATTTTGGTGCTCAACATGTTTTCGTTGGATCAGCTTTGTACAGTGATACTAATCAATGACTGAAAACAACCATTTTGATATTTGTATTTCTATGCTAGGAGATTTTTTTCGGTTCCTACTGATAACAATTACAGACGTGCCTATGCTATTGGATTGCTCATTAACAGGTTACAGCTGCAATGAAATCAGCAGGTTCACAAATTCAAACAGGCAGAAAAATAAGGGGCCAAGAATACCTTAACAATGTGTCAAGATGTGATCTGCTTGAGAAGGCATCATTTTAGTATGAACTAACAGTCAACAACAGCTTGAGAGGCGGACTGAAGGCATGTATAGGTCTTTCGTCACTGCATCAGGTAGTTTCTATTGAGTACTTGAGTATGCTTTTGGGCTACGCCAATTTCTTAGCTTTATATGATCGAGTTAAATAGGTATTGGGCCTTTAGCCCTTTACCATAAGGATGTCAAGAGCACCTATCACTCACATTCCCTCTGATGATATACAGATACAAGTATCTGTTTTCTATTAGAAAAAATTTATATTTCCCCATGCCACACACACAATTGGCCTAATAATAATATAAATGATGGACATGTAGTATGGTTGTACGACCCTAAGGTCAAACAACCATCTGTCCATATGTCGTTTATTTTTTCTTTTGATTTTCTGTTCCTGCTCTCAGTTTCAGTGCAGATGGATGAACCTGATTTCTATTATCTTAGGTAACATTACATACCGTTAGGTTGGGATAAAAAAGGATATGCTTTCTTGATGCTAGCAGATTTAGTCTACCAACGTCAGTTTTCATCTATTGCAGAAGCGCGTGTGTGATGGAGGTAATGGTCCTTCCATTAATTTGTGATGTTTCATAAACCTCTATCCACTTATAGAATGATGATAGACTTCAAACCCTGTATTTGTTTACTTTGTGCAAGCATACGAACCGGCAAAACAAGATTTAGTGTCCGGATGAGCTCCATCTTGTTGCTCATTTTTTGTCGGGTAGTATATAAATGGATGGCCTCCATATGTTAGACAAGGTGTCTTGATGCTCTTTGTTTGCCTGTTCCATGATTACCGATAACTGAGGCAATGGGCAATTTTTTTTTTCATTTCTTTCTACCTGGTTCAGTTAGATATTGTGCAGCTGGAATTAACTCTTAGTTGTGAACAATTGACTATTTGTGACCTCTAATCTGATCGTTGCTTTTGGTTTCGCACCCATACATGCTAATGATCATTGCACGCCAATGATAGATAATTGTGCAATCTGAACCTATGGTTATTGCCGGTGAAGTGAACGATATATTGTTGTTGATTCTAGGCTTATAATCATTGCTTGTGATATCAAGATTATATATTCTTTGTTCCTAGCACATGCCCCATTTTTGCATATTACTATGAAACACTTTTGATCGTCTTCGATTACTTTTCGTTCTTCAAAGGTACCTTCTTTACTGATTAATACCCTATTTATTTGATTTTTGGAGCAACATCCATGCTTTTGGTTCTTCAATTGTACCTTTTTTTACTGATTCCTTTATCAAACTCCTTACGTTCTCTTCGATCATTGCTCTTACTCTTGGAATGTTTATGAAGCATTCCATATGAATTTCAACATGTGTACTACCTTGTGATTCGACTGGACCTAGATGAATTGTTTCTTTTTTTTCCTCTTCCTATGTATAGATGTCTTTGTCATGCTGCGACACATGCACTTCTGCTGTGATTTTTTTGCTGCTCTATTTAAAAAGATTTTGTGTACAAAAAAAATATGGCTCACTTTCTGGTCTAGCTCTCACCCTACTTAGTCGTCCCTCTCTGCTCCATCTAAGTTGGTCATTCACTGTCTATTCTCAATGAGTGAACTACATACCAACCTCTATTTATAAAAATAGTAAAAATCATAGATTTTTAGTTCTGAAGATTGCAGTATCTTTTCATGAATCTTATGCGCACCAGGCTACTGTGCATCTGTGAAAAACTGTCTACTTTAAAAAAAAGTAAAGTGAGGACAAGGTCAGTAGATTGGCCATGGTTAGATTTTATAAATATGTACACCTTCTTAATCAAGGTTTGGGTAATGCAAATAGTTGGTTTCATTTTCTTTTCCTTCAAGGTGTCTAGAGGATAACTGAAGCCCATACATGTTTTTAGATGCCCTACTGATCTTAAAATCATGACAACAACTTGCAGGGTTAACAAAGATGCATTTGCCAACGAGTGTTAAATCCTAATGACTTCTTCCGCTATTTTTTTATAATCCTGGTTTTCTTTGCTACCTTATTTTCAGGTTGGAAAACAAATGGATTTTGCTGTTTGCTTCCAAGTACTATTTCCAAGCGTACCGATGTTTGGCACTATAATATATTGGTGAGACGTTTTCATCGACATCGCTGCTGATGCATGGTAACTGATCCATGTTTGTTCATGCTTGCTTTGTTGTATCCAGTTATGGTACCCTTATTCTCGCAATCAGTTCATGATAGATATTGCTAATTTATATACTTATATGAATCCAATGCTTCTGTTTATCTCCAAGCACGTGTTTACTAAAAGGGTCCACCCTATGTATGTGGTGACACGTAACCAGTGCTTCTAAAATACATCTGTACTTAGTCTGTGAACTCTCTTATTATATACAATGTACTACAGATATTTTGTGTATGCATAATCGTACTCCCACCTATTAATCGTTTCATGATCCCTGTTCCACGTGCGCGCTAATGCGCGCCCTTTGTACTAGTAATAACTACCGGTAAGTATGTGCGGCTACTGGCAATGCAGGAACAGGCCATGCAACGCAAACATTTGTATAACCAACCAGCGCGACAGTTCCTCACGGCTCATTTTCGCGATTATTTCCTTCCACACGGGCACACGGCTACACTATGCTGTAATGCTGGTAGAAATGGGTAATACTAGTACAGTAGCAAACAGCTGCAGACAGCAGACTCATGTCCATTTCCAGTGTGCGCGCCTGGACGTTTAGACCCGAAACGGCAACGGCCTGACGACCACCGCCCAGCTCAGCAAGGCAGCGAGGGCCGCGCACCAAACCCTGGCCGCCGCACCCGCACCGGCGCTTGACGCGTGGGACGCCGACGGCGGCAGCGCCGTCAGCGGCGACGCGGGCGGCGGCTGGACGAGCACGGAGACCTTCATGCCATTCCAGCAGTAGCCGCGGCTGCAGATGAAGTAGTACCGGCCCGTCCCGTTGAGCCGGAAGACGAAGTTGTGGCCGCGGTCGTAGCTGAGGATGGGGCTGCTGGCGTCGCACGCCGCGTACGCCGTCTCGTTCACCTGCACCACGTCGTACATGCCCCTCTCGTACCTGAAGTCTGCATGCAAACGCGTTTTTTAATTTTTCCCCATTACCATTTTTCTACCGAAAGCTAGATCTCGATCACACGGGCGGCCGGCTTGATGTTGGTGAGTATGCATGTAAAGGTATAGATAGGGGAGAATGATACCGAGCCAGTCGCCGACGTGGAACTGGTGCCGGTCCGCCCAGTGTGTATAGTTGACGTTGGGGGCCCAGCCATGTTTCCTGTCGCCGACGACGAAGCTTGTTGTCGCGAGGGACGGGGCCGGTGTCGCCGCGGAGAGGAGAACCACGAGGAGGAGGCGCGCCGCGGTAGCCATTTCCTCGATGTCGAAACGAAGACCGGAACAGGCGGCGGCGGCGGCGGGGTGGATTTCTTGAGCTTTTTGGGACTGTATTTATGGAGTAGAATCGGTGTGTGTGTGTGTTCTTTTCGTTCTCAAAACACTGGATTGATCTTGTGCTGGATATTCAAATTAAATGCATTTCGGCGCTTGTGAAACCACTACCCGGTTGCCGGCAGCGGCCATCGGCCAGGTTGGTTAACCGAGTAGTATTAGCTAGTACTCAGCCGAAATGCGTGATGTACTAGGGGCGACGGGGGACGGGTGACACTGCGATGTGCAGCCCAAACACTGGTAAATGGATTTCCCGTGACCTTTGGGCTGGTCCTAGGGTCCGCATAGCATACTCCCTCCGTGCTGGTAAAAGAAGTCATTTCGTACAATGACACGGTTTACAAAGCATAATTTTGATTTTATATTTTTATAAAAATATTTATTGAAAAGTGATATACGCATACTTTTATGAAAGTATATTTAAAAATAAATCTATTTATATAGTTTTCATATTTTCGAACTCAACAATTTAAAAGTTATTCATGATATATTTCCAAGGTTTGACTAAAATCTTGTCTAAAACGACTTTCTTTACGAGTACGGAGTGAGTATCCCATATGCGAGATCAAACATTTTTTCTTCGACGCGAGATAACTTCTAGTAATTTGCTTTCAAGCAACTTTGCGAGTCAACTCCTCATGGATCACCATTGAGGCGGTAGTGTGGCACGAGTCGACTCCTAGACTCCCAGTGTCCTTTTAGGTCCTACGGATGAATTGTTGTGAGAGAAAAATAATGTTGTATAAGCTAAAAATATGTTGAAACTAATATTGTTGTATGGTTGAAAAAAAAAAGCTAAAACATCTTTTTTCAGCTTTTTCAGTCATACAATAATATTTTTCTCTCATAGCAATTCAGCCTTCAGCCGCTGTAAAAATCAGCCCCGGCAAATAAGGTGAGCCCCCTAGACAGCTCCGGAGCTCAACATCGTCCCCAAGTGCTCAATTTCGATGGGATTGCTTGCCTAGTGGGCATGCCGAGACGAGGGCGGCATCCAAACAGCCCCTTAAATCACCTTTAACAAAGACAACTCAGATAGTTTGTATAAATATACTTGGAAAAAAAAAGAGAGACGAAAGAATCATACTAGGTTCGAGCAGATTGCAAGGGCTCCACATAGAGGGGAGCTAGAAATTATACATAGAGGGGACTACTCAAAGAGATTCGATATATACAAACTAAACATAGCTTATCTATTTAGATTTTTATGGTAGAACCTTACCATATGGGTTAATGATAGATAAGAGGTACTTATATTTAATAATTTGACAATGCCATGTACAAACTAAACGAGCTCATATATTAACTGAGGCGGGCGCCGTTAACCTTCTTGACCGCCTCGGATCAGATTTCCATAGTAGTGATCTCAAGAAAATAGTGGTGTTGCTTGTACTATTCTAGTTGTAGCAGTAGAATTGTTGAATTTGTATGTGTACTGTATGTTCGGTTGGACTATATTCGCCAACACTAGCTGGGGCCATGGCAAGTTGGCAACTGCTGCCTCGGCTCCCCAACCGTGCCGAGAGATCGTGGGTCCCGTTTCTACTCTATGAATACCGGACAATCCGGTTAATGAAATTATTGTGTATAAGTGCATTTTCAGAGGTGACACGCACAAAAAATGAGGGCCTTGCACTGACCTGGCACGATGACAGCCACATGTGCAAAACCATGGCAACCAAGAAAATGCAAACTTAGAATACCAGAGCCACAACTTAACAGATTTTAATCTGAATGGCAACCAAGAAAATGCAAACTTAGAATAGTGGCAGTCAAAGCAAGTTGAAAATTTCGACGGCACTTGAGAGGTCTATATAAATTCCAACGACGATGAGAGAATTTACTCCGACTCAAAAGGGCACCCCGACCAAAGAAAGTGAGCCATCATTCCATACAGGCTACAGCATTGGCACTTTGGCAGTACACACGTGGTGCGAGTAAGCGACAGTTCCCACATGATATTCTGCATGTTTCTTGCCACAGTTCCACACATAGTGTATTTTCCATCCTGTCACCAAAATGGGTACTTACCGATGTTCTGGTTAATGCCAGGAGTTCGGATCTGACGGTTCACAGCTATATAAACACACTCAATCCAGCCTCCTAAGCAAGTACGCGACCTGGACCTCCTTGGTTAGTGGCATGATTCTGCGGCTGTACAGCTCGGCGACCAAGCTCGGCCTGATCTTGTACACCGGTGGACTGCTGGTGTCCTCAGCACCGATGTTCACCTCTTGCCCGAATATCTTGACTTTGGCTTCCACCCTCTCTTCGATACCTTGCTCCACCGTTGGATATGTGAGAATGTCCATGAGTTTATCACGGTCCTGAATTTTACAAAACGTGACAAGAAACAGACAGTTTTTTCAAATGAATCGAAATATCATTTGTTCTGAAACTCTGCGATACAACAAAAAAAATGAAAATAGTAGTACTATAAATACTAGAGTTGAAACAAAAGCACATACCTGGGCTATTATGGCTGCCATGTATACTTCAGGTTTCTCCTGAAACTTGGCCTCTGCCACAAACTTCCCATAGTGGATCCTTTTAGAGAGTGCCTGGAGTATGGAACAAGGAACACAGAATAAGGAAAAATTATAAAAAATGCAAAATTGCATAAGTTACCAGCAAACATCAGATCGTACTATGAAAATAACATCTCAAGAAATTATGGCAATAGGAAAATCTTGCATGGATTGATGCATGCAAATTTGGCTTCACTTTGTTTGCTAAAATATATTCTTTTAACTGAATGAAAACTGCGGCAGACAGAGCAAGAGGAATTTTTTATAGCCTAGACACCTAGTTGAATGGAACAAAAGCAGATGTGCACCCAAAGAACAAAAACTGAGTAGAGGATTTAACATGAGTATCAGCTGTACCTGCAAGCAGGTAGTATCACAAAGGGAACTGGATCCAGCATTACCATCACTTCCTTCTTTCACCAATCCTGGAAGAAGTTCATCAAAATACATTTTCCAAATCTCTTTGTTGATATTGATAGAATCAGCAATGGGATGCAAAACCTATGCAAAGGAGAAGAGTGAAGTATGAGTCCATCTAAAAAGTACTAACGTGATCATAATACCAGGACATCTCATTGGCATTATGATTTACGAATCTTGCAACAGATGACAGCCCAAATGCAGCATAAACATATATTTCATGTTGCAGATGGATTGGGATGGTGTCAGTGCTTGTAATTTATGACAAGATTCATGCAGATCAAACCATCCAATGATTAAACTGAAGCAAAGAGGTAAATATTCATCAATGGATATCCCCTTGAAAAAAATACAAATAATGCTACTTTCACCTCTGCTCCACCTTAAGGTTCAACAGGAGATTTTGGATATACTCAAAATCAAAAGAACATATGTTGTAATAACCAAAAAAAAAAAATCGCTTATTTCAACTCTGGTACAGCTCATTCCATAATATATTGGAGAAAGTAGATTATATATTGGTAAACACTTAATAGACACTTAATGTGGAATTTGGGAGGGGCCCTGGATGATGACAGGGCATTTTAATGAAGCAATGTGGCAGTTCGAACACTTTTCAGAAACTCCTCGCCCAGAGCGACAGATGACAGATTTCAGGGAGGCTCTCAGCCATTGTGGCCTTTGTGATTTGGGTTTCACTGGCTTGCCGTGGACTTATACACTCTGTTCGACTGGCTGATTATTCTGAGAGAAAAACACTGCTGAATGGCTGGCTGATGCTGGCTGGTAAGTTCAAGCGAACAGAGCGATAATAATAACAGGGAAGGCTCATCAAATGTTCGGGTTAGACTGGACAGGGGTGTGGCAAATTCGGAGTGGTGTAATCGTTTCCCTAATGCAAACATCACACATGTAGTCTCACCAAGATCTGACCACTTGCTGCTTGTTTTTGAAACACAGGGACGCCAGGTTCAGGGAAGAAAATGCAAAGAATTTCGATATGAAATGATGTGGGAGAGGGCTGGTAGTCTTAATGCAGAAATAGAAAAATCATGGATGCAGCGCAATCCGGGAGGCGATCTGGGCAATGTGGGGCGCAACCTGAAAAAAGTTGGGGCTGACCTGAAAAGCTGGAGCATGCAGAATTTTGGTCATGTGACAAAGAAAATCGAAGAGCTACGAGAGGAGCTTCAAAGCCTGGAATCAGATTCGGCTGCTCGCCGCAGGGATGAAATTCTAGCGGTCAAGAACCAATTAGATGAGCTGCTATACAGAGAAGAGATGATGTGGCTTCAGCGTTCTAGGATCTCATGGCTGAAGGAGGGGGACCGTAACACAAGATATTTTCACCATAAGGCAAAGTGGAGAGCGAAGAAAAATTGGGTGAAAAAGTTGAGACGGGAGGATGATAGTTGGTGCTCGGACCAGAGCGAAATGACCCAAATGGCACAACATTTTTTCTCCAACCTATTCACAGCCGATCCCACTGTAGCACCAGATGAAATAGTGGATTTGCTTGAATCAAGGGTGTCGGATGAGATGAATGAGGCACTGTGCAAGGAGTTTTCAGAAGAAGAAATAGGTAATGCTCTGTTTCAAATTGGGCCACTAAAAGCTCCGGGTCCGGACGGTTTCCCAGGACGTTTCTTCCAGCGAAACTGGGGACTGCTTAAGGCGGATGTAATAGCAGGAGTGAAGGAATTTTTTAGCTCTGGATTTATGCCAGAAGGGGTTAATGACACTTGAATAGTCCTTATTCCAAAGGTGAATCAACCGGAAACGCTCAAGGACTTCAGACCGATAAGCCTGTGTAATGTCATTTACAAGGTAGTGTCCAAGTGCATTGTCAACCGGCTGAGACAGTTGCTGCATGGGATTATCTCGCCAAGCCAGAGTGCTTTCATTCCAGGACGAATGATCACAAATAATGCCCTAATAGCGTTTGAATGCATGCATGCCATTAGCACCAATTCGGACGAACGGGGAGAATTTTGTGCGTATAAGCTGAATCCTTCCAAGGCTTATGACCGTGTGGATTGGGGTTTCTTGAACAAGGTTTTGCAGAAGCTAGGCTTTCAGAGTGGATGGGTGCAGCGCGTCATGACCGTTGTGACGTCGGTGCGCTACTCAATACGCTTCAATGGGGTGCTGTCAGCGCCCTTTACCCCAACACGCGGACTACGCCAAGGTGATCCGTTATCGCCATGCCTTTTCCTCTTTGTAGCTGATGGATTATCACAATTAATCAATAGGAGAATTCAGATGGAGGCACTGAAGCCTCTGAAAGTGTGTCGCGGAGCACCTGGAATTTCACATCATCTATTCGCTGATGACACCTTGTTGTTTTTTAAAGCTAACCTGGAGCAGGCTGCTGTTATAAAAGTAGTTTTGGAGTGTTATGAGAGGTGCACAGGGCAGCGAATAAACACAGAGAAATGTTCTATGATGTTCCATCCCAAGGGGGATCAGGCTCGACAGCAGCAAGTATCTGATTTGCTGGGCACGCAGGTTACAGCATTTGATGCAAAATATTTGGGCTTGCCGACGGCAAGATGACGTCTGAAAAAAAGATAAGTTTCAGTCGATTAAAGAGAGATTGGGCAAGCGGTTGATTGAGTACACAGAGAAGCACATGTCTGCAGGAGCAAAGGAGGTGCTGATCAAATCCGTAGCACAAGCCCTTCCAACTTATATCATGAGTGTCTTTCAAATCCCACTGACCTTGTGCGATGAGCTTACAAGAATGATCAGAGAATTTTGGTGGGGTGTTGACAAAGGCAAAAGAAAGATGGCTTGGGTGGCGTGGGACAGTTTAACTCAAAAGAAAGGACATGGAGGTCTCGGATTTAAAGATCTCCGTCTGTTTAACCAAGCGCTGCTTGCACGCCAGGCATGGCGACTCCATGAGTTTCCAGAGAGCTTGTGTGCGCAAGTTCTAAAGGCTAGATACTACCCACGAGGGCATATACTGGACACTGCTTTTGGCGCCAATGCCTCACAGACATGGCAAGCAATTTTGCATGAATTAGAACTACTCAAGAAAGGAGTAATATGGCGTGTGGGAAACGGAAGGCAAATACGCATATGGCGAGATCCCTGGATCCCGAGGGAGACCTCTCATCGAGTGACCACACCAAGAGGCAGGAACCGGTTTCACTGGGTAGCGAATCTTCTCAACCAAGAAGGGACTGATTGGGATTATAATAGAATTGAGGGGATTTTTAATCCAGCTGATTGTGAGGCCATTGCCAGAATAAGAATATCGCCACGAGGTAGAGAAGATGTGGTAGCATGGCAACCAGAAAAGACAGGAATTTTCACAGTCCGGAGCGCTTACAATATAGCACTGAGGGAAGCATCCAGCGATCATGATATTGGGTCCAGCTCAAATCCTATTTGAGAAAGGGAATTATGGAATAATGCCTGGAAGTGTCAGGTGCCGCCAAAGGTAAGAATTTTCGCGTGGAAATTAAACAGAGATGCCCTTCCAACCAAGTATAATAAGTTTAAACGACGGTTGGAGAGGACGCCTGTATGTGATTTGTGTGGAAATGAATATGAAACAAGTCACCACGCGGTGGTCTGCTACCCTCAAGTGGCTATACTACGCGAGGAGATGAGGAAACAGTGGAACCTGCCTGCGGATGCAGAGTTTCAGTATACTGGCAGCCTGGCAGGGACTGGCTAATTGTCATGTTGGATAGATGCAAACCAACTCAGAGGAGCCAGGTCCTCCTGCTGCTTTGGAGAACTTGGCACATTCATAATAATATTCTCCACGGTGAAGGATCTATATCGGCAAAAGATTCTGTGGGATTCTTATTAAGCTACTGGGAAAGTTTGACGGTGGGAGTAGCACAAACAATGGATGAGGAAAAAGGCAAGGCGCCAGCAAGGGGAGCAGCAGAACAAGGAGATGGAGGAAATTACAGCGGCACTCCTTGCCGTAGTTGGAAGCCTCCAGATGAAGGATGGATAAAAATTAATGTGGATGGATCGTTTCTCATCTCTACTGCTGAAGTCGGAGCAGGGGCCATCGCCAGGGACACTTGTGGTAAAGTGCTATTCTCTGCTTGCAAATATATTGGAAGGTGCGGATCAGCAGAAGAAGCAGAAGCATGGGCATGCGTAGAAGGTTCACATCTAGCAATGCAGGGTGGGTACACGCGGGTAGTGTTTGAAACAGACTGCAGCCGGGTGTTCCAGGCAATGAGATCGTTGGCTATGGACAGATCGGAAATTGGTTATGCATCTGAGGAGGCTAAAAGCGTTGTCCACTTGCTGGATGATTGGGCAATGGCCCAAGTTAAGAGAGAGGGTAATGAGGCGGCACACATTCTTGCTAATTTAGCTAGGCATAGGAAGCAGTCTCATATTTGGTGGGGCGCAACACCTGTGTGCGTTGAGGAAGCGCTCATGTATGATTGTCCAAACTCTATGTCTGGCTAATGGAAATCCCTCTTTCTTCACAGAAAAAAAAATATTGGTAAACACTGAACTTTTCCCGTCACTTGTATCTAAGGTCTGTTGGATGTGGCATTTGCAATAATGATAGTACATTCTACAAGTCACAGCACACTACCTATATGTTGTTCGCTAACTGAGCATTGCTCAATATATAGCTATACAGGCCTTTTACTTCAGATGTTAAACAACTGTATCCAAAAGCGCATTTATTTTATCTACCTCCATGAAGAAAATGGTACATTAGCTTGCAAATGATGGTTTATATCTCTTACAGTGACAAAGAAACCAAACAGTCATCAAGAGAAGCATTTGAGAACCATGAACATGCATTACCCTTGGGTATTGGATAGGTGGCAACCGGGGCTCAGGCAGATCCTCTGGAAAGAAAGGGTGCTCATCTGGGCTCATGTATCTCCCAACCTGTGTTAAAAACATTAGCCTATTTTATTCTTTCACATGCCATGATCAATTGTTTTTGTTCTTAAAAAAAATTGTCCAAATGGATTCACCTGTGCATGGAGCTTTTCAGTTTCTCTAACCATATATTCAACCAAAGATCCACTAAAACCATCCATGTGGAAAGCAGTGCTATCATATGTTTCAGGGTTGTAACAAAACTGTGCTCTCTCCAAAAGGCCGAATATGATGCTGTCTTCTAGTCTAATCAAAACTTGTCTAATGCTATCCAATGTCAATATGTCACTTCGATCAACCCTCTCTTCCCTAATAGATGTGCACCATTAAGATAAAGAATGATCAGTTCCTTAAGAATAACTACAGCGGGTTTTGTAAAAAGAAAGCAATCAAGCATCACATAAGACACTAAGCCTTTGTGCAAAAAAGCAACAAGGTTAGTATTATAATATAATATATGTCAATTTCCTCCTCAAGTTCCACTTTCGTATCTGGATTCTGGAATATTTTCACAAAAAGTCAAGCAGACTTCGTCACAAAGGAATTACAACATCTGAGCCGTGAGAGGTGTGGAAATTTCCACGGTTTAGTTACAACAAACAAAGTAGATACATAGTGCCTACATGCTACACCATGCTTTTGGGATCAAGTCATGACCTCCAAGGTCAAGTGTACCACCAAATAATTAAACTCCACAGGTTATAAGCAAAAGGCGTAGAATAATGAACATCACGTCATTTTGTTGACACAATAATAAGCTCTGTGGGTCAATTCGACAACGACTTCTCTAAATTCTAGAATTAGAACAGTATCTACAAATTGGATGCGTTATGGATGATCTCAAGTACACCAAACCACAGATCCCCAACTGAGAACCAACACAATCCCTCTCTCTAGATAAGAGTCACCACACTGGCACACCACGACCAGTTGACCACGCACAAACACAAATCATGGATCTAGGGGAAACCCGCATATCTTACGCGGAACCAAAGGGCGAAGGAGAAGGAGCGTTCGTACGTACTTAGCCATGGGCGAGGCGGAGTTGTTGGCCGCGCGGAGCGCCTTGATCCTGGGGCGCGCTGGTCCGAAGGCGACGCGGCTCGTACCCTGCGGCGGCCCACGGGCGAGACGTCCCCGATGAGCGCCCGCCGCCGCAGCGGCCTTGGTAGCCAGCTTGAAAGACATCGCCACCTACCGCCTCCACCACGAGCAACCGCAATTCGGGACGACGCTCGCGAGAGGTGGGAGTGGGAGCGTGTTGGTGGTCGCGTGTTTCGGAGGGGAGCAGAGAGAGTAGGAGTAGGTGGGGAGGGGCCGATGGCCGCGTGCGCAACGGAACGAGGGCGTGCGCAACGGAACGAGGGTAGTAGGTGCAGAGAAGCAAGCGGACGTCCCACTCTGCCAAGTCAGTCTCGGCCAGGGCGCCAGGCTGTCTCTGCCAAGTCAGTTTTCAGCCAAATGAACAGCCAAAATCATGGATTCCAGGGGACAAAAGACGTGAAGAAGCGGCGTGGAGCGCGGGCGTTGCGGGCGCTTCTGCTGGTTTGGTGGGCCTTGGGTGCTTGGCACTGCCCGTGCCGCCTGTCGAGTCATGGTGGCCATGGCGCCATGCCATCGCCGGGCCATGGTGTGACTATGTTTGTCAGAATTTATTACGGCGACTGATTTGTCGTGAGAGAAAAATATTATTTCATTACTAAAAGTAAGAGTAATTGTAGCTGATAAGTTGAAGTTGTCGACGATGGATACATTATACGTGCTAAAGACACGCGTGTGCTCCAACGTGGAGACGGTAGGACCACGGCGCCCGACGGGGTAGCGACGACGAGAGCGGAGAGGGTGAGACCGAGAAAGCGGATGGATTGGCTGTTGGAGAAGAAAATTGTTGGGTGCGGCAGCCACTTCCTGTACGTGACCCAAATCGGAATATAGGTATCGCATTTGGGTCTCCACTGTTGGAACGAAGAAATGCAAGTCTTCAGCTGCATCATGATTGTATTGTATCTTTTCCCAAAGAAAGGCTGGCACAAGCAGTCAACGGAAATTGTTATTCCCACATCATTCCATGTAAACAGAGTCCAAACAACTGCATGTGAAGCCTTCCTGTAAATTATTCGAGGCTCCACAGAAGTTGCCAGTATTACATATGCACAATTGTCCATCAGAGGGTACAGTAAAGAATTAGATAGATCTCGGAAAACTGTACACAGAACATCATACAATTTATCGATGGTATAACATAAAAACAAGGCACAGGTAGCTTCTCTCAAGCACGACTTAATCGATTGGTGACGGTAAAACTCTAAAAGAGTAATCTCCGATCTGCAAGGTTGGACGGCATATGCAGAGGATAACTGCAAGTTACTGAGGATGCCCAGTTCACCAATGGCTTGTCCTGCATCTGCCATCTGCAGCCGTACCAGATAGTTCATCACTTCGCTCTGAGTTGGTGGTGGTGAATCAAAATGGTTTCAAAACTACTCTAGCAACATGAAGGCACTTGCCCTTCAGCTATTTGTGTTGTCATCCGTGTCACTTTCATCCCCAGAAGCTTCATATCGTGGCTGGTCATACTTCTCACGGAGCTGCTTGATAGGAATGAAATCCCCAGCTGTGTCCTCACCGTAAAAGAGAAATTCAATGTAGGGGTGATCAAACCTTCCCTGCAGTACAAAAAGGGAACAATACTAAGCTCAACAAATACGAGACCTGAAGTGTTTAATAACCATCATATGAGGAACATATACCCACTTTTTCTGATTCTTCAGCTGCAGAAAGATTTTCTTCCGCGACTGAAATTGAAAAGTGAAATCATCAAAACTGCACAAGTTTCTTTAAAGGTGTATGTGGAATAGTCTCTATCCTGTTTCGAATTCCATGCACCCTCTGACTCATAAAAGTTCATTTAAGAGATAATTATGAAATTGTCGAATCGTAACAAGAGATGCATTATTTTATCTGGCAAGGTAAAATTTAAATCCTCAAAGGAAACGAGAATAATCAGCAAAACTGGGAACAACAAATATCAACTGGCAAACAGAAAGAGGAAATCATACCATATGCAACCAGCAGTTCTGGATCAACATATACATCAACCAGGACCTGAAAAATTCAACAATAAATTAAATAGCATGCCAAAGTCTCAAAAGACCAGAAATTGAAACTGATAATGAAGAATTAGCTCATAAGGCATTGCTGTATACCTGTATAACTAAGAAAATTGGTTCTAAAAGGAGGATGTGAAGCCCAGAGAGAAACAGCTCATTTAACAAATGTCGATACTGCTGTCATGGGCAGTCAGCTGGGCCTTATGGACCATACGGCAGGAGGGTAGGTCAATTAGGGTTAGTGCTAGAGATAAGATATCTTGGTTAGGCATTAGTTCATCCCCTATATCTAGAATACCCTCTATATAAGCAGGGATCTGATCCTTAGGGCTCAGCCAACTTCCCATGACATGGCACAGTAATTATTTCAATAATAAATGTCACAGATTATAAACAATATCAATGTCCTGAATAGGATTATTAGTAATTTAAGAACATGTCTGTGAGTGTACAATTATGAATTCCATAAATTGTAAAAGCACGTCAATTATGACCAGGTGAACAAAAAAAATAGCCTTTGCCAGGATTATTATATATAACATATTATCATTCTGCTAGCTAGTGCAGCTGCAGTTTACTGCAAACTTGACAAAAAATAGCTTACAATAGTCTACAAGAAAAAGTACTGAGATCTGCTATGAACCGTGGTGAAGATTGATACAACTTTGGAAGCTGTACTTGCCTGATAAAAAGGTTGATTTGGACCTTTAGACAGCTTCTCCACGTTTGCTGTCTCCATCCAGGACTTGGATTCACAGCACACTGGGTCCATGCCACATATCACGCCTCTATATCCTTCAGCATGAGTGCATGGTGGTGCAAAAATTAAAGACAGGATAAACAGGAGGGTTCACCAAGTCAACATGGAAACCAAATAATAAACTATGGATTTGATCTCAAAAGAAAATGAGGATTACTAAAGCTACAGATAAGCTTTATCAATAGATTGAAAAAGAACAAACACATTAGGCAGCCTAATTACATAACTTATATACTTTTCAAAAAATAATTGAAACTAATTACATAACTTATATAAAAATCTAGAAGTTATTGCATAGGTTTTGGTTCAATCCAAGCTGATAGTGTAGAGTATTTTTAAGTGAATCTGGTTCAATCCCAAACTGAAACAAATAAGGACTTGAAGGTGCCTTGCAAAGATTTTGAGAATGTTGAAAACAAATTGCACAAAGTAGTCGCCTATTGTTACAAAAGGGGACCAATTTAAAATGCCTTTTGAGTGTCCGTATTGTGAACCAAAGGTTTTGAACAAACTGAATATTCATTGAGATTATGCATAGCTACATAGGACAAGGTGAATTATATTTAGATTGTATAGAACCACTCACCATGTATATTGTGACGTACTTTCTGCCCTAATCGAAATGCATATTTCACATTTTGATAAGCAAGAGCTTTAGCAGATACTGCAAGAGACTCGGCCTACATGGCATTACAAGTTCATATGTAAGTTACTGAACAAAATAGTCATAAGACTAGCCAACCCCCCCCCCCCCCCCCCCCCCCAACACACACACACACACACAGAGTTTTGTTATACCTCAAGTTTGGCAATTTCATCACGGAGACCAGCTGCCAAAGCATAGTTTTCACTGTCAATAGCTTTCTGCAAGTCTGCACTGTAATAAACAGGGGTCAAATTAAGGTAGCTTCCAAATGGATCAATTTTGGTTGCCCAACAACTGGTTTTCCCTCATCAGAACATATGACTTCATGTAAAGATGTATATGTGAGAATATGTACAAGTGCACCCAATCTTATTATCACGGAAGCCTTGAAATGGTAACATACCGCACGCGTATAAGATTTAGAGCTTTGTCTTGAGCTTCAGTCTTTGGTGAACCCCTCTTAGCTTCACGCTGCCTAATAATTTCTGTTTCAATCTACAAAAAGGTATCTTCTTCAGAAAGCTCTCATCCTATCCTATGTATTCGATTCCCATGAACTTGGAAGTGTAGGTGTTATGTTACCTCGGTCAGTTTTTCTCTCAATTGCTTTGCCACATCAAATTGTTCTATATTCAACGCATACTGGTAAAAAAACAAACAACCAAGAGTGGGTCAGGAAAAATCAAATATTACTCACAGCAGTGTAGTGATGGTATGTTCAGTGCTCAGTAAATAGACCATACACTAGACAATAGATCATTGAAACAATAGGTACTCCCTCCATCCCAAATTGCAAGTCATTCCAAGAATCTTGGAGAGTCAAACTTTCTCAACTTTGACCAAGTTTATATAATAAGATAATAATATTTACAATATCAACTAAGTATTATTAGATTCTTCATCAAATATATTTTCATGGTACACTTATTTGGTATCATAAATCGTCATATTTTTCTCTATAATTTTGGTCAAAGTTGAGATAGTTTGACTTTCCAAGATTCTTGGAACGACTTACAATTTGGAACAGAGGGAGTATATGAAAAACATTAGCAGCTGGAGCAGTAGCTTCTGTTTGTGATAGATTAGTAGAATGTAATGACAAATAAATAAGCAACTACTAACCTGTATCCGGGTCTGTAAATCCATCTGGAAGTAGAAGATCAAAATATCTTCATTAGCAGACTCACTGCGCTCCAGCCTTGCATCATTGCTACGTCCATCTCCTCCAAACAACCATCTAGCGTTAGTTTTCACTGTAGCATTCATTCTTCTACCATTGGTCTTCATTTGTGGTTTATGCACACACCAATGCAAAGAGTACAATCCCTGGCTTACTGCATTAACTTCACAAGGCAGCCTCACATCGTTCCTTGCAACACAAGCCCTTCTGCAGTTTGCTCCATGGGGTGAGGCAACTGAACCGCATATAGAGATACCCTGCATTGTACGGGCTTGAAACTTGGGAAAGATCACAATTCGCAAAACTCGGTCCAAATCAATGGGGTACACCCGTGGTAAATGGCATCTCCAATCCTGGCAAAGCACAAACTGAATAATAATATGATTATTAGCACATCAACTTTTGCCTGGTGGCTGGTGTATGCAAACTTTCAACATATTGCTTAGTGCTCTGAAACTAGTAAGGTACTCTGTGTCTCTGTCAACTAATCAATGCTTGGGACTTTGGCCTCAGGAGACAGGACTGAGTGGTTCACTACTTCACTTGATAGTATTTCACGGCATGAACGAAGCAAGGAACAGCAATTTCTAGCTTATTTCTCTAGACTAGATTGAAGACAATCTGTTATTCTGCTCACAGTTACAGGCAGTCGCATGGGTCTTAATCCGCGCCTCGCGCACGGGATGCACCGACGCCTAGCTAACGCGGGCACGCAAGGGGGCAGGGGATGGGGTGACCAGACCAGACCCAGCCACGGCGGAGCACGAGAAGCGTCAGGCGTTGGGGACAAGCACCGGGTCGAGCGGCGACCGTGCGTGGCAGAGCGGCGCTCCGCCGCGGTGAGCAGAGCTAAATTCTGTGGTGAATGGCAGTATGGGGCCGAATTCGGGGGGTGAGTCTTCAATCGTAGTGGCGTGGGGGAGGGATTAGCTCACTTACCGGAACCGGGCGACTGTGCTGCGCCTGCGCGTCGGGAACGGAGAGGGCAGGGCCGCAGGAAGGTGAGGGAGCCGAGCTACAGCCGCGCCAGTTCTGCTACTATTGATTTGGATGGATAGCGAAGAAGGGAGCCTGCTCGCCTCACCTGTGAACCTGTGGCTCTGAAAACTGAAAATACTCGTGTAAGCTATTTTCCACTTATTTTCAGCCTGAATCCGTATTTTGTTTTTCTACCGAACACCGAACAGGGTTGCCTATGTGATGTCCAAGTTTTGGATGATACGCAAACGTCGTCACCAGTTTTGGATGAGTCCAAATTGCATCCCTCAAAATTGTTGCAGATCGCCGTCAGAAAACGAAACAGCTAAAACGTACCAAATGACACGCATCTTGCGACCAATGCATACATTCTTTTTTTCAGAAGAACAAAACATCGTAACATCAGGCTGACGCTTATGAACCGAGTTACGATCACAGTTGGGAATAGACCTGTGATGAATTATCATACAAAGCCCAAGGCCATCACTGCTCATATACGTTGGGAAAATCGCCAGTAACCGGTCCGAATGTTTTCCAACAAGAAATCTATTTGGAAGAGCGTATAATAGTTCCAAGCC
Organism: Eremochloa ophiuroides; assembly: GCA_038502445.1. Classification (NCBI taxonomy): domain Eukaryota; kingdom Viridiplantae; phylum Streptophyta; class Magnoliopsida; order Poales; family Poaceae; genus Eremochloa; species Eremochloa ophiuroides. The sequence continues at coordinate 68,600,370 of JAHLJS010000006.1, forward strand.
AATCTTCTGAGTCGGTGCTCACATCCCCCTTTAAGGCCCTCAGTGAGTGCTCTGTTCCAGCCTGCATCACATAAAACATTGAATAATGCTTGGGTCATGTCCATTCAGAAAAAAAAAAACTCCTTAAATTTGGTCATGTCCATGTTTCAAAATGGAAAAATGGAAGCAAGTATTCGGACCTTGGTAATATACACATCGATTCCAAGCCTAGCTATCACTGCAGCCTCCAGTATTTTGGTCTCCATCCCACCGGTGGTGTCATGTGCTGCTACTGATATCTCCACTGCAGTAAATGGGAACAAACATCTTACTTTACAACTACAAAACACAAGGCTACAACAAGCAGGTTAGAAGAAATATAACCAGGCCATAATTGTCACTAGTCCTCAGCCTAATAAACCATAGTTTGATCCTACAGTTCGCTTCTAAACCACTGTGCCTTCACTAGGAGCATTTGATGTCACATTATATGGAAGAACATTCTCAATAGTGACTAAAAACTAGGTTGGCAATGCTTATTCAGTTATCCTGGGTTGTCAGTAAGAAAGCTGTCACTGGTAAACTACTGAATCAGATACTTGGAAGGAGCATAACTCCTCAGTACAACTACACACGTCTTAGAGCCTAGGATCATTTGACAATCACAATCCACACGAAAGGGAATACGACACAATACCTCCTTTAGCGTTGCCTTGCAGCAATGCAGGTTTTACAATCGACCAGCCTCCATTGTCATCCACCTCTGTTAACTAGCACAAGTCAGCTAGAATTTGTTGAATAAGAATATTTCCATGTTTTTCCCAAGACTTGAAATGATGGCAATTGGCACAATTGCATTACCTTACCTTGTCATGTTTCCTCCCATAATGACTATTCCATATCAAACACTGAAGGCTAGAATATGGGCAGATAAAAATCAACCAGGTGAATACTAACCTATTTCTCTCAGGAGCACTGCATTTGGGTCAGTTGGAGGGCGATCATATACTCCATGGACATCTGTCTACATCTCAATTTTCAGAAAACCATATAAAAGTAAATGCTTTATAGAAAGAAATGAACCGAATATTTGAAGTATATGAATGAGAGAAAAGGAGAACATGACAAACTTTCAGTATCACAAGGAAGATGGTACAAGCAATTAAAGAATACAGTGACAGTGCACAAAACCATTTTCCATCGATAACAGACAATTTTTAAAGCTGTAAAGGAGGGAAGGTCAGTACCAGAAACACAACATATTTCGGACTTAGAAGCTGTGCAAGATGTCGTATAATGACATCCCCACTCAGTATGGTACAGTCCTGGTCATGCAATGATAAGATCATTTTTTAGTTTGAATAAAATAAATTAACTTCATAGTCCATAAAATCTAAACGAGAATGTAGACATGCTTTGATTTGAGAACTCACCAGTAATTCATCAAGAACTGCATCACCATGCAAAACCTGCAAGAAATAAGGGTGTTATGCTATAAGCAAAAGTTTATATTAATTTCTGATTATGTTTAGGTTTCAGCTGCAGATCAGAGAAAGCACATGAAAAAAAGCTCGACTTGTAGGGGTATGACAGCCCCCAGGTATTGCATTAAGAAGAAGAGCAGCTCGAGAAAACCCCCGAACCCTACTCCACTCATGCACAATGGCACCGTAGCCCATGTGAGAATGACCACAACCAGGGCAGGGCCTTGTATTCCAGTAGCACCATATGTTGTCAAATATGAGGATGACTTTAACTGTATCACTCATGCTAACAACATCTTCAGGCATGTGTACCCAGTGCTGAAAGCTCCCACAGAAGAAAGGTGGTCTGGAAATATACATCCTTACCCTTGCTTAATTTTGCAAGGATCTCCAGGCAGCAAGAGGAGAGACTCTACCACTGCACCAGACCCTCTCTTTGATAAATATGAAATATGAAATTCTGAAGGAATAGTGGTTCAAAACCTTTGGTACAACAACTTACTGGAACAAAGCCTGCATGGAGTGACTGAATTATTTGAGAAGAATTTGCTGATGCAAGCTGCAAATGCATATTAACTGGATTAGGTATGGATGTGAAACAACTGTCTAATTCCAAGAAGACACAAAATGATATGCAAGAAAGCAACAGTTTTCAAGTTTGCTCACTTTTCTTTGCTGGGTAGACCACCCACAAGCAAATGGTGACATCCCAACAGATGGTATTCCTTCTGCAAAAGAATATACGGTTCCATAAGTCTTGTACCCACCACTGGTTCTAACTAACAATCTAGTAAAAACAATTCAAGGTCTATTTAGGGGAAAGCAAATACACCAGTTGATTTGTCAGAAGTTCATTAAGATTTGCAGATACATGCGAAATTGTTCATGACAAATGATGATACATCCTTGCATTGGCCAATGAGCCACAATAAGAACTTAATTATATGTTCAAACTAAACACAAGGAAACATAGCATAGCCTAGTGCAGACAAGGGGGAAATATAATCATGAATTCTGAGTGCCTAAGCAACATTGATATGAGAAATAACAAAATACTGAGCATAGTAAGAAGTAGCCATGACCAATGTGTGGCATAATACCACATGGAAATAAAGACATGGACAAGTAGCCTCAAAAACTGCATACCTCTTGCCAGGGCTCTAACAATTTCCTGGTTGAGAGATGTCACCTAAACACACACACACACACACACATTAGAATATGCTTCCAGAATATTTATCAGAGAAGCACAAACATTTTGACAAGATACCAGACAAGAATATTAGACATAAAAATTCAAGATATCCTTGTCAAATGGAATGCCAGAATTGGCCTCACTGAAATTCTTGTAGCAACAAAGCCAGCCTTCACCAATGTCGAATGTAACCCTCCTTTATGAACTCCAGATCTACTTGCTTGAAAGTGGCCAAAAGAACCTGAAGCAGAATGTCACAACCTCAGTATCCTAAGACCTAAAACTATATTTATCAACTATTGTTTTAGGCTCTACCTTCATAAAAATATATACCAGTCTAATAAAAGTTTAAAGTAATAAATAAATTGATTAATATCTCCAGTTTCTTAGAAATATCTCTCAGGACAGTTGAGCAGTTTCTAACCAAGCCGGGCAGTCCAATGGGCACTGTTGCTCTTCCACTGAGAGCCATTTGTGCAATGTTACTTGCTAAATAATTCACGAATTACAATGGCATTCCAACTTTCCAAGCTTCCAAGTTCTAAAAAACTGTCATGTGCCGTCTACCCCACACCAAAATCAACCAGTTCAGCTTGTAAATTATAACAGGACTAAGACAGACAGCCAGAGTCAATTCAGTAAGATTGTCGGTCAATTCAGAGTCCGAACAATACCGGCGCCGTGCACGACGACGAAGTTAGTGTCGAGCCCCAGCCCAGCCGTACTACCCGCGATCCACTCCGCGTCAACAGCCGGGTCGGCCGGATCACCGGGCTTCCTACTCCAGTCCATTCCCAGAACCTTCTCCATGGCGCCATCGCCGTCAGATTCGGACATGGCATGCCGCAGCTGCGCACATGCCGACCGTAGGTTCTCCTCGTTGATGCTCTCCAGCTCGCCCTTGTTCGTAATCGCCGCTCCACCTGCGCCACCCCACCGTAGCTTCTCAAATCAACCAAATGCCAGAGAGGAGTACACGGAGCTACAAATAGTACAAAGGCACGGCCGACAAGGAGCTAAGGCGTTGCGGAGGGCGCGAGAGAGCACCTAGCTTGACAATACAGCGGACCGGGCGTGGCGCCGCGGGTCTCGGTTGCTCCTGCGCCACCTCCTCCGCCATGGAATCTTCACTGCTGCGGTCCGCAGCGACCGAAGCGCAGCTGCGCAGGAGTCTCGGGGAAGGGAGAGCCAGAGAGACGGGAATCTGAGCGGGGTGCTGTGACCGGTGGTGGGGCATCCAGTTTGTACTTGCCGTTGCCCATCTGCCGTCAGATGGTTATCCTACTAATCTACGCCGTCCAAATTGGTAGTTTCAGTTCCTTCACTTCTTGTCTGCATCCTTTCCCCTAGAACTCCGCCGCCACCGCCGTCCGCGCTCGCCGTTGGCGACGCGGCTGCGCCGCCGTCGCCCCGAACCTATCGCCCACTGCGTTGTTCAGGGTTCCGGCGGAGGTATACAATGAGGCTGCTGCAAGCGGAGGAGCTATTTCGGAAGGTTCTTGAGGTCGGGTCGAAGAATAAGGCGGCTCGGCTGCTGGGGCTCGACGTTGGCAGCAAGTACGTCGGAGTGGCCGTCTCCGATGAGAAGAACAGGATCGCTTTGCCTCTGAGGTAAGCACCTCCAACGATTGCTGCCCGCCGCACTATGTGCTCGCTGCTATTAGTGCTATGTTTAGAGGGTTTGATTCTGTTCCAATGTTAACTTGTGTTGTGTAGTGTATGGCACATATTCAGTGAAATCACTGTGGTAATCCAACATGAGCTCATATGTGCCATCTCAATATGCAGATGCAGGTTGAAATATGAATGTGTGTGTGCAAAAACGTTATATTCCACATTGAATTCTTTCAGTCCAAAATTTTTTGGCCTGCTTAAATTGCACTGTTGTGCCAGTTTAGATGTAAGCTTAACATAGTATTCTATTTCTATGATTGCAATGAGGTGTTTTGTTTGTATTCTGCATTTTGAAGCAACGGAAATGGTGTGAATTGTCAAGTGGTAGATGTGGTGCTAGCCTATTATGATTCTCTTTTGGATTGTGTGTGCATCTCTGAATTGGTAGGGAAAGGATATGCGACAAGATCCCATGGAATGCATTGATCTACTCCGACTACTTTATTTGCATCAATTGTTTAAAACTGCATAAATAATGAAAATAAAAGCTATAAATTATCATATTGGTTTGGTAAATGAAAGACTCCAATATTCTATGGCATTTCCTTTCTTTACATATATATTTGATTCAAGGACCACACTTCTACTCATCCCTATGTGTAAATTAGAAATAGAGATTCAGGTACACAGAAAACACTTCCAGTCATTTAGCAGTACAAGATAAGCATGGTTATCAATCCATCTGTATATTAGTTCCCTTTTTTTTTCATGTATAACATAGATTTGGTAAACTGTGCGAGTCTGTTACACCCGACTTTCATCAGTTTGGCCTTTGCTCAATCAGGCTGGGCCAAGCAGGTCAGACTATATATCTGATAGGTTGTTTTAGTCTAAACCTTTTTTTTCCTAGTCACTTGTTTACTTTCCTGGAGTTTTGCAATAATTTCCTCTGTTTCTGTCACAAAGTTAAGTCTGAGAAGGTTCGAATGGCTGGGCCAAGCTGGTCAGACATATATCTGATAGGATGTTTTAGTCTAAACCTTTTTTTTACTTGTCCCTTGTGTATTTGCCTGGAGTTTTGCAATAATTGCTCTGTTGCTGACACAAAGTTAAGTCTGAGAAGATTTGAATTACAAGCTCAACAAGATAATGTGTTGTTTTGTGGATATTGGCTATATTCCTATAATCTACTTAGTTTGCCAAATCTATATCTTGTGAAAAAATGTAACAACTGCAATTCAGACGATTGTTTACATTCGTTAACTTGTTAGAAAAAGACATGTGTTGAAATATAAGTGAATTGCTCACCTTTCCCCATCAGCTTAAGCTTTTGGGTTGAACTGGTCGGTGCATGCAACTCAATATGGTATCAGCTGGTTAGCGCAATTAAAATAAAATAATTGTTGCTCGCTCTTATTCCACACTTGAGGCTTGTCCGTCGCTGAGATCTCTCGCCAGAGCCTCGACGTGAGGGGGAGTGTTGAAATATAAGTGAATTGCCCACCTTTCCCCATCAGTTTAAGTTTTTGGGTTGAACTGATCGGTGCATGCAACTCAATAACATGTATCATTATTTGTTGTTAACATCCGTATTGGATGAATCTTGCAGTGTTTTGTGTCGGACAAAAACAAACATCAACTTGATGGCAGATGATTTCAAAACATTGGTATGTTGAAAATACCTGTTCAATTTCTGGTATCATATATATTATGGATATATCAAAAGTTGGTCCTTAGCAAAAGATTGAGTACTCGATATGTTATACAGCATCTTTCTATAACGAATGACATCACACCATCATTCTCTTTTTTTAAATTCATTTTGATTGATCATTTATTTCCCCAAAATATTTAGGTTTGGCAATTGGCACTGCCGCATTGCCATGTATTTGCAATAATGCAAAGTTCTATGCGTAGATCAGCATTTTAACTGATTTGTCACATTTTTTCAGTTGTTACTTCTTGAAATTGTTTGCCGTCTACACTTTCAAGATTAGTTTATGTTTAATTGGAATCAAAGTTGTAATCACTAATCCCAACTTTGTTTACTGGGATAGGTTTCGAAGTATTCCATAGCTGGGTTCGTTGTGGGCTATCCATTCAACCTCCATGGTCAACCTAGTCCAGATGTAAGGTTCCCATGCTCATGTGCAGTTCCCGTTTGTTCTACTAAATGTTTTTTTAATGTTCTCTTTTGTCTGTAATCAGGCAGTCCAAGTAAGGCTCCTTGCTGGAGAGCTTTGTAAAACAGGGAAACTTGATGATCTGTCCTACACATATTGGGATGAAAATTTTACCTCAAAGGTGAACTCTGTTTTCTTCTCTGAACTTTCTTGCTGATACATGAGAAACAGTGTTAATAGGTGGGACATGCGCTTTTCTTCCGAATATTACATTGTGGTAGCATGCTAGGCATGTTATCAGGTTCATTATACATTATTGATTATAGTGCCGCTTCATCCTTTTATATACACGTTTTACTCTCCCATTTCTCTTTGAGGTTCTTCTTTTGCGGAGTGCTTTGATTGATCATTTGATAGTCCTCTTGTGCTTTTCTGCAGTGTGTAGAAGCCCTCTTGCATCCTCTGAATCTGAAAAATCGGGATGAAGCCAAAACAATGACAGATAAATTTGCTGCAGTTTGCATACTCCAGGTACATACTCCTAATACCCAGGGTGACTTTGCATTACTATTGCAGATTTGATGTTTTCAACTGAATTCATTACAGAGGATACATAGTTCATTCAGTTAAAGTCATCTCAAGCTGCTTTAGTGACACTGACAATGATCCATTCCTGAACAGGGTTATCTTGACAACATGAACAGAAAACTGAGATCCACAGATAAGTCTGAAGCATAAGGTGGCACCTAGACTCCATTTTAAACTAAACCAAAGATCAAGGGGACATCATCTGGTAGGTCAGATTTGTATGGACTTTGGGAGGCTTGCCTTTGCCATCTTTATTATGTAGGCTTTAGTGTGCTTCTGCTGGCTCAAATATTCTTCAGCATTGCACTCGTTCTTTGAATTATGGTCCTGTCAACACTTCTGGTTCTAGCCCTTGTGAAAAGAATGTGCAGGTATCCGCATATGCAGTTCATCAAGATGTGAATGGAACTCCTAGCCGCTGCTTATCTTGGCATTTCATGAGTTTTGTAGGTACAGACCTTGACTGCCGAGAGACCAAGTTCCTAATCCATTAACTCCAGCAAGCAGATTTTGCTCTTTTGGCCTTTTGTCTGAGCTGGTCCGAGTCGTTATTGATGATGCTAAAATGTTGAGGACACACTGTCTGATGCTAGAGTATTAAGAACATCCTATTTTGTAACCCGTCATCCGGCCCCTATCAGCTGATGAAATTCCCCGATGGTGACCCCGTGACCCTCGATAATGCAGCCTGACTGTTCTCGTCGCCACTGAATGGCTTTGTCTTATTGTCTAGTCCCGTTCTGTACTGCTCCCTCCGTCTCTATTTAAATGTCGTCATTGGCGTGCGTGCCACAAGTTTAACTCAATTTATAGAAAAAACGTGTAACATTTGTATCTCTAAATAAATTTATAAAAAAAAACTAGATTTAAAGATCTTTCTAATGATACTAATTATATACTATAAATATTAATGTAATTTTATATATATATAGTCAAAGTTATTTTTCGGGAAGCGAAACCGATAATTATTTAGGGATGAAGGGAGTACTTCTACATAATCTATCTATAATCCATTATTAATCCCCATGCGCAAACACTCACGCATGCTTGAGTGCCCCCTCCTTGCCCAAGAGGAATCAGGTGAGCATTGGAAATCGGATCGATTCGATCTCAGGATAACGATGCATTTATGCTGCACCCGGGGGTCCGTCATTTTTCTTCTCTCTCTCCACAAGAACTTCTGTGCTGGCGTATGCATGTCCTGATATGCTCATTGTGATGTTAACACCTGAGGTGTCTGGTTGCAGCGATCGCGTCACAGCAGCACCGGTTTGGAACGACTGCTTGTAGGACTCATCTCTCTTGGTCTGTCTTGGCATGCACCATTATTATCGGATGAGCATTGCCGTTCAGTTCTGGTGCCTGTTTTCCACGAGAGGTGGGTAGCGTGAGGAAATTACGTGGTGATCGATCATTCTATCGGCTGCACGGATAGGCAACTTTTATGCTCACGGAAACGGAGGGAATCCTGTGAAGATAGGTAACTTCAGTTGCCAGACTTTCCGGTTTGAGAGGAAGAAGAGGGAAAGTTTGTGATGGCAAACACAAACACAGCAACCAGTGCAGATTCGGAACAGCACAGAACAGAGGCGCAAGCAAACTTGACCAAGGGCATCCTCGTGTGCCGTACCTTACATGTACTGTACTTGTCACGTCTATGCAAACTCTCGGTTGTGAGTCCAGAAGCAGTGGTAGAGGCAGAGCACGCAACTCTTCGAGAAACAGTGATGAGCACAGCACGGCATCGCCGGGTAAGATACCAACTGGTTGCTCTGTGCAAAAAGTCAACACAGCCATGGCTTTGAGCGAAAGAGATTAGGCGACCAAGAAAAGACAGGTCAGGAGCACATGAGGTCAGCCGTTGATCGTGCAAGTACTGCGTGCTTTTCGTTTGGGAGCGGAGCCGTGACGTTCCATGAGTGGTTTGGATCCTCCAACCGTGGTAGAGTTTCTAAGTGTAAACTAACCCTCAATTAGTTCTAGCTTAAGTATTGTTTAGATTCAAGGGTTAGATTGATAGAAAAAATACCTTTTCAATCATTTGTGTGGACCATGGTGTGACTAGATGTGAGGAAAAAGTATGGTCCCCACTTGAACTAGTTTAAATAATCACCTCTTGGAGAGACTAGTTTTTTTGGATGGGCTAGTTGCAAATAACCCACTCTAACCCTTTTATTTAGATACTTTTGAGATAGTTGAGCTCAAACTAATTCTAGCCCTGTGATCCAAACAGGGCAGTAGCTAGATTGGAGGTTAGTAGGCCACGCTGGAGGTTAGCTTGAAGCTGAAGAAGTCAGCCGATGCAGCAGACTGCAGACGACGGCTCCTGGCAGTGGCAGGTGCCGTCCGTCGTGCGAGCCCTGGCAGCCGGCGCTTCTGAAATCTGAACGCAGGGCAAGGCAAGGCAAGGTACAATCAGTATTCAACAAGAATGAACGCAAGGCAAGAATCCAACACAAAAGTTGTCTCCCAGCTCCAAAGTCAGAACACCCACAGAGCATTGCATTGTGGTAGCAACCAGGCCCTGATGGCCTGAGGGCTGATGGTACCGGTGCTGTGTTCTTCGATAACCGTGACGCCGCCTGCCTTAAGATAAGCTACGTTGGAGCGAAGACGAAGAAGCCGGCCGCCGGTTCACGGAAGGCTCCCTGCTCAAGGAAGGTGCGCAACGAAGCCGGCGGTTGCCGGTTTTGGACCAAATGGAAGTGCTGTTTGGTTACTTCTTTTATTTATTTCGTGAACAGATTAAGCCGCTTTGCCTGATCCGTCTCAAGTCTTGGACAGATCGTTAGTGCTGACTCTGTTTCAGGTTTCATGCCCCTTGTTCAGGGTGCAAATTGGAGCGGAATTTGGGTCAATTTGGGATAGTCAAGGCACGGTTCCCTGCTCAGCTGGCAATACAAAAACAGAGTTCTGCAAACAGAAACGATGGACACGAATTCAGCACGGGCTTGTCTCAAAGACCCTCCTCTCAGGACATATGACTTCGTGATTCGTCAAGTAGCCCAGTGCGTTAAAAAAAAACCTGTAAAATAGTATTTTTCTCTCACAATAAATTTAGTGTAAAATTAGCTGCAGCTAAAATAATTCTTGCCGAAACAGGGTAAGAAGATTTGCAAGTACCTCATATGCGATTTCCTGGTGGATGGACGCTTGATGAGTGATCAGCACGCGGTGGATAATAACTAACTAGTAGCAGTATAGTACATGTCAGGATCGAGCGTCGAGCGTGCAAGCTTAGGTTTCTCTACTGGAGAGCATGTCCCTCGTGTGATAGTGAATCGATGACACCGACCGACATGTCACACACCAGGACAGCAACGGCTCCTCCTGGGAATAGTCCATGGACTCATGGTCATGGACTCATGGTGCTGCTGGGTTCCTTTTCCTTTGTTTTCTTTTTTGTGTGAAATACCGAACAACGGAGATCACAAGCCATAGGGCTGCCTTGCCTGCCTGCCTGATTCGACCAATCTTCTCGTCAGAGTCAGACACGCAGACCACAAAGCGAGCTAGAGCTACAAGCGGAGTGGTACAGGGACAGGACGAGATCGTTGTTTGCGTGACATCCCGCTGGTGTCCCTCGGCCGGATGGACACAGAGCCGTGCTGTCCCCTCCCGCTCCAGGCTCCTCCAGGTTCAGGCGTCCCTCACGCAGAAGTTTGGCCACGAAAAGGTGGAATGAAAATTTGAAAAGCTCACTCAGGTCGGACTCGGAGCTCGAAAGTCTCAGGATTTGACGGCGCAGTGGAGTGCGGTCAGTCAATCGGGCAGGAAGGATGATCACGGTCACCACTGTTACACCTAACACGACCATGTTTTTTATGTTCCGTTGGACTCGGCCTGTGGCAGTATATGTGTGTCGTCGTGTCGACCAGATCTCACCGGCAGGCCGCTTGGCAAAAGCCTACGTGCGCGGTTGGCGTGCAGTGCAGCGGCGACGACTGAGAGATGGTCGACCGCGCGCGTCGGCGTCGCCCGTGCCACCACCACCAGGGCGTCGCTCTCCGGGGGTGCCGGCCTGCCGGGCAGCTGCCTGGTGGAGACGCAGACGACGACCCACGCCATGCATCCACGCGCGCGTGTGGCCGCGGTGGGTCCTCAAACATCCTCGATTTTCTACGAAGGGAAAATCCACAGATTGAGTTATAATGCGATCGAATCATGGTTTGACTCCATCACATTATCATATATCAGTTGAAATCATAGTCATACAGCGTATGATTACAAACTTTACAATTTTTACCTCATTTGAGGATACACCTATTACAGGGTTAATCTAGCGGAAGCGTATCTAGTCGTCATCAGAGTTGGCGGAATATGTTGTCGAGTGGAGGCTCCACCTTCACGGGTGTCATCAGAGTCAATCTTGGTGCAGCATAGTCTTCATCTCCTGAACCAAACTTGAGCGTAGGCACGAGATCTTCTAATGTTTCTTATCTCAATATCTCTGTTAGTCAGGCAATCTGCACACCGCCAGATATGTGCAGGCCATGGTCAGCACCGATGAGCTTTAGTGGAAAATAGAAAACAAAGGATCTGGCGATCCTAACATTTGGCTGTGGTTTGCATCCTAAGCACATGCAAAGTAGTATCAAGTAATAATATCATAATAGTTTATCAAGTTTTAACCTATATCATCAATTCCCATCAGACTATCCCAAATCCATCATCCCACCCATACACCACCTCACACACGCACCTCACGCTCAGTCGACAGGCCCAACTCCCTCTCGGGTCCTGCCTCAACGGCACACTGCCACTCCGGGCACACTGCCAGACAATCATCATCCAGGGGAAGAAAAGAATACCACTCACTACACCAGTAGAAGACCACAGGAAAGGTCCATAGCCGATGAGTCGGCATATGTATCGATCGATCAACCATAACACTCTGCGGAGGTTTTACTACTCACAAGATTAGCCATCATCGATGCTGTACAATCATCTAGGCAGAATTCCGGATGCTTACTTGCCTAGGTCGATGCCACCCTACCACTCAGCCCTGGGTAACTTCGGCCCTTACGCCGAAACGCTGAGACTGGGAGACGCAGTACCGGGCCCAATTAGTGGTACTGCGCATTTAGGACGGTTCGGAAAACCCACATCCTTCACCGCCCACCCTAATCACCTCACAACCTAGCAGTAGTGGCACCGCCCTACCAAGTAGTCCAGCCGTCTCCCGGATTCCTATGAGCCTAAGTACCAGTAGATCCTAGGTTGACCAAGCAGGCATCTTCTCTTAGGGGATACTCTCCCCGTGCCTCCACGGTACCTCTGTTCACGGGGTTTCAACCACGCAGGCTTTCTACCCCAGAACCTCCTCATACACCATTACCCGCCACAGGTATCTCTCGTGAGAATGCCCAGATGCAACTCCCGGGCAAGACTTGCTTACACAGCTCGTCGTGTATCCCACTTGGTCGACTCGACCCTCACCACACACCCGAGACACACGCAGCACGCTCATATACCACCAGTCCGGCATCCCAAGCCAAACCATTCTCAGGGGTTCACCACCAGCATCACATCATAGATACAATACGAGTGGAGTTAATAAATAAATATAGTGATATAACATGCAAGCAAGCAGGTAGATAGGAATATGTATAAAAGAGCGTGAGCGCGAAGCTGGGTAGTATAGTAGAGTGGTTGCAAGCGGGGTAGTAACGGCTTAGGTAGTAACACGCATCATATACTAGCAAAGGAGTAAATATAAAGCGCTAGCAGTTCTAGATTTGCAATATCTAATAGAATTCTCTAAAAGAAGGTGCTACCATGACACCTGCGTTGTCGAGGAAGTAGTGGTATGAGCACTCCTCAGTTAGTGTAGTCGTACTGCTGGGTCTCCTAAATCCACTCCACAGTTCTTGTCGTCATCCATGTTCTCCTCCTCCAGCGGGCCTCAGTCCGGTCGTCGCTAATCCGGAAATGGCTACTCCGCGAAGCAATACAAGGCAATAAACACCCAATACACCAAAAAGCGACGGGACGCGGGGAGACCCATTAACAGCAAGAAATAATAAAAGGTACACGGCTTAGCCCTCTCGGCGTATGTCCGATTTCATCAGGCCAAAGAAACAGGAGTGGTGGTTTGCTAAGCACAAGCATAAGTCACAGCCAAGCCAATATGGCTTTATAATAAATGGTTTAGGCCAAAGTTTATCCATAGCAAACACCACGGCACACGATCTTCCGATCCGTACGCCACGGGGAAGACGGGGATCAGAGGACGGCCGATCAGCAGGAAAGAAGAAGGAATTTCCAACAATAAATGTTGCACAAAATAGTGCGAGTGTTTAATCCACATGTAGGGTACCAAGACTGTGATTCAAACGGGTACAATCATATATGTGCTTAAACACCAAGAATCCAGAGAGAGAGAGGAGTTAGCTATGTACATCTATATCATATTCTCAGTCACATCTTCAGTGAAGATGGTTTTAAGTAGTCGATCGAGTCGACTCGTATAGATCCGAGATCTTGATATAGACCATCGCTTTGCTAACTAAAACGAGTTAGTCTGATCTTTGATCCAATCGCCATAAACAAGTCGGGATCGAATAGAGCGGGCTATACAGGAGCGAAGAGCGAGAAACATAAAACAGCAGTGGTCTACTTCTTCCAACACGCACGCCACAGAACAGACGGAGCGTCAGAAGAGAGCGATATGTAAAATACGCAAGTGCGCGAACCACTCGTAGGGTACCATGACCTGGGTGCACTGGCACTAAGACATTACTCGGATCTATAGCGATGCGGTTGTCACCGCAAGAACCAGAGGAATGCGACGGTCGCGCAGGGTACGAGCATACGAGGGTCAAGCACGAAAAGTCAAAGAGTGGCAACGCGAGGTCAAGTTACATTCAGCATTACGGCCATGGCGAGACGAATCCCGCGATCGCAATATCTGAATGAAGTACGATCCCACAACCGACTCGAAGGCACGGCACGCAGACAAACAATAAGAACAACCAACAATAAGATCCAATGACACGACTCAAACAACACATTATAAGACAGCGGAGTAGCACAATTTCATAGCACGACGAGGGATGGATCCTGTATTACAAATACAGATACAGATAGATCGTGAGAATAGGGTGCAACAGATACATGTACAGACAGATCATAAAGATAGGGTACAACAGGGATATGAGCAGACGGATTATAAGGATAGGTATACAATATGGAGAGCAGGAATATAGGAAGTAAGAGAAAATGTTCTTCAATAGTCCAGCGTCGTATATCACTTGGCTTTCCAACAGTCCAACATCTTCTACGGGGCCTCAAGATCTAGCAACGAGCTACGACACGAAGGCTAGACAGGGTCAGCGTCAAAGGAAAGTGGCGAGGCTTGCTGCTACATGTCTCTGCTCCTCTTGCCCAGCTGCTGGTACCTCCTGGCCTGCTATGGCTTGCTACGGCTAGTCATGGCCGACTGCTGGCTGGTCGTGGCCTACTGCTGGCTGGTCATGGCTGGCTGTGGCCTGCTGTAGGCTGGTCGCGGCTGGCCACGGCTGGCCGGGCGGGGCTGGTGACTGGCCGAGGCTGGCTAGAGTGACTAGATGCTGGCCGAAGGTGGCTGCAAGTTTCTTGGAGGTGTCGAGATGTGTCTGGGTTCCATCGGTCTACGCGGGCATGGTAAATCGCGGCGTGATGGTAGCTAAGGTGAAGCTCGAACGGGGCGTCGGTGTGCGTCGGGGCGACCAGGCAGAACTTCCAGAGATCTTCTCCCTTCTCGATCGGCGTCCGTCGTGTCCATCGGCGACATGAGCAGAGTGGTCTCGGAGTCCAAGTGCACAGGGTAAAACCGAATCACAATCATGGTAGTGGTTTGGGTAGTCCTCGACCACGCCGACATTCTTGGAACGTCGGTGGTTCGATTTGGCTAAAAGAGGTCTCGTGTCGTGTGTGTGCGAGTGTCCTGAGCCGGAAGGGGCTCGGCCTACGCGTTCCTTAGTGCGGGACGCCATGACCCAAATGGCGGGTCCAGTAAGGTGACAGTGCTCACCATGGCGGAGAAGGTCGTGGCTCACCGTGGGGTCGTAGGTGTAGGATGTTGCTGCCGTGTAGGGTGATCACCGTGCTGTGCCGATCCGCAACGGTGGCACCGGCTCCATCTTGGTGGCGAATCTTCTTAACATGGCGAGGAGCGGGGCGCTGGGCGGCTTCGGATTCGTGGTCACCCTGGACGGGGATGTCATCGCGGCCGGTCGGTGTGGCTTCGTCTAGGCTCTGCGCGGCTCTGCAGCAAGAGAACGGGTTCAGTGGCTTCCTGCAGTGAGCAACAGAAGGCACGAAGGCCAGGCTCAGTCTCTGTCATCACAGAGGAAGGTTAAGCAAGGTCCCAGGTCTTGGTGGCTCACTGGCGAGCTAGGAATGGTGGCTCCGGCGAGGTGCACGTTGTAGGTGTTTGGCACGGTGGTGGTGGTGCTGCTGAGTGGGTTATCGGGGTACGGCTGACGGCCCCGGTGCTGCACCCGTGGTGACGACAGCGGCTTGACGGGGAGGTAGCAGTAGACCGCCGTGGTCGCGGCCGTGTGGCACTCGTCGCGGTTGCTGCAGGCGGGAACGTCGAGCTGCAGGTCGACGACGGGCCGGTTCGCCATCGCGGCCAGCTACGGAGAGGTCGGGGCCGACTGGGTCGTGGTGAGGAGGCGCTGCGACGCGGTACAACGTGGCGTGGCGTCCGCGCGTGGTCGTGGCGGAGTCGACGCGGCAGTGGCGTGCGCGACGTCGAGGCAGGGCACGGCTCCGGCGGCGAGGCACGTCGTGGGCGCGGTGGTCTGGCCTGTCCGGGCAGACGCGGCGAGGCGAGGACGGCCGGTCGGCTGGGCTCCGGGCTAGTGTGGTCGTGGCCTGCACGGAGGATGAAGGCCGCGGTAGCGGCGAGGTGGAGCTCGGCTCGACGAAGAGGGGCGCTGGAGCTTCCAGGGTGCTCGACATCGAGACGAGGACGAGGTGGCGAGGTCCGTGGTGGCTTCAGAGTCGACGTCATGGTGAAGGCGCCGCGGGCTTTGTGTCGCCGCTCCGTCGTGGCTCGGCCGTGCGGCCATGCCCACGCGAGCAAGGCCGGTGTGGCGGAGGTGCTGCGAAGAGCGTGGGAGGGGCGTGGGGAAGAGAGGTGGCGGCGACGGCTCCTCAAGGAAGATGAACAGGGATGCGGCGCCCGCTCGAGCTTCTTATGCGCGGGGTCGGGCTAGGGTTCCAGGGTGATGGATGGCGTTCCTCGACGTCCGTACCATGCTGGAGCACGTGGCACACATCCGGAAGCGAGGCGGGGCGCGGAAGTCGGGAAACGGCATGTGCGCGCACGCGTCGAGTGGCGGCGGCGGCCAGGGCGCTGGGCGTGCTCGCCCTTGCCCTAGGGTTCGGTGGCGTGTGGGGCGCCGTGGCTAGGGCCTCGTGGGCCGCGCGCACGCGCTACTGGGCCTGCGGGGCTAGAGGGGGCGGCTGGGCCGTAGTTGCAGCTGGGCAGCAGAAGTGCAGGGCAGGTGCACGTGTGGGCCGGGCTGAGGAGGAGTGGGGCGAGCTGGGCTACGGTGCGCCTGCTGCTGGGCCGTGTGAGGCAGGGTGAGGAAAAGGGCAGGCCTGCGGTGCTGGTGATTTGAACCCAGAGAGTTTGGCCTTTCCTATTTGCGAATTTGATCCAAGTACTTTTCGAATAAGATTTGAAATGAAATTGGAAGGATTCCAAGGTGGTGTGTCAAGGGGTATTTGGAGCAAGGGTCCGCATCGAATATTGGTAGAAGTTTAATATAGAAGGTAGGAGATAAGGAAATAAGGATTTCTCTTTTTACATTTTAAGATTTTGATTTATGGAATCGAGAAGAGTTACTACGGATTTATGCTCTCCGACGCAAAACCCTAGACCATCTGCGAACTCTGACAATTTCCTACAAGCAATCTCTATATGAATGCAACGGTTGTTAGTGAGTTAGCCACAGTTCGTTCTAGAAACTATATGTTTCACACATTTGCAAGAAAAATTTTAAAAAATTTGTATTTTTTGTTATCGGAAAAACCCGGGTTGTTACAGGTTTCGTGCACTGGCGCGCGCACGGGGGATGCATGCATGCATGGATGGCATCCGTCCGCGCCCTGCCGGCCGGCCGGCGTTGGCGACGGACACGTGAAGAGAGTGGGTGGGTGAATGGGACGGGTGAATGGGGTGACGGGTGATCGGTCGGTCGTTCGGTGTGCTAGATCGAGCTAGCTAGCGTAGTAGCCGTGTAGCTAGGCGCGGCCCGGCATGCATCGTCGCGTGGCTACCGCCGGCCGCGCGCGTTGGAGTCTGGGCGCGCCGAACTGGATGCTGCTGCCTGGTGGTGCCTGCATCTGCATGGGATGGACCGACGGGGCGCCGGTGTTTGATGCGCTCGGTCGGCCTCCTTTTTTCCCCAGTTTTTTTTTTTTTCGTGGGCGTGTTGGATTCGATCGGTCCGCATGCAGCCCCAACATGGCCTACGCAGTAGCGAATAGCTATGGTCGTCTATGGGTCGCGGACGGCGGAGACGCGGACTTTACCTACTCGAGGCTATATACATCATGCTCGATCTCGCTTGCGCCGGAGAAGAATCGGGAGGTTTAGGGCTCGAGAATCAGGAGTGTCGCCCGATATAATCCAGCATTTCTATTTGTTAACGCATCCTCGAGTCGAGTCGGATGTATGGGGTGGGGTGTGCGTGTGTGTACGGGTTCCTGAACGACGTTGTAGCTGAGGTGATGCTTGCTACAAATAACCACGTGCTAGTAAAACTGGAACATCACTACTAGTGCTGCAAATCAAATGGAGCTAGTACGCTAGTAGTGCTGCTCCAGTTTTACTGAAGTCAAGCAACCATGCAGAGCACCTAGCGCCACCCTCTTTATCATTATCATTAATTTTGTCTGCACAAGCCTCCTAGAGACAGCCCAACATTAGTTCCAAAAGAGACGATTATATATGCGTTTTGATCTTTCCCTGTCTACAAGTAAAACATTTTATGATCTTTCCTTGTCTGTGCGAATAAAAATACATAGGCAGAGTCACCTGACAACGTTACTGTCATGCATGTCCCTGTTTCATGAAACACTCCAACAATTAATTCCACTAGACAACGGCTCTGTTCGCTAAACCTTAAAACCGCTTATTTTTCAGCGGTTCTGCAGTATTTTCCTCTCATAAGAAATCAGCATCAAGATTTATTTTCAGCGGTTTTCAACTTTAACGAACAGAGCCAACATAGTATAACACAGGCTGTCCCAGCTATATCTTTACGGTCAAAAGCTACACTAACCAGCATTGGACCGCATATAATCGCAATCGACCTGGTTGAGTACAGCTTAGAAGCAATGCCAGCTGAGCTGATCAGTCGTCGTAGAGAAAGGCAGAAAGCGATGAAGATGTTCTTCTTTTACAAAAAAAAAAAAGGGTAATAGATCGATCTTCCTCTCATCTCTCAACGAGTGCGAGTCTACGGCGACTTCCCGGGCTTCGAATTCACCGAAAGCACTCACACGCACACATGAGCTTTTACTTGCAGCGCCCGTCTCGCTCAGCTAACCCTGAAATCAACTCACTGATGTCACTGAAAATGCTCGGTTAGGGGCAGGCCGCAGAGGGGGTAGGACGACGCAGCACGTACGTACGGTCGTACGCACTAGGACTGCTACGTATGGCAACCAGACTCGATCCGCCCCAGAAACAAAGAATGAATGTATGTAAGATCGTCGTCGACAACCCTCCCAGGAAGTCAAGCTATGTGCATGAGCCGATGAGCGTCTTGGATAAGCTAATCAATGCTAGCCATCTACTACACCACTCACTAAGCACGCCGCCGTTAGATCAACAGGTGTCCAGCTAACCGATTGGACAGTATTATGTACAGATATATATGTATACATATACAGATACATAAATATGTAATCCATCTATGTGGACATGGTAGAGCAGTAGGGCACGGGCACATACCCTACTGCCGCTCTGCTTGCTTGCTGCTTCTTTGGTGGATCGATCGGCGCGTGCAGACATCAGCTGATTGAAAGCCACCAGAAAGGCAGCGACGAGGAGACTAAAACATCCATTCATGAATCATGATCCCTGCGTCCGTCCCTTTCGTTCCCGCATTTGCTTCTTTCTTGCCGACCGAGAACTCCGTCCCGCAAACAAACTGCACTTATTTGACGCGGCGTTGGACTCGGCGGGACTAGCTCGCTCCGTTTTTCTTCCGCCGGAGTTGACACCTCGAGCGTTGGCGTTGGCGTCCGATCAGATCCGCTGTTGCTTTCGTGACGGGACAAAAACGGCACCAATCAATCAGGGCATAACAAAGGGGCTTTTTCGCTTAGGTTAGCATTGGCTAGTCCAACTCGATCGATCACTCTCCGATTCCAACCCCCACGACCACGAACGCCTCTGCTCTCGCCCAACTACAATCATTATTTGTTTGTTGGCGAAATAGTCAAATTCGTCCTTGAACTATCACCGAAATCTCAGTTTAGTCCCTGAACTACAAAAACGGCCGTTTTAGTCCTCAAACTTTCACAGCCGGCTCAATTTCGTCCCTAAACTATGAAAACGACCGTTCTCGTCCTCAAACTTTCGCAGCCGGCTCAATTTCGTCCTTAAACTATGAAAACGACCGTTCTCGTCCTCAAACTTTCGCAGCCGACTCAATTTCGTTTCTGGTCCGATGTGGAGCGCCACGCTGGCTTGTCTCGTCATCACCCAGTCAGTTGGAATCAGTTTTCGAAAGCCTGTAACTGATTTATTCTTATTCCAACTTGTCGCAACTAGTTGTAACTCTTCAATACAAAATGGGATGAAGATGATTTTTCATAAAAAATTGTAGATCTCGATAAGATCTATAACTTTCTAGTTTTAATGTTTTTTATTTGAGAACATTAAGATACTCAAAAAGTTCATATTATGGTGCTAAAATTTTATATTAACTTTTATATTAATTACAAGCAGCAGCAGGTAATTATTATGGTGCTAAAATTTTATATTAACTTTTTGAGCATCTTAACATCTTTAAATAAAAAAAATTAAAACTAAAAATTTGTAGATTTTACTGAGATCTACAATTAAAAATCATCTTCATCAATGTTGTATTGAAGAGTTACAACTAGTTGCAACCAGTTGAAATAAGAATAAATCAGTTGCAGACTTTCAAAAACTGGTTCTACCTGACTAGGCGATGACGAGACGAGCCAGCGTAGCGCTCCACATCGGATCAGAGACGAAATTGAGGCGGCTGCGAAAGTTTAAGTACGAGAACAGTCGTTTTCATAGTTTAAGGACGAAATTGAGCCGGCTGCGAAAGTTTGAGGACGAGAACGGTCGTTTTCATAGTTTAGGGACGAAATTGAGCCGGCTGTGAAAGTTTGAGGACTAAAACGACCATTTTTATAGTTCAGGGATTAAACTGAGGTTTTAGTGATAGTGCAAGGACGAATTTGACTATTTCACCTTGTTTATTCCTGGCTCCAACAACGACACTGAGCTAACCAGCTTAATTGTGCGTGCCTTTTAAACTGGTCTGAGATGACGCGGTCGCCTCCCCTCCTGCGTCGTTGACGAAATGACATGTCCTGAGCGATGAAGAAGCATAGTACAGCAGATTGAGTGAGGAAGCATTAAGGACGAGATGATGCATAGTTAAATTAGTCAATTGATCTATAGGAGGTTGGGGATTCCCCCCTAGTAGATAACGAGGCAAGGCGGCCAATGCACGCATATTCTGGGCGCAAATTGCAGCGGACCGGCCCGTCGTTTGGCCATCGCAAGCATTGGTGTACATGTCCGGCAAACAGAGCATCTTTGTCTCAGATCTCTAGCAAGTAAAATAATATATACTTGTATAATGATATACATACAGTGGCCGGACCGGCGACCAAGCAAGCTAGTAGCTAGCTAGCCGTAAGGTGGGTCGTAAATTTTGGTGTCATGTAAGCGTCATGCCCATGCATGATGCGTAAATTTAAACAACTTGTGTTCGTGGATCGCGGTGCACAGGAACGGATGGATCTCGGTGCATGCACCGCTGGTCTGCAACGTATGTTCAGGTGCTGGATACTTGCGGCAGATATAGGGACATCAGGTGTCTAGAATATGCTGTAGATGTTGACTCGGCATGGACGATCCAACAGACATCAGGTGCAGTGGGATTGAGAATTTGCACTTGGATCAGGTAGGAGGAGGACGTCGATCTAGATGGTTGGACTTGATCCTGGTGTGCATTATATTGTAGTAAATGCTAATAACCTACATGGATATCGCCGTCTTATCTTTTTTTGGGATAAAGTGGAGTATATTATGTTCATCTTTTATTTAGTTTGATTGATTATGTCGCCCTCTGCCTTTAGATTTTCTGATGGCAGAAATTAAATAGGCTATCATCGTTCACCAATTACGTATTCCATCAGGACTCAGTAGCATGTATATCAGTATTGAAGAACCAAAAATGGCACGGGTGAATAGGAGTCACAATTTCGTTCCGAAATATGGGGCCACTGTCCTAAAAACAACCCAGAAAAATGAAATACTACGACACGAGAAATCTTTGAGTTAATTGATGGCTGGGTATCTCTGGTGATAACTAAGAGACACAGCGAGATCCTCAAAATACGGCAGAGTGAACTGAAAAAGACACAAGAACCGAAAATACGAACGGTGGAGAGGCTTAACTCCTATAAAAGAAAAACAAGTTCTCAACCCTAAATACCAAGCCAACGGGTAACAAGAGTACTTAGAAACGATCCCTGCATCGCTAGAAACGCAACAATCGGATCGCGAATCGGAGCTCGAACGTGCAACAAATGGATGGAACAGTGCAAAACAGTACCATCCGGTGCTACTGTAGCATCTGGTGCTACTGTCCAAGCGATGCACCAGACGTGATGGAGTTACTGTTCACACGTCCGGTGCTACTATATCATCGTCCTGTGCCCTTGAAAAAATAGCCCGAAAATAAAAAAACAGCCCGATATGTTCCTTTTCAAATCCAATTGACCCAAAATCTTATGGGCAGGCTCTTTAAGCATTGCCTTCTATGCCTCACAAATTTGGGAATCGATAAAAAACCAAGAGAAAATGAAGAAGACCCTCCAGAAAGAAGAATCGTTCGTTCTAGCTACTTAACTCAAATTGGTTCAAACCCTCCGGTGAAAAGCTTCCTTGAGATTCATAGCACCTCCTAGAACAAATGGTTCAAGAAAAGATCAAGCAGAGAGGGAGATCAAGTACCGGGAAGGAACGGGAAAAGCAAGAACACAAAGAACACCAAATAAAACTTACTCGAAATTGAGGCACCAAATTTCAAATGAACCACCGTGGTTAAAATCGTGTTTCCTAAGAAATCAAGTCTTACACAAATGAATGATTGCACTGAGAAAATCATCTACGGATCACTGTCTACCTAAGAGAAGAGAAAAACTACTGCAAGTCCTAAAAAGAAGTGATGAGAGGGGAAGTAGGCATCTTTCTTCTATTTATTGAGGCATATTAATTTTTCACTTAGCCCTTTGCTTACTCTACTAACTACTACTAGGTGAACCAGGTAACTCTAAGTCATTCTGACATGACCCTCTAGTGATACAATCCAACGGGCCCGCTTCCTGCATGAACCCTGAACTTCTCATCGCCTTGATGCAGAACCTCCAGATTTTGTCACGTGCTGTTGCGCTTTCTTGGAAGCTCCGCCAGGGTTTTGATGCCCAAACCCGAAAACCTGTCTCGGGGGTGGTTTTGGGCTCAACCACCAAACCTCCACAAATAACATCCTCTGACACGTCCCTCACATTCTGGCCCGTGTCCGGCCAGTCCTCGACCGCGCCGGCCCACGATCCGCCACCATATACTCTTGCACCCATCGATGTCTCCGGATATCAGCCACCACGGTTGGTCACCCAACAACTACGGTCCCTTGGTCCAAGCCTCGGCATCCGTCCTTCACCGCTCTCAGTTCATCGGCATGGACCCGCTTGACCTTCACCTTTACCGTCGACCACCGTCTCCGAGCTCCACATCTGCGCACCACAAGCCAGGAGACATATATCAACCTTGTGTTCGCAAGTATATGTACGATATACTTGTTGTTTATTTTCTACAGGAACTAAATAATAGGATAGGTCTATCCTCTACTATGATAATAAGCTAGCAAGCTACCAATGTTTTTTTTTAAAAAAAAAGGGGTCTCTTTGTTGACTTGGTTCCAAATTGAAAATATGGAGAAATCCAGGGACAAAAACAACTAGTGGCAATATATATAGGGCCTAATCATTTCATAGCGATTCATTGACTAACCATATCATTCTGTATTGGGTATTATATACTACTTCCTCCATCCCAAATTGTAAGCCATTTTAAGAATTTTGGAGAGTCAAACTTTGACCAAGAATCTCAACCTTGACCAAGTTTATATAATAAGATAATAATATTTATAATTTCAACTAAGTATTATTAGATTCTTTATTAAATATATTTTTACGGTATATTTATTTGATGGTATAATTCTTCATATTTTTCTCTATAATTTCGGTTAAAGTTGAGATAGTTTGACTCTCCAAGATTTTTGGAACGACTTAAGATTTGGAACGGAGGGAATATAAGGTAGGAGTAGTCATATGCTTAGGCCTTTCATTCTCTTTTCTATTACTTCAAATCACCATACGTACTCAACAGGGAGAAGAGTATAATGTCTGTTCCAGTGATGACCACTCTCTTTTAATTCCCATTAATCTGTTAGTGTGGGTGTATGATATAGTGCATGGAATGAAAAAAAAAAAATCAGCCAACCACTTCATTGTACACTGCACGCGCGCCGCGGTCTCATAGTACCTCCGAACGCTGCAGAAAGAGTACGCCTACGTACGTGCCTGCAAAAAGTGTACGTTACTATCTTGGCCGCATCCGTACTCTTGTGCATGCACTACCTCACTACCTGTGCTGTGTTCCTTGCGAAAGCAAGTAGTAGGAGTACGTATTCATGCATCTCGATGGATACGCCCATGTTCGGTCGGTTAATTAAGCATGCAAAGATGCCATGCGGTTTTGGGACGCTCTCGCCTACTAGCTAGCGCACGCAGCGTGTGACGTCGCCGCTCGCTTCGCCTTTTTGACAGCTTCGCTAGCTTGAGCAGTCCGGCCGGCATCATCAGCGATCCCACCTGGCCGGCCCGGGCGCGCAAAGTCAAAAGCTACCGCCGACCGAACAGCGTCGCGCGCGCGCCGCGATTCGCGGGCGCACGAACGGCGCGCGGCTCTGGCCGGTCTCCGGAGCGCAGCAGTGCCGCCTGCTCGCGCACGTCTCGCCCGGCGCCGCGCGCCGTCTGTTTTTGTGCGGCCGGTTTGCTGGTGCAGCGCCAGGGTCCGAGCCGAGGCCTGTACACGTCCTTGTCTTGATTGCGTGCCTATATATGTACGAATGGGTCGAGCTGAGTCGTCATAATCGTCATCAGGTTGCTTGGGCACTCGAGACTCTCAAAACAAATTAAATCTAATAACCGTCGTCTCGTGCGCGTGTCATCCGGCTATTTATTTACCTTGTACATCTTCTTTTCATATAGTGCTTATCAGTGCCAATCAGTGTTACCCGTGAAGGTAAGTATATACTATAAAATTACCCATGGACTTTGAATCGATTATGTACGCATATAAAAACCAGACAAAAGACGTAGCCAGATATACTGTAATTTATTTTGTGCTTGGACTACTGGTCATTGACACGGTGAACACACGAGACCGAGAGGAACACACAGTCTGGAATCTATTCCATGAGAGGCACCAACTCAGAGATGTTAACGTGCATGCTAAATCAAGCCGTGGAAGCAGTACCGTTTCCGTAGAGGCCATATGGACGCGCCTCGATGGACATGGAAAACACGTTTGTCTCTTTTCCCAATAAAATCACAAACAGGGAGATCCAAGCTGCGTATCCAGCGGTAGCGCACCGGTCCAACAAACCACAGCTTATTATTCTTGGCATGCTAATTATGCACACTTCCGAGAGGATTTTTCTAATTAGTTATATTATTGTGTGGCGAGCTAATCAGCAAAATAAAACACGTTTACATGCATCCGATCTGTCATGTGCCATCATCCTGTATTCTCATGAATCTATGAAGAAGTCAAAGAAGCACCCCTCGGTGCGTGCGGTTGGTAGGATTTAGCAAAATGTACCGAACATGTGTTTAAATGGACACAAATGTTGCATGTAGCAGTGCGAAATTTGTGCTCTCTGCTGCTTAACAGCTTAAGCTGAACCGAAGAAAAGGTCTATGGATTCGAGGGCAGCTCCAAGAGCTGTTTTCAGTTTCATTCACCAAATGGGTCAATACTAAGTAGCAGTTAGATGAATACTGTCGCAAAAAAAAAAACTAGAATGTCAGTACATTTCAACGTGTCCTCCGTCTGTAAAAAAGTCGTTCGTGCGCCTCGTTAAAAGCAGCCCGGCCAGCTTTTATATATATGAGCATAGTTAGTTGCTACTCCCTCCGTCTCACAAATAAACATAATTTTTTGACTTCTACGATTCATGTTTGACCATTTGTCTTATTAAAAAAAGTTAATAAATATTATTTATTTTGTTATGATTTATTTTATCGTTAGAGATATTTTCATAATGATTCATTTAATTTATTATTTGTATAAAAATCTGAATAAGATAAATGGTCAAAGAGGAAGAGTAAAAGTCAAAGAATTATGTTTATTTGTGAGACTAGACAAACTTATATCTGTAGACAATCTGTACACAAGAAGTCTATATATTTATTTATGGACGGCGGGACAGTAGGCTATATAATTCCCTAGAAATATTTCGGTATTCCGCGAATGTTCATTACACAAAAAAATCCAGTATTTTCTGTGGAAATTGCCGAGTCGATCATTGCTGTTCCTATTCTCCAAGTTGGCTCACAACACTGGAAGGGGCCGGGGATTCCGAATTTTACATGGGGTCCCTATCGCCTCCTTCCATTTGTCTTTAGCATTATCTCCAATTATCCTAACCAAGGTAATATCCCTGCTGGTGGTGTTGCACGGTGGTGTGTCGACACATGTCTCCCCGGCCACCACATTTTTCTATCCCGTGTCGGGTTAGTCTACACCCGATCGGATCAAACCAAAGCATAGTTTAATCCGGCGTCATCGCTCCGACCGGTCGGCTATTTCACCGAACCGAACCAACGCAACGCAATAATTTATTATCTGATTTAGTTCAGATAGTTGCTATTCAGGTTTTCAGCTAGCAGTTATTCAATAATCTGCTATCTGCACATATTTAGATTCAAAAGAGAATTACTATCAGATATATAGTAATCAATCAGGGTCTAAGGGTCTGTTTGGTAGGGATCCAGATTCTCCTATAAACGCTTCAGAATTCTTCTGAGAAACGTTTGTCTAAAAAATAAAAATCACTTAGTAAGAATCAGTAAAACGTTTGGCTGGTGATCCAAAATCTCCTTGAAATCAATTAGAATCACTGCGAAACACCTATTTAGGTGATTCTTATCCTCAGTAAAACAGGGAACCGTTTTATGAGAATTCGAAACATTTGTCACCTATTTACGTGTTTGTTAGCGATTCTAGTGATTCAGTAACAATCCCAAACGCTTATGCCATCCAAACGGCGCCTAAGCTAGTGCGTGGGGGCGCCGGGCGGGGGCGGACGGGACAAGCAACAGCCGCGCGCGCGTCTCGTCAGCTCCGATGGCCGCTGCCGGGAGCGCCGGCCGCGAGTCCCATCGCCCGTCCGACGTGGCGGACATCGCGGGCCCACATGCTCCCTCCCGGTTCGGGCAGTGACGCCCGCGTGGGCCACGCGCTGCCGGGCAGGAGAAGCCAGCCCCCGCGACGTGCATGGCGCCGCGCTCGAGGGACGATGAATGAGACCCCTGGTGACCACGCGCGCGACCCCCGACCCCGAGCGAGTGCTATATATACATACCCGGCCCGGCAACGGCAACGGCATCCTCCTCCCCTCGCAACTGCAAGCGAGACAGAGAGAATCGTACGAACGCAAGCGAGCCGGCAGGGAACGGCCACAACAACAACAACAGAGAGCCCTACCACACCAAGCTAGCTAGCCGGCCAAAGAGTTAATAATTTCTCCTCTCCCAGCTAGCAGCATCCCATCTATGGCTCCGACGGCCATGGCGGCGGCGGCGGCGGCGCCGGGGAGGGTGACGGCGCTGGGGGTGGCGGCGTGCGAGCGCGACGCGGAGAAGCTGGAGTTCATCGAGGAGATGACCAAGAACTTCGACGCCGTGCAGGCGCGCGTGCTGGCGGAGATCCTGGCCCGGAACAACGGCGCCGAGTACCTGCGCCGGCACGGCATGGAGGGGCGCACGGACCGCGACGCGTTCAAGGCGCGCGTGCCCGTGGTCACCTACGAGGACCTCCGCCCGGAGATCGGCCGCATCGCCAACGGCGACCGCTCCAACATCATCTCCTCCCACCCCATCACCGAGTTCCTGACCAGGTATGCTCATGTTTGTGTGTAGCTTGTTGTTTAGTTTTAATAATTAATCTGGTTTTTTCATTCGGTCAATCAATGGTAGTGCAACTAATTAAATACACGACGACTGCAACCGCGCGAGGATTATTATTTTTAATCCATCCATCGGCTGCTAGCTGGTGGCGAATTGACGTGTCGCTTATTCAAATGTGCGCGTGCAGCTCGGGGACGTCGGCGGGGGAGAGGAAGCTAATGCCGACGGTTGAGGACGAGCTCGACAGGCGCCAGATGCTCTACAGCCTTCTCATGCCCGTCATGAACCTGTGGGTGACCCCCAAAGTCTCCTCTCATCCTCCTCCGACTTTATTTTCATTCTTCTATACGCCTTAGGCTCTGTTCACTGAAGCTGAAAATCGCTAAAAATAAACGCTGATGCTGATTTCTCATGAGAGGAAAATACTGTAGAAGGGCTGAAAAATAAGCGATTTTAAAGTTTAGCGAACAGTGCCTTAATCAATCTGTCTTTCGTTATTATTGTTCGCCGTCATGGATATACTATATATGCTTTTCGATTTGATTTGCCTGTTTTGACCCGGCCAAGACGGTAAGCTAACCGTTTTCGGCTGCAATCGACCAAGTTGATGAGCTGGTGCCACACTATATATAATTCTAGGGCTTAAGATAAGAGGATGTCTAGCTCAGCTTACTAAATTGACCTAACTGAAAATGGTGCTCCGTTATACTTTCTTTCTATAGGTCTCAAAGTCTAACAAACGTAACCTTTTCTTTTCAAAGATGAACGGTCCATGCCATTTATAATAGTATATTTATATATAGTAGTAATAAAGAAGAAAGGTGATTATGGTTCTATTCTAGCCGCTTCAGAAAGAAATGATGAACCATCGTAGAGCGGTAATTAAGCAGACATGAATTGAAGTGAGCGAGTCATGCGTTCTCTTAGCCTTGTCCGGCCTGGCCTGGCCTGGCCGGGGACGTGTTAGGCTAAGCGACCCGGCAACTTGGTGGGAGGCGTGGTTAATCATTTTAGACTCGGCCTAAAATAATGCGAGTTTGTATCTTAGACGCCAGAGATGCCTTGGGCGTTTCTCTACTTTTTAGGCGCCAAGATTCCTTTTCTTATTTGTGGCATCGTCTACCAGTACTACCTTCCTAAAATAAACTCCTGGCAGCTCAAAGTCTATTGCATACGTAACCGGGAAGTCGGAGTGTGTAATTCTTGGAAACAACGCGACAAATGCAGTGCCTTCTGACGCTGAAATATGCTCAGTGGAAGATTTGGAGCCAATCAACTTGCATAACGCACAGGCACACACACTGGATAAAGTTTATGTTAATTGTACTTGCCACATTATATAACACATGTCCTGGCCGAAAAGGGTGACGAAACTACATCCGTTTCCTTCACACTGCCTAGCTCTACTAGGTTTGTTAACTATCACTTTGATCCATGCATGTATATATACCATACATAAAGAATTTATTGAAACAAAATCTCATGGAGTAGACCACATAGAACCCCCAAAATCTGTCTGAATTTCAGCCACCAACCACGCCACGCCAGCACAGATTGTGGGAATCCATTCGGGATTGATGGGCTAGGCGTGCATAAAAGACACTATTGTGTACACGTACTCCTACCAGGAATAACCGAAATCAGCAAGTACTAACAAGTATCTAAAATCAATATATAAAACTAATTACTGATCGTACAGTAGCAAAGCATTATATTGTTCCAAGTATAATTAATGGACGACCATGCTGCATGCATGCTCATCAATCATCATCAGGTACGTGCCTGGGCTGGACAAGGGGAAGGGCCTCTACTTCCTGTTCATCAAGTCGGAGACGACGACGCCCGGGGGGCTCCCGGCGCGCCCCGTGCTGACGAGCTACTACAAGAGCGACCACTTCAAGCACCGGCCGTACGACCCCTACAACGTGTACACCAGCCCCACCGCCGCCATCCTCTGCACCGACTCCTTCCAGTCCATGTACTCGCAGATGCTGTGCGGCCTCGTTGCCCGCGCCGAGGTGCTCCGCGTCGGCGCCGTCTTCGCCTCCGGCCTGCTCCGCGCCATCCGCTTCCTGCAGCTCCACTGGAAGGAGCTGGCGCACGACCTCCGCACGGGCGCCATGAGCGCCAGGGTCACGGAGCCCTCCATCCGCGCCGCCGTCGCCGAGGTGCTGCGGGCGCCCGACGCCGCCCTCGCCGACCTCGTGGAGGCCGAGTGCGGCAGGGACAGCTGGGAGGGCATCATCACCCGCGTGTGGCCCAACACCAAGTACCTGGACGTCATCGTGACCGGCGCCATGGCGCAGTACATCCCCACGCTCAGGTACTACAGCGGCGGCCTGCCCATGGCGTGCACCATGTACGCCTCCTCCGAGTGCTACTTCGGCCTCAACCTCCGCCCCATGTGCGACCCGTCCGAGGTGTCCTACACCATCATGCCCAACATGGGCTACTTCGAGCTGCTGCCGGTGGTGTCGTCGGACGGCGACGGCCAGGCGGCGCCGCCGCAAAAGCTGGTGGAGCTGGCGGACGCGGAGGTGGGGAAGGAGTACGAGCTGGTGATCACCACGTACGCGGGGCTCTGCCGCTACCGCGTCGGCGACATCCTGCACGTGACGGGGTTCCACAACGCGGCGCCGCAGTTCCGGTTCGTGCGCCGCAAGAACGTGCTGCTCAGCATCGACTCCGACAAGACGGACGAGGCGGAGCTGCAGGCGGCGGTGGAGCGCGCGGCGCGGCTGCTGGCGCCCTACGGCGCCGGCATCGTCGAGTACACTAGCCAGGCGGACGCCACCACCATCCCGGGCCACTACGTGGTGTACTGGGAGCTGATGATGGCGGTGCGGGAGGGCGGCGGCGGCGGCGCGCCGGGGGCGGAGGTCTTCGAGCGCTGCTGCCTGGAGATGGAGGAGGCGCTGAACGCGGTGTACAGGCAGGGGCGGAACGGGGACGCCATCGGGCCGCTGGAGATCAGGGTGGTGCGCGCCGGCACGTTCGAGGAGGTGATGGACTACGCCATCGCGCGCGGCGCGTCCATCAACCAGTACAAGGCGCCCAGGTGCGTCTCGTTCGGGCCCATCATCGAGCTGCTCAACTCCAGGGTCGTGTCCAGGCACTTCAGCCCGGCATGCCCCAAGTACAGCCCGCACAAGAAGTGATCGATCAAGTAGGCCGTCGGAGGCTGATTCGGTGGAGTGGATGGATCCCCCCCCCCCCCCCCCCCCCCCCCCCCCCCCCCCCAAAACATCTCACGGCCCAGACTGAGCTGCAGACTAGTACTTCCTTGCTTGCTCTTACAGTTACAGCGCGTGTGTAAGTCTTTCTTCGGTTCCTGCCGGCTGCTGCCTGGCTAGTAGTTACATACAGTAATATATACTATACCTGTGCTGTGCGTGATGTCATTTCTTGAGGAGAAATGACGAGTGTTTGTACCTGTAAGACGGTACCACGGTAACGTCATTCTTGGCCCAATATCATCATAACTGGCCTTCTCTATACCTGTTTAATTATGTTATGTTTGCATGCCTGAATGTTTTATGCTTTTGTTTGGGGAGCGAATGACATGACAGTTCGACACCACTCAGACATAGTGTGCCGACGAAAAGGGTGCGTTGAGTGCTGAAGCTTGAAACCATGTTTTTTTGTAAAACAATCCTTTCTCAGCGGAGTCACCAGAGACTGTTGATGATACAAATTTCGGTCAAGCACCAAAACAGTAGACCATGTGTGAATCTTGTTAGATTAATTAGGCTGGCCCATCTCTATTCTAGCAATTAATCAAAGAAATTCTAATGGCAAACAATTAGGAAACCAAGTTATGGACGAGAGTTGGGGTGTCACACGCGCACCACCGTGCCACGCCACGCCCTTGGTCTTGGCCTTGGCCCGAACATAGGACAACAGGCAGATAGGTAGAGCCAACGATCAAAAGGGAAGAGCAAAAGATATGTCACTAAGTAATTTCGAGACTTGGGTGAGGCACGGGTCGGAGGGCGATTAAGTACATGACTCGAACTACAATACAAAAGCAAAAGAGCTCACTCTCGTACATGATGATAACCTGATAAATCAGAGGATCTGTATTCTTGGTTATCTTTTTCCAAGGGACGGCATTGCCGTAATTTTTATTAGACAAAGAAAAAAAAAAGACAAATGCATTCTTGATCATAGGCTGCGCACACAGATGATTATTAAAAAGGTGAAAAAAGAGATAATTGTTTACATGCACAATTGCATGACGATTGATACTGCATCTGTTTCTTCATTTACTAGGGCGCACTTGTACCACTTTTGTCTTGGGTGGCAGGAAGGTGTCCATAGTTTGAGCAGCTTAGAAGATCTGGAAGTCTTCTCAATTGTGGTCCTCCAAGTGGTCTCCCGTTCACGCGTTTTGGCTTTATATCCTACGTTGGAAATTGAAATATTGTGCACTTCAGCGTTAAAAGGAAACCATCAAATTGCCCAAACAAACAGGTACAGGTAGTATATTTTTAATCTCGAAGCAAGCAATTTCAATCGGCCTATAGCCTTGTACTGAAAATAATAATATGTTTCTTCTCCCCTGGTTATTGTGACTTATTTGTTCTTACATTTTGCCAAACAGTAACTGTCAGCGGAAAAGTGTATTCTATATATTTTGAATCTCTTTTATATTGACCGGATCATAAGAAATAGTCAGGTGATGCATGCCACTGACCAAATGAACCAGGCTACTTTCAATAAAATGGAGAGGGTAATATAAATCTAGTCTTGTTGAACCCTGAGCCTTGCCCAGCATCAATATCGTGTGATATGTTTGTAGAGCCTACTCATGAACTCACACCACAGGCAGTAACTTTTGTTTCTTCAGATATAAAGTACCAGCAGCGTATATCAGATACTTGGACCAAACATCAGAGTATCAGACTAAAGAATCAGTCACAATCTATATCAGAATTGTTTAGCTAATACTGATGAGCAACAACAGTACAGTACATATAACAGTAAAAAGGACCAAAGAAAATCGCCTTGGGCTGGACTCTTGGCAGCATACCTGGTCAAATATCGCCGTAGGGATGGCAAGAGTTGTTACTGCATTAGGAGAGTCTACTATTCCAGATATCCTACCCTCGCATGGGCAGCATGATAGTAAAAGATATACCTGTATAAAATCCCCAATCCCCGATGTCAAGATACAACACAGCATGCATGATACTTCAAGATAATAGTTAGTTACCCTGCTTCCTACCTGCTCCTTAGAGTACCCGAATTTGGAAAGGTACTCAATGGCATTCAGAACTGCACGTTTGTAGGCAACAGATGCATCAAGAAAATGTTGCTTCCCAGACTCATCTACACTGATGCCCTCAAACACCAGCCACTCTGAGAAACGTGGCTCGACAGGACCTATCTCAAAGATAGGGCTCACATGAAGCGGTGTTGGACCAACTGGGGTTAAGTATTCCTTCATCCCACCTCTTATTATCTCACACCTATACAGGGGGCAAGGAATTTTTTAGAAGCAGGCAACGGAAAGTGTATTTTACATAGACAGATTTTATTTATCCAATCGCACATTCATAAGAATCAGCATATTGATACGTGTTGGGTGTGTGGTTCAGAAATAATTCATTGATTCCGCTACACACAAATGGTGTGAGTTTTTTAGAATACCAGGGACGAACCCCTGCCCACTGCAAATGGAATGAGTTTGATCCCAGCAAAAATCACTAAGGCATGCATAACTTCTTATGATGATAGGATAGAAGCATCAATTAAAGCAATTCTATGAAACACAATATGCCAAAATCTGACAATAGACCTTTCTAATCCTATGAGTTCACTTATTCATATTGCACATGTGCTATCTGAGAAGTCCTATGCAAGAAGCACTGAAGATGGCTGGTGCTAGTATTACTGAACTAGTATCTTTATAAAATATGACGGAATGTTAATAGTGAGTTTCCGAACACTGGTGGTTCCAATTTTGATACAGTTGGCTGTATTAGTCCATCCTTAAAGGTCTGCTAGATGAATGTGAGATTTCAGACATATCGGTTTTTCGGAAAAAAAGAGATTTCAGACATATCCATAAAACATCGTATATCATGTGTAGTACTAAAGTGTAAATAAGGACAAAATTTATTACTTGAGCTCAAGGAATCCGCTCATTTCAATTGCTCCACACAACGAAATTTCGCCGTCCCCCTGGGAGAAGTGCATATCACCAGTGCTAAGGTTTGCTCCTTCAACAAATACTGGTAGATAAACTTTGGAGCCTCTGCTTAGATTCTTTATGTCACAATTCCCGCCATTTTCCCTTCCAGGAAGAGTTCTGGCTGCTTCATTTGCAATTTTGTGCCATTCAGCAGTCCCTTCTTGGACCTGCATCGCACAGTATTCATTACAAACATGGCACTGCAGCCAAACACTTCAGATCTGCTAGCTTAATATCTGCATACAAAACCTTTTACTTGTGCTCTAGGAAATGCAAAAAGATTAATTGTAGAGATGTGCTTCTATGTCCTTCCCTAAGAGAAAAGCATTGTTGTTAAAAGCTGGATGCAAATTCATCCCTCAATTTGTAGGTAACACAAACAATTTCCCATATAACCTAAACCTAGGCACTAAAGTGAAAAACAAATGATCATGCCTTCCCAAGTAAGCAATTTTCAGGGGTCGGTAAAGCAACAAGGGGCCTCTGGTGTAGAACTTCACACAGATTAATAGTCTCTAGGCTTGTCTCAGACAATCTTTTTTCTCTTTCATTCCATATATTAAGAAGCTCAAGTGATGGTGCAGTTCCCACTACACCAGGATGAGTTAATCCTGGAAAACGAACACCTGGCATATGACAAAATCAAATTATTGAAGGATCCAAATCTGGAAAGCCTCATTCACGGCAACAATGAGAAACTATACCTGGTATCTGAGGGGAGTATGTGTAAATTCCTTCGAAATACCAAATGGCTTTTCTTGCGCTTGGGAAGTGGTCAGTTAAGAATCCACCTCCATTCTCCCTTTCAAGTATTGCCGTATGACCCCACTCATTGCCAGGAAGTGGGCCAAGGTTGCAGATTTCTACCGAAAGAAGATCACCTGGTGAAGCTGGAACCCCATCAGAATCAACTATTCTTAGGGGGCCACTGAGATAATGAGCCTGTGGAATATCAGTAGTCAGTTTGGTTCACAATGAAAGCACTAGAATCAAGGGAAAAAACAATGACATCTCCAGCAGAAGGAAAAAAAAATACAGACTTACAATTGTGAAATCCATGAATTTCATATCATCTGCAGAGTTATCATCCCTAACCCGCCCTCCACTCCAATCGAACATCTCAACACGGAACAATTCCCCTTCAGTTACATCAGCAACAGAAGGGATATCTGGATGCCAGCGGTTGTGGAGAGGGACCTTCTGCTCCCAAGGCAGCTTCTTCACATCTATGGGTACTACCAGTCTAGGAGTCAGAGGAGCCATGTTTCATTACAGTATCTCCTCAAGAGCCTCTTCCCTTTGGAAGCTTTGTGTGCCTTTATAATGGTAGGATAGACATGTTGATCAATCTGCTAATGGTAAAAACAGGAAGGAGAAAAGGAATCCCAGGAAAACATTTTTCAAACAAACATACACTTGGGAAGCTCACTCGAATCCGAGCAGTTTCGCCAGTGCCAAAGGAATAGGCACAGTTTGTGTTTGGAATTGCTTTGGATAACCGGGTCACTATCAGGTAGGAAATTTTTTGTTGGCCTGGCCCATCCCTATAGACTATGCAGAGCTAAGACGGTGAGATATTTTCTTGTTCTATAGCAGTACCAACCAACTTGGCTTGTCTTATTCATGTGTTTTTCCACAGGCTGCAACATGCAACACTTAAATTGATTTTTTTTTTTTTTTTGGCATTATACGAGCCAACGTAACCCGAATGTCACATCCCCGCAACTCTAGGAGATGTCACACATAAAGTTTGCCTTCCTGCTAAAATGGACAACACCATAGAAGGCGCAATCTAGAGCTGGCTACTTTTGAAGAAAATCTGCAACTTGCTAGTATGTAGCTAAAAGTTCTATGTTTGTTCCAAGAAGCAGAATTGAAAAGTAGTTCTGCAGAAAGCTACATTAGTATTTCCCTTTAAAAAGTTATCGGCAATATTGTAAACTTTACTATTACAAGATATTATTGCTACTCTTGTCTTGAGCCCACAGTGGAAATACAAAGTTTTACTAGTATGTAAGAAATACATTTAAAACAATATTGTTAATCCACCACTCATATATAGTTCTCTGAGTCGTCATCTGTCCTCTAACATCATCCTAAGGCTACAACAAGCATCGTTTGCCAAACACATTTTCTTTACCCGCTTTAAGTGAAAGCGCCTCTAGCTGAGTTGGTTATGTGATTTCATTAGGTCTCTTTAGATCTTAGGTTCAACTCCCTATGGGTCTGAATTCTGTCTCACACCAAAGTACAGG
This sequence comes from Eremochloa ophiuroides, assembly GCA_038502445.1. Lineage (NCBI taxonomy): Eukaryota > Viridiplantae > Streptophyta > Magnoliopsida > Poales > Poaceae > Eremochloa > Eremochloa ophiuroides. The sequence continues at coordinate 68,636,279 of JAHLJS010000006.1, forward strand.
TCTAAGGACCATCCTAGTCCAACATGGGTATGCGTGAAAAAAAAAATCTTTAACTGTCCCACGCCAAAGTACAGGCTTAAGGACCATGCCAAAGTACTCTTGTCACTATGTGTGGATGAGGCAGTGGTTTTCTCAACCTGCGTGAAAAGGTTATCTTCTGCTAATAATACAACTATGCGTGAAAAATTTACCTTCTATCTTAGAGCAAAGCTAATAATACAATCGACTGCTGGCTACAAGGATCTTTGAGGTTTGCAATCTATCTCTCGGTACATTAATATATTCCCTATGTCCGGAAAAGCTTACAATCCTAACTTTCCGAGGAGGCAAAGACATAGGGAGTAGTAGTTAGCTCTTCACTATTAATATATGGTACACTTGTCTCTTACATAAAATTTCTTGGTTGGGTTGAGTTTTTTTACCCACTTTAGGACTTCTTCAGCCTCCAGAAGCCATTTCATGAGTCCAAACAGCATCTTACAGCATGCTAGTACTGGATTAACAGTGCGTGTTGGTTTCTTGTGTGCATATTTATAGGAATCTGTCACAACTGCTAGTCTGCTACTTCACTGCAGCCACTGCCAGCTTTTTAGATAAGAGAACCAAGGTTCCAGCCTCTACCATCCGTGGATGGTACACAGCTGCGATTCAGACACCAAAACACAATCTGCCCTAAGGCGACCGCCATCCCCACTTCACTACTAGTAACATACTTGTGTGTGAAGTCATTTTTCAAGTTGAGCCTATGACCATAGTACCACTCTCCTCCCACCATGACTTCGACAAGATCACCACCCAAATAATACATTTTCTAGAGAGTAAAATTAATGCACAACTTTATTGCAATACAAACACAGACTATGGCACCACTCAGGTGTCTGTCCTCATACATGATGACTGTCTGACAAAATCAAAGATCAACATTATGGATTCCTGGTCCTTGGAAGTTGGAAATATCAAGAAGATTATTTGCGTGTATAAAGCAGAAGGATACGGCATCAATTTCCAGATCATATATGCCCCTACGGCGCCTTTGTGCCACTTTGGTCTTGGGTGACAGGAAGAAGCCCATTGTTTGAGCAACTCAGGAGATCTGGAAGTCTTATCAATTTTGGTCCCAGTCTTCCTCTCAGATGTTTTGGCTTTATATCCTATGTTAGCAATTGAAATGTTATTCAGTGAAGTTAAAAAAAAAAGATTCATGTAAAAGAATAATTATGAAGCAAGGATATACTCTCTTGATTTGTCCAACATGACTAGTTTGCTATAGACTAAGAGAAGACCAAGTTTAATCACGAAGTACAAGTTCGATCTGTCCTTACTGAAAATAATTTATTCACCCTAGCTATTGTGTCTGCTTCATGTAAAATTCTGGTATTAACATTTACAAGTTGTTCATCTCGTTTGATCATATTAAACGTAACTTTCATGGAAAACTTAATTTTTTATTGTTGAGTCTCTTGTATCACAGACTGCTTTATAAGAAATAACAGTGATGCATGCCGCTAGCCAAGTGCGATCAGGCTTACTCACAATCTACTTTCAACAAAATGGGTAGCTAATATAAACCTACTTTTACTGAACCGTTGATCAAGCCCAGCTCGCACCACATGAAGTAAATTGGCTCATATCAAATCCCCTGATGTATGCTGTTCAGGTATTACATAAGCTAATCCTATTAGCATCAACTTGACATGCTGTGATTCGTAGAGCCTACTCACAATTAACTGATAGCACAGGCACTACCTTTTTTACTTTCCAGATAACACATAGTATCAGGAGCTCACCTCGGATATTTAGATCAAACCTCAAACCAAAGGAATGGGTCATGAACTCATGATCTAACATAATTATTTAATAGTCTGATAATGAACAGTGGAGAAGGAACAACAACAAATACAATGCATTACATCACAGTAAAAAGGAATAAGGAAATTGTGTTGGTCTGTTGAGGGTGAACCTGATCAAATATTGTTGTAGGGATGGCAAGAGTTGCAACTGCATTAGGAGAGTCTACTATTCCAGAGATCCTACCCTCGCAGGGACAGCAAGATAGTAAGAGATACACCTGTATATATCCCCCAATGTTAAGGCAAACATTCAACATATATGATACTTAGCGGATAATCATTAGTTACCCACTTACCCTACTGCCTACCTGCTCCTTGGAGTACCCAAATCTGGAAAGATACTCAATGGCATTCAGGACTGCACGTTTGTAAGCAACTGATGCATCAAGGAAATGCTGCTTCCCAGATTCATCCACACTTATGCCCTCAAACACTAACCACTCTGAGAAACGTGGCTCAACAGGACCGATCTCAAAGATAGGGTTCACATGTAGTGGTGTCGGACCAACTGGGGACAAGTATTCCTTCATCCCCCCTCTTATGATCTCACACCTATACACAATGCCAGAGGGGACTGTTGATTTTGAGAAGCGCCCAACGGAAATTGAATTTTCATAGGCAGATTTTATTTATCCAGCTGACAGTCACCATGTTCAGCAACATTGATTTCAATCAGCTGTGGTGTCTGACTGAGTGTATCTTAACCGTTACAAACATACAAATACAAACTAGAAACCGTTAATGTAAGTTTGTGTTATTGTGATGACAGAATAGAACATCAACAAATGCAACGCCATAACAACATGATATAGCAAATCCCATTTTTTATGAACTCTGAGAAATCCCATGAACTTGCTTCCTATTCTTCATGATTTATCTGAGAAATACCATGTAAGCTGCGATGAGGATGACTGGTGCTAGTGTACTAGACTAGTATCTTTATAAAAATCGATGTGACATAATAATGTGAGGTTTACTACACTGTTAGATCTGAAATTCTGTTTTGATGCAGGTGATTGTTTGGTCCATCCTTAGGTCCAGTAGCCGAACGTGTGTTGTCTGCCAGGCATATTTATAAATCACAATATAAAAAGTATATTGAAGTGTAAATAAGTACAAAGTTTATTACTTTAGCTCAAGAAATCCACTCATTTCAATTGCACCACAAAATGAAACTTCACCATCGCCCTGGGAGAAGTGCATATCACCAGTGCTAAGATTCGCTCCTTCAACAAATACTGGTAGATAAACTTTGGAACCTCTGCTTAGATTTTTTATGTCACAATTACCGCCATTCTCCCTTCCCGGAATAGTTCTGGCTGCTTCATTTGCCATTTTGTGCCATTCAGCAGTCCCTTCCTGAATCTGCACAATATTGCATTAATTATGAACATGGCACTCAACAAACAGGTAGCAAGTTATACTCAAGCCTGACAGATTAATGTTGCTTTGTAGGTCACAAAAAAAAGATTAATCGTACAGGTGTGACTCTACACTACACAGAATGAAAAAACACAAATCTAGAAGCAACACAATAAGCAGGTGGGTGCTCATGCCTTTCCAAGTAAGCAGTTCTCAGGGGTTGGTAAATTAGCAAGGGGCCTCTGGTGTAGAACTTCACACAGTTTAAGAGCCTGTGGACTTGTCTCAGCCAATTTTTTCTCCCTTTCATTCCATATATTAAGAAGTTCAACTGATGGTGCAGTTCCCACTATGCCAGGATGAGTTAATCCTGGAAAACGGACACCTGGTATATGCCAAAACATAATTATGGAAGGATCCAAAACTGCATAACTTCATTCACAGCAATAGCAAGAAACTAAACTTTGCCTGGTATCTGAGGGGAGTATGCATAAATTCCTTCGAAATACCAAATGGCCTTTCTCGCAGTAGGGAAGTGGTCAGTTAAGAATCCACCTCCATTTTCTCTTTCAAATATTGCAGTATAACCCCACTCATCTCCAGGAAGTGGGCCAAGGTTGCAGATTTCTACCGCAAGAAGATCACCTGGTGAAGCTGGAACCCCTTCAGAATCAACTATTCTTAGGGGGCCACTAAGATAATGAGTCTGTAGAATACCTGTAGTCAGTCTAGCTCACAATGAAAGCTATAGAGTAACTAAAAAATCGAAGACATCTCCAACAACAGCAAACTATAAACTTACAATTGTGAGATCCATGAATTTGATGTCATCTGCAGAGTTATCATCTCTAACCCGCCCTCCGGTCCAATCTACCATCTCAACACGGAACAATTCCCCTTCGGTTACATCAGCAACAGGAGGGATATCTGGATGCCAGCGGTTATGGAGAGGAACCTTTTGCTCCCATGGCTGCTTCTTCACATCTATGGGCACTACCAGTCTAGGAGTCAGAGGAGCCATGTTTCATTATGGTATCTCCTCAAGAGATACTTCCCTTTGGAAGCTTTGTGCACCTTTATAATGGTAGGATACACATGGTGTTGAGTCATGCTAAAGGACAAAAACTAGAAGCGAAAGGAATTCCAGGGAAAACATGATTAAAAACATTCATCCTCCTGTGAAGCACATAGAAATATTAACGGTGGGTCTGGTTATTAAACCCAAGTTCTCTTTGCAATGAAATATTCTGAAAAAAGGCACAATTTCACCAACTGATCATATCATGTGTTTGGAGTTGTTTTCTATAACCAAGTCACCATCAGGTAAGAATTTTCTTGCTGGGCCTGCACATCTCTATAGACCACTAAAATCTAAGAGGGTAAGATATTTTCTTGTTCCAATCAGTACCAGACAACTTAGCTTGTCTCATTCGTTTGTGTTCTGCACAGGCCATGACATGCAGGACTTGTGCTACTGATGCCCAAAATTATTATTTTTTAGGCAATACTCCAACATAATATATTAATATGCATGTCCATCCCCAGAACACTATTCACTTGGGCTTGTGAGCGTCAAGAAACTGAAGTTTGCATTCCTGCTAAATTGGACAAGATCATACAAGCAGGGATAATTTAATGCTGTCTGTATTTACATAAAATTCAGAGCTTGCTAGCAGGTTAAAAAAATATATTCGTTCAAAGAAGCAGAATTCAAAAATAGTAATGGAAGCAAGTAAAACTTTTCCCATTTAAGAATGGTGAACTGTTATGGGCATAGGCCTTGAGAGGCCCACCAACAGTAGGGCAGCAGCATCAGTCAGTAGCGTTTATCATTAGTTATAATTGGCTTTTGAATTATTGGGTTGTTACTTGTTAGCAGGTTGATGAAGTTGTTGGACTTAGAGATTTGCTTGTTAGACTGCTTTGTTAGGATCATGTGTTAGGAGCGTGTATCATTTATATCAGTAACACAAGAAGAACCTTAAAAAGCAGTAAGACTGTAAGAGCCTGCAGAGGTAGGGTGACTAACCGGTTCTTTGTTCTCGCTCATCAACCCTAGTCCATCTACATCATGAACAGTACTGTAAAGCTGTCCTGTTGGTGTTATCAGATAGAATTGTTGCAGCAGACCCAACAGTGGGAATACAGACTTTTACCATGGTGTAAGAAATACTTAACAGAATATTATTCAAAACTCCAAATTTCTATCCAGCATATTGCTGGTAAAACTTAGAAATAATGAAGAATTACATAAATGAGAGTTAAAGACTAATCCCTAAAAACGTCCATATCTAAATGAGAACACTTAATTACATTTCCTCTCATTGAAGCTGTTTCACCTTACTAACCTTTTATGTGTTGAAAAGCTTGTGCTTCTAGCTTCCAAACATTTCTGAAGTGGCTGCCTGAGAGTGATTGGAAGGGTGTGCTTCTACATGGACAGATTGAATGAGTCACAACCTCCATCTACCATCCATGACTTGTATGTTTCCCTGATCAGTGACCTGTCCTTTAACATCCTAAGGCCCAACCTGAATCCTTTGTCAAACCCTTTTTCTTCACCCACTATATGACCTCAGTCTCCAAAGGTAGTAGTAGTTCAGGCAGCTCCCATCTATAAATTTGGTTTTCAAGGAAGCATTAGTGATCTAGTTAAGAGTGAAAGGAAGGCATACTTAACTACCTGATACTGTACAGGTTAACTGATCATCCAATGTTCCTGACAGAGCACATTCCATCAAATTTCCATCACTTATATATTTGCTTAACCTGTCCTCTGACATCCTAAGGCTCCAGCCTGCATCCTTTGCCAATCTTTTTTTCTTCATATCTCCCAAGACATTCTCAGCCTCCAGCCACCTCCCTGTCTCAGCATACAAGTTTGCAAGCGTCACATAATGTGATGCGTTTTCAGGCTCCAACTCCACCAGACGCTTTGTCACATACTCACTCAAGACTGTATCACCACGGGCCTTGCAACCTTGCAACAGCAGGCCCCAGATGACAGCATTTGGCTGTGATGGCATTGCCTCAACAACCCTAAAAGCATCATCCAGGTGTCCAGAGCGAATAAGAAGATTAATCATGCATCCAAAGTGCTTGATCCCAGGTTGAAACTCATACTCACCTTGAACAATCAAGTTAAATATTTTCCTCCCAATATCAACTAATCCAGCATGTGTGCATGCATAAAGAACACAAATTAGTGTGACAGCATCTGGGCGAACACCATCAGTTTTCATCCTATAGAACCAACGCAGAACCATTTCTCCATCCTGCTCCAAAGCAAACGCTCCAATGATAGAGTTCCAAGTACAAACATTCCTCTCAGTCATTTCGGAGAATACACGGACTCCTTCCACAACATGTCCACACTTCCCATACATGTCAACAAGCGCAGTGCCTAACACGACATCCAGTTCCCATCCCTGCTTCCGAATGTACTGATGGATCCAGATGCCAGTGTCCACAGCACCATGTGCTGCACAAGCACCAAGTGCAGAAACCATGGTGACGCGGTTGGGAGCAACAGATGCAGCAAACATCAGCCGGAAGGTGGCCAGCGCCTGGAAACTGCGGCCGTGGTTCCTGTACGCGGTGATCATCGTTGTCCACGCGACGACGTCCTGGCGTGGCATTTCATCAAACAACTGCTCAGCGTGCCCCAGGTCCTGACCACAGGCTGCGTAGCGTGCCAGGAGGGAGTTGCGGACGTGGAGGTCGAGCGCGAAGCCGGACTTGGCCACCTGGGAGTGCACGAAGCTGAGTTCGCGGAGAGAGGAGATCGAGGTGAGTATCAACGGGAAGGTGTAGCGGTTGGGGCGGACGCCGAGGCCGAGAAAGTGGCGGAAGAGCGGGAGCGGCGAGCAGGCGGGGGCTGTGCGGAGGGAGCGGAGGAGGGAGTTGAAGACGAAAACGTGGGGCCGCGGGAGGGAGGCGAAGAGAGCGAGCGCGGGGTCGAGGCTACGGAGGCGGCCGCAGGCGAGGAAGAAGGCGGAGACGACGGCGGTAGAGCGAAGGAGCGCGGGTTCCCGTAGGATGTGGGCGCGTAGGGGCGCGAGTGCCGCGGCGGAGGTGCAGGTGTTTATCGCGTGCAGCGCGCGCGTGACGGCGGGTGGAGGCGGCGCAGTGGACGGGCGAAGCCGCGGCGGGAGGCCGGCAGGGTCGGCCTCGGCCATCACGCGGCGAAATTGCGATTGTGCATTTGTGCTAGTATAGTGAGAAAATTGAAATTAGATATATGACTCCACAAACATTGTTTCGTTATTACAGGAGCGCTTGCTAAAATGGCATTCCAAATATAAACATCTTGTTTTACATGATATTAATCTTGTTTTAATTATTTATATATACCTCCTCAAATACATGTATTTAGCTTTGATTGGACTATTTTGCCCTTATGCTCTTTTCACGTAACTTTTTCGTCGCCGCTCAGTCTACCGCGAGTCCGCGACGCATCGTCTACCGCGAGTATACGACGCATCATCTGCCACTAGGGTTCCTGCTCGGTCGCGCCATGGATCCTGCTCGGCTATGCCAGCACGATCAACCTCCGTTGACCGGCCAACCGACGGCTGCGGGTGTCCCTGGACACGACGTGCAAGTAAGGGGTGTTGGCTGGTGAAGGGCAGGTCGTGGCCAGTGAAGGCTGGTTGTAGCCCTTACTAGGTCATTGCTATTCATTGTTCATCATCCGATAACACAGTACAATCTTCCTGTCATTGACAAGTGCAAAGGTGATGATCTTAACCCCTTTTTCGTACCAGTAAAGTAGTAGACGAGATCATTGGTACCCACTAGTAAAAATTTAATTCACTTGTTAGGTCTCAAGTAGATGACATAGAAAGAGTTGGTTGGGACAACATTCAAATAGTAGAGACACATGATGAGAAAGATCGTGTCGCAGTTATAAGTGAGGATCAAATTTGTAAGCTTCTAGGGTTCATAGAGGAGGACCCATCAAATATACTCCCTCCGTCCCAAAAAGACTATTGTTTTACACTTTTCAGGCATCACGTTTGACCATTCGTCTTATTTGAAAACTTTGTATAAATATCATTTGTCTTATTATAATTTATTTTATCACTAGAGGTACTTTAATAATTATTAGTTGATTTTGTATTTTGTACAAATTTTTTGAATAAGACGGACGGTCAAACACAGTTTCTGAAAAGTCTAAAACGACAGTCTTTATGGGACGGAAGGAGTACCTGCAAAGGGCTTTGGTAGCCGAATGGATGACCAAGGGCATGTTAATGAGCTTGGGTATGATGATGATGGTGCTGCCATTCCTACAAGTGATGAGGTACCAGCTGAGATAGTCATTTCATATGATAACAACGGTGATTTTGAAGATGAGGCTGCTCCAACTAATGCAAAGGGACAGAAGATGGTTAGAGGGCCAATGACTTGCAATAAATTAGAGAAAAAGGTCATAGGCAAGTGCCCACTCAATGGAACTGTAAAAAAGATGTAACAACTTATTTTCTTTATCTACGGACCAAAATGAGAACCTACGAAGATTGTTAATTTATTTCATTACTTGTAGGAAGCGTAGGCTTCATAGGAAGAATATTACAAGAGCTGCAGCAGTGGAACCTATCATGCCACAGCGGCCGACTAGAGAATAAATCCTGTGGCTTGGATTTGTTGCTGAGCCATGCCCCGGAGTTTGCATCAAACCTGGTCTCTGGCGATAACCTGGAACTGATGTCTAATGGGGGTGAATATTCCCATTAGAAAAAAATAGAATCGATATGAGGGTCTAGTACTGTAACCATTGGGCACCACCACAGTTATTATACAACATATTTTTTTAAACGATATACAACATATGTTATGAGTATCTGGTATCAGGCTATCAGCTAACCATAGGGCACCACCACAGTTAATACAACAGATGATCGGAGTATCTGGTATCAGAGAGGAGAATTGAAATGCCTTTACATTACCCCTACGAATTCTAGCTATAATTTTACAACAGCCCCCTGGAGTCCTGGAGGGAGGGATCAACCGCATAGGCGCATACCAACTGAGAACGCTCTGACACTGCCGTTGTAGCTTGGCACAGGTGCCACGACCAACAGATATCTTGCACTGTTTATTCGTTCACAAGAAAGTGTTTATTTGGAATTAGTACCAGCTTCATGGTTCCTGGAACTTGATCGGTATTTGTGCCATCTGGGGCTGATGCTTCCTGACCTGCAGAGCGCAGACGTTGCACAAGAAAGTCTTTAGGCTTTCTAACAGTACACGCCAACAACTGTTACTCCCTTCTCTAAATTTGATCAAGTTTTTAGAAAAAAAATATATATTTATATGGCATATACAATTTAAAATATGCACTATCAAAATATATTTCATGGAAAATTTAATGAAACTAATTTGATATTGATCCTGTAGATGTTGATAATTTTTTTCTAAAAACTTCATCAAAGTTAGAGAGGTTTGATTTAGAACAAAGCTAAAGTGAACTATAATTTAGAATGGAGGAAGCTGCTGAAAATGAAATTGATTTTCAGGACCTTGACACCAGCCATCGATAATAGCTTGTGGGAGGCAACATAAACATGACCTGAGTTGTCAATCTTTTTTTCAACGAAATAAATGACCTCAGATACGCCTGACTGTAAGAAAATACCAGCATACTGTTAGAACTCAAGCAATAATTATTAGAATTGCACGAAAAAGTTAATTTTGAGATGGCTGTTCTTTTATTAGACTTTCAGTGAAAGGAAAATGGCTACATGTGCCAAACAAGTAGATCTTTGTTGCTGAACTGCAGTGTGTATGCATCCTCACTTAATAAATTGAGCACAAGCAAGCTTTAACATGGGAAGATTGCAGTGGTTCATTGCAGTTTTGCATGAAAAGGCAGAGCGCATATCAAGCTTAGGTGACTACTTACAAGCGCATAGTAAGAAACTTGGGGAAACATGTCGTGTACAAAATGAGTGACAACATTGGCCAGTGTGGGAGAAAATTTAAATGCAGTATCCTAAACTGTAACCCTAACTAATATCATGATCCTACACAGAGACAAACCTGAATAATAATCTTGGCACATTCATTGCATGGGAACATGGTGACATATAATTTCTGTGAGAGAAGAAACATAGAAAACCAGTAAAGTTTCTATAAAAGTCGAATGAAATGTATAATGGTATAGGAGACTGAAACAACCAAACCTGTCCAGCTGCTGAAGCATGGTTCGTATTTAGAATTGCATTAACCTCAGCATGAACAACGTAGCTGCTAGGATACAAAAATATATATAATTGGTTACAATTTAGCATATAAAGTGCTGCTACTGGAACTCTTTCAGTATGAGAATTTATTGTCGCCCTTGTAATGAGAATTAATAAGCAACATAAAATCCACAATCTGTACCTCAGAATTGTGCCACAAAGCCAGATTAACTATAAATATAATAATCACTGAATACAGAATAATTTCAAAGTTTAAGGCCATGAAACTGAGGGTAGAACTCATAGAGTAGAAGCAAGAAAACACATATTCTGAAGTCAGCCTCACCATGCTATGGTTGTTTGGCTCATTTTCATTACACATTTGTTGTGCATTGCTCACTTGAAACACATAATAGTTCTGGTACGTCATCAATCAAATATTCAAATTAGTTTTTTTATGGCAAGTTGTTTTCATACTTTTGGGAATAAGATCAATGAACATCGTTTAGTTAAGATCATGTATTAATAAATAGTATGGTGTCTGTGTCCAGAAAACATAGATGTGTATCAATGAGAAAACAAAATAATGGCAATGAGAGCAGGAATAACGAGAGAAATTAATTACTTACGGATATTTTGTTTCTAATGGATTTCCATTTGCAGATTTCTGAAACAGAAAACAATTAGCAAAATAGTATCACTTTCTTCATCATATGTGAAAGATACAATTTTCTTTGAAAAGTGAGGAAGTGGATCTGTGGATGTATTTTGAAACTGGCATGTGGTATTTAGCTAGATTATTAAGTAACCTTCTATTTCTTGTTATTGAGTGGACACCAACTACTAATGGATCCAAATAGAACTTCAGATAAAAGAAAGTGTACCTTTGCCCAAGGAAGCTTGTCATCGGAACAACCTCTAGGGAAGCCATTGTAGCCAATTCCTGTTTAGAAAACAGCTGAGTTACTTGCCAAAGACAATATGCAGCTTTGAAAGTTGGACATGACAGCTATATTCGTCACAATAGACCCATCACTGAAAATACAGCCATCAGCGACCAGAACAAGTTTGTGGGGAACTAAGTTGCATATTGTCATAAGCCAAGATGGCCTTTATTAACGCATCACAGAAAAGATACCACTAATGCCATATTAAATTAGGAATCAACTATTATAGAAATTATTTACTGCTCCCTTATTCTGCTCTTGGGTATGTGATTGGAATAGCAGAACTGGGCATGGGGCGGAGCTACATTAGGGCCATAGGGGGTGGCGGCCCCCCCCTTGCCCAAGCATGATTACACATGATAATATATATTCATTAGGCAAACATGAATGTATTAGGCAATATATATACTATGTAAAATAATGTATGTATGTCTCAAATAAACTGTTTGCATACAACTACGTTATAATATATTTTATTTATTACTCTGTTCTATACTTTAGTACGTCTATTTGGCTCTCTTGTTCTACTTAAGACTTCAAGGACACAATCATAATTAGCAGGAGTCATCTTGCAACAGAGCATCTCCAAGAGTTTGCCATCTTAACTTGGCATCTATATAATTTTGGCAAAAAACAGAAAAAATAGCCTCCAACAGTTTGGCAAAACAACTTGGCATCAATAGTAACTTGGCATATCTTCCCTAAGCCCGCGCAAATATGCGCGCGCGTATACGGCTTGGCATCTGGGGCTCTTCGTTGTTTTAGCGGGGCTCTTCATTCCCTTAATGGGGCTCTTCATTAGCGGGGCTCTTCGTTCTCTTAGCGGGCTTTTTTGTTTTGTTAGCGGGCCTTTTTATTTTACCAAGTTAAAAATGTCAAACTCTTGGAGATGGACTATTTTTTTAGTTGGCATATCGTTTCGGGAGTTGGCAAATCACAAGATTTGCCAAATAGAATTTGAGATGCTCCCACTCATCAAGTAACATATAGTAGACTGTTTATCCATTGCATACGTTCCGGTTATATTTTATCTAATAATATATTTAATTTAGCTTACAAGTCCTTCACTAGAACTGTATGCCTGTGTTATTAGAAAAGAAGATTATGCCTATAACTAATGATTAATCACAAGACTAAAATTGGCCCCTCCTTGAATTCTAACCTAGCTCCACCACTGGAACTGGGACCAAACCATCAAAAAAGTATGAACTAAACAGGAAAACATGGGAGTTATAGAGTACGGGTAGTGAATTTCCAATGAAGATACCACGGAAATAAACATTCACGCTCCAGCATTTATCAGCACATATTCATAGACCAATACAGCAGGCACTCTCATGATCAAATTAATGCATACACAAATGCGTGTACAGAGCATTTCTGCAGCCGTACAGCTTCATACTCACCTAGGATTATTCCCTCTTGGCTAACCAAGCATGCTCCAACCTGAGTGAAATGGATGGAATATCAATCAATTCATAATTTGATCACATGTCATGAGTATCAGAGCATGCAAAGGATGTCAGAACAAGCATCCCCCTCTTCCATTTATAGCAGATCAAGCACAAGTGACATGTTTTAATCGAGACTATAAAGTAATAGACTTATTTTAATCTTGTCACATAAAGTAGAAATGAAGTATGTCGATTTGGTCCTTTACTTCAAAAATTTTGAAGCGCAAAATGGACTTGGGAAGATTTATTGAATTGTTCAATACACAGATGTAAAGTTTTTCGCAATACAAACAAAAGATTCTGATGTTGCTAATTCTGGTGGTTTTTGTTCATCATCGGATGCAAAAGATCAATAGAGCATTGTTCAATCAGAAATATAAATACTGCTTAACATGGCCTTGTAACTAGTGCTAAGAAAGGCTCTAGTAAAGTAGTAAATAGTAATACAGCGCGACTGAAATGCCAAGTCGACGGAATTTGACCATTTGATTGCATATTTAGGCCTGTGCATGTTCCAGCGCCAGTGCGTCACTAAGGAGAATTTCCACAAACAGCTTTGACACGAATACATATCCAGTATAGATGTCGCTTACCTGCCGGTTAGGATCCTTGGACCGCTCGGCTGAAAGGAAGGCGATCGCCATGAAGTAGTCGTCCCAGGAAATATACCTGCACAAACAAGCGCCGCGAATCCGCACAGGAGACTCAGGACGAGCGGAACTGGCATAAGGATAGCTAACGAGGGCGGGACAGTGTGGACGAACCTTTCCCTCTTGGCAGGATCGAAGGGGGACTGCGCCAGCGGGCGCTCGAAGGCGGATCCGTTGGTGGCGAGGGAAAGGTTCTGGGGTCTGACGGAGGATGTTCTGCGGGATGACAGGAGGCGCAGCGCAGCTGCGGCAGCAACGGCGCCGGCCGCAGCTGAGAGAGATGCTATGGCTAGATCCCTGGTCGAGGCCATCGCGCTCGCTCAGCGGGAATTGGGCGCCCCGGCCACCGGAGGTGTGGGTACGGTGCGGCGGCGACACGGCTGAATCAGGAGGCAAGGATTGCTAGGTTGGAGTTGGGAATGGAGAACTGGAGACCATGAATGCGGGAAAATTTGGGGCTTCCTTTGCTGTTCCCGCGCGTGAGAAGAGTGGCGCGTAACCTCGACGAAGGTCCATTCTTGGTTTGGGCCTATGGGCCTCGCGGCCCAAACAAGATTGTCACCATGTTTTCTCCTTGACATGGAATTCGACAATTTTCTTGAAAAACTGTGGTAATGCTCTTGTGGGATTCACCAAGATTCCAACCTTAGCATGGAAAGAGACATTTTTCACAATGTTTCTGTGTTGGGTTCTTTTCTTATAGAGGTACATATATATGATGTGATAGTGTCTGGTTCATGTAAATATATAGTGTGATGATAGTGTCTGGTTCATGTAAATACATAGTGTGACTTGATTTTGGTTAATCAATGCTTGTTTACTCCTACTAGGCAGATAGGCGCGCTCCGCTGCGCCCGCCTTTTCTTATATATATATATATATATATATATATATATATATATATATATATATATATATATATATATATATATATATATATATATATATATATATATATATATATATATATATATATAGATGTGTACAAATACCTTGTGGGATGGAATTGGTAACACTGGTAGGGTCATGACAGGTAGAACCGTTACAAACTTAGAACCAAAACATAAATAGCAGGTAGAGCTGTAGAGGAAGGTACAAACTCTTGGACAACCAACATAATTCTGATTAAAATAATGCAAGTGATTAAAGGCATTGATTCACAATTGTCATTTCATATAGGAAACATATGGGTGAAGCAATAATGAAGTCTTTGTGAATAAACACGTATCACATGCAAAACAATCATAATCGAACAACAGGAAAAGTTTGAGTCGATAACTATTTTATTGCCATTCTATTGAATTGTGTACAAAAAATGTCATGGTGGGCTCTAATGTTAACTAATGTTATTAGAATTTCTTATACTTGCACGTCGTGATGGAAGTCAGAAGCTCCTGCGCTCCGTGAAGCAACTGTAATTTGGAAGAGACGGTAACCAAATGATATCAGCAACCAAATGTAAAGATACAAAAGACACTGTTGACTGGATCAAAGCAAAGCAGGCTACTACGTATGACATAAATGAACAACACTTGTAATTTCTGCCTCAAAACGAAGCAACATATATGTAAAAATGACTGGTAGATTGTAGACATAGATATCCTATGAACTTAGACATTTAGGCAATTAGAATCCTCTGAATCTTGAAGGGCAAGACTGCATTGTGTATATCTAACTTGGTGCATGGATGAAACTCTATAGTTAAGAGATCACAGAACCAGAAATGTAAGATATCAATATTGCCTGTATGAATCCTCATAAATCAGATACTGCTTGCACCTTAACAAATTATATACTATGACAGCTAAATCATTTAATGTCAGGGAGTATAAAGTTATATTTGAGAAGGAGAACGATAATACCTAAATAGTATTGGTAAGGAAGCCCTTGTGGGGGTAGTAAACAATCTAGGGACGAAATATTTAAGTATCAAGGCACATGCCCTTGGCAAATGAACGGCATGGCTACATCTGTGGACAATTGGACACGACAAACTGCTCATGTCAGGTAAACATTAAGGAAGACCTACGGGCAGGAAAATATAAAGAGAATACAGGGACAAAAAAAGGATGATGGCAAAAATAGATATTTTGTTTGGTTATATGACTTGTCTGAGCTTATCATTAACACATGTGCAGAAAATCATTTATGTAATTAACACAAGCTATAAATTTATGCAAACCATATAGATGTGTAAGAAAGTTTGGGAATATGGCATCAGCAGATCTATTCACTGAAGTCCTGAGATAAATGAAATTAGTCAATGGAAACATAAGGTGGTCCAACTGATGATATAATCAAAGCCTTAATTACCCTTACGACCCCAGGACGATACTGAAGATCTGAACAAATTGAGGGAACATCTTGTCTCCCTTGACTCAAATCTGATACAGAACCGCCCATCCTGTTTTGTTCCTTCCTTTACTCCTAAAAATTCATGAGAATCACATTAAAGTAAAGGAACAGAAACTGGGTATTATGAGGAGAAATTTCAATGCAAATTCATGGGAATCATATATAAGTAAAGGAACAGAAACTAGGTACCATGAGAGAAAATTCCAATAACTTTAAAACGAATAAACTCCCGCGTGTTTCCATTGGTGAAGTTCAACTATGAAAGGTTAACTGGAAAGTAAAAGCAAAAGCTCCTCCAAATACTCTGAACTGCGAGTTGCAGATATGAGTGCAGGAACACCTAATGAATCTAGTGACATACATGGAGCCTGACAATGCCATCGTATAACTATAATGTTGCGCCCGCACATTTGTTAACCAAATAAATGAGGTTTGGGTGGCTGGAAGAACAATGCATTATATTCGAAGTTAATTCTTACATGGTGTCGTTGGTCAATATGTGTATTTGCAATGCTTGTAGATGGCACACGTGTTAATGTGTAGAGCCTAAATTCCAAATCTTGATGGCACATAGGCAAATCTTATTTTATTGCTAATGGTCTGAATAAGTATAGCACAAGAAAACATCAGTTTATTGTGGGCTTGTGGCTGCCACTACCAGTGGGAACACATTAGACATAGTATCATGGCTAATGATCTAGAAGGAATCTCTATCTATTAATATCAATCAATAAAGACAGAGCTAAAGGAAAGTAGTTCTTACCAAATTGAATCGGGATCTTGACCAGTAAAAATACTTGTTGCAGCTGATGGTGTTAAGTTCAGCCATTGCCTTGAAGAAATCAATGGTAGCACAATGGTAAGCCTGTAAAGATCACTGTATCAGTCAATTTATCAGAAAAATGTAATTAGAACCTGCAATATTCATATACCATATCAAGGGGGAAATCCAATTGTACTAAACTTGAGCAGGTAACAGAAATGTAGCGTTCCACGAAATTCATATACCTCTTGTCAAATTGGAACCAATAATGCAACCCTGCATCAATAATGCAACTAACTAACTAATAAATCTGTATGATTGCCATCTTTTGAAGGACTTGGTGTGCATACAAAACAATGTGGCCACAGAGCACGGCGAGGCGAGGATGCAGGCTGGTGCTGGCGATGGCAATAAGGATGTGAGCAGATTTGGGGATAGAATCCGGTCCAATTAATTGTATATCTTGCATTATTCTGTTAATACTATTTTACACAGTTTGTTCGATACCACTAACTGATGCAAATAGTAGAAACCAATCTTGGCAAAATTGATCACTAACTGATTTAAATAGTAGAATTAATCTTGGCAAAAATTAAGCCATACTTTCGTGCGACCAACAGTGCAGGAGTTTCTTGCTTATGTTCGACCAAACCATCTAGAAAAATGTAACCGAAGTTAGGAAAGGAAGAGACAGGGAGAGATATGGGCGTTACCATCTGACACAGGGCAGTGGCGTTGCAGCGACACCGTGAGGAGTCGTGGAGCGTACCTACCCTCCGCTCGGGCCGAGACACAAGAAGCTTTGCCTTGCCGTGTGCTGCATCGGGTACAATGGAGATACCGGCGTATATGGCCGCCAATGTGGACGGGAATTCGATGGGACTGGATCCATCAGTGGATTCATAACCATGGTCGCTGAACCTCCGTGGTGCCATCCGCCTACTTGAGACAACGGTGCAGCCAACAATGGTAGGATCTAACGTGTATGGCATCGAAGTTGGTGGTGAAGAGGTTGACGAAGCAGAGAACATGACCGAAGGATTCTGTGATAGCCGATTTATGTCATGTGAACATCTTGATGCCGTTGAAGAACAATCAAAAGGCGAGAAACTTACCAAACAAGATGATGTGGGGTGAAGAAATAGAAGGAGACGTCGATGAAGATACAGATACCGAGAGGGGAGGGAGGTCGACGTCAGGCACTCCCAGATGGCCGCCTCTGCATCCTGTGGTCTCGTTGGTCCTAGGTTGCCGAACGGAGGATACTCCAGAGGAAGACGGAGGTGCCGAAGCTAGGAACGGTTGAGGCGTGGCTAGCAACGTGGATGGAGCCGGCGAGGCAGGGGCGACCAAATCGACGGCCACAGACTGGAGAGGGCCCCTTCGAGCCCAGCATACCAGGCGCCCTGATTAAGCGGAGACGACGACGACGTAGCCGAGAAGCGGAGGCGACGATGCGGCCGAGGATTTGGGGGAGAATCGGGAGATGGCCTGGCAAGCTGACCGAAGACCGATTAGTAACTTTTCTAGCACATGGACCGGTTGAGCCCGTAGATAAACAGAGTCTGACTGGCACGGAGCGGTCAAAGACGCCACGTGCAAGTTGTTCATCGGTCGACAGTGAACGCGTTGAGGGATGAACTCTTTGCTAATTTGCTAATTTAGTTGCACTGTTGCTACAGTATTGCACAGGGACACGTGGACATGCTGCCGATCCAGCAATTTATTACTCGTTAAGGAACTATTAATTTATAGATGTCCATGCAACCCGAACCACGACGGCACGGCCCGAAGTACGATATTTTAACTCAGCACGAGCACGGCACGACACGATGAGCAGCGGGCCCAGGCCGGCCTGGCACGATACATAGGATCGTGCTTGGGCCGATGCTCAAGCATGACGGGCGGCATGGCACGGCCCGATTCACAAGGGTAGGCCCAGTGATAGCCCGATAACTACAGCCACCTGCTAAGCCCACTGCGCTTGAGCACTAGCCTACTAAGAGCTTAAAACCCCACACCGGCACACTTCCTAACCCTAACTCCCTTTTTCCTCCCTCCCGGGCTGCCTCTCTCGCCGCCGCAATCACGCGACACGCGAACGCGAGCGCGGACTCCGGCTCCCTCCATACCACGCGCAAGCATGGCCGCAGCGCAGACCCGGCTTTCCCTCGTGCGACCCCGGCTCTCCCTCGCGCGAGCGCGGACGCGACGAGGAGCCGACAAGGCGAGCGCGGACGCCGTCACACTGACGCTCCGAGCGGTGAGCGCGAGCGCGACCTGCCGACCTCCTCCCTTCCCTTCGACTCCGCTTCACAGCCCTCGGCTCCTCCTCGCGACGACCACAGCCCTCGCCTCGCGCTCGCAGCAACCTCGGCTCTGCTTCACGGCGGCGATGGCAATGACGACTCTCGCGGCGACCTCGGCTCCTCGTGGCGACGACGGCGTGGGGAGGCGGGTCCTAGGCCAGCCCAGCCCACGCTGTGAGCTGTGCCTTGCGGGCTGGCATGGCACAAAAAACGGCCCACAGGGCCGTGCTTGGGCCGAAGGCCAAGCCCGTGGGCCAAAGAGGCACGGCCCGAAAGGCACGACGTGCAGTGCTGGTCTGACCCCCTTCGGGCCGTGCCTAGCCCGGGCTGTGCCGTGCTGGCCCGTTGGCCATCCATACTCTTATTGTAATCAAGTCGCACCCTTAATCAACCCTTGTGTAATCAAGTGCCTGGTTCATGGTTGTCTCTTGTGCCCTTTGTGTTTTCATTAACATTTTAGCAGCTAAACACTCCCTATGTTTTCTATACCCAAAGCATTTCTTCAAATGATCTTTAGTCTATATCTAGAAGAAGAGGGTGGAAACTATTTAATATTATATATAACCGTAGATCAAAGATCGGACAGACCAAAATGTTATTAGAACCCAGATTCTAAATCCTTATCTTAGTAACTCTCTTGCGCCACCACACCAGTGATGCCTTTCAATTTTCCATTTCATTCTGTCTGCTCTTCGTCTTTGTGGTGCTCATAGGGCGCGGCGCTAGAAGTTTTCCTTTTATACTCATCTTTTCTCAAATCCTTCTTCCATACCTAATGAGCTGAGGTTAGGGAAGCAGGAAGAAAAAGGTAAGCAACTTTGTCAGGTTAGGGATCAGGGTTTGGGCTTTTGTGGTTTGTCAAAGTTCAGAGAATTTAGAAGATGTCTTTTTTTGAGCTAAGGGCGAAAGACTAGATCGACAGTGGTGGATGCGGGGCACTGAAGCAGACCTTCTAGTAGTGAGAAGGAAGTTTGCTGTTGGTTGAGATAGGGGCAAGGATGTCCCCGGAGGAGTTTGATTAGTAATGAGGTAGGAAGTGGTTGTAAATATAGGAGCTTGAAAACCAAAGACCAGAGGTAGAATAGGCACCCCAGCCCCTAGATTCCAATCATTAGATGACAAAATGTGGTGCTTAGTTGGATGAAACACCTAAAATTTCATATGCTTTCGTGTCTACCATCATGTACACACAATTGGTTTTTTCCGATCACGCCAAAGCGTGTTTTTCATTAAGTAAGAAGGAAGTTTTGTTATAGAATACACAGGAACGGTAAACACCAGGGTTATCGGACCCTGAAGGACATCAATACAACAACGTTGTCATGATTATACAAGCACTAATTTCGCGACTAAGAAACAACTTCGAGAACGTCAAGACGTCGCCAACATTGAGCACAAGGGCGCAACTTGCCATACACTAAGCCTGCGCCTCTTCCTAGATCAACAACGCATGAGAAGCGTTGGTAGTCACCGCTAACCTTGGCACTAATAGTCACTATCAGCGTATTCGAGAGCACCACTATTGATTCGTCGGTGGATTGATCGCCACCGCTGGCATTGACGCCATTAAGCGTCGTGATATTACCAATTACTATCACGCACTATGTGTCTATAGAGAATCTCACTTATATAATAGATGTCTACACGACATGGCATCGAGACCCTCGGGAGGCTGGTCTACCAACTAGTCTTGAGATTGCAGCGGTAAGTTCTATGACCCTGCTCCCTATGTCCTGTTTCAATGGTCGTTCTAGCGTTTCTGATGGATGTATTCATTCAGCGTGTCCGACTGGCTGCGCTCACACAAACTTTAAAGAGGCCAGCTATAGCCTGTTGTGGCTTAAAGCCAGCCAGCCGAACAAGCTGATTGTCTCTTGCATGCAAATTGACGCACGTCATGTCTAGGTGCAAAGAATCTTTGATTCACCAAATTGAAAACTAAAACGACTAAAATTATAGGACTGGGGGAGTACTTGTGAGACATAAAGAAAAAGTTCACGTACATTTATAACTCTGTTCATTTATCTATTTCAATTTTTTTAATATAAAATAATGTTTTCCCTCTAAATAAATCAGTATCTGCAAAATCAAAATCAGCGACAACCGCAGCTCACAAAACCGCCGCGGAATGGTAACCCCATTTTTTTCTGAGGTTTGTCTCCGTCGTCAAATTCTCCCCGTGGCAGCCCGATCATGGCGTCGCCG
Source organism: Eremochloa ophiuroides (assembly GCA_038502445.1). Taxonomy (NCBI): domain Eukaryota; kingdom Viridiplantae; phylum Streptophyta; class Magnoliopsida; order Poales; family Poaceae; genus Eremochloa; species Eremochloa ophiuroides. Next base: position 68,657,361 of record JAHLJS010000006.1, read on the forward strand.
GCGGCGGATCCGCAGCCGAAGAAACGTAAGGTCGCCGACGCCCAGGACCCGGGCCCCTCCACCAATCCGGCAACCGCGCGGCTTCCTTCCCCTGCTCCGCCCCCTCCCGAAACCCTAGGTGCTGTGGCGCCTTCAACCTCCTCCCCACTTCCGACGGAAACAGCAGCCCCGCCGCCGGAGGAGGTGAGGTTTCAAAAGCTTCGCAACCAGGAGGAGCTGAGAAATGTCTTCCAGCGCTACAGCCGTATCCGCAAGTACGTACAGGAGCACAAAGACGGCGGCCTCACGCCCGAGCTGGAGCAGGACTATCTCTACCTCATCTCCGCCTCCCGAGGTGGCTAAACTCCTTCTCTCTGTCGTGATGACATACAGCAAAACTGGCATTTACATTCGTTGTTACTTGATGTCGTGATTTGCTATAGCCTGTGTATGTAGGCTTAATCAGCTCCACATTCAATACTGCGTTTGTTTGTTGCTGGGGAGAATGGGTTTTAGGAATGTTTAACAGATAGACCGTGAATTCAGATCTAATCAAATGGAATCATGTAATTTGGCATAAGAATTACGGATTCACATGGATTTCATGCATTAGCTTGTTCATTTTCGCTATCTTCCTTTGGTTGATTTGCAACCGGCAAGAGTTTGTTGATCTTTAATTAACTTATCTGGCTATGCATTCCATTAGTCAGTGTCTTATCTGTAGTGTCTTATCCAAGAGTTTGGATGATGTTGTATACCAATAATGATAAATTCTGCATGAAATTTCTGTGCTAGTATCTTCAATTTGGCAGTTGTTTGAAGTACTACCACATCATTGATTGAAATCAAAATGAGCTTTGAAATTCCAATATGTTCTTTGTTATACATCTTCAAGGTAAGACAGTGTTATTCATTAAATTATCCATTATTTATGGAACTATAAATTTCTATCCTAAATGCTTACTTCACTACAAATTTCCTAATTTTCTCTGTAGCAATTATGCTTCTCCATGTTTTGTGACCAGTTTGTTTAGCAAATAGTGAGATGGGAAGGTGAATAAATCCAAGAATTGCACAATCTTAAGAGTTAGGAGTTTTTCTGCCCATTTATTAACAGATTTTGCTCATAATGTGTCAGATTTAAAGGCGTCATCTTTTCCTTTGGCTTAACTTTATTAACTAACTTAGCGCTATTTGACAAAAACTTCTGGAGCACAGTGGGACTTTATTTGCACAACTTAAGGCTGTTATTTGTGGTAAAGAATCAGACTCTTCCATGTTTACAGACCATACTTATCTTTTCCTTGTTCATCCATACAGGTTGTGAAAGCGTACAATGTTTTGTATCTTTGCCAATCCCTCGATTTGCCTCACGCTGTCCTACTGCACTCGAGGCGGCGACTAAAGTTACAATCAGCATGTACAAATGCAACATGGCCACTGTAAAGAGAAGGGAGGATTTAAAAGGTGTGCCATACAGGACAGCTAAAGCATGTATCATTGGCTTAACTCACATATGCTCTGCAGCATCTTCTGAAGAACTCAAGTCTTCTGTTATGAAAGGAATCTGCTCTGTAGTTTATAGAACTGTTCTCTCCTTCTTCATATCAATCTTGGAGGGGAAGGATATCAATCGTATGGACTATACAAAACGTGCAATGCTTCAGGACCCTGTGACGTTGTTAGAGACTTTAAAATTGGATTTGGACAATGCTAAGCAACCAACAATTGATAATTTATCTGAACTGGGAGCTATTTGCTTGCTTTGCACATTCCTTTTGTTCCCAGAGAATATACTAGAAGCCTGTTTTACGCTGCTTACTTCTGCAGAATGTGATGATGTAAAAGAAGAAGGGTTATACCTTTTAAATCAGTTGACCTGTAATGCTGCAAATGATGTTATGGGTGATAAGATTGATGAGCATTGTCCTGTGATGGAAGGAAATCTGTCCGACACCAATAAAGTTGTTGATTCAAATCCTGTTGTTTCAGAAAATGCTATGGAGTCAAATGAGTGTTACATCACAATGGTATGTATCATTTTCTACTAATGCTGAACTTTCACCTTTTAACCGTAGGAAGACAATGATGGGTTATAGCATACCTATTGAACTGCTAAGAATAATTTGTAAATGATTAGGGATCTGTTGTTTATATTCTAGTTATACATCACAAGGCTCTGCTTGCACTTAAAGTTAAAATTGACTTAGAAAGTTTGTTCTCCAGGAACCTTTTTTTTTTTGTTGTTGTAATTTTGCACTTAACTTTGTCTTAAAATATAATATCTGCTCTATAACTTCCTCTTCATTTTTCCCCAGCTATTTTGCTTATTTTTCTTACAATCTTACCAAGTTAAATTTGCAGGCCATCTCTAGGCATCCATCTCTGAGGCGTTGGATATTATCAAGGTACAAAAAATTATGTGATTCCTGTAAACCTGCCGTGGTTTCTGAGGTGTCATCTTGTTTGAAGGTTTTGGGCTCTTTGTCAGAACCTTCTGAGGATAAAAGTCTCACGGACAATGAGTTATCAGTGCTGGAGAAATTTGACTACAATGTCAGAGAAAATATGCGACCAGATGAACTAATTTCTTCGTCTGAGCAGCAAGCACTTGCAAAAGCTGAGAGTGTCGATAATTATGGAAATAAGTCTTCAAAAAACAAGAATGTGGACACGGTTCGTTCTGATAATCAGAAATCTGATGGGCTCACAGACGCAAAATTGAATGACTTCAAAGGAGGAACTGTTGTCTCTGATGCACGGCATCAAGGTAGAAGACCTGATTTGCTTATGCCAAAATCTGCGTATGATTCTGCTGGAGGATCTGCAGCACTTATTTCTCCAGGACAACATTTTGGAAGGGCAAAGCATTTATTTTCTGAACCATTTGATATTTATGGAACTTATGTTGCAAGGGATGTGATTTCAGTTTCAAAGGAACTTTGGGTTGGTTCTCTGGGAAATAGAGCTACCGAGGCACTAGTCAGATCCAAGTTTGAGGAGTTTGGCCCATTAGTAAATTTTTTATTCTATCCATCCAAAAAATTTTCTTTAGTTGAGTATAGAAACATATTACATGCTGTGCATGCATGTGGATATATGCAGGGTTCATCTATTTGGGGCGGTTTTCTTCAAATAAGGTATTTAGACAGGCTTATAGGTAGTAAGGGATTTATTCGTGGTATAGCTATTGGTGAAAGCCGGCATATTTATGTTGCTAAAGTCAAGAATAAAAAAGACAAAGATGAGGTCTTTGATGAGTTAAAGATGGCAGGCTTGAAGTGGCCGTCTGGAATTACTGATATCCCTGGTGAAAATGCTTTGCTTCTTGAATTCGAGACAGCAGTTGATGCAGCTACTGCCAAATTCTATATTAGACACCAATCTCCTCCAGATGTTGGTCATCAACTTTTGGTGCAAAATATAGACCACTCAGTCCCTGACATCGACTTAATCAATGCCTTCTCTCAATTCGGTGAGGTCATCAGGTGGCAACTCAATCGGGCTGATAGTAACTGCTTTGTAGTTTATAGATCACAAGATGCTGCTACCCATGCGAAATCACACTTGCATGGAGCACGGTTTGGGTTGAAGTCACTTAGTGTTGAATCAAGGACACACAATGCAGGATCTGTTCACGATAAAACAGTGTCACCTGTTGCTCCGTTGTTAGGCCAGAGTGTTCCTGACAACAGCGTGCACCATGAGATCAGGTCAGCTTAATCTCTTTTCCCCTTAATTCTTTTACTTGGTTTATGCCCATGTGCTGCAATGGGAGCCAAATAATTCTATGCAATAAAACTAGAATGAAAAAACATATTGTTTTAGGCCACAATATAAGATATAGAAGCATTAATTTTACTTAAGCATCATAGCAAACAATCGTGTGGCTGGAACTTTGTTCCCTTATCTAAAAAAAAAAAAAAAGCAAACAATCGTGTTGAAAACTACACTCCAAAATGTAAATCTAGAGTATATATATATATATATATATATATATATATATATATATATATATATATATATATATATATATCAATTATGTAAAAATAGTAGAAAACTCTGTTGTATTTTCCCTTAGAAATGTAGCCACAACCAATTGACATTTCCTTCATATTTCTCAAACACCACACATAATAAGGCTGGGCTCCTATCATATGGTTCTCTAGGCATCTTTTAGTCATTATTCTCTAGGCATCTTCAGTCATGTTTTGCAGAATATTATAATCTTCCTCTAGTTGCTATCATCATTGTCACCTTCCTCTCTGTCTTTGTTTTCATCTTTTAGGCAGCATCCACATCTTAAACACAAATATGAATGTAATTTAGATACTTTTCCATGGAGAAATAAAAATAACACACTCAGCAAATTTGCATGGAGACAATCTAAACAAAACTAAAATTTCCATGGAGAATATTTGATGCCTAAGTTTAACTGACAATTAATTTCATATTGCCATAAAAAATGTAGACTGCATTCCTTGCTTGTTTGAGACTGAAACCATAACGACGGGCCTTTTTATTTTAGTTGCTTTCTGCAGCAGCAGCTGGTTACCATTATGGTAGCTGCTGAGTGCTGACACCACATTATGTAATTTGCTACACCTTTTTCATGTCACAAGGGTAAACTTTCTTGTTGCTTAACATATTCGTTCCACTTGGGATGCATGCAGGAATCCAAGAGCTCCAGGATATCATGCAGGATATGCAGCACCAGGGGATCGACCTATTTATGGTAATGTCTAGTATTTGATTAGTGGAACAGAATGCGAGCTTGTACATAACTATTTTCCAACATAACAATGTTTTCCTTGACATGCAGGTCCGCCACCTCCAAATACAAGCAGAGCTCCACCAGGAATTTTTCCCTGCCCACCTGTTTCCGCACACCATGGTTCTGTGATACCACCGCCACCTATTCAAACCTCTTTTGTTCGTCCTATATATCCTGGTCCTGGGAGTCCCTGGGAGAACACTACTCCAAATCCTCCACCCTTTAGCCACGTTTCTCCTCGCATGATGCCTGGAAGTAACTTCCGTGTTAATCCAGCTTCCCTTCCTTTCATGCCCTCTTGTGTTACCCCTGTTCCACAGCTTCCTGGAAGCTCAGCACAGCATTCTGAGAAAATGCCACCATCACTACCTCTGCCAACTGTAGCTCCCCCACCATTTACACCTCTAGATATGCGGCCTCCACCCCCACCACCACTACCTATTTCCCAGCCACCTTCATTGCCGCCACCCCCAAATTCTCCTCCGCCTCAACCTATTGCTGATTCATCTGACTCGCAAAAGTCAAATTCTCATCCTCAATGGCAGGGCCCTCTTTTAAAAAGCGGCTTGCATTACTGCAGAATCTATGCACGCAGAATAGAGTTGGATACCTGCAGATATGAAAATGCTGTTTCTGAACCGGCAGAGTAGGCGTTACATAAATTCATGCTCAATACTATTTATTTGCAGTATGAATATAGAAGTTTTCTTAAAATCATTTTGCTTGGACATTTCAGATGGCCTTCATCACTAGATGTTACAAAGCGCACACCTTTCCAGCATGTGAAGACAACATTCAACAATACACCACCCAGTAAGGTAAGGTTCTATAAGGCCATAAACATTTCAGAAATATTTGCAGCCTGGTATAATTTTGACATTTTTGTTGTCTTGATGAAATTGGAAAGGGTGTTTTGTTCATGAGTACTTAACGCACAAATTTCACATACCATATAAAGTGTACCTGAAGAACATTCTGCATTTCAGACCCATGTTGCTTGAAAAATATGATTTTGGTGCTCAGATACTCCTACTTAAACTTAATACTGGTGTTGGTAAATGTGTTATATGTTTATTTGCATAATGGTGAATCGTTTACTTCCAGATGATGACGCTGAAATCGAACTAGTTAGATCTTTGTTTGTCTACTCTGAATTGAACACAAATTTTGGAGTAAAACTATTATGAGTTGCTGATGCAAAACTATAGTTGTTTTCATGCTTCATGTCTTGATAGCTGATTATGGACCGTTAAGACGCCTGTATGTTTTAATTTAGCTTTTGTTGCATTTCTTGATGGCTGATTTGGTGAACAAAAAGCTCATCACTGAACTTGTTGCCTTATAAATTGCATCTTTTGGCTCCTGGTTCAGCTCCCTATTTTATACAAAAAAGAGTAGATGGAGCAACACATGTAAAGGGCCCTCTCTGAGCTTGTGTTAATACTCAAATTGTACTGTTGAGGGTGGGGGTTGTAATAGTTGGACAGGAAATTCGTAATGGACATTATTCCCTCAATTCTTTTTTACTAGTAGCTTTGTACACTGACAAGGTCTCCAATACCTCCTTTAATTACTTTCTCTGTCTGTAGACTAAAGTTTTAAACTAGAACAAATTAAAATACATTTATTGAAAAATCTAAGAATAACATATCTTCGTGGCAAAGTTAAGTGCTTTTGTGTATATTAGGGATTAAAGCTTCTAAAGTTTGCTTGCATGTATGCTAATATGCTATGTTGCTATGATAACTTGAAATTTTAGGTTACGAGTATACGATCATACCTGATGCTAATAACTTTGTTATTTGTAAGGCATGGTACCAATTTCCTGATTTCAGCCAAATTACTTAGTGCTCACTTACCGTTCAGTCAATGTACTAGCATAAAGACAATATTCTTCATTATGCCAGCAGTTCACCTTTTAAACTTACAGTTTTAGAGTTATATATATCACCTATAATTTCTGGGTGGATTTGTTTATTGTTTGATTCGTTGGATGAAGCAAGATTAAATTTTCTCCTCGATTTCATCTTCATTGGAGTACTGGGTTTTCCATTAGGGAAAAGGAGCCCTGCCCCACTGGTGGCTCATATTGTGTCTCAGCTGAAACGTCCTGTAACTTGTTCAGAGTAAAAGACATGGTTGCTTTTAACTTTTAATTAGGGATGATTTTAGTATGTTAAGGGTGGATGTCAAATTTTATAGGAAAACCAACTTGTGCTTTCTGATGTTGGAAAATGTTTTTTTTTTTTCTCATTTTGCAGAGAGAGGTCTGCCGGCTCATGCCTTGTTCAAATGGTGATCAGAAAGGGGTATGATCTTATCATAATGGCAACTAAATTACCTTTTCTCTGTTTTATGAATCTATTGTTGAGTCATCCAATGCTTCTAAACTATCTTTAGTTGTGCATATGTGATTACATTAATCTTGCACTAGACCTTAAGCAAATAGCAAATGAAATCATCATGACAGGAGCTCAGCCTTTCAATTAAGAGGGAAAGATAGTTTAAAACAAAAAAAAGGGCAAGCAAAAGAGGTCTTCTGTTGTGATTTCTTTAGTGGGGAAACTGAATGAAGTTGGCATTTGTGGCAGAAAATTCTTTGCTGAAATTGTCGATTGTGACCATGTAATTTGGAGTTTGTAGGTGTTTTGTGTTTGTAAGCTAATAGTTCAGTAGACTAGAGTTGTATGGCATTTTATCTCTGCCTGTGTCCTATCGTTCTATGACAGCAATACTGTCGTCATTTAATCAAAGCCTGGAAACCTGGTTGTCTGAGATCATGTGGAAACTAGATTTGAGTGTTATGTTCTTGATAGCTAATGGCCAAGTAGTTAACTGGAGTGTTCTGTATCTTGCAGTTCCGGGATTTCATAAGCTATCTGGTACAGAAAGATTGCGCTGGCGTGATTAGGATTCCTGCCGTTAAGGCGATGTGGACGAGGATACTATTCATCCTTCCTCCCACATCTGATGCCTGTGGCATGATTGGAATCCCCCCTCTTCCAGCTGACACTATGATTGTTGTAACTTTGCCCAAGGAAACAACCATCGAAGCATCATGACAATTTTGTATGCTACATGTATGTTAGGCGTTAGCTTTGTCGATGCCGAGGTTTTTGTAGAGCTTTGAACTCCGTATAAGTTATGTGAAAACTGTGCATAATCGTTGGCTACTATGCGGTGTTAGCATTATTATACAGTGGGTCAGCTCAGTTCTCCGTGTGCGAACTATCGCAAGCCTTCTGTTGAAATCTATCTCCGCGTTGGGACCGTGGGAGCTCGTGCGCCAGTGACCATCATACTCTGCAGTGCAGGCGGTGTTGGGCGTCCTGACCTTGGGGCAGACTGGTGACATCCTGCCTGGTCTTTGCCGCTGTGCGCGTCAGGCAGTGCCGCGCTGGGAAGAAAGGCTCCGTTCGGTGAAGCTGAAAAAGCGCTGAAAAGCACTGAAGTGCTGTAGAAGTGCTGAAATCTTGTGAGAGGAAAGTACTGCTGAAGTGCTGAAAAATAAGCGCTTATCCCTCCAGCCGAACGCAGCCAAAATTGTGTGGATGCTGGGCCAAAATTCCAGCTTGCCGTACCGGGCGTCCTGAAACAGTTTGTGTGACCCTGCTAAAGGCCTTGTTGGCCAGCCAACCTCACACCACCAACTAAACAAAGTTAACGTAGAATCACTTATTCATTTCAAGGTTGTGCATGTCAAAGGTGATATTTAAAGGATCCCAGTGTTTCATAATCTATATGCAAATGACCGTTAGATCTCTTTGATGAATAATTACAACTCCTTCAAATTGTAGGGTAAAGTGGTCATTTTACCTTCGGCCTTCTACTTTTGTTCTTTATGAACGTACCTTTACACTTAGCCATTTCAGTGTTTAACCTTTATTTTTCTTCCTGGCTTCACATTGTGAAGCTGAAGCTGAGGGTTAACTTTCTTCGTCGGACCTAACTTTTGGAGCGAAGTCAGCTTTTTGTTCATCTTTGGTGCGAGTCATCCTTATGACTTCGCGTCCAACTTCGGCGCGAAGTTATATTCTTGACTTCGTGTCCTACTTCAGTGCGAAGTCATAGACTCATAGTTTCGGACTTCATTCCAGTTATGTGTAAAACAAACTTTTGAACAAACTTTGAATGTGAAGAAATAACTCTAAAGTCGGGAGCTACGTTTTGAAGCAAAGTTAAATCCCCAACACACTCCGGAGAGTGGATTCTGGTGAATGTCGACCCAGTAGTTTTCGCGAAATCACATTGTGGAGTTGGGGCCAGGGATGATACAATGGCTGCTTTGCGGGCAGTGAACCGATGAGATCACTGACACTGACCTCTCGAGGCATAGCTTTTATAGGAAAATACAGTTCTCTTCGCCTCAAGGCTAGCTCTCAACTAATTACTTAATTGGGCGATAATTGCTTTAGATCATCTCTATAGTACAAAATCGATCTCCAACAAATGCAAGGCTCGCTGCGAAGACGGTTGGTCGGCCGTGGCACTTGCAGCGGCAGGACCAAGAGGACAAAATGCTTGACTGATTCATGATGAGGTCATACAATCCAGGCAGTTTGTATCGCACGATTTGTTTAGACGATGGCATGCTGGCATCTTATATTGATTTCTCTCTTGCGTATAGTAGGAAGCAAGGATGTCTAATGAACTGTGGGAGTTGGGAGTGAACAGGTGGGTGATAATTTGTTGTGCTTATACACGGGAGGAGACTAAACGATTATTATTTTTTGGTTGCTTAGTAATAATGCGCCCGATCAAGCATTCATCATCGTTCTTCCAGTATCACCCATCGTATTTAAGTAGAAGCCAAAATTATAAAACACAAGAGATAAGTAAAATTTTAGTATCATTAGACAAGTCAAGAAGGTCAAACCAGCACCAACAAGGCAGTACAAACTCAGTACCTTCCTACGAATCCAAGAATCCACCAACGCAAGAAATCAACAGATACAGCAATTCGCTGTCTCAAGTTACAACAAGTCAAGAGCTAGCCAATCTACAGCGCGTTTGATCATGCGTCCGGCACCATCGGCTCATTGCGAGAAGTCGAAAGTAGGCAACAAATCAGGCAAAGAGTTCATGAACCTGAAGCTCTCATCGTACACGTCGACCAGCGCGGGCATGTCCAAGTCTTGATCATAGCCTACTCCTGCGTCCGCCCCATCAGCAGGATCGGGGTAGACAGCATCTGCCGCCATCGCAGGAAAAGAAGGGACGTCCTCGAGCTGCGGCGCCGGCGGGTACTCATCGATGAACAGGGCAGGGTCTCCCTCCGCGTCGATTGCTCCTGCTTCGTCGTCCTCGTCCTCGAGCTCGCCGTCGTTGGCCCGATGCTGCGCATCCCTGATGTTATTCTTGGCGTTCTTGCCGTGGCCGCTGAAGCGAATGCAGTACACCCTCTGCGGCGAGCGCGCGAGCTCGGGCGGGGCGGTGATGGAGTACTCGTGCATGACCCAGCCCGTGCTGCCCTTGACGCCGTGCTCCTCGAAGTTGAGCGCGTACATCTCCCACTCGATCTCCATCTCCTCGGCGCGGCCGCGCACGCTCACGCGCACGCGCAGCTTCCTCACCTGGTCTTGTTCCTGGCGCTTCCTCTTCTTGCCCTGCCCTTGCCAGGTCCCGTGCCCCGCGCAGGTGCGCTTCTGGCGGCTGCCCCTGGCGTTCATGGTCTGGCACTCCGCGAAGAAGAAGGCCTGGTGCTTCCGCTCGTGCTTCTCGAGGAGAGCCCACGGCGGCGCGCTCAGCGGGTCGTCGTCGATGATGTCGTGCGGCAGGAGGGTCTCTCCCAGGATGCGAGGGAGCAGGCAAAGCTCGACCAACTCCTCGTCAGTGGGCACGAAACGGAAGCCTGGAGGAAGACCGAGCTCCATGGCCATGGACGGTGGCGCCATTGCTTTGCTCCTGCCGGCGGCGGCTCGCTAGGGATTTCTTTAGCGGCGCGTGGCGAGACGTGTGGCGGCAGAGAGCGGAAACGAGAAAGGATCGGTGCGGGCGCTAGAGGAGAGGGGATCGGGGCATTTATAAAACGGCGGGAAGCGCAGGCGAGAACCCAAAACCAGCCGTCCGACCCTGCAGCGGCCAGCTGGAAATTAAAACCAATCCGACTGCCGGCGATAGCTTACCAAATTTGGAGTAGCCGATCAGTGGGAAACAATCCGACTGCCTCTTCTTGTGCTTGGAACAGAAGTTTCTCGTACGAATTTCACTGTCAGTTGGAAACCAAGGAGTGAACTCTGCTGCTCTTCTTGCTCACCGGAGAGCAACAGTTCTAATAAAAGAACATTTATGCATACTCCTCCGTTCCAATTTACAAGTCGTTTGACTTTTTCAACCCTAGTTTTGACTACTCGTTTTATTCAAAATATTTATGAAAAATGTTAAATTTAAATTATTCTTGAAGAATTTTTGTTAATAAAGGAAGTCATAACAAAAAAAAAGTGATATTTTGTATGAATTTTTGAATAACATGAATGGTCAAACTTGAAGAAAAAAGTTAAATGACTTATAATTTAAAATAGATTTAGTACCAAGGATTCAACTGTAGGAACATGAAGGAAACAAAGGCAACTAATTCAAACCGGCAACCATTTAAGCCTGCGAATCAATAAACGAACCCCGAAGGGAGGAAAAAAAGGAAGAAAAGGAGCTCAGAAGACGTATCCGCACATGATGAGATTTGGAGTTTTGATTTGTTGTTGTTGAGAGGCATGACAGCTGGAACCTGGATATCTGATAAAAGCGATACATAAAGACGATAGCATTCGCCACACACTCCGGTTGAATATCGTCCATGGACTGTGGCTCTCTCACTCCCACTGGTTACAAAGTTACTAGGGCCTTTCCATCATTAAATCTAATAGTTTTTTTTTCATTTTGAGGTTTACTTTAAAGGAAAATGTTGAATGATCTTTTGGCTAATCTTTTTAATCTAGTGTATATATTTTCATAGCTACATCCCAAACGTCATTTATGCAAAATTCCTTATGTTACTCAGTCCTCCGTTTTGCTTGCATGAATGTGGTTTCTTTTGCAGTGCAGAAAATTTTATGAGCCTTGCCGTTAATTTTTTGAAGCATATGCTGGCAAATGTTATATAACAAAAAATAGACGCGGCTGCCGTAGGATTTTAATAGGCTTGCTGATTAGCTAGAAGTCTAGAATGCACTTCTTTTAGTGTCAGGTTGAGACGATCTAGTACCCGCTTACTTCAACAGCTACAGATTTAAGGTTTCAGGGAGACAGGTAAATGACCAACCGATTATTTTGTTTTTAGGGTTTGCTAGCAATGCAACACATGAGTTTAAACTCGCGCCGCTGCCCGCCCCCCCCCCCCCCCCCCCCCCCCCCCCCCCGCGCGCTCGTAGGTACTTCGCTTATCTAGTCGCACTTCACCTTGCTCAAACGGTGATCGAGTAAACCATGTAAACGTACTTTGTTCGCGTCCTTGCGCGCGGTATCTCACCGGTCGTGACGTGCGAACTTTTGTATTCCCCTTCTCTTATTGATGAACTTGCAGTGCACGCTTTCGGAAAAAAAAAAGAAATTCTCACCTTCTGCAGCATTTATCATGGTTCTTTCCATATAATTCATCGCATATAAGTAGAACCGAAAATAGTATGTAAAAGAAAGATAGCAGACACTAGCAGATTTTGAATCGTCCACACTCCACACCCAGCAATGATCACAGATTCACAAATAAGAACTCATTCCGTCGTTAAGACAACTCAACAAGGTTAAGCTTGTTCTAACAAGGCAAATAGGCAATACAAACTCAGTTTAAAAATACATAAACTGCAGTTCCTGCCTAGGGATCGAGGAGTGACTCACAGCAATTCGCTATCTCGAGCTACAACAAGTAGCGAAACCATTCCCCGTCTCAAAGCTACATCAAGTTAAGGAGCTAAATCAATCTACTGCGTCTGCGTGTTTGATCATGCGTCCGGCACCATCGGCTCATTGTGAGAAGTCGAAAGTAGGCAACAGATCAGGCAAAGAGTTCATGTACGTGTAACTCTCATCGTACACGTCGACCAACGCGGGCATGTCCAAACCTTGATCATAGCCTGCTCCTGCGTCCGCCCCATCAGCAGGATTGGGGTTGACAACACCCGCCGCCATCGCAGGAAAATAAGGGACGTACTCCAGCTGCGGTGCCAGTGGCGGTGGGTACTCATCGATGAACAGGGCAGGGTCTTCGTCCTCGCCGACTGCTCCTGCTTCCTCTTCGTCGTCCTCAAGCTCGCCGTCGTTGGCCCGATGCTTCGCATCCCTGATGTTATTCTTGGCGTTCTTGCCGTGGCCGCTGAAGCGGATGCAGTACACCCTCAGCGGCGAACTCGCGACCTCGGGCGGGGCGGTGATGGAGTACTCGTGCATGACCCAGCCCGTGCTGCCCTTCACACCGTGCTCTTCGAAGTTGAGCGCGTACATCTCCCACTCGATCTCCATCTCCTCGGCGCGGCCGCGCACTTGCAGCTTCTTCTTGACCGCCTGACCCTGTTCCTGGTCCCGGCGCTTGCGCTTCCTCTTGCCCTGCCCTGCCCAGGTCCCGTATCCCACGCAGGTGCGTTTCTGGCGGCTGCCCCTGGTGTTCATGGCCTGACACTTCGCGAAGAAGAAGGCCTGGTGCTTCCGCCCGTGCTTCTCGAGGAGATCCCACGGCGGCGCGCTCAGCGGATCGTCGTCGATGATGTCGTTCGGCATGAGGGTGTGGCCCAGGATGCGAGGGAGCAGGCAATGCCCGACCAACTCCTCGTCGCTGGGCACGAAACGGAAGCCTGGAGGAAGACCGAGCTCCGTGGCCATGGAAGGTGGTGCCTCTATTGCTCCTGCCGGCGGCGGCTCGCTAGGGATTTTCGGGCGTGGCGTGGCGTGGCGGCAGAGAGGAGAAACGTGAAAGGATCGCAGCGGGCGCTAGGGATCAGGGAGCATTTATAAAACGGCGGGAAGGCCCGAAGGGGAGACAAGAACCCAGAACGCGTTCTCAAGTCGGACTCGGAGCCTGAAGCGGGAAACAATCCCTTAATCAATGATACCAAGTAGTAGCCCGTAGCCGAGTAGGAAACAATTAATCAATGATGCCCTCCTGTTGCTGCTGGCATGTCACTTGTAGTGGTAGTAGAGATCCGGATGATTTATTCGACTGTCTCTGCATGAATGGTTCGGAACAGAGGTTTTTATATATATATAGGAATTTCATTGGATTCTTGTTCCTCCATTTCGCAGACATCGCTGCTGCTAGTTTGGAACAAGAAATGGGGAGAAATTTTCCATAGGAACGGCAATGAAAAACTGTACTAAGAGGAATGAACAAAATGAGCCCACTAATCGAAGTGGAAGCTCTCTTGTTCTTCAGAGAAGTTTTTCTTCCTCACCATGCCGGAGAAATTTCTCGGTAAGATTTTTTTTTTTTTTTAAAATACAGCCGGGGCAGACGACGATGCACTCTGGAACAGCTTGCGGGGTGGCCGCCGCCGCGGCGCGCATCGACGCCTCCAGAACAGCGGGAAGCTACAGAAGCACACACGCATCAGCCATCAGGAGCCATGGCCGAACACGACGCGCGACAGGGGAGAGAGATGCCGAGCTGGGCACTTGGGCAACTAGCCAGCTACTGTACTCTATACTATCCTGTTTGGCTGAACTTATTTTTGATTGCAGCTGTTTTTACGACTGATTTGTTGTGATATTTTTACACTGATTTGTTGTGAAAGATCGTATGGGACTGAAAACAAGCTGAAAGACCGTATATATATAGAAAGAAAAATGGAGGGAGATCCCGGCGGATCGGTCAACGATGCCGGGTGGTGCGCGGCGTCGTGGACAGGCGAACGCGTGGCGGTGGCGCACAGCTGCCACTGCGACTCATGTTCTACTACTGAGAAATCGATGGGTCGATCACTTGTCCAGCGAAAACCACAACGCCGCTGAGTTCCTCCTTGATCAAGGACAGGAACGGGTGGTCGGCGACGAAGTCCACCGGCGGCGGCGCCTCCACGCGCGCGCAGCCGAAGCCCACGGCGACGGCGGTCGCGGCGGCCGCCTCGGTCCCTTCCTCGTTCACCTCCACGAAGGACTCGTGGTAGACGTCGGACACGACGATCGGCTCCGGCACCGCCTCCACCATGTCGCCCAGGTCGGCGGCGGCGCGGTCGAAGGGCAGGTGCAGCACCAGGTCCCGCAGCAGCTCCCTCGCGTTCGTCTTGCACGCCACGGTGAACCTGGGAACACCGAACGCGCGCACGGGGACATCGTCCGCCAGGGTTCCGCAGCTCTCGAGCGCCGCCGCCGGGTCGTCGCCGGCGCTCAGCGTGTGCAGCAGCGTCGGCAGGCCGTCGCGCGCGTCCGGGAGGTAGATGTACATCGAGAACAGCCGGTGCTCGCCGCCGCCGCCGCCGCCGTGTTGCGCATAGCGAAGCCTCAGGACCTTGTAGCCGGGCCGGCAGGCGATGCGCTGCTTGCCGGTGCTCGACATGAACGGCACGCGGACGCAGCCGCCGCCGTGCAGGAAAAAGGCCTCGTCCCGCGTCAGGCACGCGTCGAACTTGCGGTCCCAGGCGCCCTTGAAGTAGAGCGCGTTGGTGAGCACCGCCGGCCTCCCGCGGTGGAGGCTGCCCGGGGGAAGAAGGTCCTTGATCCGGCCTGCCGTCGCGCTCGCCACCCACTGGTTGATCTGGCTCCTCGCCTCCTCTGGCTGGCGTATAGATCAACAAGGAACCAAAACGAAGTTGTCTCAAAGATCGATCACCAAATTCGTGAGCCGTACGTACGAGAAGGAAAGGGGGGGATTCGAGCGTACCATGGTTTTGAAGGACGCCTGGTGCGCCTCAGCGCGGTAGAGCTCGGCGGCGACGCGGGCGAACGCGGGTTTGAGCTGCAGATCGGCGTCGACCCAGACAGCGTTGACGAAACGCACCGTGGTCCCAGTCCCAGTCCCACCTTCGCCGCCGGCGTCAGCGAAGATGCGCAGAGCGACGTAGGACGCGAGCGCGGCGTGGGCGCTGCCGCCGGCGGGGCCGAGGAAGCCCGCGATCTCGTCTAGCGTGCCGCCCCGCGCGCCCGCGGCGAGCAGCGCCAGCGCCGCGTGGATGGACAGCGGGGAGACGGCCAGGTTGGCGCGGGACGAGGCGAGGTGGCGGAGCACGCGCATGGAGAAAGCGGCCTCGTCCTTGGCGGCGGCCTCCGCGAGCTGCATGGCCGCTGTAGGTGCCCAGGCAGGAGCGGCCCCAGGTTGGTGGCGGAAGACGGCCGTGACCGGACGGCAGTCCTTGAGCTTTCTTGTAAACGTGGAATCGCTGAAATAGACAACGGGAGTGATTGGATGGATGCGTCGCGTTGGCCGCTACGTGCAGTGCCGCGTATGCGTGGATGTGACTCGTGGAGGTTTCCTCGCCGGCTGCCGAGTTCATCATAGTTCGTTCATTCATAGTCCCAATGGGTATTGGCTTATAAAAATAGTTGTACAAATGCAGGTCAGCAGCTGTCGCTACCGAACTGTATCGTCTAATCGTACACAAAAACGTGTGTGCACATGATCTCGAACTCAAATAGCCAAATACGTTGTTATCATCTAATCTAATATCGACACAAAAACGTGTCAGAACATGACCACTCGCTCAAAAAGCCAAATATGATGTGAACTGAGACTCAAATTGCACCGAGTTTTCAGCGCGATCATCTGCGGGCGGCTGCGCCCAGGAAACTGAACGCCTGATCAAAATCAAAATAATGATAATAGCTCAATTCTTACTGCACGCATGGTCGATGATGCATCAATTTCTAATAATTTCCCACCCGTACAATTACATTACAAGAATGATTTCTTATAGCCTTTTTTCTCTGTGTCCAGCTCAACTGCACATCTTTTTCAAAGGCATCTCTTGCACGGAAATTAGATACAGCAGTGGCATGCCACGTAAAACGAATCAGTTGCTAAAATCACAGAGAGAACAATATACGCCATCAATGTAGAACTTGAATAAACTAAGATTCCACAGATTTGTTCATTACAGACATCTCTAGCCCGAAAGCCGGCGGCTACCGTTAAGTGTAGCTATCGTTACGGGAAATACATGAATGTGAGGATTAAAAGGGGACAGATGCGCAGCATTTTCTGGTAAAATATTGTTCTGCTCCTAAATTACAGAATAAAAGCTTGGGTTAACAACTAGGTGCTGTCCCGTCCACAGCTTTCCAACGCACCACAAAAGGAACCCAGCATGCAGGGTTAACGAATTGACGAGCTGAGCATGAATCCTTGCCCTTGCTCAAGGGGTAGTCACCTTGTTGCGTAGGCGGCTCGAGCGTCTCAACGGAGTCGGTGTCAGTGGAGCTGCGGTCGCATTCGTCTTCTCCCCTTTGACAGATTTCTTCTCCCCTTTGACAGATTTCTTCTGCTGTAGAAAATCATACAGTAAATGGACAGCTCACTGCTAACCCACATTCTGAATCAAAATCTCGATTCCTCTTTGTCATGCCTGCTCTGATAATACTTTAATTTCTAAATGCACAGTGTTGAACCAAGATCATTAAAGTAAGAGCAACAATAAGTTAGTATTACTCATCAATTTATCACGCTGTCGGTCTATAAAGCACCAAAGCCTGCAATTTCCGATAAAAATTGAAACTGTTCTACACAAACTACTTACTAATGCAAATGGATTAGTCACTATCAGCCATTCAGTCTATACGAGTTTGAGAATAAGTCATTAGTAGCGTAGCCCCCACAGCCACAGCCCCACACCATAATTTCGTATGTATATGAAGCAAAATGGAACTGGCTATGATAAATTTATCTCATAAAAATAGTGCATCACCTAATTCATCTAAAATCAATACCCCGCCAATTTTCTATGAACATCTAGTTAACTAGAGAGCACAAGCATTGAAATCTGGTTCATTTCTTCTGGATAAACATTTGTTACTGTGCAACCATACATGCTTCCACAACCTTAAGAGTACTAGATGAACTACACAGATGAAACTAGCAAGGATTGTAGTTACCTCTTCTTTTGCTCTTCGAACACTAGGGCTTTGAATGACGCTATCTGCAAACATGAACTCTCCGATTTGTTCAACCACTGGTGAACAATGAGAGTGAATAGGAACCTTGAGAGTCAACAATGGGTCTGTCTTGGGCAATGTCTCTTGCACAGGATCCTCAAGACTGACCAATGGGCTCACCTTGGACAATGTCAACTCCATAGGAACCTCCAAACTACCAGGCAGGTTTTGGTTAGGAATTGCCAATTGCATAGGTTCCTCTGAAGAGTGTACAGGTAGCTGCGCATCTTGAGCGGAAGAAGTCATTGACAACTCCACAACTTGATGGGGAACTAACAATGGTTCTTCTGCAAGTGAGTCACAGGTTATGATGCAGTGCTCTCTTGATCTTTGATAGTACCTGTACAATGCAGCCACTAAACCAGCAAAAGACAAGCATGCCAATATCTGCAGAAAGTGAGGTTCCATTGCAGACCACATAAATTTTACAGTAGAGAATATTGCTTTAGCAGCCTCTGCTGTATTCTCATACTGCCATATGTCCAACTCCTCACTTTCCAAACCCTTTCTGTCCATCTTGTAACTTGCTGATTTTATTGCCTTCTCCATGGAGACTGACTGCAGTTCACACTGATTTGAGGAATCATCACATTCCTCTAGATGGACTGATTCCGAACTGCCCTCCTCCATATTATCAGTGTGAGTTGAAGTGGAACCAATGGAATCCGGTGGGATGTCGTCATTCTGAAGGAAGACCGCCATTTCTGTATCTTGTTTGTCCATCTCAGAATCCTTCTTCAAATCAGGCACAATCTCACTTCTTTCACTCCCAATTTGGCATGTTAGTTCTCCTAAAGAAACATTCAGGCAGATATCAGCTAGCCCCATCACAGTAACTGCCACCAGATTCCTTGGAGAAGCTCCGTTCTCATCCATACTTTTAGTGTCCTCGTGCACAATTTGATTTGTATTTTCTTCCAGCACATCCTCAGGACCCATCCCTAACAATCTCAGTGAGTCTAATTCATGATCATAGGAATCGTACATGCCCCCAATTCCTCTACCCAAATCGAATGCATCTTCTGAATAAGTAGGAAAGCCAGAGGGATTGCTACAGTAAATGTAGCACAAGGCAAATGTGAGCAACAGAAACAGCCGCCTGGCCCAGCGGCCTCGACGCGCTGGGACTACCTCCTCTTCCTCCTCGCTGTCGTCAAGCTCGGTCTCGGAGTCGCTCCTTGCTGCCGACGAGATGGGGGACTCGGCCTCCGCATCCGAGGCCACGGAGGAGCCACCGTCCTCCTCCGAGGCCGCGTTGCCTGAGGTGGTGCTGGAGGAGTCGTCGTACATCACCTCTGCCGCGCGCGACACCCGGAGGAGGATCTCGCGGCGCCGCTCGGGGTCGTAGCGCAGGAACGGCGGCCGCGGCGTGGTGTAGTTCGTCTTCGGGTCGTACGGCCCGCCGCCGCGGCCCGCGAGCGTCGGGGGGCTCGGCGCGGACTTTGGCTGCGGCGACGCGGCGCCCTCCATGCCCCCGACGCCGCCGCCGTCGTTCCTCTCCCCGAGCACCTTCTTCCTCTGCGGCGACGCGGCCCCCACCGGCACGGGATGCTTAGGGCTTGCGTTCTCGTCGGCCCCCGTGGCCGCTCCAGGCCTCGTCGCCTTGGGGCTCCTTCGCGGCGAACATGCTGCAAGCGAACAAAGTTAAGAGATCGGAATTGAACACAGATGACAGAACTGAAGCGAGTTGGGGCTGGCGATGGATTAGGTCCTGGGTTGCGCCCCCACCTTGGAGAAAAGCTCGCTCTCGCTTGGGAAACTCCATGGCGAATGCGTGGCGTGTCGTGGTGGGCGGATTCAATTTGATGTGGCGATCTGGGCCTGGGGATTTGTGGAAGGCGGGGAGCCGGAGATGGAGAGATGGGGAGGGGAGGGGAGGGGAGGGGACGGGACGGGATGAAGTGTTTTCAAACCCGAACCATTCAGAATTCGACCGTTGCGGTGGCGGCGCCGGTGGGGCGGGTATATAGTACTGTACGTGGCAACAGGCCAACAGCACAAGCGGTAAGAATGGTTGAAAGGATTGAACACTATCTGAAAAATACAATCCTTCGAACGTGACACAAAGTAAACACTGTGACTCAAATAAATTTGTCTGAAGAATTGAATGGTAAAATCCAGAAGCAAGCTACAGAGCAATACTAATAGAACATGTTCTCCCCTTTCAAGATCCTAGATAATACACTATATTAGTAACAACCATCATTACATCAGATCATTCATGAACCGTCAACTGAAACAGATTACTTTGGTTGCATTTGGTGCATAACCTGAGATGAACTAATACTTCTATTTTTTTGGGCAAATGAAGAATTAATACTTTTGTGACAATTATGTTCATATGCTCAATTCTTTGAGTTTTTTTTTGCCCTTTCACATCTGTTCAATATGTCTATTGGACTAGAAAACTACATCTCTTTCACCAAATATCTACTATGGTATGCTAGCAATAGAAATTCCATCGCAAGTGAATCAATTCGTATATTACTCTGTGTTACCTTAACTTAGGTTCCATTTAACACAGCTCTACTTCAACGACGAAGCTGTTTTAATGACTCGTTTGTGAAAAAGCAACTCCTTGTGGTGGGCAAAAAGAATGAAAAGACCGAGTACAATTTTCTCTATCCTCTTCTTATATGCTTGATTGTACGTGTCCTCTTCTTTAAATGTCTGCTTCCCCGGCGGCAATGCTCCCTCCTCCGGCGGTCGGCAAACCTGCTCCCCTGGAGGTCGGAGCAACCCTCCCTGGCGATGTGACCCCCACTCCGCGTGTCGTGCGCCTTGCGACTTGTGCGCCAGTCTTCGACGACCTGTGCGCGGCATGCCAGACCGCTGTAGGGTCGAGATGGCGAACTAGAGGGGGGTGAATAGTCCGAACAAAAATTAATCGCAGAAGAAATAAAACTTATTCGGTTCTAACGACAATTCACCCCTCTAACTAAGACTCTAAACACCTTGTCAAAGATTCTAACAAGAGACAAAGGTGTAAGGCTAACTTAAGCTTCCCTAAATCATTCTAGCGTAAGGTCACACAAAACTAAGAATTAGTACTTTGAGCAGGGGGAAACTCCTACCAACTAGCAAGCAAAAGCACACTATGCACTTAAGCTCACTAAGTGCTCAATGACAAGGATACACAATCCTAATCAAGGAGCGCAACTTGTTTAGTTATACAAACTAAACAAGAACTACTTCTAAGCTACACAAAGTAAGAAGGTGAGTGGCAAGCTACACAAGCTAACCGATCTCACAAGAGCAACTACAACTACACAAGTAAAGTAATGCAAAAAGTAGATGACTTATGTAGAATTGAGCAAACCACCGCGAAGGATGGAAAGATGTTGACGCGGTGATTTATTTCCTGGAGGTTCACTTGTCGCCACAATCTATGTTCTCCGCTGACACAAGCTCCAAGGTTACTGCCGATCCTCTAGCAAGAGGTGACCCACCACAAGTCACCACCCACACGTGGGGCGCCTGCAAGCACTTGCTCTTCGATCCGACCGGACCACTTGTCGCTCTTCACGTCTCGCTCAACTAGCGATGCTCTTCACGATCTCCCACGGGGTGAGCTCCAACCCCTCACAAGCTTGCTCCGGAGCTAAGCACAATCTCCTTACTTGCTTCCACGGAGCCTTTCACCAAAAAGCCGTCTAGGAGGTGGCGACCTCCAAGAGTAACAAGCACCACCGGCTTGCAACTCGATCACCTACTGCCATTCGAAGCAATCCTCACGATGCAACGCACTAGCGATCGATTTCTCACTCTCAAAAGCGATGTCAATTAGCACAAGTGAGTAGGAGGGCACCAAGCCAAGCACTAACAAGGGAAACACATTCTCAAGGTGCTCAACCACATGTCTTGGCCGGCCCTCAGCTCTATTTATAGGCCTCAAGCCAAATAGAGCTGTTACCTTTTCACTCCACTGAAAAAACGTCCACACCGGACGCGCAGACAGGAGCACCGGACGCGTCCGGTGTCCAGTGACCAGTGCACCACAGAACGCCACGTTAGCTGGCCGTTTGAAAGTAACCGTTACGCGCCAACGGCTAACTCTGCTCACGCCTTCTCTGTCCACACCGGATGCGTCTGCTGTCACACTGGACGCGCGAAGCTCAGTGTCCGGTGCGCGACCCGAGAGCACCAAACTCACACTGGATGCGTCTGGTGAACACCCACCGGACACTCCTCAGCGTCCGGTGCTCCTTTTTCTCTCTGGAGCATGCCACGTCACTTGCACCGGACACGCGCACAGTAACCACACCGTGTCCGGTCCCTCTAAACCTGCGTCCGGTGCAACTGCACGGAAACACACTGCTCTCGGCCACATTCACCAGATGCGCATGTGTACAACCTCATGTGCATGTGTGTTAGCCTTTCACAAACATTTTCACAAAGGATTTTCACTCACTTCACCGCGCCACTTGATCCTAGCAACGTATGCAAAGTTATATCGCTCAAGTGGCACTAGATGACCAATATGCAAACAAGTTTGCCCCTCTTGATAGTACGGCTATCTATTCTAAATCCGGTCAAGTATTTCTCTACTCAACCTTAGACCGGTGAAATGGAAACGACCTAGGTTATACCTTTGCCTTGCGCTTTCCATTCCAATCACCGTCTTCATCTCCGTCTCCGACACCATCGATGTCGATGCAATACATGCACCAACACCTCATGAATGATATGATCCACTTCATATCATCACGTGGCTTTTAGTTCATCGATCCTCGACTTGCTTGTTCTTCACCGTTGCATTGGTCCATCGGTGCCAAGCCATCACCCGACTTGCCCTTCACACTTGCAACCGGTCCATCGACGTGAAACCTTGTCTTGATCTTCTCCACCTAGCCACATGACTCCATGTCATGTCTCATATGCATTTAGCTCCTTCATCATCACATACTAAGCAACACTCTTCAAGCCATATGCACCTCCATGGCATAGTTGCTCACACACATGTCCCGTGGACTAATCACCTGTGTATTCAACACTTAAACACATATTAGTCCACCTAAGTTGTCACTCAATTATCAAAACCAAACAAGAACCTTTCAACCGTGTGCCCCTATCCTGCGGTTCCCTGATGGTCGTAAGCCCCGAAGACCATGCTCAGAAGTCTGCGGAAGCACCCTAGACATGGGTAAATATGAGGTGTAGGAAGGAGAGGTGAAGCAATTTATTTTTGGCTTCATCCCACCCCAAGCCGCTCTAAGAGCATGTGTTAAGGGGCTTCACAAGTGAAGCTGTTTCATTTTACCCAAATAGCTCTAAATCACTATTGAAGCTAATGAAGAAACTCTGTCAAATGGGGTCTTAGTTAATGGTCTGCATCTGGTGAAGTTAGCTTCTTTTGTCTAGAATTTGGTTCACTCGTCTGCATTTGTTATGACTTTGCGAAAGGGCCTCTACCTAAATTGGTTAGGTGGTCTGAGTAGCATTTCTCAAGGCATGAGTTTGACTTCTCGTTGGGGCAAATTTTAGACTGACCTTAGGAAAAAAAACTCCTTGTCTATCCCACGTCAATAGGGATGGCAACGGGGCGGGTCTGGACCCGAAACCCGTGGATTTTAAACCCGGCAGGGGCGGGTTCGGGTGCAGTTTTCCACCCGTGGGTCTCGGGTTCGGGACCCAAATTTTTGCGGGGGCGGGTGCGGGTTTCCCCCCGCGGGTTTCTAGCGGGGACCCGAAATTTAGAAGCCCATGTAACTAATATAGCCCAACTAGCCCACAAAGAAGACTAACCTAAGTATATAAGCCACAAACCCACCCATCCCCATCCGACATCCCTCCCAGCCGCCAGCACACAACCACGCCGCTTCGTGACTCGCGACGCTTTTCCACTCGCGACTCGCGATGTCGTGCGCGCGGCGGTGCCCCCCTCTTCCCGGTCTCATCCCATCGCTCGGCCTCCCGTGATCTGCTCGACTACTCCCCAAGCGCTAGCGCCCAGCAGGGCCAGTGACCATCTCCATTGCCCACTGCCATCTCCCTCAAGCTCGAGATCCCGTCACGGGGTCACAAGCAACGGCGGACGACGGCACGTCCTCGGCAGCCGACGCCTAACTATTCCTCGGTGTGGTCGTGGGAAGCAGTAGATGGCTATCTAACCTCCAGCGGTGGCACAGCAAACCCCAGCTCTGCCGATTCAATTCGGGTTTCGGGGGACCCGTCGGGTTTGTGGGCGGGGGTAGAATTTTACCCGAAACGGGGTTCGGGTGCGGGGTGGGTTTCCTTGGCGGGTTTGGAGGGCGGGTCCGCGGATGCTCCACCCGTCCCGAACCTGCCCCGTTGCCATCCTTACACGTCAAAGCACGGGTCTAAGTCTCGGTCCCGGTCGTGCATGGTCATTCTCACACGGGCTATGATGCCACTGTGTATAGTGGGAGCAGAGATTCAGAGGTTTTTTTTTACCAGCTTGCTTTTAGAAAATAACATTGATACTCCATTCATTCTAAATTGTAACGACGGATACAATGGGATAGAGGGAGTACAACTAATGATCAGACTCCGAGGCACACCGGCACCACATTCCAAAGTCACGCGCACGTATGCCTGTGCACATTCGCCGACCAACAAACACAACTACACGAAATATTACAGGTACAGTGGTACACGAACCGAAGGCAACGCGGACAAAAAAAAAACATCCAAGCTAAATGAAAATATTCGTGCCTGATATGACTTAATGACAATCACAGGATGGAGATGGACCGGCCGTCTACGGCTAGCTAGTCTTGGCTCATCATGCGGTGGAAGTCGTGGAAGTCGAGCTCGCCGTCGCCGTCGTCGTCGTAGGCTCGGATCATGGCCTCGCACTCGGCGACGGAGGGCTCGTCGCCGAGCTGGCTGAGCACACGCTGCAGGCCGCGCGGCGTGATCCGGCCGGACCCCTTGACGGCCTCGAAGGCCTCGAAGGCGCGGCGGAGGTCCTCGCGCTCCTCCTCCTCGCCGCCCTTGCTCTCCACGATGCGCACGAAGTCGTCGAAGCCCAGCGCCAGGTCCTGGTAGTGGTACTGGTAGTCCCCTCCCCCGTCGTCCTTGTCCTTGAGCCCCAGCTCCAGGCCGCCGCCGTCGCCCATGGACGCGAGGAACTCGCGCAGCTCCGTGCCGGAGATGCGGCCGTCCATGTCGCGGTCTAAGTGGCGGAAGATCTCGCGGAGCTCCGCCATGCGGTCGCGCTCGCGCCCGCGGGACGTGCCGCCCGAGGACGACGCGGACGCCGAGGACGGCGACAGCGACCTCGCGCCGGCGGCGGCCGTTGGGGAGTCCGGCGGCGACGAGGCCGCCGTGGCCTTGCACTGGCCGCAGAACAGGCCCGCCGGCAGGCTCAGCTTGAAGCTGCTGCTGCGCTTCCCGGACAGGCGCCTTGACGGCTTGGACACCTCGATGCTCCCCATTTTTGAACTGCTTGGCCTCTGGCTGTGAGTGAGTGTGCAAAGCTGAAGCCGGCGAGCTGGTGGGCACTGTGCCTGTGCGACGTGACAGCGCGGGCGGGTATATATAGGCCAGGAGGGTCGGGCACCGGGGGCAGTGAGGGAAGTTTCACGGGGCTTTTTTTTTTTTCTCGTTTCTTTCGGGCAGCTCCGATTATCCGAAGGATCTCTCCGGCCGGCGGCGATCGCGATGTGTTTGGTGGCACTTGGCAGTTCAAAAGCACAGAGGAACTAGGAAGTTACGAGAAATAGACTTTCACAGTCCAGTATTGAGATGAGTTTGGTGGAAACGGACCTTGCATTTCTTCAGCAGCAGTCCAGCACCGTTGGAACTACAGATGGAATAGGAGTAAGGAAAATGGTGCGATCTTCGTTCTCAAACATTATGATCAGCAACGAATTCTTGGACCAATACGTAGGTCATGTCATACTAGTTTCAACCAAATCAAAGCACTATGTATGTACCACTACTGTAGCCTACTGAGGGTCAGTTTTCGTGCCAAAATCATCTGATCTGGGCATATATATCACGCTAAATGCTAGAAACTGGGCATATTTAGACGGGAGATTCATGATGCCACAACATATTTGTCCGATCGATGGGGGTACCCGTCTGGAACATGGAGAACATCATCAGAAGGTAGCTGATAGTACCTAGTATCTATCACACTCTTCTTGGTAAAAAAAACTTGGAATATATCCCTGCTGCGGTGCTGCTTAAACTAAATTCTAATGCTATAATTCGGTCCAGGTTCCTAGGTGATTGGGTTCTTTTGTCCTCACGGCTTACGCTTACGCAATAAGCCTGCAAGGCAAGCATGGCTTTGCGTGGTTACATTACATTATTTTTCTTCTCAGCTTCGTATGATGCCATGCCAGTAGCTGCCAAACGCCAAATGCGACCGACCGACCGTCGTCGATGAATTCGCCACGAGCACTGCTACCTGCTGTCGCCTTTGTTTTATTTGAACCATCTCAATCGCCGCCACTCCACAAGGTCATCAAAAAGTATCATAGCAGCTTCATTTCATCACTGCTTGAGTAGTACGTACTCAATTAATTAATTGGTTACTCGCATATAAGTTCCTCACCACATGTTTCTCGAGCTGCTCGTCTCAGTTCCATCCGAGTACGACCGTCTCATCATCTTCTTGCCTGTGGATGCGCCCTATACAAGAATATGCCATACGTACCTGAATGCTCACGCACAGAGGTCTTGCAAGTTGCAGCCTTGCAGGCCACAACGGGGGGAATCAGCCAAGCGTTGTTGCCTCACCTGAACCACTCCCCTGGACGTGGACGACGACGTCGAGAACGGCGGCGCAAAGGCCGGCGATGGGAGGCGGGATCTCGTCAGGGGTTCGGTAACGGTGCGCGACGAAGCTTCCTGCCGGCTTCGCCCCGGGATAAAAAGACTTCGCCTCGCGCACGCACGCCCGGACCCGGCAGGGAAAATGCGAGTTAGTTTTACTTGTCTTTTGTGGAGCACTGGAGCGGGTGCGGTGCGGCCTGGCAGATAAGCTTTTCTTTCACGCTGGTAAGAGGATGATCTGTCACTAGCCATTGGTCACTTTGAGTTGCATTGCATGGCCGCCCAGTCTCAATGCTCCTATAGGCTATAGCGTCTAGCTAAATCGGTCTCCTGTTGGCCAAGGACAAAAGCAGGCGGATATGATGCAAGTTGCAAACAGATCAAGGTCAGCTTCCATTATTTTCAGGAAAGAGGGACACTAGAGTAGCAAACGACGGCCGGACGGCCGGCGTGTCGAGTCAGGAGCAGCGCTGGAAAAGAGAAGCACGCCACGTCTAGCTAGTAGTCTAGGATACCAAAGCGAAGCGGGCCGGGGGCGGGGGGATTCCGGTGAGGTTTACGTTTACCCGCGTCGTCAAGGCTTTACCCAGCAGCACGAGCGAAAAGTGTCCGTCGCGCTTTGGGCCTCCGCGCGTGTGGCTTTGGAGTTTGGACTTTCGTTCCAAGGCTGCCTGCCCTGGAGAACTGAAATGAAACTGCAGCTGCAGGAGCTTCTGCTGGTTGGTCGACGCACCACACGAGGACGGAATAATCCAGTTGGGTTCGCCTGCCACGCGTGCGCGGCGCGCCAGGGCGGCTTTGGTAAGTTTCGGCACCTGTGTCTGCTCTCTTTCCGGCGCAGGCCGTCGTTGCTGCTGCTGCCGTGCCACCCATTTTGATGGTTGGTTCACCAGGGTCCAGCGCTGACTGCTGAGCGTGCTTAAAGGAGGCGACTCTCGCCGTGCTTTGCTGTTGCTGGTCGGCTTTTTCCCGCGATGCAATGCAAAGCGTCGTGGCGATTGACGGGCCAACTCGGACGATCGGCGCCTGCAGCCAAGTGGTCCCGAAGGCGAAGAGGCCGCGCATAGTGAAACTGAGGCCCAAAGGTCCGGGGGGTCGGCACATTTTCGTGGCACCCCCATCACGTGC
Organism: Eremochloa ophiuroides; assembly: GCA_038502445.1. NCBI lineage: Eukaryota > Viridiplantae > Streptophyta > Magnoliopsida > Poales > Poaceae > Eremochloa > Eremochloa ophiuroides. Next base: position 68,685,055 of record JAHLJS010000006.1, read on the forward strand.
TTAAGTAGCAGAGGTCACCACGTTCATCGTGAGATTGCAAAGGTGTCAATTGGTTACCGTAATGACTCACAGAAAGCAAGTGAGTACTGTACTAGCCCCGGCAGAATACAATTACTGATTGAGTAAGTACACTGGTTCATTTGATGATCCCTGGAGGCCAGGACCCTGGTTCAGTTTTCAAAGCATCCGCGTGCTTTTTCTGCTGCATTGGTCTTTTTCGGGTCAGGCTCACTTCTTGCGAGGGGTCCGTCTTATTCAAGGCATCCATCAACGAGTCTAATCTGGGGCATGTTGTATTGGGCCGCAGCCTAGTGGGTTGTGTGATGGGCCTCGGCCTGCGAGTGATGGGCCTCGGCCTGTGTTCGGCAGAGACGGCGGCGGTATGCATAAGCCGTGCTCCTGCTTCTGTAACGAGGAACAGATAACTGAATCCTGTTCTTCCCCGCGGGGTCGGCCACGTCTCTCTGTTCCTCCTAAAATTCTTGCATTCTTTTGTGTATAGAGGGAGTAGGCACAAAGCACGAGGCAACAACAGCGAAGGCCTCTGAAGAGGCAAATGGCATGATCGGCAACATTTCCTTTTGTTTCCTATGTTTTCCCTACTTTTTCACCCACTTGTTTGCTCAATTTTTTGTTATAGTAAATGTTTGTTTTTTGTATATTTAATTTTTTAAAATTTGGTAGTTTTTTTTTCTTATGATAAAACAAAAGGTGATACTGAATTTGTTTTATATAAATTTTGTATGCAATGTTTGTCCTATAATCTATTTTAACTAGCAAATATGCCCGTCCGTTGCAATAGGAGAAAAAACGTTAATAAAAAACAAGCATACAAGTGTTGCATATTTATTTATATATGTACTGCAACTTTCAAGTCTAAATACGTGGTCTTTTAAGAGTACCAAATCAAAGGAGTCAATGACGGATTTCATTGTTATTTTTATTTTTTCCATAAATCAAAGGAATCCGTGAAGAAGTCCATTAATTACTTTTTTATTTCTATTCTTTTTCCTATATGTGTTATTATTTTTCTAATTTTTTCATATGTGTCTATGTGATGCCCTATGTGTTCCCTTTCATGAATATTGTTCCTTTTTATTTTATAAAAAATAAAGGTTTAAAGATTTCAACATATTATATTTATTATTTTATACTTATAAGAAAAAGGATATTCATTGATGAAAAAATAATATCCATTTTCTTATAAATATTAAAATGGGTTTTCTTTGATGAAAAAGAACAACTGTTAGGGACGTTTTAGGATTGGAACACGGGCTCGGGAAATGCTATGGACCAACAAGCAATCGAAGAACCAAATCACAAGGGTTATTCCTGCAAACAATCAAAAAATCCAGTAAGAACGATGAAGAACAAGCACTCAATTGCAAAATATGATATTAACTTATTAAGGTTCAGATCTGATACACATACGGTGGGGTTCTGAATCGAGTAGAACGAATGGTCTAGTCGACACGGTGTGGGGGTATAAGCCCGTATACCCGCATAGTCATACTTGGCCCAAGTCTATCGAACAGGCCTGAACTACCAAGGACACGTCGCCTATACGATCTCCAGGAGATCGCGTATATCCGCCGAGTCCTTGGCGGGCAAGAAAATAGCTTTTCTAGGATCTAGCCGATTGGTTTCCCAGATCGGCTAGGATTATAATATGTTATGTATGGCAAGATCAACTTGTAACCCTGCCCCCCGGACTATATAAGGCGGGCAGGGGGTCTACTTGATTCATCTAATTTACTAGCAATAGAACACATCAACATACAGGACGTAGGGTATTACGCCTCGTGGCGGCCTGAACCTGTCTAAATCTCTGTCTCGCACGAATTGTGCTCCCTCGTTCGTCTCAGGCACACCCGCACCGTCTCATCTACTACCGCGGGCATACCCCTCGGTAGACTATCGCCGGTATTCCGTCGACAGTTGGCGCGCCAGGTAGGGGTGTGCCACCTGATTCCATGGCGAACAAGGTGATTTTTTCAAGCTCCATCAAGCTCCCGACGCCGGGCCAGATCTTCACGGTGGGATCCATCACCTGGGTCGTCGGCGCAAACGGCGAAGGGGTGATTCTGGACGCAACCCAGATCCCCTCCGTGTCTCCTCCGACGAAAAGGCTGCCACGCTACGTTCGGAAAAACATCGACAACGACGACCTGATCGGATCTATAGATCGAGTCACCAAGAAGCTGTCAGAGGGACTCCAAATCCTGGAGTCCGTGTGTAACAACCCTAAAAATCCACACAATCTAAAAATCCCAACCAATTAAATTTTTTCATTTATTTATTGTGAAAACCCATTTTTCTTGTGCAAGCATATAGGTTTCATTATGAAATTGGTAAATAAAGGAGTGTAGTTTGTATTTTAATTCCAATCACATAGAATAATAACTTATGCATCACATTTGGGATTTATTGCAATTTATGTTTGTATTTACTCAATAAATTAAAATGGGCAATATATGTATATATACACTAAACTGAAAACAGAAAAGGAGAAAGAGAGTTCGGCCAGCAAGCCAGCCCGAGCCCGCCCGACCTTCCTCTCCTCATCTCACCGCGCGCGGCCCACGTCGCGGCTCGGTAGCGCACGCGCACGACCAGCACACACGCGCTCGCGCTCGCGCTCGCTGCCAACCCGGCCCCGCCTGTCAGCCACTCTCGCCCCCACTGTTCTTCTTCCTCACGAAGGCGACGCGCCTGCCGGGGGTGTCGCGCGAATGGCGTGACCCCGGTCCCACAGCCGACCGCATGGCAGAGCCCTGACCCCGCTGTCCCCCTCCTGTCCCCTCCTTTCTTGGCCGCCAAGCGAACCCGCGCCATCCGGAGCCCTAGATCCACTCGAGCCACGGCCCCTCGATCGGCCGAGCGCAATCGAGACCGTTCGCCATTGGAGACTGGCCAAGCTCGCCTATAAATTGGAGCACCCCGAAGCCCTACCCTCATTTCCCCTCGCCGCCACCGCAGCACAGACCGGCACACCGCACCAAACCGAGAGAGAGAGCGTAGGAGAAGGGCGGAGCAGAGGAGGAGAAGCTGCCGGAGCGCCGCCGCCGCGGAGCACACCGGAGCCGGACACGGAGGAGAAGCCGAGCTGCGGACGAGGAGCGGCACGGCACTGCGATCGCTCTGCACGGCTCCGACTCGCCACTGCACCGCCATCCTAGCTTCACCGACACCACGGTGAGCCACCGCACGCCATGTCCGAACCTTGCCCTGCTTTTGCCATGGCGTTCCACCCTCGGGACGCGCAGGCACGAGCCTATACCGGCTCGGGAAGATCACCTGCACCATGCACTCACTCGACCAGCCAAAACCCCCGGACTACAAGCTTGCTAGACCGAGAACGCAGCACGACGCGTTCTCGGCGGAGCGCGCTCACCACCGACGCGTTCCGACGCCGAATCACCCGTTCCGAGCAATCCGTCTAGCAACCGTATAGGTTAGAGCGTCGTGGAGCATGGCCACGACCCCCTTGAGCTAGCTACGCGGATCTAAGCGCTAGAGGAAGCCTGAATCGCCCTGGCCGCGTGCGCCGCGACCTTACCGGAGCGCCGCCGCGAGCCGTCGCCAAAAAAAGGTCATGCCATGGCTAAAGTTCGCCACAAGAGTGTTGTATGCCTCTCTGGCCTCACCAATTTGACAAGACCGCACTCGATTGAACCAATACTTGTTCGTAGCCGCGATGCCGCCTTCCGCCGTCGTCGGCGACACGCCGCCGCCACGGCCGAGCACCTTGGAAAGCTCGGTAGCCAAAATTAGTAGTTGGTATACCATCGCCTTAGACCCTGGACGCGTATACATCTCCTAGAAGACCTCCTTAGCCCCGCCGGAACCTCACAGTCGCGACGACATCGCCGCCGACAGGTTCCGCCTCGCTTAAGATCCGTTCCGAGTACCCCCGGTCGCCTCGCGCTGCGGAGAAAGGCCGCCGAGGTTCGCCAAGTCTGCCTCGGCACCGCCGCTAGAAAGCCGAGCCCTGCCTTGCCGAGATATGGTCATCGCCGCCCTGTCATCGTCCGCCGCACCGGAGAGACACCGCCGCCTTGAACAGACGCCCTGGACCCCTGCTAGCACCGAATTTCCGATTCGCCCGAGCCTCCCCAGGAGAGCTCGGGAGAGCAGCACCCTCGGCACACCAAATCTCCGATTCGCCCGAGCCTCCCCAGGAGAGCTCGGGAGAGCAGCCCCTTCGGCGCCCACATTTCCGATTCGCCCGAGCCTCCGCGGGAGACCTCGGGAGAGCGGCACCCTCGGGCGCCCAAAATTTCCGATTCGCCCGAGCCTCACCGGGAAAGCTCGGGAGAGCGGCACCCTCGGGCGCCCAAATTTCCGATTCGCCCGAGCCTCACCAGGAGAGCTCGGGAGAGCAGCCCCCCTCGGCACCCAAATGTCCGATTCGCCCGAGCCTCCACAGGAGACCTCGGGAGAACGGCACCCTCGGGCACCCAAATTTCCGATTCGCCCGAGCCTCCGCGGGAGACCTCGGGAGAACGGCACCCTCGGGCGCACCAAATCTCCGATTCGCCCGAGCCTCCCCGGGAGAGCTCGGGAGAACGGCACCCTCGGCGCCCCGAATCTCCGATTCGCCCGAGCCCCGCCGAGCTAAACCGAACTATGCCGAGCTCCGCCGAGATACCCCAACCACAGCCGAGCTACCACCGACCACCGCCGAGCCACGCCGAGCTACGCCAACTCCGGCAACTCTCTGGGAACCAGCATGGAACACCTGGTGGGCGACCCTCGGGTTTGTGTTCTGATGAGGCGACACACGCCGCACTACTGGACCCGCGCGCCACGTGGACCAATCCCGAGCTGCCCCTATTAACCAACCAGTTTTCCCATTTTCAGAAAATAGGATAATCTTCGGAAATTCATAACTTATTCATATGAAGTCCAAAAATTGCGCACCATATATCAAAATTCTCAGAAAAATGAGATCTACAATCTAAGACTGTGTTTGTGTGCATTTGGCTCTTTATTTTATTGGATTTTTCTGGAATACTCTATAGGAGTCGCTGACGCGACTATTTCGTGTTCGATTTCAGAGCCGGAGGAGGATCTGACTAAGGAAGACGACCACGATTACTTCCAAGAGCTAGGAGACGACTACGAAGGTGCCACGTCCCACCAAATCCTTAGATCCTATTACGCATTGCAAATGACATTGTTGCTATTGCTTTATGATTATGTATGGATTGGTTGCATGGTAGTATATTTGAATTCCCTGCCTTGATAAGACTTTACCCTGCTATCCGCTGTTAGGTTAGCTGCTGCTTAATTTACTGTTACTCTTCCACTACTCTCTACTTGCTATATGCTATGTGGTGGAATTGGGACGGTGTATAACTGATTATAACCACTGGGAGAGAGTGCTGCGTGCGTCTTGGGTGCGTGGTAAGGGTTGATGTCGACCAAGTGGGATGTGAGACGAGCCCATGGGGCAAGTCGTGCCGGGGGTGCAACCTGGGCATCCCCAAGCGAGATACCTGTGGCGGGTAAAGTTGTTGAGGAGGTTCCGGGTGGGATAGCCTTGGTGGTTTGAAGCCCGTGGACGGAGGTGCTGTGATAGCACGGGGAGAGTATCCCCTAAGTGGAGATGCCTGCTTGGTCACAACCTAGGATCTGACTAGTGACCGGAAACATCTGGATTCCCTTGCTACTCGCTCGCTTCTGATGGGCGGGAGACGGCTGGACTACTTGGTAGGGCGGTACCACTACTGCTAGGTTGAAAGGTGATAAGGGTGGGCGGTGACGGATGGAGAGATTCCCGTACCGTCCTAGATGCGCAGTACCACTGGTTGGGCCCGGTGCTGCGTCTCCCAGTCTCAGCATGACGGTGTTGGATCCGGAATATCCCAGGGTTGAGTGGTAGGGTGGTACCGACCTAGGCAAGCAAGCACCCGGAATTCTGCCTAGATGATTGTACAGCATCGATGATGGCTAATCTTGTGAGTAGTAAAACCTCTGCAGAGTGTATGGTTGATCGATCGATACATAAGTCAACTCGTTGGCTATGGACCTTTCCTAATGTTTCTGCAACCACTATTAGATGAGAGCATATTCTTTTCTCCCCCTGGATAACATTGTTCCGGCAGTGTACCCGTTGTGGTAGTGTGCCGCTGAGATAGGCCCGAGAGGGAGTTGGGCCTGTCGAATGAGAGCGAGGTGTGTGTATGTGAGGTGTGGTGATGGGAAAAGGGAAAATGGTGTTAACTGGTGATAAAACTTGACTAATTAAACATTGATTACAGCTGCATAGGAAAACCTCAGCCTATAGGTCTGCTTGTATAGCCTTGCATCCACTTTCCACAAAGCAAATGCTGCATAGGTGAGCTCCGTGGCCAGTACAAATCGTACTGATAAATTTGCTGTCAGGTGACGAGAATGAGTACGACTTCGAGGGAGATGATGACGAGGAATAGGGTCACGTGCTACACTCAAGTTGGCCGTGAAGGATGAATCGCTTCCGCATCTTCTAAAGCTTCTCTGATTGTTGATTCCGCCAGTGTGGCGATGTAATAAATATTTATGTAAGACTTATTTATCGTTGTATGGATCCTGGTGTCAACTGAGATATGGGTAATTTCATGGATTGTCCCAAGCAATCTGTTGAATTACAATTCGAGCCTGTGGATTTCCCTTCGTGGAAATCGAGGTCGTTTCAGTTGGTATCGGAGCCATACTTGACTGTAGGACGAGACCCATAGAAAATGGACGTTAGAATAGGAAACCAGACTCTCTTTCGGTTATATTACCGACCTTGCATTCACTTTTTATGCAATGGCTTATCTAATACAAGGACCTGCTAATCCGTTTCTTGAAAAATTTGCAGATGACCAGCCTTGGACCACCACTTCGTCCACTGCACGACGGCACTATTGAGATCCCGATCAAATGGCCATTGACCTTATGCACCAGTAGCTTATGGGACCCTGCGTGGCCCTTAGACTAGTGATACCATGAGTTGTCCTGTCATTTGGCTATCTGCGCATAGCACGATCTTCTTAGCAGCTAGGAACATCCTTTATGTAATAATAACCATGTGATGAGTGACATTTGGATCTTATGCTTCTTATGGATTTTTATGCTTCTTTGGTTGAGTGTAGGATAGCATGAAAAATGTTTTAATTCATTTAAATCGTTGAAAACATCTAACTCCTACTTAAACCACTACAAGATTATTACTGCACTGAGCACGTACCTAATAACTTCAGATGTCAATGAGACGTTCCGCGCGCCTGGAGAACCGCCAGCCCTCCCCTGCGCCTGCGCCAGGACGTGGGCGTGGTCGCAACCGTGGACGCCCAGCTGGCAGACGTGCTGGAGTTAACCTGGAAGAAGAGCTGCGCCGGGCAGAGGATGCACCGCCGGTGATCGATCCGCCACCACAAGGCGAGAACGTGCCTCCGCCACCGCCACCGCCGCCGCCACCGACGTTGGCGGAAGTGATGGCTCAGCAGACCCAGCTGCTGAATGCCATAGCTACTGGGATGAACAGGCACCACGGGCCACCCCAGAATGACTTCCAAAGGAAACTGGAGGGTTTCCTGAAGCTGAGGCCACCTACCTTCGACGGGACCGACTGCGATCCCCTCGCTGCCGACGATTGGCTTAAAGAGATGGAGAAGAAGCTGGACCTGACCACTTGCTCCGACGAGGAGTGTGTTGGGATTGCTAGCCACCAGCTGACCGGTGCTGCACGGGCATGGTGGGACAACTACACCAGCGCTCACGAGGATCCAGCCCGCATTGACTGGGATGAGTTCACCGAGGCTTTCCGTGACCACCACATTCCTGAGGGAGTCATGGAGGCCAAGGAGAATGAGTTTCGTAACATCTCCCAGGGAGCTGATCGGATCCACGAGTACACCACCCGCTTCAACTGCTTGCTCCGCTACGCACCTGCGTCTTGCGTGAGTTCCGAGAAGGAAAAGATGTACTACTACAGGAAGGGACTTCAGACCAAGATCAGGTTGGCTCTGTCAGGGAACAAGAGCTACACTCTGCGTGAGCTGATTGACCGCTGTATTGAGATTGAGAAGGATCGCATGGAAGCACGACTGGAATTCGAGGCCCAGAACAAGGGAAAGAAGCGCCGCTCTGAGGGACCCGCTCGCACTGCTCCACCTCAGAGACAGCGAACAGGTGCACCTCCGTCTTTTCGGACTCGCCAGGGACCCTCTTCGGGAACGAGCCGTGGTGGTACCAACAGCAGCAACTATCACCGCCCCGCTCAGACCTACCCTGCGCCGACTCGAGCTGTGCAGAACACACCCGCCCCCGCTACCAACACGCCAAGGACAAGCAATTGGAAGGCTCCTGCGACAGCTACAGCAGGCAGTGCGCCCTTCACTTGCTTCGGATGCGGAAAGCCTGGACACCGTGTGGCTGTGTGCCCCGACCTCAACCGCGCACCAGCAGCTGCACAGGGCACACCGAACCGGGGATCTGCTACCCGAGGAAGACTGAACCACATGACCGCTGAGGAAGCTGAAGCTGCACCTGATGCTGTGTACGGTACGTTCCTAGTTCAGGGTAACATGGCTACAGTTCTGTTCGATTCGGGAGCTACATGTTCATACATTTCATCTGCATATGCGCGTAAGCATAACATACCTGTAACCCCGAGAGCAAACCCCATCCTAACTAGCTCGCCCTTAGGAACCTTCAGAAGCGTTCACATATGTAGAGGAGTGATAATCACAATCGAGGGACTTGACTTTCGAGCTGACCTAACCCTATTACCCTCCAATAGCTTAGATGTCATCTTAGGCATGGATTGGCTAACCAAACACCGGGGAGTGATATCTTGTTCACCTAGATATGTTCAGGTAACCCACCCTTGGGGAACAGCTGTCCGATGTGTACCCCAAACCGAGAGAGTCCAAGCCCTCCTATGTGCCCTGGAGATTAAAGCAGATAGGACAGAGCTGACATTCAGAGATGTGCCAGTAGTCTGTGAATTCAATGACGTATTTCCAGAGGAGTTGCCAGGAATGCCACCAGATAGAGATGTGGAGTTTGTTATAGAGCTGATGCCAGGGACTGCACCAATTGCCAAAAGACCCTACAGAATGTCGGCTGATGAGTTGAAGGAACTCAAGAAGCAGCTGGGAGAATTACTGGAGAAGGGTTTCATTAGGCCAAGTGCTTCGCCTTGGGGATCTCCCGTTTTGTTTGTCAGGAAGAAGGATGGCACGATGAGGATGTGCATTGACTACCGGAATCTGAATGCGGTTACAGTCAAGAATAAGTACCCATTGCCCCGCATCGATGATCTGTTAGATCAACTGAGCAATGCCAAGTACTTCTCAAAGATCGATCTCCGATCAGGGTATCATCAGATGAAGATCAGGGAAGAAGATATCCCGAAGACTGCATTTGTCACTAGATATGGACAGTATGAGTGCACAGTAGTCTCATTTGGACTCACTAATGCTCCAGCATACTTCATGAACATGATGAACAAGGTCTTCATGAATGAGCTAGACAAGTTTGTAGTGGTATTCATTGATGATATATTGGTTTATTCAGCCACAAAAGAGGAACATGAACATCATCTGAGGACCGTATTGGAGAGGTTGTCTCGCAACCAGCTATACGCCAAATTCTCCAAGTGCGAATTCTGGCTTGAGGAAGTTGCTTTCCTTGGACACGTACTGTTAGGAGAAGGAGTCGCAGTAGACCCAGCCAAGATTGAAGCTGTGAAAGAGTGGGAACAACCCTGTAATGTGTCAGAAATCAGAAGCTTTTTGGGACTTGCAGGATACTATCGCAGATTTATTGAGAATTTCTCCAAGATTGCAAGACCCATGACCAACTTGCTGAAGAAAGAGAACAAGTTTATCTGGACTCCTGAATGTGAGAAGAGTTTTCAGACCTTGAAGGAGAAGCTCACTACTACACCTGTACTAGCCCTGCCCGATATTCACAAGGATTTTGTTGTATATTGTGATGCCTCTCGGCAAGGTTTGGGCTGTGTACTAATGCAAGAAGGAAGAGTGATAGCTTATGCCTCAAGACAGTTGAAGGAACATGAGCAGCGATACCCGACTCATGACCTAGAACTTGCAGCCGTGGTACATGCACTCAAGATTTGGAGACACTATCTGATAAGCAACAAGTGTGACATCTACATTGACCACAAGAGCCTGAAGTACTTCTTCACACAGGAAGATCTGAATATGAGGCAACGCAGATGGCTGGAACTCATCAAGGACTATGATCTTGAGATCCATTATCACCCAGGAAAGGCCAATGTTGTCGCTGATGCACTTAGCCGCAAAAGCTACTGCCATACCCTCATCACCAACTCTATGCCACCTGAGCTTAGGAGAGAGTTCGACGCATTCCAGCTCGAGGTTGTCTCCTATGGCATGCTAAATGAGCTTCGCGTCGAGTACAATCTCACCTCACGAATTCGTGAAGCGCAAAAGAACTGTCCTGAGATAGACTATATCCGTGGTTTGATGAAGCTGGGAAGAGGCCCCGAATACCGAGAAGATGAGCAGGGAACTGTATGGTACAAGGATAGAATCTGTGTACCGACGGATTCAGCGATACGAGAAGAGATTCTGTCAGAAGGGCATGACTCCAAATATTGCATTCACCCAGGGTCAGCCAAGATGTACCATGATCTAAGGAAACACTTCTGGTGGGAGAATATGAAGGCAGACATTGCAGGGCATGTAGCCCGATGTGACACTTGCAGCAGAATCAAGGCCGAACATCAACGACCAGCCGGCCTACTACAACCCCTCGCAATTCCAGAATGGAAATGGGAATGCATTTCGATGGATTTTATCGTTGGGTTACCCCGCACCGAGAAGAAACACGACTCGATTTGGGTGATAGTCGACCGTTTGACCAAAGTCGCTCACTTCATTCCCATCAGCATTGGCTACGATGCCGAACGGCTGGCGGATTTATACATAACCCACATTCTGAGACTACACGGGGCACCCACAAGCATAATATCTGATCGAGGCTCACAATTCACGTCTCGATTCTGGCAAGCCTTGCACAAATCCATCGGAACCAAGCTGGACTATAGCACGGCTTATCACCCACAAACTGACGGTCAAACAGAAAGAGTGAACCAAATTCTCAAAGATATGCTCCGAGCTTGTGTGATAAAATACAAGACCAGTTGGGAAAGCTGCTTACCCCACGCTGAATTCTCGTACAACAACAGCTATCAAACAAGCCTCAAGATGTCACCGTTTGAGGCATTGTATGGGAGACCCTGCAGGACCCCGCTAATGTGGTCAGAACCCGGAGAGAGAGCCTTCTTTGGCCCTGCTAAGATTGTAGAAGCAGAGGAAGGCGTAGCACAGGTCAGAGAAAATTTGAGAATTGCACAGAGTAGGCAAAAGAGCTATGCAGATAGGAGACGTAGAGAGCTTGAGTTCAAGGTTGGGGATTATGTCTACCTCAAGGTATCTCCACTTCGTGGCACTGTCAGATTCCACGTGAAGGGGAAATTGGCACCAAGATATGTTGGGCCATACAAGATCTGTAAAAGGGTTGGAAAGCTTGCTTACAAGCTGGAACTACCGGAGGAATTATCTGGAGTACACCCCGTGTTCCATGTCTCGCAATTAAGGAAGTGTTTGAAGCTTCCCGAGGAGCAAGTTCCTACAGATGCATTAGACCTGCAAGACACACTTGAATACAAGGAACATCCGATCAAGATCTTGGCACGGGATACCAAAGAGACGCGAAGCAAGACTATTCCGATGTGCAAGGTACAGTGGAGCAATCACACTGAAAGGGAAGCTACGTGGGAGAAAGAATCGGACTTGCGGATTATGTTTCCTTACCTCTTCGATGGGTACGTTAACTCTGAATCTCGAGGTCGAGATCCTAATGAGGGGGGAGGACTGTAACAACCCTAAAAATCCACACAATCTAAAAATCCCAACCAATTAAAATTTTTCATTTATTTATTGTGAAAACCCATTTTTCTTGTGCAAGCATATAGGTTTCATTATGAAATTGGTAAATAAAGGAGTGTAGTTTGCATTTTAATTCCAATCACATAGAATAATAACTTATGCATCACATTTGGGATTTATTGCAATTTATGTTTGTATTTACTCAATAAATTAAAATGGGCAATATATGTATATATACACTAAACTGAAAACAGAAAAGGAGAAAGAGAGTTCGGCCAGCAAGCCAGCCCGAGCCCGCCCGACCTTCCTCTCCTCATCTCACCGCGCGCGGCCCACGTCGCGGCTCGGCAGCGCACGCGCACGACCAGCACACACGCGCTCGCGCTCGCGCTCGCTGCCAACCCGGCCCCGCCTGTCAGCCACTCTCGCCCCCACTGTTCTTCTTCCTCACGAAGGCGACGCGCCTGCCGGGGGTGTCGCGCGAATGGCGTGACCCCGGTCCCACAGCCGACCGCATGGCAGAGCCCTGACCCCGCTGTCCCCCTCCTGTCCCCTCCTTTCTTGGCCGCCAAGCGAACCCGCGCCATCCGGAGCCCTAGATCCACTCGAGCCACGGCCCCTCGATCGGCCGAGCGCAATCGAGACCGTTCGCCATTGGAGACTGGCCAAGCTCGCCTATAAATTGGAGCACCCCGAAGCCCTACCCTCATTTCCCCTCGCCGCCACCGCAGCACAGACCGGCACACCGCACCAAACCGAGAGAGAGAGCGTAGGAGAAGGGCGGAGCAGAGGAGGAGAAGCTGCCGGAGCGCCGCCGCCGCGGAGCACACCGGAGCCGGACACGGAGGAGAAGCCGAGCTGCGGACGAGGAGCGGCACGGCACTGCGATCGCTCTGCACGGCTCCGACTCGCCACTGCACCGCCATCCTAGCTTCACCGACACCACGGTGAGCCACCGCACGCCATGTCCGAACCTTGCCCTGCTTTTGCCATGGCGTTCCACCCTCGGGACGCGCAGGCACGAGCCTATACCGGCTCGGGAAGATCACCTGCACCATGCACTCACTCGACCAGCCAAAACCCCCGGACTACAAGCTTGCTAGACCGAGAACGCAGCACGACGCGTTCTCGGCGGAGCGCGCTCACCACCGACGCGTTCCGACGCCGAATCACCCGTTCCGAGCAATCCGTCTAGCAACCGTATAGGTTAGAGCGTCGTGGAGCACGGCCACGACCCCCTTGAGCTAGCTACGCGGATCTAAGCGCTAGAGGAAGCCTGAATCGCCCTGGCCGCGTGCGCCGCGACCTTACCGGAGCGCCGCCGCGAGCCGTCGCCAAAAAAAGGTCATGCCATGGCTAAAGTTCGCCACAAGAGTGTTGTATGCCTCTCTGGCCTCACCAATTTGACAAGACCGCACTCGATTGAACCAATACTTGTTCGTAGCCGCGATGCCGCCTTCCGCCGTCGTCGGCGACACGCCGCCGCCACGGCCGAGCACCTTGGAAAGCTCGGTAGCCAAAATTAGTAGTTGGTATACCATCGCCTTAGACCCTGGACGCGTATACATCTCCTAGAAGACCTCCTTAGCCCCGCCGGAACCTCACAGTCGCGACAACATCGCCGCCGACAGGTTCCGCCTCGCTTGAGATCCGTTCCGAGTACCCCCGGTCGCCTCGCGCTGCGGAGAAAGGCCGCCGAGGTTCGCCAAGTCTGCCTCGGCACCGCCGCTAGAAAGCCGAGCCCTGCCTTGCCGAGATATGGTCATCGCCGCCCTGTCATCGTCCGCCGCACCGGAGAGACACCGCCGCCTTGAACAGACGCCCTGGACCCCTGCTAGCACCGAATTTCCGATTCGCCCGAGCCTCCCCAGGAGAGCTCGGGAGAGCAGCACCCTCGGCACACCAAATCTCCGATTCGCCCGAGCCTCCCCAGGAGAGCTCGGGAGAGCAGCCCCTTCGGCGCCCACATTTCCGATTCGCCCGAGCCTCCGCGGGAGACCTCGGGAGAGCGGCACCCTCGGGCGCCCAAAATTTCCGATTCGCCCGAGCCTCACCGGGAAAGCTCGGGAGAGCGGCACCCTCGGGCGCCCAAATTTCCGATTCGCCCGAGCCTCACCAGGAGAGCTCGGGAGAGCAGCCCCCCTCGGCACCCAAATGTCCGATTCGCCCGAGCCTCCACAGGAGACCTCGGGAGAACGGCACCCTCGGGCACCCAAATTTCCGATTCGCCCGAGCCTCCGCGGGAGACCTCGGGAGAACGGCACCCTCGGGCGCACCAAATCTCCGATTCGCCCGAGCCTCCCCGGGAGAGCTCGGGAGAACGGCACCCTCGGCGCCCCGAATCTCCGATTCGCCCGAGCCCCGCCGAGCTAAACCGAACTATGCCGAGCTCCGCCGAGATACCCCAACCACAGCCGAGCTACCACCGACCACCGCCGAGCCACGCCGAGCTACGCCAACTCCGGCAACTCTCTGGGAACCAGCATGGAACACCTGGTGGGCGACCCTCGGGTTTGTGTTCTGATGAGGCGACACACGCCGCACTACTGGACCCGCGCGCCACGTGGACCAATCCCGAGCTGCCCCTATTAACCAACCAGTTTTCCCATTTTCAGAAAATAGGATAATCTTCGGAAATTCATAACTTATTCATATGAAGTCCAAAAATTGCGCACCATATATCAAAATTCTCAGAAAAATGAGATCTACAATCTAAGACTGTGTTTGTGTGCATTTGGCTCTTTATTTTATTGGATTTTTCTGGAATACTCTATAGGAGTCGCTGACGCGACTATTTCGTGTTCGATTTCAGAGCCGGAGGAGGATCTGACTAAGGAAGACGACCACGATTACTTCCAAGAGCTAGGAGACGACTACGAAGGTGCCACGTCCCACCAAATCCTTAGATCCTATTACGCATTGCAAATGACATTGTTGCTATTGCTTTATGATTATGTATGGATTGGTTGCATGGTAGTATATTTGAATTCCCTGCCTTGATAAGACTTTACCCTGCTATCCGCTGTTAGGTTAGCTGCTGCTTAATTTACTGTTACTCTTCCACTACTCTCTACTTGCTATATGCTATGTGGTGGAATTGGGACGGTGTATAACTGATTATAACCACTGGGAGAGAGTGCTGCGTGCGTCTTGGGTGCGTGGTAAGGGTTGATGTCGACCAAGTGGGATGTGAGACGAGCCCATGGGGCAAGTCGTGCCGGGGGTGCAACCTGGGCATCCCCAAGCGAGATACCTGTGGCGGGTAAAGTTGTTGAGGAGGTTCCGGGTGGGATAGCCTTGGTGGTTTGAAGCCCGTGGACGGAGGTGCTGTGATAGCACGGGGAGAGTATCCCCTAAGTGGAGATGCCTGCTTGGTCACAACCTAGGATCTGACTAGTGACCGGAAACATCTGGATTCCCTTGCTACTCGCTCGCTTCTGATGGGCGGGAGACGGCTGGACTACTTGGTAGGGCGGTACCACTACTGCTAGGTTGAAAGGTGATAAGGGTGGGCGGTGACGGATGGAGAGATTCCCGTACCGTCCTAGATGCGCAGTACCACTGGTTGGGCCCGGTGCTGCGTCTCCCAGTCTCAGCATGACGGTGTTGGATCCGGAATATCCCAGGGTTGAGTGGTAGGGTGGTACCGACCTAGGCAAGCAAGCACCCGGAATTCTGCCTAGATGATTGTACAGCATCGATGATGGCTAATCTTGTGAGTAGTAAAACCTCTGCAGAGTGTATGGTTGATCGATCGATACATAAGTCAACTCGTTGGCTATGGACCTTTCCTAATGTTTCTGCAACCACTATTAGATGAGAGCATATTCTTTTCTCCCCCTGGATAACATTGTTCCGGCAGTGTACCCGTTGTGGTAGTGTGCCGCTGAGATAGGCCCGAGAGGGAGTTGGGCCTGTCGAATGAGAGCGAGGTGTGTGTATGTGAGGTGTGGTGATGGGAAAAGGGAAAATGGTGTTAACTGGTGATAAAACTTGACTAATTAAACATTGATTACAGCTGCATAGGAAAACCTCAGCCTATAGGTCTGCTTGTATAGCCTTGCATCCACTTTCCACAAAGCAAATGCTGCATAGGTGGGCTCCGTGGCCAGTACAAATCGTACTGATAAATTTGCTGTCAGGTGACGAGAATGAGTACGACTTCGAGGGAGATGATGACGAGGAATAGGGTCACGTGCTACACTCAAGTTGGCCGTGAAGGATGAATCGCTTCCGCATCTTCTAAAGCTTCTCTGATTGTTGATTCCGCCAGTGTGGCGATGTAATAAATATTTATGTAAGACTTATTTATCGTTGTATGGATCCTGGTGTCAAATGAGATATGGGTAATTTCATGGATTGTCCCAAGCAATCTGTTGAATTACAATTCGAGCCTGTGGATTTCCCTTCGTGGAAATCGAGGTCGTTTCACCGTGTCATCCCCGACGCACCGCCCCTCATCGCTGTCCCACGACACAACACTGGTCGTCACCGTCACACCTCTCGAGCGCATCGTCGAGGAGCGACCTCGAGGGGATCGTCCTCCGAACAGCTACTTGCCGTTCGGGCTACAAAACGCAGCTTCCAGCTTCGCTCAAACGCTGCCTCGACACATCGGCACCAGCTCCTTCATCACCCCTGACAACGTCCGCCCCGACAATGATGATCAAGAGGGTGGCCTTCCCGCCGACCTGCCCCCCATCAAGCAATTCTTTGGGGGACCGGTCCTTCCCATCAGCAACGACAGCGACCCGCTGCCCAATGAGTCCGAAGAAGCCTGAGCAGCCCGCGAGGCAAAGAACGCCGATCGCAGACGACGCCGCGAGCAGCAAGCTGAAGCGAGAAGGACTGCGGTGAAGAATCTGGAGCCCGAATTTTGCATGCTCAGGCAGTACGAGGTCTGCACGACTCCAAACGCCAATGTCGCCGTCGCGATCGCCGAGGCCAAGAGGCTACCCCAGACTCCAGAGCTCGGACGGCTCACCGCTCTTCTCCAAGCAACTCAGGTCCAGATCAACGAAGGAAGACAAGCACCATCTCATAGCACGGCATCGGCTACAGAGCTCGTCATCGAAGATGGTAAGATGTCTCGCGGTGGTCGGAGACCTCATCGGCGAGACGGCGACCAAGAGGTGAACCAATCCGACCTCCGCGCAAAGCTGAAGACCAAAGACCTACGCTGCCGCATCGAGAATAGGAGAGAAGCCAGACACTCAGCAGAGGCTGAGCGACGAAGAGAGTATGATAAGACGCACGGCATTCCCAACGACAAGACCGCCCCGGAACTGCCATTCACGCCGGCACTCCGAGCAGTTGTCTGGCCTCCTAACTTCAAAGTTGTCGGCGTCAAGATTTACGACGGAAGAGCCGATCCCAACAAATGGCTCAACGTCTACGAGATCGCCGTCCAAGCCGCCGGTGGAAACAAGGATGTGATGGCCAACTACCTCCCGGTCATGCTCAGCGCCTCCGCCAACAACTGGCTTCATAGTTTGAGGCCGAACTCCATCGACACTTGGGATCAGTTGAAGGAACAGTTCGTCAATAACTACCGCGCCACCTGCAAGCAACCGGGCACGAAGTATGATCTTGAAAGACTTCGGCAAGGCTCTCGGGACTCCCTGCGAGACTACATCCGGCACTTCTCGGAAATCAGAAATGACATCACAGATGCAGAAGCCATCTCCACGTTTATGCGCGGCCTGAGGCCCGACGAGGAACTGTGGAAGAAATTATACCGCACCAGCCCGACCACCGTCGCTGAGATGCTACGCATCGCCAACAAATACGCCGATGGAAACGACGCAGCTCATCACTCCATTCACAGTCGCCTTCGCTTCCCCGACCAGTCGCGGAACCAAGAAGAGGGCCACCGAACTGATCGGCGCCAGGATGATCGAGCTCCTCGGAGAGACTACCGCCGCGATGACCGCGACCATCGACGACGCCCAGAACACCGCCGCTACGACGAACCCGAGAGCTCTAGGGCTGGAGAGAGGCGTCGCCACTACCAACTTTACAACACCCGACCAGCCCCAAAGCGCAATTACGAGGAGGCCTACTCCAAGCTCCTCGACGCCCAGTGCCCCGTCCACAAGCACCACAAGCACACCATGAGGGAGTGCGAGGGTTTCTCCAGGAAGTTCCAAGTAGAAGAGAAGAAGAAGGCTCGCATAGAGTCTGACAGGGACCGGCGCGACGACAGCGACAAGCCTCCAGGCTTCACTGACGCACACCGAACCGTTTCCACCATCATCGGTGGACGCGCCGCCATCGAATCAAAGAGGGAGCAGAAACTCGTCAATAGACGTGTCAACTCCGTTGCCAATTCCGACAGCGCGATCGCTGATCCAAGGCTTCCTCCTTGGTCCCACCAAGACATCACCTTCAGCAGGGCCGACCAATGGACCCAGATTCCTTACTTGGGTCGCTTTCCATTGATCGTCGATCCGGTCATACGCACGACGCGTTTCCGGAAGGTGCTAATCGACGGCGGCAGCGGCCTCAACATCTTGTTCTCCGGAGCTGCCAAGGAACTCGGGCTGAAAGAAGAAGAATTGCGGCCCACATCGGCCCCCTTCTGGGATATCGTCCCGGGACAGCCGTCATATCCTCGAGGGAAGATAAGCCTTCCGGTTCAGTTCGGGCACCCACAGTGTTTCCGCATCGAGCACATCGACTTCTTGGTAGCCGACTTCGACGCCGCATATCATGCTATCCTCGGCCGACCAGCTCTGGCGAAATTCGAAGCCATCCCTAACTACACCTACCTCGTCATGAAGATGCCAGCGGAGAACGGCGTCCTTTCAATTCGCGCCGATCTCCAAGTTGCATATGCTTGCGAGCGGGAGGCTATTGCCATGGCGGAAGCTGTCGAAGAATCCATACTCATGAACATCTGTGCCGCGGACGCAAAGCAAGTAGCTCCAGAAGACCAAGTCATCCCAGAGAAGACCCCACCAAGATCAGCCACCAAAAACAAGGAAGCGAAGGAGGTTATCCTGGTCCCCGGCGAGCCAAACAAGACTACTCGCATCGGGGCCGACCTCGATCCCAAATAGGAAGACGCTATCTCGTCAGCTTCCTAAGGGAGCACGTAAGCACTTTCGCATGGAAACCAGCGGATATGCCCGGCGTTCCCAGGAAGTTGATCGAGCACTCCTTGAATGTCTCGAAGACCGCCAAGCCAACCAAGCAGAAACTCCGGCAATTCTCTCCACACAAGAAGGAGGCCATTAGGGTAGAGATACCTCAGCTCTTAGCTGCCGGCTTCATCAGAGAGGTGTATCACCCTGATTGGGTAGCCAATCTAGTGCTTGTAAGAAAAAAGAATAATGAATGGAGAATATGCGTTGATTACACCGATCTCAACAAACACTGCCCCAAAGACCCCTTCGGTCTTCCACGAATCGACGAAGTCGTCGACTCAACAGCAGGTTGCGAGCTACTCAGCTTCCTCGACTGCTACTCCGGATACCATCAGATCGCTTTGAAGGAAGAAGACCAAGAGAAGACATCTTTCATCACCCCTTTCGGGGCTTATTGCTACAAGACCATGTCTTTCGGATTGAAGAATGCTGGAGCAACCTACCAACGGGCGATTCAAGCCTGTCTCGACGAACTTATCCCCGACGTCGCTGCAGCATACGTTGATGACGTCGTCATCAAGACTCGGACGGCTGAAGACCTCATCTCCAACCTCGAAGCAGTTTTCGAGAAACTGGACAAATTCCAATGGAAGCTTAATCCTGGCAAGTGTATATTCGGCGTCCGATCCGGCAACTTGCTCGGTAACATCGTCAGCAAGTAAGGCATCCTCCCCAACCCGAAAAAAATCAACGCGGTTATGAGGATGAAGCCTCCGACCAATGTCAAAGATGTGCAAAAACTCACCGGGTGCATGGCGGCCCTTACCCGCTTCATCTCCAGACTGGGCGAGAAAGGCCTCCCATTCTTCAAGTTACTAAAAGCTGGCGAGAAGTTCACCTGATCGGAAGAGGCAGATACGGCCTTCAGAGAACTCAAACGCTTCTTGACGAGTCCTTCGCTTCTCACAGCTCCTAAAAAGGACGAAACATTGCTGATCTACATCGCCGCGACTAATAACGTCGTTAGTACTGCCGTCGTCGTTGAACGAGAAGAAGACGGTCACGCCTATCCGGTCCAGCGACCAGTTTACTTCATCAGTGAAGTCCTCAACGAGTCCAAGACCCATTACCCAACGGCGCAGAAATTGATATACGCTGTTCTCGTCACCTCAAGAAAGCTCCGTCACTATTTTGAAGGATATTCCATAGCAGTAATCTCCGAATACCCCCTGGGTAGCATCCTCCGAAACAAAGACGCCAACGGCCGGATCCTAAAATGGGCGGTAGAGCTGGGAACATACTCCATTGATTTCCGCAGCCGAATAACAGTCAAGTCGCAGGTACTCGCCGACTTCATAGCTGAATGGACAGAGATACAAGAACCTTCGCATCCGGCACAGGAAGAATATTGGACAATGTTCTTCGACGGGTCCCTTAGCATCAGCGGTGCCGGAGCCGGAGTACTCCTTATATCGCCCTCCGGTGAGCGCCTCCGTTACGTCTTGAGAATTCACTTCATGGCGTCCAAAAATGCGGCCGAATACGAGGCCGCCTTGCACGGTCTCCAGATAGCCTCCGAGCTCGGCATCCGTCGCATCATGGTCTACGGGGACTCGGCCCTGGTCATCAACCAGGTTAACAAAGACTGGGACTGCAACAATGAGAAAATAGACTCCTACATCGCCGCAATCAGAAAAATCGAAGGGAAATTCCTCGGAATAGAATTCCATCATATCATTCGAAGCGAAAATCAGGCGGCCGACGAATTATCAAAGCTCGGATCATCCTAGTCCGACTTCCCCACCGGCGTTTTTATCCAGGATCTGTTCAACCCCTCCATACAGACTGATGGCGATACCAGCAGCTCCGCGACCGACCAGATAGTGGCGTATATTCCAACCCCTGAAGAGGACTGGAGAACCCAGTTCATTGATTACCTACTGGAAGCAAGGGTCCCCGAAGATAGAACAGAAGCCGAGCGCCTGGTAAGAAGATCCAAAAGCTATGTCCTGGTCGACAGCAAACTCATGCGCAAGAATAGCAGGAGCGAAGTCCTACAAAAATGCGTCCCAAGGGAAGAGGGTCTTAGGATCCTTCATGAGGCTCATAGTGGCATGTGCGGCAATCACGCGGCTTCACGTACTCTGGTCGGCAAGATTTTCCGAGCAGGTTTCTATTGGCCAACAGCAGTCCAGGACGCCGAGAAGATAGTCAGAGAATGCGAGGCATGCCAATTCTTTGCCAAGCAGACACATGTACCAGCCCAAGAGTTGCAGACCATCCCTGCGTCATGGCCTTTCGCCACATGGGGACTGGACATGGTTGGTCCATTTAAAACGGCAAGAGGGGGATTTCGCTCCATATATGTCGCCATCGATAAGTTTTCCAAGTGGATCGAGTACAAGCCGTTAGTCAAGGCTACGGCAACCAAAGCAGCAGAGTTGTTCAAGGACATCTCCTATCGCTTCGGGCTTCCGAACAGCATCATCACCGACCTGGGATCAACATTTACTGGAAGTGATTTCTGGGATTTCTGCGAAGAAAGATGCATATCCGTCAAATATGTGTCCGTGGCTCATCCTAGAGCCAACGGCCAGGTGGAGAGGGCAAACGGTATGCTGCTCGACGCCCTCAAGAAGCGTCTCCACGCAGTTGTGGATACAAGCCCAGGTAACTAGATTGACGAATTACCAGCGGTGATCTGGGGACTTCGGACTCAACCCAGCCAGAACACAGGCGTATCGCCATATTTTATGGTGTATGGCTCGGAGGCAGTACTACCTGTAGATGTAATCTATCGATCTCCAAGGGTTGAGGCGTACGAAGAAGCCCACTCCAACGAGGCCAGAGCAGACGAAGTCGACAAGCTAGAGGAAGAGCGCCTGATCTCCTGTGTACGAACAGCTAAATATCTAGAAGGGATCAGGCGATATTACAATCGCAATGTCAACGCCAGAGCTTTTGCAGTCGGTGACCTCGTTCTCCGCCGGAAGCAGAGCAAGGAGGGGAAGCATAAACTATCATCTCCCTGGGAGGGGCCATACATGGTCAAGGCAGTTACTCGACCAGGTGCATATAGGCTCTCCGACCTAGACGGCGTCGACATCCCTAATTCCTGGAACATCGAGCACCTGCGACGTTTCTACCCCTGATCTAGGGTTCAAACCAGATATGTGTATTTTCATTTTATTATAAACATGGGAAATATATTGTTATTCTCGATATTTTTGCCTCCATTACATTTTGTACAGCTAAATGTCTTCGCCTATGCGTAAGCCCCGCCACTGCTCGGGCTGCACGTCTTCGCCTATGCGTAAGCCCCGCCACTGCTCGGGCAGCACGATTTCACCAATGCGTAACCCCCGCACCCGCCGGGCAGCATCTGGTTCGACGCCGCGTAAGTCCTAAAAATGATAGGCCGCCTAACTACGTCACTTCATCGACCGTCCCGATATATCGGGTAGCCTTCGCCCACGATAAGCGTAACCCCCGCCTAATGCGGGCAGCTTCGCCACCACGTAAGCCCCGGGGACGCCTGGGCCGTCAAGTCTTCACTAACACGTAAGCCCCGAGGACGCTTGGGTAGTTTAGCAGCGTCTCCAAAAGCCCCGGCAAAAGCACGGGCGACACGCAGGGCGTGTAAGATTATTCGTCGACCATACAAGATCTCGACCATGTTCAGGCGTCTCAATTCAAATCTCTTCAGTGGGAAAAAGCTGAACATCAGCGGTCAACATCTTTGCGGCTTCCCTAGCCTCTTCTTCAAGCTGGTCTTCCTGCTCTTCGGTGGTTCCCCGCGCATACCCGGTCTGTACTCGGTCGTTCTTCACTCCCGGGTAGTGCGATCGGACGACTCCAAGCACATGGGCGGCTACATTTTCAGCAGCATCCACGCAGAAGTCCTTAAAGAATCGAAGAGCCTCCCGTCCACGTTGCACGATGCCGAGGGCACCGGGACTTTCAGCAGGCGGTATGGCGGGCTCATACTCAATGATGTCAAGCACAGGCTTAACACCACCAACCAAGGCGTCAAACCTTCCGTTGGCAGCCTCAAGGCGACCCGCAAGGTCATCAACCTGCGCACGATGCCTACGTCCCATCTCTGACAAACAAAGCACGTCAGTCGCGCTACAAAAAAAAGGAAGGGGAAAGCCGAACAAAAACAGGCAACTTGTCATCGTTTCCAGGTTCTTTCGGGCGGCCTCTCGCATCAGCGCCACCTCAGCCTCCAGCTCAGTGGCTGCACATAACAAAGAATACAATCAGATCACCAAACCAAGACATTTTACAAATGGCGAGACGTCGCACATACTTCGCTTCGTGGATCCATCCAGCAGCTCTTGAAGACCTACATGCCACACAACTGGTGTTCAGAGAGCAAAAGCGGGACGAATAGCTATCAAGAAGCACAAGAGTCCAACATACCTTTGTTCTCTCGCAATAGACGCTTCTCGGATTTCATAAGGTCCGAGCAGTGTAGCTCCAGGGTTTCACGCTCCTCGCGCATGCCTGCCATCACCCCCTCTAGGCGAGTCACCTCGGTCTGCAGCTGTTTGTTTTTCTCTGCTACATCCCAAAGGCGGTGTAGGGTTTTCCGGCGATCTTCGGCGGTTTCATACACTGACTGGAAGACCAAAGGAGCAACAGATTATCAAGTCATTATATCGTCAGGATAGAATATGATAGGCATCACCTGCACACGTGACGAAAGGTTTCCCAGACGTCCGAGAAGCTTTCTCAAATCCGTGCGAGTATCGCGGATGTCATTCTTCAGTCCATCTATCTCGGCGTCAGTAAGATCTTCCTCCGTGGCGACAGCATAGGTGCTCCCCACCATCCGATAGGTGCGAATCAATGGCACGGGCCCCCTTCGGGCGACTTCTTCGATATCCGCACCCTCTGGGGAAGCGCTTGTGGAAGGCTAAGGACATGGCCCTGTTCGTGCTTCTGAGCTGGTCTCCGCTCCATGATCAGCACTCTCAGGAGGAATGGTGCTACTGTCCCTCGGCGGCGACGTCCGAGTTTCATCTTCACGGCTCGGCTCCTTGACATTCGGCCCCGGAGGAGAAGCCGGAGGCGGCGGGGTAGGCATGCACGGCTGCTTGGGAGGAGATGGTGAGCCTTGCGCGTCAGCTGTTGAGGGCTTCTCGGGCGACCTCTGGGGTGATTCATGTTCTGAAGTCCAGCCAGCGCGGAAGCCCTCGGCTACACCAGCCTCCGAAGTTGTCATCTTTTCAGCGCTGGGATTCTCAGCGTCTTCATTAGAAGGGTCCCTACATTTCCAAGACAAAATCTCAACATTGTTCGGATCAAAAAGGGAGAAATATGGAGAAAATCCTACTTACATTTCTGAGCGACGACGCTTTCGGCCGAATTTCTTTCTTTGACCAGAAGCTCCAGCGGCAGCGGCAGGCACATCACCCTTATGGCGTTTTGTGCTCGGTTCATCCTGATCCGTGCAAGGGGCGTCGGCGGTGGCTTGGGCACGGTCCTCGGAAATCTTTACCGGACCTTCCGCAGCTCGGACGCCACTGGAAGATCCAGCCTTTTCTGACACCGGCTGTTTCTCCCGAGCAGTTCTTTGGGCCAGTGTCTCCTCATCTTCTTCGTCAATAGACTCTCTTTCTTCTTCGGATAGTTCAATAGAGTCGTCCTCGGCACGTCTCTGATGATAAATGTGCATCACGTCAACTCGGCCCGGCCAGTCAGCGGTTGGTACATCGGAGAAGTTTGTACTTTCGGTCCTGTCCATTTATCTTCAAGAGATCAAACAGAAGTTATGGTATAAGTACAATATGAGTGATGGAAGAGCCAGGGCAGTTCGAAACTTACCTCTGGCGGGGGATTCTTCAGATTAAAAGCCGCACTTTGGCCACGGTTGCCTATATGAGAGCCTTTTCCAAAATATTCTTCCAAGACTTCTCTAACTTCGGCTTCGGATAGATCTCCGGATGAGCATCTAGTCGGATCATTCCGACCGGTAAATTCAAAGGCAGGATGAACTCTATCTTTGCAAGGTTGGACGCGACGGAACACAAAATTGGTAGCAACCCCAACTCCATTCAGGGTTAAACCCTTGATGATTTCCAGCAATTCGTTTACTTGTCCCAGCTCCTCTACATGCGGTTTCTCCGTCCAGCTATTCTGTTTTTCTGGAATCTGATCCACGGCACACCGGACGCTCGGTTCATGGTTGGGGATATAGAACCATCTCTTGTTCCAATCACGCACACTGGTATTCAGAGGAATTTGGAGGTAATGTGCGGACATTCTGTCACGCATTTTCAGATACACTCCACCAGCAACTCGAGAACCTGTGCCGCTCGATTTCACAAGAACGAAGAGATGGCGGAACAGATTGAAGCGCGGGAGAATGCCAAGGTACGCTTCACAGAAGTGGATAAAGATGGAAATCAAGAGGATAGAATTGGGATTCAAGTGGCACAGGGAAATTTGGTAATAATCAAGTAACTTGCGAAGAAACGGATGGCATGGCAAACCAAATCCGCGGGTAAAATAATCAGAAAAGACTACTATTTCTCCAGAATCAGGCATTGGATATGGTTCACCTTGTGATATTCTCTAGCCTCCGGTTGCCTGGTCAGGAAGGAATCCCTAGGCCACGAGCGCATCGAGCTGCGATTTTCTCAATACCGACGGCTGCCATTCGTTCGACATGCGGAACTCTCCCGGTTGTGCCTCCTTCGACTTTTTTGATTCGCGGGTGCTCTTCCTGGTGCCTGCCATGGCAGATCTGGGCGGGGGAGAGGTGGATTCGATAATTTTTCTGTGGCGGCGGCGGAAAAAATGGAACCCTAGACAGCGGTGGAGGAATAGGCGGAGACGGATGTGGGTTTTGGGATTTGAATGTGCAAGAAGACAAACCAACTGTTCGCTTTTTCTACTTATTCCTCTGCCAAACGGCACAGGGGTATTTTCGGTTTACAAATCGTTTGTTGCAGAGAAAAGCACCGCTCGGATACTTCGTCGTCTTCGTCAAGTGTCTTCGAGCAACACTGCTCGGGGACTCCGTCGTCTTCGTCAAGTGTCTTCGAGCAACACTGCTCGGGGACTCCGTCGTCTTTGTCAAGTGTCTTCGAGCAACACTGCTCGGAGATTTCGTCGTCTTTGTCAAGTGTCTTCGAGCAACACTGCTCGGGGATTACGTCGTCTTCGTCAAGCGTTTCCGAGCAATACACTGCTCGGGGACTCCATCGTCATCGTCAAGTGTCTTCGAGCAACACTGCTCGGGGACTCCGTCGTCTTCGTCAAGCGTCTCCGAGCAATAAGCACTGCTCGGGGACTCCGTCGTCTTCATAAAGCGTCTCCGAGCAACACTGCTCGGGGACTCCGTCGTCTTTGTCAAGCGTCTCCGAGCAATAAGCATTGCTCGGGGACTACGTCGTCTTCGTCAAGCGTCTCCGAGCAATAAGCATTGCTCGGGGACTCCGTCGTCTTCGTCAAGCGTCTCCGAGTAATAAGCACTGCTCGGGGACTCCATCGTCATCGTCAAGTGTCTTTGAGCAACACTGCTCGGGGACTCCGTCGTCTTCGTCAAGCGTCTCCGAGCACTAAGCACTGCTCGGGGACTCCGTCGTCTTCATAAAGCGTCTCCGAGCAACACTGCTCGGGGACTCCGTCGTCTTCGTCAAGCGTCTCCGAGCAATAAGCACTGCTCGGGGACTACGTCGTCTTCGTCTAAGCGTCTCCGAACAATAAGCATTGCTCGGGGACTCCGTCGTCTTCGTCAAGCGTCTCCGAGCAATAAGCACTGCTCGGGGACTACGTCGTCTTTGTCAAGCGTCTCCAAGCAATAAGCACTGCTCGGGGACTCCATCGTCATCGTCAAGTGTCTTCAAGCAACACTGCTCGGGGACTCCGTCGTCTTCGTCAAGCGTCTCCGAGCAATAAGCACTGCTCGGGGAATTCGTCGTCTTCATAAAGCGTCTCCGAGCAACACTGCTCGGGGACTCCGTCGTCTTTGTCACGTGTCTCCGAGCGACAAGCTGCTCGGGGACTTCGTCGTTCAACCAAAAATGATCAGTGATATCATCAAAATTTATGACCATGACATCACGTGACTATGTCACATGCTATCAGGCTCGGGGACTAAGTGGATACACTTCACCTGCCGGTGAAGGTATTGGCTCTGTCGTGGCAAAAGTGGATATACTTCGCTAAAGAGAAACTTCTTTCAATTTTTTCTGAGCTCCTTACATCCGTCTGGTCAAGCAACGCTGAAGGTCTGCACCTCTCGACGAATGCAAGGCGCTCGGGGACTAGCTGTGGGGGTATAAGCCCGTATACCCGCATAGTCATACTTGGCCCAAGTCTATCGAACAGGCCTGAACTACCAAGGACACGTCGCCCATACGATCTCCAGCAGATCGCGTATATCCGCCGAGTCCTTGGCGGGCAAGAAAATAGCTTTTCTAGGATCTAGCCGATTGGTTTCCCAGATCGGCTAGGATTGTAATCTATTATGTATGGCAAGATCAACTTGTAACCCTGCCCCCCGGACTATATAAGGCGGGTAGGGGGTCTACTTGATTCATCTAATCTACTAGCAATACAACACAACAACATACAGGACGTAGGGTATTACGCCTCGTGGCGGCCTGAACCTGTCTAAATCTCTGTCTCGCACGAATTGTGCTCCCTCGTTCGTCTCAGGCGCACCCTCACCGTCTCATTTACTACCGCGGGCATACCCCTCGGTAGACTATCGCCGGTATTCCGTCGACACACGGGTCTATAAGAAAGTAGCAGTGGTTAAACTTACATCAAAATAAAACATAATCTGTTCGTGGTGGCTCTATAGGCATATAGGTAGATGAGAGGACAATCAAGGGGGTGTTGGAGTCGTCCTCCAATCTTAAGACGCGTCCTTGCCTAACTTGATACATGGGCTAGGTGACACACCACCGTACGCAGAAAAGGTCCTAGTGTTAAAATGACTACTGCCGACGCATGTAGTAAGATATATAGTCATGGGTCCAGGTCTATTGGAAAGTAGAGTTGATAAGTATTCCAAAAAGTCCTAAAACGTTTAAATCGGAGTCCGTATGAAGTCGCGTTAATCTTCACAAGTTAAGACTGTTCTGCAGTTCGAATTCCACGTCCAAAACATGTTGGATTTGAACTATTTCCTTTCTTGGTTCAAAAATGGCATGGTGGCCTGGTGGAGGACGCCAGAAATACTTAGATTTGGTCCTAATCAACTTCATTAACCTTCCATACTTTTCACATATAATCAAATCTTCCCTTAATTCATGTAAGCAATTCTAAAACAAAAAATGTACAAACTTTAAGGTGCAACATACATTCATAAAATCTATCAAATATAAACCTTGTGTAAAATGATTTTACCTTTATCTTTGAAGTAGTTAACATGGTCATATCCAAGCCAATGATATTCTCATCAACGCCTCACGTATGATGTGAATGGAAATGTATTGAGCTGGCGGGTTTCTAGAAGCGATGGGATGAAAAAGAATTATATCTATACCTATTAATAAAACGAGAAGATTTCTCCACCAAAATTTTCGTCAAGCTCTATCGTGGGTCGCTTGGACTCTGCGATTTTTTTGTCAAGCATTTTTGGTTCAGTCTTTTATTTTGCCGTGACTCTGCCCTCTCTCATGTCTGGAGAGTCTCTTCCTTTCTATATATACGCAATGAAAAGATAGATCAATACTCTCGGCGGCGGCGGCGACGCAGCAACAGACATGCACGATGGGTGTGCGCAGCAGGTCGACGATGCAGGGAAGAGATAGGGACGGAGACGGACCTCGCGCGGTCATCGCCGCCGTCAAGGACGTAGCTTGTGCAGCTGCCACCGTCGCCGCAGATGGAGTCGTGCAGCGCTTATGGATCTCCCACTCGGCCGGCTTCCAAAGGAGGCCTGACCATGCTGCAACGGCACGCCTCAGTCACCGCTACCTGGAAGTCCTCTTCGTAGCGCCGACATTGACGTCACTGGCCACCCTCAGATTTGCTGTTACGAGTCCACACCGAGCATCGACATCGTGGCCTTCGCGGCCACTAGATATCGCATCGCAGAGAGAGAGGAGGCACTGAGCGTCACAGCTTAGAGTAGACTGAGCGGAGCTCCTGCCACCGTTGCGCCCCTAGGGCCCGCCACAGGCATCCGCTCAGCGCCTCAGCTCAAACCATGTTTCACTCGGCGGCGCTCGCCTGAACAGTTTTGGTGATTTTTTTGAAACTACAGTTTTGGTGATCGGTATGCAGCAAAGCTGGAGCCGGGCAGCATACCTCCTCGCTTGATGCTCTAGACCTGGTGAACGGATAAGGCCATAAGGTAACCTTCATTGGTGAATGGAGATAGACAGTGTGTATTTTGCGGTATGTGGTCATGGAACGACGGATGGAAGAGTGTGCTTTATATTTTTATCCCATTGATTTTTTTTCCATTGTTTTTAATTAATATAAAAGCACGTGGCACCCAAACCATATTATCGTCATAGGCCTCAAAACCTCTTTTTACTTTCCATAACACTGCTCTTTATATCTCATTCTATATCTATATTTTTATTTTATATCTATACCAAATACTAAAGAGTCAAAGTTTCTCCCCTGGATTTTTTATCTGGCCTTTGCTAATCCTGTGCACCTACGACTATGACTATGGTCCTCATAACGTTCGCACATGTCCACGTATTACCTTTTGCTCACCTGTTATGTCTCCGTATTGAACACGATTTCCAGAAGGACTACTACTCGATTGAGATAAAACTGCCACAATTCGTATCTTTCTTATCGTGAATTGATCGAGCGCGACCACAAAGCCGGGGTCAGGCGTCGACCGTGGACCACGATGGCGACGCCAACGTGGAACATCGGCCCACCAACGCCGCCACCGCTCGTTTTGCTTGAACCGTGTCGGGATGACGAGCGTGAACTGGTGTGCTCGCACAGCTAAACGGCGTGGTGGCGCGGCGAGGAGCAGAGCTGCTCGTGCCCATGGGGGCGGCTGGGAGCTGGGCAGCTCAACGTGTACGTACGAGCAGCGGGCGAGTGGATCTGCAGCACAGCAACCATCATAGATCTATCCCCAATAGCTGCGCTCAGTGCTCAACTCCACTAGATGCGGCAGCAATGACGCTTCTGGACCGCAGAACACCTCCACGAAGCGTTGCAGTTGTGCTCACAGAGGTGGTACCTAAATGGCGCTCAAGGAGAAGTGCATACAAAACAATACACTAACCTTAGAGATCTCCTCCATGTTCCCGTTTATTTTAATTCCTTTGAATCAATATCCACCGATATTTACATTAGACTTTAAAAATCACGCACGCAGGAATGACAAAGCAAAACTGGCTGAACTGAAAGACTAACATGGGTGAATTGTATATTTGCTCTTTTAACTTGTGAATGAATGATATTTAAGTTGATGAAATTTAGACTAATTTAAACTACTTAGTAAAAATAGTGTTTAACTTTATATATTTCTTAGTATATAGTCACCCGTAGCAACGCACGGGCATTTTTCTTAATCCTTAAAATTATGAATAGACATAGAAATAGATTCGATGTATTCCTTTTGTTGTTGATGATAAAGATATACCGCCCCGAGCTCGGAGTCGGAATCGTAGCCGTCCGAACCACCAGCTCACCCTGTACCTAGATCGGATTCGATCTGTGACGCGCCCTGTCTCCACACGCCCAACGATATATCATCCTGTCCCGCACCACGGTCTCTCCACTCCAAGCCCAAGGCTCCAAGCACAAGGGCCAGGGAGTTCTACTTCTACAACCGCAGCACCGGCGCCACCTGCGTGAACGGCCGCGATCCTGATCCACACACCGCCGCGCGCAGGACCAGGATGTCGCAGCAGCAGATAGGTGACAGCGCCACCACGCCGATGTGCGCCGCGGGCTGCGGTTTCTTCGGGAGCCCGGCGACACTCGGCATGTGCTCCGTCTGCTACAAGAAGCACTGCCGCACCACGGCGGACGACGGTCCAGGCGCCGCCCCGGCGGCGTTCGGTCCCGTCGCGCGATCCACCGCCACCGCGGTGACCCCCGTGCTTGGCGCCGCCGCCGGTACCGCTAAGCCAACGGTGGCGGCGGGCGGCGTCTGTTTGTCGTCGGCTGCTGCTAAGGGCGCCGCCGTAGCGGAAGAAGCCGCCGCCGTGTCGCCCGAGGCGGCGGCGGCGAAGAAGGTCAAGGCGCCGCCGAGCCGGTGCGCGGCGTGCTGCAAGAAGGTGGGGCTCACGGGGTTCGTGTGCCGATGCGGGAACACGTTCTGCGGGAGCCACCGGTACGCGGAGGACCACGGCTGCAGCTTCGACTTCAAGGGCGCCGCCCGTGACGCCATCGCCCGCGCCAACCCGGTCATCAAGGCGGAGAAGCTGGCCGGTAAGATCTGATCGCCGGCTCAGCGCCCACGTGCACGCGTCTTCACGGAGTTCGCCGTCGACCGTCGTCGTAGCTTTGTAGCCAGATCGTGGCTTCTGCTTGCATCTCTGTCTCTGTACTGGAATCGGATGGATGTCCATCTGTAATGTAGGCTATGCATCGAGGCTCGGTTCCTTTTCACCTTTGTGGTAGGCACTTGTTCATTCGTGTAACCTATTTGATCGTCGTCATCAAGAACATGAGTATACGCATATGAATTTTGTTTCCCCTGCTTTCAATCGAAGTTCAAAGACGGCATGGGCTTTCACACTCTGTGTATATTTTTTCTTTACATTGCCAAATTTTAACCGTGAATGATTAGTTCTTTTTCTTTTGCAAATATGAACGATTAGCTCTCGATTGCCTGCGAACATGCCTTCCAAGAGCTTATTACGGATCTTCCAAAAAAATGTGCTTAATACGCGAGGAGGGCTTGTGTGGGGTTCATGAACCACAGAGAGGGCATCAGCGTGGACCTCTGAGCTGAGGTGTCCCACATTTTTTTCTATCTGTTACAAGTACTCCCACTCCACAGTCCACACTTCACACACTAATTAAATGATTCTGGTGGCTGAAAATATTCAAAATTCTTGTTTTTATTCTCTACTAGTAGTTTCCTATCAACAGGTGCTGCGGCATTGTCTCTTGGTCCCGTTTGTTGAGTCTGGTGCGGCAATGTTATCACTTGGCCCCGTTTCTTGAGTCTGGTGCGGCAATGTTATCACTTGGTCCCGTTTGTTGAGTCTGTGGCAGCTCGATGTTTCCTCCCCACACCAGTATTCTTTCTTCTGCTAGCATAGCCTGCACAAAATGTTCCAGGATATGGGAACAAGAGCAGAAAAACAATATGAAAGCAGTAGCAGAAACATTGTTTCAGAACATAGGAACAAGAGCAGAAAAATGAAGAAGATGAAGAGGTAGGCACGAGTACTAAACAGTACTGTACCTCTTTCTGCCATTTGGTTCTGCTGAGGATTACAAACAGAATCACAGTCTGTAGTACCGTTCCGATCAACACGCCCACCCAAATCCCCTGCAGCACATACAGAATCAGCAAATCGCCTTTGAGGAAGGAGAGGAAGGCCATCAAGTACGCAGCAACGTCACATCTTCCAGCCTCGTCTTACCGTTGCATTGAGCTTCAGCTTGAACCCAAACACAGCTGCGAGAGGCAGGCCGACGAGGTAGTAGCAGCCGATGTTGACGAACGCGACTAAGGACTGCCACCCGGCTCCGATTGCCACGCCTGCGACAAACATCAACGGCTTTGATCATAACTTCATAAGCATGGGCACAACTAGCTGCGTGCATACTGCATCGCCAGTGTTTTCTCTGCAAAATCAAGAGACGTGGATGCAGATTTCCAGTACCTGACAGCACCGGCTGGATGCTGTTGAGGAAGATGGTGGCGGCCAGGAGGTACCCCAGCTTGGCAGTCTCCCTGACGACAACGTCGTCGCCGGTGAAAAGCCGAGGCATCCGCTTCCTCGCCCCCAGAGCAACGGCCGTGAAGATCACCCCGATGGCGGCCGACGTGGCGGTGGCGACGACAACGGAGAATTTGGCAGCCTTTGGATGGTTGGCGCCGAGCTCGTTCGACACTCGAACACTGATATACGGGGAACGAAATGAGAAACGAAGAAGTACATATGTAAGTGGCCAGTGCGGCCAACAATTGAGAGGTCGGTGATCTTCTATTTTATCCAGAAATATGTATAGCAGAAAGTTGTTGACAAGCAAAACAGTGCTGGATGTTACCTTACTGCAGCGTTGAAGCCAACAGCAACCATCAGTGCCCAAAGCTGATAGTTCATGCTGTTACAGCCAAAGAGGAAAAAAAAAAGGAATTACTGAATCATCTAGAATTCTCGATTCAACATGTTCTCTGTGAAATGCAGAGCCAGATCATGTTAGAAGATTGAAGTGAAACAAATGGCACTGACCATATGGAGATCGCATCAACTTGGATCTCTGGGTTCTTCAGGCATCCCACCAGAATGAGCACTGCCGTATAATACCACATCTCTAGGCTGTGCCAACCAGAGACACGATATTATAACTATATGCCAATCAATTTTTCCCGGATGCAGCGAAAGAAGACGGCGTGCGTGTATACGAACCACAGCATGACAGCCGAGGCGACGGAGAGCCTGACGAAGCCGCCGAGGCTGGCGAACGCTTTGCGCGAGAACCCAGTCCATGCCCCCGGGAAGGAGCCACCGACGAGGTACGCGAACTGCGCGACGTTGACGAGCCACCAGGAGACGTCGCCGACGACGGCGGCGCCGACGAGGCCGCGGCGGAGCCTGGCGACGACGAGCCAGTTGAGCAGCGCGTGCACGGCCAGCGCGGCGCCCGAGATGGCGGCCATGGCCCACACCCTGCTCTGCGCCTGGTAGAACTTCTGCAGCGGGAAGTTGACGGCGTACGCGAGCAGCTGCGGCAAGCACCAGCGCGCGTACCGCCCGGACACCGCCGAGATGTCCGCGGACTGCCGGAGCAGCCGCAGGATCGGGGCCGTGAAGACGTAGAGCGGGAGCAGGGCGGCGGAAGTGGCCAGGCATATGATCCAGGACCTCTGCAGGTAGACGCCCAGCATCTGGAGCTGCCCCGCACCCACCGCCTGCCCGCACAGCGTCTCCAGGGCGCTCCCCATGCCAAGCTGCATGCATGCCATAGGCACGTTGCACGCAGAGAGAAAGCAAAATCGGTGATCAGATAGGCGGCGGCGATACGCTACGCCGTAAGAATATATTGGTGGTGGTTGATTACCAGGAGGCCGAAGGCGAGACCCTCGACGACGCCGTTGACGATGGAGACGGCGGCGAGCTCGACCTTGCCGATGTGGCCGACGAAGGCCGTGGTGACGAAGCCGAGCAGGAACTGGAAGATTCCGGTGAGGATCACCGGCCCCGCGACGCGCCACAGGTTCTTGCACTCGTCCGACCAGTTCTTGGGCCTGCTGCTGCTGGTCACCGCCCCCGCAGCCGGCGCCATCTGCTCGGACGCTTACACGCACGTACGTTATGTTCGTACTACAGTAACTACACGCCGTGAGCTGCTGCACAGGGTGAGCTACCGTAGCGCACCTTTTGTAGGTACAGGTCAAGTTTGGAGTCCAAGTTCGCAGCTGAGTTGACCCAAGGGGTTCCGGACGCCATCAAAGCAGCGAGCTAGTGCCGCTAGTTTGCTGCGACGAACTAGAGCGAAGGGGTTGGTGGAATGGTGGCTGCAGCCATTGTGGATAATACAGGCCGCGAGGCTCCAAACTCCGAGCCAGAGCCTCCGATGAGGTGTCAGGTGCACATCCCGTGAAGAGGTAAGCGGTTGCGGCAGGCCGCTTTGAAGTCTGAAGGGTAAAAAATGCAGTACGGCAGTGTGGCCCGAGTGCGATTCAGGTGTACGGTCTGTGATTGTGAGCGTGACGGTGCTAGTCAAAATGCGTCGGCGGATGCAGAAAGCCTCGCCAGAAGTCATGGTTTGGTTGCATACTTTGGAGTCCATGCAGCCAGTGGGATCAGCACCAGCGACATAGGTGCCCTGGGGGCAGTCGCTGAATTAACATCGTGATTTTAAGCTCAATCACCTGAAATCAAGTTCACCATCATCTGGACAAAAAAGAATGCTATTATCCCTACTCTTTTTTTTTTTGACACCTAGTTAGTTTGGAGACTCAACAGCTCATAAATCAAACCCGAGAGCAAAGGGTCAACATTCATATGTGGTATTTTCTAAGGCATGCTGTAAATCTAGAAATTGGATTAGAATCATTATTAAGTCAACAATGTAATATGTAGGCCAATCAAAGCTACACAATTTCAGATGCCTCGGCACATTTTGGTTGTTGGGTTTTCGCTTCACCAAAACACAAAATTGCCCCATGTTGAACAGATGCTAAACCAAAGAAAAACACTAAATCAAGGACAGTTCAAAGCAGCAGCAAACCTACTGCGGTGCCAGCCTCATGCCGTGACTACAGAAAATCTTTAAAAGTTTGTTTGATAAACCATATCCCCATATTGGTTTGAATGGATTAGGAATGAGAGGAAATTAGGTCATTTATCTAGTCAAATCCAAATGTATTTTTCCACAACGGCCAAGCCGAATTTCATATTACACAAGATCCATCCAAAAAAGCGTTTCCCCGTGCGCTCAAAACGGAACCAAGCAGGAAACAAGAGCACAGAGGGCTCTTCCCTTCTAACCCCCCATAACACCTTTGTTCCGTATGTATTGAAAGGGAAAGGGTTTACCTAGACAAGCCTTAGAGCTCTGGATTGTGGAGCTCCTTGCTCCCAATGATATGGACATGGTTGCTCTGTTAGTCATGATTCTACTCAAGTGTGAGTAACATGCAACATGCGTACAGAAATCGCCATATCTCAAACCATCCAAAGGTCCCTACAGGATTTGTTTCACAGCTAACCGTTCCTTCCCGATGTCCACTGCCAAAGCCGAGGTCTGGAAGTGAAGGGGAGGCCGTTAGAGGGGAGAGGACGGCGTGGAGGGTCGATCGCAAATGTTGAAGTTTATAATTTGTAGCACCTGCAATTCTGCATCAACAAATGCAGTACTAGGTGAGATGTTATCGCAAAATGGCATTCAATAAAAAAATAATGGATACCTTGGGCGCAATGGCACTGAATAAAAATAAGTAATAAAATACCTTGGAAATGGAGGATGCTGCAAATCATCTGTTAGCATGTGGTGAAAAGATCCGAAGACTCTATGTGCACGGCATACATTATACTAGTATCTTTAAGTCGCTCATTGCAATCACCGAAATCTGGAAACTTTCGGTTATACTTTGCAGATGATGCAGACAAACGTCAACTAGTTATATATTCTGAAACACACAGAGCAATATGGTTCTTCATAGACTTCAGCATTAACATCATGGCAATGGCAAGTTCACAATATAGATCCACCATACATGTCCATCCTACACACTACTAGAAAATTTAACATAGAATGAAGTAAACATTAGGAATCCATTCATCATTTATTTTTTAGCATTGCAAGCTCAAAAATTAAACTCTATATTTCAATCATTACACTAGATAATGTTAAAGCTATTAGAGCAAATGTTAATCATTCTTTAATTATTTAAAGTTCAGGCAATAGAAATTTATGCTTATTCATCCATTTATTGCTGATTTTTAGAATCAGTAATAGTATTACACAGCGAGGACACATTGCAGCAGGCCTAAGTGGAGTATGTGATTAGACAAATCTATAAATTCCCAGATCCTAGAAATCTGAAATCAAAGCAAAGAACATATTAGGAACTATTAGGTTCCCCAGATTTAATAATACTCTGAACCAGGCAGTAGGTCATGTTTTCATATTGGACTTCATATGCACTATCTACTACTCATAAGACTAAAGAGGAGAATAAAATTTGGTGCGACATTTGTTTGGTCCTGCCCACACCCACCGTCCTGCCTGCGATCGCTCCCCCGCCAGCCTCCGCACGTCCTCTTGCGGCCAGGGACCAATCAGCGCTTATTTTTAGCCACAAAATAGTATTTTTCTCTCATAATAAATCAGCACGAGTAGAAATCAGCGCTTATTTTTCAGCAAAGAACAGGCCGATGGAATCCCACCAGCAACGGAAAAATAAAAAAACAACGACAGCACCCCTTGGCGCTCCTACCGTCAATCACGCGGTGGCCGCCGCCAGTCCCTCGCCCATCGCAACCGCAGCGAGGCCCTCGACCTGGGATGCCGCACGCGCCGGCACTGCCGGCGAAGGCCACGACCGCCGGTGACCACGACGACCGCAACAGGGCCGTGCCGCCACACGGCCACGCCGCCACCGCAGGGCAGGGGAACCGCCATACGGCGCCGGCGAGGCGATGAAGTGGTCGCAGGAGCTTTCTACGGAGGCGGCCAAGCACTCATCGGCGCTGGTCTCGGAGACAACGAAGGAGATTTTTTTCGAGACTGCCTCCAATTCACTTCAGCACTTGCCGTGGCACCGACGGTGGCTTACCAACACGATCTGCCGGGCGGGGACGCGCCACCGAAGTGGATGGCTAGGCGATGGAGCGACCGGGTCGTGCGCGCAAGCTCATCGCGGACATCCGGCTCTGTGCGGACCGCCTCCTCAAGGCCTTCTTCATTCGCCGGCGCAACCCTGTACAAGAGCGCGTGATGGTCGAAGAGGTGGTCGCCTTGCGCCTCCACTTCCAAGACCTCTGCGCCCTCTGCAGGTACCAGCCCCTATCATCTCCTCCCGCCCTAAAACCTCCTCTCCCTGACACACTCCCGTGACCGGCTGCATTCATTGATGGAGTCAGGGCGAATCCTGTTGCTTCATGAGTTTGGTCACACAAGCACACAGTTTTGGGTGCACCTGGAAGCTGTTCGACGAAATGCTTAGGCGAGGGATGCTGCCCAGTTTGTTCGTGTGCAGTACTCTTTCTAATGCATGCTGGTATCAGGGTGTTGTGGC
Organism: Eremochloa ophiuroides; assembly: GCA_038502445.1. Lineage (NCBI taxonomy): Eukaryota > Viridiplantae > Streptophyta > Magnoliopsida > Poales > Poaceae > Eremochloa > Eremochloa ophiuroides. The sequence goes on from JAHLJS010000006.1 coordinate 68,722,932, forward strand.
CAAGGCTCAGGAGGTGTGGGATCAGATGGTGGTTACTCAAAGATCATCAATTTGTACATGATTGAATTTTTCAATTTCCAATCATCCTTGGTTCAGAGACTGATAATGCAATATGTGCTTTATATTATCTAAAAAAGAGATTTGTACTGCGTCTCCGTATAACCATATATCCTGGGATGGGTGGAGCACGTCGAAGAAGACAGGTTGGCTACTTGGATGGAATGCTGGATCGCCGGTGTGAGCGCCTTGCTGTCGTCATGGCCAGCGGCATTCCAACCAGTGATATCGGTGGTAATCTTTGTATATAGTCTATGACAAGCATTACCATGTAGCATTTCTGTCTATCCAATTGAATTCGAAAAAAAAATCAGATCATTATGAAAAACCATTTCTTGCCGTGGTGTTTCTTTTTATTCAAAATTGACAAGGTGTGTAAATTATAAAATTAGGAGTCTGGCTCTAATTTATTCATATATTCATCATAATTAGAATGTTTGTATCTGAAAATGTGAATTGTACTTGCACTCTATATGTTATATTCAGATGATTGAACCTCACAAATGTGAATTGTTATCTGAAAAAAATATAGTCCATATTGTGCTGTTTATCTCCTTGTCATCCTGCAATCTGAATTTTCAATTCTCAGTTTTAAATGATATTAATTGTTTCTTTGATAGTGCTTGTTTATGTAAGTGTTGTCGACTAAATTAGCAAGCACTTTGCTCATCTTGAAGAAAATAGTGGGAGCTTCCAATATTTCTGTTAAAATTACTATAACAGCACATCGTGCAACGTGATCCATCTAATTACAGGTGCTAATTATACCTCTAGAGATGGAAATTATATATGTGTGACTTTATCCTTCTTGCATTCGGTGTATGCTCCAGTATTTATTCTTACTTTTTTTTTTTCTCTTCCTTTCTTATCATTCCTTCTTTCTGTTTCATAGGAAACTTATGGTAGAGATAGCCTTGTAGCTTTTAGTGGTAGTAGAAGTAGAAGTTTTGGTGAGATATTCTACATTTTTTTTGGTGATTATTAATTTGTTCTTTTGGATCCGGTTTGCCAATTACAGGCTTGTGTACCATTCCATGTGTATGTGATCTAAGCATGAGGTCATTTGACCAAGAAGAGATTGACGATCAGGCAAGTAAGCTACATAGTTCGATTATATATAATATACTAGCTAACTGCCTCCTGAGTAGATTGCAACTATATTATGTGATAGCTCTTCTATAAACAATAATGCCCCTACCTACAATACCATTAATTAGTTGTTTCTCTATTACTGTTGATGAGTATCTCTACAAATTTATAGTTAAAAATTCATTTCTACTAGATACTTTTACGTGTGCTCTCCAATCTGTCTCGTGACCTTTTACTGGAAGGCATGCCTTGTTCATCATTAATGATATGATTCAATGACATGACACTCAGATTGTTGTTGCATGAAGAACGCTATCTGCATGAATTAATTGGTGCAATTTAGGAAAATTTCAGGTACCGGTGGCGCGTGGCAAGGCAGACCTTAATCTTTATAGAAGTGCTGGTTCTGAGGTAGGTTGTAGACTTACATCATTACATGGCATATATTATAGAATGCAATAAGTCTACATTTTGCTCCTGAACATTCAGGTTGTTGCAATCCTTGCGAGCAAAGGGAAGTGTGAGCGGGCATCTATCGACGAAGTTTATCTTGACCTTACTGATGCAGCAAAGGAAATGCTCTTACAAGCTCCGCCAGATTCACCAGAGGAGATTTTTATGGAGGCGGCAAAGTCAAATATCTTGGGCCTTCTGTCCGTAAGAATGCTTTCACAATTAGTTTAGTTGCTGCTCTACTATTTGATGTGACATGATCATAGGTCATGATATATTCAGGATGCCAGTGAGAAGGAAAAGAATGTGAGAGCATGGCTTTGTCGATCAGACGCTGATTACCAGGACAAGTTACTTGCATGTGGAGCTATAATCATTGCACAGTTACGAGTCAGAGTTCTGGATGAAACCCAATTCACATGCTCCGCTGGGATTGCCCACAATAAGGTTTATAATGAGTCGTAATAGTGAGTAGATGATTTTCTTTCTGTCGACAAAAATGTTCAGTAGTCCATGGTTATTATTGTGTTAGTTTTGCTATGCTCAGGATATCAGCTCAGGTTCCTGTATTTCCGTTTTCTGCATTCCTTGATTCCTTTCTTGCTATATCAGCTCAGGGGAACTATAATTATTAGATTATAACATACTGTAGTGAGGAAGTTTATTTATTCATACACTTTTGAAGAATACATCTTTGTTTTCCAAGTTCATGCAATGCATACTCTGTAAGGAGAAGCAACATACCAATATTGTTGAGTTCCAAAAACATTAGACTATAATCTTAATCTATATTATGCATAATGCTCTAATAGTATTCAGAATGTTATGCTCCCTAATACAATGGCACATGATATGTGCAGGTTGTCAATTTCTGCTCAAGTGTTTGATTCATCCTGATACATACAAATTGTTTGGTTCGGTGACATGATTTTTTTGGGAATGAGCAACTAAGAGGTAGCACACAAAATTCAGTATTCATGATGTGCAATCCTTAGCCCTATCCTTTGCCCATCTATTTGTACATGGTCACTTCTTTACCTTAATGATCTGGACATCATATTCAAATATTTACCTGTTATAGATTAGTTCTGAATGCCTAAATCAGATTCATTTTTCTTAATTTGGCATGCTGCTGCAAGCAACTGGCCAGCCGTCCAGTCCGCTACGGGGCAGCCCCGCTCGCCAAGCGCAGCGCTGCGCAGGTTAGCCGAGGTGGGCACAAGGATGGCTATGAAGATCAGCAGGGGCATTCAGAAGTACAAGGGAACATGCCACATAAACCAACACCGGTTGGTGAAGATAGGTAGGTACAAATTTAAGCTTTCTGTGTTAGAGTTTTTCATTTATGTGTTCATGTGTAAGGACTGATGTATAAATTATTGTTCAAATGTATTTGATATTTTCTTTAAACAAGACTGATGAAATGCCCCTTCTTGCATATGTGCATTATAACTTTTAAAGAAAAGTATGTTTCTCCCTTCTATGTGCAGTTACTGGACCTGGACCTGCTATTCTGTTGACAGATTTTCAAAAAAATCTCTTATTACGAAATTTGTTTTTTTGATTAAATATCACTTTTAACATTGAATATTTAATTTTATAGTATTGTTATCTTATCGTGCGATCCGTTTATTTTTAGTATAAAAAGTTGTCCCGTAGCAACGCACGGGCACGCTACCTAGTTTATATAGGAAAAAAGAAGCTGATACAGATAAAGTATGATTCAGAATCATGGACAGAATAAGCTCAGCATTTAAGTTTTTTTTTCCGGTGCCATTTTTTAATTCAGTAAAGGTTGAACTGCAAACTGAACACTGATATACAGGACCTAGAAGAAAAGAAAAGAAAAAGTCTCACAATGGTCAGATGGCATAATCTGGCAAAGCATTACCCAAGCAGTAAATAGCAATGAAGAACAAAACATTGCTGGCAAATTTCATTGAAGAAATATGAACATGGTGAAAGTTCAAGGCAAGAACACAACAAATGCACCTATAATTTCAACAGCAACTTTACACAATGGATACAAGCTGCCACCAATTATCACAAGTACCATTACCAGCCGAGGCATCACTCTACTTATCTCCACACGGCTATCTAAGATGCAATGATGCTAGAACTAGGGTACACACAAACAAGGATAAGCAGTATCACCAGCCATATATAATCTAAAATGCGATCAGGCTGGCAATTACAAGCACACCAACTACCAGCAGCAACACCTTTAAGTACACATCAACCTGCTGGCCTTGAGGCACCTGGCGCGGGAAGCCATGTCCATGCCACCCATGGAAAGAATGGCCATATCCATAAGGAAACCCTGCAGCAGGCCCATAGGCAGTCGCCTGTGGGAATCCATGCACCTGGAAGCTCAGCAATGGGAACAGCCCTCCAATGGCGGCCGAGAAAGTGTAATTCCCCCACCGACCACCAGCCACAGGGGGAGCGCCAGCACCCATGAACCAGGGGTTCTGGTGCGGGTAATGGTTATTGTGGTCAGGCTGCGGGGCAGTGGAGGGCCGTTGCCCGGTCGGCCTGCTCGGGATTTCCACACCGGCCATGGACCTTGCACGGGGTGCGGTGGAGTTGCCGCCGCGGCCGTAGAGGGGGACGAGCTTCCCCTCCTCGACGACGGCCTTGCAGACGGGGCACTCCTGGGAGTGCGCGTGGACGTGGAGCCACTCGTAGAGGCATGGCCAGCAGAAGAGGTGGCCGCAGAGGGTGACCACGGGGTCCTGCGCCAGGTCCAGACAGATGTTGCACTCGAAGCTGCCCGAGTCCTTGCTGCCGCCGCCGCTGTTGGTCCTCGCCACAGGCTCGCCCGCGCGGTTCGCCATGTCGCTGGACTCGGATCTGCGGGATGCGGATACCAATCAAACCACGATCCGACGACACGAGCAGAATAATAAGAAAGGACAAGCAGGAGTCTCGTCGCCGCTGACACGATCAGGAATCATATCATTTCGGGGAACAGGGGAAACCAACTCGGATCCGGCATTTCAATTGTAAAACCTTGTGCGTTTGGGAAAAACTTACCCCCCCAAAACAATACTGGATAAATTCGCCAAAATTATTCTAATCTAATATAGGATATTTCTAGATGCAATTCTTTCAGTACCCAATGCGTGGAACAACGAGGGTATGTATAGACGAAACGGATCCGAATGAACAGGCAATGGAACGAAAAATCGCACAAACAATTGATTGAGAAAACATACCCAAATCCGTGCGAAGGGAGCGGCGACCACGCGTTACCACCAGACATCACTGGCGTGCCGACGAGGAGCGAGTAACCAAGGCGAATGCGGCGGCGAAGTTGGGCGAGAGCGAGACGAAGGGGATGCGACTGTCGGGAAGGGATTGGCCCCGACCTGGTGCGGGAGAGAGGACAATACGCCGCTCCGAGACCGACCGAGTGGAGGCGCGAGTTATTACTGGAAGGATTACTGGAAACGCCGGGCGCCGTCGTTTTAGGCTTTGGGGGGTTGGGGCTGACAGGAGGACGAGGACGAAAGAGCGAGGGACCAAAGGGTCGCAGGTTCATCCGATCGAGAACGGACGGACGGATGAGCGTGAGGGGTTGGCCGCTTCGGGCGGTGGATCATATGTGGCCTCTCTGTGTTTGCTTCACCCCATTCATCACCAACGCGTGGCGTGGAATTCAATTCTGTGACAGCGGACAGCACCACTGGGGTGTTCCAGGCTAATGCACGGTTAGTTCATCGAAGCGTCGCCTTCTTTTATCTACATTTTCTTTGCGATGACACTGACATATGCCTCACTTGAGTGAGAGAGAGGAAAAAAAGGTGAGATTTCATAGAGAAAAGCAAATTGATAATAATGCCTTAAAAGCCCTTCCGTGGCCTCTATTCCCCTGCGGCCCTGCGGTAGTTGATCATCAGCCTCGCAACATGTCCTATTATTTTATACTAGCACAATATGCCCGTGCGTTGCACCGGGGCGTATATTATCTGTGCGTTGCAATGGAAGGAGAAATAATCTTACCCGCAACGTTCTGCTAAAACTCGGACGCCACGGTCTTCCTTGTCGAGTCACAATTTCTCATCATGGCCTGCGATGCACTCTGGCTCCTCACCGACGCCAAAGAGAAGCTACCTCTCGTCATCTACTAAACGCTTCTCTGGAGAGCGCCGTGCACCTTCAATTTCTGGTGGCCGATCGCCGAGCACGAACTCGAACACGTAAATAAGGATGGCAACGGGTCGGATTCGGATCAGGTGGAATCTCTGGGCACCCAAAACCGAAACCCGAACTTAAAACCCGAAACCAAAACCGATTCAGGTGAAAATCTATCCCCGAAACCAAAAACTGCGGATACCCGAAACCGAAACCTGTGGATACCCGAAACCCGAAACCCGCCACTCTATGGCAATAAGAAAAATAATAAATAATATTTAGCAACATATGTATGATATATATTACGTATTCAAATGTATAAATAAGAGACAGTAAACAACACATAATTTTATGACTCAATTCAGAACAAATTTAATAGCTTACGTAAATAATTTACTAATAAAAATATATGAGTTTTATTCAAAATGTATATCCGCGGGTTAAAACCGAAACCCGAAACCGAACCCGATATGTTTTGGGTATCAAACCCGAAAACCGTGGGCGAAAAATTAGAACTGAAACCGAACCTGCTAGAACCGAAACCCACGGATATCCGTCCCGAACCTGAACCGCTGATACGTAAATTACTACCGAAGAATGTTCCATTACCAATTGTTACCGGGAACTACCAATCAATTTTTTATTATTATTTTTTCTATTCTATTTTATTGGTGTTTGTTTACCATTTTTTCGGTTTTCTTGGCTTTTCTGCCTTATCCCGAAATCTCCTTCCACACGGCTTCCTCGCTTGCATCTCTCTCTCGACGCCGACAGCTCCTCCCCTGCTGCGCACAAAGGAAGTCTGCCCTGGCTACACCCGGAGCGGGCAAGCCAACCTCCTCGCCGTCTCGCCCGGCCACGCACCATCACCGGCGGGCGCCTGGCCACGCCCCAGCACGGCAGTAAGGCACTGCACGCCTGTCTTCGCACCGCTCCCAACGCTGAGCCGTCGCCCCGCCTCCTCCGCGTGCCACCGCGGCACCTCCTCCCCTCCCCATGCCTCTCATTGGCTTCACCGCCACCAGTCGTGGTCCCGCGATGCGCCTAGGTGCAGATCCAACTGTGGCGAGTGCTGGGCCTACGGGAGTTTGAGGGAGTCGCCGAGCCGGCCGAAGTTTTTTTTTTCTAACCAGATCTGGCCAGTGCAAGGTAGGAGGAGAAGCTTGCATCCCAATTGGCTTCTGCGCCAACCTATGGCTCCTTCAGTCACGCATCCTCCGTGTTTCAGGCCGCCCAGTGGCTCAACAGCCCGGCACCAATTTGATTCATTGTGCTATTTGCAAATCAAAATTGATTCATTGTGCGCTCTTGATTTTGTCTTTGTTTGATCCTCTTGCTTCTCATTTAGTCTTGTGGATTTGATTTGATGGCACTATGGCAAGGCAGCACCGATGCCTTGTATTTATAGTTCAGTTGGGGTCCGATTTAAGTTAGTTCATGTTCGATCTATTGGCTTAAGTATTTGACATTGGGAAGGGATCCACGTGATTTTGTTTTGGATGGATCTGAAATTTGGATTTGGTTCGGTGTCATGTGCCGACTTGATACTGCATAGCGACACTTTACCTTGTGTAGACACGGACAGGAAGTCCTAAAATTTTTTGGTCAGGTGAAGTCTGATGAGTATAAGCTAAATAATGCATAAGTAATTACGAAGGCAGACGAAAAATCTAGTGGAGAAACTTTGCCTCTTTAGTATTAAGTATAGATATGCGGCTAATTTTTATGACTAATTTATTTTAAAAGGAAAATACTGTTTAATGAGTAAAAATAAGCCGAAAATAGCTTAACTGAACATGGTTGCAGTCGTAGAAATCAGTCGTAGTTAAAATAAATTCTATTGAATATGGTGCTTGCAAAATTGCTACAGGCTTGGCTATTTGCTTGGGATCGAGTGGCGGTTTGTGTTGGGCGCACCTTAGGTGAAGGAAATCGGCACCACAAAGCTATTGCCTAATAAAACAACAAAAAGGTTTAGTAACTAAAAATGTTATGCCGACCTTATAGCTATAGTGTGGCAAGTGGAGGCCGCGAACTAAACCTATTCGGTAGGATTTATTTCGAGTACAGCTGATTTATTATGAAAAAAACAAATTGTTCCATAGATATGAGTAGAGTTAAATAATCTAAAAATATCTCAAACGAATCGAGAAATGTCGTGCACGGGCGGTGTGTTTTCTACCGAGGAACTATAAATGTCGTGCACGGGCGGACAAGAAAACCGTGCGGGTTGAGAAGATAGGAACCATGTGTTTCTCCATCCTCTGGAATAAGAAACCTTGCTTCATTCGTGTATTTCAGTGTTAGATTGATTGTGTCGCCGTCTCAGACTCTGCAGCTTCGTGAATACGGTGTGGTGTTATCACGTTTGTTTAAGCTGCTTTCAGCATATTTTTAGTCATAAAACAATCATAATAAATCAGCCATAGTAATTAGTCATAGCTGTAACACCCTATTTTTAATTTTTAGCAAGTATTAATTTTTAATTATATTATGGTCAATTAATAATAGGAGTAAATGATATTTTATAGAATTATTATTAATGTTTGTTGCATTCATGCCGTTTGCATAATTTTCTTGGATGAAAATATTTATTACTAAATATTCGTTTAGGTTTCGATTGATTTCAATTTACATTCTCCAAGTAAATAAACTATATCGTTTGGGGACTAAAGACCCTAATTATATTTCATCATAAATAAATATGAGTATTATAACACTTTACTAATCATCTATTTTATTTTCCTAAAGAAAAGAAATTAATAAATAGATAAGAAAGAAGGATGAAAAAAAAGGGGAAAAACACTCAGCTCACCCCTCGGCCCACTCCCTGTCTTTCCCCCTCCTTCTCTTTGATGTGCGCGCGCAGACCGGCTGTAGGGTCGAGATGGCGGACTAGAGGGGGGGTGAATAGTCCTTTTTAACAACTAATCGCAGCGGAATAAAAACTATTCGGTTCTAGCAACAATTCACCTCTCTAACTAAGACTCTAAGCACCTTACAAAAGGTTCTACCCAGAAGTAAAGGTGCAAGGCTAACTTGAGCTTCCCTAAACCGTTCTAGCGCAAGGTCACACAAACCTAAGCACTAGTACTTTAAGTACCGGGGAACTCCTACCAGCTAGCAAGCAAAAAAGCACTAAGCACCTAACCTCACTACGTGCTCAATGACAAGGATACACAATCCTAATCAAGGAGAGCAACTTGTTTAGTTATACAAACTAAACAAGAAACTACTTCTAAGCTACACAAGCAAAGAAGGTGAGTGGCAAGCTACACAAGCTAACCAGTCTCACAAGAGAAACTACAACTACACAAGTAAAGTAATGCACAAAATAAATAACTTGTGTAGAAGGGAGCAAATCACCGTGAAGGATGGGAAGATGTTGACACGGTGATTTATTTCCCGGAGGTTCACTTGTCGCCACAAGCTACGTCCTCCGTTGAGACAAGCTCCAAGGTTGCCGCCGGTCCTCTTGCTAGTGGTGACCCGCAAGTCACACTCTCCCACGTGGAGTGCTTACCACAAGCTCTAGCACTTGACTCGGCCGGACCACTTGTCGCTCTTCACGTCTCGCTCTACTAGCGATGCTCTTTGCGATCTCTCGCGGGGTGAGCTCCAACCCCTCACAAAGCTTCTCCGGAGCTAAGCACAATCTTCTTGCTTGCTTCACGGAGCCACAAGCCACCAAGCCGTCTAGGAGGTGGCAACCTCCAAGAGTAACAAGCCCACCGGCTTGCAACTCGATCACCTAGTGCCACTCGAAACAATCTCACAATACAACGCACTAGAATCACTCACTAGCGATCAAATGAATGAACACTAAGCACACTAGTGAGATAGAGAGCTCCCAAGCACACCTACACAAACCACACAGGCCCAAGGGTGCTCAGCTCCTCGGCCAAGGCCGCCAAGTGCTTGGATTTATAGCCCTCAAGCGAATAGAGCCGTTGCCCTCTCAAACCGGCCGTCGGACTAAGCGTCGGACGCTCAGCCGCGCCACCGTCGGACCAATGTCCACGGTCCGACGTTCCCGATGGCCGCCACGTGTCACTAGCCGTTTGAAGTCGAACGTTGGATCACAACGGCTAACTTCCCGCGCTTCAGCTCACCGTCGGACGGAACACCGTCGGACCAACGAACTCTACGGTCCGACGCTTACAGAGAGCTCCTGAAACGACCTCGATTTCCGCGAAGGGAAATCCACAGGCTCGAATTGTAATTCAACAGATTGCCTGGGACAATCCATGAAATTACCCATATCTCAGTTGACACCAGGATCCATACAACGGTAATTAAGTCTTACATAAATACTTATTACATCGCCACACTGGCGGAATCAACATTCAGAGAAGCTTTAGAAGATGCGGAAGCGATTCATCCTTCACGGCCAACTTGAGTGTAGCACGTGACCCTATTCCTCGTCATCATCTCCCTCGAAGTCGTACTCATTCTCGTCACCTGACAGCAAATTTATCAGTACGATTTGTACTGGCCACGGAGCCCAGCTATGCAGCATTTGCTTTGTGGAAAGTGGATGCAAGGCTATACAAGCAGACCTATAGGCTGAGGTTTTCCTATGCAGCAGTAATCAATGTTTAATTAGTCAAGTTTTATCACCAGTTAACACCATTATCCCTTTTCCCATCACCACACCTCACATACCCACACCTCACTCTCATTCGACAGGCCCAACTCCCTCTCGGGCCTATCTCAGCGGCACACTACCACAACGGGTACACTGCCGGAAAAATGTTATCCAGGGGGAGAAAAGAATATGCTCTCATCTAATAGTGGTTGCAGAAACATTAGGAAAGGTCCATAGCCAACGAGTTGGCTTATGTATCGATCGATCAACCATACACTCTGCAGAGGTTTTACTACTCACAAGATTAGCCATCATCGATGCTGTACAATCATCTAGGCAGAATTCCGGGTGCTTGCTTGCCTAGGTCGATGCCACCCTGCCACTCAGCCCTGGGACATTCCGGATCCAACACCATCACACTGAGACTGGGAGACGCAGTACCGGGCCCCATCAGTGGTACTGCGCATCTAGAACGGTACGGGAATCTGCCATCCGTCACCGTCCACCCTTATCACCTCTCAACCTAGCAGTAGTGGCACCGCCCTACCAAGTAGTCCAGCCGTCTCCCGCCCATCAGAAGCGAGCGAGTAGCAAGGGAATCCAGATGTTTCCGGTCACTAGTCAGATCCTAGGTTGTGACCAAGCAGGCATCTCCACTTAGGGGATACTCTCCCCGTGCTATCACAGCACCTCCGTCCATGGGCTTCAAACCACCAAGGCTATCCCACCCGGAACCTCCTCAACAACTTTACCCGCCACAGGTATCTCGCTTGGGGATGCCCAGGTTGCACCCCCGGCACGACTTGCCCCATGGGCTTGTCTCACATCCCACTTGGTCGACATCAACCCTTACCACGCACCCAAGACGCACGCAGCACTCTCTCCCAGTGGTTATAATCAGTTATGCACCGTCCCAATTCCACCACATAGCATATAGCATGTAGTAAGTAGTGGAAGAGTAACAGTAAATTAAGCAGCAGCTAACCTAACAGCAGACAGCAGGGTAAAGTCTTATCAAGGCAGGGAATTCAAATATACTACCATGCAACCAATTCATACATAATCATAAAGCAATAGCAACAATGTCATTTGCAATGCGTAAATAGGATCTAAGTATTTGGTGGGACGTGGCACCTTCGTAGTCGTCTCCTAGCTCCTGAAAGTACTCGTGGTCGTCTTCCTTAGTCAGATCCTCCTCCGGCTCTGAAATCGAACACGAAATAGTCGCGTCAGCGACTCCTATAGAGTATTTCAGAAAAATCCAATAAAATAAAGAGCCAAATGCACACAAACATAGTCTTAGATTGTAGATCTCATTTTTCTGATAATTTTGATATATGGTGCGCAATTTTTGGACATCGTATGAATAAGTTATGAATTTCCGAAGATTATCCTATTTTCTGAAAATGAGAAAACTGGTCGGTTAATCAGGGGCAGCTCGGGATTGGTCCACGTGGCGCGCGGGTCCAGTAGTGCGGCATGTGGCGCCTCATCCGAACACAGACCTGATGGTCGCCTACCAGGTGTTCGATGCTGGTTCCCAGAGAGTCGCCGGTGTCGGCGTAGCTCGGCGGAGCTCGGCGGTGGTTCGGCGGTGGTCGGGGGTAGCTCGGCGGGGCTCGGCGTAGTTCGGCGGTGGTCGGGGGTAGCTCGGCGGGGCTCGGCGTACCTCAGCGGGGCTCGGGCGAATCGGAAATTCGGGCGCCGAGGGGGCCGCTCTCCCGAGGTCTACCGGGGAGGCTCGGGCGAATCGGACATTTGGGCGCCGAGGGTGCCGCTCTCCCGAGGTCTACCGGGGAGGCTCGGGCGAATCGGACATTTGGGCGCCGAGGGTGCCGCTCTCCCGAGGTCTACCGGGGAGGCTCGGGCGAATCGGAAATTTGGGCGCCGAAGGGGGCCGCTCTCCCGAGCTCTCCTAGGGAGGCTCGGGCGAATCGGAGATTTGGGGGCCGAAGGGGGGCTGCTCTCCCGAGCTCTCCTGGGGAGGCTCGGGCGAATCGGAGATTTGGTGCGCCGAGGGTGCTGCTCTCCCGAGCTCTCCTGGGGAGGCTCGGGCGAATCGGAGATTTGGTGCTAGCAGGGTTGCAGGGCGTCTGTTCAAGGCGGCGGTGTCTCTCCGGTGCGGCAGACGATGACAGGGCGGCGATGTCCATATTTCGGCAAGACAGGGCTCGGCTTTCCCAAATTGGCGTGCTCAGGCAGTCGTCCGACCAGATGGTGGCGGGTTAGAGTCGTGGTATGGCCTCCTTCTCTCCCTCGGCATACGGTGGTTCTCCGACGAGGTGGAGGCGCACGTAGCCAAGGCGACAGTCGTGATTCGGGGCTCGGCTATCTAGCGGCGGTGCCGAGGTAGACTTGGCGAACCTCGGCGGCCTCTCTTCGCAGCGCGAGGCGATCGGGGATACTCGGAACGGATTTTTGGCGAGACGGAACGTGTCGGCGGCGATGTCGCCGCGACTGTGAGGTTCCGGCGGGGCTAAGGAGGTCTTCTAGGAGATGTATACGCGTCCAGGGTCTATGGCGATGGTATACCAACTACCAATTTTGGCTACCGAGATTCCCAAGGTGCTCGGTTGTGGCGGCGGCGTGTCGCCGACGACGGCGGAAGGCAGCAACGCGGCTACGACCAAGTATTGGTTCAATCGAATGCGGTCTTGTCAAATTGGTGAGGCCAGAGAAGCATACAACACTCTGGTGGTGAACTTTAGCCATGGCATGACCTTTTTTTGGCGACGGCTCGCGGCGGCGCTCCGATAAGGTCGCGGCGCACGCGGCCAAGGCGATTCAGGCTTCCTCTAGCGCTTAGATCCGCGTAGCTAGCTCAAGGGGTCGTGGCGATGCTCCACGACGCTCTAACCTATACGGGTGCTAGTCGGATTGTTCGGAACGGGTGATTCGGCGTCGGAACGCGTCGGTGGTGAGCGCGCTCCACCGAGAACGCGTCGTGCAGCGTTCTCGGTCTAGCAAGCTTGTAGTCCGGGGGTTTCGGCCGGTCGAATGAGTGCATGGTGCAGGTGATCTTCCCGAGCCGATAAAGGCTCGTGCCTGCGCGTCCCGAGGGTGGAACGCCATGGCAAAAGCAGGGCAAGCTTCGGACATGGCGTGCGATGGCTCACCGTGGTGTCGGTGAAGCTAGGATGGCGATGCAGTGGCGAGTCGGAGCCGTGCAGAGCGATCGCAGTGCCGTGCCGAACCTCGTCCGCAGCTCGGGCTTCTCCTCCGTGTCCGGCTCCGGCGTGCTCCGCGGCGGCGGCGCTCCGGCAGCTTCTCCTCCTCTGCTCCGCCCTTCTCCTACGCTCTCTCTCTCGGTTTGGTGCAGTGTGCCGGTCTGTGCTGCGGTGGCGGCGAGGGAAAATGAGGGTAGGGCTTCGGGGTGAGCTCCTTTTTATAGGCGAGCTTGGCCAGCTCTAATGGCGAACGGTCCTGATCGCGCTCGACCGATCGAAGGGCCGTGGCTCGAGTGGATCTAGTGCTCCGGATGGGCGCGGGTTCGCTTGGCGGCCAAGAAAGGAGGGGACAGGAGGGGGACAGCTTCTGCGGGGCGTGGTGCTGTCGGCCGTGGGTCCGGGGTCACGCGAATTGCGTGCACTCGTCCCCGTCGCCTCTGCGAGGAAGAAGAACAGTGGGGGGGGGGGGCGAGAGCGGCTGACAGGCGGGGCCGGGTTGGCAGCGAGCGCGAGCGTGTGTGTGCCGGTCGCGCGCGCGCTGCCGAGCCGCAACGTGGGCCGCGCGCGGGTGAGGTGAGGAGAGGAAGGCCGGGCTGGCTTGGGCTGGCTTAGCAGACCGGCTGGCCGAACTCTCTTTTTCCTTTTCTATTTTCATTTTAGTGTATATATACATATATTGAGTAAATACAAACATAAAATGCAATAAATCCCAAATGTGATGCATGAGTTATTATTCTATGTGAATGGAATTAAAATGCAAGCTACACTCCTTAATTTACCAAATTCATAATGAAACCTATATGCTTGCACAAGAAAAATGGGTTTTCATAATAAATAAATGAAAAATTTTAATTGGTTGTGATTTTTAGATTGTGTGGATTTTTAGGGTTGTTACAGCTCCCGAGCGCTGAAAACCGTCGGACGGTCGTCCGATGCTCGCCGTCGGACTAAACCTAAGAGTCCGACGCTCTCAGAGCTCGCCACGTGTTAGCTCTCGCACGATCTGCACCGTCGGACGCTCGGACAAAAGTCCGACGCCCACAAACTTCAGCGTCCGACGCTCACAGGCCAAACACCGTCGGACGCACGAGGATGGTCCAACGCTGTTACTGCAGACAGCGTCCGACGCTCGCACTCAACTGCACAGAGGCTAGGGTTTACCGTCGGACTGAACGCAATAGTCCGACGCTCACCCAAGCCAGCGTCCGACGCTCTTTTTGAGCTCCTCTCAACTCCAAACTTCACCACCTTTGCAAGTGTGCTAACACCACCAAGTGTACACCTCATGTGCATGTGTGTTAGCTTTTCACAAATATTTTTCAAAGGATTTTTCTCTCTTTTCACCGCGCCACTCGATCCTAACAACGTATGCAAGTTAGATCACTCAAGTGGCACTAGATGACCGATATGCAAACAAGTTTGCCCCTCTTGATAGTACGGCCATCTATCCTAAATCCGGTCAAACACTTCTCTACTCAACCTTAGACCGGTGAAATGAAAATGCCCTAGGTTATACCTTTGCCTTGCGCTTTCCATTTCGATCACCGTCTTCATCACCGTCTTCGGCACCATCGATGCCGGTGCAACACATGCACCAACACCTCATGAATGATATGATCCACTTCATATCATCACGTGGCTTTTGGTTCATCGATCCTTGACTTGCTTGATCTTCACCGTTGCGTTGGTCCATCGGCGCCAAACCATCACCCGACTTGCCCTTCACACTTGCAACCGGTCCGTCGATGCGAAGCCTTGTCTTAATCTTCTCCACCTAGCCACATGACTCCATGTCATGTCTCATGCGTTTAGCTCCTTCATACCATATGTGTGAGCTAAGCATCATCTCCAAGCCATTTTCACCTCCATGGCATAGATGCTCACACACATGTACCTGTGGACTAATCACCTGTGTAATCAACACTTAAGCACATATTAGTCCACATAAGTTGTCACTCAGCTACCAAAACCAAACAAGGACCTTTCAATCTCCCCTTTTTGGTAATTGATGACAACTCTTCAAAGATATAGAAATTAAGCGCATTAACCAAGTTAGCTTTTCATACAAGTGTAAATTACTAACTTGGGTTGGATTTTATGTTACTTATCCATCTTTAAGCTCAAAACTTTGGACTTGAATAAGCTCCATAAAACCCGACTTGGTAGTGTTAACTCCCCCTACATGTGTGCTCAAATTGTTTGGTTTCAAATTTTCACACATGCATAAATATGGAATTTGTGGGAGTGCCAACACTACTAAGTGATGCTAAGGTGCATAAAATAAACCTTTGTAGCGTGATACCAATTGCTTGATACCAATTGCTTGAAGCCATTTGAAGTTGCACCATTAAGTCCACCCTTAGCATCATGGTTAGCTAGACAAGCAAAAATACTAGATACCCCGTGAGATCAACATTAAGGGCAAGGTTCTAGTAAATACTTGAAAAACACAAGTCTAGCTAACAACCTATGCAAGCTAGTTATCAAATCATCAATCAAACCTATACTAGCATACACCACACAATTAAGATACCACGTGTAGGAAACTAAATGCAAATGCAAGCAAGCATATGAATATGCACATTTTAAATGCAATCAACCATGTCCATGAGCTTGCTCCCCCTACTTGTGTGCTTCTCTTGTCCAAGAATTTTGATCCTCTTATAATCGTCAATCTTGTGGATCATCCTTCTTGTTGGCCTATTGCTCTCCCATCATCGGCCTTCATGATGGTTCATTGCGTTCTTCCATCCATTTTGATTTTTGTAATACCCCGGGTATTACGGATAATTAAATATGCCATGTCATCATGTTTAAGTTAATTAATTTGCATATGATTGTGCTTAGGACCCTAGAGTGGTTTGGGCTAATGTGATTTTGAATTAGGAATTAGAAATTCGAATTTAGGATCCGAATAAACCCTAATCTTACCCTAAAACCCTAATTCAAAATCTAGAAGGAATCTTGAGATGGCACCTAAATGAAAGTTGTAGATCTTTTAAAATGTGACAACTTTTATTTTTGGAGATTTTGAAGTTCTATTATAAAAATTTGAATTTAGCTCAAATCAATGAATTGAAAAATGAATTTGAAACACCATTTCAAAAATTATATGGAATCTGACCAAACTTCCTAAATAAAAGTTGTAAAGCTCACTGAGTAGAACAACTTCTATTTTGGCTATTTTTCAAGTTGTTATGTAAAATCAAAAGTAATTTTAAAAATACGATTTGAAATTCAAAAACCTAGTTTACCCCTTTTGCTGTAGTTTCAAAACTACTTCGAATTTGAACTTGGTTCCAAAAGCAAAGATGTTCAGAATTTCAAAATCTACAACTTTTGTTTTTGAACTTTTTCAAGTTTGTATTTGAAATCGGTCGCAATTTGGTCAAAACCGACAGCCCTATAACCCTACTGCTACAGTACTCTGCCCCTCCCCTACTCTGCTCGCACAGCGCCGGCAGCGCCCGTGCCGGCCGCGCGCGCGCGGCGGCCGTGCCGGGCGGGATCTTGCGCCCCGGTGGCCGTTGACAGGCGATACGCGTGCGCCGCGTCGTGCCGCGCCTGCTCCCCTCGCCTTTGCCCTCTAAAAGGCGACGGTCGCCCCTCCCCGTCATTTTCTCCTTTCCCGGCCACCTCCAAGCTCTCTCGGTCGCCGGCCAAATTCGCCGAGCCTCCGCCATCTCCGCCCTCTCCATCTCACAGTGTGCTAGCTGGCGTCCGTGCGCATCGTTTGCGTCCACTGGTGAGAGCCGTGGAGCTTCGTAGCCGCCGGAACGCTGTTGTCTTCCTCGCGGGCGGGCAGAGCGCCGCCGCGAGCTCCGCCGTCGTCACGAGCTAGATTGGGTGAGCTCCGGGCCTCGGTTTGGCGCGCAGCATGTTTCCCGTGACCCCTTGATCCTCATCCTGGTGTCGGTGTGTCCTCTTGTTCCCTAGGTTCGCCGGAACGCGAGGTCGCCTTCGTGCCGAGCCGCCGGGATCCGCCGCCGTCGTCAAGCCGATCCCTCCGAGCCGTCTCCGTCCTCACCGGCCTGCTAGTCAGCTTCGTGGTGAGCTCCTAGACCTCCCCAACCCCTTGGATTCCTTGCTATTGGTTCACCGTGGCTGGAACGGCTTCGCCGTGCCGCCGCTCCCGCCATGGCCGTGGAGGGCTCGTCGGTGATGTTCGAGGCTAGGCTAGAGTCGTTAGGTGGTTAGAGTGATCCTAGGGGTATGGTTGGGCCGCTCGGGTTCGTCGTTGGGGTCGCCGGCGGCGAGCGCCGTCGCGGCCGTGCGCGTGCGCGTGCGCGTGCGCGCGCACCGGGGGCCGGCCGGAGGAAGGGGACGACCCTGACCGGCCGGACCCGCCTGTCAGCGTCAGCGGGCGCGGGCGTGGGCCGCGCGCGCGGGTGGACGCGCGGGAGCGCTCGCGGGCCGCGGCTGGGCCGGCCTGGCCAGCTGGGCCGCCTCGGTCGTTTGGGCCGCCTTCTTTATTTCCAGCGAATTTTTCAAATGCTTTTCTTATTTATATTTGTATGAATAGTGCTGATACTTGTTATTTTCATATGAATAAATCTGTTGGTTCAAAAATTTTGAAAATATTTGTGTATGCTCTCTGTAACATGTAGTATTTGTTAAAAATATGAAATGTGGTTCCCCAATACATTTTTCCTGGTAAATAAATCAGTAGATTAATTGATATTAGCAAGTTTGTGCATTTTTAATTAATTCTCTGTAAATCCAAAAATCATGAAATTAATTGTGGCTCTGTTTCTGGATAAAATCTATCTGTTGGTAAAATTTGGGCACATTTGAACTAGTTTGGTCAGATAGTAAATATATGTTAATTAGGGAAAAATAAATAAAATGGATAGGAGAAATGGATTTAGGTTTGTTGTGTGGCTTTTGGGTTGAATGAAGACCAAGGGTCTTTCACTATGTGATCCTTGACAAACTTGATAACCTAGTACCTTGTAGTAGTCATCAAGCTGTGCAGCGGCTTTCTATGACTGTAAAATAGGTTTAAAGTAAAACGCCGATTTACTTTTTGAGATCTCGTTTACGGCTTCTCCGTGAAGGAAAGTTGTACTCAAGATATTGATATTTGATTATCGCATTTCTATTTATGTATTGCATCATGTTAAGCATGCATCATTGCACACGTGTAGTGACCGGGAACGACGAAGTGAAGGTCGAGGCCACTGCGGGAGAGGTCAATCCGGAGGCGATCCAGGGTTTCGACATCTGCGGGACTGATCCCGATCCCACCCTCTTCTCGATCCAAGGCAAGCCCCGGTGCATTAACCCTCTACTGTGAAATCTTTATAATTCGAATTAAATTATTGCATTAAGTTAATAGGAGTTGATTGTCACCTATCCAGATGCATTGTCCCAAATAATAACCCTGAAAACCTGATTTAAATAAAAAGTTTGAAAAATGCTTAGTCATGCTTAATGAACTTAGCTTTGCAAAAAGAAAAACTATTTTCTGTGCTATGATTATGTTATGATTGGTGAAAAACTTGTTATCCGTTGGTTGATGTGTATTCGGGTTAGAGTCCCGATGCACGATCGCCTTCGGAATAGTTTGGAACTGGTCGGTATCACCAGAAATGTGTTTCGCCGGGTGTTGTGCTCTTGGGACGGCGTTTCCCATGACTTGGTACCCGGCAGGCACGAACCAAAATAAAAGTAGGGACCGCTCGTTGTCGGAGTGCTGGATCGAGATGAACAGCCTAGCCACATACCAATGTGGAAAGCCTAGAGTTCGGTAGCGCTATTGCTGGAACCGACAACCACGCACTGGGAGTGGAGAGATGGCGAGAGTAGCTTGTACCCACGTGGCCGGCGTGCCTGGAGACGAGTGGTGTACTGTGCTCTCGGGTGGCGCAGGACCGGTTCCGGGATAGCAAAGCCGTAACGACGGGTTGGTATATGTATGCCGGCGTGCTGCATATGCAGTGTGGTTAGAATCCCCAGCTGGGTTTATTTCTGGATTCGAATCGACGTGCTCCTCGGTTAATGGAGACTCAATCCACTTTCCTACCCCGAGAAGTGGTTCTCAACTAGGTCAACTGATTGAATGAAGGAAATGGATGAATGATGATGGTTGAGGTTGATTATTAGAACTATGGATACAATTATAATATCAATAAAATAAAATATTGCTTAGTAATGCTTTTCCGCAAATTCTTATCCTCTGCTAGCCCTACCTATGACCTGCATTCCTGAGTCTCATTTTACACCCTTAGTCGGGTAAGTCTTGCGGAGTACCCCAAGTACTCAGGGTTTGTAACCCATGCTGCAGGTGAACCGCCATCGGAGATCTGCCTTGCTCCGTGCTGCATGACCATCATCCAGGAGGGCAGTGAGGAAGAGTAAAGTGGGACCCGTGGGCAGGGTCCAAGTTATCATATTCATAATGTTGTATAATTATTCAACTGCTACCGCCACTATCTATGGTTTGTAATAATAGTACTTAAATTCTATTTGGAACAACTGGTTTGTAAACTTAAGTTATGTAATATTCCGCTTCTGTACTCTGATGTAATTTATTATGAAATGTTGTAATCCTGTGATGATTCTGCAATGGTGATCCTGCGGAGTTTAGGGCGCTGATGTAGCCCGACAGATCTGCCTAGATCATTTGGGACACGGGCCCGGCTGTCAGAAGTCATTAGTGACAATGACAGGCGCCTGTGGGCCAGGTGATTTAGCCGGTTCTGTTACAGTTGGTATCAGAGCATTACCTTGCTAATCATTACGGATTACTTTTCGAAAACTTCAAAAGGTTTTGGATCATAAAACTTAATATGTTATTTTGGGACCAAATTGCTTCTATTCTTGACTTATTCCGTAGTATTAATTTAACCTATATTTAATATTATGTGGCTATAGTAGCAGGAGGAATAATGCTATTATTATTAGCCCTATGTTAAAAGTTTATTTATTTATGTATGTGTTTACTTGCATAATTTAAAATTCGTAAGTACGTGCATGCATCATGTTAATCACACATTAAATAACTTCCTCCTTAAAAGTGGGTTTTTGGGATAAGTTACCAAACCTATTCTTGCTAACCCGTATTACTTATAAATCCACTTACCTTCTCCAGATGGCCCGTTGCAAGCTCACCGCCAGGAAGATGACAGGACCGCGTGGTGTTCCGCACCACCAGTTGGCGCCACGTACCGGGGAGGGCGAGGCTTCTGGGAGTCGCTCACCCCGTCGCAGCAGTGAGGAGTTGGAGGCCGAGGTTGCGAGACTTCAGGAGTTGGTCGGGCAGTGGGAGGAGGAGTATGAGGTTGCTCGCCGCAACCACTACCAGGACGTGAGGACCAACCGTGACCTGCGTCGGGAGGTCGACCGCCTGACGCAGCAGCGGGATGAGGCTTGGGAGCGCGAGGATGCGATCGTCGACAGGATGCTGGAGGCGGAGCAGCGTACCGCGCAGCTTGAGGCGGACAACATCGCCTTGCAGGAGGAGGTGCACCAGCTCAACGATCAGCTCTACCCTATCCCGGCACCTGAGGAGGAGGATCCGGAGTTTGGAGTTGTCCTTGGTGAGGATGAGGACATGGAGGACGTTGACGAGGAGGTTGAGTCTCTCGAGGTCGAGGAGGCAGACTCTGAGGAGGACTCCGAGGAGAGTGACGAGGACTCCGAGGAGAGTGACGAGGACATCGAGGAGGACCTCGAGGGCAGTGACGCTTCTGGCGCGTCGGAGATCGACGAGGACTAGGCCAGTATGGTCTAGAGTTGTCAGCTAGTTCCTCTCTTTTGTCTATCTTAGGTGCTTGTCTAGAAAACCTTAGTTATGGGTTGTGGCTTTGCCTGGGTGCAAGCCTTATTGTATGAACTTGGTATTGTATTATTTCTGTGTGTGCTACTATGTTCCACCTATGTAATATAAGTCCTAAGTGGTTTGCTTGCCAACAGATGGGAGACAACTCTGCTCATGGGACCGGTGCTCCCCAAGCACCACCACTTCCGAACACTCTGGCAGAGGCTATCACCGCGCTTACCAACGTCGCAACCATGCTAGCTCAGAGTCAGCAAGACCGTGGTGGACGTCGTGGTCGCCGCGACAATGAAGAGACCACCTATGTTGACTTCACTGACACTCGCCCACCTGTGTTCACCAAGGCAGACGAACCTCTGGAAGCAGATGATTGGCTCCGCACTATGGAGCAGAAGTTCAGTTTGATCCGCTGTACTGAGATACAGAAGCCCCTGTTTGCAGCTCAGCAGCTCCGTGGTCCTGCGACCACTTGGTATGCCAACCTGTTGGCTGCACAGGACGATGGACATCAACTCACCTGGCAAGAGTTTCGCGAGGAGTTCCGTGCTCATTACATCCCTGCGGGTGTGATGAGGCTGAAACTAGACCAGTTCCTAGCACTAAAGCAGAATGAATCCACTGTCACTCAGTACCTGGGGCAGTTCAATCACCTGGCACAGTATGCCCCCGAACACACCAACACCGATGAGAAGAAGAAGGCCTGTTTCATCAGAGGTCTCAACTACAAGATTCAGCGCAGCTTGTCCAATAACCTGAAGTGTACTTTCCATGAGGCTGTTGATTGTGCCTTAGCTTTTGAAGAAAGCAACCGTCAACTTCAGGAGGAGAAGAAGAAAAACAAGAGGCCTGCATTCTCTGGCAGTCAGAAACGCCAGAAGTTCATCTATCACCCCACTCACCAAAATCGTCCATCCTACCCCCAACAGCAAGTGGTTGTGCGCACCGCCGCCACCTCCCACACTTCAAACCAGCAAAATGCCACTCAGCCGAATGCCCCTGGCGTTCGTGTCACTACTCCTCAAACCACCTACAATCATCCTTGCTACAACTGTGGCAAGATGGGACACTGGTCACGCAATTGTCCTTTTCCCAAGAGGTACAACCAGAATGCACCAGGTGGTCAACAACAGCAACATCAGCAGCAGCAGCAGGGTCAGCATCGTGGTCATCAGCAGCATGCTCAGAAGGGCAAGATCGTCAAGAAAGCAGGTCAGGTCTATTATACACAAGTGGATGATATCCCTGCGGGAGAGCCCGTCATGATGGGTAGGTTCCCTGTTGCCAGTCACCCTGCACTTACGCTTTTTGATTCTGGTGCATCACATTCATTCATCAACCGAACATTTGTGGTAAAGCATGAAATACCTATTGGGGAAATAAAGGAAGATTTCCTTATACATTCGCCCGGGGGGCGTATGTCTACTAAAGAGGTAGTTCAGGGAGTGCCAATAGAGTTGGGAGGGCATAAGTTCCCTACTACTATGATAGTGCTAAAAGATCAGGATATAGATGTGATATTAGGTATGAATTGGATGTCTCAGCACAAGGTCTTGATTGATGTGTTGAATAGAACCGTAAGGGTGAACATACCTAATAGTCAAACTCAGCTTCTCATCCAACTTCCCCTACCAGTAAGAAAGGTGGAGAAATCCGTGCAAAGGCTGTGTGCTACCTCAGTAGAAGAAGTGATGAAGATTCCTGTGGTCTGTGAATTCCCAGACGTGTTTCCTGATGAATTGCCTGGTTTGCCACCTGATCGGGATGTTGAATTTGCCATTGAGCTTAAGCCTGGAACAGCTCCTATCTCTCGTAGAGCTTATAGGATGCCTCCCAAGGAATTGGCGGAGCTTAAAGTGCAGCTACAAGATTTGCTTGATAAGGGTTTCATCAGACCTAGCTCATCTCCTTGGGGTTGCCCTGCCATCTTTGTCAAGAAGAAGGACAAATCCCTTCGACTCTGTATCGACTATCGTCCGCTCAACGAGGTTACTGTCAAAAACAAATATCCGTTGCCTCGTATTGACCTACTCTTTGACCAACTGGCTGGAGCTAAGGTGTTTTCCAAAATTGACCTTAGGTCTGGCTACCACCAAATCAAAATCCGTCCCGAAGACATTCCAAAGACAGCTTTCACCACTAGATATGGCCTATATGAGTACCTAGTCATGTCTTTCGGCTTAACCAACGCACCTGCCTACTTCATGTATCTCATGAATTCCGTTTTCATGCCCGAGCTCGACAAATTCGTTGTCGTGTTCATCGATGATATCCTTGTCTATTCCAAAACACCTGAAGAACATGCCAACCACCTTCGCATTGTCCTAACTCGCTTGAGAGAGCATCAACTTTACGCAAAATTCAGCAAGTGTGAGTTCTGGTTGAACAAGGTTCCTTTTCTCGGACATATTCTCTCAGCTGAGGGAGTATCTGTTGATCCAAGTAAGGTAGAGGAAATCCTAAATTGGAAGCCACCAACCACTGTTCACCAAGTCCGCAGTTTCATGGGCATGGCGGGATATTACCGCCGTTTCATCCCTGACTTCTCAAGAATAGCCAAGCCAATCACCAACTTACTGAAGAATCAAGTCAAGTTTGTGTGGTCGTCAGAGTGTGAGACAGCATTCCAAACCTTGAAGAAGTGTTTGACCACTGCACCAGTCCTAGCTCAGCCGGATATCGAGAAGCCATTCGATGTGTATTGTGATGCGTCGGGTACTGGCCTTGGTTGTGTTTTGATGCAAGAAGGCAGAGTTATTGCATATGCTTCACGACAACTCCGACCCCATGAAGAAAACTATCCCACTCATGATCTTGAATTGGCAGCTGTGGTTCATGCATTGAAGATCTGGCGTCATTACTTGCTAGGCAGCACATGCAATGTGTACACTGACCACAAAAGCTTGAAGTACATCTTCACCCAAGAAGAGCTGAATATGAGGCAGCGAAGATGGCTAGAGTTGATTAAAGACTATGATATTGAAGTACACTACCATCCGGGCAAAGCTAATGTGGTTGCTGATGCGCTTAGTCGGAAGGCTCATTGCAACTGTTTGACTGTGAGGCCTTACAATCTGTCGTTGTGCTGTGAGTTGGAAAAATGGGGCATAGAAATAGTTCCACAGGGCAGTCTGGCAAATATCAGTATTAAAACTTCCATCCGTGATGAGATCGTGGCCGCTCAGAAAGGAAGCAAGGGCATTAAGCATATCAAAGAAAAAGTCCAAGCAGGAAAAGCAGATTGTTTCAGGATTGATGATGAAGGCATCGTATGGTTCAAGAATCGTTTGGTAGTTCCAAAAGTTCCGGAGCTACGTCGCAAAATTCTTGATGAAGCGCATCTGACCAGATACTCTATCCACCCAGGAAGCAACAAGATGTACCAGGATTTGAAACAGAAATTCTGGTGGACCAAGATGAAGATAGAGATTGCACAGTATGTGTCGAGATGTGACACCTGCCAAAAGGTTAAAGCTGTACACCCGAAGCCTGGTGGAGAGCTACAACCGTTACCGGTTCCCGCGTGGAAATGGGAAGACATTAGTATGGATTTCATCGTGGGATTGCCCAGGACATCTAGGGGATTTAACTCGATCTGGGTCATTGTGGATCGTCTCACGAAGCAAGCCCATTTCATGCCAGTTAAAGATACCTACACCGCGGTCACTTATGCCAAGATGTATATAGAACACATGATGAGACTTCATGGGGTGCCGAAGACAATTGTCTCTGATCGAGGTACTCAGTTCGTATCCAAGTTTTGGAGATCCTTCCATGAATTGTTGGGTACTAAACTTCTGCACAGTACGGCCTATCATCCGCAGACTGACGGACAAACAGAAAGAATTAATCAAGTGCTGGAGGACATGTTGAGGGCCTGTGCATTGAATTACCCTGACAAGTGGGACGAGTGCTTGGCATTGGCCGAATTCTCGTACAACAACAGTTACCAAGAAAGCATCAAGATGGCTCCGTTCGAGGCAGTGTACGGCCGCAGATGTCGTACTCCGTTAAATTGGTCCGAACCCGGTGAAAGATGGTTTTATGGAGTTGACCTAGTCAATGAAGCCGAAGAGAAAGTTCGAGTAATACAAGAGAATCTAAAAGTGGCTCAGTCTCGGCAGAAAAGCTATGCCGATCAGCGGCGTAGACCCCTAGCATTCAAGGTTGGAGACTATGTATACTTGAAGGTTTCACCTATGAAAGGAGTCAATCGCTTTGGAGTCAGAGGTAAGTTAGCCCCGCGCTACATTGGACCATTCTTAATCACCGAGCGTGTGGGAAAAGTTGCCTATCGGTTGCAGTTACCAGATAACCTGTCAGAGGTACACAATGTGTTTCACGTATCCCAGCTAAAGAAGTGTTTGCGAGTTCCCGACCAAGTGACTGATGTAGAAGGTGTGGTACTGGAGCCCGAACTGACATATTCAGAATACCCAGTACGGGTCTTGGATATCAAGGACCGTGTTACCAGGAGAAGAACCACCAGGTGGTACAAGATCCAATGGGACCAACATTCCGAAGATGAAGCTACCTGGGAATCCGAGGACTATCTCGCAGAAAACTTTCCGGAATTCTTTGCCACCTTATGAATGTAATGGTCTGACTAGTATCTTCTGTATCAAAAACCCTTCTACTTATTTTGTGAGCTCGTGTAAAATATTTTGTCCCATGTATTTTCTTTTCCATTACTTTGTTTCAGTTTCTAGAATAGCTAATCTCGGGACGAGATTTCTTTTAGGGGGGAAGGCTGTAATACCCCGGGTATTACGGATAATTAAATATGCCATGTCATCATGTTTAAGTTAATTAATTTGCATATGATTGTGCTTAGGACCCTAGAGTGGTTTGGGCTAATGTGATTTTGAATTAGGAATTAGAAATTCGAATTTAGGATCCGAATAAACCCTAATCTTACCCTAAAACCCTAATTCAAAATCTAGAAGGAATCTTGAGATGGCACCTAAATGAAAGTTGTAGATCTTTTAAAATGTGACAACTTTTATTTTTGGAGATTTTGAAGTTCTATTATAAAAATTTGAATTTAGCTCAAATCAATGAATTGAAAAATGAATTTGAAACACCATTTCAAAAATTATATGGAATCTGACCAAACTTCCTAAATAAAAGTTGTAAAGCTCACTGAGTAGAACAACTTCTATTTTGGCTATTTTTCAAGTTGTTATGTAAAATCAAAAGTAATTTTAAAAATACGATTTGAAATTCAAAAACCTAGTTTACCCCTTTTGCTGTAGTTTCAAAACTACTTCGAATTTGAACTTGGTTCCAAAAGCAAAGATGTTCAGAATTTCAAAATCTACAACTTTTGTTTTTGAACTTTTTCAAGTTTGTATTTGAAATCGGTCGCAATTTGGTCAAAACCGACAGCCCTATAACCCTACTGCTACAGTACTCTGCCCCTCCCCTACTCTGCTCGCACAGCGCCGGCAGCGCCCGTGCCGGCCGCGCGCGCGCGGCGGCCGTGCCGGGCGGGATCTTGCGCCCCGGTGGCCGTTGACAGGCGATACGCGTGCGCCGCGTCGTGCCGCGCCTGCTCCCCTCGCCTTTGCCCTCTAAAAGGCGACGGTCGCCCCTCCCCGTCATTTTCTCCTTTCCCGGCCACCTCCAAGCTCTCTCGGTCGCCGGCCAAATTCGCCGAGCCTCCGCCATCTCCGCCCTCTCCATCTCACAGTGTGCTAGCTGGCGTCCGTGCGCATCGTTTGCGTCCACTGGTGAGAGCCGTGGAGCTTCGTAGCCGCCGGAACGCTGTTGTCTTCCTCGCGGGCGGGCAGAGCGCCGCCGCGAGCTCCGCCGTCGTCACGAGCTAGATTGGGTGAGCTCCGGGCCTCGGTTTGGCGCGCAGCATGTTTCCCGTGACCCCTTGATCCTCATCCTGGTGTCGGTGTGTCCTCTTGTTCCCTAGGTTCGCCGGAACGCGAGGTCGCCTTCGTGCCGAGCCGCCGGGATCCGCCGCCGTCGTCAAGCCGATCCCTCCGAGCCGTCTCCGTCCTCACCGGCCTGCTAGTCAGCTTCGTGGTGAGCTCCTAGACCTCCCCAACCCCTTGGATTCCTTGCTATTGGTTCACCGTGGCTGGAACGGCTTCGCCGTGCCGCCGCTCCCGCCATGGCCGTGGAGGGCTCGTCGGTGATGTTCGAGGCTAGGCTAGAGTCGTTAGGTGGTTAGAGTGATCCTAGGGGTATGGTTGGGCCGCTCGGGTTCGTCGTTGGGGTCGCCGGCGGCGAGCGCCGTCGCGGCCGTGCGCGTGCGCGTGCGCGTGCGCGCGCACCGGGGGCCGGCCGGAGGAAGGGGACGACCCTGACCGGCCGGACCCGCCTGTCAGCGTCAGCGGGCGCGGGCGTGGGCCGCGCGCGCGGGTGGACGCGCGGGAGCGCTCGCGGGCCGCGGCTGGGCCGGCCTGGCCAGCTGGGCCGCCTCGGTCGTTTGGGCCGCCTTCTTTATTTCCAGCGAATTTTTCAAATGCTTTTCTTATTTATATTTGTATGAATAGTGCTGATACTTGTTATTTTCATATGAATAAATCTGTTGGTTCAAAAATTTTGAAAATATTTGTGTATGCTCTCTGTAACATGTAGTATTTGTTAAAAATATGAAATGTGGTTCCCCAATACATTTTTCCTGGTAAATAAATCAGTAGATTAATTGATATTAGCAAGTTTGTGCATTTTTAATTAATTCTCTGTAAATCCAAAAATCATGAAATTAATTGTGGCTCTGTTTCTGGATAAAATCTATCTGTTGGTAAAATTTGGGCACATTTGAACTAGTTTGGTCAGATAGTAAATATATGTTAATTAGGGAAAAATAAATAAAATGGATAGGAGAAATGGATTTAGGTTTGTTGTGTGGCTTTTGGGTTGAATGAAGACCAAGGGTCTTTCACTATGTGATCCTTGACAAACTTGATAACCTAGTACCTTGTAGTAGTCATCAAGCTGTGCAGCGGCTTTCTATGACTGTAAAATAGGTTTAAAGTAAAACGCCGATTTACTTTTTGAGATCTCGTTTACGGCTTCTCCGTGAAGGAAAGTTGTACTCAAGATATTGATATTTGATTATCGCATTTCTATTTATGTATTGCATCATGTTAAGCATGCATCATTGCACACGTGTAGTGACCGGGAACGACGAAGTGAAGGTCGAGGCCACTGCGGGAGAGGTCAATCCGGAGGCGATCCAGGGTTTCGACATCTGCGGGACTGATCCCGATCCCACCCTCTTCTCGATCCAAGGCAAGCCCCGGTGCATTAACCCTCTACTGTGAAATCTTTATAATTCGAATTAAATTATTGCATTAAGTTAATAGGAGTTGATTGTCACCTATCCAGATGCATTGTCCCAAATAATAACCCTGAAAACCTGATTTAAATAAAAAGTTTGAAAAATGCTTAGTCATGCTTAATGAACTTAGCTTTGCAAAAAGAAAAACTATTTTCTGTGCTATGATTATGTTATGATTGGTGAAAAACTTGTTATCCGTTGGTTGATGTGTATTCGGGTTAGAGTCCCGATGCACGATCGCCTTCGGAATAGTTTGGAACTGGTCGGTATCACCAGAAATGTGTTTCGCCGGGTGTTGTGCTCTTGGGACGGCGTTTCCCATGACTTGGTACCCGGCAGGCACGAACCAAAATAAAAGTAGGGACCGCTCGTTGTCGGAGTGCTGGATCGAGATGAACAGCCTAGCCACATACCAATGTGGAAAGCCTAGAGTTCGGTAGCGCTATTGCTGGAACCGACAACCACGCACTGGGAGTGGAGAGATGGCGAGAGTAGCTTGTACCCACGTGGCCGGCGTGCCTGGAGACGAGTGGTGTACTGTGCTCTCGGGTGGCGCAGGACCGGTTCCGGGATAGCAAAGCCGTAACGACGGGTTGGTATATGTATGCCGGCGTGCTGCATATGCAGTGTGGTTAGAATCCCCAGCTGGGTTTATTTCTGGATTCGAATCGACGTGCTCCTCGGTTAATGGAGACTCAATCCACTTTCCTACCCCGAGAAGTGGTTCTCAACTAGGTCAACTGATTGAATGAAGGAAATGGATGAATGATGATGGTTGAGGTTGATTATTAGAACTATGGATACAATTATAATATCAATAAAATAAAATATTGCTTAGTAATGCTTTTCCGCAAATTCTTATCCTCTGCTAGCCCTACCTATGACCTGCATTCCTGAGTCTCATTTTACACCCTTAGTCGGGTAAGTCTTGCGGAGTACCCCAAGTACTCAGGGTTTGTAACCCATGCTGCAGGTGAACCGCCATCGGAGATCTGCCTTGCTCCGTGCTGCATGACCATCATCCAGGAGGGCAGTGAGGAAGAGTAAAGTGGGACCCGTGGGCAGGGTCCAAGTTATCATATTCATAATGTTGTATAATTATTCAACTGCTACCGCCACTATCTATGGTTTGTAATAATAGTACTTAAATTCTATTTGGAACAACTGGTTTGTAAACTTAAGTTATGTAATATTCCGCTTCTGTACTCTGATGTAATTTATTATGAAATGTTGTAATCCTGTGATGATTCTGCAATGGTGATCCTGCGGAGTTTAGGGCGCTGATGTAGCCCGACAGATCTGCCTAGATCATTTGGGACACGGGCCCGGCTGTCAGAAGTCATTAGTGACAATGACAGGCGCCTGTGGGCCAGGTGATTTAGCCGGTTCTGTTACAATTTTCTCTCCCCTTGATTATGTAATCCAATATCTCTTGCTTATCACACAATTTTATATCTTTGTCCAAATCTCTCCCCCTTTGTCATCAATTTTCATAAAAGTCAATGCTCTATTGTGACCTTCTTGGAAGTCATTATCTTGATGATCACTTAAAGTTGAGGATCACTTGCACATATTGTTGGATACCACTTGAATACTTGATCTAGTCACCACTTGTGAGTACCAATGGAGTTGGACTTATACCACTTGCATGGATGCCGTCATGATGATCATAGTATCACTTGAAATTGAACCACTTGTAGACATACACCATGTATAGTAATACCACTTGAAGAGTAGTGATACCACTTAAAGAATAACCATGTGCATGCTACTAGTGATTTGGTGAGTCTAGATACCAATTAGAAAGAATAACTTGATATCTATTTTTATTGTTGTCTTGTGTTTCTTGAACTTAGATTGTTTCCATGAGCTTCTTTCTTGGTTAGTTCAAACTAGCAAACTTGCACAAGTAATCTAACTCGGTTTGAACCAAAGACAAGCTTCTTCACGCCACTAGGGGTTATCTTGCCTATATTGAATTAGATCCTTTTTGCTTATTTAACTAGATCAAACACTAGGTTCACATGCTCATGAACAAGTCATATTTAGCTACTAGATCAAACAAAACATAGAAGCAATAGTGGCATAATATGAACTCAAAATCATTTCATATTTTTTGAATGCACACCTATGTATGACTATATGCTCTAATCAAGTCCTTAGCAAAATATGAATGCATATGCCATACAATGATACCTTTACTATCTCAGAGTAGAGGATAGTCATTTCATTCAATCTCCAACAATAGCAACAGTGAAGTCCATTTGAATCGCTTGGTGAAGACCAATTATCATCATGAAAACCATTCTTCACCCATAAAAATTAAGTACCACTTATGATCAAGTGCTAGCTTCAAGTTGTGGTTGACTTGCATCTTTTCTTGATCAAGCTTGCATGAGAGAATACCACTTGAATAAGCATGAATATCACATGTATATATATATATATATATATATATATATATATATATATATATATATATATATATATATATATATATATGAATTCTTCTCATTTGGTTGTTGCTTGCTCTCTAGATCAACCCGTTTGATTTGCTTCAACTAAGCATATTCAATGATTCTCCGGATCACCACTTCCATATTAGCCATCCAAGCATCACCCACTTGGTTTACCTACATAAGGCGGCACGCCCCGACAATCGGGAGAAGTGACATCTCTTCAAAGAAACATCTTCAATACTCACTTGAATTGCCTTTCCTTAATTGATCTAAGAACTTAGCATGATAATCAACTCGAATTCCTCCTTTAAGTCATTTTCTTTCTATCTAATTGTTCTCTAATCATCACTAGGACTTTAAACTTCATCTTCTCTTTACTTGGTCTTGACCTTCACTTGAGTACCAATCTTCATGATCCAAAACCAAACAATTGAGACTCTCAACCACTTGTAATCATAATTCCAAATTGAGAGCCCTTCAATGCAAGAGATACCAAATATTTCCAATAATTCTCTCTTGTGGACAGATTCTGTACCTTTTAATGAGTATGCTATATCTCCCAATGTACATGTCCAATTGCCATGAAATTTTGTGAAGATGACCTTGTTTGAGTCTACTAGCATCCATAAAAATTTGAACTTTATTTGACCAAGTATGGACTGTCAACCATTATTTTTCTATTCACTGCTACATGCTGAAAAACTGCTGCACTATAGTTGACAAGAACTACTCCAAAACCAAAGTAATCCTTATCCAATTCTTATGAGATCTTCACAGCAACTTGTACCATAAGTCTAGAGCATGTATATCAATTTTCAAGCCAATCCAAATAATTTTGATTACTCAAACATGGCTTTGTTCTCAGCTAGCTCAGTTTCACAATTTTGGACAGATTTTGATCAATTGAGCTAATCTTCATCAAATTGAACCAAAACTTGAACTAAACTTGCTTAAATACTTTCACAAGACATAAATCCATTCAATCCACTTACTAAATGTCATCTTATAATTATATCCAACCAAATCTACTCAAATTTGATCACTAAGCAATTATTCCATTCAAACTTCTCATTGCAAGCAACATATGCATATTTATCCAATTCAATCAACTCATATGCATCCAAATGTAATTGCTCAACAAAAGATATACCTTGAAAATTCATGATCATTCATTTTCAAGCTTCAACTTGATTCTTTGCAAGTCATCAAATAATTAACCAAAAGATCACCCACAACTTGAACTTTTGCACTTGTATGTTATAGCACTTGGACTTCACTTTATTTGAC